>JAECXS010000001.1:6250000-7500000 GCA_018153105.1 Drosophila rufa | reverse complement strand
TTGAACATATAAAAGGCGCATAAATAATTTAAAAGGTTGTGCAAGTCATTTCTGTTAAAGATATAGATATTATGTAAGCCATTATATGGCATCCTATTCATTTTTTACACACTACCGAAAAACCAAAAACCCCTTTCCGAGATATGCTTAGCCTAAGAAGAGCTCCTTATCTACCAAACTAAACAGGCAGCCGGCGAAAAACAAAGCCAAAACTAAGACTAAAACCGAGGACAACAAACAACAATTCCCATAAAGAGACACAAGCCATTTGACGTTCCATCATGAAGCAAGTCACTCACATCCACATCCGCATCGCCACTCGGCATCCAGGTTCACATCAGCCCCGACATCTTTATCCAGGGACGAGGACTCATTTGGCCGTCGTCGTCGTCGCCTGTAATGCGAGTGCGAGGAATTTGCAGGATCCCGGGTCTCCGGGTCTCCTCACTCGCTGATTTCTAGTTGGTTATCCCGGAAAATTCGTTTGTTTTCCATGCCAAGTTCGAGGAGTTGCCTCTGACGGAATGATGAAATCCACTGCCGGGATGTGCAGCCCATTTGTAAGCAAAAACATTTCAGCTAAATTAGTTTATGCATTCTGGGAATTGGAAAATTTCCTAATGAGAACGTGGCTACATATGAAGCAACTCTAAGGCAGAAAGTTTTCTTTTAAAGCTGAAAGAATGAAAGGCTTGAATGCTGGTATTTTCTGGATTGTTCGTTAATGTTTAAGCAATTAAAAATATCAAAATAGCAATTAATTAAGATTAAAAGATTAATGAGAGTTTTAATGGGTCACTGTACAAGATTAATAAATCTATAAACTATAACTTTCAGGGAAAAAGATGGCGAAACTGAATGATTTTAAGCAAAACTTTAAATATTCTTTAAACCCGAAATAATTCCCTGGGGAACAATTGCAAAGCCGAAAATTAACAAACTTCTGATACATCCTTTTCTCGTTAATCTGGTCTTAGGCCAGGACAAACCACTTCCGCACAGCAGCCACTTATAAGCCACTCAAAACTAAAATCCGACAAAGGTTCTCCGCCAGGAACAGGAAGTGCAACACTTGCAAAAACTTTCATCTTCGGCAACGGCTGCTTAATTTTAATTATGCCCCGCTTATAAATTCAATTGCATTTAACAATTGCCAACAAATTCGCGGGCTAGATGCAAAAACTTCTTCGTTACTTCAACGTAGCGCTAGACGGCGAGCAAATTTTACAGGATTAGTTTTCGCCGAAATGGAAAATTAATCCAAGAGCAGCTTTCGCACAAAAAGAGACAAAGGAAAGGACATGCCTCTTAACGTCGCGTCGCTTGGTGGAGTTTAATGGCCAGCAGCAGGCCGCCGCAGCTACTTCAGTTAATGATGCGACAATTGTCCCTGAAAATTGAATTATTCAAAACGCAATTTGAGGGCCAAGTCCTCGACTCGAGAATGGATGCAGACAAAGGCTACATGCAGTCCTCTAAAATAATATTTGCTCCGGAAAATCCTTTCACTGCTTAGACAAAAAAGAAGTAGCTGAAGGGAAAGGTGTTAAGAAAAATTAAAATTCAAATGCATGTCTACTAGCCTGAGGCTTGGGCTGGAAAAATAAAAATGATACCTGCTAAGGAATAAGAAAATGCACTAAGAAAAATGTATATAACACACTTAAGTACCTATACAATTTGATTAGTTCCGAAGTGAATTTTCATCGAATTATTATTATTTATTTATTTTATTATATTATTTTCTTTACATTATCAAAAATTAACTCAAAATATATAGCACAGAAAATATTAAAATATTAATTTAAGATCCATATTAATATAAAAAGACGTTTTTTAATCCATAGTATTAGTTTATTGTTTGTTTATTGTTTATTGTTTATTCTTTAATCTTATTTTCCTCCTGTGCACTTCAAAAGTCAAGCCAAATAGAGAAAGTTTACTTTCACTGATCCTAGAGTGCAGCTGAAATTGAAAATCGTGCTCGAAATTATAAAATATTAATCGGCCAGCGAATTGTATTTGAATTAAGCCTCGAGTGAGGCAATTTATTCAACTTCATTTGACTGCGACGTGCCCGAGTTTCTCCTTGCTTTTCTCCAGCATTATTCCCTTGGGCCAATTGCGATTTCCACCTTGACAATGCCAAAGAAAAACTAATTTCATGAAAATGGTTTCAAGTGTGAAATAATTTCCGCAGGAAAACCAGACTTGGCCACAAGGCGATGTGAGTTTCAGCAATCGTCAGGATTTCAGTGGCCCTCGGGCTAACGAAATCCTTTTTTTTGTCCAGCCACCCTTTCTTCCGAGTGTCACACTCGGTGTTCCCTCTTGACAATTAGATGTTTATAAAAATGTGTGTGCATTGAGGTGACTGAAAAGTTTTTCCATTGCCACTCTGAGCCGGCCAAAAGAGAATTTGGCCAGGAGTTTTCTACCAGCCTTGCGATTTGGGGTTTTTTTTTTGAGCCACTCAAGACGAAGAAAATACTGAGGCAATATCAAATGAAAAGGTAAATGGAGTTGTCTTGAAAAAATAGAAGACAACCAACTGGTTTTTGTAGTGTCTACCAACCAACTTTAAGAGTATTTAGACGGAGTCTCTTTTGTTCTTTTTAAACCAGGAAATTAAAAACTAAATGGGGAAAGAAAATCAAAGTTCTAGAAAACAAGTAATATAAAAATCTGGAATGATATATTCCCGAAAATCAATATTGTGTTATTATTCTTTCTTAATACCTATTTAATTAGCTCATTCAATGAATTCTTTTAAATGATCAAAGGACCATTCTACCTGCCAAAGGATAACGCTAATGCCAATATAAACTCTCCAGCTCAAAGGCAACAAGGGAACTTTTTTTTTAACTGCCTTGCAAATAGTTTTCAATTTGAAAGTTTATGTGAATTTCAATGGAGAGCAAAAAGCGCCAACATTTAATTTCCCATTAAACTAGAGGAGCAGCCGCTCCGCCGCAAGGATGACGCCGTCAATTGTAAAATATGATGAAAATATGCAATTATAATTTACAGTCTTCGCCGCCGTTTTAATTTTCCTATATTTTTTTTCTTTTCGACTAGCTTGCCACATAAATTGCGGAAATTTCGCCGGCAAAAGCAACTTTGTGGAGCGATATCCTCTACCCACCTATGCATAAAAAGCGATGGCCAAAGTTTGCCTGCTAATCTTGGAGCTGAAACTACACTGCACGAGAAAACTACAAGTCGGCAAACACTTAACAATTAACTTGCCTGGCACCTGCTACACACACACCGACACACACGTCCTCTGCCTGACAGGATGCGTAATTTATGTTAAGCGCTGCATTTTTATATTCAAACAAGCGAGGAAGCTGCTTATCATACAAGGCGAAGCCTCAGCTGGATTCCGGGTTCTCATTTTCATTTCACTCGCCACGTCTTTGGGAGTCAAGGCAAAAAGTTAATTGAAACACATGCAAGATTGAAACAAGGTGCGGGGAAAAGGCGGACGTTTTTCGTTTATGCCTTGGAAATATGGGAAATAATTTTAACTATTTAAAAGTAGGAAAAAAGCTAATATATTACTTGAATACTACAATATCTGTGTATGCTAAAGTAAAACATATGAAAAGCGTGTACATAATAAATAAATAATATTTAAGAGCATATAAAATATATTCACAACCGCATAAACCTTTGAAACTGCGCCATATAGATATCACAAGTACGTGTAAAATTCATAGAACTACTCGTGGCATAAACTTTTCCATAAATTAAAGAAACACTGCTCTTCCGCTCTTCTTTCACCTTTTTCTCTGGATTTCGCATGGAGACTTAATCCCCGAAGCTGCACATCAAAAGAGACAACACCGACACCGATGAAAGGACCGCGGGAAAAGAATATTTTTTTTTTAAAGCGAATTAAATGCAATTAAATTATGCATTCAACAACAACAGAAAAAAGCGACCAAAAAAGCCCACCCAGGATAATGTAAAAAATATGCAATCACCGCAATGAACACAATCGCTGGATCTCATTTATTTAATTAAGAACAATATTACGCGAGTTTCGGCGGAGTCCAGAGTATATTTTTTTGCTGGCAGATAAGCGTGGGCCAATTATGGCTACAAAGTGTCTTCATTAAATTATAAATTCACGAGCTTAACATAATTTGCATGCCAATGCATTTTATGAAGTACTTTGTGGCCATGAAAAACATGAAAGCGATGAAAAAAAACACAGAAGTGGCTCTGCAATAATGGAAATAACAAAAACTGAGCCTCGTAATTGCAAATGGCCAGCGGCCTGTTGACACTTGCGGCATGTAAATTAACAGTTATTATTGCTATTTAAAAACTACAATGCAAACAAAATAAATGCCGTCCAAACACACACATGGCTTTAAAGTGGCAAATTGATAGATCGCCCAACAATCCCGGTTCCGGGCCCGGCCACTAAGCCCCGCAAAACAAAATGCGTATTTTTTTGCCAGCCCATAAATTATTTGGCCCGCGATAAGCAAAAACAAATGCGCAACAGATTTGACCAAACAAAATCTATTTATTGTTATATAAGCCCAGTCCCCAGCCCATTCGGCGAGAGCCTGAAACCCCAGGCTTTGGTCCACGTTTTATGATTTTATTTATGGTCTAAATTTTTGATTTCGGTACCCCCGCGGACACAATAGAACGAGGAACTCCTTTTTTCTGGGTGCGGTTGCAGAGCGAAATGAAATTATTAATTTGCATGTGTGATTATTTTCATATAAATAAACTTGGAGCAGCGGGGTACGGAGAGCAGCGAGCGGCCAGAGTCCATTTTTTAATGTCCTGCGGCGCTGAAAAGTATGCTACGTAGTCTCTGACTATGACCTAGGCTCTGCAGAGCTTTGGTTGTACATTTTCTTTTTTTTTGTGTGTTTTTTTCTGCATGTGCAAATTAAATTTGCATATACGGCGCATATTTTCTTTACTGTGGGCATTGCAATAAACACAATCAAACTCATACTGGGATTTTGTGTACAAAAACTAACTTTGGAATACATATTTTCCACTGAAATATATTCAAAAGAGTAGTGATTATTGAGAATAATTTAGAAAATAAGTTTAATTGAAATTAATTATCATTGGCAATTTGTCAATAATAGATTTTAAATATATTTCAGTGGAAAAACTATATTTTAAGACTTTAACTTTAGAGCGGAACAAAGTCCAAGGCTCGCAAGTCCCTCAGCATCAGCGCACGAAGTGCTTGCCTTGTACTGGAGGTAAACACGGTGCATATCGAGGTCGGTCTGCAAGACGGATTTCCTGCTGCTTGTCTTTCAAAATATCTTAAATTCTTTTTCTAGAATATAACTATATAAAATAAAATATTAAACTACACTTACTATATTTTATTTTATTTTATTTAAGAAGCTGGCTCGAGGTGTTAGTCGATTTATATAACCCGCAGAAATCAATTCACTTTTTTATACTTGGATGTAATTTTTAATTAGCATAACAAATTTTGTATCAAAGTATACAATAAAAGAACATCCCTTATAGTATCCTGGGTCAGTTAAAATATTGCAATTATGTTTCTGTTTTTTTTTCTCGCACCAATTTGTAAAACATAATTCAATTGAGCGATAAGAAGTACTTTTTTCTGCTTAATTCAATAAATATTTATTTATGCCAATGGTAAACATTATTATTATTGCTGTGTAAATTATCAAGCGATTAATGCAATTGCCCCGGGGTCACTGGGCATATACATATATCCTTCCGAAACAGGTTCGCAGCTGCCGCTGCCGCTGCCACTGCCACAGACGACGACGACGAGCTAAGCAAACAAACTTGAACAAATAATAAATTTTGGTACGTGCCAGCTATGACTTATCGCCATGGCCAACAAACACGGCCGGCATACAAATGGATCGTTGAATGGCCGAAAGTACAACAATGCCAGCAATAACAATAATAACAATTGCAAAAGGAGTCGGAACGTCGGAACAGGAGCAACAAGCATTTGTCATGCGACAATGGCCGGCAAAAATCTATGGACTAACCGCCGAGATAGCGAGTCCAATGGTCCAATGGTCCAATTGTCCAGTGGCTTGTCGTTGGTTTCATCGGTCCGCATGCCATATTTTATTTATGGGCACAATTCCTTTGCACAAATTTTCCGCCTCGACACTTGGCCGCCGCACTTCTGGCCAAGTAATAGACCCATAACGGAGATACGTGCTTGGCAAATTTGCTTGTTTGCAGCTTAAATTTAATTTATAAACTAAACTAATACAAGGAGACTTCTGGGGATCGTCCTGTGTGTGTATGTCGGTCCCTCTAATCAATTCAAATGGGGTTACAGTGGATATAATGGGTTTTAATGATGAGTTAAATGTATTATTACGTTAAGATTATATTATTACTATATATAGTAAATACGAAACCAGAATTGATTTTCTAACTAAAAATTAATATTTAAATATATAAGCATAAAAATATATATAAAATAATATCTAATCGTAAATAACTATTGCTTTCCAATTAAAAATTAGTTTTATAATACTAACAATTTTAAAAAATAGGTTACCTGTAATTATTTAGATTCAAAACAAGCTAATCCTTTCGGTTTCCAATAAATTTCGAATATAAATAATAAAAAAAACAATTTTAAAAAATGTTTACCACATTTTAGATTAATGGTTTTTACGTTTTAGGTCCTCTATATTGCTAAATTGCTTAGCTCTCCAAATATATTCTAATATTTTAATCCGATTTCCTATATTCTTTTTATAATTTAACAATAACATTTCTTGATATAATACTTGATATAATTTAAATCTGAAAGAAATGCCAAATACACAAAAATCAGAGCTCTAGTCAATTAGAGTTAATAATTATTATAATATAATTAATATTGATTATAATCAATAATTTTGAGTGAAACTACCCAAAGCTTAAGAAAATTAGTAAGCCACTGCCTACTGTAACCCTCTATTTTAACTCATCAGAGGCAATTGCAAAATCGTTAGGCTGACGACAGCTCCAACAGGTTCCCTATCCTAACCAAACCCCCTATCCTGACCCCAACTCCACTCGAAGTCCTAACCCGAAATCCATTCTTTTTTGGGAATTGTTATGCCGGACACGTAGACCGGGCTGGCCAAATGCAATGCAAACTTTTGCACAAATTAACAAATTTTCCCAAACACACGGAAATAAAGTTCTATTTGCCTATGTCGCAGTTTGTTTATGCTCTCTAGCCTTAGGTGGGCTAGGGAATAGAATTAAATCGAAAGGATGCAAAGGCTGGGCAGGATGGACGGGCGGGCCGCCGCAAATGCTGCAAACAATTGTGTTTTTCTTTAGTAAATAACCGGACAAGTAGAGCGGGCTTTGACACTTTTTGCGGCATGCAAATTTAATTGCCAAACGCCTGAAGGCGACGTTCGTTGCAGCCATACGACGACGATACACGATATACGAGTATTTGATTAAATTATGAATTTTTATTTGCTTAGGATTTGTTGCATATTAGATGATGACAGAAATGTTTTTACTAAATTTATGAGAGAGCTTTTCTCAAGGAAAAAGTCCGGGGACAAATGCGAAATGCAAATGGCAAATGAAAATCCATATTCTTATCCGACCAAAACAAAAATAATTACATTTTAAATTGGCAAAATTGTGATTTGTTGATGATTCGTGTCTTTACACAAAGGATCCCAAAATCCTGCCGTGACTCGTGTTCCGGCCTTCTGGCATCATCTGAGGATTGACAGCCAGTATCATGGCTGCTCTGCTTCATTTATATGTTGATGACAAAATTTGCAATGCAATCTAAGGCTTCTGGCCTTCTGGGAGCCTGCCGCCAATAAAAGCGCATACTTCGAGTGGCAAAGACAGGTTTTACGTGGCGCGGTTGATAGTAAAAGAGTCAATTCTGATCCTGAGGATTGAGTCACGAGGTAGGGGTGAAGTTAACAGGCCGAATTATAAAAAAAAAATTCTCAACATCCATGAAAGACAAGAGTATAAATTAAAAATTGATTTTAGCAGCTTTTAAATAAATAAACTTTGCTTCTGTCAAGTTTTGTTTTGTCAATATTTTGTTTCTCGAATAAATAATTTCTTTACATGTTTTCGAGCCTGTTGGTTTCTACGCAATTATAATTTTAAAATATTTTGCTGAAGGGACGAGAGGTAAGTGCTGCAGCTTCATCAGCTCAAAGGCGGCACTTCCCAGGCACAATACGAGGAAGGACGAAGAAGCACATGATTAGTCTGGGGAACTGAAAAAGCTGCACATGCCAGATGAGGCGGACAAGGCTGCTCATTGGCATTTATGACCCAGTTGGCAGTGTCATCGTATTCACAAAAGGTCAGCAAGTTGCCACAGAACTTGGCCCAGAACTAAAAAAGAACTTGGCCATCGCTAGAAAAAAATATTCAAGGCATGTTAAACCAATATCTACAGATATTTCTTAAAGAAAATACCAAAGCTCAAGAGCAAATCAACAAGCAATTTTTAAATAAATAAATTGATTTACTCTCTAGAATAAAAATTAAAATAAATAATACAAATGTTTGGGAATTATATTTTGAGTTAAATGCAAAGGAATTTGAGTAAAACAGATACTTTTGGACAGAAGGAATCAACATCGTAATAAAATCCCCTAATTTAGTTCTTTATTTCAATCCAGTCTGTATTATTCTTTCAGCCATCCCTTGCAGCAGCCGTATAATAATGAATTAAATAATAACAAAAAATCCGTGACCAGCCAAGTTTTAATTACATAAACAAGTTACCCAGGCGTCTCATTTGTAGATCATTGTTAACACATGCAAGTAGCTCCGAGGTGCGTAGAAAAAATGAAAAAAAAACAAGAGAAAAGAAGACGGAAATCTCATTTGTTGTGCATGCATTTTTAATTCGCCAGCAACTGCTGGGTATTACTAGCTTTAGTGGCAGCCCAAGAGTATGCAATAAAATGCTTTCCAGCTGCCATAAAGAGAGCTCTCTCCGGCAGGCAAACGCAATTTCGATGCTTGCTTGTGTACTTGAAATAGATTTTTAATAGTCCAACTGACATACACAAATAAGCATGGACGAGAGGAGGGATTGCAGCAGCTCCTTTTCAATGGCATTGCATTCGTCCTGCCTTTGTTTGGCAGTCGGAAGCATTTATGCGATTTTGTCGTTGGACCCAAAACACGAAGATACACCCAAATGCATTAGATAGATACATATACATGTGTGCCACTGCAAATATAAGTTTATGAAAAATGTCATTTGTTTGGTCCACACACAGATATGAAGTATTTATGGGGGACAGCAGAGCGAGTTGTTGTGAGCACTGCAAATTTGCTGTTGTCGAAATGAATTAATGTTTAACTGGAAACAATTTTCTTTTGTTCTCGAATCCCCTTACAGAGACAGTGCGTTGCCTACAGCTCTCAGAAATAGATTGGGTGACTCGAGTAGGGATTTGGTAATTTTACAAATAGATACAGTCAAAATATTACTAGATAATCCTAATATTATTTAAAAAAATTATCCTTTATTAGGAAAAGGAATTTTAATTAAAATTAGAAAGGAAATAATGGCTATAAATATTATTGAAATAGGAACAACTTAAAATATTGATATTATATCATATCATACTGATATTAAATTATAAAATGGTTTATATATGAGAAAAAAAATGATATAAAAAGGAAAGTATAGCCTCAATTACCTTTTAAAATAGCTATTAGTTGATATATATTACTTGATAAACTGAAAATTATAAATAAAAATGGTTTTTTTATGAGAAAAAAAAACTAATTAAAAATAAAAAGGAACCAACAATAAAACATACCATTTAAATATAAAAACTGCTGTTTAATTTATTTTTCCATGATCGAAAATCTGAAACAAAATATTTCTATAAATCTCAAAAGCAAAAAAGCTTGAAAAAGCTACAAAAAATTTATTATAGGCGAAAAATAATCCCTTTAAAAAATATGAATAATGCAAGCTTATCTTCTTGTTGTCTAGAAATTTCCCAATAAGACACTGAGACCACAACTATTTAGCCATGAAACGCACTGTAGACGAGATTGATGCACTACCGAAATGACCCAAGTAATTTGCTGGCCCAATATTTTGTGGTCCTTTCGGCCATTTAACAGCCGAACAACGAGCTGGCGGTAATAAAGTGCCAAATAAATGCAATAAAGCTGTTTGGAACAAGTCGTTGTCGAATTCGGAATTGGTTTGGGGTTTTTTTGGGGGAACAAGATTTTTAGAGGGGATTTTCAGGGGGGCATATAAATGTTTTCTCTTCCGGCTTTTATTACAAAACACACTCAAAAACGGCAAATAAAAAATGCAAATAAATAAACGCAGCGAACTGCCGAACACAATTGAAAACTTTCCCACAATGGAGCGCTGGGACTTAAGTGCTTACTGAAGGAGCTGCAACGGAACGATCCTTAAAGCGAGCTGAAGGATGTGGGATGGGTGGCTGGGTGGCTGGGATTACAGGCAAATTGCAAAACGTCTTTGCATGTCTTAAACACAGACACACACTCCCTGGCCAACTAATTTTATTGCTCAACACATTCGTGCCTTGTTTATTGCCTGGCTACTACCAGCTCCACCTCTCTTTTACTCTGGCTCTGGCCCTCTCTCTTTTTCTCCTGGATTGGTGTGCAAAAATTTTAACAAGAAAATTGTTTAAGTGGCTCGTCTTTAGCGTCCCAATGAAGCCATTGACTGAAGGCCAGCTCCTTAAAGCTGGCTGATTACCTAAAAAACGCAGGTTAAAGGCGCCGTCTTAAAGTTAAGTAGATACAAATGGTTTTGGATAGAGAGGAAAATATGTATGTAGATTATTTATTATAAAGGATATGTTTTTAGTTATATTATATATATATTATATATTATAGATATGTTTAGTTATATTATATTTAACAATGATATTAAATTTCTGCTGCAAGTTGTCACGATCGACGACTTAGAGTGACCGCCTTCCTTCTACGCTGCCATCTAATATCTCTTGCTTTGTTTTCTTTGCCGTTTTATGGATCTGTGAAGTCTGGTCACACTGCAAGGGTGCCCAGTGGGACCCGTCTGTTAAGTTAACAAAGTTAACAAAAGTGCCTGATTTAAATCCCTCACCGGCTGCGACTCCAGCTCTCTGCCTACTTTAAATGTGAGGTAAACTTCTAGTTCACTGACCAAAGGTAATATAAGATCAAAGCAAGCCAGTCGTCTATAGCTGCTGACTTAGCAGGAAATTCGGCATTGGCTCAGAAGTCAGGTGGATTCAGCCAAAATGCCTCGCAGTTTCAGCAGTTTCCTATCGAATCGCTACAACGACGAGCGAGAACACATCAATGAGCGTTACCAAGGTGAGATTAAATGTAACAAAAAAATAGATAAGACCTCAAATTACAATTTACAGCTTACTTTCGGGACATACCCAACATTCCCCGGAAGCCCCGTTCTACTCTCAGCCACAAAGGCAAGAGTTTAAAGAAATCTGAATCCAAAATCCAGAAAAGGTTCATCTTTCTTTACGGCAAGAGGGAACCCGTCAGTGACTGGCGTCAGGGCGACGATATACCCATTGTGGTCCGGCGGGAAATGGAGGAGCGACTGGACGAGCAGCTGATGCCCATCCAACCAATCTGGGAGCACAACGTCTTTAGTCACACCATCTGGAAGCTGCAAATGCCCGAGCAAAGTCCCATATTGAAGCCCAGAATCCTCAATGGTATTAATGTGCGCATCATCACGGCAATGGCCAAACCCAAAAGGTCTGGCGGTAAAAAAGCTAAGGCTTTGCAAAAATTGAGTCAGAAAAAAGCCTTGTACCAGGCTATAGAGCCACCGGAAATTGAGAAACCACAAAAATATAAGAATGCCGATCGACGGCATGTGAAGCAGAAGGGCGAGCTGTTCTCGTGCAGCACCTGCTCCAAGAACTTCAATCACTCCTGGATGCTCACCGCCCACATGCGCGTCCACACCGGCGAGCGACCCTTCGTCTGTCCCGAGCCGAGTTGCCAAAGGTCCTTCGCCGATCGGTGAGTGTTATCAGGGGTAGAAAATACGTATACATTTGATTAATATCATAGTATTTAAAATCAATGATAGCTAGGAACCTCCAAGTAGGCTAGAGACCTGAACAATTTATTACAAAATCTAATTTACAATTAGTTTTTGACATAAAATATTTTCGAAATTTTTTTTTACATCTGTTCTGTTTATTTTAAATCTATAAAAATTTGTGTGATAACAAAGTATAACCTTTAACAAGTATACGCCTAGTTGACCGGAAAGAATGATCGCAAGTGGCAGTTTCAAAAATCTTTTTTTTCATCATTATTCCCATAAATTAATAAATAAATTAAACAGAAATATTCTAGTATTATTCTACAATTATTATTATTATTACTATTATTATTAATATTTTTATTACTTTTATTATTATTATTATTCTTGAATTAATAAACTTTTAAAAATGTTTATGGAATTTAATAATACTCTACCAGGTCAGTTCTTCTCTTAGAAATGAAAACGAAGCAACAAAAAATGCTAAAAATGTAAAAATTAGGGAGTAGGATTCATTTTTATTTTGTTGAATATATATAATATATATAACAATTACAGCTCCAATCTCCGCACACATCAGCGCTCAATGCGCCATCACAATTGGGAGTATCAGTGCGGGCAGTGCGGCAAGTACTTCAATCAGATTTTCTACCTCAATCGGCATACGTTACCATCTTGTCGCAAATATCTGATGACCGTTATGCACAGGAAGTCCTAAAGCGCAGTCAAACATACATACATTTTTTAACAGATTTCCTGTTTAGTTATTTAACTAATTTGTTTATCATTTAATTAAACCTTTAAAAGACTAGAATTAAAGTCGGCAAATATGTCTCAATCAAAAGGATTCGTGGACTAAGCCTTATAAGCCGCGAAGTCTTTCTCTTAAACCCTAAACCTGGTGGTTAACCATCAAGCCTCAAGGATCAAATGGTAATGGCATAGCAACATATGCCACGCATGTGTCTGGCGAGAAATGTTCCTGCTGCAAATACTGTTTAGCCGAACTTCGATTCCCAAATGACGCCTTTCCTTCCCACTAAAAATTGTGATGGTACTATTCATTACCTGGATTAAAGATACTAAAGATTGATAATAGCAGAGACTGAAATTTTAAAATTAAGAAGTAAATAAATAAATAACTTCATCGGAAGCCGTAAATTTCTTTTAATTATATGAAAAATATTATTTTTATTAGCATTTAGCCTTTTTTAATCACTAATTTATAGCCAAAGTTTTAAGGTATTAGGTACTAAGTGTTGAATGTAATATCAAGATATTGAAAATTCATCGAGATACTGAAACCAGCAAGACTGGTTGGCTGGCAGCCATTTTCTGTTGGTCGCATATCCACTTAACATTTCAAAGCAAAACGCCTCCGCCTCAGAACGTCAGTTGGCCCAAACGTATTGGCCAAGTTTCAAGTATCGCTAGCCCAGACCAAGCGTACACACACCCTCCAAAACACACACACACACACCCGATGCGATTGCGTTCAATGCAACTAAATTGGCTCATTAGCAAACAAAGTGCGGCAAGGAGATGTGAGGTTTTGGGATGGTTTCCAGGAGGAGAGCATGCCGTTTCTTTGGGCTGCCAAAACGATTTCCCGAGGATTGTCTCGGTCGCCGCCTCGTCAATCCTCAAAAGTTCCAAGTGCAAAAGTGATTCGCTCAGCGACTAAATCAAACAATGTGAAAGCACTGGCAAAAAAAAAATAAAATTAAAATATGAAAACCCAAGAACAAGACTTGATAAAAATTAAAACGCTTAAGAGAATACATAACAGACGACTAGCTATAAAATATTTAATATTAACATAATTCCTTTCCGTGCTGTTAAATTTTGGAACTTGTTAAAATAATAGCTTTTTAAGAGTTTGGAAAAAAGATTTCTTTTACATTTTATTTTAAAAAAGTCTTAAATAAGCAGGAAATAATTATTACAGATATAGGAAATAAGCAAATGATACCCTGAATTAATTATCACATAAATATAATGTTCATGAACTATAAGAAATAATCAAAAGTTGCCCCTTTTTCCTAATTGCAATTGTCAAAGTGCAACTGTTTAATTTTCCTGCCGAAAGTTTTGGCCACATGCACACACTTCTTCTGGACAATTAATGATCCGGATGAGGCATGGGCAGGGGTGCACGGAATGGCTATCTCTTTAAGGATACGACTTCAATTGCGGTTAACCCCGGCCGCTGTGTAAATCCCACATTTGGCGGCAGCAGCTGCACGGCCAAGTGCCACGGTCGCAATGCAAACAGTTCGATGCAATTCGGAAGGACGACGACTAATGCCTTAATTTATGGTCGCCAGATAAACACGAAATGATTTAAGGACCCCCTCCTCCCCCGCTCCCCTCCCTTCCTATGTGTGTAAAACGTGTGTGTCCACTAAAATGCAATTACTTAAACGAAAAAGCGAATGAACGAACAATGAAAGACGAGCGCCGAATGTATCGTTTTATTTAAATATTTGATAAGTCCGCGTCACCTAATAAAATTGTAAAACATGAGCTATTTTATTGAGGGGGAAAAGTCTTCCGAATTTTTCTAGCTCCTTTCCTGTATTTTTTTTATCGTTATCCTACTGGTAACTTGGCTGAAAATAGAAGGAGTGGGCGAGAAGTTGAACTAAGTGAATTTTTACGCCACCCTGAACGCAAGTCGCGTGCTGGTGCCACAAAAAAAAAGATAACTAACAGAAAAAAAAAGTTTTAGCGACCGAAGTTTGGAATACCCTTACCTTCATGAGTGATTTATCATATATAAAGAAAAATTGTACAGGGGTAAAAATCCCATTTTACAATTTTTTAACTTATTAGAAATTAAATAAGAAAATAAATTACGAATAAGTTAATATAAAAGTACCTTTCTTCAAAAATAATCAATAAAAAAAAAAACGATTAAAAAAGGGTCGTTAAATATTTAAAATATTTAGGTTTAGAAATTTAAGACCCTTATATGAACCAAAATATAAAAACTCTTCTACTACATACCAAATATATTTTCAAAATTATAAAACCTTTTGAAAGGGCATCAAGATGAGCAGCAGCAGCAGCGGGAGCCGCAGCATCCAAGGCATCTACGACATCCTTTTCCCGTACGAGAACGTATTTTTAAACTAATTTTCCAACTGGGAGCATTTCGATGGCATTTAACGTGCCAGCCATCAAGGCGATGGCAGGATACAGCTGCAGGATCCAAAAGAGCCGGTCAGTTGAGCCGTAAATTATTTTAGCGTTTCAATTTGGCTAGAAGGGAGATGGCATCCAGCAGTCATTGGCTGGCTGAATGGTTTCGGGTCCGGGGTCCAAATAATAAAGAATGTATATATATATATATGCATTGCTATCTGTCGCTTCAAAGTTACCCAAAATGATGAGAGCAAATAAAGTTGACTAATTCAATTGGATTTGCATTTTGTATCCCCCATTTTTTGGGGTAAGAGTTTTGTCAGGGGTTGAATTCTAAATAAATAAATGGACAAGCTTGTCTACTGGTCAATTTGGTTTCAGAGTAATTCTAAGAATTTATAAATCTACTATTCTTAATTTTCTTCCAATTATACTTTATTTCCTTGCTTATTAAAGATTACCTTTTGTTTACAAATCTCAAAATTAAATATACAATTATTCCTGTCAGTCTGCTTTCAATCATTTCATACCCCATCGTGCTAATTAAAATGATCAATTACCTAAATCACTCTGATTGAATCAAATTAGAGCCTGTTAAAGTTCACCTTTCAAAGTTTCCACCGACTTAATTCAGTTAATTTAAGTTTTGGCTTATTACCTGGAACAACTTGGTTGTGAAAATGTCATTTATTAGCGCTTCCTCGTCCTGCCTCCGAGGCCATCAAAAACCGCCGTTCAGCTCTAAATTTTGCAGGTCGTGAAAGAAAATGTCAGCGAAGATGCATAGCCAAGTTTTTTGGCCAAATTTATGGCCCTGTCGTAAGCAACCAACAACACCACACAGACGACACATCACGTCCTCACTTTAAGTTGTATTTAAAGGTATGGTACTTGCCGGGAACTCATCAAACATTTTATTGCTGGCCGCCCAGGAGCCACAAGCTGGGTTCTTGGCATCCGTAAAATAGCGAAACATTATTTTAAGGGGATATATACATATAAATAGAGAATATATGGATTTACGGATGATTTATAAAAAAAATCAAAATAGGTTTAATATTAGCCTGCGAAAAACACTGTTCGAATTTATTAAGACAAAATTGGTTCTGTATTCTAGGGTATTCTTTATACTGTGCTTACACTTTTATAAAAATTTGTATAACTAATCATACATTATTAGTTACAAACTTAAATAATACAAAATCATCTTACGATTATGTACACATTTCCTTAACCAATATACTTATAGATGGCACGTACGAGTATAATACAGAAACAACAACTGAAAATTTAATGTAAGCGTAAAATAAATGTTTATAAACAAAAGTACATTCATTTACGAAATGAATAAATGATAAGAACAACAGCCTTGGCTGGGCGCGTGATCTTTTCATATAGAGAACAAAATTGTGCAAATAGTTATCAATAAAAAATGAAAATCATTTTTTTTTTTTTGCATCTTAATTCTTTTTACAAATAATTACTTTACTTAAATTTTTTTTTATCTTACGGGCTTATCTTTGTAATGATTCACATACTTAAGACAGTGCCGAGCGCTTTGTCAATAAACTTGCAATCGTTCTGCACTAACTTGTGCCAACAGAGGCTCGTACTCACTTCCCCGGGATCTTCGACACTCCCGGACACTCAGATAGCAGTAAAAAAAAAATATTAATAGCAATATAAAAAACGCTGGCGCAGTTATAAAGTAGCTGATGGGAATTTCGTGAATTTTCAACATCTTGTTGTGGCTAAAAATGTATTCAATTGTATTCAAAACTGTTTCCATTATCGTGTTGAAGATGAACTTACTGATTCATAACGTTGGTAAATATTGCATTTATCTCTTAATACACCTCTGAGCGATTGTTGCAGTGAGTCAGTTTTGTGGTGGCAATTATCGGACATCCGGGACTAATCGACAATCGATTCAGGGGCTGAGGTAGTTCCCGCTTTTCGTTCCGCGCTCTTCGACGATCGCGAACACACTGATGGCAGTGATAACAATAGCAAAGCAAAGCCATCGCGAACATGACTCCGAAGGGTACTAGAAGAATGGGATCGCTCTTTAGACACAGCGACTGGAGGAAATTTAAATCCATGACGCAACCGACACTCAACGCGATTGAGCGAAGAATCCAAACTAAATAGGAAGAAAATAAGCGAAACGTATTTTGCATTTAATTTCTGTATATTTATCGCATAAAATACACAGAAAAAAAATACTTCACATAAAGAAAAATGAGTTTAAGAAATCAAAACTTATAAAAAACATTTGAAAAATTAATATAGTTCCTTATAAAGGTAAACAAGAAAAGAAATTAAATATAAATCTTAATAAAAGTAAACAAGAAAAAGGAATTAGATATATCTCTGTATAAAAGTTAAACAACAAGTTTTTTATTAATTTTAAACAATTAAAATATGAAAATATTACAAAACATATCTTCTCTATATTTATAATTAACACTCAGACAATGGCTTGAAGATCATTTAACAGAGAAAACATTAGACATTTAATTTATTATGATGACATATTTTTAAATTTAATATTTAAGCGAGTCAAAAAATGATCAAAATTTATATATACTCGTACACGTTCCAAGTGTATTTATGAGTTTACTCTATATTCCATATTCACATGCTTAAGTCGGATGAATCATGTAAACCGCTAAAATCCCCTCGCATTATCGCTGCCTTCGCCTCGTTCCGCTGATTACGCTGCCAGGGGATTGGCGACCGGGGACTGGAATCTGGGGAATACCCCGGACTTTGGCAAACAAAACCGCTAGACAAATTCTATATAAATATAGATATATATATATACAACTCCAGACGCAACTCAATTCAAACTTTGAAATTGTGCGTCGTCGTTGACTGCGGCGCTGCTCCTGACATTTGATGCTTTATGACGAAGTAAAAACCGAAAAACAACCAACAGAAAAATAGATATATGCCAAATCACAACAACACCTCACACGCCACCAGACTGATGAGCAAAGTTTGGGGTTTAATTTAAAATTTTTCCCACTGAAAAGTATGTTTGATTATATATTTTTTTTGCTTAAAGATACCAGTATAAATCTCCTAGAAACGCCAAAAACATTAAAAGTTTAGCCAAGAAAATATGTTACTTCTCCGGCTCTTAAAATCCAACATTAAAAATCCTTTTGCTACATTACAATATTTATTTTTTTTGGTAGAAATTTAAGTTTAATATCAAAACTGGACTGCATATTTCAACACAGTTATTTTGCTTGCATTTTAAGCTAACAAATCCTTTTGGTTAAACATTTTTGTGGCTTTAGCCAACTTAAAGATGCCGCAGATAGATTTTTATACAAAAAAAAGCCAAGTAGATTGAAATTTTTTGGCAGCCAAAAATAAAAAGAAGGAAACAAGTTGCATTTCACGCATTGAAAGTCCTTTTGTATTGCTTAAAATTCTTTCGTTGAAATAAAATTGTTTTTGGCCAACTATGTTCCAGGGGGTCAGTTGGGGAGGGGTTGGGAATAAGTTTGAAAGCGTAACAACAGCTCACCGCCACACACAGCAACGCACACACAGAATGGATATTTCTCATTCAATTTCGCAGGTGTTTGACTCCATGTCGGAGGTGTGTTTGTATTGCAGGAGGGAGGGAGAGCCTTTGTCGATTTGAGGCGTACGTGGTTCGTGGGACCGTCATTTAAGCGGATTTTCGAATGCATCCCAAAATGTGCAAATGTAGGAGACCAGTGAAACACAGATGCAGTTGCTCAGAATACTTTGTGGACCAAAGCTCAGATAGAAAGAAGGAATAAGGTATCTACGAGAATAGAATTGAAATTAAAGAAACTATGATGACATCGAATCTATTATTATAGATGTCCATTTAAAGTTCCTTCGTTATGTTGGTTTTCAAATACACAAGTAGGTGACTTCATTTTATTCCTTTTCTAATTTATTTCCTAAAGAACTAATGTTGCTCAAAGGATAATAAGGTAATATATATTTCGTTGCAAGTAGTTCAAATACGTAGTCTGGGACAACTCATCACTGGGATAAAAAGCTGCACAAATAATGTTTGTTTGGCAATAAGAATTGCGGGAGAGTTTCGGAAGAGTCGCGGATACTCCAAATATCGTCAACGATCGTCAGAAATTGCCCCTGTCCGAAAAAATTATATATTTATATTACAAATAATATTCAAATTACAAATAAAATTGATATTACATTGTAGTATGCACATATATCGAGTACCCACTGTACCAAGAGTTCTAAAAGGGTACACACTGTAACACTTTGTTGCAGTGTTTACATAATTCAAAGTCCCGGTCATAGACTCAAGTGGCTGAAGTACGATCCGATCTCTAGGCCTTGGCCGCACACATAAAGTGCAACTGTCAGCATAATTGTAACCCTCGCAGACCTCATGTATGTACCCTCGCGTTCATGTGTGTGCCTATACAGCGAGCATAGCTATATACTTAAGAATATATGTATAACCGGCATATAAGGCAAAAACAAGGTCGATGGTTTTCCTAGACTAAAAAAACGGATGCTCTTGGCAGAGTCTGCGTGATTCATCCCAACAGCAGCGAATACTTTTATCTGAAAATCTTACTGCTTGTTGTAAAACTAAGAACTTTACAAGGTGTTACTTACAATACTTATCAAACAGCAGTGCAAGCTATGGCGCTCTTGGAAAACTATTCGCTCTCTGGGGAAACACATTATCAGTACGAGCTAATTAAAGTTTATCTTCATTAAGATACTATTTTTGCTATTATAATATCTTTTTGGCAAGTTACTGATTCTGCTACTCTATGGAACAAATTTCAAGAAAATATGGCCAGTGAAATTTTCATTCTGCGAAGAAGAAAATTAGTTTATAATGCATCCGTTTCTAGTTAAATATTTCAAATCAATATCTTAGTTTTTAACTTCAACTTTCTCAAATCCTTCTAGCGGAAAGCTCGGGCTCTGTCTGGAGCGGATCACGCAGATCGTATGCATTCAACATGAACTCAGAAAAATGGAGAACTTCCTCTCTGACATGAGCTTCGCTTATAAAGCTTGGCCTTCGCCTGGACAATTTTATCCGAGATGGACTTCTTATTATTTTTGTGATTATTATGATTATATTATTATTTTTGTTATACTTAAACCTGTATTAAAGCGACCCCAACGATGTAATATTTAATATGTATATTACTGCCGACCCGCATTGAACATTACAACCGATATTTGTTTTCCTTTTTCGAATACTTCGACCGTCGTCTAATCGCAGACCCCCAAAATCCCCCTTTGCTGTCGCCACAACCCCCTCTTTTATCGCACGCGAACGTGTTGCCTACTTTGTGGCTGCAGCTGCTGTTTGTTTGCCTTTTGCTTTCAGCATTTTATGACGCCCCTCGCGATAATGATGGTTGGCCACAGACACATTACCCCCAACCATCCGAACCCACCAAACCACCTTATTTACACCTTGACGCTGTAATTAGATGCGCAACTTAAGTTCGGGGCGTGTGAAATTAATTAAAACTTTCGCTGCTTAAAGTTTTAGCGAAAGAAAAAAGGAAAATAAAGATAAACTTTAACCCCTCATATGGAAGGATATGGATGGATGGATGGATGGATAGAGCGTGCAACAGGAGTTTGGGAATCCCCCCGACAAATTGCCGTAAAGTCAAGTGCAAAAGTGGCAAGTACATGAGTTGCAAGTTCCCCCAGTTACAGATTGCAACTTACAGCATAAATCAGAAATAGTTTTCCAGGGACCACCGCCGCCCCCTTTTTTGTCCATTTATTTGTCTGCCGATTGTCTATCATCGAAGGCCATCAGCAGACAAGCGTCGAGTTCGGTTTCTGGAACCCACTTACAAATATTTTTTCCAGTTGAGTTGCAACTGCTCCTACACTCTCCCTCGAATGCTAAGGGATATTAGCAAAAGTTCTGACATGAAACTAAATATAATAGAGTAGATAATAGAGGCAAGTATTGTTGGTTTGCAAGGTTAAAATATCTAAGATAATTTTTAAAAAATCCTTTAAAATTGTAAAATTATGCACTGCTTCGGTAAGAAATTACCTGATATTTATATATCACAAATATTAATATTCGAATATGATTAACCGTTACCACATTGCTATTTTTGCGTTAAACAACACGCAGTAAGTTAAAAGAAAGCGCATTTGATCTGTGGCTAAACCTTGAGCGATCTGACCTCCCTTATTTTTCCCTTGAATCCTTGGAATTCCCTAAGTTTTCCCCCTCAATTTTCCTGGCCGTCTGTTTACCTCGCCGTGTGGCCCCAAAACAACATGCTGCATATTTATGGCATGCCGCAAACGTTTATCTAAACTACATAAAGCAATAAAAGTTAAAAGTCAAATAACTGTAGTACTACGGTTCCTTCAAGTTAGCCTTGTTGCTCGTTGGGATGTTATTATTGTTTTTGCCAATGTTGCAGGGTGTTTTTGTGGCAACTGCTGAAACAGATGCCATCGAGTGAGTCTGCAAAAGTTACGGAGTGCAGCTAGCCCCCTTTCCCCCATTCTGCTGCATAAATCCCTTTTTGGGGGAGACGGAAGGACAGGATGCAGGATGCCGACAACCGACAATGATGCTACTCGTTATGGTTTCGGTTTCGCTGGCAGCACCTTCATAAGGAGGTCTAAATTATGCCAAGTGCTAGGGATTAAGACATAAATAGTTGCCTCTTAATGGACAATAGGAAAATATAAATAAGTAAATAATTTAATGCGGGATATTTAGCACAAAACTAGTATTTTTGTTGATTTTATTTTTGATAATGGGACTTGATCATGTCCGTCTTCTATTTACTTTGTTATTATGACTCTTGGGAAGGAGAAAACTAAAATATTGTGGAGTGTGATACAAAATAATCTTGTTAATATCTTATTTTTATTATCATTTACAAAAACCCTTTTAATATATTTGATTTCCAAAATAAGTCTGAATTTCTCACTAAACCTATTTTTCACCTTTATCAAATTCCCTTAGTCGAGCTGGCTTTGGTGATAATATCCCCAGGTTTTATGTATCTGTTTACACTTACAAGCTGCCGGCCGGATCGAACTCCGGATAACTATGGAAAATGGAAAATGAGGGGACTGGCCAACAGAGGGGCAGGTGGGAGCCCACACAGTGGAGGTCGTACGAGTCCTAGAACGTCATGCACGTGCACTGCCCCTGACCGTGTCCCGGCTCTTATGGCTGGTGTGCATGGTGTATCCTTTTAATCCTTTTGCCAATGCATCGCATTGCCTTGCACCGAGTTTGATTTCACACGCGAGCACAAAAACAATAATATTATGCCACAAACACTCGATGCCAACGAACATGGGCCATGTAATCACACTTGAGCTCCTCGCCCAGCCACACACACACCCAGGCACAAGCACACTCTCTTTGGGAAAACTCTGGCACACACCCACACCCACTGACGCAGCGGGAAAACTCACCCTGACCCACGCAGCTGCAGTGAGATTGCGAAACTTCATTATATGCCCGTTGGCAGACAGCAGCCAAAGCACTACACTGCGCGAAATTCGAAAAATATGACAAGAAACTTTTAGTTGGAAAATACTAATAAATTTTGTTTTTATTTAAAAATAAAATTTTTATTTAAAATTAAAAGGTCTTGTCTATAACAAGAACCATGTTGATTTAGAAGTTGGACACCACTTACTCGTTATCTGATGCAAACCAACTAGTTGGGAATTCTAGTGAAACGAACGCTTTGCACTTAATTCGTTCTAAGCCAGAGTTATACATTTTGTAATTAACTAAACCCCAATTTGCCATAGGATGGTTCATGTAATAAAAATAATATTATCTTTGAACTATAAGGATAGATCGGTACACAGTACAAAGCAAAAAAGGGGCCTCTTCAGCTCAAGTAGCTTTCGTTTTTTCGTTTTTTTAATTAATTCAAAATCCTTTAGATGTTACAATCTTGTATTATTTTCTGGTATTATAATTCAAAATCCTCCGATTAATTCAACTTTTTAGTTTAAAAAAATACCGATTAAAATAAAAACAAATTTTAGTTTTTATATAACATTCCAAACTCGAAAATATTCCTTTACCATGCTAAGATTCATCTCTCTTCCTGGTGACTTTCTCTCAGTGAATGGCCAGGAGTAGAGCTGGTGTGCAGCTCCCTCCCCTCACTTCACCTAGATTTGTCCAGTTCTTTTCCATTTCTATTTCTGTGCCGGCTTCTGTTGCTGTTTCTGTTTGGCTTTGTTCTCCGCCGCTCTGGCCAGGATCTGCGTGGCGACTGCTGCTGCCCCTTTCGCCTTTGGCCCCGACGACTGGCATTGAGCTTGAAAATGTGTTTATTTGCCGGGACACACACACATACTCCACTCGCATCCGTATCCGCATATTCAAGGCAGCAAGTGCCTGCCATAAAATCGCTGAATCCATCCACGACGACGCAAACAAGCTGCCAAGCGGCGCAATCTTACCACCCATCAAGGTAGCGATACCGAAACCTAGTACCTATGCCCAATATAGCCCCCCACCGGCATCGACATCTCCATCGACATTGGGAATCGGCATCATCATTCCCGTCTCGAGGCAATTGTTGTGCATGTTTTTATTATCTGCCGGCTTGCCGGTTGGCTGTAAGGAATGCTAATGCCACTGCCACGACCAATTCCAATGCCAATGCCATAAGTGCACCTCAGGTGTTGGCCAACTCCTTTAGTTTTGGGTCTGGTTCGCTTTACTTACACACAAAAAAAATAGTTACTAATTTTAATTAGCTTATAGGAGCTAATTTGAAAGATAAATTAGGTATTATGTTTCGAACAAAGATCACAAATTGGTTTCAGCTGTTTCTGAAGGTGTCGGCATCCAGAATTCAACTATTTCTGACGCATACCTGCTAGTAAAAATTGGTTTTCTCGAGTGTCAAGGTAAGAGCTAACATTAACAGGGATCGGATTTCCATTAAAAGTCATTTTCGGCTAGACAAATTGACAGCTGTTTTCAGAGGGCCAACTGATGAAGAAGAGAAAGCATATCACGTTATGCTTGCGCTTTACAAAACAATTCGATGCTTAACATTGCTCTGTTATTCTTGCTCCTTCATATACATTACAGGCGGCGAGAAAACCGATTTGCTTTTACGATAAGTTTATCGGCTTCCTTTTCAGACAAATGGCTATCTGGTAAGTTACTTATTTTTTGTTCTCACCAATCTAGAATATTATTTTTGTAAGTGTATGCTGATGACATTTGTTGGGTTATTTCTTAACTTGCCTGGACTTGAAATTAAATTCCTCGGGAGGATTTCGTCCTGAGCGGTGGTGGGTGCGGTGATTATGAGGTAAGAGGGGTGGAGTTGTGTTCCAGGACGTGTGCGGCTGCCAAATGAGGCAAATTCGAGTGGCACTTGGCACCAGCGCGGCATCGTACAGTCCAAGATTTCATCAGTTTCCCCAGTGCAGCAGCAGCAACAGCAGCAGCAGTGCCAGTCACGCTTTCATTTGCGGCATTGGCCAATATATCAAAGCACTCAAACTGATTGCATTTAGTAGGGTCCAGAGAGGGCCTTGACACTCAAATCGCTGAGAAGCTGGAAACTAAATACTTTCTAATCGGTTTCTTTAGAGAAAACGCTGTGATTTGTCAAGTTCCTTTCGTTTTTAGTTCGAAATTATAAAGTAATTTGGTAATTTATAGCTCTCTTTAGAGCAGGGATGTTCCAGTGCTAACCCCAGTTGTACAACACTGATCCCACCGCCAGCAAGTGGATGCATCGGTTGCATTATGAGTCCCACGCGTTGCAACGGCACGTTCCACCGAAGTGAACTGCAGCAACGGCTCCTGTTCGTCCTGCTTGTTTGTTTGCTGGTCAAACCCATCACTGTGTGAGGCCCTGGGCCCCCATCCTGCCTCGATTTTAATTGTCGACCAACAACAATGATCCCGAAGCCTTAATTGGTGTTTCCCTGTCGCTGAAGCAATGACACTTGATGGGTTTGCCAGAAGTGAGTGAGTGCCACATGCCACTCGTCACCGAAGGGCCACTTGCCCCTACACTCGTCCTGCCCTGGCAATTACGTGGCTGAGCTCCCCCATTCCGGGCCATTGGCTGGGGTCCAGCACAGAAAGGCGGCACCTTCCCGAGACTCCTAAACTCTCCTGATGGCCGGCAATGAATCGTAATTAATTTGGGGGCGTTTTAGGAGAGCTCTCTCTGTGGGCTACATGGGTTTAAGATATAGTCCTTAGCCAAGGCGAAAGTGTAAACCTTGAATATATATTTTGTCGTGTTTAGAAAAGAAAATGTATAGGGATAAATTCTTATATAATTATAATATAGTTATTAGCTTCAAAGGAAAAAACTCGTTACTTTTTATTACCCCTTTATTAATCATTTGTTTATTAATGTATATAAATTGAATCACTGAATATGTGTAAATATTTCTCCCCTATATTTTAGGACTGATTATATTCCCCACCCAACTTCTCAGTCCCTTCATTACCGGTAAACCCTTGTTATGATAGATTATGATGCACCCTGATTTGCCATAACTTTCTGGGGCTGAAATGGGCGCCATCATCCAGCAGCTGACATTTAATTATATGCTACACTCTGGATTAACCCCATCCCCGTGACTCAAAGAATTACCACCCTGAAAACCCCAAACTGCCTCCAGCCCCGTGGCCCCTGACCCAAGCCCCTTACTTTTCCGCATTTGTTGCGTGCGCACGTAACTCAAATGCCAAACAGCTGCAGTTAACACGTTCGCAGTGCTTACAGAGCGCAGCAAACAGATCCGTAGCCCGTAATCCCGTACTCCTTCTCCGGATCCGTATCCGTATCGGCATCCGCATCGGTATCCGTATCCGTATTCGTGCGGACAAAGCAGCGTTAAAACTGCACTTAAGTCAAACTTGCCAGACAAGTGCCGAGCGGAGGAGAGTGGTTGTGGATGATGGAGGAGTTTGAGGTTTTTGCCTGCCCACGAGGGTTGAGCTGAAGTAGAAAAAGGGAAAGGCGCTGCAAAATAGCCAACACTTGAAAGAAAAATGTAATATATTATTATCGAAGTTTAGTCCGCAGTTGCCCTTAAGACGTATAGAAAATTAATTACAAGTTTTCAAAACTAGTCTTATTTATTAACTCTTACTCGTCTATAACTTTCATTGCAATAAAGGTAAACCCCAGATAAACTTGTCGAAAAAGCAAATAGGCTTTCGAATCTTCTGTAATTTATCTGGACGAGAAAGAATAACAGAGTGCTATTTAGCGCCTAATTGTGCTGCTAGGCGCAAGCACTGGGTTGCTTTGATTATTTATTTGATTATTTGATGCCTTATCTTATCAACTAAAATTTTGTCGAGCTAAAAAAAGCTTAACAGGGAGACCTGTTATTGTAAGCTCTCACATTTACGCTCGAGAAAGCCAAATTTTCTTGGCAGGGCTTTATCTGTCCGAGAAATATTAACATAGAAAAAAAAAACCAGCCCTAAAAAGTTTATTTTTCTAAATGCATTGCTCAGTGCTCTTATGGCTATAAAAGTAAGTATTACTAAGCTTAAATCGGACTATAAAGTTATGGTTTAGTTTATTATTAAAAGCATTTTATAATTAACGTTTTTTATTATTGTGTAAGAACAGCAACTTGCTAACGGGCCGTGCTGACGTGGCCGTTTTACGAGCGCCCTTCGGTTGTAAAATTTCATTACGAACTAAACGAACGCCTTTCACATGGCACAGAAGCACCGGTCATTGGACCAAAACCACCATCAAAACGCCATCAGCAGTCCCAGTCCCCTTCTAGTAGGTGAAGTTCCTCATCGGAATTATCCCTGCAGTCGTCGACGTCGTCGTCTCTCGGCCGGACTTTCTTTCTTATGCTAATTCTTGGCGCTTGGACACTTAGTTGATTGGTTTCTGTCAGAATCGTCGCCCAACGTTGACTGATTGGATTTTGGCCATTTGCCGCCGCCGTCGCCTCATTCTCAGCATCCCAGTGATTATGAGATTAGCGTAGGTTTCCGCCTCCTCTATTTTTCCACCAGCTTTAAATTGTTCCCAGCTATGTAATGACATAAGCAATAATTTATATGAAAAATCTGGGGTACATAAATCTCGGTTCGGGTGCTGTTCGGATGTCTCAAGGGCGTGTACTCCGGCCCCTTCGACCTTGACCCAGACCCATTCACACGGCTTTACATAACCGAGAAATGGGTGGCGGGGCGTTGGTGTAACATTAGCTTAACATTTAGCTGGCACTTACAGCGCTCAAGCTTCTTCAACGCTTTCAAAGCTGAGCGAGTAGGGTGTCTCGACAAAGCTTTCTCTAAATAAAGTTAATTACAACTTTACAATGATAATAAAAAATTCATATTTAGTCCGTATAAGAAACACAATTTTTTGTTGTTTTTTATATTTTAATATTTTATAATATATCAAAAAGTTTAAAAATACAGTCTGTGAAATTACTCTTTACTTTAACCAAGTAATACATTTTTAAAAAGATTTCAGTAACCAGAATACCTTTTCTTGGGTTTCAGAAAGCTTAAATGGGCACAAGCTTAATAGTTGGAGCCCGACAACAACACAAAGATAATTTAAAATCATTTAAAATGACATAACAATAATAATATGCCAGGATTTTGATTTTGTAAATTCCATTTACAACGGAACGGTTTTTGGGAGCCGAAAAACTACTAAGTGTCCATCTCTGTTCAAGGCCATTTTTATTAAGTATGCTGTTACAAAAATGCAGCAAAAAGAGCTCTTGGGGAAAAATTAGCTACAGAGTGCTCCTCTCTGGACTGAACCGAAAGAGCCAAGTTCAGTACAATTTAAACCAGAGTTCCAGAACACTAAACGGCCCGGTAAGATTTCCTGGAAAGCTTTACAAGTCACAAAAGGGAATAATATAATATATAATAATATGACCACATTAAAAGTTAAATTAAATTAATTTTCAATACAACAAAAACCCTTTCTTCCGTTAAAAGTACATGCAGGCCCGGGCCTTCGAATTTAAATCACCCGCCAAACTTAACAGCCCAGCCCATTAACAGATGTTGTACTCTCGCCCCATCTCGCTTATTCGCTGGCTCTCTCTCTCGCCTACAAGCTTTTCTAGATACGAATGGAAACAGAACACGCGGCAGCTGAATTTTCGTTGAATACACTGTTGCCAGGTTGGCTTTTTTCCCGTCGAATCTGGCCTTTTTCAAAGGCAATTTGCAAACAGCGGGAATTCTGTTTTTTTTTTTAATTTTTAATAAATGCTTTTTCAGAATAAATGCTTTTTCATAAACCTAATTTCTGACTTTGGTCATTTTAAGACGAATTCCAAGCAGCGAGTGACGCTTAGCTTATAAAATACACATATATATTACGCATACGTAAAAGTGGTATGAAAATAATATGCATATTATAAATAATAATAATAATACTTCGATTACTCATTGCCTCTCGGAGAAATAAAACCAACATATAATTTTTTTTGAAAACTGGGGTTTTTTATGGGCTTTTACAAATAGTTTGGCTTTTTTTTAATCGTTCTTCCCGTCAAAAACAGCTATTGTTCAAGCTAAAGTTGGCAACACTGGTTGTATATTTATTTCGTGCCGTCGAGACGCTTCGCCCTGCTGATTTTAAAGTGTTATTACCTAAATCTGGCCAAATATCGACTTGGGATATAGCGGATTATACGGATGGCGAATATATTCCAGTGAATCTGTGAAATTTTGCCAGTAAAGACAACTGCAAAAAACGTTTCGTCACGCCGATAGAAAGACAGAGAGAGAGAGCAGTGGAATTTTTTCGCAACAATACAATTAAAAGTTGCAGAGGGAGAGCGAACGAACGAGCGAGGCAGAGGCGAAAGAAATCAGAAAATCAATTAGTGAATTATACTATTTGAAATCGGGTGCAAGATAAGTTTCCTGGTGAAATTACGTTTTCGGCGATTGGTTTTTCATCGATTTTGCAGAAGGAAAACAGGTTGGTTGCCCTTTTTCTCTCACGTTTGTCTTGTCCCTACCCCCACCCCCGTTTTTCTTTGATTTTGGTTTTTGTAACTGGTTCTAGCAAATAACGCTGCTTCTGTTTTTAGCTTTTTTAGTTTTGCTTAAGTTGGGCTTTGGTTTTCTGCCTTTTAGCATTTCATTCTTTGCTGAAATATGTATGAAAATACCGGCTTGTTGTCATCTGTGCAAAGAGAGCGACTAAAGAGAGAGATATTGAGCGGAGGCGAGAGCGTGACTCAGTGAATGCGCCTGTGGTTGTGTGAGGTTATGCGTGTCACAACAGTCGCGGTCGAAATATTCGCACTGCGTTTGCTCTGTTATCTTAAAAATGAAGATGTTTTGATTATAAGTATAGAATTGGAAATTACCGATTACTATACAAAACCAATAATTGGTTAAGACGAAATACACGTCTTAAATATACCAAAGCAAAATCAATTTTTAGTTGTTTGATTAAATAAATAAAAAATATGTTTTCGTATTCGTAGATACATTTATCAATATTATTTTCATTACTAGGTATTTGAATTTTATTTTGGAAGAGTTTTTTAATTTTAGCTAAATTTATTTAATTAATACATTTTAATACTGTTCAATTACCTCTTAAAATACAAAATATATAAAATTTTGCGTGTAACTCGACTGTAGTAGGACCATAATTTCAACCCCCGCCTGTTTATACGCCTGGAATTGGAACACGAGCTTGCACTACCGTTTGGCACACTCGTGTCCGCTAATATTGTGACGCTGCGTTCAAGTTGATTGAATTGCTTGCATTTCGCTTAATTGATACGAACTTCAAATGGACGGGCGCTCAATTAGTGGCGTTTATTTTTTCTGCTTTCCCATTTCACTCGGAAATTTTCGCAGTTGTGGGTGCAGCAGCTGTTCTTTCAAATTCCCGCGCAATTTGCATTTTCAATTGCATTCGGTGAAAGAAGAAGACGACGGCCCGGCGAGAGATTATGCAATATGCATTCATTTAGCGTGTTATCATCTTTTATTGCAACTAGTTTTTGTCGGTGCACATCCCCACTGAGGTTAATTTTCACACACTAATTCCTGAAGGTTAACCATCATTACGTTTTAAGGGGCGAAATTGCATTTGGGAACTATGCGGAAGTCCATTATATCATTTACCATCAAGCAATGGGGTTTTAAAAAGCCTATTGTACCATTTTAACGTAAAATTCAGAAATTGAATGCCATTTCAAAAGAAAATGTTATATCAAAAGTAATTAAATAAATTAATTAAAGTTGAAAATTTAATTTTAATGCGGGTAGTATTGGGTTTACTATCATACCCTTTATAAAATATCGATTTCTAATAGCTTTACTTTCTTATAACTATTGCAAGAATTTAAAAAACTAAATTTCTGGGGGCTTAAATATGTCCGGAAAGTTTAAAGAAAATTACCGACAATTGAATTTGGATTTAAACTTCATACATAAACGCTTATATTAACATAAGTTTAAGGTATATTTTTCAAATAGTTCGGTGTCGGCGCACATCACAGAGGGTCTTTTCACTCTTCATTATCTAAAGGTTAACCAAAAGTTATATTAAGGGCTAAAGTGGGCTTTGGGAACTACCCGGAAATAGTATGAAAAGTTCCCCCAAATTATACACAAGCATAATGTACATTTTTTACTGTTAGAACTAAGACGTAGATTATTCTGGATAATAGTCTTTATTAGTACACCAATATATTCCATCCCTTGTAATATATGTAAATATCTTACAATATTTGCGTCAATACGTTAATTGTAAGATAATGATTGCACAAGTAAATGGAAACTATAAAAACTGAAAAATATTATTGTGAAAGCGCTAATCGGTATTTAATAACAAATAGTCAAATCGGTGAGCATCTATCGTCTGTCCCTTCCGAATCTTTAGCTACCCGTCATATTTAACACTTTATTGCTTGTGTTTTAAATAATTTTAGTTTATAATGGAGTATACTTTGTTAATTTTATTTCAAAGATTGCTAAATATATTTCTATATGTAATGATAACTTTAGAAAGTTGCACACCCATTTTCTAATCAGTAAATCGTTAAAAGGTAGGGCTTTCTCTAAAAAAAGGCGTAGATCCGTGTTATCAAAATCGATTTCATATTTTGCTCACGGGCAAAAATACCTTTTCGGCTAATTGGTAAAGAATTTCACAAGTTGGCCACACGCCAGAGTCGCGTGGCTGCCGCAGCAAAATATAATATAATACAGCATCTAAAAGCGATATAAAAGGGATTTGGAAACCGTTGCTAATTTGATTGATCAACGGGCTTTTAAAGGCGAGGAAACATAATACCCATAATCGTGCCATTTACACCTGGGCTGTGCGGCCAAGTGGCAATTGCCGATTGCCAATTTGCGTTTCTAATTAGCTACATCCCGTGTCGTCGTCATCGTCATCGACAATTTATGCTCCGAGTGTGAATGCGATGCCATACCCATCATCGATGATTGCTTAGATAAGTCGTCGATTGCCCATCGACCATGTGACATCGTGCCAACCACGTGTGCAATTGTCGCCCTTTCTAATTGCCCATTGCACTAAGAAAATCGTCTTTAAATCTGTAGACATTAACTAAATTTGATGTGGACAGAAAACCCTAAATGGGTTGTGATCAAGTCTTAATTTATTTATAGATTAGCATGTGTTTAGCTATTTGAAGAAAGTTGCACCTGTCTTTAAAATATGATTGACAAATATCTATCTTATAACTGCTGAATGCGATTTTAATTTAATTGCGAGAAACTATTTCTAAGTCAAATCACATTTTTTTATTTTAGAAATAAATATAACAAACTTTATTACGTCCGGCCTTAAAATGTGAAAACCATCATATAAAATATACAGCGGTGCCCAAAGCCACAGAATGAAAACAAGTTGTGGGGTAAAATTGAAAATTTGCGGCTACATCTAGTCTTTTTTATACTTAAATATATTTTTTTATATGCAGCATTACAAAAAATGTTGGCTTTTTTTTTTATATTTAGCCACTTTGTTCTATTTCTTAATAACAAAGATAAAATCCTAACATGTCACTGTATTGCTGAGACAACACTGGTTTGACATAGAGACTTAATGTTTATATTTATTTTTATATTTAAGTTTTATATTATTTTTCGAGTGTCCGACATTCCAGGCAAGACCCTTTGAGGTCAGACTTAGTTTCTTCTAAGTATAGTTACACTTAAAGCCTGATTAGTTGGAGGGATTGAAGTGTGTGCAAAAAATCACAGCGATAAGATTAATCCCAATGCAGGCATTAAGTGTTCACACTGGCAATCCGATGGAAATAACAAGTCAAATGTATTAACAGTTAAGAAAAATGTAAATCAACTTATGTATATTTAAGCTGACATTTTTAGTTTTCTAAATAATTCGTTATAAAAATTATGATTTTGACATTTTGATTTTTAAAGCACAAAGCCAACATTTTAGAGCCTATATAAAATCCTATAAATGTTTTACCATAAACTACCCTATTTTGTCGAATTGTTTACTTGCCAATTAAAGTTTTAATCAATTCCTTTCGTTTTCCCCAAACAAAATCTGTGGACTTCCCCCTAATTCTCCAACTCTTCACACTAAAGCACTTAAATAATTTACTGCCATTTTTGCATTGACCACATTTTATATTTGAACACTTGTTTGTCTGAGATGTGAGCGCCTGCCATAAATTTAAGCGCAATTTGTTTATCTTGCATGTCATTTTGTTGTCCACAAAGATTTCATATTTTAATACGCTCACAATTTTCTAGTTTATTTTCGTTTAATGCAGTCGGAAAATATTTTTAATGGGTTTTACAGCACGTGCCGTCTGTTTTTGTCGATTCGTGTGTCTGTTTTCTGTAGTTATTGTTATTATTATTATGTGGGAAGTGTTTTCAAATACGCAGAATAACCTTTATATGCGCATAGTTTATGGCAATTTTTAGGTGTTTTTGATTGTGTTTCGTTAAGTCAATTTATTATTATGTTTATAATTTTTTAATTCTAAAAGCATGTCTTAAAATAAACGAAAAAAACAAAAAAAAAATATCTTTACAACTTACATTTTTATAATCAGCATCAAGGGATATATCAAAATCTGCCATAAATAGCTTCAAAAACCTAAAATACGTCTTTAATATGTGGCACAGACGTCAATAAATTATATTCTAGCACAATTCTATGAATTTAATTCACAATCCAAGGCAAATGAAAGGAAACTCTGAGGGAAAAAACCAATTAATTACTATTTATCTTGGCGGTGAATAAATTTGAATTTTTCTTGGCTGCAGCTTGATAAAAATGTCCTTATTCATTTTGCCATTTAATTTTTTTTTCATTTTTTTTGAACGCCATTTGCTTAATTTGTGGCAACAGGTGCTAACCCGGCACCGCTTCCCGTGTCCCATTTAAAAGAGCCTCTTGTATCGCTTCGGTATTATGGCCACGTTTGGCATAGAAATTGGTGGCCATCGGCTGCTCATAATTTATGTATATGCATGCGGGATAAGTTTTATATTTATTGGCATGAAGATAAGTCTTTGGGCCACCACCATTCGAGACTCATTTATTTTTGGCTGCATCCTTCCTTCCATCGGCAGCAGCAAATGTATAATAAATTATTTGCACATTTACAAATCAAAATTTATGTGCTCTAATTATTTATTATTTATTCTCCACCTCCACCATCTCCTTAACATGATTTTCGGTTCGCTTTTGCCAATCTCTTACATGGTGAATACTGTTGGTAGAGAATCACATTGAATTTTCATGATTGCTTGCGATTAATAAGTGTAGATTAAATTATTTATTTATATCCCGCTCCTATCTCTTATTATTTATTACACCATTTTGTTTAAGCTATATATTTTAATACTATCTCAACATTTATTAACCAATTTATTTTTTATATTTTTACAGATTTCAAAAGGCGAACTGGTAAGTAAGCAATAGTGAACCTTAATATAACAAGTTATATCGGTAGAGTCCGTTTAAAAAATGCAAGCATAACTGGCTTCTTAGTTAGATATAAATATTCCTTAAAAGAGTCACACATTTAGTCATGGCAAAAAATTAATTAGAATTTTATAGATGCATAATTTGGAATCGAATGTACGTTTTATAGGGCTATGACACTGTATTATAAATTTAATTAATTTGAGTTTTCATTAAACGGCACTGTATTAAAAATAAACTTTTCATGCAAGATTAATTTAATGATTCCCCATATATTACTATCAAAATAAATATGTATTGTTTTTGCTTACCTTCAAAATCAGTGTGACCGCAACAAAAACAAAATCTTTATCTTTCAAGGCTCTAATAAAAACTCGAATTAATAAACTTTATAATATAGCCGTATAGCTTATTTAAATTGTGTAATTCACAGAAAGTGCTATCAATCTGATGTAGTACACTTGGTTGTGCCCTAAAAATATAGTTAAAATGTAAATTTACACTAATTAGTCATCGGGGATTTTAAAATTGTAATAAAGTCATCAAAACAGCAGCACGCTTCGATGGAATCACTGCTCATGGGGCAGACGAAACGCATTAAACTAAATTGCATTCGGCAAAAGTCGAAATCTTAATGGTGATCTAAAATCGAAATTAAATTGAGATAGGTAAAGCGGCGATGTCGGGGGAGTGGCTAGTGGGCACAGGGGGACCTATCAGCTGGGTCACGTTCTGTTCGGCGCTAATCGCTCAATTCGCCTCACTGCTTGCACGCGGAAATGTGTGGGAGGGCATGCGAAAGCGTTTCACTGGCCAAAAAAGTCACTCAGACAGACAGCAAGATACTGGGGGAAAAAACACACAGTAAGATGTCACAAGCATTACCCAAGATTCAAGTTAAACAGATGAATAAATTATGTAAAAGTCAAGAATAAGTAAATGGGGCGTCTCTGAGGTTGTTCTGTGTCTTGATAAGGTTATATTTAATTTTAAAAACATTAAAAATAGTATTTATAGATTGAATTTCAGCTGATTTTTTTCTTAGTGCAGAGAACCGAGTACAGTGAGGCAATGCTAATTAAATTTCGCTACTCGGGGCACGGCGCCCTCAGTCTTAATTTGTTTGCATGCTCGGTCGAGCGGAAAAGCAACAACAAATTGGCATAATGATCTTGTACGATCAACAGAAACATGATGATCATGTTGAACTGACTGACAGGCCGACTTGTTTCTCTGTTTTTTTCCCCTCCCAGATTGCTGTTTTGACTTTGAACTTGCGCGTTTGTTTGCCTGTAATTTACGATTTCTGCAGAACGAAGAGGGATCGAGAGACAGAGAGAGATCGAGCTTGCCCCATTGTAAAGAACTACATATATGCTATATGGCATGGCATTGTCCGATTTGTGCACCATTTCCTACCCACTCAACGTGACGTTCGGCGTTTTAAATTTAGCCACAGTGACAAGAGAAAGAATGGAACTATTAAACTGGGCTCTGGGGCTTAATATGGAACGACATTTCAATTGCGATTGCTATTTTTAGTCATTGTCATCTCTCGCCAGTCCCGGCCTTATGCTGCTTTTTTTTTTTTTGCATATTCTGGGGACAGCTTTAAATCTCTTGTTTGTAGCAAGGTTAACCTGTATGGTATACAGACATTAACTTTATGAGCTTTGTATAAGAGATACATAAGTTGAACAATGGAAAACTTTTATAGCTTGACTCCGGCATATTTATTTGGGTCAACTGAGCTCAGAACTTTAATGTTGTGGGTAATTTCCTGGAACTGCAATCAATTAATCTTGCCTGACTCTCATTTGAGATCTCAATTAATTGATTTTGAAATCAGAAACCTTAATTTCAATTGATCTAGATTTCATGAGAATGTTCTCTGTGAAATGTGATTTTAATTAATGGATTTCAAAGGGAGAAAATGGCACTTAAATTGCTCGATCTTTGTTTCTTACAATTGATGTTTATGAATTCTTATTTAATATGTTGCTATTATCCTTAAATATTTATTAAAGTAAAGATCAGAAGACCCCGCTTATTTATGCGTCGTTTTTATAAGTCAATAATTAACCCAATTCTGTTTTTAATATTCAATATTTTGTTTTCCTTTTGACATAAAATTGTTTTACCTTGTCAATACGTTGTCTGTCAATAACAATCAACCTTAATTGACGAGTTACAGTTAGCTTAAGTTTTGAATAATTATATATTATTATTTCTGTCATATCTCTTCCCTATAACATTTACTTCCTGCTTTTGCGCAGCTTTTTGAACTCATTGAACTGAATTACCCTCGACTTTAGCATTCAAGAATATTGATTTATTTGTTGTGCGTTTTTTAATATGTTTTGCAAGAAAAAAAAAAGATTTTTGCGAGTGCAAAAATCCCCAACGTCCTCGCCTTGAAAAACCAACGAAGAGAGATCACATGAGATGTTGACCAGCAAATTGAACCGAACATGTGAGCTTTGATTTGGCTGATGGTCGATGGCACATGGCAAATTTTTGGTATTTTTTGTTTAGGAAATATATACGCATTTGTTTATTAAAATGTATAAAGTTTCTTGAACATCGCGTCGATAGGTATATTTTTAAAAATATATTTTAATGGGTAGTCAAAGTTTTTAAAGGTATTTATAGTAAGACTGCTGTCTAAATATTCAATTTAGAAAAGAGAAAAATACAAATATTAACATTTCTTTTATTTACGTTCTGTAACCGTAATATTTTTTAACAATATGATATATATTTTGAGGAAATAAATAGTTTCGCTGGTAATGGCCACAAAAAGCTTTATTAATCGGTATTAAACAGCCCAAACACTAGCATGGTTGCTTATTATTTTTCTATAGTCGTTTCTATATGTCCACAGTAGTTTTTACTATGCGAAATAGGCTGGTTCAGGTTCATTCATTATAGCTCGCCCTCGACTTGTGGTGGTGGTCATTCATGAGTTTAGCCTCATTTTGATGTCGCCGACGTCACGCAAACAACAATTTCACAAAAGTTATTGACCAACGCCTTGACAACGATCAGTGCCCCGAGTACAGAGTATATAGGAACTGAACTAAAGTATTCTAGGTTCAGGAACGATCAACCTTTGCCCGCCCCCACACACGTGTCAAATAACATTGGTCGCTAATTAAATCGCGGGGTTTCTGCTTCTTTCTGTCGTTCATTGTGTGCCAAAACCTATATATTTTTTTACATTTTTTGAGGGCGTTCGATCACTTGACTCGTATTGCCGGTGCGCATAAAAAGTAAGCCACCGGACACAGATATGAAATCCACAGATACAATTCGCGCAGCCGACGAATTTCACACATTTTATTGGCTTGGATACAACAAATTCCCTTGTTAAAAATAAGATAACCCCCAAAAAAAATTGGTAAAAAAAAGTCGCATTTTTACTATAAACAAGAATTTAAAAATACTGAACCTATAAGCCTTATGCAAATTGCTAAAATAATGATAACGTCAATCTGACAAAGGTACATGCGCATGTCGGTCAGAGAAGGAAGAATTAAACGGGTACAGTACTGCTAAAAAGTATGTAAACATATGTCGAAAGACGTAGATGCTTTTAACCAGGGATAGGCGATCTCCATTGGAGCTTGGAGAAATAATACGGGCTACCTTAAATCTTGCCACTGATGCTTTCCAAAAACAATTAATACGAGTGCTAGTACCGGTCATAAAAAAGGTCACAAACTATTACGGTTTATATATTTTATGGACCTAACATATATCTGTCTAGAAACCAGAACGAACTGACTTTTTCGAACCCACTCGAACGTTGGCACACACACCGTCTAAGTGAATTCTCCATGGAAGTCCCCGTGCCGTTGGTATTTAAATTTGGAATCAGTGGCAATCACTCATGCATATTACTTACCAGCTGGGCTTTGGCAATAAAGCCCGGCAAATCCGAACCAAAGGCAACCCGACACAAGCACAGATATAGATATATCATATAGATACAGATACAGATACAAAAGCGGATACACTGAACTACTAACTACTACTAACTAACGCCGACGCGTTGATGGAGGCGGCAAAATTTCACACATTTCGTACATTTATTTCGTCGATCGGCGAGACGGCGCTCTATAGTATCACCGCTGTTATGGCACGTCGTGTTCCGCCATTTGTAGAGCTCATTTAATTTTTATTGTTGTTTATTGCTAAACGAAATGAAAAAAAAGGAAACTGTTCATTTTAAATGTTTGATTACAACGATTTGTGAAGTTCAGTCGAATTTGTGATTTTCACGCTGGAGGAGCGGTCGAATCAGCGATCGCGAGCAATGCGATTCTGAACTGCAATCGGATCGAATTCCAATCGCCGCAGTTCCCTTTGATAACTCAGTCAATCTCAAGTGTCGCGTGTGAAGGCATCTCAGCCAATAGACCCTTTAAAACTTATTAAATCATAAAAAGTGATCGTCAAAATGCAGTTACTAAATCTAGGATGCCTCAAGCAAAGTGGGTTAAATTTCACAAACAATCAAAAATCGTATTTATGATTTTTTCAATATTAAATGCACCTCCTACTAATTTGAATTTCATGTTATCGCTGAAAATATATGTCTCATATGCCCCGCATTTATCATTTTATAAACCGAAAAATAATGCATGCATATAGCCGAATGCAAATAGCTAAATATATGAGATACCAGTTTGATAGATAGGAAGGAGTGTTAATTTTAAATGTGTTGGCTTACCGATTTAAATTGTGAAACAGTTTTCGGGACAGTGGAAATTCCCGCACACTGCTTGTGATTTATTTTTAGTCGAGCCTGGGATAATTAAATAAAAAAGTAATTGCCCCAAAAAGCTAATAAACACGTCAAAAAGAGATTTATAATTTACATTCCAGAGTAGTAGTGAGTGGATTCAGTTTTAATTGTATTTTAAACGAAGTCGAACTAATGCTTTTGTAAAAGGGGGTTTTTGGAAATTTGTTTGTTTTTTGTTAGGAGTCCGACGGCTTTTATTTCTGCTCTTAAATCAATTTTAAAAAATTTTACGAATATTAATAGGATTTTGTTACAAAAATTAAGTGTAAAGAAATGTTGATTTTAGTAAGCAAAGTGATCGGGACCCGCTGGAATCCTCGAATTCCGCTGGTCAAAATACTTCAGACGAGGTGTATCTTATTCCCGGGTCCGACACTTTCTTGTGGCTGTGCTTGTAACTCTCTGATTGATCGTTCAGGACATAATGCCGCCTCTTAAACACGAAAAGATCTCAAGGAATATGCTTAGGGTGCATTTATCACTGCCAGTGCGAAATGTGTTGAAATCGCAACAGAAACTAAGACGAGAAATCAATTACTCTTCCACATGACGTGCTGACAAAGCAGCCGAGCAACCAGAGGTCTAATCTAAACAAACAGTCTCTTGGACACTTGGCACTGCCCAGTGCTCATACAAGTAGTACTCATTGGATATCTATAGTATATAGTATCGAGTCATTTTTGTGATGAGTATTTTATTCTTGGTGGGCGATTACAGTGCGAATTGTGTCAAGAATTAATGCAAAACGATATTGCAACGGAAATATTGCTGAGTTCAAGCAACTGTACCAAGCGTCGGGCTCGTTAATGTGTCAATATTTAAATTATGGCGTTAAATTAATTTCAACAAAGAAATTTTCAAAATGCATATATGTACATACGTACATATTTTGTAATTTATTCGTTTCTTCTATAATTAAGCTGTCGCGTATATGCAGACACAGAGTGCAATACACGAAAATTGTGTCGGATGAAATATTTATGTATATTCGTCTACCTGACTTTGTGGGTAAGGTGTGTCTGGTAATTCAGGCAGTTCATGAGCTTTTTATGGACCTACTAAATTTGTATTGTTTATAAGAGAGGAATTAATATAGGAAATAAAGGCAAATTATTTTAGTTTAATTTATTTAGTAACTTATTAAGATTAAATAAAGTATAAATAAATATAAATAATAATTTTTGGTAATTTTCTATTAAAAAAAATCCAAAAAATTAAAAAAAACATATATATGGGGTGCTTCAACGTACATTTGGGTATAAAAATTATGTTGGGGACGCTTTTAGTTTAGTCACAATCAATCTTTAATGTTTCGCCTAATTCCCGATCGGTACAGTGGTCTGTGAAGCTTAAAATTTTTGTCAAATTGTGCTTTTTGATTGACATTTGACGAAAATAAGGGCATGGAAGGTCCTTTTTAATTTTATATATAATATAATATAATTATATATAATATAAATAAAAAAAAAAATTAAAAAGTCGTTAATTACTACGTATTTTACGTTGTAAAATTTTCATTTTTTTTAAATTTCACGCATAAATGTATTCAAAGTGTGCAAAGTGTCGACATATATAGTATTTACGCTAAGCACAATTTTACAACAATTTTAAGCTTCACAGACCACTGTACCGCGACGATCACACAGACAGGCGCTTGAATTTTGTGTATTCATAATTTGTCAGGGTGCGTGTTTGCTACGGATTTTGTATGGGAATTATGCTAAACTTTAAATATATATTGTGGCTAAACTAAGAGCGTCCCCAACATAATTTTTATACCCAAATGTATGTTTAAGCACCCCATATCCTTTTTTTTTTTTTTTTTTTTTTTTGAAGGGGCTCCGTTAATAGAAAATTACCAAATTTTTTAATAAGTAACATTTATACAAAAATGTAGAAAACCGTAACAAGAAACATTTTCGACCACTCCTGATTTTCCGAATTGGCTTTCACGCACAATGATGATGACGATCACCTTTTGCTTTTGCCAGCCGCCAATTCCCCCCCAATCCACCACCCCTTTTTTCTGCCATGGCCGCCGAACTGCATTGGAAATTATATGCAAATAGCGAACGAGACAGACGGAGACGGAGACGAGGAGACATTCTAAAAATAAACACAGACCACGCAAAAATCAGTGTTGTGTGTGTGCCAATTCTTATTTTTATAAGTCATCGGTCCGACGATTGCGCATTTTTATGCACAGCAGAAAAGAATTTAGCGCTATGGCCAATGCAGACCCGCGTTCCCATAATCTCTCTGTAGATACAAAAATACATTTGTATCTATAGGAGTTCGGCTGCTTTCCATATAGCTGGCCGACTTTGGAGTTTTGAAATTGGGATGTATGTTACAATTAATTCATGGAGATTTTACGGTGTCTTAATCACCGATTTGACGATAGAGATTGAATAGAATTGTATCTTCTGAATACAATTCGGAGTTATTTTATTATCTTTCTTGAATCATAGGTGTATAGTTTCTCATTCCATAAATTCTCTCAAGATCATGTGCTATCAATATACATTTCTATATTGTATTTACGACCTTTCGCGATAATTGCAGATATATATATAATCTTGTTAGATATATTATCGACTCTACGTATCTTTCTGCCATATTAATCCATATATTTATAAAAAAAAACCTTGCTGCAATTACGAATTTTCCATGATGACTGTCGGCATTTATTTGGGCTTCCCCCCACAAATTAACCCCCTTTCCATTATGTTGACACACTTATCTAACCCCCGGGAGATAGCCAAGTAGAAATAGAGAGAAGCGGTGGAAGAGTGAGAGATACTGGATTCCCATTTTGTATCTGGGTGCGGTATGGAAAGCACATACGTCGGTTGTATCTATGCTCTACTTTTTTTTTGGGACTTTGGGTCTTTATTGTTGCTAATTGTTTTCGTTTGTTGTTATTATTGCCGCTGCTGGAAACGTTTTTAACTTATCGTGCGCGTCAGAGCTGATAAAATCCGAGTACACAGGACGGCGCGGACGCAATACGTGGAAGCAAACAACAAATAAAAACTTACAAATGGTGAAATTGGTAATGGGCGAGAAAGTCCGAGTTTAGGAATCTAATTTGAATACAAATTTAAATATGTATTTAGACTATTACCAATGGATCTTATTGGTTTCAAAGTAATTTCATTTTGAAACTACTAAATTAACTAAATTGTAATCATATATTATTTAAGAAAAGTTGAAAAGAACTTAACTACAGTTCGGGATAAAATGTAATTCTGAAAAGCTTACCTTTGATCCGCGACACCCACTGTGCAGCAGCTTAACCCGCTCTTTCTGGTGCTCTCTTGTTGACTTCTCTTACTCTCTCTCTATCTCAATTTCGATTTCTTCGTGCAACGGCGAACCGGCGCCTCACCACCAATTCCACTCTTCCCAACACCCCCTTCCACCAACTTTTTGTTGTTGATATTTGCTCAATACATTTATTTTTGTATTTTTCTAGCAAATGCTCGATGTTGTTGCTTTTTGTGTTCTTTACTCTTTATGTTTCTTTTTTTGTTGTTATTTTGCCATCAGCCGTTGGCGCACTTGTTACGCGCCGCCGTCGACTGCGCTGCCTTGGCTTTTGGTATTGCGGTTGTTGTTCTGCGTTTTGTGCGCTCATTCTCATTTGTTTCGCGGCTTTTGAACCGAACGCTTCGCAGACGAGAGATCGCGAACGAAACGAAAGAAACGGGAACAGAAACAGCAGCAGCAAAAGAAATAGAAAAAGAAGTACAAGAGAAACGCGCGCGTGCGTGGAGTAGCAGAGGAGAAGGAAGAGGAAGAAAAGGCAGAAACCACAACAATAAAGTGTAATTAATAATTCTCCATCATTTTGCGTAAATTGTTTTGATTTCTTTTAGCGTGAAATCAATAAAGCACAAATGAAAATTTATTGAACCAATAGTGACTGTGTGTGCGTGTGAGTGTGATGAAACGAAGTCGTGTGACAATTCTTATCAGTTGCACATGATCGTGTGACGACTCTCCGTCTCGTTCTCTTTCTCTCTTGTGTCCCCTCTTCTCTTGCTATCGATTTATTGGGAAATATCTTAGCAAAAATAAATAAAGAATCCGGTGATCACATTTTTCTAATAAAAACAAATTTAGACATTCTTTTTAATTAACCAAAATTAAAATAGGTTTTAAATAGCGTTTAACATTATTATAATTGTTGATTTGCCGTTTTTAACTTTCCCCTTTCCTTTGCAAGGAACATTTAAACATTTTTATAATTAAACTCGTTTTTGTTTTAGTTTTCTTAATTTAGCTTTCCTTTGCTCTTTTGTTGCCAAGCGATTCTTTTCAAAAGCAATTTCCTGTCTCTGTACGTTTTGTTTGTTTTGTAAACATTGCGTTTTTGTATTTCCCTTTTTGTTTTGTCTAAGTGTTAAATGGCGAAATTCGCCATGTTTTTGTTGGTTTAAAAAGTTAGTTGGCTAAAGTTAGTGAGTTTAATTAGGTGGCACATGACACGCCGATAACTGGAACGCGAACTTCTTTATCGCTCCTGTCACAGTTATCGAACCTGCGATAAGCTTGCTCTTCTGATTACATTTTAAAAAAACAAAGCAGTAAAAGGAAGAGAGTAAAACAACGTAAACGCATACGTTTTAGCTGAAAACTTAATTACAATTTCCACCACATTATCTTTGCTGTTGCCTTTTTTAATTTTGTTTTTGTTGCTATAAATAGCTCAATGCGGTCATTGGTCCCGCTCGCACACTCCGCCCTCTCTCTTTCTGCCTTTCATTCCATGCGATTGAACTTTTTTTATGCTGCATGGAGCCAAGAGAGCACGCGATCAACACAGAGAGAGAGAGAGAGAAATAGATTAAAAGAGACACTCCTACAGTCGAGGGTAGAAATAGTTGACCGATCACCACACAGTGGTGGGCACAACACTCGCGGCAGATTTTATTCATAAAACAAAAAGCTTATCAGCTGAAACGTGGAAAAATTTAGCATACTGAGTGGTGGTTGAGGGGAGAGGATGAGAGGGGGGCAATCAATGAATTCCCAGTACGACATGTGTCGAGCGTTAAACTGTTTGTTTGCTTTTTATGCCAAAACGTGTGCGGGTAATTCCCCCGACAACAACAAGAACGCAATCTGTTTTTGGGTTTTGTATTGTTTCAAATTCTTTCTGCCCAGATATGGATTTTTTTTTGTAATAACCGAGAATAAGCAATGCCCGAAATGAAGATTTATCTGTTTTTAAAATTGTATATATGGTTGGTTTATATTTTTGTTTTTAATTCTAAAATTATCTTTTGTATTATTAGTGCTTGTGGTCCTTATAATTCTATAAACCCTTTTATGCTTTCTCATAATTATACACACAGTTGGGGATTAGCACAACGTTCTAAGCATTACAAAAACAAAACACACATGCCGATGCAGACGGTTTTATCCAAATTCACTCCTAATATTATTTGTCTAAAGAATGATATGTTAGAATTTCGTTATATTGTTACGAATTAATATACTAAGAAATATTCATTTAATACCCCATTTTCTGATATGTGCATAATTCTTAATCTTGTTTTGAAGTACTAACTCGTTCCTGTCTTGAATTCTATCGTTGGACTCAGTTGGCTTTAGATGCAATTTCAACATCCATACCTGGTATCCTCAATTTTTCTCGAATTTTCACAAACTAGATTTTCCCTGTTTCAACCATATGCTCCGCTTTCCCCCGATTCTCTCATATCCCTGTAGTTCGTTGCTTTCTTTGTTAAAGTTTAATCAAGGAAAGGCCCCTACTTTATATCCGTGTTCTGATTTTTCTCCACTTGCAGAGGTGACACACATCTCCAACACCAACAACAACAACAACAAAAGCAAAGAATCCAACGAAAGAGATCCCAAGGATACGACAGGGATCTTTGGTTGCTTTGCCAAGAAGGAAGATCACAAGCAGAACCCAAAAAACAATCAGTCCACAGAACCACGAGAAAGTTCCAGCTCGGGCACATATAAGGTCCAACAAAAGGAGCAGGAACAACAAAGACAGACCGAGGGATATCCATCCGTTTACCGCCAGCAGGACGAGGAGTTTCATCCGATAAAGAAGGAGGAACCCCGAAGAATAACACCACCCATATCGAAGCAGCCCAGACCGCGGAATACCCAGAGATCGCAGAGTCAGCCGTCGATCAATAACCGACGACGACCAGGAACCCCGCCGCCCCACACCACCAACAGCAGCACCACCAACACCTCTGGAAACGGAACTGGAAGCAGGAGCATGACCTCCATACCTGCCAATCTCTCCAGCAATAATGTGGCCGGAGCAGCTACCTTGCCGGGAGCTGCGGCAGTGCCCGAGAAGCAGCCGTGGCCCAACTCCAAAGATGATTACGAGCTGAGAGATGTCATTGGCGTGGGAGCCACAGCCGTTGTCCATGGCGCCGTCTGCATTCCGCGGAACGAGAAGTGCGCCATTAAGCGCATCAACCTGGAGAAGTGGAACACGTCGATGGACGAGCTGCTCAAGGAGATCCAGGCGATGTCCTCGTGCAATCACGAGAATGTCGTGACCTATCACACCTCGTTTGTGGTGAGGGAGGAGCTCTGGCTGGTTCTGAGGCTCCTCGAGGGTGGCTCCCTCCTGGACATCATCAAGCACAAGATGCGAACGTCCAATTGCAAACAGGGAGTCTTTGACGAGGCCACCATTGCCACGGTTCTGAAGGAGGTGCTCAAGGGACTGGAGTACTTCCACTCGAACGGACAAATCCATCGCGACATAAAGGCCGGAAATATCCTGATTGGCGACGATGGCACCATTCAAATCGCTGATTTCGGTGTGAGTGCCTGGCTGGCCACTGGCCGGGATCTGTCCAGGCAGAAGGTGCGTCACACCTTTGTCGGCACACCGTGTTGGATGGCGCCCGAGGTGATGGAGCAGGATCATGGCTACGACTTCAAGGCGGACATTTGGTCCTTTGGGATCACCGCCATTGAAATGGCCACCGGAACGGCTCCCTACCACAAGTATCCGCCCATGAAGGTGCTCATGCTGACCCTGCAAAACGATCCGCCCACCCTGGACACGGGTGCGGATGACAAGGACCAGTACAAGGCCTATGGCAAGACATTCCGCAAGATGATCGTCGAGTGCTTGCAGAAGGAGCCATCGAAGCGGCCAACGGCCAGTGAACTGCTGAAGCACGCCTTCTTCAAGAAGGCCAAGGATCGCAAGTATCTCGCCCAGACCCTGCTGCAATCCGGACCCAGCATGGAGACCAGGGTGCACAAGGCGGCGAAAAGGCAGCCGGGTGCCTCGGGTCGCCTCCACCGCACTGTGACTGGTGAATGGGTTTGGTCCAGCGAAGAGGAGGATAACGGTGGCTCTGCCGGCTCCGGTACCGGCTCGGGTGGTGGCAGGAAACACCCATCTTCGGACTCTGATTCTGAGGACAGACCCATTAATCGGTTAGAGAGAGCAGATTCCTCGGACAGCGATAGGGAAGAGCCGTCGCCGGAGATAACGCACAGCGTTTCCTCCACCACAATGACACAAGGCGCTCCAGCACCTGCTGTCGCCGCCAATGCCACCCAAGAGGTGACAGCTGGCCTGGCCCAGTTACCGCTACCCAGCGAGTCGGCTGCTGGCGAGGCACCTCCCGTTAATCTTGTCCTGCGCATGCGCAACTTGCGACGCGAACTCCACGACATTCGCTTCGAGTTTGTGGTGGGCAAGGACACTGCCGAGGGCATTGCCACAGAGCTGGTAGATGCTGGCCTAGTGGATGCCTTGGATACCCAACCGATGGCCCAGCATCTGGATCAACTGATAGCCGCCAGTGCCACGATGAAAACGATTACTTTCCAACTAAGTTCCGGCGTGCAGCCGGGCGAGGTGCCCGACGAACGATCCCTGGTGGGCTACGCGCAGATCTCCATCACGGACTAGTAGTGATTGAATATTAGCCGTGGTTAATGGATCAAAGGATCACGGATCACGGATGAAGGCCAACCCCAATCCATCACAATCCCAAACCAAACAAACCTTTACACTGCACCATCTTTGATTAATAAACATGCCAGTCTGATGATGATACGTAAGGCCAGGCCAGGAGGGTTCGGCGGGATCTGGATTCTCCCAACTTCTGCTGCTTTTAGCACTAGACTCTAGAACTAACTGTATATGCTAGTGATAGATCTTAACGCGAGCCCCGATCGTTTACCTATATTTAGAGAGAACTCCATAAACACTTATAAATGTTGTGGATTTAAGAGGATGAGTCGATTTCCGGTTGCCAGCGACTTGGGTTAGGAGCGGAAAGGAAACTTTTGGTTTAATCTAAGCTATACATATATATATTTATATATATTTGCCTTCATTTTTTAAGATATTAGCCATATTTCTAAGTTCATTAGAATGGCTTCGAAAATAATTTGAATTTCTTTCGCTTTACAATGTTTTTAATCCGGTTTTTACTATAAATATTCTTTAAATGAAATATATTTTAATAGAAGGTTTTTAATGAAAAAATAAAGCCGAACCATTTGTATTAAACCCTATACCGATAGATTCGAAGACTTTCTGTTCCTAAAATTATGTTTCAACAATTGAAAATCGACCCCGGCCTAAAGATTGATATATAAATTATTGCCTTATCTACCAATTAAATCCTTTATGCGCATTGTAATTAAATTCATGTGCCCTCCTCCTCCTCGCCCCGCTAAAGTAGCTAAAGTAATTACAAGAATCGTGTACTTATTCGTTTTCGTTTCGTTTGTCCTTAAGTAGCTCCTGTACATATACACCCCACATACATATTATATACATCTATGTAAAGAAATCAGTAGATAGATCCTGATGTAGTCCTGCCTCTATATATTATATATCATTTACTACCAATCGCACCTATGTATCCCCGCCAGGCGCCTTTAATTTATTCTCTAGCAATCGTAAACTACTAATTTGTAAAGCCTAGCGCCTAAGTCTTGTTTTTGTTTTACTCTTATTATTTTATATATTTTATCTTACTATCTTTTAACTTTCTGCTCTTTATGTAAACTTTAAGAGTGAGGCCAGAGAAAGATAAACAAAAAAAAGAAAGTAGAATTATAATTCAAGCTCTGTAACAGCTACCTTGAAGTAAATCGTAAATCAATTACATTTAAAAACAATGAATATTATTTAAAAGCATATTTAGTAAAGAAAAAGAACACCATAAAAAAAGAAACGAAAAGGAATTTACATTTTGTGTTTTTATTGGCTCCTCTTTATGTTGTTGAAATGGAAATTGGCTGGGAACACTATTTTTGAAATATTCTTAAAATTATGTAAGATCTTTCTAGCATAGTTTTTTGATTTAAATACTTATTAAGTTCGACCAACTATGTTGGTAAAATAGGTTTAAAAAGCAGATGTTAGGGCATAACAAATAATTACCAACTCAAAGGAAAAACTGAATAACACCTTTTTCTGCAACCTTTCATCTTTATGAAGCTCAACATGTACTCTAGAAAATAAAGAAAGAAATATCCGTATAGCTTGAAAGCTCTAAAACATTATAATTTAAAGGGTAAGAGTAAGCTCCTCCTGGGTAGAAAAGGGACAAGCCTAACTGTGTGGACTAATTGCCTAACTAAGCTCACTTAAACAAGAAAGCCAGTATATGCCTGTAATTTTAGACTTTTTAACTGCAACTAGAGCTAGGAATTCTAGTCCTAGAAAACAAACACATTACTTGCAAACGATTTAAGTGCAAAAAAGACCTCTTAGATACTTAGCCTTAACACTGAATCTATAAAGTTAATTGTATTATGGAGTCCCTTAGCCCAGATTGATTTGTTATCAATTGTATACGAGAAACTCGAATTTGAAATAAAAATCACGTTTGGCTCCTAAACTCACTGATGTGTTCCTAACATCGAACTAGATTTTGGGGAGGTTTTCCTGTGCTTAATTTAAATTTGTTACAGCAGGATGGGGCACCAAAGGTCAAAAGAAAAACAAAAGCTAAACGACGGTGTGTAGGTTTTGTTAGAGAGAGAAACCCTATAAGGCTGAACATTTCTACAATGATTATTTTAAAGAGATCTAGGATTTAGGGGAAATTATTGTCAAAAGTTATCAACTACGCTTTCTATGCTACGACATTTACAGCAGTCACCATAAGTCATGTCGGACTATTTCGAGGAACTGGGACACGAACCCACGGGACCGGAGGGAGCCAATGACTTTGACCGAAACTATAAGCGTCTTCAGGTCCTGGCCATCATGCACGGCATCGATGTTGAGATCGAGGTGCCGGAAGCCTCCAGGCGAGCCATTGCCGAGCTGCCGGTTCACGTGATCCTGGAATCGGAGGCGGACGGTGACCTGGAGTGTGCCGTGTGCAAGGAGCCGGCCACAGCGGGGGAGAAGTACAAGATTTTGCCCTGCAAGCACGAGTTTCATGAGGAGTGCATCCTGCTCTGGCTGAAGAAAGTAAGTTCTTGGAAATTAATAGCGACCAAGGGAATAGGTACAATTTTTATAGAAATTGTGTATTAATTAATATTAATAGTATAATTTTTTTATGAAGGGTTTTAAACGTTGTTTTAAATTAAATAACAATATATTTTATTATATAAATTTTCTTTTTATTTTCTTGCCAACTTTTTAGACCAACTCGTGCCCTTTGTGCCGATTCGAATTGGAAACGGATGATGAGGTCTACGAGGAGCTACGCAGGTTCAAACAAGACGAATCCAATCGACGCCAGCGACAAAACAATATTATGGACTCTATGTTTGGATAATTTTGGGGTTTTTATAGAAACTTTCTCAAAGAATATGTTTGTGAAAAAGGTTACGGGTTTAAATTTGATGATATGTGTGGTAATAAAGGCATTGTGAGATGGCATTTATTCGATGGATACTTTAATGTGCATATAGTAAGGAAAGTAAGTATATTTTAGAGCTTCCAAGAGATATATAAGTACCGGAGAGAAAATGGGAGAGCAAAAAGGTGAAGCTATTAAGACATTCGTTCTCCACGGAGCGCAACTTATAAGCTGTTGTTGCTGCTTTGCTTGTACATTGCTGGCAAAGCGTTGAAGAGGAGGCGAGAGAGGAATACAGTGAATCTGCGAATTTCTCAATTATTTCTTTGGATTTTAAGCGCTAAATTGAAATAAAACTTATTACAGATATGGAAATTGTTTATTGATTTAAAAACCATTAATTAATTAATGCTAATGCGTCATCAACATTAGAATCCAAAAGATCAACTAATTAAAAGATTACGATCCGCTTGCAACTGACTAGCTTATAATTAAACCCTCAGTAGCCTTCTGCAGTGGTTCAGCTCGATCATCCCGTCAGTTTCCTTGAAGCGGCTAGACTGCCTCCGTAGTGGTGGTGGCATTGTCGGATCCACCAAGGCTTTTTGGTCAGAAGCAGAAGACTTCTTGCTGGGACGTGTAGTTTTAGGGACTACGCCAGGACCGAATTTTTGACCCTTACTACTTGAAGCATTCTCCACGGACACCTTGCGCTTGCCTAGCTTGAGCGTGGGCTTGAGTTTTTCCGACTGGGACTGGTGCGGGTCGGGAGCGAGATCCTTGTGACATGAAGGTGGTTCCTGCTTGGACGCCTTCTTGCGACTGCGCCTCTTGGCCTTCACCTCCACCTCCACCTTTATCTCATTGGGCACAGAAGCTGCCGGGCTCAGACTGGGAAGTTCAGGCTTCGACTGGGACTGGTTCGGGTCGGGAGCAAGCTCCTTACGACTTGCAGAAGGATTCTCCTTGGACGCTTTCTTGCGCTTGCCTGGCTCCTTGACCAATTCATTCAGCTGCGCCACCTGGTGCTGGGATAAATAAAGACCAGTGGCACTGGTCAATATATATCCCAGCAGCAGGTGGCCAAGCTGGATGAATTGGCTAAGGAGCAAGAGAAAGCCGCGAAATTACTAATGAAACTGGCCAATAAGATGTAGACTGTCTTCGAGGAATAAAAATAAAAATAAATAAAAATAAATAAATAAAAATATATACAAAATAATAAATAAAAATAAATAAAAAATCACTTAAAATAATTAGTATTTCTTACTTTTTTTATAGCCAACAATTTAGTCAGAGCTCCTTTCAGCTCGGAGTCCCAAGATAAACTGAACATTTTGGTTTGCTGCAACTCAAAGGTGATGCTACTTTGACATAAAATTCTATGGCGTTCCGTCTTAGAAATTACCTTTCATATTGAATTAAGGGCCGATTTTTCAATGACCGGTTAATTTTTGTCGGAGTTACATAAGTAGGCCACCCAAATAATGTTTTATTTTTATCTGACTGGTAAATCCTGACTAGAGGAATAGCTCTGGTTTAAAATCTGTAGGTCAGATAAGCACAAACATAACTTTGTGCGACTAAATTACTCCGAATAACAAGGACATTGAAAAATCGGCCCTAATTGCGATAAATATATACATAAGTCGGAACAGGTCGGATCGGTCAGATCGGAAAAATAGAACAAATATTGTAGCTTCGCTGTTTTCAACATATTTCCATAAGATTCAAGATATGGGTGTTTTTTATGATTTCAGAATTAAGGTTTTAATATCATTAATAACGGACAACTACTTATATGAAAATGTAAAATTGTAAATGTAAAATGTATATATAGGCATATGTAACGAAAATTGATTGACATAAATTTTTTTAATTTTATAGAAATTGATCGATTTTTAATGAACCAATTGCAGGTTACTAGTTACATTTTTACAGCAAACATTTTTTTTCTGACTTTTTGAAAACATCGATATTTTATCGATATTTGTTTTTAAACATCGAAAAACATCGACGTCCAAAAAGCAAGCAAGGAATAATAACAGCTTCTAACGAAGTGGCAACGCCACTGAAGTTTCATATCAACCAGCCGCTGCTTAGTTGGCAGTGGATAACTTATCGATTAAAAGCCCCTTGTGCACGGGAATTTATTGTTCAATATGTGTAATATATGAATTACAAATCATAAATTAAGATAAATATACTTAAATTACAAAATTAAAAACAAAACAATAATTACTCTTTATTGTTGAAATAATATATTCCTAAGCTTAAGGCCCTAGTCGCTGTAGCTTCTATTTAAAGTTTCGCACAATTTGTAATTGCTATACTCTCGTAATAATAATAATAATAATATATTCTAAAATCTCCTGCTGGCTTGAAGAAATCATTTTAAAATAAGCTTTTAGCGCAGAGCGGAGCACACACAATTAATAAAAGAAATAATTCAAAAATACTTGGGGAAACCTCTAATTAAAAAAAAAAGGTTTTAAAAATGTTATTTTATTTTATACATGTGTATGCTTGTGCAGAGCAGCTTTCGTCTTGTTACACAAGCTATGCCAATATCAATCGATTAATTAATCGATTATTGCCGTCTCTGTATCTTCTCGGTCGAAGCCAGTGTTTCCAGATCAAGGGTTTTCCCCCTAGATTTAGGGGTTTTTTGATGTCCTAGGGGGAATTTTAGGAGGGAAGAATTTTTAGGGGGAAAGTTTAGGGTTTTTTTTCGGAACGATTGATTTAAAATGTTTAAGAAAATCTCTATAAAATTTCTTTTTTTATTATAAATCATCGATAGTTGTTCAGTTACGTCGTAAATCTTCACGTTTTTGTTCACTTACGTTGTAGATCGTTACGTTTTTGTTTTGGATTTTTTAGGGTGAAATATCGACTATTTGAGATTTTTTAGGGGGAAAGCAAAATTTTCATCTGGCAACACTGGTCGAAGCGCGACGATTCCGGGACGCTTTTCGCGAATTGAAAAAATATAGCTATAAGAAGACAAAAAGAAAGTTTGATTTAAGTTCGGATTAAATCAAAACGATGGCGGACGACCGCGGTGTAAAGCATTTTGATCGCAAATTCGTGGCGTCCAATTTGAAGAATCTGCTACGCTGCCCCAAATGCTTCAGCGATTACACTTACTCTGTGGGAGAGCGTAAGTACATTCTTTTTAACTCCCAACTTACAGGAATTTATTTATTTATCATTGAATGTTTTGATTCGTAAGCAATTGAGACTTTTCGGGCACAAGAGTTTTTCTTTTTTCAAATCCCGTGTGGTGTGTGTGTGTGTGTGTGAGAGCAGCATTGTATGCTTGTGTTGGTGGCAGTGTTGCATTCTTAAGAAACGAGCAAGTTCAGGATGGAAAAATCAAAGCCAAAAACAGTTACGCCAAACTAAAGTAACTCTAGTAATATTTCTAATGAGACGAATATGTTTTACCTCCATGAAACGAATACTATTAGTAGGGAAAGAAGAAAACTTTTCGCTTGCAAGAAAATTATAAAATAAAAAAAGCTTAAAACAAATGGTTTATTTAGGGCTCATATTTTTAAATAGCCTTTATAAAAAGCCTGTATGAAAATATGTTTAAAATCTAAATGCACTAAAAGAAATATAATTTTTGTTGTAAAAAACAGCGCATCTCTAATTCGCTACATTATGGATCATGTTTCTCCATTGGCATTATCCATTTCTCTTTGACATACTCTTCTAAACATTGAAAAATGGATACATATGCATACATACATATGTACACTCATGGACAAAATAATAGGTGTTTTTTTTTTTTCTTTTTTAACTTTTTATTTCTAATCCATCTCTTCTCTAATCTCAACAAATCAAAGCTTTTTCAAAACGTATATTAATTGTCTTTAAATTAAAAGTAAAAACAGTTTCACAAACTCCTTAATATTCAAGTAGATTAAATATTTCCTTAAATCCGCCAATTTTGGCTGGTCACCAAAATAGGTGTACAAAGATAAATGTTTAAATTAAATCCATATTTCACTATTTTTGGTCTTGTTTTATATTATACCAGTATCTGGCAGCTAATAGCCGGTATATCCGCCATTATTTTGCAAGACTTTCTTCATTCGTCTTGGCATGGAGGATATTAACTTGCGACAATTTCCAATTGGAATGTTATACCATGCTCTTTGGACAATATCCCAAAGTTGATTTTTATTTTGGCAGAAAGTCTTTCCGACCTCTCGTTTGAGTTCACCCCAGAGATTCTCGATAGGATTGAGGTCCGGGGATTGACTTGGCCACTCAATAACATCCACATTTTGCTCTCGGAACCAATCTTTTACTACTCGAGAGGCGTGCTTCGGGTCATTATCCTGCTGGAACTTTCATAAAAGTGGCATATTATCCTCGGCATATGGTAACATCACCGTCTCCAATAGATCTTTGTAGACGAATCTGTCCATTATTCCGTCAATACGATGAATCGGACCGACACCATACCATGAAAAGCAGCCCCATACCATTAGGCTACCACCTCCATGTTTCACAGTTTTATAAGTGTACCTGGGATCAAATTCTTTGCCTTTCGGACGACGAACGTTCCTTTTGGCATCATTTCCAAATAAATTTATTTTAGTTTCGTCGCTCCAGGGGATATTACGCCATTTTTTCTCCCCCTCTGCTCCGCACCAGGTTCTTCGATCTATAGCAAATTTTTTCGTCATCTGTAAATTTGTCGAACGAAGCAAAGGAACCCTGCGAGCAATCCTACCTGGTAGGTTTGCTATTGCCAATCGTCGCCGAACGGTCCGTGATGACACAATATTTCCAATTTCATTGGAAATCGTCCTGGAAGACTTAAACGGGTCACGTTTGACCAACTGAACCATGCGATCGTCGGTCTTAGATGATGATTTTCTAGGTGCTCCTCGAGTTTCACATATTTTTTCCGGTTTTAAGGCATTGGTTACAAAATTCTGAGAACGTTTCATTAACATGGCAATGGATTTATATGTTTTTCCTTCATCTCGGAGTCGTCGAATAAGCTTTCTCTCCTCCGCACTACAGTGACGTCCACGGCCCATCTAATACAATTTGAATGGTTATTAAGTCCCTAGTTAGTTATATTTTCCTAATACCTTACCTTCTGAAACCAAATAATTGTTTTAATAAACAACAGGTTAATGTTTTGCTACATACACCTATTTTATTGACCAGCCGATTTTGCAGTCTTAGCAATAAAACCTCCACAATTTTTCCCAGAAAGCTTATTAATTCCGGGAATTCACCCAATTCGTACAGATACAGTGTGACCATATTAAAAAAGTATCACTTCCTTATAAAATGTTATGTTTATATCGATTTATATCGATATTAAAAAAATAAAAACTTCACACCTATTATATTGTCCATGAGTGTATATATGTATGTATTAAAATAAAGCTAACGGAGTGTTCATCAGCGAAAACTTTGAAGATTAAAGTGCAGTTTTATCAACTCCTTCCCATAAAAAAAATCTTGGTCAAATTATAGAAATAAAATTAAATTATTAAATAAATAAATTTAATTCCAAGAGAAATAGGTATAATATTGAGATTTAAAGAGGTATATGGAACTGAAACATGAAAAACATACACAATAAATTCTATTTGACTATTATTATATATTGACTGAAGATTAACCACTATATCTCTCAAATTCACCAGACAATCATCGGCCCTTCCTTCTGCCATGTGGCCATAATCTGTGCGAGAGCTGCGTGTGGAACAATCGCCAAAATTTGACGTGTGCCGTGTGCCAGAAGCCGGCTCCCCCATTGATCAACGCCAAGGATCCGACCAGCAAGTCCGGAGTGCGCGTGTGCGACTTCTATGAACTCAACTACCATGTGCTGGGCGAGGCCAGCAGCCTTAAAGATTTCCGTAACTTGGAAACGGAGGCGGTTAACGAATCGCTGACCGTCAGCTTGGGCAACGCGCTGATCATCCGGACCACCAAGTGCAGCGAATGCGCCCAGGCCGATGCCATGGGCGAGTGTTCGCAGTGCAATGCCTTCTATTGCCGCCACTGTTTCGAGGCCGTACATAAGCACAGTCGCGTGCTGAAATCGCACACTTTCCATAAGATGAGAGTCGAACGATCAAGTCCCCAACGCCAGGAATTTCGTGTAGGGAACGAATTGTTCGTCATGCCCTTGGAGAGGGAGTGTCGTGTCCATCGCCAGCCCATGAATATATTCTGTATTCAGTGTCGGCGCAGCATCTGCAGGAAATGCATGGATGTGTACCATAGCAGTCATAAAAAGAAACTGCTGTCGGAGATGGTAAGTTAAAATTTGTTCTTACTTCTAAATCTCAATAAGCTTAGAGTACGTTTAAAATTCACATAGAAGTTAATTTTCTCTTAAAAAGCATTGGTGCCCATAGCCATGAATTTCATTTGTGTGAGTAAAAAATATAAGAAACTGGCTAGATAAACATATAAAATTAGTTGTAATATTGCACAAGAAATAGCTATTTAACTCTGAAAGAGTTGAGAGCTAGCCACTGACTCGAGAGTCAGGGCTGTGGGCATTACTGCCTTAGAAGAAAACACATAGATGGGATGAGTTAGGAGTTAAATCTTTAGAAAATAAATTCGGTACTTGGCTTCAGCCCTAAAGCTTAGCCTTTTAAATATTTTTTAGTATAATGATTAAAGTTTAATTAACCTGAATATTTAATTGAATTACATTTTCCCTTTAGAATCAACGCCTGAGTTCCGAGATACCAAACACCATGCAATCGTTAAAATCAGCCATGAGGAACATCCACAATGGCCAGGAGGTGAGTGTTAGCTACGATTATTTTTACTTACTAGTCAGGTTTATTTATTTCAACTATAGCTATAGGTATGTATATGTTTACAGTTGCATTTACAGCTAGCTATTTACAGTACTTGCTCGCTAAAGAATAATTTAGGGGCGTATTTCTCATTACAAATATGGCAAGCTCTTCCTTTTGTCCTTCCTTCGGGTTTTTCCACTGATCTCAGCTCACTTGCTGCTGCTGCTACGTTTGATGGGCATCAGTTGTCCGGTATTTCCATCGGTCTTAATCTCAATAACCTCCAGCTTTTCCACGCTCACCTTCGTCGTCTCTCGCCCCACTTTTTTCTCGGCCTCCTCGGTTTCCCTTAAACTCTGCAGCTTATCCTCCTCTTCGCTGCTCTCCGGAGCTGTGGGCTCCACTGCGAAATCTATTTCTGGCATTGGTTGTGGTGTGGATGACACCACAATGGGCTTGAGGACATAGGACTTTGTGTCATCCTGCGTGCTTGTGGGCGCCATTATTGTGGTGGGTTGGGATTGTTCGAAAGTGTCGTAGCTGCCACGCTCCGAAATGTCATCGATCTCGTCATCAATCAAGAGATTTCGCTCCGAGCTTTGCTCATAGACCTGGGCATTAATCCCGCTGCCCACGTGTTTGGGCTCTGGCTTGTGATTTTTGGGCAGGGATGGCGTGGACGATGAGACCTCGGCTGGTTTCTCCGCCTGCTGGGCAGCCTTGCGTTGCTTCTCCTGGCGCATTTTCTCCTCCATTTCCTGGAATTTCATGGCCAGGTATCTGTGTGAGAATGATCAGTTAGTTATTTAAGGGAGTTTTATTTTTGATTTTGTTATATTATCTTACTTATCCACAATTGGTCCGTTGTAGTCCTCGGGGAACTTGGGATTGAAGGGGAGTATGTACTTGTAGAGTCGCTCATTTAGCACATAGAGTTGTGACGTAGTCGAACACTTTACATTGAACCACCAGTCGCAAGTCAGAGCAATCTTGAAAAGAGTAAGGATAAAATAAGGGGATTTTCTTTGTCATTTATAAATTAAAAGGTTAATTAAAATTAAATGATCGCGAACCTAACCGACCAAGCCATCACGCTGGCTTATTGTCTGAACAGAACTCAAAGTTTCTCTTGGTTTGAATCTTCTCAGCTCAACTTTTATTTTTATGCAAACTTGCCTTAGTTATTAGTTATTTTTATGAAAAAACAAGTCCTCCTACCTGACTAAAGATGGTGCCATTGGGGCAGAGGAACGATGCCTTGCCGCCATTGAGATCGCAATAATGCCAGACTTGGCAATTGGTATCTGGATCGCCAAAGAATCCCTTGTAACGTTGCTGGGTGCACTCGAAACTGGTCTTGGGGATCTCTGCGTAGTTGGGGTAGTCAATGCCAGGCCTGCCCGTACTCGGTCCAGGATGTTTATCTATCAATAATATTATAAATTAGCTTATAAATAATATTTTACTAAAAAATAAACATACTTGGTCCCTTTAGTTTGGAAACGGCCTCCTCCTCTGATCCCGTTGACGTTGTATGGTGATCATCTTCGCTGTTGTAGTCGTAATCCTGGGAACTGTGCTTGTGCTCCTCCTGCTCGTGATGCTGCGGTGGGTTTGCCACAATCGTTTGGGTTTGCTTCAGGTTTTGCAGTATCCGTATCAGGGTTTTAATGGAGTTGTCTATATTGTCCGGTGTCAGAGTCTGCGGGAGATGATTGCTCGCTTGAAGCTTGTGCAGAATCTCGGCCAGGGATGAGGTGCGTATATCGGGCAACTGATCATCCTCGTTCTGTGGCACATATGCTGGAGTTAGTGGAGGGCGCTCGTGAGCGTATTTGAAGACTGGCTTCAGCTTAATAGGTGTCACCGTCGAGGGTTCCCGCAAAGGCAACTCTGGGCTATGTGGTCCACTTGGAGGCTTTCCTGAAACGTACACATATTTTGGGGTAATCTCCACCGTGTGACTAGGCGTGGGCGGGGCCCCTGGAGGGGGTGCGGTCACGTAGATGGGACGTCGAGTGGCCTTGTAATTGTGCACCGGCTGCAAGCGAAGTGTTGGCTGTTGCCTGTACAAAACTTGTGGCCTTGGGGTGGAGGAAATCTCTGGATGAAGCTGTGGCGCCGGTTGGTGCTCAATATGAGGGGCTGTTGTGGTCACCAAAATATAAGCATGCTGTGGCGCCGGTTGATGCACCAAAGGACGCTCATGCTGCTGCTGCTGCTGCTGCTGTTGCTCTTCATCCAGCGATTGTCGTGGGCCGTCAATCAGATAGTCAATATACTGTGCTGGTGCTGGGGAGCTAAAGAGGCATTATCTTTAGTTTATAAGATATGATTAATGAATATCGTTTAGATTAGGAACTGCCAAGCGTTATGATGATAGTGAGGGACTGAGAAGAATTCATAAAATTTACCAGATCACATTTACCCCGGCAATCCTGGATCTATGGCTTACCCGAGCGCCTCATCCTTGGCAAATTGCGAATCCGAATGCGTCTGCTCTTGGACGTGGGCCATGAGGGCGCGCAACGGAATGTGCAGCACCTGTTGTTGTTGGCCACCATACAGGGCACCGTCGTACTTGTTTGGGTGATGGATTTGTGTCTGGGGATGATGGTGTGCCGGCTGATGGGGATGCAGATGGGTGTTTGGTGGATGGTGGCTACCGGCCAGTGTATTGCTGCTTTGAGATGCCACCACCACCGGATGTGGAAAGTCGTAATTCTGCTGCTGCTGCTGCAGTTGCTGATACTTTTGGTGTTTCATGCGCTGTTGCAAGTAAAGCACGTATTTCTCCTGGGGCGTCAGGTGCGACGGATGCTGCGGATGTGTGGGCGGGGCCATGTTGAAGTAACTCTCGTATTTACTCACATGCCCGCTATATGTCGGCGATTTTTGATGTAGTATCAATGCGGTCTTGGTGGATGTGGTGGCGGCGGTAACTGAACTTGCATCGGGAATCGACACGGAAGCGTAGCCAATGCTGTTGTGGGTGGGTCATCATCATGCAAAGCAGTTATGGATTTGATTGTAAGCAAATATGATGGGAGACAGTGATTTTTTTGTATTTGTAATTTGGTTTCTTGATTTTATGAATTAATTATTGTCTGTAAAGCCTATATGTGGAGGTGACAAATTAATAAATTCACCCTTTAAATAAACACTTTAAAATATGAAGAAATTGGTTCAAAAACCGAAATAAGTTCCTATATTCAGCTCCATTGCCGATTTATTAATGAATTAATTTAACCATTTAAATCGAAAATAAAAGCGTAAACAGGCAGGCAGGGTGGCTGTAAAAATCTCCGCTGAATGGCGGCATGTCAACCCCTCTCTTTGCCTATGATTGTATGACAGATATTTGACCTGGGCCCCTTTGGGTATTTATGACATGAATTTGCAATTTGACAATTACTACAAGAACACACGTGGATGGAGGTGTGTACACGAAACATGGGCCAGGCCGCATCTCTGTCCACTTTATGCCCACTGGCAGTGCCTCCTGCTGTACATCGAACTGCAATTCGAGTCGCAATTCGGTGTCGTCATGGATCTTACGTCACCGCCGAAGGAGAAGGCCCAGATTCAGTGCTTGGAGAAGAGCAGATGGAGTCGGAGAAGGAGATTGTGGAGTGGATTGGGATTGGGTCCAGTGCATTTAATGCAATTGATTTTTCTGCCCAAGGGCATATTGCGCTTGCAACCAGTATCTGCCTCAGACTCCGACTCAGACTGAGTCTCGATTCCCAGATTCACTTCAATGCAATCATTTATACTATAAATTTTATAGTCTCCGTATCGCGTGCGTAACGTGCGTTTCGCAAGATGTCTCAAATCGTTAAACTATGCCATTTCTACTCCCTTTTCACTAGGTTACTTTTTTATAAACAATAAATAAGGGGAATATATTCAAGGACTATGGATGAAAATCTTTAGTTAAACTTAAGAAAAATCAGCAGAAGAGAAACGAAGTGTTTTTTTTTTTAGATTGAAGCATGGTTCATAAATTGCTTTACAAAATTTATTAATATTTTGGAATATTTATATCTTGACAAATAAATATGGAATAAATGGATATGTGAGACATTCGCATCGGATGCTTGGCTAAAGCCGTTGTGTCGATGACATAAATCGAGTATGAAGTTGGCTACGATAGCAACACTTTTAATTACTCTGCATGCAATATTACAACTGCACCGCACGCTATATTTGTGGGCGTGGCTGTGAGAACTGCCTGGCAAGCGGATGACGAGGAGCATATACCCATGAGATCAGAGCTTGACTTACATTTGAGCTTTCGCATCACAGACTATGCTGGCTGATGGCTAAAAAACAAGTGTTAAAAAATCTTACCTTGGAGTCGGTTGCTGCTGCTGTTGCTCCTCTACCTCCACCGCCTCTTCGGGGGCTCTATGATCCTCCTGCTGTTGCTGGTGCTGCTCCTCCTCCGCTTCCCCGTTTTTTTCCTCCTCGGAAGATGCAGCTGGTGGTGGAGGTTGCTCGGCTGAGGCAAGAACTCCAACGATTTGGGTTTGATGGGAATTTTTATGCGGCGCTTGTGCTTGGTAGACAATTTCTGGCTGCTTCAGGTTGCCATTATTGATGTTATTGTAATTGATGGGATTGGTGGAGCCGGGCTTGCTGCCGCTGCTGCTGCTGCTGCTCACTGGCGTATAAATAATGGGTATAAACTGTCCCGGCAATGTGTTCTTCGCTGTAAATGGCGTTAAATTGATTTTTGATTGTTTGCCACGCTGACGCTGCAACTGGGATGCCGCCACCAAACCCGGTGATAGCATCTCAAATTGTTGTGGTTGTTGGTGATGCTGCTGATGGTGATGGAGGAGGAGGTGTTGCTGTTGCTGTTGTGGTTGCTGCACTTGCTCCTTCGGCGGCAGCGGCGGAAAATGCTGCACCGTCTTGTGCTGTGTGCGTGTAAATTATGAATTTCGAGATTACTTATGCTTATTTATGATCTATGAACTCCATTGTAATGGAGAAAAATTAAAAAGGAATAGTCACATAACTTTTTTGAATACTCTCGGAAGTTGTACAATCGGATACTCATTCAAAATAAATATTATATATTATATGTCTTAAAATGTCCAGTTCTTCAGGATCTAAATTATGAAAGTTAGTCTCGATAAATATTTTTTAATAACTAATGTTTTCCGCTTATATTTTATTTTAAAGCGTTGCTCTAAAAATATAAATTAAATTATAAAACATTAAGATCTTATTTTATTTTAGACATAGCCTTAGACTTCTTAAGTACACAGACTTCCCAGTTGGGAATTTTAGACCAACGCTAACTGTAAATGCGCCTAGAACTATCCGAACTCTCAAGAGCATAAAAATAAGCCTCTTGCCAAAAAATATATATTTTCTTTGTTTTCAACTTTAAAGGATTAACCTGTTTTAAAAAATACTTTTTGATGAATACAATCTTTGTATCTATTTTTCGTGAAACTTAATGTAAATAACTAAAGGTACCCTTGGAAAGTGTAAAATAGGTTATTAACTTGCCTTGTGCGATGGGTTCAATGGCTTGTAGGCAATAAAAGTGGCACCCGAATCGCTTAGTGGTTGCTGCTGCTGCTGCTCCTTAACATGGCCAGGTGGAGGATGTGGGTGGGGATACGGATGCGAATGCGGATGTGAATGCTGGTGGCTGCCAATGGCCATGCTGTGGTACACCTCGGCTGCTCCGGACTGATAGTGCGAAGCAGGCGGCGGATGTGGCGGTCCAAGGTGATGGGTATGATGCTTCTGCTGCTGCTGTGGCATGTAGGCCACAGGCACTGGGATCCTTCCCGGCGGCGGCGCCTGAAGCTGAGCCCCGCCAGCCGACGACGAGTGCTTGGTCGCATACTGCTGATTGATGGGCAACTCGGGGGCGGGCAAATAGAAGGCCATGTAAGGTATCAGGCGGCGACTCCGCTCCGAGGCGCTCAGATCTGAGTCGCCGATGATGCTGGTGTTGTGGCTGCCCCGTGGCTTCCTAGCGATCTCAGGGGATTGGAGGGCAGAACCAGTGGCGGCATGACTAGAGGGCAGCAGGCTGGAAACTGTAAAGGATGAAATATTTAAGGTTTAGAGGGTTTAATTTATACTTTAGATGACTAGAAAATATCTGCGTTTATAAAAATTATTAAAACAAAACTTGTGGGACTTTTAAAATTATCTAAAAACTTAGATGGCTGGGATTTTGGCTCAGGTTTCTAGAAACCGTAGTACTCCGTGTTAATGTAAGCAAAATTCATTGTCGCTACAGTTCAGTTCCCAACGGATTTGTATATTTTCACACTTTGTATGATTTGTGGGCTTGTCAAAATTTAGTAAATTCAGTAAAATAGAGTATTGGTAAATTACAGTTTGTGAAATCAGCTAAAGTAAACGGTAAATATATTCTCCCGTCTCTTGGAGTCCTCCCATTCGTTAATGTGGCCTCGCACACAATCCTCTAGTTGGATACACTACACGCACGCACGAAGACTCTGCAATCATGTCCAAATTAAGCTCTGGGAATCGCCAGTTGATCACGCGCAGCTCCGATGTGGACGCACTGGCCCAGCGGGGCTATAATGTCGGTCACAAAATCGGCGAGGGGTCGTACGCCACGGTTATTACTGCCGGGTATGCCGATGATGCCGGACACGGCGTTCACTTGGCCTGCAAGATCATCGACAAGGCCAAGGCGCCCACAGACTTTGTGAACAAGTTCTTTCCGCGCGAGCTGGACATCCTGACCAAGATCGATCACGAGAACATCATACAGATTCACAGCATCCTGCAGCGCGGGCCCAAGATCTTCATCTTTATGCGATACGCCGAGCACGGGGATCTGCTGTCGCACATCAAAAAGAACGGTCCCATCGAGGAGAAGCAGTGCAAGATCTGGTTCTTACAGATGTCCAAGGCCCTGAAGTATCTGCATAACATGGATATTGCCCACCGGGATCTCAAGTGCGAGAACATCCTGCTCTCCAAGCGTCTCAACATCAAGCTGGCCGACTTTGGATTCGCTCGCTACTGTCGCGACGACAGCGGTCGGGAGATGAAGTCAGAGACGTACTGCGGATCGGCGGCCTATGCCGCACCGGAGGTTGTGTGCGGACGACCCTATGACCCCAAGTCGGCGGATGCCTGGTCCCTGGGCGTCATTCTGTTCATCATGATGAATGCCAAGATGCCGTTCGATGACAGCAATTTGACCAAACTGCTGGAGGCTCAGCGCAATCGAAAGTTCGCCTTCCGCCGGAAGCTGCAGGACTCGATTTCGGCCCAGGCCAAGGCTACGGTTTCAGTGCTGCTCGAGCCAGAGGCTCATGCCCGCTGGAATATGCGCGAGATCCTCAACTGCGCCTGGCTGCGATACACCGAGCAGCCGCAGCCAGCGACCCCCTAATGATTAATGGCCATATCACCCTATTCTTTTGTGTAGTGTTCCATGGCCCAAGGAACTACTACCACAATCCTTTGAAAGTAAAGAGAGGAGTCGCAGCGTGCGCTGATAGCGCCAGTAGATGTAAATTGAAGTTATCACAGAAATTCACTCGTAGTTATTCAGATTACATCTAAAACTCTCATATTTATATAACAAATTTTGTATTAACAAATAACTAAAAAGTCCAATTGTCTTCGCTTTTTTCATTTACTATGCGGACCAGTTTTGTGGAGATTTCAAATTAAAATAGTTTCTATTATGTAATAGTATTATTATAGGTTTGCAAGAGCAAAGACAGAATCTTCAAGATGAGTACGCAATACTATATTTTCGTGCCGGATAGATTTATATTTTTAAATAACGAAGATCGGAGAGAGTGCCATATTCGTCGCCAGCTGAAAAATAGCGTGTATACTGCAAATCAAATGTATCTTAGTGATTATATTGGTCTTTGGCAAGAGCGTAACAAGAAATGTTAAATCGAGACTGTTTTGTTCGGACAGACCTAGTTTATATTCATAAATTTAAATATGGACTATATGTTAAAAGTAAAGCTATCCGAAATTAAACGACATTCCCATTCAATAAAGTCGATATTGTGCAATCGATGCAAACCTCGCAATTAAAAGACTTGAAGCAGAGACCCAACGAAGCCTAACCAAAGAAACAAAGTATGCGCTGTCATAACCGTTAAAAGAAAAACTATTATAAAATAGCATTAGGTAAATTTTCAAGCAAATTTTTCATGCTTCTTTCCCCCCGCTGCATATGGCCAAGCGCCAAATTTGCTTTATCGTGTGCATTGTTGGCCATACTCTCCGCCTCTGTTGGCCGTGTTTAGTGAGCCGAGAAAGTCAGTCGGGAGAGCGCAAACAAAAATACATTCCAGGGGATGGCAGCACGGCCTCGGATGACAGCGGAAAGAATGACGGTAGTGATGCCGCCTGAACCCTGCCCCAGAGAGGGCGACTCACTTCTAGAAGAAGGGTTTCCAGCTAAACCACATTTTTTCCTATTCCTAAAATATTAAAACAGTTTTAAAAGCTGTTTGGTTAGTTTTAAGAAATATTGCTTGAAATTTTAAATTGTTTTATAAAACCTTTTTGCATATCTTGTACTTAACTATCTGATGATTTTGCAGCTCTTACGTTAGCAATAAAAAAGGAACCTCATTAATTTTAGCCTTTAGTCTCTTTTGGTTAAAATTAACCAAATTTGTAATGCATGTTACAGTCATACACATTAAATTAGGTTTTATTACACCTCCCAGGTGATTTAAATATGTTTATTTTAGATCGATGAACCCGCCAGAAAGTAGTTTCAAGCCAAATTAACACAAAAAGCATTAAAGACACACTTAACCGGGCTTTATGACCAGATCAAAAGTTTGATTTTCCTTCAATAAGCTGTAGAAAAGACATCTTTAAATTAATTTAAAATTGTGAGAAAAGACTTCACTTGAACTAAAAGAGTTAAAGACAATTGGAAACCTATTTATATTATACTCGTATATAGTATAGATATTTGTTAATATATTGATTTCTAGTTAGTTCCTTTGATAAAAAAATGTTGGAATTTATATATTTCGTCACTCATAGACCATATTTGTTCCAGAAATGAGCAAATCCAAACATTTCCATCCTTAGATTTATTACTTTTTTTCTAAAAGCTCATTTATTTATTATATCCTAGTCTCTTTAAGTCTCTTTCTGAAATTTCTTAGTTTATTTTATTTGGTGTCCTTAATTCTTGACAAAACATTCGAAACACAGAATCCCAAAAGTCATTTGAATTTAATATAGTCAAAGGATTGTTTTTCGAAAAGAGCCACAGCACAGCCAGCACTCATCAATATGCGTTATAATTTCGGGGGAATTAATTTTGGGTTAGTCTCTTCAATAAGCCTTTGCCATGGGACTAATCACTGCCATGGAACATAAGTAATTGTGTGATTTTGCTCGATTTCGCCATTCCTGGCCTGTTTGGGATTGGTTTTGGCTCGGTCTTAGCATCGCTTTCGTGTCCTGTGCGGTGGCATGTGTTGCAAGTTGCCAGTTGCCAGTTGCTAGTTGCACGTTGCCGGTTGCTATGTCGACCAGAAATCTCTGCAGACTTTGCGAGACCGGGCTACGACATCGACGGTCGACAGTCGCACAATAAGTGTCCGAAAGTACGAGCTGTGGGGCGAATAATTTGCATTGGAGAGCGGGGCCGGGCTTAAGTGGCAACTTAGATGCAGGGAAGGTCTTGTTGTTATGAGTCAGAGGGCAGGGCAGCCATGGCAGGGATGGAAAGTATTTATTTATATATTGGTTCTCATATTTTCAATAATTTATTCCAAATATTTAATTTATCCAAATAGATATTTTAGGTATTCTTTAAATAATTTATTTAAGTTCTCTTGGAATGTAGGTGAAACCTGTGGTACCTTCTCCACCACTAGCAGCAGGTAGACTAAATAATAAATTCTATGACATAGCCTGTGCCAGGTTGTGTTGGTTTCTATATTGTCCAAAAAGTATTTTTATTTTACGACTCTTTTTCATGTGTTTGGCAGAGAGTCTCTGCGCTCGGTCGGTACACCTGTGCGTATGCGTAATGCAATTTTGCATTAATTAATATAAGTTGTGTGTGTGCTATCCCGCCTGCGGGGCACTAAAATGTTGTGCCATGGCTCATCTGCCATCTGGCTGCTGCTGTGATGGCCAAATTTCCAGTCGAGAGTCTCGTTCCCAAGTGGCTCGTACGGAATTAATTTTGGGGCAACAAACGTGTCAGATTTATGCTGTCCCTCTCCGGAGCTGCTACTGAGGCTTATTAGATCTGCCTTCCAACTTCCGGCTCTGGTGTATAAATCCTTTGAAAAATTGTTGTATGGACCGCTCTCACATATGGCTAATAATTTTGTGTTGCATTTGGCTTTGGCATTTTCGATAGACTCAAGTCGTAAATTGAATTGCCAATCACACTGAGAAGAAAAAACTCTTTTAACAATAAGATTATGGTACGTTATTTACAAATAAAATGCCCTGTTTTACCCATTAAAAGAATATATTTAATATTATTAAAATGATTATATAGTAATACTAAAGACCAGAATAATCACTAAGATGCGAAACGGCCATATATTTGAATTGCAATATGCATGCAATTTTATTGCAAGCTACAAATGCGTAAGGAAATAATAATTCAATAAAATTAGTAAAAGAGAGTTTGAGCAGTTCTATTTTTTTTTATTATTATCTCCACTTTGAGAACATATTTAAGACTCCATAAAAACGATCCTCTTCTCACATGCTGGCTTGCATGATTAATGGTAATTAAAATGTAGTTATTCATGCAAATCTATGACAAGCGAACACGACTTGTCTTACAGCTTTTTATAACTGCCAAAGTTGAACTCTTTTTTTTTATTCCATTCATTACTCAACAGTTTCCCAGACTGTCTAATATAATATAAATGGATTGTTTTTAGACAGCCGAGAACAAACGACTTGATTTTCTCGCCAAAAAAAAAAAAACACATAACATGAAGTAGAGGAAGTGCCTCTCCTAAATAAACTTATCATGGCCAAAGCCGCGGCGGTGCCCCCAATGCGATTTCAATTACAATATAAAAAGAGGGGAGTGTGCAGCCGAATGTTGAAAATGCAATTAGGCGGCCGCAAAACAAATAAACGCGCGGCAGTGACAAAAGTTTGAGAATGATTCCTGATTGGGGCGAGAAGAAGATACTAAACCCAACAGCTCCCGCGGGGATTTTCCCTTGTTATCGTTGTCATCCGCCACTCTTGCGAATTTTCACAGCTAAAATCCATGGATTTTTAGCTGTGTTTTGCCCAGTTGTCAGTTAGTTTATGGCCAAAACACATTAAGCGAACCGCATAAAAACATTTTAGCCACAGTCACATCACAGTTGCTGTTTTTACCCGCCCCGCCCCCAAACACCATCGCCGTCGCCCACACACACGCCAAATTCTAGTTCAAAATCGGAGAGAAGCGCTCCAAAAATGTGCGTGGTCTAAATCAATGAGAAGGAGATACACGGATACAGATACGGATACGGATACTGATCAGGCCATATTTGCCAAGCACTTTTGCATGTATTTTGCATAAAATTTGCAAATGATTTGTTGAGCGCTTCTTATTTTGTGCAATTTTGATGCGACGGATGCCCCGGCGGAATGGTGCAGGTGATGCAGGTGTTTGGGTGCACCAGACATGGTGGAGTGTACAGCGTACACTCGCCTGTTCCATTGGGGTTAATTCACTCGCCCCGAAGCCAAACATTTCACGCTTTTTTGACATTTCTGGCGCATAATTTGATTAGATTTCGATACGACGAGCAAATTGTTTTTGGTCACTCGTTTGCTGCAGGTTTTTCGGGGGGAATTTTTGGAGTGGCTCCTCTGTTCCGTCCGCTGGTGGATTGTTTTCTAATTTGATTTGATTTTAGCCAATTTTTTGTGACCACCGCCGCTGGTATGCGTATGCGTATGCATCGCTCAAATGCAATTAAATGCAAATTTATTGCGTAAATATTTACTTGAGCGTGAATGAATTTTAATTTTGTCATCGCTGCAACGTGTTTGTTTCCCCCTGATATTCACCAATTTCTAATTTTTTGCTTGTGCTTGTTTTGAAACACTTGCGGTGGTCATCTCATCATCAGCCGTGCCTGAGGTTATCGAATTGTTCACGACGACGACGGCGCTCACTGGATCCCCCAATCCGATCCGATTATTGTGCCACTCAACTTGCGCCTTTGGCCATTTATGGTCCCAAATTGTAAAGTCGCCCATGTAAGCCATTAAACTATAAACTCCACATCTGTAAAGCAGGCATTACACGAGCGAGCCGGGTCCAAGAAGTCAAGCTCAAATTGCTGGCTGTCTAAAATCGAAAAAAAAGATAGTGGCCACAGAGATTTGCCTTCACTTACGATCTTTTTGGTCAGAAGACAAATTATATAGGGGCCGTAAAAGTGCAATAAACCAAAATCGGGCAATTTCGGGTGGTCCTAATATTAGCCAAACCTAAAGTGCGAACTAAATTGTTAAGTTAACTTCTGTTTTATTATGTGGTGGGCGTTATGAACCATTTTTCTAACACTAAATATGGCTTAATTATCATAAAGGCTTTAAGATATTAATCAATAATAGAAAATAAATAATTATTTGCAATCCTTTCTAATAATGTTGTGCTTTATATTAGATTGTTCTTTTAGTTAGGGCACCAAATATATTCTTTTATCTATCCAAAGCCCAATTTAAGTTGGTTCACACCAATCGAAGCTAAATAAAATGTTAACTTCATGATTTTCCAGCCACACCAACCGTGGTAATTCCCAATTGGCAGCAGTTCACACCCCAACCTTAGCCTTTTGCCACAGCCTCCAGTGGCTAATATAGTCCATTGTTTCAGCTAAAAGCCCACGTTTAAGGCAGCAGCATTCCTGCAAATCGCTGAGAACTTGACCAATAATACTCGTTTTACCCAAAACGATCATCGAACTTTACTCTCAAGCCAGAACAAACATCCGCCTTGGGGCGAAGCTGTGACTTGATCGACTGCATTTCCTATCACAATAAATTATACAAAATAATACGAAAACGTAAACTTTTTTGTTGTGACTACAAGTATATTGTTATTTTCCACGCTTTCCGCTCGTCGGTGACGACAATTGCGCCAGCAAACAGAAAAAAAACGTCGGACAGAAACAGAAAAGTGAATGGGTTGGTTTTCCTTCCATTCCTCCAATCGGAGGCTATCGCCTCAGTTCGTTTGCAAATGTCGCAATCTGGCACTGGCACCCATTATAAGCATTTGAACTGTGTGTTGACGTTTGGCGGACGGACGGTCAGTGCAGAAATACGAAAAAATTAGCCGCCCATTAAATCAACATTGAGTGGAGCACTCCACCAGAAACCGTTTTCGTCTAGGTTTTTGCCTTAAATCAATTTGCGTTCATCAAAAGTCAAAATCGTCGACGGGCACGTTGTCAGCGGCAAGTTTTGCAGAATTAGTTTGGCAATCGTCAAGATTTAGAGTGACATTTCAACCCTATTCAGACCAGATTACAGATTAAGATACTAGAAAAACGGCAGTCTGCAACTCTCGATTATGCGTCATAGTGCATTCATCCCAAATAAACCTATTATTTTATAACTCCTTGAGCAATGATCCAGGACTTTCCAATTTTCCCAATCTCATACTTTTCTTGCAGAAAAAGAAAGCCTATAACATTCATACATGTCTAGTCTTCTTCAGGCAACCTGACTGTGTTTAAATTTCCAGTCAGTGGTGGCAATTTGTAGTCATGTCTTGGGATTGAACTCCTTTATCCACCGACGACCGCTCCCACTCACTCACTTCCACTCCAATTTCAGTCGTCCAGCGATCCATGGAAATGTTTGGCGGAGTAATTGTTATCATTGGCCCGACCGTTAATTGTATGGAAATGGAAAATGATTGTTACACTTTCTGCTTGTGCATTTAGTTAACGAAATTTGCAAACTCATTCCGCCTTCCATCCATCGGTCAGTTGCATCTCATTATAAGATTTACATTTCACGGCCAGCTTGGCAACGAACAGAAAAAAAAACTCCTCAAAGTGCTTCCTCATACACAACTGATGTGTTTCCTCAAAAATTGGATTTGCAAATTAAATGAATATCGTTTTCATGGATCAATTTTGTGATTATTTTAATGAGTTATAAATAAGGAGAGCGGGTGTATTTATTGGCTTATCTTTGCAAAATCCTAATTAACATAAAATAAGAACATTTTAGATTAAAATCTTAGTTAATTTACGAACTCGTTAAGTGTGTTTACCAATTTACTATCATCCGGGTTCTAAGTATAAATTTGTTGGATTTTTACAGACTCAAATTTTAAAATAATTTATTGTATAAAAGTGTAGTTATTTAGACCAGCTTCCTACATATTAAATTAATATTATCTAAACGTTATATTTTTAAAGGAGACAAGTCTACATTTATTTATATTCAAGATTATTTCCTTATATCTTAAACTTGTAACCCCAAGGCTGTCCAAATTTAAAGCCATAAATTTGTCTATCACACGTTCTCCAGACAATCACTTTGCCTCCGGTTTTTTTTTTCGTGACCCTAACGTTTGACCCTCTCCATTAAGTAAAAAAAAAAAGAAAAGAAGGAAAACCCCAGGCCCACTGCGCTACACGAGGCGTATGAAGCACGATTTGAGTGGCTAAGTTATTTATGAAGGCTTTTATGGGACAATCGAAAGACTTGAGAGAGATTCTGGCCTCACTGCCATAATTATGTAATGAACTTCTTAACAACAATGCTGACTGCAGAAATATATATCCAATGTTTGCCATTGAAAAATGATTACGCAAATTAAATGTAATTTATTTGCGCATGCAACGATGGCAGGCAGAGGCAAATGGCTCGAAGCTGATTGTTATCACCCAGAGAGCGCGCTCAGCCAAGCCAGGCAAAACAAATTTAACTAAAAATTCACTTACAGCCGAAACAAAAGCCACAAATAAAACTCATAAAGGCCCAGACAGAAATGGAAACGGTAACATTGCATAAATTAAACAACAGAGAGACTGCACAACTTCAATTTAGTTTTTATGGCCACGGTTTCGATCGATTTGCGGCGCTACAGCAGAAATCAAGCAAAGCGATCGATCTGCTGTTTGTGGTAAGAGATCGCCTAAGATCGAATCGGCCTGCAAGGTCGCCCAGCTGCTGCTGCTAAATGTGGTTCACCACTCACAGATCTATCGCCTAGATCCGCCAGCGATTCGCCAGAACTATTCAACAGCAGTATGAGAAAAAAGCATGATATTTGTTCTTTGAGTATAATACATTTTCTATACCCTCATATGAGTTTCCAAATGATTATAACAATAATATTTCTAATATAAAAGAAGAAAGATTGCCAATAAATAATTATATCAATAATATTTCTTATATAAAGGACATTGTTGATAGGATAAAATTATATTTGTTTTGTTTTCTTTTATTTTATGAGAAGCTTTTCCATCTATGGCTTTATATTTCGGAATACTCTAGAATTAAATATTTGTATATATTTTTGTATGAAGGAAAGAAGGTTGTGTTTGTTTCCTATTATTTAAGTAACAGGACAAGTTTATAAGACCTTCTCCAAGAATATTCATTTCATGGTTAAAAACTAACCACCTTGATGATTTGTGGTCTGCTTGTGGTTCTAGGAACGCGGTTACGCTGTTAAATAATATTATTGAAAGCGGAAATTGGGTGCTGAGGTTAAAGTCAATGCATTCAATACATGACGAGGCCGCCGCCGCTACTACGATTACTAAATGGCAATTAATCCCAACCCCGCAGACAGAATTAATCGGTAACTACTAGAATTAGTTGCCTTTGTGGCTCGTTGATGGTTTTTGATCGAAACCGAAGCAAATCGAGCGGAAAAAAAACAAAGAAACATAAAAACGTAAATCTGGTTAATTAGACCGACGTTGTTGGTCACGTTTCTGGGTTTCCTTGGCTGCTGCCCTGCTGCTGCTGGGTCTGGGTTGGGCTGACCAATGAAATCTATAACTAATATGGTTTCTAGAAAATCTGTTATAATCTGTAGCACGAACTTGTACGAGTAAAAAGCGTGCTCAAACATAAAAGGGTAAACATTGAAGAATGATCCAAGGCTTAGTAGAAAAGGGAACTATTATTGAATAAAATACAGTTTTTAAATAAATTTTTTGTTGTACTTGTGTGTCCAATTTGTAATGAAAGTTTTATAAAATATACGGATTTTGAAAATCATGTTGAAGATAAGTTTTTATTTATATATTGATTATAACAAAAATTCTTATATGAAGACTTACTTTCTCTAAAGTTAATAAATATTGATAAACTTGATATTCTTGTCGAACAATAAAAAATAACCTGATTAGTAGCTACTTATAATGTGTGAAATTGAAATGTGGTCTTTATTTAATATTATACAAAACATTGCTTACTTATAAATAAACTTCATGCAAAACCACTCATAAAAATTGCATCATTTTCATGCAAATTTATCTAGAAAATGTAGACAATCGGTAGCTAATTTTCATGGTTGTTGTTTCATGGTTAAAGCAGGAAGCTATTATAAAGCAACTTAGTTCGGGGATTCCCTTGATAATCAATTTAAAAAATACATTTTTGTGTTGTGCATGAACAAATGAAGGAACCCCAAGTGCTCTCCGACCCGAAACGGTCAAGGGCGTTAGCCCAGTGAAACGAAAATCAAGTAACTCTGGCTGACCATCACGAAATGAGCTACTTCTGACCCTGTGCACTTTTCGTCTGTGAAAAACTTGAAAATCTCCCGCAGACAATGGAGAAGGAGGATGGAATTTGAGCTGACTCACAGCCAGACCGGCCATAAATAGTAATTTCCTGCGCTCAAAGTCAAAAAGTTTGACAATTTTGCCAAGCACTTTAATTAATCACTCTTGAAGTTGAACTAACATTTTTAAGCGAACCCAATTTTGGCTCGTTTTTGCGTTCTTCACGTTGCTAAATATCAGAAGCCAATCGCGGTTTAATTGTTTATTCGAGATCGTTTCGCCTGGGTTTTCTAAGCTATGGCTCATGCCAAGCGATTGTTGTCTCGACTACCCAAATTAATTGGCTTAATTTGGAAGCTTAACTTAGCTTCGCCTGGCTTAGCGTTTTTTTAAGGTGTTAACAATCGTGTTTGCATGTTGGTTTATTGCCACAGACCACCAGAAACATTTTTTCGCCTGTTTTAGAACGTGAATTGTGGCCAGCCAGCCAGCCAGAAAATGTTGGGCTAATCCAGTAAGATCGGTACATAATAATTAACTTATCCGGACAGCGGCCTTCAACTTCAGCAATTAGCCAAATCATGTCGATAAATGTGCGTTGGCCAACGGCCAGTTTTAATTGTAGTTAATTAATGTAAATGTTTGCAAATTTACTGCACGATAATCATACCGTTCCAAGCCTATTTTTATTAATTACACGGTAACGTTTCCTCCAGGGAAATACAAAGAGAAGTCGCGATGAGAAAGAGAGAGATATTAATTAAGCTGAGGTCAGCGTGAAAAGGGGTCAGAGTTTTGATTTTACCTTAATTGGGCTAATGAATAACCCGCTGAGAGCGGGAGCCAGCCATACAAATATTTGAGTAAAAGTGGCTATAAATTATCACCCGCTAACCGCAAGATCTCAGCCTTGACTATTGGTTAACAAATGAGCTGTAGACAAAATTAGATAAATATAGACAATCGGATATTAATATTCAACGCCTACAGAGCTAATAATCAGCGGATATATTTAGATGAATCTAAATCTTGTTCTACTTTATTTTCTGACATTTTGACATCGCATTTAGACATTGGTCAATGTGATTTCTTTGATTTGATTTTCCTGCTCCGCATGGACTTCAAAATAGAGTTTATTAATGGTTATGAATCAGTGATGCTTACAATATTTACTAGATCTAAGTTAAGTTTAATCCTTAGGTTTTTTTACAAGTTGATTAAATCTTCGAATATTAATTATATTAACAGATGTGTTGGCATCGTCAACATGTTCTTTAAAACTGTTTCAGGCAACATTTGTCTAGGTAAATTTTCTTGTACACTTCGCTGTTTAAGATTAAATAAATAAACAGATAAATTAATTAGAGTTGTCTGTCACAGAGCTTGGATACCATGTATCTCGCAGTCGAGCACACTCGACTGAAGTTTTCTTTAGCCAATTTTTAAAGTGTAAATATTTTTAAATTCCTCACATTTATCCTCCATCAAGGAAGAGTCACTAAGCAAGTCACTGATCCGATGAATGAAAGGAAATTCCACATTTGATTGAAGATCCCCTGCGCTTAAATTCCCTCTGATCATTGTCTTCATTACTTTCCACTAGTTAACCAACCAATCAACCTGTCCCGATCCCGAGTCGCATCCCCAATGATGATGTGCTTATTGTATATAATTTATTTGCAATAAAGCGAACAATTTCAGTTATGCAGCTATTTTGTGCAATCAGTTGCAACAAGTGCACTCTAGGCCATAGAGAGACGGGTTCAGTTGGTTTATGGCCATATTTGTCAACCCCCGATTTTGCTTGGCTTTAATCCAAGTAATTTCACCTATGCAGGAGATTTTTTTTAAAGTCTTTTGTGGTTTTAATTCAACACGCGCCACCTGGCCCAGAAAAATCATTTTGGTTGCAGCAGCAGCCGGTGAAACTTTCACCCGGGCTCATACATATATCACTTGCTTGATAATTAGACCACCAATTAAACCCAAATGCCGACACTTCTTGGGAGGTGGGACATAATTTTACTAAGCCAACCCGAAACTTCAGCGGCAACAACAATGCCCAATTATGTCACGCTGTCAACTGTCATCGGGTGAATATATGCAAGTCAGTCTTTATCATAAGCATTCATTATTATATATTTCTTACATATCCCACTTAATACTAAAGTTAATGTTCTTGAGTTAATAATCAAATAAAAGTAAGTCAGGGTATATAACCTTCGAGTTGACCAACTCAACTCTGGCTTCCCCGTTTAAGTTACGCACGAGCCCGTCATCATTGCACTAAGTATATCAGCCAGCCATTTCTGAGGTGGCTCTTAGGCTCGGTTACAGTTACAGTTGCAAAGTTAACAATAACAATAACAATGGCAATAACAATGGAATGTCTCTTACCAAATTCGGCGTTTTGTTGGCATTACACATCATCTAGTAGTAGTACCCCACCCTATGCCTCTCTCACCACTTGCTCGTTTTAATAATCACGAAAAAACATCACCTCATGTGTTGACATTTTTCATTTAAGACTTTATTTGGCCAAAGGCTTCGTGTTGCTTGCCAAAAAACCAAAATAAGAGCAAGAGGAGGGTAAAAATAATAACAAAATGCGTGTAATAACCGAACAAATATTCACACAGTTTACACCTAGGCCACCACAGTAGTTTTTTTCCTTTTCTACTCCCTGCCGGGAAGCCAAGGCAAGGCATCTCTGCTCATGCAATTTTTGTTCGCTTCTTATTATTATTTTGTGGCTTTTGCTTTTAGCCCAGTTTTTATGGTCGTGTGAGGTAATTTAGATTTGGCTTGGATTCGCAACGGGGTTCGCTGGCTTATTCAACGTTTTGTTTATGATTCAATCTGGTTGGCCACATTGCAACGATTTAAATAAAATCTGGCTTAATAAATTGGTCATTGACTTAAAAATAATCGAAAGCCTCATCAGATTATAGAATTAAAAACGTATAAGCCAAATGTTTATTGTCTTCAAAGAAGCCAACTTTGGTTTCTTTGGGAATACTACTTTCGAATTGGTTTATAAGATATACATTCTTCCAAATAGAATGATTTTATGGGTATATTGGCTTTAACTTGAAGAACATTCTATGTTATATGGAAGAAATAATATTATATGTTGGTGGCCGGATTTCTTTAATAAAGACTTGTTTTTGTTTTTGCATATAAAGCTTTGTTACATTTAATTTTCAGTAACATATAAAATCTACTAAAAACTGTTGCTTAAACAGCACTTAGTTTTTTATTATAATTATGAAATGTACAATATTTTGGGCTAAACATTCGTTTTCTCTATTTAATGACTTATTTTTCCTTTAACGTTTTTTGAATATTTTATTTTTTGAAATGAATATTAACTGAGCAACAATTAATTTATTAAAGGGCTCTGTGATTCATTTCCCATTTAAAAATTAATAATGATAACCTGAGTAGAAATAGGACTAATAAATGATATATTTATTATTTTTTGGCTTCTCCTTTTCCCAAAAATTTTCCGTAATCTAAAACTAATTTCTTTTCGGCAAAAACCTCCGGGCTTTCTGACTCTAAGAGTCAACGAAGCGCTTAATTTTCCTCTGAACTTTTTTCTTTATTTTTTTTGCCTTTCTTATGCAATTTTCATTTGCTATTTTACTTGAAACGTTAATGTAAGACGTGAACTTCTTTGTTTGTTAATTAGAGAGCGCAACAAATGAGTTTCGAATATGCCATCTTTTGACTTTCAAATTTCATGTCATTAGTCGGCGATGAGACAATGAAAACTTAATGACCTGAAGTTATCAAAGCGATATTAAAATCCGATTCTTGGCACCGCAGCACCGGTTTTGTTTTTATTTCACCGACAACCCACGCTTAGTGACAATAACAAAAAACGGGACCATTTAAAATATTTTGTTAGCTAGAGGAGAGAGTTATAAATCAATTAAGTTATTATCGGAGGCGTCGAACAAGGCGTTGAGCTTGTTTCTAGCTGGTGAAATTTGCATTCGTCTGGCATCGATTTGGCGTAAAGCCTTCCGCCTGTGCAAAGGCACTTGACTCCTCGGACAAGTTGATAACTATTCGGCTTGGTATTGTGTAAATTTGCCAAAGGCCATAAAACAATCAAATCCATTGGGTGAAAAGTGGATGAGAGACTTTACAATAAATGCAAATGCAAAGGAAAGAAACATTGAAGAAATGTTTATGGACCGATGTATGAAACACTCTGTAAAGATAAATGAGTATACGCGGTCAAGATCTTTATATTTCTGTAGTTTTCATTATTAAAACAAATCGTACTAAATACAATTTGATTAATAATAAATTATATTACAGAAAGAAACAAGTTTAAAGATAGAAACATGACTTTGATAAAGGAAATTAGGATTCAAGTATTTTCTAAGCTTTCTATATGCTCTCCAAGTATTCCCACCAACGCCTAATACCCTCTTAAAGGGTAAAATGTGGAAAATACCCAAGGTAATTCAAACGAAAGCAAATCCGTGGGCTGGAACTGGAACCTGGATCGCATTTTGGTATGGGGGACTCTGAAAGAAAATTTAGTGTTGCAACCAGCTCTCTCGGACGTCGCGTAATTGCGAAACTGCCTCGAGGACATTGGCGGCGCAGCAGCGGAGAGTTTCATTGCGGCGGCCGCCCGAACTCAAATAAGTTTTGCATATTGCAAATGCTTAAAAAAAATTTCCTTAATTAAATCCGATCAATCGCGGTTAATCAGGAAGCGGGAAGCTGGAAAAGCCAGGCAACATTGAACTTGAAACGCGCCGGCCAAAGTGGCTGCGTAAAAGTTGTGCAACATGTCTTTGGCCAGTTTAAACTCCAAAGAGGCGGATTGCAAAACCTCTGTGCGGTGCGGCAAGCTTTGCTTTTATTTTATTTCATTTTATTTTATTTTATTTCGAGTTTTTATCTACGGCTTCGGTGGCGTTGCAAATCCTGTTTTGGTCAAGGCGCTCCAAAGTAATTGGGTTAAAATGCATTTAGGGACCGAATAGTACGTGTCATTTCCTTAGCTCTACAGCAAAGCCAGTTTGAGTTTGAGTGCCTATAAGAAATGAACCAGGTTCGTTGGTTTTTTTAATGTTTACCCTCTATATATACCCTAATTTAATTATTTTAGATCTTAGTGGAACCTGCAGCTCCCAGAAATAATCCTCCTACACAAGAGCTGATCTCTGCGAGTGAGCTTACAAAAACAAAACCTTTTTCAGCATTTTTCTGTAGAATCCCTAATGCTAGGAAGTACATAAATACAGCCTACAAATCAATACGAAAAAATACATACATATCGATATGGACTGCCTTTGTTTTGATTTGCTTCTTAAAGTGTGTTCCTTATCCATTTTATGTTTTGGGAGCTACAAAATTCTTTAGGAAATTAATGCTTTATTATTTTTGAGTTAAAGTTAAGAGTAAACTCAATTAAATGAAGAATAAAACATTTTCCCAAATCAGGCGGTTAAAATATATCATCCAACTGGTTGCTCAACGCATTCCCCGATGGCAAAATAGGAGTAAGCTAAATCGGAATAGAAACCATCAATCAGAATAAACAAACTCTCCCAACTTAAGCCACTCACGTCTCTCATTAGTGCATATATAGTTACGCATCTCGCACTCGTTGCTAAAGGTTATGTACTCCTCCTGAAAGATCTGAGCACACACCGGATCGTAGGTATCCATGCACTTTTTCACACACTTGGGCTTGCAGATCTTCTTGGTCGTTTCGATGAGCTCCGATTGTCCGCTGTTGATCCGGGCGCATTGCTCCACCTTGAGCAGACAACTGTTGTGGAACACATGACACCGCTCATCAGCCATGGCCCAGACCAATTCCTTTTCGGCAGAGCACTTGTACTGCACATTGCAGCGGAAGAGGTCTCCTGACTCCTGACTCTGTACGCATTTCGGATAAACTATCAATAAGGCCAGGGCCAGGCCAAAAGTTAGCTTGTTGCTTCCGTGCATCTTATTTGAAGAGTGAACTATGGAAACTGAGGTTCTCTCTCGCGCTTCTGACTATATTTATACGTATTCTCCATACAATTGCCAATTTTAACCTGTTTTGAGTTGTCTAGGGCTTATTTGACCCTGTTTCGTTGTAACTTAATAAAATCTGAACTCATAAATGTAATTGAAAAATGAAAATGTACTTAAAGTAATCTCAAGAAATTTTCCCAAAGCTTAGCTTATGCATTAAATATTTCCTTTTAATTATTAAATTAATTGCTCTATAAAATAATTTTATAAATAGACTAGAAATAGAATTCTCTTACTGGGCCAACCTGGTGTTAAGGGTATTACTATATATATATATATCTATACCTTTTGTTCAGTATTATTAAAAGCAAACAAAATGAATTGCGAATCAAAACCAGCTTATTGTATCATATCGTAGATCGTATATTTTTTTATAGCCCGCAATTGAGATCTAAGATAAACCGAATACCCCTCTGCTCTGGCTCTGACCTGCTAAATATTCTTGGAAATATTCACAAAAGTGAGCTTAAAACTGAGCTTTAATGATTTCATTGTGCATTTTGAATTTAATGTTATTTGCGTCACACTGCAGCTCACAAATTGGATGGGAATAGTTGCTAGATAGGATTAATTACGCCAGAGCCGGAACTTAAAAACAAATTTATTAAAATCGAAATAAGATTTCTTTGCTAGTATTAATTGTGGATAGATTCGAAATGATTGACATTTATTTTTAATAAAATAATTAGTTGATTTATGAAACATCATTCAGGAAATCCCTGAAGTGGGTAGAACAATTTTTTTTCTTTCTTTCCCAAAGTTTTGTGGTTGTTTTCCCATAAAAATTCCCGAAGAAGATGTCTTCTTTTTGCTTCACAAGTTCGTGTGACTCGATTCAGTTAACGAAAGTGGCTCAAACAGATCATGCTCACCACGGAGCAGTGGCTGCTTTCTATCCATTTGAACATCTTATTATGTCAATTATCCAATTGCTAATAAAGTCCACGTACGCCGCTGACCCGCCGTGTTGTAGATCACCGGCGATCAGTGAAATGTGAAACGAGAAATTCGCGCTGAAATCATTTCAAAGTCATTGACACAGACAGTGTCCGCCAGCGAGTGCTTACATTTAGCTTTTCTTTTTATTTTCGGCAAACATTTTACTTTTTCTTTTCACGCCCCTTACTCCCCCTCCTTTTTGTGTTGTTTTATTTATTTCTTTTTTTTTGCTTTCCTTCCCATGTGGAAATGCAAGTGAAAAATCTTGTTTGCTGCCGTGGACATACATAAATACATTTAAAATACATCCGCAGCTGGTCGGTTTGTTGGTGGTTGTCTGGCCCGAAGCAAATTTATGGACCTTCAAATTGTGGGTCTGCAGCGACGCCGCCGCAGAAAGTTGACAAAACTTGCAAATTATGTAAAAATGCAAACTGTTGCTGGCAATTAGTCATTTTTTTGGGTGTTAAATGATGACTGTAATTGGATTTTGGGCAGCATTAGGAAAGTCATTCGTTTTTAGGAAGTTATTAACGTAATTGCTTTGGGTTTTCTTTTTCGGCAATGATGATGATGGTGGGGAGATTGCAACGAAAATATTGTAACTCCATGCAGAGCAGGAGGAATATTTTTACATAGATGCAGCATTCCGGCGGGGCCATCTGCCCAATCTCCCACGAAGTCACTGGCAGACAAATGCACACATTCCTGCCCTGCCCTGCCCTGGCTCCCTCCCGAAGGGAAATTGCATTTTCCACTGCAAATGCCGCGCATTCGAAGTGGAGCACGTTTACCTCAGCTTTGCCTCCTGGCTGGCTCTGGCTCCCAACTATGAAACATTCATCCATCCCATCCAGCCATCTATCAATCCCCATACTCCGCAACCCATTCCCAGGTCGGCGTCCAGTTTAGATATCCACTTGGCGTTGTAATGCACCGTCAATGGTGATGTTCATGTTGATGGCGATAATAATTTGTATGCCATTCCGTCAATACTGGGATTTCCACGGCCTGAACAGTGGCAATCACACGATATTCGGTGGCATTGATTGCATTTTGAGTAATAAATAAAAAGATAATAATAATAGATGACTGACTTTCCGAAGTGAGAAAAACCTTTTATTTATCCAAGAACTTTAGGAAAGTGTCTTACTTTCGAAAAAAAACCCCAAACCTTGACGTATTTCTGAGATTTTTTAATGAGAAATTTTCTCTAAGAAGACGGATAGAAGGAAAAAAGATTACAATAGGGTTTTAAAGAACTGAAGAAATATTTCCCAAAGATTAATTGATTTCTATCTGAGGCCCACCGTGCGGATTATCCGCCGAGTGCCTGCCAGACAGACGGACGTGGTGGATGAGGACACATTGCGAATCCGCGATGGAACCGTCGCGTACTTTCGCTCCAATACACAAATATACAGAAATGCAACTTTGCGCACGTATTTGGGATTTCGGGCTTTGTCGGATCCAGGTATTTAAACTTAATTTTCATATTGCCAGCGACAATTGGTGGTCAAAGCCCCGCAGAGAGCGAGCGCCCGCGCAATTGTTGACATTTCGTAAAGCAACAGGGATTTTTTGAGGGGGAGTTGGGATTGGATTCTCTGCAAGTGTTGCATAATCTGTAATATTTTTGGTACGTAGACTCAAAACGGCATTTGTTTCTTGTGTTTTGGAGTGCGACTTCAACGACCTTGCTCTGGTTCAGTCACCCAATCAGCAAAAAAGCGACAACAAACTGGTTTCGTTCGATTCTTAGTAACTATGGTTTGGGTAAATTAAAGACTTTTGCACTTACCAAATGCCAATGACAGAATCCAGCAGCCGCTGCTGCTCAATCTTCCCTTGGGGATCCGCATTCTTCGATTTAATCACTTTTTTTTTATTTGTAGAAATGTTTATTACAGTCTCGTATTTCAGGTTGGTTAGTGAAGCATATTTGTCAAGCAAACTGAAAGTATTTATCAGACGCCAGAGATAACATTTAAATAAATTGAATTGATTTTGTCAACGAAATTAGCATAGAAAATATTTTTTACTTAAAGTGCTTGGAGTGAGGGGCGTTGGCATCTTCTTATCTTTATCTTGAGACAGAATAAATTATTTCGGACAAAGAAAAGAATGCTTTTTGTTTTTAGAAACAGTTTGGTATGGCTTTTTATTTTTATTGTAGCGTAATTTAAATAGGTGGGCAAACCAGTTCACGAAAGTGTTCTGAAAACTCGAAAAACGAAAGGTTTTCTTTTATTTTCTGGTGAAATCTCCCGCCGGGAAGATGCTAGCTAAAGCCTCAATTAACATAGATTTTGTTTTGTTTACTTTGCAATATTTTCTACAGCCTCTTATGATTTACAATAAAGGCCTTAAGTTGTATCTTTCTTTTTTTTTAATCAAAATTGGGGACACAGATCTAGATACATTTGAAAGGGTAATTTGTTTTGTATTGTTGGGGTCACAAAATATTTATTTTCTGGCATTGTTTTCGATTTTTGAGATTTTAAGCTTGTTCTACATCACTTTTCATAAGTTTCACAATTTATTATTTTTGCTTTTTCTTGTCACTTTACACCGTATGCAAATTTTTGCGCTGAGAATTATAATCTTTTTGTTTTTGCCCAACTTTCACATGCCGATATATTTCTCAAAACACCCAACGGGTTTATAATGGCTAACTAATATGGACAGTTCATAATTTAAACGATTTGTCTTTTTGCGGTATTTTTCTTTATAGTTTTTTTTTGTTTTAAAAAGAAAAACGAAACGTTTTTATGATTTGTAACAAACGAACCGAAAAACGGTTATAAAAAGAGCGAAGCCAAGTCGCGGAGTGCGCGAAATTTTTTATTCACGGCGCACGCGCAACGTTCCAATTGAAACTGAATGTGGTTTGGCGTCTGCGCGTTTGTTTATTGGATCGCTGGCGCCGCACTGCTTGCATCTGGTGGGGACTTGGGGCCGCCGCGCACTGCTTGCCGGGCTTCTCTCTGAGATTCTCTCTCTTTTTTATTTCCCCCTCGGCGATTTTGCTCTTTTTCTCAGCCACTCTCCCAGCTGTTTCAAGTCGCGTGCTCTGTGACTCATGATGGTGATGATGGAGGGAATTCGCAGGGGGAGGAACGTCTGATTGTTTATATTGCCTTAGGTCAGGTCCCAAGTCTGCTTTGTTTATACAGCGGAAGCTCCAAAGAGTGGACCTTTTAGTTTATGGTCTCTTGAAGTTATAAAAATAAATATGTTTGGCTTAAAGTTTATTTATTTTTGATGTTTGAAGTGTTATTTAAAAGATTTTATGAATTAAGTTCAAAGAAAATTCAAATATTAAATGTATAATTATTTCTTTAATAGGGTTTTCTTTCAGTTTTCAGTTTGAATTTAAAATGTTGCAATTTCTGTCAAACATCAATATAAACAAAGACAACTCTATGTATTTTTAAGCCATATTATATTAAAAATTTTAAGATCTCCTACGAAGGCTTTAAATTGTATTTAACTGCTCTAAAATAAGTAAGACACAGATTATTATTATTTAAAATTGTCTATTATGATATTTTAAAGCTTTTTATTGCCTCATGGGTTCACCGTATCGAGCGTGTACTGTGCCTATTTGGTTTTTCCCTTGCCTTTAACTACCGTATTCGTCGACTTGTCTTGCGGCTTGTAATGAAGCCATTAACGGACAATTACCAGGGTGACCATCTTATTACGTTTAAATTGATATTGCCCCGAGTTGTGGACTGATTCTATCTGGTCTGGTCTCCTCATTTCTGCTCCATCCTTTCACCGATTCGCGTTTCACCTTTGCACTTTCTATCGTTCCGAAATTAACCACAAAATATGATTAGCTCATCTCACATAATTATTTACCCAATATTTTCAATTCAATTTCGGCTAGCCACGCGATCGGGTTGGGTGTGCTTCAGCTACTCTTTCAGCCGGGGGTATTATATTACTTTTAGCTAAAGGTTAAATAAATATATTAGTAAAATTGTATATTATTATTGTGTAGTTTAATCTGAAATGATCAATAATTATAGTTCCATTATTTTGAAAATGTCCCACTAAAGTTTTAATGATTGCTTTCGTCTTAAAAATATGGATTACAACTCCTTAAATCCATTATAATTATCTTTATTCCTAAAAAGTGTTTATAGAGTATCCAAGCTTCAGAAATCATCTTGACATTTTCCACTTTTCTTCCCAACTATATTTTTAAATGTTGGCGAACTACTCCCACTGTTCACCTACTATACAATTTAATTAAAAAGTTAAGTTATTAATTACCTGGTGAAATTCCTGCATCACACGCACTAGCTTTTGCCCACAGACTTGGCTTAGTTTACACCCACCCGCATATATGAGACCCAATTTGTGATGGTCTCCTTTCGTTTTCATTAATGTTTGTCGCTCTTTTCCCAGCATTTACATAATTCGCCAGTTTTTTCAAGTTCAGAAAACTGCAGACGACGTGATTTCAAGTTAATTGTTGAATGAATTGAATAAAAAAGTAATTATGCTTCGTCTGTTCACCCATAAATATTTAATGAACTCCACTAAAGCCAATCGAATGAAAGTGCGACCATTAAATCGCGTGATAAGTGTTTAAAGGGGAACTGGGTACATTAGAAGGTAGAGAGTTTAAAATAAAGTATAATTGGAAAAAGGAATTTCTTAAAAAAATAAAAAGGAACAATTTTACATTTAGTTAAAAAGTAAAGTCAATTAGAAAAATTACAAAACACAAATGGATCGCCGAGGTGGGACTTACGTTTATTTTTGGCCATATGCTTTTTCATAAGTGACCAATTCAGGAGGTTATTGTCTGTGCAATTGGCTGAACGGCGGCACCCCAAGGCACTCACAAAGGGAAACTCCTCCAAATCGGGCAAAAGGGTTAGCGGAGTGCTCTGATATATGGACAGTCAGTCCGGTGCACGTGCCAAAACATGGTTTAGAAAGTGCCCAAAGCCATTTGATGGCAAAAAATAAGTAAAAACATTACTGAGAGACCCTAGCCGTGTGGGTGTGCTTTTAGCCGATAAAAAAGCGATTACTAAATTCAATTTAGTCACAAAGCAACGACAACACCTTTGTGGGATTTTCAATTATAAGAAGTCGATGTTGTTTTTCGCTTTACTTCTTCTTTTTTTCACATCGGGAAATGTGGCCAGCAAAAAGGCAAAATGCAAAGCGCCAAAGGCGTGAAAATAATCCATAAAAAGGAAAAACAAACGAAGAACCAACCACGAGCACGAGCAGAAGGAAACCCACAAAGGGGGGTACTCTTTTTTCAGTTAGAAAAAGCAGAAAGCGCGCTTAAATGATTTTGAATTGTGGACAAACATTGGGCGACATGGAAGAGCAGGCGGCGGCAGGCACAGGCAGGGACACGGACACGGACACGGGTTGACGTTGTCAACATTGTAGCTGCGGCTCCTGGCTAAAATGTTTGCGGCGGTGGTCGGTCCGAAAGAAGGAGAAGAGATGCTGCTGCTGCCATGCCAGTAGGAGGAAGTCGGTTAAAAATAGTGCCTGGCAAAAAGCCGCGAACACAAGTTGCAAAAATCACGCGCCATGAATCGTACAAAGCGCAATTGAATGGAACTCCATTGGAGTGGGAAGAAAAGTAGTTGGGATTGTTTCTCCTCGTCTGACTTTGGTTTGCGATGCCTGGCCTGCCTGAATGCGGGATGGTTCTTTTGGGTCAGGGGCTTGTTATGTCCTAGATAGCTAGTTGCTACTATTTATGGTCACGAAGGGTATTTGGTACTAGGCTTAAGGGAAGGTGAAGGTTGGGAATTTACCAAGTTAAAATTGAATTTAAAATATTTGTTAATACAAAAGTAATAATAGAAAAGGAAGATGCTTTCGAGCCTTTAATTTGTATTATTTCTTCTAGAATGCATACAAAAAATGTTTCTTGTTTAAAATATTATTTACCTTAGGCTGATCATTACTGTTTGTTTTATTTCTCAGACGATTTATTACTAGACGAATTTGAAATCATTTAAAGCTGCAATTATCAGAGCAGATTTTCGGTCTAATTCGTAGTTTCTTTTATTTATTTTTCTTTTGTAGAATAAAGAGTTTCAAACTTCTAAGCTATCCGTTTCAGAGTTCCTACATTTGCCTCAACCAATATATTCTTTTTACCACCATATACATATTCTTTACAGATCTTATAAGCTTTTGTTGCTGTTTTCTTGTACATTGCAGGCCAGATCTTTTAGTGTAGACTTCCTTTTACGAGTTGTGATTCTTATAAACTTGCCAATTTATTTATATACTCGTTTATATTAATCTCTATTTTTAATTTTAGTTTTATTTCTTAGCTCGACAGTTAAAGCGAAATCGAGACTCCCAAGGGTATTACAACTTCGTCCAGGTTGACAGTTGACCATCACCATTCGCCACTTTCAGTTTATTTTGTGTTTCAATTGCTGCACTCTTATTTTTTTCTTTTAGTTTTTACGTTTTTGTGCTACTGCCTGGTTGGTGGTGCCAGCAACTAACAAGTTGCCGGGATTGCCGGCAGAAATGTACATATTTCTTTTTTTTTTTTTATTCCGGGGCAAAATCAATTGGCATTTCAAATTGCACGCCGCCTTTGAGTGTGGCGGCGCACTGCGTTTGCCATTCGTTTGAGGGTTTGAGAGTTTTTGTTATAATTGAAAAGTGGCCGTCAACAAATGGGAGTTGGAGGATGGAAGGCATCCCAGCCGCATCCATCCATCCACTCACCCAACTGAGAGTGAAGAAATCGAGACAAACTGCTGGCTATTTAAGTTTTGGTCTCCTCGGCAGTTTAGGCAAATAGAGCCATAGCCATAGCCATCATAGCCGGAGCCTGCAGCAGCCCCATCATAGCATAGCAGGCATAGCCATACAATTAATGCAGGTGACGATGCCGAGCCGAGACGAGGCCAAACCAGATTGCATCCATTCCATGTAGGCGTCCGTTTCGGCACAGGTGTGCAGGTGCAATTGCAATGGCTGTGTGCTCAGCCAACAGCAGTGGACTCCAAATAATACTTCCTTCATTAGGCTCCTATGCCAGAGCCCATTTTGCATTTCCAAGCTCCCAAACTCAGTCCCGGGCCGGGCGACCAATCTGTCCCAGCCTGTCCTCCAGAGTCTGCTGGCTGTCGTCTACGTGTCGCTTAGGATCATCTTATGCACTGAGGTTAATATCATAAAGAATGGTGTTCGTTACGGAACTTTTAAGGAGCTACCAAACATAAACTCCTAAGTTTTCTTTTTTAAAGTTAAAGGAAAGTCGTTGATATTGAATTGAACTCTGGAAATATTTTTTAAAATTAATATTATAAAGGAAAGGTTGATAGAGAACTTTGAATTAATTGTATTTGATTAAATTGTAGCTCAGAAATTCGGATATATTATCCCTTAAATGCCGGTTTCCTTTTCTAAATTTTAATCCAATTTTCCCCCAGTGCCTCTCCATACTGCTCGCTCTTTGTTTGCTGCATAAATAATTTTAGAGTAAATTAATTTATTCGTTGACATGTGTCCTACGTTTATTTCAAATTGCATTGTCATTATGCAAATGCACTTTATCCTCTCCCAGCTCCCAACCTCCTTCGTCGTTATGAGTTCAATTTAACAGCCTCGCCTCTCGCCTGTTTTAAACTCTTCAGTTGAGTGACTCTGTTTTTTCTGTGTTGAGTGGCATGATTTATTTGTTGATACAACCCCCCGAGTTATTTACACTTAATTTGACAGTGCGTGTAATGGTTTGTTGGCCACATACATCAACAATTATGGATGGCAAGCAAGTGCCACAGGATATCCTCCACAAGAGTCTCTCGTCTTGCATCTAGCATCTTCTTAGTTTCTTGGCTCTCCAAGATGATTTGCTGCTTCCAAATATATATTTATATTTACTGGTTTGTGAGCTGTGTCTTGCATGCATTTAGTTTGGGCCTATATTTATGGGATAAATACAATAAATAAATGAGCTGCCGTTTCCCATTAGCTCGGAAATGGTTTAGAAGGGGTGATATATATTAAATTTGTTAGGCAACTTGTTTAATGGTAACAATTATAAGCTGCGTTTTACGTATTTATTACAAAAACGTAGTAAAATAAAACAAGAAAATACGCAATAGCCTAGTTTCCCACATAATTAAGTGATTAAATAAATTTGAAAACATGATCTGTCAACTATAGGTTCTGCAATTAGTATTATAAAATGTATATAGACTTATATTTTGTTCTTTTAAATAACAGTTAATAAAATATTCAAGCCAAAAGTATTCATTTTTGTCACACTTGCGAAGATCTATAACATAACTGGTTAATTATACAATTGGCAGCTGCCAGTGGGTGGCCGGTGCCCACTACTACTGCTGACCAAATAACCGACTTTTCACGCCTCCTGGTATTACATCTACAGCCCAGGGTGTTGTGGTTACCATAGGCACCCCACTCATCCCCGTGTCGATAAACTTACCTCCAACATTCCGAGGCACCCGCAACAACAGCATTGTGGTTGCCTCATTACGGAGGGGGAAATGCTCACGCTTTTCTCTGCAACTGCAACGGCAAACAGCAACATGTTGCATTTTATGAATGAAGAAAATGTAATTTTACACTTGAATTGCGTGACTTGGAGCGGTCGGTTCTCATATTTCAAAGCCCAGAGATGCAGCAATCCACCAGGTAAATTGAAAAAGAAAAAAAGCTAACGACAGAGCATTGATAGGCAAATTAAGGGCTGTCTGCTTTCTGGGGCCGGTTTCACAATCGTAGCTCAAAGAGTGCACTCAAAAAATATATTAATATCGCTTTATTGACCTTTTAATGTTTATATTTTAAGTAAAGAAATATGAATGCAATCTTTAAGGTATTAATTGCTGTGTTAATAAGGCCACAAATGGAATACTAGCAACGCAATATTTCTTAGACGTTACCTATTTTATTATAAAATTGTATGAGGGCTGGATATTACATATTTTTATAGGAAACATTTTAAATAAGTTTTCAATTTCTTTCATAAATTTGATAAGTAATTTTAGTTTTATTTTGACGAGTGGATCTATTTCCTTCGCAATGGCAGATGTACGGTGCTGAGAATGCCCGCCTCCGCCTCATTAGCGGGCATCCGAAAAGCCGCCGATCCTTTCACCCAGGGGGGGCAATGAACATTCACTTTCAATATATATAGCCAATGACATTCACTTGCAACTGGCATCGGGCAATTGATCAGCAGCCCGCCGCTGTGTTGTGGCACTCATTAAATGTGTTTCCATTGCACTTTGGGGCCGCCACCGAAAGTCATTAACAGTTATGGAACCGCACCTGACTCGGCATCCATCCAACCGTCCGTCCGCCGCTAAACCGAATCATTAGCCGATCTGGTCTGGCCCGATCTTGTTAAGACTTCTTGTTGTGCTCGTGATTTGTTCAACTGCATTTTGGGATTGATTTCGGTTCGTGTCGGGGGTTGCACAAAAAAATAAATAAAAATGCTGCAAGCATATAACATAGAAGCTGAAGCTGTGGCAAGAATTCCGATTTATTCCGCAGCAGTTTGTCATATTTTCCCTGTTCGTTGCATTCGAAATCTGTCGAGGCCTGTCGGAATGCCAAATAGTGATGGCCGCGTGTGTTGGCCACAACAATCTCAATTGGGAAAACATTTTTTGGTTGCAGGAATTCTATAATTATGCGGTCCTTCACTTAGCTTTTATAACAGAAAAGCAAAATATATAAAATATTTTATTTTTTTGTCACCAAAAATACGTTTATGCCATACCTAGATAAATTAAGTTGGACTAATCGAAAACGTACAGAATAAATTCATTATAATTGCTGTATGATTGCAGAAGCTTGTATTAGTCTAACCTAAAGCAGCAGCCATTTTAATCTGTAACTAAACAAGCTGAAATCTAGTTTAAAATATCCTATAAAGTTTTATTGGTATCTTAAAATATTAAATATAATATTTAAAGACTTTTAACTATATTATAGTTGGACTTGTATAAGTCGAACTTATAAACGAATGCAATATAGACGGTACGGGTCACTATGACTACCGTCCGAATTTGGTTTCCCCACTTGGTCCACCTCCAAAGTGCAGCAGCTGCTGGTCTGATCTGGCATGGATCTAGCTCTAGCTCTAGCCTGAATCCGGTGGCCACTAAATTTGGCCTGCCAAGTTACCGGCTGATGCTGGTTATGTGCCTCTAACTTGGCTCTAGACGCACTTGTTGCCATCTTGTCAGGTTCCCGGCGGCAGCTGCTGCTGATCTCGTCGTCCCGACGCGAAGGCCATCGATCGCCAGTCTCCATCCGCACTTTTGTCGGATCAAAAAACTTGCATATTGCTGGTTGATTTTAATTCCGATGCGACTGCGTCTTGCGCGAGTGAAAGTAGTTTTTTTTTCCGCGGAGTTGCATTGGCTGACTTTGGATTGGGTAATAATTCCAAGCGATAGCCATGTAAGGCCATTACAAAATATGATGGCTCTATTCTTTAGGCAAAAACATATTTATGGCTGGTAGATGGCAGATGGCTTTGTCCCCGAAGCTTAAATAAACAGAGAAATGATCCCATCGATATATAGTCTGTGTTTGTAGAGGGGGTTACATCATATTCCCGACTAGTTCGAGCCCCAAAATCTTTCACACTTTCTGCTTGAATGGAGGTTCGAGAGTTTTCATTCGGCGGCAGAGCGACAGAGCGACACTCATTGTTCAATTTTCCAATTGTCGGCGATAAAACACACAAAGACTTATCGGCCAAGTCAATCGTAAATGCCCCAAACAAGTTGCATGTGCTGCTGGCTTGGCTTAAAAGTTGATAGTAATACGAGTATTAGCCAAAAGCCATCGAAAGGGGTTGCCTTTCGTTGCCAAGCAGTGATGGGAAAGGTGCTACAAGTTGTTACTTAAGTAATGGAAATAATTTAAAAGAAGAAAAGCCAATATATAACCTAAATTAAGATTTATATTTAGTAAAAAACGTCTTAGTTTTGATTCATTTATTTAGGGTACCAAAGAAGTACCAATTTAAACAGCTTGTTTTAAACTGGTACGAAAAAAGTACCTAATTATTAGTAATAGTTTATTCTAAGGTTTAACTACAAGAATTATTTCTACATTACACATTCATTACTTGGTGAAATAAATAAGAACCTTCCTATATTGTTCGTTGTACATTAAGGACTACCAGATAAGTACCTATTTAAAAAGCTTGTTTTAAACTGGCACGGGATAAAGTACCTAATTATTTCTAATAGTTTATCCTAAGGTTTAAATACAACAATTCCTACTCTTCCTATTCGTACCTAGTATCTGTACTGCAACAAAGTACCTAACAAGTACCCCAGGTACACCTTATAGTTCCCAACACTGACTTAATGCCTAGTAAGCTGCTACTTCACTTTATTTTCCATCCAATCAACGCGTTGCCATCGGTGCAACGTTCGTTTATTTGTTTGCCGAAGAATGCCTTGGATATCTGCATTTTCACATCATCGTTCACTTCGCCTTATAGCTTTTAGTTTTTGTTTGTTTAATTAACTTTGGGCTGTGGGCCGTGGCCATAAAGTTGGTACACAAAAATAATTGTGAACCGGGCTCAACCGGGATTTGAACCCGGGACCTCTCGCACCCAAAGCGAGAATCATACCCCTAGACCATTGAGCCGCCTGACGAGCATCTGGCCACCAGACGGTTTTGGCTCTTGCCTTCGCAGTTTGCTGCTTATATTTTTTGTGCTTTCATTGCCTTTGTTGATGCTTTTGCTGACGTTGATGCTGCTGCTGCTGCGCTACTGCTGCTGCTACTGTTGCTGCTGACGTGTTTTGTTGGCCAACTTGGACTGGCCTCAGCTCGTGTGTTGGCCTATTTTTGGCATTAGCGACGCAAAGTATGCCACAGTCACCTACTCGGAAGCGTATTTTTAGCATGCGCCTAAAATTGTGCTGTGGAAAGGTGTTTTTGAGGTGGAGCTAAATAAAGCACGAAGTAGGAAATTTATTTTAGCCAGGAGTCTTCATAGAGACATATCATAAACATTATTTGGAAGCCACATTTAAAGCCGCTTTATCTCCTATTAACACAGTATTGGCATTTTTGGGCAACGGATTTTATTATTTCTGTTAAAAAAAATATTTAAATCTTTCTATACGGATTGCCTTTTAAGAATTTTACATCTTGGTATTAATATATATATATACATATATTTGCAGTATTTTTGCTTTAGTTATAACATTATATTGACATTTGATCCGCAAAATTTCTTTACCAGTAGGTAATTTCACAATTCAATGAAAACCCCTTAGGAACCTCTCCTAGCTTGCATATTTTTTTTAAACCCTCAGGATAATAAACTTGTATTATTGTATGCTTAAGAATAATTTTTATTTCAATTTTAAATGAAAAATTTAAAATATGTACAAATCTTATTCGAGTATTTTACAAAATCTTAATTTGTATTAAACTAGTATTCAAAAAATTCCCTTAGTTAAGGATTTCTATTTAAAATTAAATTATTACAAATGCTGTTCAACATAGTTTTTATTAAAGAAAGGTACGTAAATGGTAGGGATAACTATTATATTAAAATAATTACTTTGCTATTATATTTTGAATTTAATACATCCCGTAGTATTTATTGAAAAAATGCGACCTTGAGAAGCTAGCTAAAATGTTTAAAAGTCTTTAAACAATTATGTCTGTACAAGAGCTATGAAAATTAATAAATACATTGCATATATTACATTTTAAAACGAACCGATTTGCATTAATTTGCTCAATTAACTATTCCTTGCAATGGTTTTTTTTTTTCGCTGCTTAAACTGTCAGCTTGGTGAGAACAAACCAATCTCTAATAATAACTAATCTACAAACTAATAGGCATCGGCAAACTTAGGCTAGGTGATAAAGGAGGATCACTCGTGGCTCAGGTGAAGATGTCGTCGACCAGTTGCTTGGTGATGATGCGGTGAGGCCGGGTGGGATTCACCTTGGGGCGCTGATAGAGCCGGGCATTGATGGCATACAGCCGAGGCGAGAGATCACAGCGCACGTTGAACCACCAGTCGCAGACGAAGACCGCCTGTGAGAATTGGGTGCCATTTGGGCAGAGGAACGAGGCCTGGCGTCCATCGATGTCGCAGTAGTGCCAACCTTTAGAGGAATAGATACAAATAAGTATTTTTAAATAAAAGAGGGAGCCTTGAACTCACCCTGGCACCTGGTCTCCATGTCGGCAAAGAATCCCGGATACTCCTGCTCGTCGCAGTAGAAGTTGGTGTAGGGCACGGCCGAAAGAATGGGATAGTCCACGCCGGGGCGACCTGCAAGTGATTTTGATTTTGTTATTGCAATTAGCGAGATGCTCTTCGTTCAGGAAATAAACCAAACCGATAAAACCGAAACCAAAACAAACTGCATGTCACGCCGCAGTCGGCGGTTTCCAATCAATTTCACTTCATCCAAAACATTACTTGAAAGAAACCCGCCGCAAAAAAATCTCCAGCGGGCAGGCGTACACTCCACCTCCTCTGCCTCCCAGAAGTGTCAACTGCAGGCGCTGCCCGGGGGTCACCAAAAAGCAAATAAAAAATAAACGCGACATAAACAAATCCCCGAACCGAACTGGATCCAGAGTCGCCTCTCTCTGGCGCTAATAAATGAATTTACGAGTAGATGCACTTCTGTGCCAAATATTCATTGCGTTCCATTCCGAAAAAATAATTTAAAATCGTGAAATTTTTTGCGGGCCTGTCGCTGATGGCCCGAAATGCATTTTCACAGCCCCATCTTCAGCTTCGTTGCCCGGCCAGCCCCGAAAAAACGTTCAAAAAAATATATTTTTGCAATCTCCCTGGTTCCCTCAGTACAGAACGGTGGACATTTTTTCATTGTCCATCGAGGTTTGTGGCATACTTAATGACCACAGCCCACACTTGGGCGCCTGCAATTCGATTGGCATGTCAATTGCATCAACAAATGCTAATAGGACAGAAGCTAGTTTTAAGGGAAGTGTAAACAAAAATTGTTTATGAATTTTTACCTATTTTTGGACTACAAAAATGTTATATTCCTGAATAATTTGATTGGAATTAAACAATTTTTTCTTCCTCATACAATTTTTGACTAAAATAGATTCCCAGATTCAAAATTATAAATCAGTTATTGTTATCTAAAATAAATTCTCCCCTAAATAAATTCATAAATGAAAAACTCACCTGGAATAGATTTCCCCAGCTCCAGATACTCGCGCACCGAGGGACTGAGAAAGTTTTCGGGTATCTCCGGCAGATCCTTCTCCTGGCTTCCGCTCTCATCGTTCTCCAGATCCTGTTGAGGCTCCGGCTCAAAGTTGACCGGTTCTGGGGCGCGTGGGCGCTTCGCACGCTTGGAGCGCACCGTTTCGCGGCAATCTGCAAGCAATTAGAAAAAATAAATAAAAAAAAATCACTTACTCGATTTGACCAAGCCTCAAAAACTGCAAAGTTCAAGGTTTTGTCGAGGGGAAATATATTATTGTCTGAGGAGGTACTACAGTTCACGGCGGTGCCAATCCGTTGGCTTTAATGTCAAGATACAAATTTGATTAGCCCCCTGTGACCGACCACCACTCCCTAACCCAGTTAATGAGTCGGTAGCCGAGTTAACTTTAACCTCAGATGTGTTTGACCCGCTTCTAAGATTCGCTTGTGGCGTCGCAAAACAATTGTGCAACATTAGTTATTGAACACTTGGAAAAATCAGTAGGAAATTTAAAAATCTTTGATATATATTTTGTTTTATATATTTTAAATTTATTAAAATATACACAGGAAATTATCAGGTTTACCAATTTAATGATAAAACAAGTACTACAAATATTTATTAGTTTTGTTAGGCTTTATATTATTCTCCACTTTTATATATTGTTTAATTTTTTCATCTGCAGCTGATTGTCTTTCGTGTAGATTTTGTTAATGCGACTTCTGATGACAAGTTTCGTGCGGTTGCCGTTTTTTTGCCGCTGACCTTGCCGCTTCTTTGGCAGTGGGAAAAATATATCTTTGCCTGCAGAACTTTGCGGCCATTGCTCAATATTAATTTGCATTCTTTTTTTTTGTTAGTTATTTTTTCTGCTTTTGCATATCTCGGTTATGGGGCTCATTAGCTTGATTTGTTGTTGTACATAAGCTTGATTCATTTGCGGCTGTGATTCTGCTCTGCTTCCTTCACAGCAGCCCCCCACACTAAATTGAGTTTGCCTTGGAAGTAGCTCTGTTTGCACCCAGTAATCATTGAAAACGAGGGCATATGTTTTTGTTTTTTCTTTTCATATTTGGAGGAAGTGGATAACGCTGTATAAGTATTTGCCAGTCTCCAAAAATAATGGATTGATTTTTTCCTAGGACCTAGGATGGGTTTAAAATCTGTAGAAAAATAGTATGCCTTCGGAGAGTTTTCAAGGTTACGGTTTTTAAAATAGTTTTTAAAATACCTTTTTGTTTTAGCTTTGACTTGGTATATATTTATAAGTCAAATTCGGAATAAGTGAATGTTAATAAATAAACCTTTCTATTCGTAAATGAAATTATGTTCCAAATAGATTGTTTTTCCAAAAGTATTATTATTAAATGTATTTTCTTTGTTATGCCTTAAACAGAAAACCGGGTAACTGATAGTCGACTAATTTTTTTTAAATCGCATTTTTTGAGTGAACCTCTTGAATTTATTTATTTACATTTTGCATGCCTTTCTGCCGCGACTGCTGTTGCAACTGGAAACAGGCGCAAAAACTTGTTCTTAATTTTAAATTCTACATTTCACGCGTAATGTATTCAGATCGCTGGCAGTTGTCGTTGTTATCGTCACTGCCTTTGCCTTTTGTAATTGACCTTAACCTTGTTCCGCAGTTGTCTGTTTTCAGTGTTCATTTTTTTCTCTCTCTGTTCAGTTCTCAGTTCGTTTGCCGGCGATTTCGGTTGTGTAATTGAGTTGAATGTTTGCAGTAAACACAGCCTGGGCAATGATCGGTTGTTGTTGCCTCTGACTGGCGGATGCAGTGTGTGGGCTTAGTCGTTAGACTATCGACAAGGGAAGGCGAACTCAGTGCAGCTGCAGCCGATCTGATGGAGAGTGGCGATGAGTAATCGATATAACGATCTATCTACGATTTTAATTGAATCTTCCGAGGAGATAACAAATCAATGGTGTCTCTATTTGGAGTGAGAGGTGTTGCAGGTCGAGATGTTGTTGATTTTTGGGCAGCATCACTAGGAGAGTTGATTTAGCCTTGTCACTAGGCACTAGATCTCAGAGATTATAAAAGCTAGAGCGGCCGAAATTGGTGATCAAATTCTTAAAGCTCAAGTTAATTTAAAATCAGCCAAGCCTTTTAAAGGCCCACATAAATTATAAAAGTAATAAGGATTGTCTAATTGTACCTTTCTCCTTACTTGTTTTAATTTATTTTTTCAAAGAAACAGGTATAAAAACCTTTATTTTCTGAGCTCGTTGCCTCACCTCCTCACTCTCTACGAGCCTGGCCCAAAATTGGTAGCATAAACCGTGCTATAAACCATAAAAGCATTTACATATTCCGTTCAGTAAGAGGCGGCCATTAGTTAGCCACAGGTTAGCTAATTATTTAGCCCGAACAAATTAACTGTGCAAACACAGAGTGTGCACACGCCTCAAAAAGCAGAAACCAATTAGGCCAAATCCAGCCGGCCAGCCTCCACCTCCCACGCAGAAGCCAATCGAGTGCAGAAAGCATAAAATTAAAAATGAAATTATTAGGCACTCTCTCGCGCACACAAAAACCCAAATACATAAGCAGATGTGGGGGACGCCGACAAATTGCAAAATTATATTTCGCAAAAATAGCAACGAAATTTATTACAATTGAAAATAATTACTGCGAAAAAGAAAAACAATCAAATTGTAATTAGGCGTGCGCGCGCGAGCTCTGAGGTGAGGCGAGTCGCGTCGAGAGGCCAACTGCAATTGCGGCGGCGACAAATTGTAAAAACTGCTCGGTTATTCACACATTCACATGCCCCGCGTCCGAGCATAAATCTCGATATCTATATCTCCTGTAGCCAAGTCCATTAGCCACGCATTTGTTGTGAGGGGGCCTTGTGTCAAAGAGTTTTGTGCGTGAGAAAAAAAGTAGGCCTGGACTGGTGGCGACCATATAGTATTTTTCAATGCCCTTCCATTGGATAGAGGCAATTTATTTGCAATTTTACATTATTTTTAGGCTTATTTATTATTTTTCAATGCCTAATAGATTATTTAGCTTAACTTATCATAGATTTGGCATTTAAATATAAAGAAGATAAAGTAAAAAAAGTGTCCTTCGAAATATGTTAAGCATTCGTAAATATTTTTACAAACATTGCTATAGCCGATACAAAGTAAATAGGTATGTAATAAATTCATTCGTCTGGACTTACTCTAAAATTTTGAGTACAGTCGGGTGATTAACTTGGGAGTTATTACACAATAAAGTTGTAACCTTGTATCTCCATCTCTCTCGCACCATCTCAGATGGTTAGTCGAGTCTCGAACCGATACTCTTTAAAGGAACTTGTCTTTTATTACTCACCCACTAATTGGAGATTTGCATAACGAATCTGGGGACTAATGAGAATGCCCTCTGCAAGGGTATTAAAAATGCCCATAAAAAGATTTGGGTTTTGCGAATGGTTTTTTTATAATTTTTTTTTTTTTAGGCCAACGGATGGGGAGTGCGTCGTGGTCGTCATCGTCGTCGTAGTCGTCTGGGGCACACCCCTTTGCCACGTCAGGCGTTGTGGTGCCGGCTAGCTGGCTGACTGCGCTCTGTGGGTTACCTAACCCAAAACCGAACCGAACGGACGTTGGAGCACACTCCTCCTCCGGATCCCCGGCCTGCCGGCCCGCATCCTTCATGTGTTGCTCCATCCAATCTGATGATTTGGCTCGCTTTGGTTCAGTTCGGTTCGGTTTGTTTGGTGGCTTGTCGTCGCCCCTGTGATTGGGTTTTGTTTTTCGTTTTTGGCTTTGGTTTTGTTTCTGTGCGGAGTGCGGTGCAGTCGCATAATTAAAGTAATTGCCTTTCGTTGTGTGCGCGAAATTGAGTCAGTCAGCAGCTGGGGCAAAATTAAATAGCAACAGACCGGACCAGACCCGACCCACTGCACAACGCATTTCACAATTGTAATTGTTGTGTGTGTTTGGCTTTGCGTTGAATTTGGCACCTTTTCACCAACATCGTGCCGAGTCCACCCATTCCGCCGATTGATAAAAATCCCCTTAGCTCCTCGGCTCTCTGTTCAAATAAATCAAATTGCCACGAAACTTTTATCAGAGCGGGCACATCTCTCGTTCGGTCGCCTAATGATTAGGCCCAGGGAATTCGGTTTCAGGACTAGGACTCTCTATTTATTTGGTGGCTTTACTGGCTGAAGTTCGTTTCAGTTGCACATAAATTAAACTGTTTTGTGGCTACGACTTTTATCAGTTATTGCGACTCTAATGGGGATTATTAATGTTTTCTCGCTTATTGTTAGGAGCGAGAGTTTGGAGACTCAATTGGTTAAATGACGGAAATTGTTTTGGCATCTAAATTAGGCTTCGTCCTCTTCATTTCCAATTAAAATCAGATAATCTCATACATTCAGGGATTTATTTATTATTAATTAAATGTTTTTTGTTGTAGAAAATGTAATAATTATATACGCGCACTTTAATCCCTTTAATGTATTTGTCTTCCATTAATTTCCCGCTTACTGCACCAATATTGTCAACCATTAAGAGCCAACTGCCATTAACAATTCGCACTTTTCTTGGCCATGATCGGTTAAAGGGTTCAAAAAGCCAAGCCAGGAAGTGCCAAGTTGTATGCGCGGGGCTTTGGCAAGGAAACATTACGGCAAAAGGCTGAATAAATCATTGGCAATAAAAAACAAAAAAGAAAAAACAAAGGAGAAAGACGAACTCATGGCATATCCTTCCATGTCACAGAAAACAGCCAGCGACAGGAGAGGAAAATAAAATAAAATCTGGACAACAATAACAGCAACATGCATTAACGAGGATAATTCAGTTGCCATGATGAACATCATCCTTGTCCTTGTTGTTGTCGCCCCGTAAAGCGGCGCAAAATAAATTAAGCTCATTATATAATTGAATCCTTGATAGGCTGATTATCCACACGGCTTGCCATGATGTGCCTGCCGCCGCCGCCAGCCTGCGTCCTGCGTCTGCGTCCACCACCTCCTGCCATGTGTCCACCCGCTTATTAAAAGGATAACGCCCAGTCAAGCGCAAAGGATGCGAAATGGCCAAACGCAAAAATTATGTAAATGAATTTCCTGTTGCATGCGGCGATGCGGGGCCATTTCCATAAATCTGCCAGGTGGTGGTGCCACAGTCAAATTAAGCATGGTTAGCCTTAAAAATTATCAATAAATATGGCTCTTTCTTTGGTTATAACCTTTAATAGCCTTTAATTTTGGGCCAAAAGGAGTTCTTAACACTTTTAAGTATAAATATGTGAAGTATATTTCAAGAGCATTAATAAATAAAAGGGGTTTCGGCCTAAACTTAAATTCTTTTAGTAATAAAATTAGCCACAATGGCCGCTGTAACTATAAAATATATATTCTAAATCCCTACAATTACCATAAAATATCTCTACGTATAGCCCCTCGTTTGTACAGATTACTGTCGGCCATAATCAATGCAATTGCCATCTTTAAGGCCTACGAGAAAAAATTGTCGCGGGCTCCACCTTAAAAAATGGGGACAAAAAGCTGAGCTAAAAATTGTTTTTCATGCCTGCCGCTCGATCGCCAGTCGTCCGTCCGTCGTATATTTTAACGGCAGCCTCATGCAGTCACGATTTGTTACACACACGGGCATAAACATATAAATCTAGATGTGTATTTATATATATATAGAGATATATATAAGTGTATGTGTAGTCACAGGCCTCCTTAATCTATTGACTAAATGCATTGCATAAACCGTCGGTCGCTCGGTCGGTTGGTCTGTCGGCCAAACCTCTGAGCAGAGAGACCTAAAACAATGCCACAAAACGAACGAGTTCAGTTTTGCCGGCAGTTCGGTTCGGTTCGTGCAGCAGCGCTTTCAATGGCCGCAAATAGCTCAAAGGCGCTTTGTCTAGCCAGTATCAAATCCACCTCCATCAGAATCCCCTCCTGCCTGCCGCCTTCCACCTGGAAATCCCCACTCCCTGTTGCATGGTTAAATTATGAACGCAGCTAGAAAAAAACAAAATATACGTTGGCTATGCCCAAAAACTTTAACTAGTTTTATGCTGGCACAAAAGAACTTTCGGCTCAGTACGAGTTGCCAAATAAAATTTAATACGAAAAATACGGTTAGAACCGCTCTCCTTGTTGTCTCCTGATTTTAATCTCTTGGCCATAAGACACCCACCAATTTCAGTGGTTAACTGCAACTGCTTGGCTTAATGGTTAGTTCAAGCACAGGAAGAAATTAATCTGGATTTTGGAAATTAAATTACAAAGATTGGTGTATTTTTCTTATATTTAATGCTTGAAATTGTTTCGCTCAAATATAAATATTTACTGGACACTTTTTGCATTATATTTAATCTCTTATAATTTCTTTAATAATATACAAGTAATGAGTAGTTTGGCTGAATAAATCTTTATTTATTTCTGTGCACCAACACATAATCGGGCCAATAGCCGCTCGGGGCTAGGATTCCATGGGAGGTGGTCAGATTGCAGCGTAAAATATACAAAATATTTTCAAACCTCCTCGATGCGATTAATTTGTAAACTTCTTACATAAGTTTTTGGCTTGTTGGGCTGCTGCTGTGTTGGCTCATTACAACGATAAATTTGCATTCGGGTGTGGGCGGCGGCGGCGTTAGGAATTTGGCTCGAGGAAGGGTTTTCAGTTACTGCCAGCGCCAGTTATATGATCAATCTTTTCGGAAATCATAGAGTTACCAATTTTGTGGGTATGGTTTATGCATTATGACTTTGCTTCGCTTGATTCAGCCGTCACGCAAGGCTATCAGGTAAATTGAGACCTCAAGAAAATAAATCTTTGGGCTTGCAAAATCAGTAAGGTAATATAGATAAATTTCAAGATTTATTAAACAAATCAAGCCTGTAATTTTTATGCTAATCGTATTATTATGCTATAAAGTGTTAATCATTGTAATGAGTACCAAAATCCCTTATTAATTTTCCGTTTCCCCCACCTGAACCTCACCTGTGTCAATGCATAAAATATACCACCTGATCATCGTTGTCTGCTACAAAATCAGTTTAATAATAAGCTTTTATATGTAATTATGCATTTTTCCACGTTAATTGCATTGAAAGTCGTCGACTGATTCCCACAGTTTTACCCCGAACCTGCAGACGCCGCTCAGATATTTCCTGGCCAACAAGGAGAGGACAGTTTTTCATTTCGCTCGCATATATCTCATAAATATAAATGACTGCATTTTTCCGCAATTTGTCGTCGCCGCACACAAAACAAATTTAATTTTAATTGAAAATTATGTGCCAGAGCATTAACATGAGACGCACGAGGTAATGAATTCTGTTCAGGATTTGGCCTATGATGCCATTGAACTGGTTTATATTATGGACTTTTAGGTGAAAATTAGTAAGAAGATTAACAATTATTAATAACGAATGAGAAAAAGATGAAAAACAAAGCTAAATCAAGTAATTAGAATCTACTGTAAAAAATATTCTTACTAATTAATTTTACTTGAAGTTTCGCGATAAAGTTTCTGTAAAATATTTTTCTCTGATAATAATGCAAATTTCTGACAAATTGTCAAGCATGTTTGCTGAAAATCTCAATCGGATTTGGAGCTTGGCATTCCATAATTTTTTTTTTGTTGGGTTTTGCCAAACTTTTAGCTTTGTTGGCCATTGACTTGGCCAGCCAGATTTGCATGTGTCAGCTGGGCGGTCCCGATCCGCAGTTGCTTTTGTTGGCCAGATCCAATGTGTTGGCTGACAGCCGCATAAATTGTTTTCTCATGTGTGTGCCAAATGTTTGACTTACGCGCAAAAATGTTTGCGCAGGTAAATCTTTTGTGTGTGCTTTGGATTGGGTCAAATTTTTTTCTGTTTTCCGCGAGAGCATTTGTATTTGTTGTTAGCCATGCATATATGTACATATATAAATCAATTAATTTGAGCATGCAAAATGCGAAATGTTTGGGGCATTGCGTGCCGCGCGTTGTTGGGGCACATTTGTTTCCTCCACCTGGCCAATTCGCAACAATTTGGCAGCTTTTAGCCCACCTAGAGATTTCCAGGCAATGGTCAACGCAGGTGCGCACTTGCAGTGATAATAATAAAGTTAATAATAATGTTTACAGCTAAAAGAATTTAGCTATTAAAGGTAATGAAAAATGGAAGAAAACGTATAAATATTTTTTTTTATATTTATGGAAAAAATATGAAAACTAGTCTTTGTAAATAAAAATACATTATTTATATATTTAATTTCAAAATCGCATTCCCTTCAAATATTTAGAATTATTTTTTACAGAAAAAGAAACCCTAGTTAACATCCCAATCGCACCTGTACCTCTTTTGCCTTTTTATAATAAAAGTTTCCGCTTCGCATTTCGAGTGGATATTGTAAATAATTTTTCTTTTTTCTCATACACACATAAATACCTATTCTGCCTGTCTCTGGCAATAATTGAAAATCATTTGCATTCGAATGGCAAATGGTTTGGCTAAAAACATCTCTGACTGTGTGTCGGCTGTCGACTGCCTAAAGCGGATGTGCTGAACAGCAGCCGAAAGGTTATTTGCTGCCTGCCTGCCAGTAAGTTTGTTAGTTGCATGCATTACGTATACGCCGCGTTGGCCGCTCAGCGGATGCTCGCTCTCGCTCAGTCGCGCTCGCTTGCTCGGTTAATGTTAATGCTAATGCTAATGTGAGTGGGAAGCCATTCGTTCGCAATGATTGTGATGATGATGATGGGTCTTAACTCGAGGGCCTGTGGCGGCGGCATTCTTGTAGACTCCTCGGAAACATAAAATCATAAAATGAAGCAAAGGCTAAGGCAGGCATTCATTTGCCATTACTGGCAACTTTCAAATTTTAGATTGTAGTCGGCGGGAATTGATTTAGAAGGAATCCAAACTCCTACATAAGCGATAGGTTCTCCTCTCTAAGATGTGACTCACTGAGTAGCTTGTACAGAAAGCACTCATAAATAAAACCATAAATTAATCAAGTAAATGTAATGAAGGTCCTCGACTGTATTTTACCATATATTCTTAAAATGTTGCTACTAATTAATACCTAAAGTATGCTATAACCATTTATTAAAACCCCAAACTGTTTATTATAGCAAGCATAAACTTTAATGGTTACTTTTAAAGATGCTCTTCATTAATCTTTGACTATTTAGTTTGGTTAAACAACAAATAACCAAGGAAATATGATCAGCAGTTATTTAAACTATTAAATTTAGATTTTAAATACAAAATACATTAATAAAAAAATCTCTTCTTAAATTTTTTAGTTCCGCTTCCATAAGTTCCCCCTCTAATTAATTATTTATAGGGTACCTCTTAAACAATTGTCAACACTTTGACATTTGCCTTGTCTCAAGTATTGTTTTGCATTTCTAAGTGTGGGATTTATTTATTTATTAAATAAAAAAAATTGCAGTAATAATCGAACACAATGCCAGAGAGCCAGACTTAATTAGAGGCGAGCACAAATCGCACCTCATTGAAATGGCAAATGGGCAAAAATCATCGGAAGGCGGATCGGTTCGCATAGCCTTCGTCTTGGTCTCTTAATTTCGTTTTTTATTGTTTCTCTCTCTTTTTTTTGCATTTGCCACACAAAATGTCGTGCAGCATTTGTTTTTTTTCTTATGTATGTATATTTTTTTCGGGGTGCGGACTTGGGCAACCTTCAAATAGCAGAGCCAAATGTCAAATGGCAAATAGAACTTTCCTGTCGGTTGAAAGAGTGAGCTCTGGGATTACCAGGTGTCGGACTAGAAAGTCTTTACAGGCAACGGCAACATCTTCAAAAATGCAATGCGGACTCATAAATAAAGTGAACTTTGGCGCAGCCTACCTGCCTGCCGCCTGCCTGTTTAATAAAACATACAAACATTTCGCATGGTGTCTTGTCGGTCTGCGGATTTTGCAACTGGCACAGAGCTCGGCTCTTCCCAGCAAAAAGTTACGCATGCGCCAAAGTGGCCAAATGGATTTTGCCACCCGAAACGCAGACCAAAAAGAATATATATATATATAAAATAAAATGCAATGCCGTTTCGAACGCAGTTTTTTATTTTTTTTTTGGCCTGCGGTTTTGTCAGCCGGCTCTTGACACATCAAGGCAGGCGGTCGGTCGTCCGCCTCCGCCTCCATAGAAACACCAAGGTACAGTGGGTAGTCGAAGAGGGAAACTTACTTCTAGAATTTTAGGAAAAAATAATGTAAACATTTTCAGTAATAATAGCTCAGAATTTAAACTGATACATAGTACTTTTAAGCCGTAATAATATAAAATTAAAACTCCATGTGAAATACGATTTCCAGTGAGCCATAGAAAGAATTGGGAACCCTATTCAATAAATTATTAAGCTCGGATCAGATATGTTTTCTATAAAAAGACCATGTATAACATAATAAGGAGTCTTAGCTGATATTAAAAGTTAAGTAAAAAATCCAAACTTCCAGGGAAGAACAGAAGAAATATCGAACTTAGTTTTTTATTGTTATTGAGATTAACAATATGCTATTTGTTAACTAGAAAATCGTAATGTAAGTTCTATATATTTTTAAATGCTTATACCTCACTGTACCTACATAATGGAATTACATTTATGTGCATTGTACATCAATCTGGCGGCACTGTCGTGTAATCTGCTAGAATTTATTGGCGCTTAACTGGCATTTTTGTGCTTGTGTGTGTAATTCGATTTAACCAAATCCAAGCCAAAAACAACTTGTCCCATTCCGGCCTTGTGGCTGTGACCATTTAAAAAATTTGCAAATACCCTACACTCAAAGTTCTACAGAAAACAGATACATCATGTGAATATCTTTTGAACCATCTAGTACTTAATCATAACCCTCAAAATGGCACTCAATCATGGGCAGACCCTGAATGATTGATATGCAAATGCCTGGCATTTATGCTTGATATTTGGGTAATAGAGATTTCAAATCTGCAGAATTGATTGGATGAATAATGGTGTGAATAACCAATTGAAGTCAAAATCATGTAGATTATACCGATTTTCAAATGCCTTTATGATTGTGGCCCTTAAATTTATTTGTATAAAATCATTCCTCGGATAATTCTATAATTCAAGGAAATTCATTAAGCACAAGAATAAGAACATAACCTTCACTTTCTGCTTATTCGGAGCAAATAAATAAAGACTTGCTATCTTCTTGCGCTGAAGGGTATTCCAAACCTCGCTTAAAACATCCCAAGCACTAGTCAGTACTCCTTCTACTTTAGCATGCGAGTCGCATAAATAAATGTGGGAATTTATGAGTTATTGCTTGGGGATTGTCTGTCTTCTTAAGCTTACCGGTAAATAATAAATATCCACAAATGATGATGAACACAAAAGTTATCCTCGGCAACATGTTGCTGCTGTGTGTGAGCTGGCGGCTGCTGGTTGAAGTTTTCCTTTACTTTTTCTTCCTTGTTTATTTTTTTAGCGGGATGCAAGTCCGTTGCTGATTTATGGGTTATATTTTGATCTTTTCAGTGTGTTTATTTATTTGTAAAGCAAAAACACGACACTCGCACTTTCATGCACTTGAAACCGATCGAACGATCGACAAGGCAAAGGCAAAGGCAACCGCGAATCAACGACTCGTTAAGTTTAGCTTTCAAGAAACAATTACTTTCAATCCGTTTTTATTAGCCGATTGCTCCCGTTTGCACTCGTTTATTTTTCCTTATTTACCTATTTTTATTTGATTGCATTTTACCCAGCTGGAAAATGGAAGACTGAGATTGCTTCAGATTTGCATTGGCCTATATTTATAAAGTGGTTAAGTCGTATGTGAGGCTATTGCCCAATATACCGCCAAAATAGCGGGCGGGCTGTGCTAATGTTGCCGATGTTGCAGTTGCAATTTTCAAGTCAATGGGTTGCTGCTGCTGCCGGGCCTCAGTGTCTTTTCACCGAGACAATGGGCTATACGAATATGGCACAACACAAGTGTGTATGTGTATGTGTGGCCGGGGGATAATATAATGATAATGCGGCGACTCTTCGTACAGTAGACACACTTCTTGTTTCACTCTTATGTTAGGTAGGTGTGCCAACCGTTCAACCAGACGCTTCAACCTCGACTGACTGCAGTCGCTGCGGTTGAATATGCCTGGCGAGATCTTGGCCAGGCAGCCGCAAGATCCACTCCACTCCACTCGAATCCGCCGCCGCTCTCTGACTCAGATTTGAGTGGGTTTCTTCTGGGCACCAAGAGCTGAACTCGTTTGTCGTGCCTCCAAAAAAATAAACATTTTCTACTCGAGCACTCGAAGCTAGAGCTGGCTAAGCTTACTTTTAATTGTACTAACTAGCTCGATCTGCTGCTCCGCTCTGATCTCTTACGCAATGGCCAATTGCCCGATGCCCGATGAATCACGAAAAAGTTCCCCGAACCCTATTTTGGGCAACCTTCGCCACTTGAGAAAATCTCAAAGCCAGCTGGAAAAACTCGACACAAAAGAACAACAAGAAAAAACATGACCAAGCCGCCGCAGCTTCTTATTAATCATGTAATTAAGTTTTTCATTTCATATTTTTCGTAGTTTTTGGCTAGAGGCTGAAAAAGTCTGTACAGAGTGTCACTATGTTGCCTTTGGAGGCCTTTCATTTTTTTGGCGGTTTCTGTTTGGATTGTATTTTTGTTTTCGTTTTTCTTGGCGGGAACTGAAGTGGAAGCTTCACTGAGATAAAAGCAAATACAAGAAGGAAAGTCGTTTACAAGAGAATGATACCAATCTGCCTGTTGAAATCAAATACTTATAAGAAAACAAGCAAGGAAGCTACAGTCCATACCCGGTACTTAAAGCTTGATATGTTGGATTAAAAGCCAGATGAGTAAATGACATTGTCTAATTATCCTTAAATTAATGGGGTACTAGGATCAAAAACCATACATTTGCTTTGCAATATGCAAGCTATTTTTTTTTTGCTGGCGACGAAAAATGCGCTCTCTCCGCTCGAATACAGTTGAGGGCTTAAAAATCGAAAAATTGAATGCTCTTCTATGTGTGAGAATATACAAATCAATCAGAGCTGTAGATCGATCAAAAGTGATTGAAAATAGCGAAAACGGATGGTCCTAGAGCCAGCACATAAAATTTGAGTGCATAAAAATCATATGGCGTTACTCATCTTAATGTTCTAATGTCTTTGGCGGAATGCAAAAGAAATTGTTTTTAGTTAGTTGTTGCTACAGCAACACTCTTTAGTACTGGCAACACATCGACGTTTAATAACTCCCATGTTTATCAATTGTACTCAAATTTTAAAAACACATCAGCATAAGGCTAGTAATTATAAATTTTTTAAATATAAGTTCTTTTAATTCAAGTATTTCAAATGAAATGAAGATTCTCTTAAGATTTACTAGATTTTAATATAACTTATCATCAAATACACATTTCTTGAAGTGTGAAGCCTAGAGCTTCTTGAAAAAAAAAGTTCTGCAGTTGACCTTGCATGGGAATACTTTAGCTGTCACAGAATGTGACTTGAACGAGGCTTCTTCGGCTCCACCAAGAAGAGTCTTCTGACTGGCTTCGGCCTGGGCCTGCATTTTAATGCATTAATAAAGACACGGAGGAGAACTTTTGGAGGGAGCCCCTTGATTTATTTGGTGCCGGTGCCATGTGCCGACCAGCATATGCAATTAGCCTTGTCCAGATGAATCCAAACTGCTGGCAGCCGTCAGTCAAATAGCTCTCAGATCAGTCCGATCGCGGTAGGCAGTTCCTCAAGGCCTCCCACATAAATCATAATCACATTAGCTGGCCCCCGTCCGGATTCGGATTCGGACTCTGATTCGGGCGTGCAGAAACCTCTGTTTGCTCGCTGCTGCTTCCCCGTGGTTAATTGCAAAAATAAATACAAGAAAAGCGTACACAAATTATGTATTATATAAAGCGAGAAACAATTATTAATGGCAAAAGCCAAGACAGTCAGTCAGTCAGCTATGGCTTCTGGCCGGGATTGGAGCTGGGGCTGGGGCATTACGAAGTCGAAAAGCTGGCTAACGAGGCGGCACAAAACGCCACCAAATTGCGTGTCCGGCCGAGCGTCCGATTGTCTGTAATTGATAAACTGGCCAAAATGAGCCGACCAACCAACCGACCGACCGACTGTCTGTCTGGGCTTATGATCGACTGGCGTCGTTGGCTTATTCACCGCAGAGTTTATTAAACAAAAATGTATGTTCACTCCAATTTAAAATTGCGTTTAATAATCGCATTTTACTTTACTAACTTTTTCTGTATCTCTAATTGCGCACTAATAGTTTCGGTTGGTAAATAAATGTATAAATGCAACGTAGAACTGCCGAAAGATCTATTAAATGTTTTTCTAGCCGATTATCAAACAACGCCGCAAGGCGCAAGGCTGATAATAATGATCTCCAAAGGTATATTAAATCAATGTCTAATGCTGTTGATCAAGTTATGACAGCGTTTATCTACGAGTCCATAAAGTGATGGCAAGCTTTACAGAGTGATTGATATTTGGCCCGCGATTTTACGCTTGGCCGGAGGCCAGTTTAATGTTTCCTAATTATATTTATTATCATAAATAATATGCTTGTAATATCCATACATTTTATTTATCAATACTCGGGCAAATTTAAGGAGAAGTGCTGCCTGTACAACTCTGTTATTATTTATATTTTAGTAAACCAATAGGTTTCTTTAGATATCCCTGAAAACGAATGATATAAATGTTATAAACCAATATTATGTTAAATTTATCACCTATATAAATCAATTTGAAATAATTGAAGTATATATATTCTAGGTTTTAAAATCCTTTTCTTAATTTTTGCATTTAAGAACCTTAAAAACAAGGGAGTTTGCCATTCGTATAGCGAAAATTCCGAGTGTTTTTCTAATTTTTTTGGTTAGATTAAAAGGAAGCAGTGGTTGCTTTTATTCTTGCTCGGATATTATTATTATTTTTGGCCACTCGCATAGTTCTTTTTTAATATTGCCAATAATAAAAAAGCTGGTTTATTATGTAGGAAGTCTGTCTGCCAGTCAGGCAGCCAGTCAGTCGGTTGGCTGGTTGCGATAATTTAAAAATGGGCTCAGCGATTGCGGATTATTGAAAAGTCTTTTCGTGGCCATTAAAACTAATTGGCGGAGGACTGGACTGTGGCTGTGAATATGAATATACTTATGGGCTGTGCTGACTTTGATAGACAAGGTAAACAATGGAAATGTCTATGTCGATATATATTAGACTCTCTGTGGGCCAAACCCTTGACAAGGTCAAGTGAATTGATCTCGCATCGCCCGAAGCGGCGGACAAAACGATCTCTGACGCCGAGTCTCGTTTTAATGATGTGCCAGTTTCGGGGCTCCTACATGGTTTCATTTACACGACAACTCTTGAGATTGGATCGCTCGATGGATGGATGGATGTGGATGTGGATGCCCTTTTATGGCAGAACGAACGGAGCCCGTTGGCGCGAACTTGCCTGTCATCTGCTACAAATCAGCTGTCATAAGCCCGATCCGATCCAAGCCGGGCCAAGCCAGGCCAGCCAGCTTTTTCGGTGATTTTTACAATCACTTTCAAAAACCCAACTAACAGCTAAACAATCTTTGATAATGATCATTGCCACTCGACATAGCGATGAAGACGATTGCGTTTAAGACCTATACAGAGGAAAGATTTTATTATATTTTTGTTACCTTAATATATCTTTTGCACAAGCTTTGCCTGCAATGTACATGCAAAGCGAGAACAACAGCTCATAAGTTCCACTCAGTAGCAAACAAGAGAACTGTAGGAATTATACGGTTTGATCCGAATGCAAAAGCTCTCTCTATTAAACATTTCTAACAATATTTTATTATTATTATTATATGTATTATTATTCCTATAAGTAAAATAGCCAAGTTGACAGCACTGAGAAGAAGGTAGCCACCGATTGCCTGCGATTGGGAAATGCACAATTAAAAGTCGAGAGGATCGCGCGCACGCGATTGCTCGCAAACGTCGCGCCGTTCACCTAGCAAGGTGGATAGGTGAGGTCGGGTTAGGTGGGCAAGAACTGTGGCAACTGGCGGAATCATTAGAATGTACACCATATTACGTGGGCTGCTACATATATTTCTGGCCTAATAATGAAAATACGAATATTTATTAAGGAAAATAGTTTTATTGTTTTTCAAAATATTCTCCATCAAGATTTACACACTTTTGCATGCGCTCAAACCAATTTTCGAAGCACTTTTTCCACTCTGATTGACACACCTCAAAAACATGGTTTTTGAATGCTTCAACAGCATCTTCTGGCGACGAAAATCGTTGACCACGCATTTTCTTCTTGATGTGAGGGAATAAAAAGAAGTCATTTGGTGCCAAGTCAGGACTGTACGGCGGATGACCCATCAATTCGACGTTTTGGCCAGTCAAAAAGGCGCTGGTTTGAGCCGATGTGTGAGAGCTCGCATTGTCATGGTGCACAATGATTCGTCTTCCCTTGTTCGTTTTTCGAATTTCACCGAAGACTTCAGGCAAACAAATGGTGGTGTACCAATCAGAATTGACCGTCCTACGTTGCTCAAGAGGAACAGTAGCCACATGACCAGTTTTTGCGAAGAAACAGGCGACCATTTGCTTCGAAGTGCTTCTTCCACGAACAACTTTCGTTGGATTTGGCTCGTCTTGGAAGACCCACACGGTCGATTGCTGTTTTGTTTCGGGCTCATACGCATAGATCCATGATTCGTCACCTGTGACGATCTTATGAACGTCTTTTGAAGCACCGCGATCGTATTTTTTCAGCATTTCTTTACACCAATCCACACGAGCCTTCTTTTGAGCGATTGTCAAATTGTGCGGGATCCAACGAGAACAAACCTTTTTTACAGCCAGGTGCTCATGCAATATCGAATGTATGCTGGTGGAAGAAATGCCTAGGGATGCCTCTATCTCACGGTATGTCACATGACGGTCTTGCATTATTAGTTCACGTACGCCATCGATGTTTTCTGGCACAACGGCTGTTTTTGGACGACCTTCGCGGAATTCGTCTTTGAGGGAGCGTCGGCCACGATTGAATTCGTTGTACCAGTTTTTCACAGTGCTATAGGATGGTGCTTCATAGTCATACAAAGATTTAAGTTCATCGCTGCACTCTTGTCGTGATAATCCACGCCGAAAGTTGTGAAAAATGATCGCACGAAAATGTTCACGAGTTAATTCCATTTTTTTGCGAAATTGATTTTTTTAAGTAACTGTAAACAACACAAATGATAGTCGTACGTCAAACCGTTCTGAGTACGTTTATGCTTAAAAATGTCGAACTTTTCAATGGAAATGTCAGATTCCACCTAACAACACTTAGTGTTGCCTAGGCCAGAAATATATATAGCAGCCCACGTAATCTGCATGGCTATCATCATCCACTAACAACCACTTTCTGGTATTTCCCCTCTCTCGGGGGCATTCACAGGTGGTGCGCGCGGCCAAGCAGAAGCTGAGCGGCTATGCCTCCGAGACCCTGGCCAGCGTATCCAAGCGCTTCTGCCACCTGCACGGCCTGCTTCAGGTGGCCGAACTGCAGGTCGTCGAGCAGTTGCGCGAGTCCAGTCTGCCGCCCCAAATGGAGCTCAACGAAGCCATGGGCAAGCTGAGCGGCTACGAGACATTGATCAAGGTGGGAGTGGCTTGCTAGCACGGTAATCTCATCCGTTTCTGACTAATATTTCCTCCCCTCTCTGTATAGCGCTTGATGGAATATCTGGAAAATGGATCAAAGACCGCAATGGGCGTGCCCACCAATATCTGGTTGAGTGATCTCATCAAACTAATCAGCGAGCACCTGGAGAAGATACCCAGCATTGTGCAGGTCAGCAAGATAACGGAGAATCCCTATCGGTGAGTACGAAATAAAAGTATTGGATTCTGGCAGAGAAAAGGCATATATGTACAGCTATCTAGGATCTATAATAATAGGAACATTTATTACAATCTGAGCTTGTAAGAGGGAGTCCCACTTTTTAAAAGAGCGTCATGGAACATTCTAAGGAACCGCAAGAACTGCTCAATACGCTCTTTACTTTTCCGCTCTCGCCACCTGTGCTACGTAGTGCCTGCAATGTATAAGCAATGCAGCAACAACAGCTTATAAGTTTTTTACTCTTGCTCCATCTGCTACGTCTGCAACAACAACAGCTTATGAGTTATTTACTTTTAAGCTCTTCCTCTCTGCTACGCTTTGCCTGCAATGTATAAGCAAAGCAGCAACAACAGCTTATAACTTCCATTCAGTACCGAACGAAAAAGTTGTTTTATTTGTACTCTGAGTTGTGAGCTTAGCATTATTTTCTCTTCTAACAATATTGAGAAGAATCTCAAGAGAAACAGAAAAAACAATCAGCTTCGAGATTGACGCTTGTTTAAGCAGAACCGAAAGAATAGTCGGGCTGAGCTTAAAGTATGTTCACGCATGAATACGAATATATGTATTATATATATACATATATGTATATACTATATTTATATATATATACACCCAGAAAAAAAAAAATCCTAAAATTTTAGGAAGTGGCGATTCATGGCCTAAAAAATGGGTCATAATGCCAAAATGCCATATTTTTAGGCCATGGGATGCATAAAAATTTTCTCTCGCGAGTGTGCATTTAATTCCCAACTGGTTCTAACATCCCTGGCATGGAGTGACGGTTAACGGCCAACTCTTAGATATGTTTTTGCTACGGAAGTAGCAAGTCTCTACTGCAACAGCAAAAATAAATACTACGTGTATATGCATTTTAAAATACACATTTATTATTTTAAATGGTTGTATTAATATATAAAATCAATATTATATAAAAATCAAGTTTTAGGCTTATGTATATTGCCTAAAAATGAAGTTTTAGTACAAAAATTGTCTAGAATTTAGGCCTGTTTCTATTGCTTAAAAATATGGCATTTTGGACGAAAATTGCCTAAAAATATGGCAATTTGAAAAAAATTGTCTAAAATTAAGGCCTGTTTCTATTGCCTAAAAATATGGCATTTTGGACAATTTTTAGGCAATAACTGCCTCGACTTCCGTTTTAGGTCAAATGGACTAAAATTTTAGGCAATTTGGCAGCTTTTTAGTCCATATTTTTTTCTGGGTGTACATATATATACTATATGTATATGTACAAACATATACAGTAGGGAGCAAAAGTGATTCCACGTTCAACATTTTCGTGTTCGAGAGCTCATAAAACCTGAACGAATGAAGTTAATGAAACAAACTTTTTTTTCCTCGATTCCCTACTGAATTTGGAACAAATAGACGTAAATATAAAAATAATATAAGAAGCAATGTAATAGTTATAAATAAAAAACCAAAACAAAAGACATGTACTCAGTTTTGCACCTCATATGAAAAAATCAAAGGAAATTCTATATTAATATTTGGTCCAAAGACAATTCTTGTCTTTATAATTTTGTATGTAATTTGGCATCTTTTCAACCCATTTGTCAAGAATTCCATTTAGAATTTGATTTCACGTCAGTTTCACACGCATTTAAGGACCGCCTACGATGCATTAAACTGATTGATACCGCCCGAGATATATGATCATGATTGACCATAGGTTTTCAATCAGATTGAGGTCGGGACTTTGAGTTAATTACTCCATTGACATAAAAATTTTATTTTCCACCCATTTCTTTCACATTTTCGCAGTGTACTTAGGATACCCGTCTTGTTCAAAAGTACATTTTCCTTCATAGAAGCCAAATTTGTCCAGAAAATTTTTAAAATTTGCTTGGAAAATATTTAAAATAGTCTTCTTTACTCATAATTCCATCATTTTTGTGCAAAGGATCAACTTGCCACGATGTAAAGCTATTATATTTCCTCCTCCTTGCTATACGGCTTGCTCACATAAGGTTTCTTTGAAGCTTGTTACTCGACCTACGCGAACAATACTACATCCTAATCGACTGGAAATGGTTAAACATGGATTCTTTTCACCAAATATCACATTTCCTATCATATACTGTCTAATTTCTGTGTGTCCATGCGAATTTCAATCGAACCTTAACACTTTCCTAAGAGAGAGCTGGTTTATTTTTTTTCCCCAATTGCAGCATTTTCAGTTCTACCCAATGGTACCGAATTCTCCTTTGAAATTTTTCACAAAATTGATTAAATTATAAAGGGGGAAGACTATTTTAAATATTTTCCAAGCCCATTTTCAATATTTATTTGAACATTTTGGCTTTAATAAGGTAAAATTCGCTTTTCAACAAGATGGAGATCCTCAGTACACTACGAAATATTCTTAAGAAACGTAGAAAACCAACATTTTATCTTGTTGGAGTGGAAAGCTAAAAGTCCCGACCTCAATCCGATTGAAAATCTGTGGTCAATCATGACCATATATCTTGGGCCGTATCAATCAGTCCAATGCAACGTAGGTGGTCCTTGGATGCGTGTGGAACTGAAGTGGAATCAACTTCTGAATGGAATTGTTGGGAAATGGGTTGAAAAGATGCCAAAATACCTATAAAAAATATAAAGACACGAATTGTCTTTGGACAAAATATTAATACGGAAAATCTTTAGATTTTTTCATAAAAGGTGCAAAACTGAGTACATGTCATTTGTTTTGGTTTTTTGTTTCTTACTATTAAATTGCTTCTTATAATGTTATACTATTTACGTCTATTTGTTCCAAATTGAATAAGGAATCGAGGAAAAAAAAGTTTGTTTGATTAACTTCATTCGTTCAGGTTTTATGAGCGCTCGAACACGAAAATGTTGAACGTGGAATCACTTTTGCTCCCCACTGTATATATATACAAATCTATGCAGATGTGCCCTGCAAGCGCAGGCGCGCCTATCTTTAAATATAACAGCCACTTGGGCACTTGGCAAATATGGTTCATGTAATCTGAACCCCTGCGAAGAAGATAAGGCGACCAGATGTGCGGTCTGCGTAGGTCAGAGAGTAAAATTAGAATTCAATCTCCTATGTAAATAAAATCAGTTTCTTACAAAAACTCACATGTATAAGTCTTATTATTGGGACCTCTTTACAAAGTACGAGCTCTGATTTTAATAAGAACGTTTATAATAGTACAATATAAATAACCTCCTTAATTTTCTATGAACTTTTAGCATCTATAGTGGCCACATTGATATATCAAACATAATCGACAACAATTTCAAATGCAAATTCGTGGATCCTGAGATTCAGGTTAGCTTCAAGACCGATTTTGAGCGCGATCGCACCATCTCGTCCATCAACCCGGACATCACTTTCTCCGTGAGCTCCAGCAGTGGCAAGGAGAACGCTTGCCAGTCCAATATCATGAGAACTCAGCAACAGCAGCAGCCGCTCAGCCAGAGATCCAACTTCAAGTCGATGTCCAACAGCCAAAACCATCAAGCCATAAAGTCGAGCAAGTCAAATCTCAACTTCACGGCGGCCACAAACGATAGTTTCCAGCAGCAGAGGGACTTTGTGCGCAGCTTCTCGGCCCTGGACATAAGCAGGACGAATCCACAGTCCGCAGTCGTGGCAGGCGACTGGTTCAAGACCGATGCCCTGGTCAGAGTGCGCTCCATCACCTCACCGGAGGACTTCTACGTGCAGGGCATCCATGCGGTCCAGCGGGTTCGCGAGGAGCTCGATAGCCTTACTCAGTCGCTGATGGGCGGCAGCGGCCGCTTCACTCCGCCGGAGATTGTGGTGGGCCACCACTACATAACCTTTCACGAGGATCAGAATCGCTTCTATCGGGCCATGGTCAGCCAGAAGCTGCCCACACAGAAGGACACCTATCAGGTCTTTCTGCCGGACATTGGCCTCTACGTGGAGATGCACAACAGCCAGTAAGTCGGGCTAGATTCATTATTTAATGCCAGCAGAATTTAATAACAAAATCTTCTCGCCAGCTTCCGAGAGATGCCGGAGCGGCTGGCTCATCTGCCATATTCCGCCGTGCACTGCTGCCTGAGGGCTCTGATGCCCAGCCAGGGCGGTTCGGAGTGGGATGCCGGGGCCACCTCCTTCCTCAAGCAGATGGTGCAGAAGTAAGCTAATCCTGACCTGGAGTCTCAGATCCCTTTGTTCTAACACCTTTCCCTTCTTGCAGCAATCCCGTTCACGTGATCGTGAAGAAGGCCGTGTCCCATGATCTGCACGAAGTGGACCTGATCACCGGCAACTACAGCACCAACATCTCGGTACGCGATTCTTTTTTGTACTCTGGCCTGGCCCGCTCCCGCTGCGGCCGTGCCCCGGTCTCTGTCCTGAAATCGCTGCAGCAGAACGCTCCCATGAATCTCCGTCTGCCCAAAGCCCAAGTACAGTTGGGCGACGTTATCATGGTCCAGCTGCTGCACGTGGACCAGCCGCAGGAGTTCTATGTGATGCGCCACGACTTTGAGTCCAAGCGCTGCCAGCAGCAGAGCAGCCTGCAGCGGTACATGGACCGGGTGAGCCTCAGCATGCTGGAGAACATCTATCTGGGGCGCCTGCAGCTCGGGTGTGTGCTGCAGACGGAGGGCCAGTGGAAGCGCGCCAGCATCGAGCAGATACTACCCGATGGTAAGTGCAGGAAACGTAAGAAATCTTTAATCCATAATCTAATTCCCCTTAGGCTACGTTCTGGTTCGCCTGGTGGACGATGGTCCCAGCCAGAAGGTGTTCTGGGACCAACTCTTTGTGCTGCCGCATGCGTTCTGGGAGCCGGAGCTGGCCATCAAGTGTGCCCTGGCCGATGTGGAGACCCTGCCGGAGATGGCCTATGTGTGGACTCCGGAGGCGACGGCCTGCTTCAAGCAGCTCACCTCGAATCCCAAGCTGCACATAGAAGTGATCAAGATCGACAAGGATGTGGTCTATGTGGCGCTGAGCTATACGCGCTCCGGTTCGGAGAGTACTAACGTGGCCGTCCAAATGATCGCAAAGGGACACTGCACCTCGAATGGCGAGAGCAGCCGGGTGTTCAGTAAGGCACCAACTTCGCAAAGATCCATGCGCCTCGATGTGGACACTCGCCGCATCCTGGATCAGCGACAGGCGCAGCCGGTGGAGCTGAAACCCTTCCGGAAAGCAGAGGAGCGACCGGAGAAGCGTACCAAAGTGAAGGTGCTCTACGTCCGCCAGCCGGATGAATTCTATGTGACCCTGCCCCACTTCCAGTCGGCCTTTGAGAGTCTGCAGAAGTCGGTGCAGGAGGAGGCGGACGCCATGTATCAGAGTGAGGAGCCCCGCACCGATTGGGGTGTGGGCGACATGTGCTATGTCCGCGTCCAGGCCCAGTCCGACCTGGATGTCCTCTGGCATCGTGGCGAGATAATGAAGGTGGTCTCCCCCTCCCGCTACCATGTCCAGCTGCGGGATTTCGGTCAGGTGGTCGAGGATATGCCCGCCAATTGCCTGGTGACCATCGACGAGGCCAGCAAGAGCATCTCGAATACCGCCAAGCGATGTCGCTTACACGGAGTGCAGGCTGTGGGCAATGGGTGGAGCGGCGATGCCATTGACTTCTTCAAGGATCAGCTGCAGGGCTACGACCAGTTCTATGTGACGGGCCACGGCTACAAGGAGAAGTCCCTGAGCGTGATCCTCTGGGGCACGCACACCGTGATCAGCGGGCCCTTCTCCCCCGCTCGCACCAAGTTTGTGAACATAAACCAGACTCTGCTGAGGGTGAACCTGGCCGACAAGAACCCGGACTCCGATGACATGCCTTCGATGAAGGACAATGCCAGTTTCTCCTCCGTGGCCACCACCGCCAACTCCAGGGGCGTGAAGGCCATGCAAACCTGGTTGGATAAGATTGACAAATCAAAGAGCAACAATAGTCCGGTGGAATCGCCCATAGCCCGGCCAGGTTTCGAGCACAATGAGGATATGCCGCCGCTGGAATTGCTCGAGGACTTGGGCAAGGACAAGCTGACGACTGGCCAGACTGTGCCGCCTGCCGGCTGGACAACGTCGCGCAAGTGCGACAAGACCATCTTCACGGCCATGGCCACGAGTGTGAACTACGAGTGCCGCGTCTACTTGACTTTGGGCAACGACAAGCCCTACTTGGAGTACATGCGCGCACTGCTCGAGCGCCACTACAGGCCGCTGATGGAGAAGCAGCAGCAGCTGCAGTGCTCCTACACCTACGAGGTGGGCCAACCGGTGCTGGTCACCTATCACATGGACAACCTGCTCTATCGCGGCATAGTGCAGCGTCTCAGGAGCACTTACGACGAGTACACAGTGTTCTATGTGGACTATGGCAACCTGGAGCAGGTCAAGGCTGATGAGATGTTGCCGTACGCACCGTTCCCCCAACTGAATGCCATGTGCTGGCTGGTGAATATTCACGGAGTGCGGCCCAAGGGCGCAAAGTATACCATCAAGCAGATGGACACGGTCCACCAGCACCTGGTCATGAAGCTAAGCAGTGTGCGCGTGGTGGAGCCCAGTGGGGTGGGTGGAACCAATAAGAACGAGTTGCCCTCCTGCAGCATCAAGGTGGGCAACGTGGACACGGCCTCTATGATGATAGACCTCGGCATGGCAGTGCCAGTGGATGAGAACCAGGACAGCGCACAGAAATCTAGAAATCCTCTAGATCTCGAGGCGTTCAAGGTCTTCGATGAACTGGAGAATCTGACTGCGGGCGATCAGTCACTCGTCAAGCAGCAGCCTCAGCGTAAAAACGATACCAATTCCTCTGTACACCAGCCGCCGGCCAAGAAAAAGTATGTGGTTGACTCCAAGGAGGTAAATCGCTTCGAGAACGATCAGGATTTTGATTGCCAGCAGGCAGCGCAGGATTTGTACCTCAACAACAGCTTTGTTTGCCCCGACTCCGACGGCTATTATGTGGCTGAACCCGAGTTTTCGCAACAGCCAAGATTATTCGATTTTAGGCAAGATGAGGAGCTGGCCTCCGCTTATTCTGGTCATGAAATGGACATCGATATTGAGGGCAACGATGATGGCGGGGAATCCAGTGCTACCCATAGCGATGTCAGCCAGATGGAGCCGCTCAGCGTTTCGGCCGCTCAGCAATTGCAACGTCGCATTGATCTGCGTCACAAGGTAAGTGTAGATTCGTAGAGTCAAAATGGGGAGGTAAAATCTTTCGAGTTGGGCTTAGAGCTGACTCCAGGCTCCCTTGATATTTCCCTGCAGTTCCAGTCATCAACAAGTCTTAAACAAAACTTCGATATTGTTGATGAATTATCGATGAAACTCCATACATATTACTGATGAAACTAACATTGACATGTCCTAGGGCATCATCAGTGACAAATTCATCGATGCTTAATTAACTTTTCATCGACAAAAACTGGTATTTTTCATCAACAGCTTAGGCCAAAACATTATCGACATTTCATCGATGATTCATCAAAAATTTCATAAATAGTTCATCGCCTTTTCATCGATAATTCATCAACATTTCATTGATGATTCATCAACAAAACACTGGCTTTTGTTATCAACATTTTAGACCAAAAATTCATTAGCATTTCATCGAACTTTCATCAACACAATTTTTGAAGAGAGAAATTAAGAGAGCGAAAGAGTCGGTTTTGACACGATTGTCGAATGAGAGAGTCGGTTGATCTGTGTATACTCTCACATAAAAACACATTATATTTTTTTTATTTTAACGCTCTCAACTTTGTGCGGCATATCGTCGCCAGCTGAAATATAGTATGCATATTGCAAATCAAATATATGGCTGTTCGGCATCTTATTGATTATTATTGGTCTTTACCTTTATCTATCTCTTCTTGAACAGGATATGAAAGAGAACGTCGTCTTCTCACCAATGGACACCTCGACAGTGCGCTCCTTCTTTGATTGCAGCAACAGCTTCAAGACGCTCAGTCTTCCCACTGGCGTGAAGCAGTTCCAGTGCAGCGTGGACAATGTGCTTTCGGCCACAGAGCTGCAGATAGCTCCCTGCCTCTCTGAGTTCACCAAGCATGACGTTAGTCTGGTCCAGGAAACGAGTGTTTTGATAAAAGGAGCGGCTGCACTCACGAATCCCAAGCTGAACGACCTGTGCCTGGCCCGCTACTCGAAGGACAAGCAGTGGTATCGGGCCATCGTCAAGGAGATCCAGGCGAGCACTCAGCAGGCCACCGTGTTTTACATCGATTTTCACGACACCGAGCGGGTGCCCTACGCTCACCTTAAGGAGATGCCCAGCCAGTTATTCATGTTCCCACTACGCTCCTTCCGCGTCAAGTTGCACGGCGTGAAGAAGAACAAGAACTTCGAGGACAAGACGGTGCGCCAGTGCCTAAGAGCTTGCCTCTGCAAATATGCGCTGGTCTTTGCCCGCGTTCACTATCCATTCAACTACCATACCAACCAAAGCGCTCATTCCGATGCCGGCGAGTTCGATCTCATCGAGGTGGAGCTCTTTGAGGACAAGCACAAGAAGAAGCTTGTCTACCAGTCGCTCATTGACAGCTGGATGCTAATACCTAAGAAAAAGAACTGAAGGGGCCAAGAGTCTCAAAAAATATATATGTATCTTCCTTACTCAGCGATTAGAATAAGCGCACTTTAATTTCGTTAAAAAACATTACATAAATGAATATGTACCTCAGTATTATTTCCCATTTAAAACTTATTTCATATTATTAATCCATAATAAAAATAATCTCCACTTGATTTCATTATATTCGAAACCTTTTTAATGCTTTGCCATTTGAAATGTATAAAGTACGCTGTAGTAAGTATTAAAGACGTCTAAACTTATTGGGATGAATGCACTGTGGCGCACAAAACCAAAACATGTTAGGAAGCAACCATATTTGTGTTAGATACGCGGTACCCAAAGTTTTCTGCTTTAAATCAAAGGTCATACTTAGGAGTGTTACCATATTAGCTTATTTTAAGCTAGATTTAGCTTAATTGAAATGGTTATAGCTTGAAATCTGGCTTATTTCAAATTTGGAAAAATTCACCTTATCAATTGGGAAAAAAGGAACGCCCTATAGAGTTTTGGTCAGAAGTTTTAATTTACAAGGATGCTGGCAAAGTTTTCTGCATATCCTTTCACTGCCATGGTCAAATGCTGCGGTTGAAAAGCATAAGGTTTGTTTTTAAAATGTTAAATTATTTAATACATATTAAGTATATTATTTTAAATGTTATAGATATGGACTGCGACGTCATGGCAAATGTCATGATTACAAACTCTAAGCAAATAGCTTGCATTATTTAGATCATCCGCCAAATATATTGAATCCATTGATGAAGTTGATGAAATCATTTCTTTACAACTTATAATTATTATAATATAAAAATATACAAAAAATTCCAAAATATATTATTTTGATGTTTTTATGTATAGCTTATTTTTAAGCTTCTTTTTTTAATTTATAGTTTATTCAAGGTTAATTTTTGTTCTTTAATCTAGCTCATGGTATCTCCCAATATCTGGTAACACTGATTTTAGACATCTTAATTCATTGTTTGGAATGAATGCACTACGACACACAAATAAAATATCAAGGAAGCTAAAGAACGATACTCATTACCCAAAGCTTTCTGCTCACCAGATTCTTACAGTCCACTTTCTCCAAGATATTCGAGGGGATCGGGCTTGCTCGGTTGCCGAATATTGACGCCTTCATGGACGCTCTGCCGGGCCACCAATTTGGCTTTCGAAGTCGCCATAGCGCTATTGAGCAAGTTCACAGAGTTGTTAACCTTATTCTGAGAGCTTCAGAAGGTCGCAAATACTGTTCAGCTGTATTTCTAGACGTTCGGCAGGCTTTTGACAAGTTTTGGCATGAAGGTCTCTTTTACAAATTAATGCCGCTTTTACCTGAGAGACTCTGGAAGCTTATTGTGTCATTTCTGGATAACAGGAGGTTTGCCGTTGAGATCCGTGGACATCGTTCTGAACTACGCCCAATTCACGCAGGAGTACCTCAGGGTAGCGTCCTTGGCCCGGTACTCTACACAATTTGCACATCGGGTCTTCAAAACCCAATTGCTCGTGGTACTTTTCTAGCCACCTACGCACATCTCTCTGTATGCAAACCGATACAGAGACCCCCTGCTTGCACGTTCCAAGCATTTGATATTCAGACGAGACAGACATGGAAGACTTTAACACCATATAATCGACCACACAAAAAAAGGCCCCAAAGTGGCGCTTTTTCCTACCCGCAGTTTCCGGGATCTATAGTCACTATTTATTAAACACGAAAACAAGAGCTCTTCTTGTGTGGCGTGATAATTAAACTTAAAAAAAGAAAAGAATAACACCAACTACGTTTTCTTTGAATTCTTTACAAAAATTAAAGAAAGGCTGAATGACTTAATACGAAAGAAAGGTAGCCAATCAATAAACACTTCTGAAAAATATATTTAATTTAGCTATAAAGTATTCCAAGATTGTAACAGAAGAAAAGCGACAACTCTGGGTTTTTTTAGCGATTTATTAGTATTTAACATCGTATCGCAGTATTTATTTATTACTTATTTAGTACATTTTACTAGAAATTTTGAGGATAAGAGAGTCAGGGCACATTGATCCACGACTTCATTTCTGACAACGCCAAGTAAAGCTCTCAGTCTGTTTTCGGTTGTCTGCCCAGCTAGTTGTTTATATTTATTTCTACTCTTATTTTAAGCTTTTTTCATTTGTATATTTTTATTTAACTTGGGTTTCATTCTCTTCCTGGGCTTCATCTTCGGGGCCAGCGTCTTCTCTTGCTTTTGTGGTTTACTATTCCTTACCCTTCTCTTGCTTTTGTTTCTTTTTTCTGATTATTATAAAATATGGTTCCTGTCTGAAGAGCGGGAGCTTCTTCTTCGCCACACGAGTTCTGGGCTCTGGTTCCATACTTGGAGTTGGACTCTGGCCTCCGTCAAAAATGTGTGCCAAGCTCCTTTTTTTGTATATTTATTTCGATTTTTATTTGATGGTACTTTTTTAAATATATTTCTTTGGCGTTTCTTAGCGTGGGCCTTCTCCAGTTGCTCGACCAGACTCAACCTTACATCCCGCGACTGCTTATAGCTCGCCCTTTAATCCTTCCTAAGATCTTGAAGTCGCTTTGTGAGCTTTTGTACTTTGTCCCCTATCTTATCGCTCTGGAGTTCTATGATCTTTTGGTTTTTGGCTGTTACTTCAACATATTTTTCCATTATTATTTTTTATATTTTAAGATCGTAGATGCCGTCATCAGTATCACTGACGTCTACGCAATACATTTTCTTTTATTTCGAAGAAAATATGCACGAAAAGAACAGAAAAGAAAGGATTTGCCAAACGGGAATTATTTTCCTTGAAAAGGATTTTTATAAAGCTCCAAAATAAACACATCCGGTTAGCTTGACACTAGATTCGAAAACTACCGTCAAATAAAAATCAGATTGAGAAAGAATAAAGATCTAAGGTTTCAATTCTTTCAAAGAATTTTCCGAACATATTTTATAAATCTTTTCCAAGGAACATAATTCCCGTTTGGCAACTCTTTTCTGTGTTCTCTTTGGGCATATTATCTTCGAAATAAAAGAAAATGTATTGCGTAGACGTCAGTGATACTGATGACGGCATCTACGATCTTAAAAACCGTATAATGGAAAAATATGTGGAAGTAACGGCCAAAAACCAAACCAAATGCCCTCTTTAAACAAAGTCTGAACTGAAACTGAATTAAATAAAAATATATAAGAAAATGCCAAAAAAATATATATATATAAAAATCCTTGAGCTTTAGGCTGCCGCCACTGTCGCTTGAGCAGGGCTGCGAGGTCGACGCCTTCATCAAGATGCATGTGACCCACGTGTACACCCCCCTTTCAGTTCTGGTTCAACTCCGTGCAGTCTGAGGGTGCCGCTGGTTCGCTGGCCGAAATGGAAAAGGAGATGAGTAACTTCTACAAGGACAGGAATCCCGACTGTTTGAATGTGCTGCCGAGCTGTCTGCTGAAGCTTGGATACATGTGCGCCATTAAAACTGAAGCCACCTGGCGCCGGGCTAGGATCTTGGGGACACCGCCAGCAGACGTGGATGCGGTCCCCATATACTACGTGGACTACGGCTCCCATGCCTATGTCTCATACTCTTGATTTAGCTAGATGGAAAGTTCTCCGATTGGGTAAGTCGGAACTTTTCGTAAGTCATCTCAATGCCATCGATCCTAACCAGGATCATGGGTTGCTTTGTGGAAATGCACCCGAAACCTAAAACCGAAGTATTTGCAGGCGATCTGGGGAGACGCTTTACTCCGTTTGATTTTGCAACAAGCCAGGAGACCCAGACAACCATCTCTAGGTTTGGGCTCTCCTTTGGTTCTCCTGTTGCTGTGCGGCCTGTGGATCAAGATGAGGTGCGGATGCAATTGATGGTAAAGTAGCTAAGGCACTTCCTAGCTCAGTTATTGCACAGCTCTGCCTTCTCTTTAATGCTTCCCTTAACCTTGGCCATTTTCCATCCCCCTGGAAACGTGCACTTGTCACAATGGCCCATAAGGGAAAGACCCGTGCTCACCAGATTCTTACAGGTCGATAAGTCTCCTGTCCACTTTCTCCAAGATATTCGAGGGGATCGGGCTCGGTTGCTGAATATTGACGCCTTCATGGACGCTCTGCCGAGCCACCAATTTGGCTGTCGAAGTCGCCAAGCTCTATTGAGCACGTTCACAGAGTTGTTAACCAAATTCTGAGTGCTTTAGAAGCACGTTCGGCAGGCATCTATGGCATCTACATGATATAGTTGTCCGATCTTTATGAAATTAAAACCGTAATTCTAGAACCGTAAAAAACAGCTTTACCTACCGATCATGGGATGCACCGCCCTATCCACATAGCCCGTACAGAATCTGTTAAAATGTAAATATTTCAAAAGAGTGCAAGTGTGAGCAGAGGCCGGCAGAGGAGTTTTCTCGGATAGGGGATAGGACCGTGGCGAACACAGGTATTTACTATCTTATGTTCTGTATGAAAATGAATGATATATATTTAAAAGAAAAGTTTTTAGACAAGTTTTAAGCCATGACTACAAACAGGCTCTTAAAGGTTCGTATCATATAGTGACAAAATCCGAAATATTTTATCAACGTCACAACTGATAAATCCATTATGGACGGAGAATTCAATGGCTCTAAAGGTACTGCTTTTCTGACAGATTCCGCCATGATATTTGAGCTGGTACTTCTGCTCTAGATTGCACACCTCTTGGAAGAACTCGGCCTCGATTTTCAGGTGCTCCAGTTGCAGGTTCTTTAGAAGCACAAGTCTGTTCTGAACAGGAGCGGGTAGCGTCTTGACCATTTCCTGCAAGTGCTGAACCCGGAACACGGAGTTGCTCGACCTCGATCTCATTGCTGGACTTGGTGTCCAAGCTTCCCTATGGCGGAGCGTTTATTGTTCAGTAAATGCTGATCTCACAATATTTTCCAGCTATGCACGTCGCACTTTTCGTTATAGTATCGCCCCTTAAAGACCTGCATGGCAACTGACGACTTACTTATAAATACATCTAAATGAAGACCACGAACCTCAGGAGCCTTGTTTCTACAGGTGCCCACCTCAACGGTCATCGAAGTAGCTAGGTCCACAACTATTCCAAAGTCACAGATCTTCAGGCTGAGGCCCCTTTGGCTAAGCACTGCGTTAAGTGGCTTTATATTGCAATGAATGATCGCATTTGGTCTCATTCCATGAAGATAAGCTAGTCCCTGTGGAGCTTGCCAATGATTTCACCTCTTATCTGACTTGGTATCAGCTCTCTTACCTGTGCGATTTGGAGGGCCCAGTTGGATAGATCGAATGGATAAGGCTGGACAGAGATGCACCATCTGCGTACTCCTTCAGCAGGTGGATGTCATCGTGCTTGGATATTCCATATAGCTTAACGATGCTCTCATGTTTCACCTTGGACAGCTGGTTTACTTCCCTGCTTTTCCGAAGCTAATCCTCCTTACTGCAATTGTAAGTATCTTGCACCAATTTTCTGAAATGATCATTTGATTTTTCAATATTAACTATAGTTTTCAGCCAGAACTCACCTCTTGCAGCAAGAAAATCGGCATCGTTATTGAAGTGAAATCAGCATTTACTAAATAATGGACGCTCCGCCAGAGGGAAACGTGGACACCAAGTCCAGACTTGGTGACTCAAGGAGGAGCAACTCCGTGTTTCGGCATCAGTACTTGCAGGACATGGTAAAGGCACTGCCCGCTCCTGTTCAGAACAGATTTGAGTTTCTGAAGAATCTGCGATTGGAGCAAGAAACAGAAGCATAAAGAGCGCGGCGCTGTGTGCAGGTTCCAACCGATCCCTTCAACTTCTTCAATCCCCCGAGGTTCCAACCGACAAGGAGGAAATCGATGACGAATCTCAGCAGATTTTGGCAACCGATTTCACAGTTGATCAATTCTTGCGCGCCAGAATTATTCCAAAAGCAGGGCTTGACGAGGCCGATGAAGATTTTGACGAGAACGAGGAGGACGAGTATGACGATGATCCTCCGCTAGCAAAAGGACCAAAACAAACCTGCCGGCGGCGGCAAGAAATAGTCGCACAATGACTGCCCGAATATGACTGGTGTTTACCGATAATTTGGATATTTCGAATTCATTTTAAATTTTCTTTACCGGTTTTACTTTGTATGAACTAATGTGTTCCGATCAAGCTTTACAACTAGACTAACTCTCTGTACAACAATCTCAACTCATATTGAATGACCAGTTAGTCAAAGCATACTAGGACCACGGTCAAGGTGATTATAATAACCCCATCCCCCTGGAAACGTGCGCTAGTCACAATGGTCCATAGGAATGGGAAAGACTCGTGCTCACCAGAATCTTACAAGCCGATAAGTCCTCTGTCCACTTTCTCCAAGATATTCCCTAATGGACGCTCGCCAGGCCACCAATTTGGCTTTCCAAATACAAATTCAGCCGTATTTCTTGACGTTCGGCAGGCTATTAACAGGGCTTGGAATGAAGGTCTCTTCTACAAAATAATGCCACTTTTACCCGAGGGACTCTGGATGCTTATTGTGTCATTTTTGGATAACAGAACATATAAGATAATTGCCGTTGGGATCCCAATTCAGGCAGGAGTACCTCAGGGTAGCGTCCTTAGCCCGGTACTCTACACAATTTACACATCGGGTCTTCCAAACCCAATTGCTCGTGGTACTTTTTTAGCCACCTACGCACATCTCTCTGTATGCAAACCGATACAGCCGTTTGGCTAGACATCTTGCCGCACCGTTACGCCGACGACGTTTGCTCAGACGACACCCTGCGGACCCATGGATACTCGGCCGAGACAGACATGAACGTCTTCTTTAACACCATATAATCGACCACACATAAAATGCCCCAAAGTGGCGCTCTTTCCTACCCGTAGTTTCCGGGATCTATTGTTACTATTTATTAAACAACAGTAAAACAAGAGCTATTCTTGTGTGGCGTGATAATTAAACTTACAAAAAAAAAAGGAAAGACGCTTTAGTCAGGGGTAAAAAGGGTTTCTTAATTAAAATTCCACATTGTTAAATCGCTTTAATTGTTTTCTTCACCCCCAAAAACCGAAACCGAATGAAAAATGCCAGAACAAAGTCCATAATTGTTTTGTAATTATCCATAAATTGAATTTATTTCCTCCATAGAATGGTTGTTTCTTTCCATTAGTTCTCATTGAAATTGTTGTATTGTAAGTTGTAAATATTTTAAAATTGTTTTTTTGTTTTCATTTGTTTGTTTTTCTTTTCTTTTTGTTATTATTATTATTATAATGCTTGAATGCATGTATGTATTATGAAATTTCATTTATACTTAATGTTGTGTTCACTTAATGCTAGAAATTTTAACTAATTGCTGCATTAAACCATTGAAACAATCTTTTTGTTTGTTTAAAATATAGCCTAGAGAAGTTGCAACTACTATAAATCAAGAATATGCTACGTACATCGAAATTGTTTATCCCAATATGACAGTTGTGTTCGCTTACGTTCGACTGATCTTGTTCAATTAGAAAAATACAAATTATATAACAAGTTGTTTAGATGGGCCTTCGTTTTCTTGGTTTTCTGTGTAATAAAATGTGTATGTGTCCTTCGCTTAGAATGTGCTCGAAAGTTCCAAAGTAAAACCAATTGTGGCTAACTTAGATTAACTAGCACGCATGCGTATGTAAAATAAACTTAAATTTAATGCAAACTAGGAGCTAAAGAAATAGAATATAGTAATTAATCGATGTATATTGCACTGAACTAGGTATGCATGCCATTTCGCTAATAATAATAATAAATCTAAAAACTAAATGGGATTTAAAGCGGCTGAGGAAGAGAGAGGAGGCGGAAAGGGAACACTTTCACATTTAGCTAAGTTCTTAAACCACATCCAAAAATGTACGATTAGTAAAATGTAATTATTGTGATAATTGTTTGTTGCTTCTTGTTTGCTTCTTCAACAAGGAGAGTTGGCATTCGCATATAGTTCGATAAGTAATACTAATTTGTTGTTTTGTTTTCGTTTGTTATAACCACAGACACACATTATTACACACAGAGAAGAGTCAATGAACAACTACCTAGGTTAATGATTATAATTAAACTTTAGTTCGATTACCAAGCACGCCTTAGACCTCCACGGTGAAGGGGTCGCGCGAGTGATGGATCTTCAGATGCTTGTTGTGGTTGGTCTTGGTGGTGGAGCTCTTGCCACAGATGGTGCAGGTGAACGGTCGCTCGCCGGTATGCATGCGCCGGTGCTCGATCAGATAGTAGTGGCGGTGGAAGGACTTGTCGCACTGGTCGCAGGTGAACTTCTTGGTGCCATGATGCTCGCGGCGATGCCGCATGTAGTTGTACTTGCGGATGAACTTGCAGCCGCAGTACTCGCAGGTGTACGGCTTGATCTGCTTGTGCGCGTTGATGTGGTTCTTAAAGTCCAGCTCGCGCACAAAGGCCTTGGGGCAGTACTCGCACTTGAAGGGCTTGGCCGTGCGGTTGGCGTGGACCCACGAGTGGATCTTGAGATTCCATTTGGTGGAGAAGCTCTTGTTGCAGATGGCGCAGTCGTACTGCGGCTCCGTCGAGTGCGTGGCCATGTGGGCCTTGATCGAGGTCTTGGCGAAGATCTGCTTGCACATCGGGCACTCCATGGGCTCGGCGTAATCGAACTTGTCCGAGTGCGCCAGCCGGATGTGGCGCCGTAGCGAGTTGGCGTGCACGAACCGGTCGCAGCAATAGGGACAGCACTTGGGCTTCAGGTCGTGCGTCTCCTTGTGCCACAGGAAGCGCGCCTTTGAGGGCAGAACCTCGCCGCAGTGGCACACATACTCCTTCTTGCGCACCATCACTTTGGTGTGACGCTTGCGGTGCTGCGTGAGATTCGAGTAGCGCTTGAACTTTTTCCCTAAAGGTTACACAAAGAAGAGAGATTTAGTAAATGCTTTCGAGTCAGCAATAAGCTGAATACTTACCGCATATCTTGCACTTGAGCGGCGTCTGGCCCGTGTGCATCCGCATGTGCTCGACGAGGGCGCTCCGCACCACGAACTTCTTGTCGCAGACGTAGCAGCCGAACTCCTTCCAGCCCAGGTGCCGCTTGAGGTGGAGGGAGAAGTTCTTCCAGCGGTAGAACTTCTTGCCGCAGGTGAAGCACTCGGCCGGATGCTCGGTGAGATGGGCGTCGTACAGCTTGACGGAGGGGAAGTCGGTGCGGCAGACGTAGCACAGGAAGATGGACTTCTCCATGGCCTTCTGCTCCAGCTCGCTGAGGTTGTTGCGCTCCTGGCCCAGCTTCGATTCGTTGTAGGCGATGAGCATGCGATAGAGCGCCGCCAGCTTGGCAGCCGGCGTGGTCATGGCCAGCGGCGGCAGTGGCGATGACTTCTCGAATAGCTGGCTCGGTGGCTTAATGTCGCCCTCCAAGTCGGGGTCGCCCTCGCCGCCAATGCCCAGCAACTCCGAGTCCTTGACATCCGACAGCAACTCGGCCGAATTGGCGTGGTGCATTTGCTGCTCTACTTCCGGCTTTTCGGGGCACTGCTCCTGCTTGATCTTCACAATGCCATCCTTGGAGTCCTCCTGCACAGCCTCGTCTGCCGTCTGCAGGAGCAAGTGGGCATGCGCATGCTGCTGGGGCAGCATCGCTGCAGCATTGACCGGCGGCACTGGCGCCGGCTGGGTACAGATGAGCCGTCGATTCTGACGCACATAGTTGTGGTCGCTGATCATGTGGGCATTCCGCTCCTTGAGCTTCTCGAAGATACCCTCGCAGTGGGGGCACTTGTAGAGCTTGCGACGCTGCGGCTTCCGCTGGGCGAGAGCAGCCGCCGCCTCCGCTGCCGCCTCAGCGGCAGCCCTGGATGTCGAGGCTATTGGTGGACCCGCCAGCAAAGCCGATGACGTGGAAGTGGAGGAGGTGGCCGCCGTTGGGGCGATATCCGTCAGCTGGCTCTTCCTAGAGCTGGATGAGGCCTCATCATCCAAAGCATTGAAGTCGAAGCTGCAAGGGTTTTGAAATATTTATTATATTTATTTATTTCAACGAAATTAAGGACTTTTTAGGCTCTTTCAATAGGAACTTGTGGCAAGCGATTCGGTTAAGCGTGCGCTATGATTTTTCGCAACCTAACCCCTTAAACTAATAGTGTAATTCCACAACAACATATTTTCACAAATTAAATGTAGGTGATTCCACTGCAACATCTGCATTCTTGGGCGATATGTGAATGGAATTTGGCTCGGCCGAAAGCGGTAATTTCAGGCTTTCTTTTGCGACGCTTGGACGACGTCGATACCGTGTCCTCTTCAATGTTTTGAATATTCAGGCGTTGTTGTAATTTTTAAAAAGAAGTATTGCTAAAAAAAAAATAGGTACTGACCGATTATACATCATTTTAGACCTTTGTCATTTTTACTAGAGCCCGAATGATCATGACGATTCTCTCTCGAATATTGAAAGGTAAACATCGATAGTATCGATAGTGCTAAACATCGATTTTTTTCCCAGCTCTAATATAATGTATAATGTATAATGAGCTTTGAAATCTGATCAAAGAAAAATTGGGTGTTTTTCTGGATCTAGTTTTTATTCATCTTTTTGTCAAAAATATTAATTATTTCAAAAACAATAAGAAATTAGAGATGGGTTAGAAGGATTAGGGAAGGAACTTGAAAAAAATATCGCCAAATAATCGATTTTTTTTTTAGTATGTATAGAAACCTTCGGGGTAACTCGTGAATGAACCATCCATCCTTATGGGAGATAACGTCTAAAAGAATGGACCATTCTCGAGAATGTAGCAGTGGCTATTAGACAGAGACAATTGTTTCTTCATTTAGAAGAACAGTGTTTACGGCTTTTATTTGCTTATTCTTTCAGAGACTGAGACTAAACCTGACAGCATCCTAACAAAATCAAAAACCCTTAAGCACTAAAAATTATTAATTATTTCAAAAAAAATAAGAAATTAGAGGAAGGCTTAGAAGGTTTAGGGAAGGAACGTGCAAAATATCGCTCAATAATCGATATTTTCGGTATTTTTTTCTAGTATGTATATAAGCCTTCGGGGAGAATGGTGAATGGATGAACCATCCTCCCTTATAGAAGACCCTGTTTAAAAGAATGAACCATCCTTGAGATTGTAGCAGATTGTTGCAGTGGAATAGCTCTATAAATCTTTATAGAAATTAAACCTACCGCTTGTGCTCCCTCTGCTGGGCGCCGCTGAGATCCTGAGCCGGATAGTAGTCCTGTCGCCAGTCGGGGTTGTAGCCTCCGGAGAACTGGTTCCTAAAGTACCGCTGCGAAATGTCCCCATAAACCTGTAGTTCATCACACATATTCTCAAACATAAAATAAAGGCATAAAATTCTACAACTTACCGACTCGCTCCATGAGTTCTCGATGTCACAGTTGCTCTCCTGCTCGGAGATCTCACCCTTGGCGGGCATCTTCTCGTCGGTGCGAATGTTGAGGCCACCCACCAGGCTGCTCTCCGTACCGGCGCCGGCGAACGAGGACGAGGTGGTGGATGTTGAGGCGGAGACCGAGGGCAGGTTGCTGCTGCTGCTCAGCTGCTCCCGCTTGCAGGTGTCCAGGTCGAGATACTTGGCCTCCTCGTCCAGCGCCACGCTGCAGCAATCGACGGCCGCCAGGGCGGCATTAAAGTTGGTGGGCTGGTGGCTGACCACATCCGAGGTCACGCCCGATGCACCTGCTCCGCTCTGGATCTGCGGATCGTTCTCCTGCTCCTGCTCCTGCTGGTACCACTGCAACGACTGTGTCTTGGCCACCCGGAAGGTGGCATTCATCGAGTCGTGGTCCATGGAATTGCTGGAGGAAGAGGCCAGGGTGGCCGCGTTGGTGGCATCGCTCACCTGCTGCTGCTGCTGGTGCTGGTGCTGCCTGGAGAAGGGATTGAAGGGGTAGGTAGGAGCGGTGGCCGTGTTGTTGGTGGTCTGGTGGTAAAGGAAGTTGAAGTCCGGCGGCTGCAACGAGGCCTGCACTTGGGCCGCCGCCGAGGAGGCGTAGGAAGACGACGAGGATATCACAATCTCGTCCACCTCCAGGTTGTTGTTGTCCGGCAGAATGTACTCCTCGTCGGGCTTTGACGCCGCCGCCGCCGCCTGCTGCTGCTGCTTGGGGCTGCTGGCGAAGACCGATCCAGCCGATGGGAATCCCGATCCCGCACTGGCATTCACCACGAACGTGGTGCTGGACGCGGCCAGCGGTGGCGGCTGCTTGGAGTTGGCAAACTCCAGGAGGACCCGGGCATCGTCATCGTCGACCGCCGAGTGGTGGTGCTGCTTGCGGCTGCTGGTGGTGGTCAGGTGCTTCTCCAGAATGCTGCTTGTCGCTGGAGTGGTCGCCTCCAGAGTCTCGCTCTTCACCTGCACCTGTCCCAGTTCCCTTGATATGGATGGGTTGCTGGTACTGCTGGAGGAGGAGGATGGGCTGGTGGTGGTGTCAGTCTTTTTTGTTGTCGTCGCCGTCGCTGTTGCTGTTGCCTTTGGTTTGATGACTAATTTCTTGGGGCCGCGACTCTGGGCGGGCGTGGAGAAGCGCTGCGGCAGCAGCATGGTGTTGGGCTCCACCTCGACCTTCATGAGCGGCGGCTCGGTGAGATCCTCGGCGGGGGCAGTCCCGCCCGGTGTCGTTGTCGCCGTGCTGGCCATGCGAATGACGCTGGTGGTGCCGTGCTCCAGGCTAGGCTTCTGCTCAAGCTGCTCCAACTGCTGCGCTCCCGGATCGTTGTCGTACTCGTCCAGGGGCTCCTCCTTCTCCACCTTGACGAGGGGTATGGGGGCCACAGCGGCAAAGGGCCGTCCTGCCCCAATGCGACTCGAGGCCACAATGTTGCCCATCAGATCGAGATACTCGTTCATATTGAGCGGCACATCGCTGAGCACGGTGATCCGGTTCTTCTTGGACTTGGTGGTGGTGGAGGTGGTGGAGTTCGAGGCGGAATTGGAGGCCGAATTGGAATGAGTGTCCCCGAGATTGGTGGATGCGCCTGCAGCAGCTGCAGAGCTGGTGGAGGGAGCCGTGCAAAGCGGAGGTGGAGCCTGTGAGGTCGTGGCAAGCGGCTCCTGCTTGCGCTCCGCTCCCGACTCACTCTCGCAGCCACTGCTGATACTCATAAACTCCTCCTCCTCGTCCGAGACGCGCTTGGAGCCTCGCTTGGGCTTGGCCTTTCGCGACTTTTTCGTTGTCTTGCGGCTGCGACTGCGACTGTTCTCCTCCCGCTCATCGTCGCCGTCCACCTCTTCCTCTGGCGGAGCTTCGTCGTGGTCTTCGTCGTCCTCTTCCTCCTCCTCCTCGTCCTCTTCGTCATCCTCATCGTCATCGTGTATGTGCAGCACACTCGGCGGGGATTGGTAAATGCGCTCAATCACCGAGAACTCACCGTCCTCCTTCTCCACACACTCCACAATGTGCTTGGGCGTCTCCTGCACAATGAAGTCCCCGTTCTCCCGCTCCAAATAGTGGGCCACCGGTGATTCGGCAAAGCGCAGAACCGAAGAGGAGGCGCCGCTGGCCGAGGCTGGCGAGGCGCAGGCCACAGCAGCCGCTGCATTGAGCAGGGCTCCGAAGGGTGAGTTGGTTTGCCGACTGCCGCGATTGCCCGAGGATCCAGCGTTGGATCCAGGGTTGGAGGCAGAGCTGGAACTACAGCTGCTGCTGACGCTTGATCCGTAGGTCTGCAAGCTCAGAGGCTGGTGGTGCTGCAATCTTGGCTGCTGCTGGTGGCTCAGCTGCTGCGAATGGGAATGGGTTGGATGCTGGTGATGATTCTGATGGTTCTGCTGATGCTGCCCCAGGCTGTGCATCGAAGCCGTTGCCTGTGACGGCGGCGGTGGTGGTGGGGGATTCAGGAATACTTCCGTATGCGCCTTGCCAGGCTGCTTTCCACCTGCTCCTGCTGCCGATGTCGTCGGTGGTGCCTGGGTTAGGTTGTGCTGGGCTTGCTGTGACTGCTGCTGATGCTGTTGCTGCTGCAGCTGCTGTTGATGCTGTGGCTGCTGCTTAATTTGGTTGTGCTGAGATCGTATTTGACTGATGGCGGCTCCATAGGCGGGAGGTGGTTTCTGGTGCGATTGTTGCGGCTGCGACGGCGACTGCGATGGAGCTGCCGTCGGCTGCTGCTGTTGCTGCGCAAAGAGCTGCAATGAGATGGATTAAAATCAATGTAGAAATATGTTTAAGAAAGACTAAAACCCTTTGAAAACTCACCTGCAGTGGCGGTGGCGGCGGCAAAGCGTTGGCGTAGCTATATTTTAGGGGAGACTGCTGCTGCTGCTGTTGCTGCTGCTGTTGCAGCTGTTGTTGCTGCTGCTGGTGCTGTTGTTGCTGGTGCTGCTGCTGATGATGGTTAAAGTGTCCCTGCTGCTGATGGCTGGCGAGGAAGTGCTGCTGCGCAACCTGCGGTATCACCAGCGTGGCTGCATTAGAGCCAGCAACACCACGCCCAAAGCCCGACTGCTGCTGCTGCTGCTGCTGGTTGAAGCGATAATCCGGAGCGACCAGCGACGGCTGGTACAGTGTGGACACGCTACTTATGGTGGGATGTGCGGATGTGTTGGCTCGCGCCTCAGTCGTGGGCGGTGCGCATTTCAGTGCTTTCATCGGTGGATTGCTCGGTTTGCTGCTGCTGCTACTTGCAGAGGAGGATGTGGAGGAGGGTGCGGCGGAGAGCGGCGGCGGTGGCGGTGCCGGCGGCACCACTGGCATTGCAGCTGATATGGTTTTGGACATGGCCGGCGGACTGCTGGGCACAACTGGTTTGACATCGCCAACGGGAGACGACAATACGACGGCGGTCTTGTCATCTTCGCTACCAGAACCTCCCCCTCCCCCGCCAGAGCCTCCTGCCAGCATAGCGGCCGCCAGGGCACTGCCCATGCTGTTGCTGCCGCTGCCGCTACCAACAATCGTCATCTGGACCAGCGCCTTGATCACCTGTTCCTTGGGATGGGTCTCCAGATGATCGGAGAGATTCATACCCGCATGCAGGTACAGGGTGCACACGGGGCACTGAACGCTGTTGTCGACCATGGTGGCGGCTTTGATTTTGCCCTTTATCTCGATCTCTCTCGGTGGCTGCTGCTCTCTCTGGCTGCTCCTGCTCCCTGGCTGGCTAACTTCACTCTCTAAGGCGACGAATGTCTGGATGGGCTGCCGCTCAGAGTCATAAAACAGCGTGTTCCGTTGGTGTAGCGGCCATCGTGCTCAATCGTGCTCCTCTGGTGATCCGACTCGGGCGAGAGCTGCAAATGGAGAACAGAGAAAGGAATGTCAGTGTGTGTGAAAGCCAGACGTTCTTGGTGCCACCAGGCCAGGCCCAGAGCTCTAATCCGCGCTCTAATATCAGCGACTCCGCCGGTGGGTAAGCAGAAACGCGATACCAAAGAATGCGCAGTTCGGTTATCCAGCGGATCGGTTGTCCGAGGAATGCGTAATCTTCACATAAAGGAGGGGCGTTTACTAAACCAATCATTGATTGGGAAGGATTTGAGTTATTAATTTATTTAATTTGGGATTGTACTCTTTGTCTTAAATATATTTTAGCCTGAAGAAAGCACCTTTCTTTGGAATTCTTATTATATTTAACAGAATTCTTTATATTTAATATATTTAAGCCTAAAGAAATCTTTTTTTTTCTTGGAATTCTCACTATTTTTATCATAGATAGATTAACTCATTGATTTTTTCTAAAATAAGCCAACTTTAACTGGTAAAAAATGAAAAATTGGATATTCATATGTCCGCAATTCCTCAAACACTTTAGTTAAGCACTTTTTAAATAAATAGCCCCCTTAAATAAGGTATTATTGATGAAGTTTTTTATTTTTCATATTTATAAGAAAGGAATAAATAAAATAAGTAAATTAAACGCAATTTTAGTTATAAGATAAGCTCATTATTCTAGACTCTAGTAAACAAGAAACAAAATTGATAGATAATACCTTTTTATTGAATTATTAAACAATTAACTGGAAATTAACTTGTCTTGACCTCCAGAGGCAATAATTAATTAGCGTTAATCTTTAAGGGTTTCAAATCTTCAAATTTCAATAATACCCAACATCTTTCAAAGGTAATTTTTATAATAAAAAGGGAAAACAATTAAGGCAAGCATTATCCCTTTACTCTCCAACTTTAAAGTGGAACATCATTTTCTCCACAAGGATGCGACTCCCGGGGCAGCGAGGAGGGGCCATTGGGAGACCTGAGCAATGGCGGATTGGAATGCCGGCCACGCGAGGAGTGCGACCACTTCTGGAGCAGCTTTTTTTATTCGCTGGAAAAAGGGCGACTCGCAAGAGTCACAGGAAATATCGGAGGAAGCGGTGGCCCAGGCCGATGACGAGTTATATTGGCTCTTTTTGTTTTGCCTTTTGCCTGCTGCTGCTGCTGCTGGTTCAGCCAACTCTTGCTTTTATTTATAGTACAAATATTGTAGCTAGCTTTTTATTTTTTTGTTCTTCTCTTTTTTGGGCTGAACTTGGGGTCTGCAAGGGTTGCTCTTAGCTCCTGGCGGAGATGGGTGAAGATGAGAGCAGGACAGGATGATGGGAGAAGGGCTGCACATGTACATCGTGTATAAACAGCGGCAAACAAATGTCTACGTCTGTTGCTATTGATTTTTCCTTTGCAAAGGTTACACACTCACACACACCGGCACACTCGCTCAACACACAACACACAACACCTACACCTAAGCCGCACACACACACGCAAACACCGAAAAAACATAAAACATAAAAGAAGAGCAGAAAGTGCGTTGCATTTAATTTCGGGTTCAAGTTAAAAGGTAATTCCAACAACAGCAAACCTTTTTCCACCGTGCATGTGTCTGTCAGAGCTGTAAAAGCCTGTGTATGTGTGTTTGTTAATGTCGCTGATCTTGCCACTTATTGTCCGATTTTTTTCAGCTTTTTTTAACGCTTTTCACTGCTGCTGCTGCTGTTTGTGCTTATTATGCTTATTATTACAGACAGACACACACGCGATTTAAAAATGCACATATGTATTTCCGCTTTTGTTCGCCACCCATTGGAATCGATTTCGTCCATGGAACGAACGACAATTCCCGAGGAGAGGACGCCAGCTAATTACCAGTATCGATCGAGGGAGAAGAGAGTGAGAGACACAGAGCAGACGAGCTGCTCTGGGAGAGAGCCCCTATATATGTGTGGGGTATCCTTGAAATGAGTATGCACCTGCAGCCGCTGGAGAGGAGTAGGGACTCCTGGCTCTCTTTCTGGTCGTCGCCTCGTTCAATGACACAGAAATCTTTCCTCTCGTCTTCTGCTTTGTGCGCTCCTTCTCCAATATAAGCGAGCTTTTATATATGCGAGTACAACTGCGAGGCCATCGCTGCGTTTATCTCCCTCTGTGTGTGTGTGATTGCGAGTATGTGTTGGAGTGCGTGTGCGTATGTGTATGTGTGTGTGAGTGCGAGTGCCTCGGCTACACACAAAGTAAAATTTTCAAGCACGTTTCGGATGCACTTGGGCCGTATTTTCACTGCTACCGCTACGAAACCGAATGCGCGCCTCCTTCAACTACACTTTGGCGTGCAATTCAAGCATTTTGCTGCACTTTTCACTGGCTAAAAACCGTTTAATTCGTTTTCACCTTGCGACAAGAAAAATTACAACACCAGTAGAGCCAGTGTTGCCAGATAGAAATTTAGCTTTCCCCCTAAAAAATCTCAAATAGTCGATATTTCCCCCTAAAAAATCCAGTCTTCCCCCCAAACTCAAAAAAATCTGATAAATTCAAACAATTAAGAGAAGAAATATCTAACTATGACATGGAACGTTGCAAAGCGGAAAAATGTCGGTGGAATACCAGTTCTTAGTATCTTAAAGGCGAGTTCACGGAATGCGCCATCAACTGGCAAAAGTTTTAAGCGATACAAAAATCGTGTGCAGTATTTATTTTGATATTTTCGCCACTTTAGGTGATTTATAATAAAAAAAAAACAATTTTATAGAGATTTTCTTAAAAATTGTATATCAATCGTTCCGAAAAAAACCCCAAACTTCCCCCCTAAAATTCCCCCTAGTACATCAAAAAGCCATAAATCTAAGGGGAAAACCCCAGATCAGGGAACACTGAGTAGAGCTGCGAAAACATCGATGTTACTATCGATAGCGATGTTATTAAACATCTCGATAGGTCGATGTTTTCACTTCATGGCAAGATGGTAAAATCAAAACTGTGCACATTTATTGTAATTAACTAGGGGCTGTCCATATATTACGTAATCACGATTTTGATGATTTTGACCCCCTCCCCCCCTATGTAATCAAGAGTAATCATTAGAGAAACCCCCTCCCCTATGATTACGTAATCATAAACAAAATGTTTCCCCATAAATTCATAAAAATAATTTTTTTAAACATATATTTTGATATAAAATGATTACGTAATCATTGTCCAATAACCCCCCCTCCCCATATAATCAAACATTATCATTTCGCTGACCCCCTCCCCCCTATAGGTGATTACGTAATATATGGACAGCCCACTACTTAATTATATTCGTAGATTAGCAAAGCCGAACTTTGAATACATTGGCCAGTCCGCATTGAAATACTTTATCTCAAAAATTGTAAATAAATTTTTTAATTTTTGATGGTTTTTGGTTGAAAAAATATAAGTTTTTAGTTTTTAAGTCACAAAAATCATTCTTTTATAAAGGTAAAAGGCATTTCTGTAACATTTTAGACAATAACAAAAAAAGATTTTGTTAGCGATATCTCGATATTTTTAACTATCGATGTTTTATTAGCTCCGCCCTGGTTTGGGACTTTTTCGAGGCAGGAAGAAGCAGAAACCGTGCCGCTTTGCAGGGAAATTTAATTGTTTTCGAGAGTCAACGTTTGCTGTGTGTTTTGAGCATTTAATAACAAATAGACACGATGGCAGATAAGGCGCAGGAGCAGAGTATCATGGACAAGTCCATGCGGTCGGTGTTCGTGGGCAACATACCCTACGAGGCCACCGAGGAGAAGCTCAAGGAGATCTTCAGCGAAGTGGGGCCGGTGCTGTCGCTCAAGTGAGTTGTGCGAGACCAGGAGAGACCTTTTGACTAAATATAAAATCCTTATGCTTGCAGACTGGTGTTCAACCGCGAGAGCGGCAAGCCCAAGGGCTTCGGCTTCTGTGAGTACAAGGACCAGGAGACGGCACTGAGTGCGATGCGGAACCTCAACGGATATGAGATAGGTGGCCGAACGCTGCGCGTGGACAACGCGTGTACGGAAAAGTCGCGCATGGAGATGCAGCAGCTGCTGCAGGGGCCCCAGGTGGAGAACCCCTACGGGGAGCCGTGTGAGCCCGAGGACGCCCCCGAGCTGATCACCAAGACGGTGGCCTCGCTGCCCCCCGAGCAGATGTACGAGCTGATGAAGCAGATGAAGCTGTGCATCGTCAGCAACCCGTCGGAGGCCCGCCAGATGCTCATGCTGAATCCGCAGCTGGCCTACGCCCTGCTCCAGGCCATGGTGGTCATGCGGATCGTGGACCCGCAGCAGGCGCTGGGCATGCTTTTTAAGGCCAACCAAATGCCGCCCGTGTTGGGCGGCAATCCGCACCAGGGATCCGGCGGAATGTCCATGATGGGCGTCCAGCAGCAGCAGCCGCAGCAACAACAGCAGGTGCAAATGCCGCCGCAGGTGCAGATCCCCCCGCAGCAGATGCAGCAATCGGCAGCCCCACCGCCCATGCCCGTACCCGGTCCGGGCTTCCCCGGCAACGATATCGACCTGCGCATGGTGCCGGGCGGACCCATGCCGCTCGATCCCCGGATGATGGCTCGCAACCTCGACCAGGACCTGCGGGGAGTGCTGCCGAATCCAGTGCCGCCGCCACTAATGGATCCCCGGACCCGTGCCCAGATGCCTGCCCAGCAGCAGGGTCCTCCGCAGGCCCCGCCTGCTCCCTATCCCAGCGATCCGCGCCAACGTCCCATGGATCCGCGTTTGAGGGCCGGTCCTGGGCCGCAGCAGCAGCAGCTACAGCCGCCGCAGGTTATTCCTCAGGCGCCGCCGCCGACGCAACAGCAGCAGGCTGCCGCCCAGCAGCTACAGAGCCGGCTGGGCGCCCATGGAGTGCTGCCCTCCGATGCCTCCGACCAGGAGAAGGCCGCTCTCATCATGCAGGTGCTCCAGCTGTCCGACGAGCAGATTGCCCAGCTGCCGTCCGAGCAAAGGGCCAGCATCCTGATGCTCAAGGAGCAGATCGCCAAGAGCACTCAGCGTTAACTATACAGCGTAAACTATAACTTGGAATCATTGGAATCTAATAATAAAGCGAACATTTCTCACATCCGTAGATATGTTACATATATATTTTTTGGAATGGCGCCTGGTTCAATCAGTGGGCGGAGACAAGGGTCTGGTGCAGCTTCTGCACAGTTGTGTTGAGCATCTGGCGCAGGACGTCGTCATCGGTGCAGTTAACGGCCTGCAAGTAGTCAGGAGTTCGCATTAGAAGAGATTATTATAAGCAAAGATCCCTCTCTCAAGAGACACTCACCAGCGTTTCTAGGTTAATCTCCGCACGCTTGCCGCTCACCGTCACCGGCAGCAGATCGCCCTTGAACATCTTGGGCACACAGCTATCGCCGAAGGTGTCCTGCAGGGTCTCGATGAGGCAGTCCCGGAACATTGAGTCCTCCGATTTGGTCTGCTTGGTGGCCCCCTTGAGGTTGGTGCCGCCCAGCTCCGATTGCATGATGCAGGCGAGGACCGCATCCGCGTAGACATCGTTCACATGCGTCGCCTGCCACTCCATGACAATGATTTTCTGCTCCACCGTCAGCTCGATGCAGCCAAAGACGCGCAACTTGCGATCAGCCTCCACCACCTCCACACACCCGGCTCCGATGCGATCCAAAAGGATCTCAAGAGTGGCCAGCGAGCTGCCCCAGGGAATGGACTGGCGCTGGGTGACCACCGACATGCTCATGTCCGTGTATTCTGCAGAAGAGTTATTATTATTGGGTGATTTGTGGATGTAGACACTCCTAGGAATACATACTGCCCAGATCGGAGGGAGCCAGCAGGTGGTACTTAAAGTCCCGCTTGACCAGCACGCCGGACAGCTTGCTACCCACTTCGGGGGCCTTTGCAGCCAGGTTGCCCATCACCTTGGCCGTCTTCTCGCCCCGGAAGTACAGATCGACGGCGTGCGTGTTGCGCGGATTGTAGAACTTGATGTCGGTGCTGGCATCCGCCTCGTACTCACGCTGCAGGGCCAACTTCAGGCGCGACATCTCGTTCTGCTCGCCATGGACGAGGACCACGTGCGTGGGCTTGAGGAGGCGGATGAACTCGCTGGTCTGCTGGTAGTCCGTGTGGGCCGAGAAGGAGATGTAGTCCACGGACATGTTGAGCGGCAGCTTCTGCCCCGACAGCGTCGTGATCTCCTCCGGCTCAGAGAGTATGGTCTTGGCCAGAGTTCCCTCCACACAGTAGCCGGCAATGATGACGCCGTTCTTGGGATCCGTGCACCAGCTCTCGAAGAGTTCGCGCGACAGCCCGGACTGCATCATACCGGGCGAGGCCATGATGACACAGGGCCCAATGTCCTCGAAGTGATCGATGCCCTTCAGGTTGGAAATGTGCCTGAAGACGAACGGATTGTTCACGGCTATCTGCCGGCGAATGCGATCGTTCATGGCATTGATGTAGGTCTGGTAGACGGCCATGCACTTCTTGGCCAGCGAGGAGGCGTAGTAGATGGGGATCTCGTGCAGCTCTGGGTTCTGGGACCAGAACTCGTCCAGGATAAGCAGCAGCTCTTGGGCGCGACCCAAGGCGAAGACGGGAATCAGGCATCGGCCGCCCTGCTGGACTGTCTTTTGCACGAGCGAAGTAAAGCGGTTCTCCCGATCCTCGCGCTTCTCGTGGATGTGGGTGCCGTAGGTCGACTCAGTGATCAGTACGTCGGGCTTCATTGGCGGCACTTCGGCGGCCATCAAATGCCGATCCTCCTGCCGTGAGAAGTCTCCTGTGTACAGGATCTTAATGCCAGCAATTTCGATCATAAACATGGCAGCCCCCAGTACATGGCCGGCGTTGTAGGCGCAGAAACGGACGCCCATCACATCCCTCTCCTCGTGGAAGTTGATTGTCTCGATCTTCTCCATGGAGGCCTCCAGATCGGCCTCCGTGTACAGCATCTGTTCGGTGGATATATTGCTGATCTTGATGTAGTCGGACAACATCCAGCGGTAGATGGCCTTGGTGGCGTGCGTCATGAAGCAGCGACCCTTGAAGCTGGTCTTCATCAGGAACCAGGGCAGGGCGCCACAGTGGTCCAAGTGGAAGCTGTCAGACAAAAAGATCTTCTGTAAACATCAGAGATAATGAAATGACAAGCCAATACGCACTGTGAAATGAACAGAAGGTCGATCTCGTCCGCCTCTATGAGATCCACATAGGGCAGGGCATCCATGCCGGACAGCCCAGGGTGTATGCCGCAGTCGAGCATGATCTTCTTGCCCTTAAACTCCAGCATTATGCAGGAGCGTCCCACTTCCTGGCCAGCTCCACTGAAATAGGAGCACATTTTTATCCCCTTTATTGCACCTGAGACAAGTTCCTCTTACAGTGGTTTGATCTGCAGAAGATCGCTTTCCTCGTCCGGGACGCGTGCATCACTTGTTGCCTGCGACATGATGCTAAAAAGAGCGAAATAAATAACTAAACAAAATTCAGAAATTCGCCGGCAACAAAAGGCAAGGCGCAACAGTGTGACCAAAGCATTACAGCAATCGATTAGTTATCGAGGGATGGAAGGGCCTGGTATTTAATATCGAACATCTAGAATACCTACAGAATTGTAAAAGGGCTACTAGCAAAATTAATAATTACTAATAAATAATTACACTTTACATTAATTGCCAGAAACAAGCCATCGGAATTTATTCCAAGTTTAAAAACTATTAACATCTGCATTGTGGTTACCCCGCAAGTGATCTGGTCACACCGTTTGCCACACGAAAGACGAACAAATAAAGGGAAACTATTCTGGACAAATGGGAGCATCCAGCTATGATGGTAAGCTTTGAAGTTGACTCCCACTGAGAAACTTACTCACCCGTGATCGAAACTCCCTCCCTGACAGTTTTGCGGAAGAGCGCAAGAAGTCTGGAAAATGAGATCGACCTGAAGCTGGTGGCTTTCAGCAAAATCGGAGCAGGCAGCGGCGGAGGCGGAAGCAGTGGCGGCGGCGGTGGTCTGGGTGGTGGCAGTGGTGCCGTTGACACATCACCGCTCCTGGGCGAGCACGTTTTCGACTCGCTGTCGGAGGAGATTGAGCAGATGCTGGAGAAGGTGGGCCATGGACCTCTGGGGTTTCCACTTTGGTTTCCTACTTAAAGTCATGCCTAACCCCTTCCGATTCCAGTTATCTTCACTAAACGAGACCATGTCGGACCTTCCCGCCTCGGGAGCTGCCGCTATGCACACCCTGCAAAGGCACCGGGAGATCCTTCAGGGCTATCGGCAGGAGTTCAACAAGATCTGCGCCAATCACACGATGCGGATCGAGCGGGAAGAGCTGCTCCGTGGCTCTGGACTGGCCACCAGCTCCGGCAGCCCCTCCATTTCGGGTCTGAGTCGGCGCGAAATGTACCTGAAGGAGAGCGGCCACCTGAACAGTGCCAGTCACCTGGTGAACGATCAGATCAACATTGCTATTGAAACGCGCGATCACCTGCATGCCCAGCGACAGGCCTTTAAGAGGCTCCAGACGCGCTTCAACGACATCTCCAATCGGTTCCCGCTGATTTCCAGGTGAGGAGAGAGGTCTAGAGGATTCCTTAAACAAATTGGAATAGCTCTATTAGGTTTCCTTTATGTTGGCCTCTGCTAGTGTCGCTTTATCTTCAATATGACTCATTGCGCTTTTATCAGTCGTTTAATATCAGAGGTCGTGTATAGCAACGTTTTCCCTCTGCAAAAAATCCTTGATTATTCAATTTTTTTGGAACGCTCTCAGTATTAAATTAATAAGCGTCTTATTAAGAAATTTTGAGTACTCAAAAGTATCGAATTCATGTAACAATAGTATAGTTTCTATGATTTTTTTTTCTTGGGAGTAGTTTATGGATTAATATTAATATGGATTTTCGAATCATTTCAGTCTCATTCAGCGCATCAATATCAAGAAGCGACGCGATTCGCTGATTTTGGGCGCTGTAATTGGCTTCTGTGTGATCCTGCTGCTGATCTATGCCTTCAACTAGCGACATCCCAGCCGAGATTGGGCCAAAGATATAGAGCTTGCACTCAACTCCATTACAGACAATTGCAATTTTCTTTTGTTTTTACGCGACGAGCGGTATATTCGGTGTATGATTAACTTGTGATAGCAATAAAATTTATTATATAAGTCGAATCCAGCAGCCTTGGCTTTTTATACAAGCCAGTAACCATTCGTTTTAGCCCCAAATAGCACACAAAAAGCAGCAATATATATATTTTGAATTCAACTAGCTCAACCTCACAAAGATGGCAGATAACCCAACCGAGGAAGCTCCGCCACCGCCAGCAGCTCCGGCTGACGAGGCTCCAGCTCACGCAGAAGCTCCCGTAGAAGCTCCCGTAGAAGCTCCCGTAGAAGCTCCCGTTTTTGAGGCCTTTCCCACAGCTGAAGCCCAAGGAGAGGCCGAACTAGGTGAGGGCACCGAGGAACATCCCCCTGTTGAGGGAGAGGAGCAGCCAGGGGAAGTGGGCGAAGAAGGGGAAAAGCCGAGGGATAGTCAGGAGACTGAGAAAAAAGCCAAGGGACCCGTGACCGCCGAAGAACGCAAGCGCCTGAAGCTCGAGAAGGTTAAGAAAATGCTCGACACGGAGAAGGCGGCCATGAAGGAGGCCATGAAGATTGCTCGGGCGGAAGAGGCGGCCAGTCAGGCGAAAGCCAAGAAGGTAAGGCACGAGGAGGAAGGCTCGCACGACAGCTACCAATCGCAGGCATCCGAGGGCGAGGGGGAGTCGGCTGAAGAATTCGACGATCTGAAGGCCATACTCAATGAGTTCGAGAATATAGAACCGCCGGAGCCGGCAGATAGCGATGAGGATGAGGATGTGGAGTCGGTCGTCAGCGAGGACACTCCTCGGCCCAGATTGGGGACATCGCTGAAGGGCGCGTTCCTCCGTGAGTTCGAGAGCTTGCCCAGCATCTCGGACATATCGCTCGATCCGGAGTCAGATTTGGAGCCCGAGCCCGAGGTCGTTGCCCAAAAAAGCGCCATTGATGAGTCGGACACGGGACACTTTGTGGACGGGGACGGGGAGGAGGGCGAGGCAGAGTCCGAGTCCGAGTCCGGCCCGGACGATGGAACTGCCGCGGGAGCCATAGCCGGTGCCGAAGAAGATAGCGAATCAGAGAACTCGTTGATAGACGATATCCTGGATGAACCGGAGGCGCAAGAGAAGCGTGTAATGATCAAAGAAGAGGAGGAGGACACCATGGCCATGTTCACCGAGGCCGTGGTGGCAGATATCGTTGTCAAGCCCGACGTGGTAATACCGGTCGAAGAGCCCTTCTGGTATCGCATCGCCAAAGACTTCCTGGATAACCTAATCACCACCTTGGTGACCAACGCTGAGTTATTTGCATATTCGGAACACAAGCTGGACAAGTACAAGATGATCGCGGCACTGACCTCCGAGGTGGAGGAGTACAAGAACGAGAAGGACCTTAACGTCATACTCAACAATATTTGCTGCGACTACTTCCGGCGCAACGGGAAAAATGTGAACTTCGCTGCACTGCCACCGGAGGATACCGCCAATGAGCGGATTCGCTTTCTTAACGCCATCAACCTGGCGGACAGCCTAATGGAGCGGGTGAAGCTGATGAAGATAAACTATGGCACCTCCACCTACAAGGCTATGATGGAGCTAAGCGCGCTGACCGCGCTCTCCTACAACGAGGAGCAGCGCTTGGAGGGATTCATGCGCAAGGCCCTCATCCGCCGGGACATGGACCGTCTGAAGCGGGCTCTGGACAACGATCTCAGGCGCATGCAGGATCTGCGCAACCAGATTAGCGAGAAGCGCTACGAGCTCAATTTGAACCTTCACAATTTAGCCTTTGTGGATGAGGTGGGTCTTTCTTTCTGTTAATTAATAATTAATAATAACAATATCAATTCCTGTGATTAACCCTCAGAAAGTTATGAGATTCGAAAGGGTCACAGACACCCTAACCATTTCTCAGATGCTTTGCGCCAATGAGTCCATAATACAGTTGAGCAAGCAATTAGAAGGTGAGGAGTGGTTTCTTTATTATCGGTTTATGTTATACTAATAAATAATAAACAACAGAAAAGAGCAAGGATGTGGCGGTCATGCAGTCAAACTACAAGAAGTCTATGATTGAGGAGACCTGCATCCGCGAGAAGCGTGACATGATCTCTTATTCGCTGTCGAAGGCCAAGCTCAACTTCGAGGACCGTTTTGAGCGGCGGAATCAGTTGCGCAAGGAGCTCACTCGCCTCCAGTTGGAGCATGCCAAGCTGAAGGCCCAGCGCGCCCGTCTGGAGACCAAGGGCGGTTTGCTCTTTAAGGTGTCCTTGATGTACGACTACGACAAGTGTCTAGAGGAGGTCTTGGAGAAGCGCGACGAGGTCAAGAAGTTAAAGGCGTTCGCTGCTGATATGACCAAACGAATCCACATTTTAGAAAATGAAGAGCGCATGTCCAGTTTGTCCGTTCGCCATTTTAACTAGTTGCCTACATTTCTAATTGCAATTGTAATTTTGTATTTTCCCTATAATACAAAAAAATAAATTGCATTGTATGTTCTATAAGGATAAGAATTAATTAAAAAGGCTTTTTAATTATTAGTAAACTACAAAAATAAATATTTTCTATCAAAATAATTCGAATGTTTAAATTTTTATTTGAAGAAAGGGGACCCCCAGCGACTACCGATTTTTTCATTCTGTATTTTTTGTTTGGTATTTTTCCTGTCAATCGATAACAAGTGGAAGGTGGCAGCCCGTCCCTGAAGTTGCCAGTGGAAACAGCTGTTCGGCGATGTGATAATAATTACGTTTTCTTCTATTTTGTAATCAAATACACGTTCGGTCTGTTTTCTGAATAGAAATTGAAGTGGAACCCTTTCGGCAAAGATGTCCTTCACGGCCAACGTAGGGATCGATGGAGCGGCGGCGTCGGCGCCGGCCCAGAAACCTAGGATGTTCGACGATGCCGCGCTCGACCATATGGCCATGCAATTTGTGGGCAACATGCAGCGCTATCGCGAGAACATCGTAATCCCCTCGAGCAATGGCCCGGTGAAGATCAAGACCAATGAGGAGAAGCTCATCGAGTCGGGGGTGGAGAGCTGTGGCTTCAAGTGCGCCATGGCCTGTGTTATGGGTGGGTCTTGGGACATTCAAAGCTTGAATCTCTAGAATTCAAATTACATATAATTAAATACAAATTGTATTTTTTTTACAGGCTATGGTCTGGGTGCTGCTCTGGGTCTGTTCAGTGCCTCCGTTAACCCCAGCATGGCGGATCCCTTCGCGAATACCAAGAAACAGACTGCGCGAGAGGTGTTCCGTGAGATGCGAGGGACCACCCACTCCTATGCCAAGAATTTCGCCCTGATCGGAATGATGTTTTCCGCCGTGGAGTGCACCATCGAGAGTGTGAGTAGACATCTTAAGGTGATCTTGTAGCAATTTGAGAGGTATTTCTGGGCACCTTTTCATGAAACTATCAATAAACCATATTGAATAATAGTTTTTAAATATAAAAGTAATTTAGGTATTTTTGAAATTTCATTTAGAATCTTACCTCGTTTAAAACATATATATATTTAGCTTTTTTCAACAGCTTTATAAAAATAAAAATAACTTGAAATCCTTCTCTGTTTCAATCTTGCAGCATCGAGCCGTCACGGACTGGAAGAATGGCACCATTGCCGGAGGCATCACCGGCGGACTAATTGGCCTGCGAGCTGGCATCAAGGCGGGCATCATTGGAGGACTGGGATTCGCCGCCTTCTCCACGGCCATCGACTACTATATGCATTCTAGATAGGCTCAGTTTCTTAGTTCAATTATAAATGTTTGTCTTTAACTAATGCGTGCTGGGTCGGGGTCTTTGGTTTGTGAAACTGCCTCGCTGTGGAGGAAATGGCTGGAGCACGACTTGATTTCCGTTTGGAGCCGTGACATTTAAAGAGAGAAAAGTGCAGCTGGCAGCCATTAATATTGCCCCCATCAGAAGGCACTGTGTGGCATAAACAATGTGCCGCCGCACAGTTTGGATTTCAAATTCGGCCAGCGACCGGTTTATTTGTTTCGAGGGGGGAGGGGAGGAGCAAGCGGGAGCGCACTGTGTCCATTTTGTGGGAATGGGAACGGGAACGGGAATCTCGATCCAGCAGCAAATATCCAGTTTCGGTTTGTGTTCAGTTCGATTCGAGCGGCAGGCAGGTAAAGATCGCTCGCTGCTGCTTCTTCGCTTTCGGTTTCGGTCTTAGCCTTCGCGCGTGGTCTCCGAGACGAGGATGAGCATCATTGTGGCCGCGGCAGCAGCTGCAAAAGTGCAAGAGTAGTTACATCCGCCGCAGCAACATCATCCGTAACCGCAGCCCCACACACAAAAACGGGTTTCATTTCATGCAGTCGGTGCTGCCTGTTGCATGTGCGGTTGGGTCGCGTGCAGTTCACGGAATATGCAAAAGGCCTTAATCATTAAATTAAACACAGACTAACGACTAGTAAGCACATGCAGGAGCCCCAACCTTCGAACAGCCTCCTGCTGCCCTCCGCATCCTCAAACTTGGCTCTTGCGGCTTGTTGAAAGAAATCCAATTGTTGAAGAGGCGACAGAGATCAAATCTCTGGCGAGCTGGAGATGTACGGTGGATACGCGTTAGGGGTTCCACTAAAGATCTGAGATAAAGGCTTAAAATGTTGCTAGCAAGTTGTAATGAAATTAGGGGCTCTGCTTAAAGGGATATTTGTTTCTTTAAGAAGTCTGTTCTGTGAGACTTAATGCTTTAATGAACTTGTTAACTCAAGAAAACCACAAGGCTGCTGTTTCCTTTGCCAAGCATTAACCACTGTACCTCTCCAGCGGCGCAATCGTGACTCACAAGTGTCTGGGCAATGTTGGTCTGGTGTGGCTGCGGCTGTGGTCCGTCGCCTTCGCCGTCTGTCCCCGCTTGTTTATGCAACCAATTCCAGGCCACAAACATCTCTTGTTTGCCTTTCTCATCGACGGCAGGCAGCTGCGAACAGCTCAATTCTCCATTCTCGCGCTTCTCCAGCACTGCTGCTGCTCCACTCCAAGCAAGTTCAATGAAACCGAGTGACACTTGCAATAATAATTGCGATCTAATTGGATCCGATCCCCCCGTTCCTCTGGCATTGTTCGAAAGATTCAGCAGCTGAGTCAGTTTTGGCTTCTAACGCCATATGTTGCCACATCCGAGAGACAAAGCAATATTATCTTATCTATAAACAATCATCTGCAGGCCGTAATAATATACAGTCTTACTTCTAAGTTGTAAGACCATTTAAAGAGGGCAAATGTGTAGAAACTTTTAAGAAGTTAGACTTATTATTAAATTAACAGAATTCTAGTAAATCACTGGGATTAAATCTTACTTTTACGATGTAAGAAAAATGTTTAGGAACTTATAAGGAGTTTAAACTCTTTATTAAATTTTCCTAATTCTAGTAAGTCTCTGGGGTTAAATCTTATTTCTACGATGTAAGACCATTTAAAAGTTTTTAAAATGTGTAGGATCCTAAAAGAAGTTTTAACTTAATATTAACATAATAAAATTCTAGTAAATCTTTGGCCTAAATTGTGTAAAAAAAGATTTAATCAAGTAGATATAAATTCTTTAAAATCTTTACTTTATCTTGTGCTTTTATGAGAATCAGTACTATTAAGTTATAGGATTGATTACATACTATAATCTATTAAAGATCATAGTATATTTTTGGATTTTTGATGATATTTGTGTCATTACTTATTAATATAATAAATTGGATCAATTAAATCTTAGAAAATGATATTCTTGCTTCAAACCAAAGTTTTTATTAGGATATACGGATATGTAGATTTAGTAAAGTTCACTTAGAGAAGTAAGACGGTATACATTAAAGAGCTACCTTTCGAGAACTTAAGTTAACAAAGAAAGTCACTAAAGAGCCATAGACCCGACCTTGCGGAAAAGTAATCCGAGAGGCCGAAAAACAGTAGACTTGAGTCGTCGATGACTCAATTAGAATTCACTTTTACTTTAATGATCATCGCTCTCAGATAACGAAGTCCACGACGCCGCCGTTCTGGGGAGAACGGAGAACGGAGAATAGAGAGTGCAAGACCCCAAAAAAGAGCACAGCCGAGTGAGAGTGAGAATCGAATAGAGAGGCGCACTCTCTTTGGCAGTCGGCCGATATCTAATCAAAAACAAAATAATGCCAACGGCCCATGGCGGCTTGATTCATTAATTTAGTTCTATTTTCCGAAGCAAGCGGTGTGATCCGCTCACTGTTGCGCTAAAAAAATAATAATAAATAATAAAGAAAAGCGAGTTAAAGACAACAAAAATAAACAGAAGAAAAACAATTTAAGCCAAACACAAAGTGCACTTCGAGGCAACACAAGCAACAGATACAGATAAAGTTACTGACAGAACTCGAGGCTGTTAGAGGGAAACCCGAAACCGATACTATAGCCACAATGAAGTACAAATTTCTGCTGTTGGTGAGTAAAAAGTATATATTTCAGTCTTTCCAAAACATTATCGTTATCTTATCGCACATACTTTCGGGCCCAGATAGTGGTGGGATCGGGATCAGGGAGTGTGTGTGCTCAATATTGCTGGGGAAAAGTGTGGGGAGACCTTTTTATTACGGAGTATGACCTCCTTCTGGACACGCAATTTGTGCCTGAAAAATATCAGCAGGGATGTCATAGGTTATCATCGATCTATGAGTCAATCAAAGTGAGTCATGTCAGAGCATTTTGCTTTTCAGTCCTCTCCATTTGAGTTTTCTTTCAGTAGAATGTAAATTGTAAAACATTTTTCAAATCAAATGTATTTCAAAGCTATTGGAATGATTGGTAAAAGTGGTCAAGGCTGTAGAAGGATGGCCCAGCATATATGTTGTCTTTGTTGGCTTGCTCAAGTTGAGATTGCCCTACTTGATTTAATAGTGATTAAGACCCTTGGAGTGGACTTCATTAAATGAATCACTAGACAAGTTTTAAGGAGGAAATGACAGGATGGCTGAAGAAATTAATGATCAAAGTTATAAAGGCCCAGAAATATAGATTTTCGATCAAGTATTTATTTATTTATTTATGTACTACATTATATTAATATTATTATACAAAATGTTTGAAAGGATTACATTGATTTCCCATGCTCCAGACCTCTTGATTTAAGAAATATTACATATATATGTTATGTATTGCAAGGTTGGCGCCGCTGATCTCTAAAAGTACTGTCATATGTCTGAACTACTTCTGGTTAATCGTGACATATGGGAAAACTCGAAATCGTAATCAGATATCTGTACGTTAGCCGTGAAAAGTCAATGCAATAAAAACACACTTAAAACCTTAGACACGTGCGAGTTACTCATGTTGGTTTTCCGGGAAAACGCTTTGTCCGAAATAATGTCATAGTCAGCGCATTCTCCTTTATCATTTTTCTTTTATTCAACTTACCACAAAAAAATGGCAATAACCTTGCGGTGTAATCAGGAATTAATGCCCTCTACCAGATAATATACTTATTCAGATTTTAATCAGACATTGATTCCGGATTTCCTGATAATAAAACATAACCTTATAAAAATCATATTTGTTGCTTCTATTATACACTTAAAATGATTAAATTAATTGAATATTTTCTTGAATTAAGTATAATAATTTTTAAAGACAATAAATGAAATAATGGGAAATAAGTCAAAAGGTAACAAATCACAGGGAAAACATCAGCTCCTTTTTTAAATACAGTAAAATCCTTTTCTTATTTATTATTTCTCCTAAACAAAATATGTAATCCCTTACCTTTTCCACTAATAATCAATTTACCTTTCTCCTACTTGCAGCTCCTGGGGGCGATGACCCTCCTCCTGGCCGCAGGAGTCCACAGTCAACATGAGGACATCCCCTACCAGCCGGTGACCAATATCTGCCAGACCTGCCTGTGCCTGAGCAGCCAGGACAGTGACCACAGGACGCACTTCAATCTGGACTGTTCGGTGCGGAACTTCGAGCACATCCTCGCTCGATGGCCGGCGGAGTTCGGTAGCCAGGCTTTGGCTGCCGGAGCAGCCACAGAGATCGTGGTCTCGTACTCGGGCAATCGAATCAAGTTGCTCCAACAGCTGCCGGCCACAAATGCCAGCTTGACGCTCTCCTGCCGCCACTGCGGCTTGCAGGATCTGCAGGCTCCGCTCTTCATGGATGTGCCCAATGTGGAGGCGCTGTACCTCAGCTGGAACGAACTGGCCGACAATGTCCTGGTGCCAGGTCTCTTCAGAGGTCCCTTCAGCAACAATAACTACGAGCCGATTGGCCTGAAGGACCTTGACTTGAGCCACAATAGGATAGCTCGGCTGGATCGTCGTCTCTTCGAACATACGCCGCACTTGACCAAGTTGAACCTGGCCTACAATAAGATCAGTATCCTGGATGCAGCCACTACGACCGCCGTGGCCTCGGTGGCCACTCTGCAGCGCTTGGATCTCTCCCACAATGGCTTGATGTCCCTGCCTGCGGAGCTTTTCCCAAAGCTGGCCAGCCTGCGTATCCTCGATATCTCGGGCAACGGCTTTACAGTGGTTCCTCCGAGCCTCCAGCAACTGGGAAAGTCCCTGGTCCACTTGAATCTGGCGGGGAATCCGTTTTCCAGCCTTAAAGAGAACAGTTTCCAGGGATTGCTGGCCGTGAAACGTCTCAACATCAGCAGTATGCCAGCGCTGCGAAGCGTGGAAAAGGGGGCTTTGATTCTGCCAGCCCTGGAGCAGCTGGATTGCTCCAGGAATCCCAAGTTGGAGAATCTGGAGCTGGCTGATCTACTGGGCAGTCGCAATCTGTCGCAGTTGGATTTGTCGCGGAATGCCTTGACCACCTTGGTTCTCAAGGAGAGCAACAGTACCGGCAACAAGAGCAGCCAGGAGCCCTGGCCACGTCTCCGCCGCCTGAGCATCTCCGGCAATCCCTGGTACTGCAGCTGCGAGCTCTTCAAGTCCCTGGAGCTGTCCGGCCTCTCGCACATCGAACAGGAAGCCGATGGCACCGAGGCCCGCTGCGACACCCCTTACCTTCTGGCGGGAGCTCCGCTCTCCAACCTAACGGCCGAGCACATCTGCAGCATGGTGATACCCAAGAAATATCGTGCCGTGGATGAGGAGCCGCCGCGATTCCTGCGGCGCCGCTACATCATACTCACCGCCATCATTGCCAGCGTGGTGCTGGTGATCGGCCTGGTCATCGGATTCATTGTGGTCTGCGTACGCCGGCGGCTCAAGGGCAGCGATTATGGAGTCCAGCCCATAAGGTACACCAGCGTCAGGGGCAGCAACTTGTCGCAGTTTTCGAACCTGCAACCCGCCTCGGTGGCCAGTAAGTTCAATAATGCCCAAGCCGGTGCCAGCAATGGTGCAACGACAGGAGCTGCCAATGCCTGATTGGGACTCTAACCGGGGAGTCCCCCCAGTTCAAATTCCAAGTTAGCAGCACAAGTTTCGAGCCAAAGATATGTCCACACGAAAGTGTTCCAGCCAACCGAAAAAAAAGACTTTCTGTGCGAGCTATCCCTGTACATATGTAGTTGTCCCCCTGAAGGAGTTGATCCTCCTCCCACACACGCGATTCCTAATCCCCAAAAACGAACCTAACCCCTTAGTATTTAGCGATGCCATCGATGTTTGTGTGTTGTACTTAAGTTTCTAACATTTTAGTGTGTAATAAAAAGAATATAAAATAATAATTGTTGGTTTTTTAATTTCATTTGAAATGGGTGACACTTTATTGGAGGTTAAAATATTTTTTACAACTTTGATTGACCTATATTTATTAGTGTTAATGCTGGGAATAAAATATAAGGTAATAAGGTTTAAATTTATTGTAAAACGAATGAAGTTTGGGTTTAAGAACAGATAAAAATGTGAGTCTAGGTCAATATTTAAATATTTAAATGTAAAGAATTGAATTGAATTGAATGAGTTAAGATCAAAGAACAATTCGAATGTCCTACACCCCAAAAAAAAAAAATAGTTTAAATTCCATGCGCGTTGTCTTAAAAATATACTCAAACAGTAGTAAGTTTAGTATAGATTTAATACAAAATAATATCAAATGTATACTTGTGAGTATAGATTTTATACTCTAATGTTTCAATTGTATATTATCGAGTATTATTTTTATACGACCTACATCGATAGTTCGATAATATATCACTTTAGCTGGAATTCAGTGAATTTCTGTCGCGTTTGTGATTTTTCTCAAGTCCTGGCGCAGACTAGAATATTTTTATACTTTCGTAGTATCAAATTAATAAGCATCTTATTAAGAAATTTGTAGTACTCAAGAGTATAGAATTCATGTAACAACCGTATAGTTTCTTTGACGATTTTTTTTTTGGGTGTAAGAAAGTCTTATTTCAAGTTCTTATTCCAAGAGCGTAACAAAAAAAGTTTAACTGAGAAAATTCAACTGGTATTTACCACTAATAACTGGTATTGTTGAATTAATGAAAACATGATAGTAAATACCAATAGAAATAAAAGTCTTCTAAAAGGAAATTATCTCAAATTAAAACCGTTTAAAGGTTCAAATTTAACTCCGATACATTTGATATGAAATCTAAGGCCATGCCTTTTAGAAACAAACATTCTCATCGTTCAGATGCTTATATTTATCTACTTAAAAACCTTTTAGCTTGTAACGAGTTTAAAGAGGGGGGCTAGGAAACACAAACACAGGAACAACCGAAAAGGCAGGATGTGGTTTTGGCGTCGCTCTGCGTGCGGGGCTTATCTGTCCCCCGTGGCCTAGATAAACGATATATGCTTAAACAGATAATACCCAGGGCAACGGAGATAGTACATAGGCATGTGACCAACGGAAAGAAGAGTCAACTGGACTAGCATTCACTTTCGAGCAGCTCCTCCTCGGCAGCAGCAGCAGCCACAGGTGGCGGAAGCTTGAAGAGATTGATGGCCTGCTTCTGGGCCAGAAACTGACGCATCTCGGCAAAGTTGTCACGCTCCTTGTGATGCTTGCTGCGTCGCCTGAAGGCCTCTTCATCGGCCGAGTCAGAGTCCGAGTTGGAGGCAGAGTCGTAGGTGGGCGAGGATGTGGTGTCTGCCAGTCGATTGTCGTCCTGCTGCTGTTCGATCTTGCCGAAGAGCTCATCGACATTGATGCCCTTGGAGGCGAGCACCTCCCGCTCCTTCTCCAGCATCACCTGCCGAATGGGATCGATGCGATCCTTGAGTTGTTTCAGCACAGGCTTGAACTTGCCCTTCGTGATGCGCTTCTCGAAGTTGAGGAGTTCCTTTTCGGGCGTTGGGAAGGGAGCATGCTGCTCCGCCTCGAACTGTTCCTGCTCCTCACTCTCATCGTACATGTAGGCATAGAAGTCATCCTTTTGCTGCGGTCCATCTACGTTTTGCGAGTACTCCACCCTGAGAATGCTTTCGGGGAACTCCTCCTCCAAGTCCTCCTTGGGCCTGGGGGTCAGTTCTCCCTCCAAGTCCAGCTTGCTGTGCAGAAACTTGTTGTACACCAGCATCAGTCGCTGGAAGTCATCACAGCACACGGCCAGAGCGTTCTCGATGCCACGCATGTTGCTGGCCACCGCCACCAGCTCCTTGGAGTTGTTCCTGTGCGCCGCCTCCTTGGCCGTCAGCTGCTGGAGGGTTACGTCCAGAGCCTGGCACTCCCCGGCCACGGCCACCATGCAGGCGCTGAGCTTCAACGAGGAGTGCTGGAGCACTGCAATGGGGCCACTTCGCTGCTGCTCCGCTTTCGTTGCGTTCAACTCGGCCAATTCCAGTTGCTTTCGGTTCTGCATGGCCAGGGCCAGATTGCTGAAGTGCTGCTCCTCCTCCTGCACCAGCTGCCGCACCTGGCAGTCGATCTTCACCAGATCCTCGCTCAGCCGCGAGATCGAGGGACGAGTGGTGATGGTGAGGGCCAGCCGCAATAGGTATTGGGACTGCACATAGGCGAAGATGTTGTGAAAGTCCTGCGAGGAAAATATGTCAAACAAAAAGGTAAATAAAGCCATCATCAGTGCCAACCTTTATGTGTTTGGGACTGTAGTCCGTGACATTGTTCTTGAAGTACTCGCACTCCCTCAGCTCCTCCATGGCTGCATAGTAAGCTCCGTATTTCGCCGGCAGGGGATAGTCCGTCTCCATTTTGCGTGTGGCATCGTACAGGATTTCCGTTACCTCCTTGGCGGCCGTTATGCAATCCCAGGCGCGCTCTATCTGTCGGGATCTGCAGGGGGAACGGTATGAATTAGGTGCCCTTATAATTGATCTCTTCCTTACTCTATCAGCTCCGCCTGCTTCATGATGATTATCTCCTGAAAGTACGTCATATTCCGGCGGATACAGTTGCCAAACTCATCGATGGTCTTCACCAGCTGCTCCAGCTTGCGCTCAACGATTTTGTTGCGGCACACAAAGACGCTCTTCACAGCGCACAGAGCGGCAAAGGTGCCGCTAACCAGGATCGAGGGAATCATGGTGTATCGTATACCCCGTGGGGTTATCAGATGCTCGATCACAGTTCCGCCTAGGATCAGGCAGGCATTCCGGGTCGTCAGCAATTGCCGGCCGGGATTGGCGGCCGCCTGCAGCTCCTGAATGCACTGCTCCAGCGCCTCCACATGGTCCACCAGCAGGCGCTTCGAGTAGAGGATCTTCTGCAGCAGTCTGTCCTGGATTACCTGTTTTCGGTGGTTATGCACATTAATCGAGGTGTGTAATTTATTTATAGCCCCCGCTGCTTTTCGACACGGCACTCACCTGCTTCTGCTTCAGGTCGTCCCCCAATTGGCGGAGCTCAAAACGTTTCTATAATGTAAGTATAATTAACGTTAACATAGCCAATTAATTATTTAACCCTGCTGACTCCCACGCACCTTGAGCTCTTGCATTTTTCGCTGTTTTGTTTTTAGTATTGCTCAGTGTTGCCAGATTCAAATGTTGCTTTCCCCCTAAAAAATCTCGAAACGTCGATATTTCACCCTAAAAAATCCAAAACAAAAACGTAACGTTCTACAACAAAAACGTGAAGATTTACGACGTAAGTGAACAAAAACGTGAAGATCTAGAGATGGACTATCACGAAAGAAACGTCGATGTTATCGCGTTAGGGGCATTCCAAATATATATATATATTTACAAGTGAAAACATCGAAAGTTTTGACAACTTTCTTCTAACAATTTACTTGGCATATTTCCTTAATAATTAAATACTCGGTTATTTACTGGTAAATTTTACATTTTTGTTTATTAAAAAAACAAACATTTCCCCATTTCAGGAGTTCTTTGGCATTTTGAGTTCAAGTTTTATCGTTTATTTAATTGTTATTCGGAGTATTTAGTCGCACAAAGTCATGTTTGTGCTTATCTGACCTACAGATTTTAAACCAGAGCTATTCCTCTAGTCAGGATTGGCCAGTCAGATAAAAATAAAACATTATTTGGGTGGCCTACTTAATTCCGACAAAAATTAACCGGACATTGAAAATCGGGCCTTAATTCAATATGAAAGGTAATTTCTAAGTTCCGTCATAGAATTTTATGTCAAAGTAGCAGCACCTTTGAGTTGCAGCAAACCAAAATGTTCAGTTTATTTTGGGACTCCGAGCGGAAAGGAGCTCTGACTAAATTGTTGGCTATAAAAAAAGTAAGAAATACTATTTATTTTAAGTGATTTTTTATTTATTTTTATTTATTATTTTTTTATATATTTTTATTTTTATTCCTCGAAGACAGTCGACATCTTATTGGCCAGTTTCATTAGCAATTTCGCGGCTTTCTCTTGCTCCTTGCCAATTCATCCAGCTTGGCCACCTGCTGCTGGGATATATATTGACCAGTGCCAAGGGCCCTTGCCTCGCTCCCGACCCAAACCAGTCCCAGTCGAAGCCTGAACTTCCCAGTCTGAGCCCGGCTGCTTCTGTGCCCAATGAGATAAAGGTGGAGGTCGAGGTGAAGGTGAAGGCCAAGAGGGGCAGTCGCAAGAAGGTGTCCAAGCAGGAGCCACCTTCAGGTCACAAGGATCTCGCTCCCGACCCGCACCAGTCCCAGTCGGAAAAACTCAAGCCCTCGCCCAAGCTAGGCAAGCGCAAGGTGTCCGTGGAGAATGTGTCAAGTAGTAAGGGTCAAAAATTCGGTCCTGGCGTAGCCCCTGAAACTAAACGTCCCAGCAAGAAGCCTTCTGCTTCTGACCAAAAAGCCCTGGTGGATCCGACAATGCCACCACCACCGCAACGGAGGTGGTCTAGCCGCTTCAAGGAAACTGACGGGATGATCAAGAGGAACCACTGCAGAACGCTACCGAGGACAATAAGGGATTGGAAGTTTCACCGCATCACTTGGAGCTTCAACAGCGCAAGGTCCTGGATTTACTTCTCCCAAACAACTATAAAACCAACTATCCTCCAGAGTGGGCCAGTCACGCCAAGTCAAGCCGCTTTAAGAGCTTCGACAGCTTCGTTTCCTTAATTCAGATGTTCAAAAATGGGATGCGTTGCTTTTCGGAGAAAAGTGTGATCAGGTCTAACATAAAGAAGACCATCCGGGTATTTAATCATAAGCTAGTCAGTTGCAAGCGGATCGTAATCTTTTATTAGTTGATATTTTGGACTCACTTAATTTTGATGACGCATTAGCATCAATTAATTAATGGTTTTTAAATCAATAAACAATTTCCATATCTGTAATAAGTTTTATTTAATTAAGCAATATCGGTTGACTATCTTATAGCTGTCACAGCTCGAGGGAAATAATTGAGAAATTCGCAGATTCACTGTATCCCTCTCTCGCCTCCGGCGGGGTGGTGCCTCAACCTCCCAATGTACATGGAGACATCATCGAAAAGGAACGGGATGCGACTTGCTGTGAGCCCGAAGCTTAATATCTGATTTAGTGTAATTACTGATTAGCTTAATTACTTTAACTTCCACCTTGGTTTTTGAAAGGGATATGAATGGGTCTTAAATAAATAAACAATTACCATCTGAAAAATTATTATTTTATGGCCCAAATATCGGAGCTCGATATTCCCCGAAGTCCCGATTAAGGGCCGATTTTGTAATGTCAGGTTCCCTTTGGTCATTAAGATAAATTAAGACTAATAAACCTGGACTTAAAAAATCGGCCCTAAGTAGGAAAGCAGTTTTCACTTTCTTGAGAGCTCTTGCATTTCGGAAAGATCTTTTATTTTTTCTAGCTTTTTCTTCTACGCCTGCAAAGTACAAGCAAAGCAGCATCAACAGCTTATAAGTTCCACTATGTAGTGCGAGAGTTATTTATTTCCAAAAGGATACCCTCTGTACTTAGGTGTTTAATGAGTACTTCCAACTCCTTCCCAAGATACTCCCCGTTATATATATTTTATTTTCTTTATTTGTAGATACTTAGAGTAGTTTGTGTTGTTCAAGATTACATAGAATTTGTTTACATATCTATTAGATCAATATCCCATTTACATAGAGTCAACATCATAAAAAAGGGTTCGCTCCAGCTGGTGATCTTCTCCTCCATTTCATTCTCCCTCTCTACAATGATCTCTTGGGGCTGCGAACGGGGGCTAGTGGGTTGGTGGATAGTGGATAGTGGATAAGTGGGGTAGGTTAGGCTACGACGACAGATGTGCGACATTATAAAATAAATAACATGGTTACTGCTCGCTGCCCGTGCCCGTGCCTGTGCCGAATATCTGTGATGGCCACTCCATGGCAGGCGGAATGGATCTACATCCTACATCTTATAGGTGGCTGGCACGGAGCGCGGGTAGTCCAGATCGTACATCTGGGCCTTGATGAAGGCCAGCTTGTTGGCCGGCTCCGGACGGACGGTGGCCAATCCGTTCTTATAGGCGTACTCCACAATCGCCTCGGCGATGGCCACCGAGCAGTTGACAATGGAGCTGAGTGGCGGATACAGGCTGCCCTTGGTCAAGTCATCCTTGGAGACCAGCTCCGCCAAGCGTTCGGCGGCGATCAGGAAGACCTGCTCGGGAATGGTCAGCATGCCGGCGCAAAGGACTCCCAATGCCACTCCAGGGAAAATGTAAGAGTTATTGCCCTGACCCGGATAGAACTTCCGGCCGTTGTACGTGACGGGGTCGAAGGGCGAACCGCTGGCGAAGATGCAGCGTCCCTTGGTGTGGGTGTACGCCTCCTCGGCTGTGCACTCCGCCTTGCTGGTCGGATTCGACAGGGCAAAGATGATGGGCGTCTCGTTAATCTCGGCCATCAGCTCGAGGATCTCCTGGTTGAAGGCACCGCCCTGGGCAGCAGCTCCGATCAGAACATTCGGACGAACCTTGCGCACCGCCTCCGACAGAGTATCGATCGGGTCGTGGACCTGGGCGAAGTGGAGCTTGTGCTCAGTGAGTCCGCCCTTTGGACGATCACGGATGATCACACCACGGCTACAGAGAGGAAAACATAATGAATATTCCGGTTAAGATTGATTCTGGCTATATTTACCTGTCCACCATCCAGATGCGGGCCCTGGCCTCCTCGTCAGTCAGACCCTCGGCCTTCATGGCCATCACGCAGAGGCTGGCAATACCCAGAGCAGCCTCTCCAGCGCCCAAGAACAGCAGGACATTGTCCCTCAGCTTGGTCTTCTTGATCGTTAGCGAGGCCAACAGCCCAGCCACGGCCACCGAAGCGGTTCCCTGGATGTCGTCGTTGAAGGTGCAGAACGAGTCCCGGTACTTGGACAACAGGCGGAAGGCATTGGCATTGGCAAAGTCCTCGAACTGGATGAGAACGTTCTGGCCAAAGCGACGCACGCAGGCGTGCATGAATTCATCGATGAACTCGTCGTAGACATCACCAGTGGTGCGCCTCTCGCGCAATCCGATGTACACGGGATCCTCCAGAATGGATTCGGTATTCGTGCCGACATCCAACGTGATCGGCAGGCACTGAGATGGCTTGATGCCAGCCAGAGCCGTGTACAGCGACAGTTTGCCAACGGGAATGCCCATGCCATTGGCACCGAGATCTCCCAGACCCAAAATCCGTTCACCGTCCGTCACCACAATCGCGCGGACATCCGTTTCCGGCCAGTTCTTGAGCACATCGTAGACGTGTCCCTTGTCCTTGATGGAGATGAACATGCCCTTGTGGCTCTGGTAGATCAAACTATAGCGCTGGCAGGCCAGTCCCACGGTGGGCGTGTATACCAGGGGCATCATGTGAGCGATGTCGGAGCTCAGCACCCTGTAGAACAGGCGTTCGTTGCGCTCCGACAGGTTGATCAGGTACATGTACTTGTCCAAGGACTGATCCAAACGATCCAGCAGGGCGCGGCTGTGGGCCACCTGCACGTCCTTATCGCGCACCACATAAGGCAGGAGCCCGTGGATGCCCAGTTGCTGACGCTCCTCGTGCGTGAAGGCCAGGCCCTGGAAGGGAGAGGGATATAGGGTTTAGATGGGGTGTTACTTGCAATTAAATGTCAGGCGATCATCCCACTGAGCTGTGATTATAAAACCATTCAAACAAAACTAAACAAAACAAAAGTGACAACGAACGGTGGAAAGTTTGTTCCTCCTTATCGGTGATGACCCCTCGACCCGAGCACGCTTCGCCTCGATCACCTAGACAAGCCGCACGGATCACCCGACCTTCACAAATCTGAGCAGATCTCTTGCTCGCCCAGGCACGAGCCGGGTCTCAAGTTCAAAGTCAAGTTCTAGTCGCCGATGGAGAACAGTCATTCGATTCGAAATCGAATCTATAATATAAAGTTTATAAACACAATATTTGAGAGGAAGTGACTCAGCTCCGGCCTCGTTTCACACGCACAATGATGTCGAGTTTTTGAAAGTTTTTCGCTCTGTAATTGCTGTGGTTATTATGGCAATTATAATATTTACGAAATAGACAACATAAGCTCATATTACGCTTGGGGGCGTTGCTGGAACATTTGACTGGGTCACATAGATAGATAAAAACTTACGTGCCAACTTACGAGGTGGCATATTCATAGAAATTACCTTGGATTAGGTGGGACTTGAGTTGCGGATGTACCTGCTTTTATGCACATTAGGGAATAATTACTCGTAAGTGGCTACTGTATTTTTTACCTAAATCGTGACTGTTTGAAATGCTAGACTTTAATGCAAACTGCTGGTCTTGAGCCTTGAATATACTTATATCAAATATAAGACTTAATTACAACTTATTCTTTTATGTTTGCTGACTTTAAAAATAATTTAAATGCTTTTTAATTTAATTTTAATTTTCATTTTCAAATAATATCTATAGCATTGAGAGTCTTAGCTTTAGCTTAGGTTGAATTTAATTTTTTATTCGTTTTGTATACCAATTTTCATAATTATATTTAGCAGGCCATCAATCACTTATAAACGCTTTCATCTTTAATTTAATTTACATTTTCGTAGTCACGCAATATATTTATTTGTTTCTATCATTTATTAGTTCATTATTTCATTATATAATTTTTTAATATTATGTAATTTTTCTTTTCATTATATTTATGTCAATCAAGTTTCATCTTCCATTTCAAAAAGTCATCGCTAGTCATTCATTTCAACCAATTAAAAACAAGCGAGCTTATGATAAATGACTAGTATATTTTTTAGTTTATGCTCACTCATGATGAGACTTTATCTTTAAAACTGTGCTAACCACAAATGTTTTTATTGATTTTCAGGGGGAGGGTCAAAATAACCAGAATGTTCCCCTTTTGTGCTTTAATTTCAAAGGAAAATTATCACCCATATGCCAAAAAAATATGCTTAAAATAAACACAAGATTTAATCTAATAAAGGCTTAAATCAATTTAAAACGGAACGAAACCTCCGTGTATGAGGTTGCTTGTACATAGCTTAAATCATAAAACACTCGAGTGATGTGATCCCCATAAACAATAGTTTACTGCTTGCCTGGAGAGGCTCGAAATTAACCATTATCGTCCGGCTACGTCATCGTCACCAGCCCTCTGCTGGTGAAATACGAAAAAACACAACAAAAATCGAGGGAACGACACCGTTGACATTGAAAGCGACGCACGACCACCGATAAGCGTGCGAAAGTGTTTACAAGCTGCCTGGCAACAAGTATTCCCCGTTCTCCCGATCCATACATATACTACATATTTATTACCTGCTTCAACTGCTTCAAACATTCGAGCTTGCCTCACACATAACGCCATATAATCAGCTAAATACTTGTGCTTAAATATAATAATTAAGGGAAATAAAAATATAAATGGTTTCTGGTACTGAAATTGGATCTACCTTGAACAAGTTTATTGAAGAAATAAAATCAGATGTTTTTAAGCAATCATTAGTTATTATTTCAATTAATTATTGTCCTCCAGAAATTATTTTAAAGCTCTATTTTGAATTAAGATATATTAGAGATATTATTTACACTATTGCAAGGTTGATAATTAATTCAATTAATATATAAAATATAAGATTTTGCAACTATTTTTTAAATTAATTATGACATATTACCCATACATTATTATGTAAAATAATAAACAAAATGCACAGTTGTTAACTCTTCTTAAATATTAAAAATAAATAAAAATAGCTTATTCATCATTATTGTCATTATTTTACCCTTAGCTGTATATCGAATTTCCGAAACATGCGTATACGTAATGGGCAACTCCGAGATTACGCATACGCATTTCAAATGAAATTGCAAAAAAAAAAGCGGGAAAAATTGACCCAAAATCCGAACCAAAACACGAATTAGCGCGCGTCGCTCAGCTGATTTTTTTTTTTGCGCTGTCTGGCGCGACCAGTTCGATCATCACGATCGCGATCATGATCACCTCAGTCATTATCACTGGCCGTGCCGTCTAGCGGCGAACTTTGAATACATTTCGGATGACGAAAGCTTCGGCTTTAATCAGCGTGAGTCGAGAGGTGACAGACAGACATAACAGGCAATTTCAAACAAATTGTTTCCTCTGACAGTAAAAGGTGAGCCCATGAAAAGGTATTTCCCCCGCACAGGTGCCACACTTTGTGGGTCAGGCGGTGCAGAATGATGGGAGGATGTGGATGTCCCAGAAAATCAGTGAGCCCGGAAAGAAGCTTGTCGCTCAGCCGGAAGTGAAACATGGGGGCACGATGAGTCACAGTGGAATATGTAAGCCAGAAACTGGAATAAGGGGCAGTGGCATCGAAGGGAAAGATTTGTGTACTTTATGGATTATAATTAAGTTAAAATGCCATCAAGGCTCCCTAAAATCAATTAATTCCATTAATCACATTATTGTTAGTACTAGATATTATTCTCCCACTGCTCGCCCAATATAAACACCAAATACCCCGATAAGTCTTTGGGTAAACATTTGAATAATCCAACTATTTCAACAAGCTGCAAACTCTTTGCTCTTTCAGCACATTGACCGTTTGAATTTGTTTAAATTTTTAATTTCCTTCGCGCAGTAATAAATAACACAACACAAACAGTGGCCAAATAGGGAATAAAACAAAAGAGGCAAACAAAAGCGCTGAAATGCAAATAATTTGCTATGAACAAACTCACAGATGTACAATATATACTTATGTCTGATACCGAGAGTATTTCGGATTATCATTTCTTCTTTTTTTTGCAGCTCGAAACAAAGTTAAATTTATGACTTAATGTAGGTCAGTTTTCGCTGGTTTTGCGGTTGTCTGTATTTCTTCTTTTGAAGTGATAAGACTTTGGAAACTTTCCACAAGGAAAAAAATACAAGGAAATGAAAACAAACATCAGCTGTTCGGGGAAGGAGATTGCGATAAACAATTGTCACTTGAGCGGTGCATGTTCGAAGTAATAACAAACTGTAAAACACAAGAGGCTGCCACTCTTGATAAGAAAACTACTTTGCCAAGATAATTTCTGCATAAATTATTAATTTTCATAGTGGCAAATGAGATTGTGGTCTGACGTAAGCCGAACAGAAAAACTTTATTGTTATTGTCATTTGGCAGGGAATGGGGAAACTTTTTCTGGAGAGGGCCACTCCATTATTCTTAACATGGCTTCTGTTTACATGGCGAGATAAATCCCCCTTTTAGCTTTTGTTTAAGTGGAGAAACAGGGAAAAAAAATATGTGTTTTTGCTTTTCTTAATAAAATAATATTAAAAAAACAACTAGGTTGTTGATTTAATGGTTCGATTTTATACTTAAAACAAAAAAACTAAGAATTTGTGTTCTAAGCATAACAAAAATTGCAGAAAAACAAGTTAAGATGGTTCAGGGTATTAGAAGAATTTAAAAACACTTTCCAATACCATACAATTTTCTCTCTCTGCTTCCTTTTCAAAACCCGAAATAAAAAAAGGAGAAATACATATACCCACAGCCCATGCGCGATGTCTCTTTGATGTGCTCTCTAATATTTTCAGCCGCAATTCGAGCATTAGCTCTCTCATGCCTCTGTGTGAAAATAGCGGAAAAACGCTTTGCAGGCAAACAAAAATCGCAAAAACAGCATTGAACTTGAAAATGCAATGCGAGATATCAACTTTTGTGCAAATTCTGGCTGCGCATTTCACGCTAACCACTAAATGCCCTATTTCGCCGTTTGACTTCCACTTGATTGGTTCAATTATAAAAGCATGCTATCGATTTTTTGACAGCGACCATAAAAATAATGAAATGAATGAAGAACCAAAAACAATAAATAAGTCGGTGAGCTTTGCTCTTCCAGTGTGGCGCGTGTATTGTTTTTATTTTTTTTTTTGGTTCAAACTGGACGGATTGTTGCCGTCCCTTTCGCGCTCTATGTCATCTAAAGGTCACCCACACCACTTGCCGAAAATGAAGCCACTGCCAAAAAATGTCTGTTTTTTTTGCTGACAATCACCAGCTGACGTTTCCGCTTAATAGTTATTTATGTATTTATGAATTGGAATTTTTTATGCTCGTGCTGGGTTTAAAAATAGCAAGTGGCCTGTAAAAAAATACAGCTATTTTTCATAAAGAAGAGGTAGATAAGTGGCCCTTAAAAATGAGATATTTCGCTTTTTAGTTTTTACGAAAATATCTTGTGCTTTGAAAAGATACGTAACCTGAGAAAAAATCCATATTTATTACTCGTTTCTTGTAAATTATGATAGAATTCATGAGGATAAATAAATTTGAAATATCTCAAGTAATATTACTCACGGAAACATATGTCAACATAAAGATATTTTCAGTAACGTTAAGAGAGTAGAATCTCCTAAATTAAATATTATTTATAAGATAATATCTAATACTAAAGCTATCAGCTGTTTCTAATAAACTTCCCCGAACTTGGTAGAAATCTTGCCCCGAAACACAGTCACAAAACAGAACAAAAAACCCACCCTAAAACCTTTGCCTGGTACTTTTCCACTATACTTTAAGCGTCGCGAAAAAAAGAGAAAAGAAGGGAAGGGCAAGAGAATAGAGAACTCACCTTTGAGTAGCGCTTGTCGTAGAGGCGATCGAATCCGGAGATGCTGCCCACAATCTCGTTGTCGCCAGTGCCCCAGACTCCCAGGCGATCGCGGGAGTATTTATCCAAATTCACCTGCTTACTCATGTCGGCAATGTTGTTATTATTGTTGTTGCTGGAGGAGGACGAGGAGCTGTAGCCACGTTGTTGTTGCAAGGAGATGGCCTGCTGCTGCTGTTGCTGATGGAGAGCGTGCAAGCTGCGCTGCAGCTGATTCCAGTGATTTCGCGAGGATAACGGTAGTCCTGCTGCCTGTGGCAAGTCGTATGTGCTGCTGCCTGTGTCTGCTTCAATGTCACGCTGTTCCGTCGATGCTGCCCCTTCGGCGGCGCTTTTCGTTGTGATTCGTGTCGTTAGTTTTGCGAAATTGGAAAGTTCGTATTCGAGTGTCGTTGTCGTTGTAGTCGTATGATTGGAGCACACACGACTACTAGTACAACAGCAGCTATGGGTGTGTGCGTGATTGTTGTTCGTGGGAGAGGAGCGCGACACATCAGCTGTTTGGCAGTGAGCGCAACTGTTGCTCTCTCCGTCGCCGCTCTGAGAGCTGCCAACGGGAATTGTGGTCTTGTAGTAGCCAGCACTCTCCTTCTCTTGGCTGTGTGCTTGGTGGTGGTGGTATGGTGATATTTGGCCATTCGAAGGACTCTGGGAATTGTTGGCAGTGGGATATACCGGCGTGCTAAGGGCGAGAGGCAGAGAGAACACAATACACGGGGTGAGTGACGAAGTGAGTGTGGAGAGAGTGAGGCTGGGGTGGGTGGTACATGGGAGAGCACAGAGGGAGACAATAACGGAATTGTGCTGCGGCATGCGAAATATGTTCTCTGTAATTCTCCGTAATTCAATTAAAGCTCTGAGCGCATCGAGTGTAAATGAATGTCAATGCGGGAGTGACAATAACGGCTTTGGCAACTTTGTCGGCGACTCTTTTGATACCCTTCCTCAAGGGTTACTGCGCATTTGGCTCATAGGTTGTAAAAGCCCCGAAGACTACATACACATGAGCAATATTGATTTTCTTTATTTTATCGACTTCTTATCGTTGGGTCACCAGGCCGCAGGTACTTTTATCGGTATAATTACTTTAGGTATTCTATATTCCGCATAACAGCAAGATTCTGTTCCTACAGATAGAACTCATGGATAACAGACTGTTTTTGGATTTTTAACTTTTATCAATAATCATATGCATTACTTTTAGACTCTTAAATTGTTGTAATAAAAAAAATTAATACGTTTGAAAACACTTTAAATTGGGACCTAAAGTATGCTATAAAACAATATTACAAATATTTTGTCTTCTTAAATATATGATGGCATACTTTTAGACAGCTTTCCAATTTATTTCAAACCAGTAGCGATCTTACATCTTGGGACACCCGGAACTACTATAAAAAATTTGTATCATCAAACTCAGATCCCTTTTGACCTTTAAGTCTGCCAGTGTATTAAAGGCTTCGGTGCCCTTAATGTATCCTTGATTTGCATATATCCCGCATGTAGTATATGCAATACTGTTCAGCTCGATTGAACCCAATGAACAGGTGATTCTCTGACAGACAGGCCTTCGAGATGGAAAGCGATAAGCGGTGACAAAGTGTCACTGATTAACGCCGGTTCACAAAAACACACCCACTTATGTCTGTTCCATGGTCCATATGCATGCAGGCGATAATGTGGTGCCATAGTACCATAGTATAACACCATAATATAATTATTAATGGCTTTTTTTTACTTATTCACTCACAGCCGTCCAAAGGTTTTTCTGATGCCGGAACAGCGTTGGAGAACAGAATACATGACTGGCACTTGGGTTGTTCCTAATGTCCTATATATTATATAGATTTCTGATACCGCTAGATGATTTTTGTCTGCTGCCCTGCACCATTCGCGCTAAACTGACCCGCAAAATTCGATTTGTTTTCTCACCCAGTCTCTTTTCTCTTTTACATTTTACACTTTTGCGATTTTGTTTGTCAGTTTTTCCTCGCTCTTTCTCTCTCTGATTAGTTGGATCGATCAAGGGCGGGCTGCGGGGGAAAAGCAGCTGACTGATAACACGGTGCAAACGCATATGCTATATAGCCGCACTCTTGTTGTATAATAACAATAATAATGACGAGTATAATCATTTGTCTGGGCCGTAGAAAACATTACGCGGCGGCGTGAAAAACATGAGAAAACGAGAAAGAAAGCTAACTTCGGTAAACCGAAGTTGGTATACCCTTGCAGTTTGCAATTGGATCATTGAAAATCGAACCATTTTAGTAATGTTGAAAAACATCGAATTTTGTAAATTTTACATTTTACATGTAGAATTTTACATTTCCATATAAATTGACCGATCGCTTCTATGGCAGCTATATGATATAGTGGTCCGATCTTAATGAAATTAAACCCGTATTTCTAGAACCAAAAAACTGCTATATCTCAAAAATACGTTGAAAAACAGAGAAGTTAAAATTTTTTTTACATTAATTTCGCCATCATTCCTATGGCAGCTATAGGATATAGTAGTCCGATTTCGGTCGTTCCGACATATATACTGCGTGCTAAAGAAATAAGACTACGCTGAAAATTTCAGCTCGATAGCTCAAAAACTGAGAGACTAGTTCGCGTAGAAACCGACAGACGGACAGACAGACGGACGGACAGACAGACGGACAGACAGACGGACAGACAGACAGACAGACAGACAGACGGACATGGCTAGATCGACTCGGCTGGTGATGCTGATCAAGAATATATATACTTTATGGGGTCGGAGATACCTCCTTCACTGCGTTGCAAATATCATGGCAAAATTATAATATCCTCTGCAAGGGTATAAAAATATTCCGGGAGAACAGCAGAGTTAAAAAAGTAGTACTTTATAATTTTTTTTTTTTTATATAATACATACTTTTAATATTTTTGTACCCTTGGGTACAATACCGGGTACCCACTTAGGTACAAAAGTTATTTATATTAAGTATGTATAAAAAAACTTCGATGATTAATTCATTGACACAATTAAGGAGATAGATACTTTTAACATATACAATATTTTATGTATATGTACATATACGATATTTTATGTATATGTTAAAAGTATACCCTTAATTGTGTCAATGAATTAATCATCATTCAATTTCTTTTATTCCAAATTATATTTATCTTAGTTATATTAAAAGATAAACATTGCTTTCACAAACAAGTATTTAATTATTATATTTTTAACAGGACTTTTTATAAATTGTGAGTGTAAGCTAACTTTATTCACTAACTTGGAAGGGTATTCGTTTTGGCTGTCCAATTTATATATTCACTTCTCATGTTTTAAATTATTTAAGGCTAATGCCGAGACGGTTCGAGACAGAAACCTAATTACGAGACGGCCGAAATAAAAAACCTCAACCTTAACCTTCCGTGTCCCGAACCGCCTTGCCTTGTACTTGAGTCAATCATACGCCCTGTGGGTCCGGACCGCATTTGCTCCGAACTCTGATGCCTTCAATTATTACACAAAATTTGAAAGTAAAGCACCGGCAAGCCAATAAATTGGAATATAACACACATGCGAGTGTCCGAGCAACCTTCATAAATATTAACAATTTACTTCAGTTGTTCATTATTTCGAATTCTGTTATTTTTATCTTTTCTGAAAGGACTTTCATCAGCGAAACACACCTGTCGCTTGTTTTTTTTTGCTTTACTTCGAAAATTGGTAATTACAGGTAACGTGTGTACTGAGACTATCGATGGGCGGTATGTGTCGTGCGCCAAGAGTTAGTTTTTTGATCGCGTTTCAATGACTTCCTCGTAAATCGCTGATAAAGCGCTAGTAAATCGCATCGTTAAACACTAATGGCACCTGAAGAGCTAGATTTATGAAGGGGGCGTGTTCCGGGGCGGTGGGTTTGCGCTGGGTGTGCAGTCTAGAAAAGCCAGATAATTGCAGGGCTTTGTCTACAAGTTTTGGGAAGATTCTAATGCAGCTAATGGAGGATTTCACACGCTTTCGGTGTGGGATTTAAGAAATGTGCTTTGTTTAGAGTTTATTTTGATAAGTTTTTCTTCAAGTATCAATTATATTTTAAAGATATGTATTTAGATACATTTCTTGAAAAAGTTTTATTACTACAACAATTATAATTATATTTAAATTCTTGAGAAAGTAATATGAGAATTGTAACTCAACTTTAAACATATAAAATAAAGCATTGCAGTATGTATAATCTCATTTTATTTTTATTTATTTAGAAAATTTTTGTTATTGGATTTTAAGATAATCAACTAATAACTAATAAATAAACACAAAAACAGAAATAATTCGTTGTATTAAAATAAAAGAAATATTGTAAAAAAAAAAAAAAAAAAAAAAAAATGGTTCTTTATGGTGTTTTCAGATGTAAAAATTATTTAATTATAATAAATTCAATTAACTGATCTTAAATCCTTAGTCAAGGGTTTTAGATTGAATTTATTACAATAAACCGAATACAGTTTGATTCTTCAAGAAGCTATTCCCAAAAACAAAGCACATATTTAATTATAATTTATTTTTAACTATTTAAAAATGTAAACTTAAAAAATCTTTAAGATTTTTAAAAAACGTTTCGTAAGTTTCAACAACTTGTTTAAAGTCCTCCGAACTTTTTAACCAGCTCTCGTATTGCCTAAATCCCCGCTTTGTTTGCCATTCCCCCTTTCTAAGCATTTTGGTTTTTCCTTCTCCTTACCCATTTTCATCGAAATTCCTTATAACATTGCGATCGGCGCAAATGGAGCTGGAATTACCCATTTTGGATTTTGTTTTTCTCAATTTAATGAGCTACCGAAATTCTAGGAACAGGTGCACTTGGAAACTCAACAGATGTCAATAGACCATGGGAAAAAAATAGTGGACGAGGATAACTGTTCACACGCGAAATTGAGCTGGTGTCCACACGACAGTTTGATAAATAATTCAGGTGTGGTTGTTAAATACGAAAATTAAAACAGCGTTTTGCTAAATTGCGCTGGACTACTTGGCGGCGACTGTGAACCGCCTGAAACTGAATCAAAAACTAAACTCGCGCCGGAATCGCCGCTTCGCCGGAGGCCACTTGTTAGCGAGCGGCAGCGGCGGCCCAAAGGCGATTGTCCTCTCTCCCTCACTCGCTCACACACGCAGGCAGCACGCGACATTTGAGTCATTTCGGTGGCCCCAGACGGGCACAGTAGTACCTCAGAGTGAGGGATACAGGTGCAAAGAGAGCTTAGAAATATTTAGGGGGCTAAACCGGTTTATATTTCATTGAAATTAAATATATAAACCCTGACAAGGTATATATTAAATATGGTTTGTAAATACATTTTTCTGGTTTAAAATCTAAAGAAATCCCAAGTACTTCAATCTTGAATACCTTTATATATGAGTTTTCATTAAGAAACAAACTTAGCAGAGAGGAAACAACGTCACACTTACATGGAACAAATTGGAATTTATATTGAGTTAAAATTTATTAGTAACGCTGTTTTGAATTTAAAAAAAGGTTAACGTTAAATTATACTCAAAATGTGTTTAAAAAAAAAAATTCTGAAAATTATGGGAGGTCATTTTCAACACAAGAAACCCCCAAAAAAGTAATGCCAGTCCCTTCCTATTCTCCAACTTATTAAGATTTTAAAAATACTAATTAAATTTAAAACAAGATGTTTAATTTAATTAGACAATTTATTGGATTGCATGCATTACAAGTTAATATTTGTTTTCTTCTTAAAGAAAAAACAAAGTATTCAACATATCAAGGTAACACTGTAGATGATTAATCGTTACAGCCTTAGAGACGCTTCGGCGCTGAGTTGGACTTCATTTGGAGTCGCACAAAACTCGAGCGGTTGGCCAATCGCAACGACCTTTGGAGGCGCACACAATTGCATGAAGCAATTTGTTGCTGCCTAATTAAAAATTAAAAAATAATAACTTCCAATGTGGCTTCTCCTTCTGCTTAACAGCTGACCATCGCGTCCCAGTCGGCTGCACTTGGCAACCAAAAAAAAAAACATAATGAATAAATAAATACTATACGGATTCCGGGTCAATTAAGAATTAGTCAGGCATAACATTAATTCAGCCCATTGCATAGTCGTCTTGACCGAATCTATTTGCTTAAACTTTGTTTTTGTTGAGACTCTCAGATTTTATCACCTAATGATTTCACCGTTGTATCAATTGTCGCCTGGGTGGCACTTGGATTTTAATTAAATAAACCAAGTACATGGCACATCAGAATATAATACCTAAACACATAAATTAAAGTCTTGTTTTAGCAAGGTAAATATGACACAAATTAATTGCAGAATCAATGATTGTTAGTGTAAGCGGAATTCGTGTTTTTCATGTTTGCATTTTATTGTTTTTAATTTTTGCGAAAGTGTCACAACATAAAAAATTGCAACACGGCTTAGGTTGCGGCCAGGGTCAAATGTAATTTCAATTAAGCCCGTAAATCTGACTTCAAACCAATGCAATAGCTATGAAAAAACAAAAGCAACACTCATAAATATTGCATAAATAAACACTAGAGTTTTTCCATTATTATTGCAATTGCTTTTTTTTCCTCTTAGATGACATTCAGTTTGTATTAGATTAAATGAGGATTTTGATTGGATTTGTGGACTAAAAATCGTACATATGTATATATGTATGATTAAAAAAAGTCTCATCTTTTTTATGTTTAGGTTTTTTTATTAAGTGAACGCTTTATGTGTTTACTGTTTATTTAGTTCTACAAGCCACAGATACGATTCCCGATTGAAGTGTATTTATGGAAAAACCGCAGACAGACTAATAAGTAAAAAGTTACAAGAAATATTCTTTGTTGCTTTAATTACCGAAATTAATTAAATTAAATTTTGTTTATTCATACAAAGAAAATAAATAGTATTAAATGTTAATTTTTTAACAAACTCAAAAAAGCTTGCTAAAGCTTTTATCTTTTTCAGTTTACTTAGTTTGCGATAGATGGCGCCATGTCTGGTTCAAGAAATGACCGCTTTTACTGTATGTGCTTGTAAAAATAATAATACAAAAATTTGGGTACATATTAAACAAATTTAAGTTAACATTAAAGCCCATATAAAATAGGACCATTGTAACTCATTTTATTTCTCACCTACGTTAATAATGAACTTTTAAATAACATAATACATAGAATAGAAATTGCAATTAACTAAGGTATTTGTCGAAATTGTTTCTAATTAAATTCTTAAGCCAAAGCTTTTCCTAAAAATATTATATTAAGCTTAAATAAATTTGTTAATATAAAGATGAGCATAATATTCCCAAGAAGATGGGAGTTCACATTCCAGTTAACCCTTTGTTAGTAAATCATGATGACTCAAAGTGAATCAAAAACCCATATATATTCGACATTATAATTTACCAGTCAACATAATGAGTTATGATTGTTACTTCGGATGGATCCATTGTGTGTGTGTGTGTCTGCTGCTTCAGCAGGTCCTTCCGCAGCATCCTTGTAGCTCGCATGTTTTTCGCTTTTCCACCGGCTTCAATTTAATAACGAGGAGACGAGAGGGACGGCGTGCAGCAAGCAACAAAGCAATTGAGGGCCACTTTTATCATCAAATGATTTTACCCAGCTAAGCCGGCGCAATTTCCACGAAGATGCATGAGGACGAGGATAACACTGAGAAAAGCTACAGCTAAGTTTGATCCTTTTTGGCTTTTTAAAGCGGCGATATTATTAGTTTCTTATTATGTTATTAAATGTATATTAATAGGAATAATAGGTTCGTAAGATTTACGTTAAAAATAACGATACATTTTGGGGTCAGTTAGCAATAGGGTACTGATGACGATAGTAACAATGTCAGAAACAGCTGTAAATCCAAAACTCATTTTTTTTACAAGATATTTGGATGTTGTTAGCATGAGGGTTAGTAATTTAGCGTTTAGTGAAGGTAAAAACTGCTTTAAAAGAATTTTAAATGCAACCGTGCGTTAATGGAAAAAATTTAAAATAATCGATAACTCAAATAATATGTTCATTTGCACTATAAAATAATAACCCATCATATGATTAATAGTTCCATTACTAGTCGCGTTTTGATTTATTTATTATATTTTATATAAAATCCTAACAAATAGAATATGTATTACATATTTAATCTTATCTTATCATACATTTTAAACCAACATATTACAGTGTAGTCGAGGACGACGGACTGGTGTCCTGAGTGTGTGGCGATTTGGCGAAAAAATCCTGGACTGGTGTGATGGTTTCTGTATGGGAGTGCAACGGTAATCTATCATAATTTTTATATCCTAAAATCCCATTTTCGTATTAGAGCAAAAATGTCTGCTAGCAAATATAATAAAATGGCCAACACATCGACGTTGGACAGCAGCCGGAAGGTATGAGGAACGATGGCGCAGCCTTCACATTTATGCTCCTTGTCAAAGGATAACACACTCACACTAGCCAACAGAGCAGTCGTAGTTGGAGTCGCAGGACCAGGACCAGGACCAGGACGAGGACGGGAGAAGGAGCTGGCATACCAACAGTATGAAATTCCAGCCAAGCGCTTGACTTTGCTCTATTTTCCACCCGCTCCTTTCATGATGCCCCCTTATCCCTATTGGTTGCCTTTGCTGTCCGCGTTTTATTTTTCAATGCCTTGGCTTTGGCCAGGAGACAGAAAAAACCGTTCAAATAGCCGGCAATTTTATGAGTCTCGCGCACACGATCTGAGTTGGTCTTGGTTTTGGTCTCGGTATTGGTTGTGGCCCTTCCATGCCGGAAATGCCAAACTGGAGCAAAAACCTCAGCGAGGTGGCCTGACCGGACTGGGAGACACTCTAAGAAAATAAACCTTGACTATAAACGAATCATGAATTATTATTATTATTATTATTATTATTATGAAATTAATTAAAAGTCAAGTGGATTCATAAAACTAATTACTCGCAATCTGGGGTATTTTTTAAATTATTATATAAATTAAAATTATATATATTATAAATTACATATTTACAATGTAAGAATCTGAGAAAGAATTTAATTGCTTAAGCTGTAAAGGCTTCTACAAATCTGAGAAAAAGAATTTAATTGTTTAATTTTTATAGGCTTCTAAAAACGTAAGCATACCCCAGAGAATTGACAGAGTATTCAAAACAAGAAATAGCCAAGAATCCTATTCTTCGCTCCGTTTAGACGACTTAAAAGCCGGACAAGAGCCAATGTGGCTTATTAATTTTAAAGCCATCAGCCAATCATTGAGTTCCTTTGGCGGGAGGGGCTGAAAGTAAATTTAAATTAATATGTGATAACTATTTTTTAATATATGACCTGGCCATGGTGTCGGGGCGTCGGTGCCGGCAAGTCAATATTTTATATTTAAATTAAAAACGGCAACGACCGATAAAAATGCGACGAAGTAATGCGGCAAAAAACCAAACGAGCCAGCGTGGCGTATAATTAATTTTTAAATAATAATATAAAATTCAGTCAATAAAGAAAAATAACAGGGAAGACATCCAACGACGAAAAAGCTTGCTCTCAGCCTGATGCATAAAGCGAAATCGAGAATAATATATATATAAAGGATATATTGAAAAAACCTTTTTTTCGCTCATTTTAAATAGCTTTAAAAAATCGTCGGCTCATCGATGTGAAAGGCTTTCTCCGCCCCGTGTCATTATGCATTTACAACTACATTAAATGGGCCGCAAGGCAGTCGGGTTTTTGGTAAATCTGTGTGCTTTCATAAATATATATACTTTGGAGCACCGCGTCTGTGAGCGACATATGGCCCGAATGTCATCGTCGGCGGTGTCCGAGGCATGTAATATTGGTCGCTTGACTAGTGGGCTCTACGGGCCTAAATTATCCATCAAGAGATTGACATTTTGCGGGGTTTTTGGCTGATTTCAAGTTGTACTCTTAATTATGCTTTAAAAAATGCATAATATTTGACAAGACTTTAAATTTGTATGTTTTCACGAAGCTTGGTTAATTTAAGCCCTAACATTTTATCTTTTATTCTTAGCTGACATATTGCTCTCTTGATAACTGAAGTACTATTTTCAATTCGAGAAAATTTTGAAGACACGTTGACAATGCTAGCGTCCCTTGAAGAAATAATGTCAAAATGAAAGCCATGAAGCGACAATCAATTTAATTAAAACTTTTAACAAGCTTTGCCTCATTTCACTTTCTCCCGGTTAGGTTTTCGAGCCATTTTTTTTTGGTATGCTAGCCGATATGGCAACGTTTCATATTTGATATTAATTAAAAAGTTTACGCTGTCGCTGGTTGCTTTAAAACAAACTGTTGTCGCAAACAAAAAAAAAAAAAACACAAACAAAAAATCGGCGAAAAAGGAAATCTGTTCGTTGATGAAAAAGCCAAACACAATGGCAGTTGCATGTTATCCATCAGGAAGAAATTCCGGAAACGTGAGGACGATGGGTGAAAGTGAGGGTTTGGGATTGGGATGGTTGAGGGGATCGGGTTGGATTGGGTTCCATGTTGCAGTGGCACCCGAAAAGAAGCCCCGCGGCGGCGACAGCTGCTAATGTCACGCCTCTCCTCTGACATGGCCGAAAAAAAAATTTCAACATGAACAACGAAACAATGGAAAAATGGAAAATCTCTGACATGACAAAAACAAAAAATATCGACTATTAAAATTTAATATTCTGACCTTCAATGGTAGAAATGGAGAGGACGAGGGCTAGGCCCGGAAATCGAAATGATTCTTAAATTGCAATTATTGAAAATATCACAAGAATCCCAAAGGGACCACCCACAATTAATTTTTTTTGTTAAATCCAGGAAAATATTGAAAAGAAAGGTATTATTGTAAATATACAATAGGAACATTTAATGAAAATATTTCATTTTAGAGCTAAAAAAAATTGATCTTTTTTGAAATATGTAAGGGGAATACTTAAGGCTAGGAAAATATTAAAATGAGAATATATATATAAAACAATCATTTAATTATATATTTATAAGAATACCAAGCGGGACATAGGAATCGATTTAAGGATTAAGGATTTATTTATTTTTAAGGGACACATTTGTTTAACTTCTGTGTTTAATTAATATCTCAATATTAGATTAATATAATTATATTTTATTTTAGTTTTTATTTTTACATATGCTTATTTTACTTAATTAATTTTAGATAATAACTTATTAAGTATGAAAAAATAAACAAATAATTTATATTTTAATAGCATGACACTAGAGAAATGTAATTAATTTACATAACAATTCATTAATTGGTATTTTTCACGCTTTTTTAACGCTAACTAATAGTTAAATCTATTTTAATTACATCTTTTTTTGATTTTCTTGCTGGGATTAGGTTCTAGAATAAACAATATTTTTGCGAAAGCCTGTATTATTTTAAATAAGTATACAAAAAACCGATAAAGGGCTCAACAACATGCTTAACGGTACCAGTTCTCCACCCATTGTGTCTAAGGGCTTTACAAAAAAAAACAATTTATCAATTGTAAGCCAAATTACGAATTTCCAACAAATTAAGACCCATAGAAAACGACTCCTTTTTGCACTAGTATTGATTTGCTAAATATCCGCCATAAATCCCCATTGAAAGATCATTGGGATGTTAAAAATAGGAAGGGAACTGAAATCGAAATGCAAATTGCTTCCCTTTTCCTCGGTTAGCTATTATAATACAAATGTAATACGGACCTGGCCTCATTTCTTACATTTCCTATTACATAAACATAATGCTTGTATGCAATTTTTTCAATTTACATACGCAACTGTCTCGGAGGGGGAAAAGGCGAAGATATATTCCTGTATTTGCGCTCTTTGAAAACACGAAAATTGTTCGCATAACTCATAAGTCTACTTACAAGGGGGATCCAGAGTCCCGGCCCTCCGGCAAATCCCGACATGCAAATGCGTACATACATATGTGCTCGTGAATATATATTGTGCCTATGACATTTTCAAATCAACGAACCTAGCGACGACAACTCGCCTTTCACTTTTACCTCATAAAAGTCAAGCGCTTCCACCTCGAAATCGCGCCTCTTCGTAGCGAAACAATATCCTCGAAAATCGCGGGCGAGTGCCGAAAGAGGGAACCGAATTAGTACACTCAAGAAAATGCCTTTGAATTGATGTAAACATTTTGGATGAAAGTTTAAGAATTAAATCTTAGTCGGAAAAACATAAAATTGTTCCTTGTTTAAATATTAAAATTCAAAGATTCGTTTTATTACTCGTAGTGCCACTTCCTGTATTGGCTTTAATTTAATAATTTTCTTTCTTACTTAAAAATTTTTTTCAATTACATAAATATATTTTTTCTATATTTTCAATCTTGCTCTGAGTTGTTGAGAGTTTTTTTCACAGTGAACCAAGTCGAAACGTACTGAACTTTTGCACAATAAACGAACGCACTTGACTGAAAATGTAAGCGATAATCCCCCGGGGCCACGACATATCGGGGCGGTGGAAAGCGCTCGTAATTGAACTCCGTAGAGTCCTGGAACCAGGATAAGTGGGATGAAACGAGGAAATCGGGTCGAAGATGAGGACGGGGCGGGGGCCTGTATGGCGAATGCATATTTATGCGAAAGTTGCGCCTTTTTTCGCAAAGTCCCGTCAAATGGTCGCAGATACTGTGTGATGTAAGTAAGAAAAAAATCGTTTTTAAGTAAGTTTCAAATCATAAATTATATTTTACAAAAATATTTACAAATAAAAAAGAATATAATACTGATATAGGAATGTTTAAAATATTATTAATAGTTACAATAATTAAAGCAAAAGCCTGACTATATATTTTCTCTGGCGTATTTCACCACTTTTTCCTAAAGCTTCAGTCCACTGTGCCACTGTGTCATCTCGAGGCGAGTGGAGTCTGGCGAGAATCCTCGTATCCTGTTGCTAATAAACCCGCCCGCCGACTGGAGGACTCGAGACCTCGTCCTCGTCCTCGACTTCGTTGCAGAGCGCCAAACTTTGTCGATATTTATCGAATTTCATAGCCGCTGGTTAAATGTTTGCCGGTTTTGCATGTGTATTTGTGCGGCGGGTAGAAGCGCGAGACTTTCCTTTGGCATTAAATAAAAGGAGCGCGGCGGAAGGTACCACGGGTTATGGTGGATGGGGATGAGGATGTGTGTGCACCCACATCCTTCGCGAGAGATTCCTCCGCCTTTGGGTTTATGGCATGTACTGAGGCATGTTTTAAGTGGTTTTACAGGACGCGCTTCATTGCGTCATGCAATCAATTTACTCGGCTCGTTATGTTTACCAAACGTTGGGCGAATTGTCGGCACAGACACACACCACACGCACCACACATATAAATTTATTCATATTTTAACTAATATTTATCAATACGAGTTGCGGCAAACGATTTTGGGCCAGGTACTGCGAAATTGTTTGGCTGGGTGCGTCCTGCATATTTAGTGCTTATTATGGCGAAATGATTGTTTTTCTTTTAGACGAGTTACATTTACATATCCGCATGTTAGGTACACATCGCCAAGACCACGCACACACAGCTAGCTACATACGTGGCCGAATAAAAACATAATGAAAAAATACACATGTAGCGAGTATTTATGCGCATAAATTGCGCAGCGTTACTCTAGCATTTAATTGGCCTTTAGCTGCCGCACAATGAAATCCACATGCGAGGCGATGGAAAATAGCACTCATTAGATCCGTTTAAATTGGATACGAAATGGCTAAAATGGTATTTGAATAACCCCAAAAGGATCTCTCGTTCTTATGGCGACTTTCGGAAAAGGGAAGCTTTAATGGAGTACCTCTTTCATTTTGGAATAGGGGAAATGTAATCTTGAAGTGTATTATTACTTAGTGTCAATAGGCAGAAGGAGACATCTCCGTTCGTCTGTTTGTATGAACATCTCGGTCTCAGCTTTCAATTTCGGTGACAAATATTATAACAAGTTCCACGCAGACCATGTCTTAAAATCATTTTAATAAAATCAAAAGTCAACGCTTGTATCCTATCTTTTTATTAATGTCTTCTATGATTTGTATTATACCTTTCTAAATTAAATGGAATTTTCCTAATTTATTAATCATATGAAACACATATATATGTTGCAATAAAACGAACTTAATAATTGAAAACATTATAAGTGCATTTAATTTATTTAATTTTATAGCTAGCTTAAATTTTTCTCTTGTCTCACAGATGCCAACACAAGAAAAATGTTAATTTTTCAAAATAAAAAAATTCAACAACAATAAAAATTTTGTATAGAAGCTTCACATACGTCATTAAATATTCAAATTAAATCTCAAGACTGTTATCATAAGTACATCAAAAACCAATAATTATTTGCATCTTTTAAATGCACGAATAAAAAGTGTTTAAGCCATTTTCTTCTTAACTTTTGACAGCGCTACTAACAAACGTTGCGTTCAAGGGCAGCAAATAGAAGTAACAGGGCTGGGGCTCCCATTGTGGCTTCTCCTCGCACAACGCTCTGAAGTTTGCCATGCAATTGTTGTCGTTGAGTCCGTATTTTCCATTCCAAAGCCAGATGTGGAGGCAGTGCTCGTTGTTGCCCGCATTATCTGGCTGACCCTGCAGCCATCCGGACGAAGTCAGAGGTCGGCCTGTGGCAATCGAATAAAACATACCCGTGGCTCTGCCCAAATCGAAGTACGAAATCCAAAATTGTCCATCGTTATTAAATTGTTCTTTGTTTTTGATTAAATAATCGGATACCGCAAGCAGATCGGCAGTTGATTGAAAAGTAGCCAAGTCGGCATTATTTTGAATGCAAAGATCGCGAGCGGCAAAGAAGTTTGTTTTTAAGGGTGTAATGTAGTAGTTTTTATTTTCAATTTGAAAGAAGCCATCTGTAAACGAGGTTTAGTTATTAAATTATAAATATTTATTTAAATTTAAAGAGATTGCTTACCATTGTATACATTAGTTGCACTGCAAATTGTTATAAACACGCAGGTGAGATATACACGTAATACAGGAATATACATGTTACTTCGGCGATCGTCCAGCTCTTAATGTTTTCTTAAATATTCTAAATGTTCTCGCAATCTCTTAGATAGGAAATAAAGCTCCCGGGGTTTTTTCTTGTGATTACATTACAATCAATATTTTATTTGCTTTATATTAAAATGCTTGAATGAGATTAGCCTACAAATCTGTGGGTTTTTTTAAATAAACTTGCTAGAGCCATAAATTGCAAAGATCAAAGTTTATCAATAAAAGTAAACGCAATTAATATTAAATTAAACAAAATACCCATTATTTAGCCTAATAGATTGACTTGTTCATATAATTTAATTATTTATATGTCCATGTTTTATTACTTAATATAAATATAGTAATCTCCAAGTCTATAAGAAATCGGATTATTTATTAATCACTAAGCCTGAGTGCCTCTCAATGATTTGCTGGTGTGTCTGCTATTCTTTTTTTAATACCAATCTCCGGTCTTTTTGTTGAGTTTGCAGTCAACATTGATTTTGTGGCGAATCTTCTTGGGTTTCGTAAGCCCAAAATAGCATCACGTTTTAAATTGCTGCTTATCAAAACATGTCCCGAACTGTAATCTGTTTTTGCACTCGCGCGCACGCCAAACTGCCACCCTACTAAACCCGCCCACCCACCTGAGCAGCACCTACCCACCTGAACAGCAGCCCACCTGTCCACCAGCTCACCTGGCTAAGCATTTATCCGGAGGACGCCAAGACCAAGACCAAGACCAGGAGACGAACAAAATGGCGGTGAAGCGTAAAATGAGTGAAAGCGAGTTGGATGTAAAAACGCAACCGGCAACGCAAACTGACACATCATTTATATGTGGCACGAAGGATATGCACAGGAAAAAATATTCAATAAATTCTAAAGTGATCTACAGTGTTCGAACAATGCCCAATATATTCACTAAGATGCCGAACGGCCATATATTTGTTTTGCAATATGCAGCTATTTTTCTGCTGACGACGAATATCACCCCTTCTCTTCTCTCACAAAGTTCAGAGAAATCTCAAGTTTTCTCATTGGAAAATAATTTTTCTCCGTGCACATACAAGGCGAGGGCATATGTAAATTGAAACGAAGGACCGTTTCCCGAATGAGGCCGACTGTGAGATGGATTTGGATTCTCTTATCAGCGGTGGGCATAAAAAATGTACATTAGCACGAATGACTAAGCGGGATGGCGGAGTATCCACGGCGACAGGGACATATGGATCCGTATCGTTCAGGGTTAGTCAAGTGGCTTGGCACACAGACTACCATATAAATCCGGAAGGAAGAAAAAAAATAAAACTCCGCCACCCGCGGAATCTCTGTTCATTCGCATCCCGGGCAATCTGTCATCCGCGCCTGAAACGTCGACGGTTTCATAAATTTGTGACACTTTTTTAGCGAATTTATTACTCAAAATAAATCGCGACCTGTCCTGGCGGTACACATGCTGATATGCTCATTTGGTATTCATTAGGGCCAGGACCGCCAGGCGTTACCTTTTGGCCAAGTTAATTAATTGAGCGCCAAGATTGGTTGGCTTTGCCAGTGACATTGCAATACGAGATGTACACCGTGGAGTGTTCCAAATGAATTGGTTTTCCTTCCTTTTCCCAGCCACCTCCGGCTTCCTTTCCGTCTCTGCTGCGCTCCTTTCCTTGCCGACTGAGTGTGGTGTTGATTTTTGAAATTGTTTGGCACTTGAGTGGCAAAGTGCTCCCCATTGGCTGTGTGGCTGCCGATTCCTGGTCCCACCAGGAGTCCCAGGATGGGAGCACAGGCAAATGGCACAGGGGTCAGAGGTAAGGAGGCAAAAGGGTCCAATACCGATAACAGGATTCACGGACAAAGCATCCGGAGTCACTCGAAAACTAGGTGATGGCGGGAAATGTGCATCGGACGGCTAAATAAAAGCTACCACGATTGCTTCGTGTGACTGGCATCGAGTCCACAATGTAATCAATTAGTTTCCGATGCACTTAACCCTTAGCATTCGGGAATAACAACATTATAAATTATTAGGCATCCTATAAATAATATTTCCATAATTGAGTTCCATTAATTGTGAAAGAAAAAGTTAAACACAAGAATATCTGCCATTAAATAAAAGTATTAGTGGTGTCACAAATCCAGTTTTTATGTCGAAAGCCTTAAGCAATTTCCCGGCGATTTCTGTTTTATTTTTTTCTCTCAGCAAAGCAACGCGTTTTCGTTTCCGCTTTCCGCTCGCCGCTTCTGAGGCGCATTACGTATACGCCGCGTGGCCGGACGAGTCATAAGTTAGGTCATCATTATGGATAAACGCAATGTATGTGGGTTTTATGTACTTAACACTTCAGCTCGGCGCCCTCCGAAGCGATGACACTGAGTCCAGGCTTTTTTCCAAGGGATCCAGAGAGGAGGGCGACATCGGCGGCGAGGCGAGGTCGAGCAGATGAGCAATTTATCTCGCAGCTGTTTACTGTTGGCCCGCACCCTCCTGCCCCTTCCCGCGAACCCGCTCACGCTCGGCTAAAGCCACTTATGCCCATGCCAACGGGTGCGGGTGTATGTGTGTGATTTATGTGTGTGTGCTGTAAATATATAAACACATCAAACCCTCAAATAAGAGCAAAAAAGGAAGAAGAGAAAGCTTCAGACGAATCTGTAGATACTCTAACACTCTAATCCTGTCTAAAGAGCTAGCTGGACACATTTTTCGAAGTCTTGTCGAAGTTATCTAGCTAAAATAAACAGATAAATATTTAAATCGGATGAATTATCCTGAAATAAGCCCTTTAAAACACCTCGTTCACTCTAGAAATTAAAATATCCCCTGAAAGCGCATACAAAACGGGAGAAAACTGTAGGAGGACTGGAGCTGTGGAGTGTCCTTGCGGCCAACGCACGTATTAAATGAGCAAAAATGTGAACGAGGCCGCAGGGGGGCGCGTCTCTGGCAGCGAAAGTGAAATTAAAAACTAAGTTCCCCTTCACAGAAAAAAAGAGAGGAGGAGGCGTGGTCGTCAATTGACAGCGGGCGGCCAGAAAAGCGCTGCGCCCTCTGCTCCTCGACTGTTTGCATTTAATTTGCAAAGGAAAAAGGCATTAAAAAGGCAGCCAAGAGGGCAGTTACGCAACCAAAGCCATTACTAGTAAAATTGTATAAAAAGAGCAAAGCTTAAAAACAAATATTTTGAGCTTTCAAAAATAAGTTCTCTTTAAGAAAATAAATGTTGTATTCGTACAAAGAAAATAAAAGAATAAAAAAGTAAGTAGTAAATAATTAAAGATCTTGTTAGGGAGGAATTAAAAAAATCTGCATTTGATAAGGTTACAACTTAAGCAACCCTCGCTGCTATATCCTGTTTTTGCAGTCACTGCTCGTGTCCTTCGCCGGCGCATGGCTCTGCATGTGTGGGTGTGATCTTAAGCAATGCTAAATGCAACACCCCACATACCGCCCACTGCCACGCCTTTCATTTGGACCAACAGACTTTTTTTCTGTGTTTGTTTGTTTCTTTCAGTGTTTGTTTTGTTGCCTGTTTTTAGCCATTGCTTTTATAAGCGCAAAGTGCTCTTCATTATGCGCATCAAGTGAAAGGATAAGTGCAGCGCACACTCTCAGCCATAGAAATATAAAAATATACATATGTGTGCGATATGGCATTTATTTCCCTCAATGGCCAGAAAATCGCACTAAAAAATTACCTTAAATGGCACCACTAACATAGCAGAGCAGGAAAATTGGTTTCTATCAAAATATATACAAAGCTAGCTCTGAATCTAAAGATTCTTAAGTATTAAATATAATAAAAGCCATATAAATAGACGTTTTTTGTCAACCAAGCCTCAGTTTGCAGCTTGAATTAAAATATTTAATTAGGATTATGGTTAAGACAATGTAAACTATATAAAACCTATGGTAAAAATGCAAAATAAAATATTTAATATAATAAGACGATGGAAAATGTAAATGAAACTATTTTATATAGAAATTATACATATAAAAAATTAAATGTAGTAAATTTTAGTTTAAGTTCCACTTAGCTTTATCTTACCGGTATCCATGTTTCCCCTGTGGCGCTGTTCTATTTTGCGGAATGCAGAGTGCTCGGTAAACCTCTGGGCTCCCTTCCTTGCACACAATTTGAGATCTGACGACGTCCAACACCTTAATTAAGCCAAATTGCACTAACAAATCCATAAATAATGAGACCAGTACAGACGCTCACCTGAGAAGGCGAAGGCCGCGGCGCAGTCTTCAATTACGATTAGTTTGCGGCGGAAGAGGGGCTGGTGATGGGAACAGGGGATCGGAATGGGGATGGGAGGAGCATAATTGAATCGCAGGACACTCGCAGCCTCACAGGCGCAGCCTTGACTGAGTTATGGCTTTCTCCTCATTCGATTAGAGGGGGCGGAGAACGTTTAATTGAAATGCAAGATACGGCAAGCACCACAGACAATGCAAAATGTGCGGCACTGAGAGGAAATTTGTAACAAAAATGTACTTTTCAAATTCATTTAAGTATGTACGTATTACAAATATTTTTAAAAACTCAATATATATTAGATATATAAAACTTAATATATATTTTCTGAACTAAATAGTCTTAGGTCTATATGTCACATAAAAACCATTTTACGAACTACGCTCTATGATTTTACCCTCAACTTTTAAGATCTTAAGAATTTTTCTTTCCTTTCTAAGCCACTAATCTAAAGTCTCCTTTTCGATTTAAATTTCTCAAAAATCCATACCTATTTTTTAGAGTGTTAAGCATTTAATTTGTATGGCCTCCGTGTGTTTGCGTGCGTGGGGGGCGTGTCACTAATCCGACTTAGGATCGCCCGAGCTCCAGACCCGATTACCACACGTCGATGTGGGCCCTCCTCGACAATGTAGCCGCATAAAATCGGCCAACAAAGGGACTGAACAGCAAGGACCTCGACTGAGGACCAAGTCAAGTGACAGGCTTGTAAAAGTCGTTGGGTCGCTGGCAAATCGATTGCTCGACTGCTCGTCAGGGTCAACTGGCAGGCCTGACAGCGCTTAGCTTATGGCCCCCAAATGCCCAGACTTCGACGACTTTCTACGGCTTTAAATTATGTTAGACATGCCAAGCGGGCCTAAAAGGGCTGCTGGCTGCTGGCTGCCAACGACAGCGGCCGTCGGCCGCTCGGACCAAAAAAGGGGAGAGATTTGAATTTTGCACACAATTTTCTCAGCTGACAAAGTCGATGTCGCTGTCGGGTTTTTTTTTTTGTTGGGGTTAACAAAGTCTTTTGCCGACTCTTTTTTGGCACAGTTCTGCCCGCTTGTCATTGACAGCCGAACAAAAGGCCTTTGACACCTTTTTATATACATATGTATGTGTAGTTATATATGTATTCAGCCTCCGACTCTGCTTTTCCCAGCAAATTATAATGCAAATGTCTGTCTATTTTAAGCAAGTCTTTGGCTTGGATGCCTTAATCGAATAGGAAAACAGAGTATAAAATTAAATAAGTGGAATTTAAACAGTGAGTGGGAATAGAGAGCTTGGAAATTCCGGGCGTATGCTGAAATATTTGTAGATTTATTCTGGAAATTCAGCCTTAATTAATTTAAGGACATATTTTTATACCCTTGCAGAGTGTATTATAATTTTGATCAGAAGTTAGCAAAGCAGTGAAGGAAGAATCTCCGACCCCATAAAGTATATATTCTTGATCAGCATCACCAGTTGAGTCGATCTAGCCATGTCCGTCTGTCCTTCTGTCTGTTGTTACGCAAGCTAGTCTCTCAGTTTTTGAGCTATTTTAATGCAACTTTGCAGATAGTCTTCTTTTTATTGCAGTTAGTATATGTTATATGTATGTTATATATATGTCGGAACGGCCGGAATCGGACCACTATATATTATAGCTGCCATAGGAACGATAAGGCCAAAATTTCATATTTTCGCAGTTTTTAAAGATATTGGGCTCAAAATTAATATTATATTATAGCTATACATTTAAAATTCCATGCAAATCGGACCGTTATATCTTATAGCTGCCATAGAAATGATTGGAAAATTAATGGAAACAAATTATATCTTCTCTGTTTCTCAACGTATTTTTATAAATTTTAAGATATAGCTGTTTTTTTACGGTTTTAAAATTACTGTTTTAATTTAATTAAGATCGGACAACTATATCATATAGCTGCCATAGAAGCGATCGGTTGATGTATACAAAACAGTAAAATGTAATATGTTTAGGTAAATGTTATAAAAATGTAAATGCTTCGATATTTTTTTAATTTTACCAAAATGGATCGACCTGATGATCCCATTGCGGATTGCAAGGGTTTTTCTTATTTAAAAGAAATTTTTTGATTGATTGATTGATTTATTGACTTACATCCTAGCACAACAAGATTAACTTATCTTTAGAGTACTAGTCACATCGATTTTATACATTGAAATTCTTATAAATAACAAATTGATTTTAAGTATAATATTAAATTAACATAAAAGTTTTGTGACATATTATGAGTGTGGTTTTATTTTATAAAAAAAAAAAAATTTACTTATCTATGTATCATAATTATTTATATTTATGTATATATATATATATATTTTTTTTTTTTTTTTTTTTATTATTATTGTTAGCATTATTATTATTATTATTATTATTATTATATAATTTGTTTTATTATTATTTTTTTTTTTTTTTTTTTTTTTTTATTATAATAATTTTCCAATTGCTTCTGTGTTTATTATTTTAGGTGTTGAAAAAGGAGTTTTTTAAATTGCGTTGCGTTTTTGATCTGCTTGATGTGGTTTGGAAGTCGATTCCAAAGACGAACAGCGTGTATATAAAAGTGTCTTTCAGAACTTGCGAGTTTAAATCTTAAGCAAACTATATCACTTCTTCTTATAGAAGTGGCGAAACGTAATTTTTCGAACAGGTATGATGGCTCTTTAGTAAATATTATTTTGTGTAGCAAAAGTAAAGCCCTTGCGTTTGTCCAGTCATTAAAATTGAGATTAAATATTTTATACGAAAAAGGAGATACATGATCAATTCTTTTAAGGTTAAATATATACCTTGCCACACTATTATTTTTATGTTTTCAATTTTCATTAATTGTACGGATGTAAGTTGTAGCTCTGTTGCAAAGCTAAGAAAACGACTTAGGTATATTTATTTCGTGTTCTTATAAACAATGCATGCAATTATTTGTTTTTATTGTTCTCAGAAGGCTCTTGAGATTTAATCTGCATATTTTTATATTTTAATCTATTTAACATAGCCTCCAACAAAAATATGTATTGTTTTTGATTAATTGTCTTTCTAATTCAGAAACAATGACATTGTTCTTGCATTGGCTTTGGTGAGATAAGAAATAAATTTGCGAAAGAAGAAATCTCGCTATAAAAGTGGATTCCGTTCTAACTTCGTGCAATAGTCCGAAAAAAACATCAGAAGTGAGATGTATAATCCAACTGTGCTCTGGATTTTGTCCAGCCTCTTGATCGTCAGCAAAAGAGCTGATGCTACTGGTAAGCAGTCGTAATTATGCAATAATTTTCATATATAAATATATTATTTAGCTTTCTTTTACAGTGGTCCCAAGAACTACTACATAATGCCGACAAAAGTCAATTTCTTTGCCGCCCGCGATCATTGCATCGCACATAACGCTGACTTGGCCACATTCGAGTCCATTGCCGATCTGGAAGCGGTATCCAACTATTTGATTCAAAACGGCTTTAATTCCGAGGCTAACGATCTGTTTTGGGTGTCATACTGGGACTACGGCAGACCCCAAGGAATGTTCCATTCCATAGCCACGGGCCAGCTCTTGACCACTTCTGGTTGGACTCACGGACAGCCTGATAACGCCGGAGGTGTTGAGCACTGCGTCCACATTTGGAAGAGGGCTGGAAGTTACGGAATGAATGACAACAATTGCAATGTGAACCTCAGAGCCATATGCCAGCAAAAGACGTACCACTTTCCCCAAAAATGTTGCCAATATAGGCAACGAAATTCCACTTGTTAGCAACTATCCAAACCTTGTGGAAATTATACTTTTTAGAAAAGCACAATAAAGTTTTACCTTGAACATAAATTTGACATTGATTACTATTAATATTGTTATTATTATCAAGTATATAGTACAGTGCAAATAATTTAAATCTTAGCCTGTTGCTTCTGTTGTCTTTTCAATAATTCTGCCAAGGATGTTTGTTTTCGCTTGCAAATAATTTGATTTCAATAAAAATATGTATAATCTTAAACAATAACGATAAATGAAACGTCTATTGGAGAGTATTTCCTTGCACATGTGCCAGCAATGAACTTCTGCCCCCGAAAAAAAATAGATAGCATAGCTAAGACAATGCCAATTTGTTTATAAAGTAATTTACGGGCTGTAGAAAACAGCCAAGCACTGAAAGCTAAATGAAGCAACAACCGACGAAAGTCGTTTAAGAAATTTAATTTATTTAATAATAAGATTTGCCTGATATATTTTGATAATAATAATAATAATAATATAATATTTTTTCTGATTTATATTTTGGGTAAGAGTGATGTGTATTTGAAAAAATTATTGGGACTAATTATTAAGACATTCAACAAGGTTTATGGATAATTGCTTTTGTGTCATAAATTTGGTATTTAATTTAAATAATTTCATTGAACGGAAGCTGAATGCTATTATTGCAGTGCATGTACTGATAAATAAAAAGTCAGACAGCTAGAATACGTCAACGTTGACTTTTGACTTCATTAAAATGATTTTTGTGATTTTTTTCTCTGCTCTGCTGTTCAAGTGGGCACAATCGTTTCCCCAAAAACGGAAAGGAGCGCCAAGGGAGCTGCGGAATGTCCCAACAATATCTTTTCATTTGAGGGATAAGCGAGATGTGGGAGCGACTCGGGGTTGCTGCTCATTTTATCTGGCGCACAGACAAGTAGCATTTGTAATAACTGTCATAAGCGAAATTGGTGTTATCCTGCCAACACCACCGATTCCACCACTCTTCGACACAACCCCTGAACTTACGAGTGAAATTAAAAGACATTGGCATACCCTTGTGTAAGGTATATTCCACTTGCCATTTAAGATCATAACAAAAAATTCAAGATGAACTTACTTTATAATCAAATAAACTATATTTCTTAAATAGATAATTTTTAAATTTCTCAATACACTTTTTCAACTTTTTATTAATTTTAGTCTGAGGCTCTACCCTAGTTCATAATTTATGAATGTGTAGTGTCATAGCTACAAGAAAAAATCTCATGCAAACAGTATGTAAATACAGTTGTGAATTCAACAATGCCATAACCCCATTACAAGCTGTAAAACCCATGCAAACGTCTTGTGAATATATTCGAATTGTGAAATAATTTTGATTTATTAAACTCCCGCTAAAACAAGGCGGAAGATACAACACGGACAGAAGCTATTTCGCTTTCTGTCATTTTTTTTTGTGTTGCGAGAGATTTACTATCCTCGAAACCTAGGACAAGCCAAGGAACTCAATCCGAGCCAAGAGCCAAAAGTTTCCATTTCGATTCTGCACTTTACTCCCCTCGGCTCCGATTCTTTTCTGTTTTTGTTCTTGTTATTATTATTTTTTTTTTTGATTTGGCGGCACGTTCGCACTTTTTGCTGTCGCTTCATTTTGTATCCGCCCCGCCACTCGGATTTCCCCTCCCGCCGCTTTTCCGGCTGTTGTTATAAGAAACTCATTCGTATTGTCAACTTCGTTTTCATCAGCAGACAGCCGGAGAACCTGGAGGGGAATGCCAGCCAACTGACAGGAGCTTTAAGATAACCATTTTTATAACTACACGGCTGCGTCTCATCCACTTCCCCGTCCGGTTTTTGTTAGGCCTTCTGGGCACGTGAACAAATTTGTACCTACCTAATATATTGATAATAAGATTTACATAAATTAATTTAATAAATTTAATAAAATATATATTTTACTAATCTTTAGTTAAAAGGTTTTATGTAAGCTATAAGATATATTAATCTTACAAATCTAAAAATTGGAAATTAATTCAAAATGCTTCTAGAATTATTTTAAAATAACTTTATAGGAAAATGTACTTTTGAAATGATTCTCTTTTAAATGAAAAATATTTAGCACTAGCTTATTGAGTGTTTTTTCTTGCTGTGCATTATATACGGTTTCACACGCCTCTTCGGTTGCCCATTTATTTTTCCTGCTGTTGTTATCGTTGTTATTGTCGCTCGCTTGTCGTGCCCTGTCATAAAAAAAGCGAAGGAAAAGCGGAGGAAAAGCTGCGAGTCGCGGTGGGGGAAAAGTTAAGCATCTTGGCGGGCATATGACAGATTGCTTAAATGGCACCCATGTGGGATATTACCCATGCTCGAAGGTCGACCATCCTAGTTGACATTTCAAACTTTTTCTCCGCTTTTTTCTCGTCGATTTTTAAGTTAATTGGTATATTGTTGTCTTCGATATTGGGTTAAGGCATCAGCATATTGTTTCTATTACACTCAATTTATGTTTGAAAAAGCTTGTAAGCAGTTTTGAAATTATTTACTTTTAATAAACTCTCAAATGACTTAAGAAACCTACAAAATATATTATAATTACTGGATTTACTTTCTTTGTTTCCCATTAAACTTTAAGCTTTGGCTCTTTAATGGATCACTTTATCTTGGGCCTACTGGCGAGTGTGTGCAATCAGAAATGCCAACAACATTAACTGACAACAACAAGGACATAGCGCATAGCACATAGCACACACTCGACATTTTCCGACATGTCCTGCAGCAAAGGGAAATTCGTTTCCAGGCTCGCTTCTCAGTGGACGATAAACGGACGCGATTAAATGAGCAAATCGTTTAATTATAAGTCCACTTAATGCCAAGCGTAAAGCCAAAGGCTTTATAGGCGCCATGTCCCGGCACAAGGTGGCAGCGGTGGGTCGTGGGGGTGCTTGGGGATATGGATTGGAAATTTCGATTGCCTTTGGCCGGATCTGGGGAGTGGGGAGGCGTCCGGAAATCGTGACGCGACATTTTGACATTTCGCAGGGACCGAAGAAGGCCCCGGATAGCCGATAGCAACAATATGTCAATGCAATTTGCCAATGATACGGCAGGCTGTGTGAAAAACCTCGGCGCCGTCACCCCTGCAGGGTCTCTGTTCCACTAGATTTTCCCCAAAACTGCCAGCAGTCAAAATTCATTGGACAAGACGACTGCTGCCTTTGGCAGTTCTCTCCAAAAGGAATCACAATGGGAGTGGGAGTGGGAATGGGACTGCACATCTGTCATTTAGCCCACCTTTGACGATATTCCATTTAATTACAACATAGACGACACTGGAAAAAAGTTGAACTTCAAGCAAAATATTACCCAAATAACTATGCACTTAAAAGGACACTTAAGTGAATATGAATATAAGAATATAAGAATTAAAATTATGAAGTTATTCTTAGCTTTTAGAGTATCATAAATCCTCTTTTGAAGGACTTTGCTTAGTGTATAAAAGCGTCTAAAACTCGCTCCAATAACACGGTCATCAGCAGTTCTAACTCCCCGAAAAAAAGGACTACAAAACAGGGGGAAGGAGCCATGCAAAGGCATCCCATGCTTAAATTGCCATCATCGCGTCGAACGCATGTCGGGTCCAGTTGCCTTGTCAGGAATCAGGAGTCAGGACTCATGAGTCATGACCTCGCAACGCATTGACTGACAGCCTCGGCTCAAAATGTAAAACCAATGCACGCTTCACAAAAAAAACATCCTTTTTGCTGACACTGACTTGACTGATTTTGCAAAGCTCCGCCATGGGTGAGGGATTTTTGTGAATTTTAACAATTTAAGCTTAGTTTAAATGCATGAAATGGGTATGTTGAGTATATTAGCATTTGTTCGATATAATAATATTTTTGAGTCAAAAACTAATAAATAGATTATTTCTTAAACTAACTAAATTTTTAAACTACCAATTAGGACTTTAAATATAAGAATTGTACATAATTATGCTGAACATTTCATAAGAAAATATCATTTAAAAAATATAAAATATGTTTTATTCCAACAAGAACCATTTAATTGTTTTGAAAACTTACTCATTATAATTCCCCACTAAACATATATTACAGGTCCTGTTAAATCCCATCAATCGCGAACCCAGCTTCAGCCATTTAGCCCTGTTATTAGAGCAGTCTGTCATTGGTTTGAACAAAAGTCCACACTGTTTTAGCCAGTTATTTCAAAATTAAATAATAAAATAAAAAACAAAATATAAAAGATAGCGAAAGAGGGGAGAGAACAATGTGAAAAACAGTTCATGTTTATTTGAATCTCCGTGTTGACAGAGTGACAGAGTCGGACTCGGACCGGTCAAATATTTAATTTAAATCAGTGTCAGTGGCCATTAGGCGAACCGGTTGACGAGGATGGATGTCACTCTGATCGGGGCCAATTGTAAGCCGGTTAAATATAAAAACACAGCCCCGGGGCCAAAACGCAAATGCAAAAAGGAGCAAAAAACGCAATGAAATTAAATTAAAATCTCGCCTCTCTTTGTTATCACTTTAAATTGTTAAAGAGAGAGAGGGAGGAGCCAGAAAAACTGCAAATTGGAGCAGGAAGGAAATTAATCAAGGACTGGCAGGGGGAGTGGTAGAAAAACAATCCTTGCTACATGTTACCACCTGAGAAGCGACTCTTATGCGCATGTTTTTGCTTTTGTTTCATTTGCCAGAAACTACAAGGGAGCCCCACCCACCCAGAGATGAAGTCGGCGGAGATTGTGGATGTGGATGTGGAGGCGCTTACGTGTTTTCATTTCATTTAAAACATTTTCTTTGCCCAAATTACAAAATGCATCTAGCGCTGAGCCATCCATCAGCCATCAAGGCGGTCTAAAGGCAAGTAAGTGCCTTAAAATACTGAAAATAATTATAAGCTTGAGTTTTGGGCTGGGAAATGTGTGTCTTCCCTTGCGTAAAGTGATATAATTTCAGGTAAAAGTAGCTTTAAATTAAAGCCTTTAATAGCTTTAAGCTCTAGAAAATATTCAATAAATCATATAAAGCATTTATATCTTATCCTTTAAATAAAAGATATATATTTATAAGTGCAAAAAATGAAAATGATCAAAATTAAATAAATACAAACCTTTCTCAAAATATTCATTTATATTTTGTTATATTTATTTTAGTTCTTTTTTAATTTTAAGTTAATTTTATCATATCTTTTCTGCCACTTTAAAGTCAAGACTGGTCCTCAGGTTGATTTCTTTTATCTTTCGTCATCCCAAAATAACAGTATGTGCCTTTTGTACGTTTTCTTGCAGAGCCTGCGGTCAAAAGCGTGTATTTCTTTAGCCAAATTCGGCGAGAAAACATTTGGCTGGAGACTGGAAAGAAAAATAAAAGCCGGGGCATAACCACGGTGACACTTTGTGGCACACGCTTCCCGCCACGGTGGGACCCACACCTGAGAACTCAAAACCCCGGATGAGGCAATTTACAGTTACGCGGCCACGTGACTTACTAAATCAACTTGGACTGTCGCTCGTTTTGTGGCAGCCAAAAATACAGGAATAAGAAGTGAGAATACAACGAAAAAAAAAAGAACCTCAAATCCTATTCCCGCCCTGGGTGATGTCGCCGGAAATGTCGGGCTGACAAATCGCGTGCAAAAATCTGTGAAATCTTCGTCCATCTCTATCTGTGTATTCCCGAGCTTCAGACCCTGGTTCTATGGTGTGCACTCAGAAAAATCGGTATTTTCAGCAACCAATATAAAAAGCACAACGAAAAAATATATACAAATATTTCAGTAATACACAAATAGCTCTCTTTACGGCCCAGATAAAGCCGTATATCAAATCAATTATTCTGTAGATACATCAATATAGAAAATATGTTTTTTGGCCATTATAGCGACTCATTTTAGGACGTAAATCGAAAACTTGTCATAATTGAACAGGGCCGTTATAGCAAAATTTCGTACAAAATGCGGCCGTATAGGGAAGAATTTTTGTATTAAATAATCTTAGATTACCATTATCTTACGAAATTTGCTCTTAAGATTATGAGAACTCAGATCCTAACCCCTGTCTATTAAAAGCGGTAATTCTTTGAAAAAAGTTAAAATGCTTTATAATTCCCCACTAATTATTCTCTGATTCTGTCAAATGGAGCTTATATAATTTAGAAACCGCAAATATTTTCTCTAAATGCATACTCCTTAGCAACTCCGGCGAGTGCTACTTTGCTTGAGTTGGGTTTTGCTTTGGCGCCTCGTCCTGGACTCAAAAAGGAAAAAAATACCAGAGCACCGCCGGCGCCTCTTTGGCAATTTGTTGTGTTTGCTTTTTGTTGGTGGCAGCGCTGCTTTTGTTTTTGTTGTTTTATCCCATTCCATTGGCCGTGGTAAATTTTTTGATTAATCAAAGGACATTTTTTTTTTGCTGTTGGTGCAGTGCCCGTGTCGCTGGGCTGTTGGTTGGTTGGTTTGTCGTTTTGGCCAAAAAAGGAGGCAGAATTAATGCAAAAATGATGAGTGGAAATTTGTCAAGCTTATTTACTTCCGTCATTTAATGGGCCCGCGGCGAATCGGTGGGCGGTGGGCGGCGGGTGGGTCCGGATCCGGATCCGGAGCTGGAACTCAAGTCGAACCCAAACCAACAGACGGCGGAACTTATCTTTGTTTGCTCCCATTTCGTTGTTGCTGGAATTCTCTTTTTGTTCCTTTTGGCCCAAGGCAATTTTATGCATAATTTTCGGTCAATGCCTGACAGTTTTTTGTTCTTGTTATTTTTGCCAGCGACATTTTTTTCGCTGCTGTCACTTTTACCTGCGGCGACCATTGGCCATTGCATATTTTAGCCCGGATTTGTCCTAATGCGTTGAATATTTTTCACTGCCTTGTAAAGTGTTTGGTTTTTTTTTATTTTTTTTGAGGATGCTAAATCGAATTTCTCCTTGTTGGCATTTCCTTTCAATTTCGCTGTGTTTTTGTTTGCTTGTATCTGTTTGCCATAAGTTAGGTAAACGACTGCAGGAAAGGAAACGAGGGGCATAAGCGGTTTTTTTTCTCCCCATCCAGGGCTTCCTATTTGGTTTTGGGAATTGAGGGGAAGTGGCGGTAGGTTGAAGGTCCCTTTTTCGGCCAATAGGGTGCGAGTTAAGGGTTCTTGTGCCGGATTTTAAGAGGCATCTAGGGAAGTTTTCCAAGAATCGAGAGGAGCACTTAAAAGATTAAAGAATATTTATTAATTTACAAAATTGACGAAAGCTCTGTCCACAAATACTTAATGGTAGGGAGGCTATTATGGTGTTTTAGTTTATTTAATATTTTTTATGTGTGTCTTTTATTTACATATATATTTAATTACATATAAACTAACAATAAAAGATACAAATAAAAACGAGAAAGAAAGCTAACTTCGGTAAACCGAAGTTGGTATACCCTTGCAGTCTGCAATTGGATCATTGAAAATCGAACCATTTAAGTAATGTTGAAAAAACATCGTATTTTGTACATTTTACATTTTACATGTATAATTTTACATTTTCATATAAATCGACCGATCGCTTCTATGGCAGCTATATGATATAGTGCCCCGATTTTAATGAAATGAAAACCGTAATTCTAGAACCATAAAAAACTGCTATATCTCAAAATTCATAGAAATACGTTGAAAAACAGAGAAGTTAAAATTTTTTTTACATTAATTTCACCATCATTCCTATGGCAGCTATAGGATATAGTAGTCCGATTTCGATCGTTCCGAAATATATACTGCGTGCTAAAGATAAGACTATGCTGAAAATTTCAGCTCGACAGCTCAAAAACTGAGAGACTAGTTCGCGTAGAAACCGACAGACGGACAGACGGACAGACAGACGGACAGACAGACGGACAGACAGACGGACAGACAGACAGACGGACATGGCTAAATCGACTCGGCTGGTGATGCTGATCAAGAATATATATACTTTATGGGGTCGGAGATGCCTCCTTCACTGCGTTGCAAACATCTGGTCAAAATTATAATACACTCTGCAAGGGTATAAAAATGCTATTTTATTTATTTGGAATTGAATTCATAAATAAATTGAAGGCAACGAATAAAGGTAAAGCTAAGCTCATATATGTATGTAACTATTTTGGAAGACGTTGGCTTTGGTTTATACACAGGCTAAAAATATATTTTGAAATCTGATTCTTTGTCCTTTGACCATGGGCAAACCTCTCTTTAGTCCTCATTTAAGCTTCCAAAAATGATTGCAATTTGGGAAAGTCAAAGACATAAATGCCTGTACCATGAGATATGTCTTTCCATCTAAAATCCATATAAAGAGCTTGATTTATCAACATCTCTTCATTTTTGACTTACTTTTAAGAGTAATAATGTTGATTCTCAATAAATTTGCTGTCTTTGCGATAATCCTTTTTTTATTTACCATTTAGTTTTAATAAATATTTTTTATATATATTTCCCCATTAATTATGTACTTACTTTAAATAAATATTTAAATAATATCTTCCATAACTTTGTCGACCTTGCAACAGTTTCCTTTACTCTTAGACCTTTTAGCTTTTATTCGTATTTTATTTATTTATTTTCCCATACATCATTTAATACAATTAACAATTCACATACAATTATTAAGTTTACTTGCCATTGATTGTGTGTGTTCCTTATCTTTTCTGTGCTCGAAATATTCATGTGTAAATTTGTTGATATCCGCATTTATCCACCTCTATTGAAATAATTCTGACATATAATCGTATTTGGTAGCAAATGTTACATTTAGATACCTATATTATAATTTATATTCCATAGTTGATCTTTCGGCTTTGCATTTCACACGTACATAAATAAATGTTGCAATATTACACTTATAGAGGGCTCGGGACCTAGACTAATTCGATTTCGATTTCGACTATATACAAATTCAACTGTTGCTGCTGCCTTGGCTTGTTAACTATTCACTTGGCTCGAAATGGTGCTAAGGATCCACTTGATTGGATGCCCGTGTGTGTTTCTGTCACCCAATATTTTCTTAGAGTGTGTACACTGGCAGAGGAATCCTGCTAAACTTAGGCTACAAAAAGGACGCCCGTCAAGGCCAGCCACTAACTTTGGGTGACATGCCAGCGCAGGATGTGGACGAGGCTCAGAAGCCAGGCGGCCAGTGAAGCTGAAAATATTAACAAAAATATATTACTTATATCCTCTTTGAAATACTCCTACTGGATAACAATTTTAAGGATTTTTAAGGGGGACTCAGTCGATAGAAGCTAGAAACTCACCTGGCTGGCCGGTGATGCAGGAGCCGTTCTCGGTGAGCCGCTGATTGGTGCCGGCATCCTTCAGCGCCAGAATCGTGGTCTCCACTCGGCTCTCCCGCCGCACGCTGGCGATGCCCATGATGTCGGCGGAGCAGCTCAGCTGGAGCACCTCGCTCTTGCTGATGAACCGCTGGTCGTCCAGGTGCAGGCGCAGCTGCAAGTGGCTGCTGAACAGGTGGAAGCCGTCGGCATGGCGGGTGACCTCGTTGACTTGCGGCAGCAGGCTGTGCCCAGGTGCCTGTGGCCGGCCGTATCCAAACGGAAGCGGAAACGTGAATGCAAAGGGAAAGAGGGGGGAGAGTGTTAAAGCCAAATCTCAGACCACATGCGGGCGTGACTTGCACCAGGTGTCAGCCAGGTGCCAGTCCCATTTCCATTCCCATTCCCATTCCCAGTTGTAGTGGCAGTTGCCTCTGTCAACATTTGGACAAATTCGATGAGCAGGTCGGGACTGACCGGCTGACTGACTGATGTGCGACATGTGTATGGGCCTTGTGGCTGCGCCAAAACACGTCGCTGACACCCCTTAAATATGCACAGATGCACTGCGAAAAATGCGTAGTACTTAAGAAGAATGGCAGTTATTAAACGATAAAGATGCTATATTTTTCTTGTGCATTCCGCAGAGTTAGACTGAAGTTTTCATACTCGAAATCCTATAAATGAGAGCACTAGCGCTTTTAAATCACTTAAAAAGGTCTCTAAAAAAATGCCACAAAATATGTTATCGTAAAAATATACACGTTCGCATTAAATTTGGTGCCTGAACCATTTTATTGCTTACTTTTAGACACATTTTATAGTGATTTCAATTCCTAGTAACTTCTGGGGCTTCACCGCATAATTAGACAATTTAATTTAGAAAGCTTTCTTTTAGTTTTACTGACAAAGCTGCAAGTACTACTCGTTTTAATTAATCTTAATATCCTGGATTTAAAATTAATTTAAATGAAAATTAAATAATCACCTAAAGAGATTTTAAATTATTTTAAAAAAATTCTTCAGGCCTAAAATGTATTTATTTAAACGAAATAAAACAATTTGTACTCATTAGATTTATTTTTATTTTCTACAGTGTGCGAGTTCCAAGGCACTCGTCATATATGGATACATGATCCAATTGGTTTGCCTCCACTTACCGTCTTATTGTTGATATACCACATTAATTTGGCCGCAGGACTCGACCACTCGGAGCTGCAGTTGGCCACCAGATAATCGTGATATTTGTAGGCAAGTCGTACGCCCGAAATGAAGGGATCGTATTTGGGTAGCACTGAAATTATAAAAAATAACAAGGAGGCATTTCAGTTAAGTTAATATAACAGTCTTTGAATTATTCAGTAGTCCATTTACATTTATATCTTTTTAGAGTTAATCTTTAGCATTAAACTTTAAGTGCCTGCATATGCTTTCCCACTTAAATCCCTTATAATTTCTGAAGCTAAAGGCCTTATACTTAAAATGCCAAGTAGATGAATGTTCATTTGTTAGAAGTGCAAGCAAAGTTTAATTTTTGGTTCGCAGTTTGCAGAGAAACTGAAATTTTGGGCCCAACCCTTGCAGAATGCAATGCGGCCACAAAACTTATCCCAATTAGAGATCTGCAAAGTGGAACCGAAATCCGAGCTGCCGAGTTGCCATAGAAATGGGATGCTGTATGGTAAAGTACGTTCAGCACTTAGACAATTACCGACACGCCAACACCAAATATTTATTTGAAGTGTTAATTAATCTTAACAAATAATTGCCCAGGACAAAGTTTTTTGATGAAAACAAGCGTAATTTAGTTTATGGCGACTGCCCCCTACTACGACCACCGCACAGTAACAACAAATCCCGGATCCGAATGACTGTTGTTGCTGTGAAATTTGTGAAATATGCTAAGGACCCCAAGGTCCTCCCCGGGAGACACTGCCGGGGCAGCAGCAGCTCTGGGGGTTTGGGGGCATCAAAAGTCAGGCAGTCGGCAGGACTGTAAACTTTTTAATTGACTTAATACAAACCACTTTGGTGGAAAGTTTCTGACCTGTTTCAAGTACAACTTACGGGGTGGCCGGAGGACAGGCGGACGGAGTCAGGAGTTGAAGTTGAGTTGATGATTGCGGCCATGCTGGGCTTTCCCAACCCATTGCCATTGGCCTCTCGAATTGTGTGACTTGCATTGCGGGCGAAACAAAAGCAACAAAAATGAAAATTCAACGAAAACAAAGCAATCAACTAGGGTAAATAACCCAAAAATGGCAATGTAGTGCTGCCCAAGTACCAGTAAAGCGAAAAACAAAAACAAGATTGAAAAAATATACCCCAAACCCCAAGCTCCTACCGAAAAAAAATAAAAGCAAATCAGTTTTTTTGTGGTGAGAAAAATTGTATTGTTGCTGGGAATGCTAAACGAGCCCAAAAACAAGCAGAGGATTTCAAGGCTGGACAGGTGTAGCTATTTTGAAGAGTGTGTTTATATTGTTGGGGATTTTCTGACCTCGGAATGATAGCGTTTGCATTAAAAAAAGAGAAAAGTTGGGGTCAGGGTATAAATATAAAAAGAATTTAACTAGAAAAATCACTTAGTAGACCATTCAAAATATATATATACAAAGAATTGCTTGAGAAATTAAATGAATAATTTTTACAATCGTTATAAATAAATTACCTAGAAAAATCACTTACTAAATCATGAACAAATATTTAAGCACAAGGGGTTACTTGTGAAATTAAATGATTATAAATAACATAAAATTATTTAAAAAGAAGGATTGACTTGAGAAATTAAATTATTCATTTCTACAATGGTTATAAATGCTTTGGTTGCCTTTTTAAATATTTTAAGCTGCTCGAATTTCGGAGTTTTTGAATTTTCATAGTTTTGATACTGTTTTCTTGGTTTTTCGTTAATTTAAAAAACTTTAATTAAATTATAGGTAATATTCCATGATTGGCAGCATTTTTTCCTCAGTGCAAAAAAATTGTAAGCAGCTTGTCCCTGTCCTGAAAGTGCGGCAAATCTCCGAAGTAATTAAGTGCGGCTCAGTCGCCGTTTTATGGCCAGTGTTTGGACACACGCTGCTCGGGCATATCCTGGCGTGTCCTGGCATATCCTGGCATTCCCCGGCCGACTGCTGAGCTGTGCAAACTTGGCAAAGTTAATCAGTGTGATGACACACGGCACGCAGCTAAGCGACAAAATATTTGCCCGGCCAAAGTTTGAAGCAAACCTCAAGCCCCCGGGTTTGATCCTGTTTTCCTGCTGCTGCTGCTTCTGCTGCTGCCATGTCCCTGCCTCTGGTCCTGTTTTCTGTTCCTGTTCCTGTTTCAGGCATCATCAAAGTGTCCTGGGCGATTGCTGTTTGAAAATCAAGAGAGAGAGAGAGAGAGACGCTCTCGCCTGATGTTGTTGTGACAAAGTTTTTAAGGTGGTTACGATGGCGATGGCACTTTAGTGACAAAATTCCCAAGTCGATTGTTGGTCTGTCAACAGCTTCGCTTCGCCCTTTATTGAAACAAAAAACCGGGCAACACCCTGGCTACAACTACAGCCAGCTAAAACTACGTGCATTCAGTGCCCCCTGAAACCACACTTAACCAAACACTTTCCCCTTGTTTTTCCCCCATTTTCCCGCACACGGACACATTGTTCTGCCAAAAGAGGACTTTAAACTTTTCCGCTATCTCGTTGATGAACTTTGATGCCATGGCTGGTTGGCTTTATTTTGTTGTTTTGGCCGCCGCCCTCCCTCGTGGCATTGTATTTTTTTATACAGCTTATTCTTTGGATTTGTGTGGCTATATCTACCCCGTATATATGTATATATATAAATTAGAATGACGAAGCCAACTGGCCACTGGAGCTGGCATGTGCCAAAGGCACTCCACGCTCCGCGGACAATGCAGCCACTATGATTATGTGGCTGTATATATACAGAGGGTTTTATTTGCATATTGCATGCACTGTTGGTCTAAGCCGGGGTAGAAAGGTAAGCCAGGAGAAGAATGTGCGGAAATCTTTTAAAAATATGACATATAAGGGCACTCTTGAATGCTATTGCTGGGATACTTTAAACAGAAAACGTTTCAAAATGATTAAAAATTAGAGATTTTTAACTTTTAGGTTGTTAGTTTTGCTAGTTAACAAGTTTTTATTAAAAATCCCCTATTAGTGATAAAGTCATTGGAAAGATCTTTGTAATTTTTTGGCATACAAATGTGTTTCGATTTATTTATTTGATTAAATCAGGCCAGACCTGGATTCCGCAAGAAGCCTTTTCAAATGATTTAAACATAATCAACTTTAAATGTTATCCACAAACATTTATTATTTAAATAATCCTAGTAACATTTTTATATACTATGCATTATTTATAAATATTAAAATATAATGCACAATCGGTCCACATTTATGCACTTTGCATCTGCACTTATTTCAGTATTTTACAATTTCAAATCAATCACCATAAATCAGGAAGCCATAAATAAAAGCCAACTAATAATCGATAGCTTGCCATTGTGGCTGGAAAGCAAGGGAAAATCTTTCGAGTGGAGCAGGAGGAAAGTCGTGGGAAATGGAAAACTCTCCACGTTTCTGACTGGCACTTAATCTAGCCGGCGGGATTTCCTCCATGTACAACAACTTGAGGAGCATGGCTTACTTTGTCTATTTGAGTACGCAGAATAGATAAAAGTCAAATTGACATGCAAATAGCGAGCACACAAACAGTCTGCCCTCTGCCTTTGCCGAACATCCAATTAAAGACGCAATACAAATACGAAAATGCGAATTCAAATTTGATTGTTACGCGTAAACAAATGCTTAAGTGCGCATTATGCAAATCAATATCTCTCTTAAAGTAACGTCAATAAATAAGACGACGCCCGCAAACCGAGTCGGAGCACTGGCAGAGAACTCTGCCTTCCATTTAGCGTCTATGTATATCCAGCTACAGCTTTGCCAGCTACAAAAGGAAACAAATCGCTGAGCGGCGAAATTGCGACAAATAAATCATTTTGAGCCGCATAGAAACTAGAAACAAAAGACATAAGCAGGCCATTTCCATTTGCCTCGCAATGACGTTGGACCGAAATCAATTGATTTGAATTTCAAAGTAGAGCCCGAGCCCAAACCCGAGCCCGCGCAACCGAAAGTCTGACTGACTGACTGAGTGTCTGTCTCTCTGGCGCTTCGGTTGCTCCTGGCCGCAATCAACCACAAAACGCTGGAAAGGGCCATTGTTACACGTGGAAAAAATGGTAGAGGAAGGTCTGGGAAAAATTATAGATTGAATAGATTAATAGAAAATAAATAGATTTTTACATCGTATTTTTCTATAAAGCTTTTCCTTGTAATTAGCCACTAAGAATTAGGCAATATTATCTAGGTCAGGGTCAGGGACCTTGATTTTAGTCCAAAAATTTAATTCTAATAATTCAGACAGAGAGAAAGTATTTTCTTCTAGAACCTTTTCTTGTACTGAGCCCTCAAAAAATAGGCAATGCTTCCTGAGTACAGAGTGCCTGGTATTTGCATGGTCGGGAATCTTGATCATAGTCAAAAATAAAATCAGATTTTGACAAGAGAGATATCATATTTTTCAATAAAATTTTACCTTGTGGTCAGCCACTAAAAAGTAGGAAATATTTTCAAGGTCAGGGTCAGGGATCTGGATTATAATCCAAAAATTTAATACTTATCAAAGATAAATTCACAAGAGAGAGAGTATTTATTTATAGAACCTCTCCTTGTACTGAGTTCCCAAAAAGTAGGCAATGATTTTAGCGAACAGATTTATTATACATTAATTTACAATTTAAATAAAAATAACAATTAAATAAAATTAGATATTTTGCCACAGTGTAAGCCAGAGTGTTGGGTGCAGGGCGGAATCATCGTCATGTACGCTGCCAATCAAAGCGAAATCAAAATGGTGGGCGATGCGAGGCGAGGCGATGCGATGCGTCGCGCTTGCCAGTCGCTTTCGGCGGTGCTGCGCGTTGACGTTAACAAACCGAACTACAAGTGCCGCAAACGAGTTGGTCCCTGGATTTCTGGTGTATTTGTTGGAGCCATTGGCACTGCCACAGCCTCTGCCACTGCCATTGCCATCCTCGTTGCTGTTCTTGTTGTTGCTTAGGCCCGGCACAGCACGTGACAACGGCAAACGACCGCGCATTGTAGATTATAAATTGATTCGTACAAAACTCACAATTGAGTTGAATTTGTTCACCAGTGCGGCAGGTGGCGCAGCAGCGGGGCGTCGACTGGAAGGGGTGCCCACTGTAGCCGGCACAGTGCCAAATGTGGATGGAGGATGGTTGCCAGGATTTATTAACAATCATTACTCATACAAATGGCTGACGCGTGTCACAATTTTCCAGCATTTATGCGACGCCCTTTTGAACTGCCTACTGCCCTAGGTTCGCGACCCCTCCACCGATATTCCGCTCCTCCTCCGGCTATCTGGTAATCCGTGATTCGCCGCCACCCGGAAAACACTCCGCCGGTGTGGCATTGATAAATGAAAGGGAGTTGCCGACCTACCCGACCCCGACCCCGACCCGACCCCTCCGACTACCAGCCGTTCACCCGAAAAATCTACGGGTTCGGTGGCCGTGCAAAGACCATTTATAATTTTATTAAGTGTTTGCAAAATTGCACATAATTTGTTGTCTTTCTGTTGCAAAACATAAATCAAAGACAGCCAACAAAAATTACACACAGCAAGTACACAGTGAAGCGAAATAGGGCATTGGACAGTGGGAATTGTTGAAGAGAATTGAAAGAAATTATTGGTATTGTAACTTGTCGAGGCTTCGACTAAAATGTATATATATATATATCTAGAGTTTGATTATCTCTTAAATAGGAGATTATCTTAAATAGGAGACATAATATAAAAAATAAATTTTGCACTAAAATATTGCATACTTTTAAAAACTTTTTTTAAGAGATTTTAAAATCCCAGTGATTTCTGTAGCACCCTCTTATTAAGAGAATTATAAAACTTTCCCTTCAAGATTAAACAAGGAAAATTGCCTTTGTTTTATCCTCAAACAAAACGGCGCCAAAGAGTATGCTACATTTTGGTGCCAACTGACGGCCAGTTATTTTATGGTTCTTTCCGGAATAAATGTAAATCCTCTCCACTGTACATGCTTAGCTGGAGCTGGATCGCATTTGCTGCTCGAAGAAATATAAATAAAACTGAAAACGGGTATGTGAACCTACCTCCGACTGTCATATTGGCCGTCTGATCGATCAGCTTGAATTCGGGAGCGTCGCCGGACACCTCGCAGCGGTATTGGCCCGAGGAGTGGGCATTGAGCTTCTCCAGCTCCACGTTGCAGATGAATTGATTGCAATGCGGCGAACCATCGGCGATGGTGACACCTTTAACGGGGAACCAATTTGTTGTCGGCGGCGTTAGTGGCGAATATCTGCAAAGACAGGGACAGAGACAGAAACGTGGCAGAGTTAGACCGAGATGGAGTCGAGTGCTGCGCCAAAATCGAAGCCATGAAATATTGATGAGGGAATCATGCAAAAAACTATTTTCATATATATACGAGTTCTCCTTTTTGCCCTAGTCTCAATTTCAGTTCCCGCATCGAGTTGTATCCACGATTTGGCAGAACTGTCGATTTTATTATGAATATTATGCAGTTCCCAGCTCAGCTCTGCATCCACTTCAAAGCACAAATGAAATTCAAATTCGAATACGAGTACGCATTCAAATTCCATTCATTTATGTCTGTTTGCATGCAGGGAATGTTGCATTTGACTATAGCAATTAGCGCAGCGTTTGGGGGAAATCCTTTTTCACTTTTCCATTGAAGAATCGAAAATGAAAGGATACTTTATAGATATAGAGCTCTTGGACTGAACTGATTAGCTTGCTAAATGGCCATTTGTTTGCTCAATTTGGTATATTTGGTATTCCGGACAATTGAATGATCGAAATGGGATTTGTTAAACAATAAAGTTGCTCTGCATGCTAAATCTGTGTGACCATATTCGAATTTAATTATAATGCTCAAAGCTTTAAGTACCAGGCTTCTCATAGTCGGGCACACTCGCAGTGCCTTTATTAATGGTCAAAAACACTTGACTAACTAATAAATTAAGTAATTTATGGTTTCTACAATTTCTATGCATTCCTCTAATTATGACAATGTTTCCTTGAAAACCACAATTAACTGGGATTTCTGTAAAATTTCTTTGGGTTAAAGTTAAAGCCAAATACACAAATGTATATGGTAAGGTTGATTGGCTATGTTTCAAAACACTCAATTTAACAAATAGAAAATAACGGCCGAACAAATTCCGAATTACACTCGAATCGCGTGTATCTTTTGTGACGTTTTTTGTGTGTTGCGAATGGAAGCAACCGCAGTGTCAAATGCACATGAATAATTGAAGCCGAGTGCAGACCGCACAATCAAAACGTTCACACAAAAGCGTAATTGATAAAAGCCAACTCTGCCTACGGCAGTAAATTACTGGGCAGCCAGCTCCAGAATCCAGTCCCCTTTCAGAAATACCACGCTCCGCCCCCGTTTGCCGCGAATGTGTCAAAAACAATAATTTGGAATCGAATGTGGTAGCAAAAATACTTCAAATTTACATGCAACATTGTTGCAGAAGGGGGCGTGGTTGCAGGCCCTGAGTGCACTGAGCCATCAAATGTTGTTTTAAATGGAAAATGAAATTTAAGAAAATATATTTGTGATGGAATCCGAAGATAGATTAATTTTTATATGATAAAGAAAATTTAATCGACTTTAAAATGTCACTTTTACTTATTAAAGAAATATTAAAATACCGAGATTGCTTCTTTAATTAATTGAATGAACTCATTCAAGGCTTCAGTAATATTTTGTTCTGTTAATTTTTTAATTCTTCAATGGGATTTCGAAAACAAATTCCTGGTTATTAAATCATCTTTTTTCCGCGAGTGTTTTTTCTGAAAGTGAGCGAGCCAGTCCATTTGGCAAAGCCCGTAACCCGTTAAATGGTTCTGATATTTGTCATAAATAATAATTTTTTTGCCAACATCAAAATCAATAACGAAAAACATGGCAACAAAAACTAAAAGAAGAGTAATGCCCAAACACGTACACCTTTGTTAAAAATTTCTCGCTCGATTAAGCCCCGGGATGAAGAGCACGGATCTGGGGGCTGCAACTCCTGGCCATTGGATTCGGGTTGGGCTCCTCACCCGTCCAGGTATGCAGAGTGCAACAATTAAGCCAGTTAAATAAAAAGCCCTCTTCGCACATATTTGGCCCCCGATATGGCTGCGCCACCTGGCCGCAATTGCAGGCGCCCATAAAATCCATTTCAATTAAGCATTTAAATTAGTTGCGACACTTTCAACCCTCTCCCGTTTGTTTTTGTTTTTTATTTCGGCTAGGGGCCTTCACTTTGTTGCAGTTTCATGACGTTTTCAATTTGCGCCATAAAATCTGCATGAATGCGCCGGCACATTTCGCAATCTCCCAACTGCCAGCTACCCCAACACCATCCTCTATCCTCCATACCCAATCTCCCGCCGACTCCCCGGCGACTTTTTATTATTTCAAACTGAATGCCGAAAAATATTTTTATGGTTGAGGGGGTGGACCGTCGCTTTTATTTGCTCTACGGCCGCAGCCGGTTGGCTCACCTGAAAAACTCGAGGCCATCCTTGTACCATTTGACAGAGTTCAGTGTCCGATTGCCCATCGCGTAGCTGCAGAAGAGCTTCGCCTTTTGGGCCACGTCGATGATCCGCGGCACGGATAGGTTGGACAGGTGCAGTCCCTCTGCGGGCACGGGCGCCATTCCTGCAACGAAAAAAGGGGGCAACAGTGTTGTCAGCCATGGATTCTTAAGGGGGGTGTAAACTCAATCGAGCAATAAAACTTTGCTTAAGACGGTGTAAATAATAAAATAACTTTATTCTAATTTATATTAAAAATATGGGTATGTTTGTTATTTAATAATAGACCCTGCAGTTCATTTTATTTCGTAATTATAATGACTATTTTAAGGTTTTCCGTAGATCATACTAATATACTTCTGTAAGGAAATTAGCCTCTTGGAAATGAAACTGATTCAAATTTTTTAATTTAAAAACCCAGCTATTTCCATTTCTATGCCAAATTTGGCTAGAATATAGCTCAGGTGACACTACTGAGTACATCCAGAACGCGAAGCGATTCGATTGGCATTATTCGGTAAGCTGCTGATAAGTGCGAGCTCGCCACGCGGTCTCGCGGGGCGTATGAAAGCGTTGAATGGAATCGAGGAAGGGCAGGATGACCTGACCCCTGAAGAACTTAAAATAATAGATTTTGTTTCGTTATCCGTGGGGATTTCACTGTTTACCAAGGTTTTTTTTTTTGTTGCTTTGATAAACTGTAAGGGAGGATGTGTGGACCGGGATGTGTGCTTGTTTTATGAATATTCAACGACGGGTGAAAGTGTTCACATTTATGTGTCACAAAAATCGCAACCAAAGCAAGTCATATGGAAGTTTGAAAGTAAAATGGGTTTCGTAGAGCAAGAACATATTCTCGGATAATATTTATCTACTAATCAGTAAATAATATTTATTGAGCTTACTATTTATTAATTTGAGATAAGATCTATTATAAGCGTAGGGATTATTTTAAGTGCTTATATAGATACATTTTAAATCAAGTTATATATTAATATAGATTTATTATATTATTTAAGTATGTTTGGATATTATTTAATTATTTTTGTATGACCCTTTTCGCCGCCCAGCAGGTCAGACTGTGGAGCAGACAGAACCCTCTTCTTTCGAAAGTCGAGGTGCCAAAAAGGTCGCCATCGTTAATGCCTTGACTTTGTGTGCTGACCCGTTCTCGAGCTTTCCGCCTTCACACTTTTCGGTGGCCATACACTTTGCACCATATTTTTATACATTAACTCGTATTTTTATTCCCATTTTTATTCCGCGTCGCCACATTCATTATTGCATTTAAGCCGCGGCCCGCAAATGCAGGCCATGAATCAAATGGCCGACCCGTCGGCCGACGCCGACGCGGGTATTAATTAAGTTTATATTACTTGGCCTGATAATAAAAATTGTACAAACGGAGCCGGCGGACGAGTGGGCGTGCGTACTACGGTTATCCCGTGGCTCTCGTGCTATCTTGGCTGTTGTGGCATGTGAACTATGAACTTTGGCTGACCGACAAAATAATTAGCCCGGACGTCTCTCGCCATCTCTATCTCTCTCTCTCCTGTCCTTTTTTCGCACGCAGCACTAGCTAGTAGCGGAAGCAACAGTTTTTCGTTTGTTTATGTCCTGGCGCTTTTCCGGCGATTATTTCCAGGGACGAGAGAGTTTTAATGGCCCCTGGGACAACGGCTTGAACGTCGACTAATTACAACAAATAACAACGGAGCAGACAAACAGAAATTAACTTATGTGCTACATAAATTAGCGATGTAATATGACTTTTTCTCTGACGTCGGCCCCCGGATGTCCTGAATTTATTGCCCAGGCAACAACGGGCTGATGCTCGTCCCCAAGGAGACGAAACGATGACTAATCTGCGTGACACGGTTCGCATTTCAAACCACAATAATAATAACAAAATGTTCAGCTTACGAGTAAAGTGTCAAAGGACATGAAAATGCATAAGTAAAGAAATACCCTTGGAGAGGAAATAATCGAGGTAAAAGGTAGCATATTAGGAAAGCGGTACTTTAAAGGTGTTTCTATTTTAAGAAATATTATTTTTGTGGATTAAATCAGAACTCTAGTCAGCAAGCAGCTCATCTTGCAAAGAATAAGAATATATATAATATTTAAGCAAAAGCAAGTCATTAACCAACATTGTTGTATGAATTTTCTTTTTATGGTTGGGATTATGGTGAAATCTGTCACTTAATTTAGATTAAAGTTCACCGACTTATGCTTTATATATGCGCAGCTTAAATTCTATATTAATTTACATATTTAACTTATTTATTTGACTCACAAACAGTTCAATAAATATGCAGAAAAATATATGCAGCCTTAGTGCTTGGCAAATTGCAAAAAAGAAAATTCTATATGTTATTTAGAGATAAATTATTTATGCCGCAAGGCCATTTGACTTTCACCTTTTTAGACATTTGCATATTTTTGTTTATCAGTATTTTTTTGCGGGCTGTTAGTGTTAACTGCTTTTTTTGCGCTGCTCTCTGGCCATTTGTAATGATGTTTTGTTTGCATGCGAAATTAAGGCCAGATGACATGTGCGATTACGTTGGGTTTGCATAATATTTGGTGTATTTTTTCCCCCCTTTTTTGGGTTTTGCTTGCTGATTCAACGGTGGGATTATATTAAACGTTTTTATTGTTTACGTTGGTATGTCGGTGTGTATATGCCAACCCTGAATAGTTTAAATTGCTGGGCGCTTAGAGCAATTTGCCGCTCGGCGCAATCTTCTCGACAAATTGCTTTATGTGCGCATCCCAGACACATTACTCATAATGACGGGCGAAAAATTCGATTAGCCTGGAAAGCAATTAACATGCGAGGCGCGCACCCACATCCTTTGAGGGGGAAATTAACCCTCTGGCTACCAAACTATTGAGCTCTCTTATTGGCGAATTTATAGAGAATAGTTAAAAAATGATTCGGAATTCTAGGTAATTCCAAGCGCTAGTTGCGATTCATGCGTATTATTTTATAATTTTAATCAACTATTTATTTATTTAAATTCATAGAAATATGGAATTTGCTAGTAGAAATATTTCTTGTATATGAAATTATTAAATACCTAGGAACTTGCTACTTTATTTCATATCATTTTCCAATACAAATATTTGTGCGGCACACGTGGGTTAAGTGGCCTATATCTGCGAAAATGACGGAGGCCATTCGTGGTCAACTCGGTGGCCGCATGAATGCGTCTCGTTTCGTTCCCCCTGAAACCCGGAAATCTGGCCTAAGCCTCTTTGGGCCAACTTTGCTTTTGGGCAAAGGCAAAAGAAGCTGATGCTCCAGTTGCCCTTGACTGATTGTCGGTCAGTTAATATCACTCAAGCATGCCGTGGCGACGAAGCCTCGATGACAGACAGACAGCTGACCATGTGAGCCCGGCGATGAGTTGGCCAAAAGCCGGGTCCTCGGCGCTCAGAAGACCCGATCCGGACCCCCTGGCTCACATGCGATGAGATAATGAATGCGTTGACGTTCAAGGATTTAATGTGCCGAAACAATGATGAATTAGTGACGAGACAGAAATTTCTCGAGCGCAAAATAATGAGCATTAAGCATTTGGCTTGCTCGAGTCCTGGGATCCCCGTATCCCCGTATCCTCGGGGACAATCTCATGATGGCCTGCCGCCCCAAAGGACAACGGCCTTTGGTTTGGTCTGGTTTGGGCCATTGTGCGGACAATTTGCTTTGAATTTAGTTGATTGCCGGACGGAATCTGGCGCCATTTGTGTGTTTTTCTCGCATTAAATTCAAAAAGATAATTTGAAATTTAAAGGAAGCCCCGAAAAGACTATTTGCTAATTTAAATTTTAATAGCCATCGCCGGCCAGGGCGAGCTCAACGATTTTTCCTTAGGTAAATTTATCTTTGTCATCGCCGTTGACATTGACATGTAAGGTCTTTGTTTTTGGTTTTTCTTCTTTTCTGCTGATACATTAAGTGTAAGTGTATACGGGAGAGGTTGAATTGGATAATTCCGAGAGAACTGAAAAGCTTTAGCTCGGAGATAAGCCATCAGGATATTTTAAAATGTATTTAGAACAGACACCCTCAGAAATACGATTTTTTGAGCAGAAAAATCGTACAAACCTCAAGGGTTTTAGCTTTTATTAGCTGTTACTAAGTAGATTATGTAGATTTTTTAGCTAAACATTTAATAATTCAAGTTTTACCAGTAAGAAGTAGGAATATCTTGTATTTCCAAGAACTTCAGTACATAATATCGGGGCTTATTAATTAAGTTAAATAAAATCAGCAATGTTCATAAACTTTTTAACTCAACTAGCATTTTTAAAAAATAATTTGTAGCCATAAAAATACCATCTTCGCTAGGAAAACTCCATGATCAAGTTTAAATTTTACACAAACACAAGTTTAAATTTTGCACAAACACTTCCTGTTTGATTAGCATTTCCCTAAAAGCATTTCCTTTCCTCTCCTGAAACCTCATTTAGCTGCCGACAGTTGCTTCTAGTTTTCGTAATTTTAAAGAAAACGAGAAGTGAGAGCTCAGTTACATGATTCGTTACGCCCTGAATGGAATGCATTCCTCGAAAATTTTCTTGTTAGTTTTATGCTGAGCCACAGCCAGGACTCGGGACTATATTTTTTGCTTGTCAATGCCTCCTGTTCCTGCTCGGGTCTCTGGCGTGTCCCCATTTCCATCTGCTCCCCCATTTCCATCATAATTTTTTGCTCAACATGTTATTGCTGCTGGTTCTGCTGGCGGAGGAGCTCTGAGAATGTGGCGCACATTTCATCTTGGTTACATTTACTTTCCCTTTTCCTTTCTATGTTTTTCTCTCTTTTTTTTTTTTTTGTGTGAGGCCATATATTCTGCTCGTATTTTAGTTAACATTTTTAGTGGCTTTCGTAGTCGGGAAACAACAAAAGATTCATCATCTTTTTTTGTTACACTGAGAAAAGAAATAATTGAGAGGAAACTATTTAAGCCTAATACGCCTAATAATATTTAAATATATATTTGGAAATATTTTAAGGGATTTAGTTTTTGTAAATACCTTTCTCTGTATCTGAAAGTTTTGTTGGCGGACTTTAAGAATAACTTTAATTCGGAGTGTATCGTTCACTAAAGTGTTCCATTTTTTTTTTTGCATTTGGTTTCGCAGCTCTGGTGTCTGTTTTAGTTCCTGACAGTTTTATACACTTGGGAATCGGTTGGGTCTAGTTTTTGGGGAGGCTTTCTGCGCATGATATGCGTTGATGGATTGCCCTGGGCTAGGATTCCTTTTTTTCTTTTTTGGCACGCCTTCGATTTCGAGTGAAAGAGAGTTCGCTGGCTACCCACTGCTCTGCTGCTGATTAAAGCGAGTCCAGAATGAACTCAACTGTTATAGCATTATGCATAAATTGCGAATAAATATGTAATCAGGCGAACAAGTTCCTGCAGATGCTCAGGAGCAAAAAAAACTGCATACTTGCAACTATAAGATGCAGCGAGTCGACACTTGATTGCAGGAGAAGGACACTCGTCAGGGCAAAGGACCGGGGCGGGGCGTGGCCGGGATCGACCGGCTGAGCCGGCAAGTAGGTAATAGTTTCAGGTAAAAGCCTGTAAACGAGCAAAACTGGCACAAACGAGCTGCAAGTTGAATGCAGACGAAGATGACGATGATGATGGTATGGAAAAATATAAAAAGAACTGTCTAACTATTGAATGCCGAATCAGAGATACACCTTCAGCATATTATTTAAAATAAATATAAGAACTTGAAACCATGTTTTAGTACAGTTTAAATAGTTAAAATATATCTTTTTATATTTGATGTCTTAAAGGATGAATTAAAAACGAGATTTGTACTCTAAACTCAGCTTTGTTGCCCTGCGAAAGGGTATAGAGATAGAGAGGAGAGCGAGGGCATCTCCACAAGGATGCCCCGAGATCCTTGGCAGCTGTGGCGAATGCAACTCGAGTCGCTGGATATAAAGCCATTCGGTTGGAAACTGTTTGCCAGTGCCAACTTGTAGTGGCTGTGGCAGCGACGGCATCAGAAAAGAGCTCAAGTAGCAGCCACTCCCCCTTTAGATATTTTCCCACTTCTTCTTTTATTTATTACACGGCGTATACGCAATGCAAATATATATTCCGCGATGCATTGTTTATGCTTCGGGCTCGTTCATATTTATATTGTACTTTTTCCTATCGTGTGTTTTTCACTATTTCGGTGCGGCGCTTTTTTCGCCGTCTGACAATTTTGTTTTTGCTTAAAATTTATTTCCGCTAGGTGCAATTTTTGCGTGATTGTTTGTTCTGCCTTCTGCATTTTGCATTTTGCAACTTTTTTAATAATTTTTATAAATTCAGGACCACTGCCGCCGCTGCAGCAACCTTTTTCAATCTGCAATCTGCCGCTGCCATTCTTGACGTTCCTTTTGCTTTTAATTAAAACGAACTCTCAATACAATATGCTCGGCTCTGGGAAAGCGACGCTTGCCTTTTTGTTTGCTCTTAATTTTCCTCCGCTTCCTTCTATATTTTTTTCATCCTCCTTTTTTTTGTTTTAAGAGTTTTCCTTTTTCGGCGTGGTTTTTGCTACCCGTAGATTTCCCACGTCCCATAGTTTGGTCTTTCCACACAGTCTCCATAGACGCTGGGGTTTATTTATTGGGTGTGTGTTGTGTGTGTGTTCCATTTTGGACAACAAAAAGTTGCAAAACTAAAATTAGTAAACTAGCCGGAGCCGAGAGTTGCGAGTGAGATGTGGCCATGGTGGTGGCCTATAAATGCAAAAGGGAAAACGGCTGCGCGCTGGAAAACTGTGCCAATTGCACAAGTTATGGGCTGGAAATTGAAGAATGGCCCAGCAGACTGGCATATTTCAATCTTCACATTTTTTTGTTTTGCTAATTGCTATTCAAGGGTCCCTTTTACGGCCAGCGGCACAGAAAAGTAAGAGTAACTTGAGTTCGAAAAAAAATAAAAGTTGGAAAGGTCCCTAAACGAAAAGCTAACTATTGTTAAAAGTTGCAGACATTGTAATCGTTACGAAAGTTAAGTAACTACTACTTTGTTCTTATTTTCAAAAAAGGATTAAAATTAAAAACAAATTGTATATTACATTTTTATAAGTCTTAGAAATTTTATTTTAAATAGCAATTTTTAAGTAAAGTAAAAAATTGTATTTTAATTACTTCTAAGGTTTCTTACTACCTAAATAAAAAAATATATATTATTTTTTCTTATTTACGAATAAACATTTCTAAATGTGGTAATATTATTTGCTAACATTTTTATATGTTTTATAAAAGTCACATAAAAAATGCAAAATTTAAAGGTTTTTAAGTGTATATTTTAATTTGAAATTCCAGAAAATCCTTTTTAATTAATAATTTCAACATTTACTCAATAAATATTATGAAAGGAAAATGTTTTAAAATTAATTATACAAGTACTATTCAGTGTATAGCCTTCCTTTTTTTTGGGAATAAAGCAAAGCTAAACTGTTGGCCAAAAGATCATTAACGGCTGGCAAGACGACAAGGGGCGAAAGCAAAATAAAAGGAAAAACGAGGACACTTCACCTGCCACGAAGGAGTAGCGGCCAACTTACACGAAAAACTGCAACAAACACTTAAGGAAACTTTTCTCATTTAACGTCGACTCAAACTGAAAAGCTACTCAAAATCTATTTGAGTTGCCGGCAGCGCTAGCAGCGACTTTTTGCAATAGAATAAAATCCATTGGACACTTTTGCAAAACTAATAACAAAATATTAAGTTTACACAAATTCGAGCGAGTAAAAAAATCAAGTAAAAGTAAGAGTAAAAGGACGAAGAGGAAAAACTTTGCACACTCGCCTGCAATTGACAGCCATTAAAGTTGTCCGCCTTGCGGGCCAATATCAATTTTAATGTATATTTTCAATTGCAGCGTTTAGGGGCGGAAAAAGTTTACGTTGGCATAAATATTTTTCAGAATTTTTCTTCGCCTCCTGTTTTTATATATATTTTCCAGCCATAAATGTCGAAGCGAAACATTGGCTTGCCGCTGCATATGTTTGGGAATGCTAGGGAAGAGGAGTGGCGAAGGATACTGCATCCGTAAGATACTTTCACATCAGCGCAAATGCCGTCGCATAATGTTTAAGAAAATATATATTTTTCCCATTCGATGCAATGTCGCTGCGTTGTTTTTTCCACATCGTCTGCTTATTTTGCCAAAGTCAAATATTAGCTGAAAAGTTGAGAAAGTTTTCTCAAGCAATTTTGCGCTTACATTTTACGAAGGAGGAGCAGCGACGGCGATGGCGACGGCGACAGCATCCCAGCACAGCTCCTGGTCTATCTGTCAGGCATTTCCTTCGGTTTTCACCCGGGCTTCCTCTCGCATTTTCCTGCGTTCCCACCAGTGGCTTTACACTGGGCCTTCCCGCCCCCCGCTCACCAGCGGGACTACGCCACAGATCTTTATCCCGAGCAGCTGCCCCGGCATCCTTCTTGCGTTTCATTTTCCCCCAAAGTGCATTAAAAAATATTGTTGCTGCATGGTCGGATACGAACAGCGCGTATCATTTTTGATAAAATTCATGGTAATTGTTTCAACTGTGAATTTATCGAAGTTTTTCATGTTACGCACAAAACTTTGCCAAAGCCAACCGCTGAGACTCTGACAGAGACGGCAATATGGCCAGAGAAATGGCAAAGGAAAAGGAAAAGGAGGCAACGACGACGAGGACGAGGACGAGGACGGGGCAGGCATTGCTTTTTATGGTACAGTGGGGAGGAGTGTGGAGCTTTTCGGGCAGATTGAATGGAGAATGGATGCTTTCGACATCGACATCGACACGGCATCGCTGTCAGTTAGCTGCTGCCTCAGTGTGGCTGCACTCCCCGGAACCATCCAACCCGGCCCGCCGATCTGCAGGAGTCGCTTTCAATAGTATGTGGTTGTGGGCACGAATGGAGAGGAAATTAACTCTTTAAACTTAGCCTCGCCCTGGAAAGCAGCCGGAAAGTCAGTCTTTATGGCAGGTCTTTAAAAATAAAATGGAGCAAATTATTAAAGATTTATGGGGCCAGTCAAGGCAATCGTTAGAGCAGTGACTATTAAGTTTAAATATTTTCCTTCGGCTCTTAACTTAACGACATCTTGAAGCATAAAAGAACTTTCTTCCGGAGTTCTAAAAACCATATTCAAACCAATTTTAGTTGAAAATTAAATCAGGAAGCCAAGGATAATTCAAAGAAAATATAGTCAAACAAATGTCTAAGGTTAATTTAGATGGAAAAACTATAGAGTTTATAATTAAGAAAGATATGTATCACAATACGGTTGGGAGAAATGCTATATTTAAGAGAAACTTAATGTAAAAAATGTTTTTTTAAGGAATAAATTTATATTTATATATTTTTATACTTTCTAAATTAAAATATCAATTTATATAAAGTATGACTAAAATTTCCTCTCTTTGCATAAAGCCCAATTATATTCCAAGTAAACTGTCGCTCTAGTAACAGCCTAAAAGCATCTCTTAGCTATTTTTTTTTTTGCCAGAATCCAGTTTATGCGCCTGCTAGTTGCATATCTTCCTGGTAGATCAACTCCCCGGTGTCCGTTTACTTTGATCAGAGTTTATCAGAGACCCGGAGACCCTTCGGCCACATCAAAAGGCATAGTAAAGTTGGAAGTTTTAATTTGGAAACCAGCCGGAGACCCCAGCAAACTGTCTCAGTGCACTGGGCCACAACATTTACATTAACTTTTGACCTTATCACAACAAAGCCAATAGAATCAATTTGGGCGTCCAAAGGCAAACAACAGGGTAATAGTGATGGGAGTCAGGGCCAGGCTGCAGATGGAAATGGAAATGAAAATGGGAATGTAAATGGAGAGAGGCGGCGGGAAAGCGGTGTGGGGAAACTATGCGAGCTTGTCATCCTGGCAGGACACACCAACAATTGTGTATCATTGGCAATAAAACAAACACCGAAGGTTCCAGTTTTCCAACCAATCTTGTGTACTTTTGCATACAGATGCGTACTTAGGGGACTCAGTGTGGTCAGTATGTGAACTGGGCTCAGGGAAAGCTTTTAAAAGAAGACCAAAACTAAAGTGCAGGACAAGAAATCTAAGCATTTTTAATGCGTCAGTACTCCAGGGTAAATGGCCTATAAAATATGCAACAACAAATTGCCATTTTAGTTTGTGGATTTTGTAAAAATTTTACCTTTAACTGAAAAGGGAAGTATGATTGTTAAAGAGTACGATTTTAAGCTTGTGGTTAGCATCAGTGTGTGTAAAGTGATTCTAAAAGAAATATCATTAAGATAGTAGGTAGAAAATAGATTAACTATAACGACTTTATTTCTAAGAATATATTTTAAATTCTTCGCTACTTCAGTCATTATTTGGAAAGGAAAACAAATAGATACAGAAATATAAATGGAATTGGTTTATTTTTTACATTCATTTGAATTTTTCTATACAATTTTCAGGCAGAACATATAATAGAAAAATGCTAACGAATAAACAAAAGTACTGAAATATTATGCACTCCTAAGACTTTATTTGGTTCTCATTACCGCCTAGAAATAGTTTAGCACGCATTCAGTGGCTCCCTTCTTGGAATTTTGCCACCTTATTGAATTAACAATGGGGGTTGAGGGGGATAAATAAAGCGAACGACTTTATCATTGTCCCACCGCCTCCGAAGCATATTTCATGTTAAATTATTACAAATGTACGTGGCTCGGTGGCACACATAGGGAAAATGATAATACAATAACAGGATTGGTCCAAACTAAAGTAAAATTTAAACATATTTTCACCCTCAGCTGGGGAGTTGTTGGCGCCGGTGTCTTGGGTCTTGGGGGTGTGTGGGGTGTGTGGGGTGTGCAGGGTGTGCAAGGGTACGTGGCTTTCTTGATTCAAAGTTATGACTGCTCAAGACGCGCGGCCGGCGGCTCTAAAATTTATTGTTCGCCACTATGAAAAACTGCTGTGAACGTGGCCCAGGCACTTGGCTGTGTGTGCAACTACACGAGATTATGATTAATTGTTCGGGGCCCTCTCTTAGAACCAAACATACCGCGGCCCACCCGCTTCAATATACAGTGGAGCATCGGAAAAGGGAACTCTTGTTCAAGTGATAATTTTTGAAAATTAAAAAAATTAAGGATCTTAGATGAACCCTTTTAATAAAATTATTACAGGGATTCTTAAATCATATTCACTTTCATATTTTTATGAACTTTGAAATACAATTTTTTTGTTTATAATAAATTAAAGCTCCGAAATGGCAAATAAAGTTCTTAGAAGAAATATAACCTTCTATGTATATAAATGTAAAATATTCCATGATATGTTATCCAACAAGCTGTATAATAAATAAAAAAAATTGAATTTTAGGTCATAGATATATCGACTTCAAAAAATATATTATTTTACCGTAAAAACGAAAAACTTTAGGTCGTAAACCGAAAACGTGCGATAATTGAAGAGGCCTTTACAGCGAAATGCCGTAAATAAACTAAATAGAGTAAATACAAAATATAAAATTTAACAATTAGAGGGCGTAAATCCCTCCTATTCCTATTCCCATTTATTCAGAGTCCCCACTGTACTGGGCGTGTGCGCGTGGGCGTGGCACGTATGACACAAGCGCGGTCGATGGCACAGAAGAAAAAAGAAGAGCATGCATTCCGGGCATGAGGCAGCTGCTTTGGCTCAGCACATAAATATGGAGCCGAGTGACAAAGCCAAGGCATTAAAAATTAATTTACCCCCGGCCAGGACTGGCTTCCAGCGACGAGGATGGAGAACCAGAGAGAGGGAGATATGAAGCTCAACTAGCTGGCGCTAATATTTCACGCTTATTTTTGGGTAATTTAAAATCATCAAATATCCAATTAAACTTGCCACAAGCATTCATCCTCAATTTATAATAATTACAAACTAATTAACTCTGATCCCTCGCCCGGGCAACGTTCGTTGCCATCAACCGCAAGCAATGCCGAAAATGCGAAAATAATTATTAACAAAAATTAAGTCAAATTATAGCCAAACCCAGAAAATCCACCCGCCACCAAAAAAAAAAAAAAAAAAAAAGAAGAACTCACCATGGCAATCAGGCTGAGAAATGGGAGGCGAAAAAATATATATATTTAAATTTCGTAACAGAATTAAAGCACACCGCAAAGCCAAACTTATCCCTCGAGCTGAAAACGACTTGCGGCCGAGGGAGGCGGGGCCGGGAAAATCTGTTCGCAACTACAGCTCATTATAGACGTTGTCCTGCTGCTACAATATCCCGTTTGTTTACTTTAAAGCGGAGTCAAAGCAAAAAATGCGGCGAGAATCTGTAAAGTCATGGAGAGTCTGTGTCTACACCAAAAGAAAAATAATAAAAAACATAAGTCAAAACAAGCAAGGAGCTATTATAAATTATTTAATTATTCTCAGGGACCCCTTAATATTCAAATTTTCATAATATTTTTAGATAAATATTATAGTGTTTAATTAAGATTTATCTGCTGCCTGTTTCTTCGAGTGGTGGCCTTTTGTCCAGGTCCGAATGCACGTGGCAAGTGGGCCGCAAACTTCATCGGCCACAAAAGCCCCGCTGGAGGGACGCTGGCGGAGGGAAATGGGATGCCTGAGCATGTGCGTAACGTTAATGGAATTAGAAAAGTTTTTAAGCAAACCTGAATATATGTATATGTGAGTGAGATTTTGATAAAAACTCCCTCCACTCTCACTAAGCGCCCTAGCTAGGTGCGTACATATCAGGCGAAGCGCAAAAATTGCGTAATGAAAAAGTTTGCGCTTTCTCCCACATTTTTTTGAATGGTCTCTGCACTCTGCATTTCCTTACCTCAAAATATCTACTCAGCACGCATATGATGGGCCGGCCGAGTATTTTTCTGACATTTTTCCGACTTGCGGCAAAATGGCGCAAAAGTTTTTGCCAAACGCAAATCACTGTCAACGGCAGTCGTGGTCGCCGTAGCTCAGCCACATAATCAAAATTCACGGCTATTGACATGCTGAGTTTGAGTTTGAGTACAATGCATTATGCCCAGGGCCAAATATACAGCTATACGAATATATGTACCTGGTCTTGATGAGATTAAAGAAATTTAATTATGGCGCATACGACAGGTGGCCCCCAGCAAATAATTGATTCAAATTGATAAGCTGCTTAGCAGAAACTTCAAATGGTTCCTCAGTTATTTTGCCTAAATTTAAGTAAAGAATTTAAGGTAAATAAAATAAAATAAGTCCCTAGCTTTTAAATGAAGTAATTTCTAAGAAAAATTTACTTTAAATACTTGTTAATAAGGATTATTAAGGCGAAACAAATATTCTCAGAAAAAGTAAGACACTTTTTCATTCAAGTTAAAGGTAAACAACTTAAATCAATTACCAACAAACATTAAAGTATCCTTAACTACTTCTTAAGATAAGTTACCGAGGCGTTGAAACAATCATTCCATTTATGTGCCGCCATTAAGGCGAAGTGAATAAAATTAACGACTTTTTAAATTAAACCATTTGATTTTACGGCCAAAGTTTGAACACATATTTTATGGCCACTAATGCAAATCGAAATGATGCAAATGAAACTTGAGCGGCATTTAAAGCTTTCCTTCGGCACTTTTCTCTTTATACACGACTTGTGTGTGTGTTCTTCGGTTAGTTTTTGACAGCTGTAAAGGATCCCCATTCCGATGCCGGAGATGAAATCGAATGAGATGCGAAAAGTTCGCCAAAGTGTTGGTGTTGCTGCTGCACATATCAAAGTGTCGTATAAAAAAAATCAAATTTATATTTATGGTTCGGCGCCAGGACATCAGACGGCTCGATGGCTGGCTGGTTGGCTGGCCGTAAGAAGTTTGCCGCCTGGCCGGACGGATGGCATTATAATTTCAAATTTTCATCCTGCCTGCTAATAAGAGAGTACACCGAAGGAAACTGAGTTAAATTGAAAACTTAATCGTTGTTGGGGGAATACATGAAATTCTAAACGTAGAAACGGTAAAATTATATTTAAAAATAGTTTATATTTATGTAAAAATTATTGGCTGTTTTTAAATTATTTTATTTTGTAACTTTCTAGGAATGAACGATTATATTTTTATGTTATTGTTTACTTAGTACAATTATTTATTAATTTTCATCTACTCCAAATATGTCTGCAGACTTCAAACTGATTTTTATTTAAAATAAGATCTACCTAAAGCAAATAAAAAAAAGATTGATTAAATAAATAAATTAAAGTACATTTTAATAAAAACATTTAGAATTAAAGTGTTTTTTTTTAAACTAAATTGTCTTTTTATAATGGTAATAAATTGTGTAGAGATAAATATTATTAATTTTTTCCCTCTGTCTCGGAAAAGTTGGGCCAGACAAACGAGCCGTTGGCCTTTCGCTCTCTCGTCCTTCTGTCTGAAAGACTGCGTGTAAAATTATGCCCCTTGTCTGCCCAACGGCCATTACGATGGCATTCGATTTCGATTTCATTTTCGTTTCGTTTAGTAGCAACAGCGGCAAGCTGCTTTGGCAACACTTACAACTTTCGACAGTTCAAACGGCCTCGCGGCGGGCGGGGGGAGGAAAATCGAGGGCAAAATGTTGGGAAATTCGTGGGCGGGTGACGGCGGCGGCGGCGGCGGAGCGAGTAGTCAAGCGCTGCGGGACACATAAATCATATTTCGCAGCGAGAGTGCTTCAAGGAGCTGCCATTGATAAATGGAAAGGATCAACTTTAAGCGGAGCCGTGTAACAATGATTTACCCAAAAAAAAAAAAAAAAAAATGGCCAATACAAATAAAGTATTATGCGGTCGATAAGGATTTGTAATCGGGGGATGCCTTTAAACCAAAATTTGCATGGCAATTTTAAATGTTGGTAAGTTGTAACTCTTTAAAATTAGACTAAGAAATTATGTATTTTTTCTTTTAAATGTTAAATAAGCTCTAGGCATTCGAAGCTAAAAGTATTGGTAATCTATTTCCTTGTTCTGATTATCTTTTAAGCTAATGTAAATCATGGTACCATGAATCATTTAATCGCAATAGGTTACTTCACCTATTTATGTTTTTACCTATTTAGTATGACATATAAGTTATTAAATAAGCATAACTGGCAACTAATTTAAAGAAAATATTAATTGCAGTATCAATTAAGACCTTTGTAGTATTATTAATAATTTAATATAATAATATTATTAATAATAAAATAAAATATATGGATCTCCTCTCAAAATTAAAGTCAGTCTTTCTCCTTTTATTTTTCGGAATTATTCCGATCAACTAATTGTTTATGAATCAATTTGGAATAGATGGCTCGTTAAATGGCGGGTTAAATTCTTTATGCGGTCATTAACATTGGCTCGATGTGCAGTTTATGGCACCGCAGACGGAAAGCATTTTCCATTCTTTCCATTTCTTTCATTTTCCCGCAATTTTTCATATTCTTTTTCTTTTTCTATTTTGCTTTGTTTTTCTTTTTCCCCATGTTTATCTATACATTGATGTGAAAATGGAAAAACATTAACAGCTGGTTTTTATGAAGCGCACTCAACTATTGCCAAGTAATCCCCGTTGTTATTGATATTATTATCATTATTATGGTTATTTTCGGGTTTTTATGGCCAAAGTTGGCGCTACGTTCGGGGGTCTCGCATAAATGAATTTAATTATTCCGCAATTCCCGGGCGGGCAGGCACACTCGGAATATGATGTGCTCAGGCGGCGTTGGCGTCGGCGGCATTAATATGGATGCCAACCTGTTGCCTAATGGCCTAACAAATCTGGCTGAATAGCGAGAATAATTACAATTACCACGCGGCGTATACGCAACATGCTGCGGACTCCCGTGTGCGAGTGTGTGTGTGTGTTTGCCCAAGTTTGAGTGGCTCTCGGTGGCAAAGTCTTGGCGCTGGGAAGTGCCCATGGCATGACGGTCACATTGTTGGCATCAGCCATTGTTGACAGGCAAAGCCGCAGTCACACTTCCCACAGCAACTGCAACAACGCCAGCAAGAGCCACACCACCAACAACAGGGCAGTGGGAACACAAACACGAACGCCAGCAGCACAGCAGCAACAACAATAACAAACAGTTGTTGACATTTATGCCGGCGAATGTCACATGCCAGGCACGCCCTTCTGCCCACCAGACGAGGCTTAGACCAGGAAGTGCACTCGGAGAAAACCAGCATAAGCAAAAGGGAAATAAAGTTTGGCCTACAGTAAAGCTGGCTTAGGGCTTAAAAAAAATGTTTTGCAACACTAATATAAATTATAAATGCTAAAGCCTTTTTTTAAGTGTAAGTTGAGCCAAGCAGGCCAGGATAGAAACAGCAGCGCAGAGGAACTACAGCAAATGCAGCCCCACGGCAATACGGAAAAGTGACTGCTGACTAAAGAGTCAAGGGCAGCTTTTAAACTTCCGGGAAAGTCGTTGCAATAATAGAAGCAATCGCTTTATATTTTATGACAGCTTCCCATTCCGTTAATAACCATAGTTTATGTCTTAGAACATAAGTAGAGTATGTGTATATATAACTAGAAAACCTGCAAAGCCATACGCTTCAATGACCACAGTACGCATTAACCTGTCCTCGTTGCCAGCTATAAGAGTGAAATTGTGAGAAAAAAATTACCTACTTGTGGCGCAATGCTTAACATAATCCAATCCACCAACAAACTTGCCTGCAACTGCAGAAGAACAGGAGAATACATATATGCACATATATAATATATATAACTACAGAGGCATTCTTATATGGCGCCCTGGTAAATACGGGAAATTTCTTTATTATGAACGGAATGTCAACAGTAAAAGGAGCTCATGTTCAGTATGCCAGAGCCCTTGAGTATGAAGTTTGGGTAAATAAAAAGCTTTGCATTAAATTATATAGGATATAGAGGAGATTTTGTACAGGACACCGTTGAATCCTTAAAGCGAGATAAAAGAAAAGCGAGCTAAGTATGTTTTAATTTAGTTTGAATTTAAGTAATCTAACTACCCTAAGGATTGCTATACTTTATAAGCACTGATTGGTCACAATATCGCAAAGAAATAATTAAGAATGCTGGTAAAAAGGATCATAAAATTAATTCAAGTAAACAGGAATAAAATAATTAACTAATTGTAAGAGATGAACAACAGTTCAACAGCTCAGCCACAAATTCCACTCAATCATAATTTCGACATTCCTTTGTCGGCGGTTAAATTGCATCCTGCATCGGCTGTCGGAATCTGGAGTTAAATAATTGTGGCCCAGCAGAGCGTGTGCGAAATGCGACTTAAAGCCACTTGGCATTCCCTTTGGCTTAATGTAAAACTGTAATATATTTATTAATTTAAATAATGGCCAGGGCAGAAAGTGGTGCCAGGCAAAAGACTTGTACTTAATGTACTTAAATTTATATTCTGTTTGCATCCTTGTTGTTGTCTTGAATTTATGTTGCTTGTGCAGGAGTAATATTTTTCCCAATTACTTCGAATACGTAGGTTTTTTTTAGGTCTACACGAACGGTGCCAATTTTTCTTGTCAATGTTCTGATTGTCATTAATGAAAATCTAGTAAATGCCTTATAACACTACATTAAAAACTTCATTCTTTGGAGTTTTTATTAGAGGCTTGACAGCAACCTTAGGGTTTTACCTAAGTGCGAGCAAGACGACTATATGGAACTTTCAATGAGAGATTAATGCTACTGCTGGCAAAACATTGGAGAACTATCGATAGTATTTTTCTCGAATGCTGGAAGGGAAATATTTGGTTAGATCATGAATGGAAATTAATCCCTTAAAGCCGGAATCGTTTTAAGTGAGAAAATGGCATCAAGGCTCCAACTGCAGATAATATAATTTTTATAAGCTTAGGAAACATCGATAGTATCGATTTCTCATTAGTAAAACATCGAAAAATCGATAGTGCAAAATATCGATGTTGCCAGCTCTCTTTACCTTTTAAAGTAGTCTGACCGTAGTAGAGGTGGAGAAATATCGATGTTTTCGGCCATCGATGTTTTTCGATGTTTAAATAAAAAACATCGATGAAAATAAACATCGAGTTTTTCCGATGTTTTTATAAAAACATAATTACTTCGGATTACCGAAAAAAGCACTCGTGTCGTGTTTTATCGAACACGAACGAGAACGCACGCCCTTGGACTCATACTAATTTTCAAACAGGAACACGCGGGCGCCCATCGTGTCACGATGTGACAGGATAAGACACGGTCCATGCCCATCTCTATTCTACACGAACGGTGCCAATTTTTCCTCTCAATGTTCTGATTGTCATTAACGAAAATCTAGTCTAGGATGCCACGCAGCCCGGAGCTCGGACCCCCGCTGGCCAAGTACCGTCGCACGGAAAGCTGTCCGATATTGAATTGCGGTATTCGCACATTCTCTTCGATGGTACTGCGTTCACAGCTTCTCGATACGGATGTGGTGCGCCCTAAGGGATCAAGTAATTGGAAGTTCCGTATGGAGTGCGTGCTCTTCGTGCTCCGCAAATATTACACCAATTCTAGGATTTGGTGTATTTCATCCTGGTGCTCTTTCCTGGCTGGCAACAGAATACTTCCCTCACAGCAGCTTTTGAACAGCGAAACAGTCACTAATGATGAATTTGATGATTCCACCACCATCTCTAGAAGCTTTTCTGAGAGCCATATAAATGGAAATTCCACTCCTAGGGGTTCACCAGCACAGGCCAGGGATAGCCTGCTAGACCGGGAAAACCCGAAAACCATAAATCCGTCCTCTTCGATCTCCATCCTGGCCGGCAAAAGTCCAAATCAATCGCAGCAGATGAAGTTTTCGCCATCGTTGTCGGTACCCCCCAAGAGTCTGAAGCCTAAAATCAAAGAAAACAGCACAACGATCAGAACCTATCTCCAAAGAAAAAGTTTTTCCAGGTGCGCCTTCCTTAAGGCCAACTTCGTTAACAGTTTCAAAGATAGAACCGCGCGTCAGCGTGAGAGCCTCGATCACGAGCGCGAATTGCTGCTATCCGAGTAAGTGTTTATTCCTTACCACTCAGCTGGCTCCTATTACCACTAAGTCAAAATTTCAGGATTAAAATGTTGCGCCGCAAACGCCGGGCCTATGATCAAGCTAAACGGGAGAGGATCTCCCAGTTCCAGCTAAACCACAAACCGATTCCCCAGGTCACGCCTATGGCCGAAGAGCTTATACCGCTAACTGAGGACCACCTCCGGCGATACGACAGCCTGATCCAGGGCCCACCCAATGATATAATTGTCTTCAATTGTCTGCAGATAAAGCGCAGCGACATCCGAACCTTGGTCGGCAGGAACTGGTTGAACGACAAAGTTATCAATTTCTATATGAATCTTCTCACGGAGCGCTCGGAGCAGCGGGCTGGGCAGCTGCCCAGCGTCTATGCCATGAACACTTTCTTTCTGCAGCGCCTGATGCTGAGGGGACACGCAGGCGTAAGGCGGTGGACGCAGTCCGTTGATTTGTTCAGCAAGGACATCATTCCGGTGCCGGTGCATCAAGACGGCAATCACTGGTGCATGGCCATCATCCATATGCGCGATAAAACCATTCGTTATTATGACTCTATGGGGAAGCGCAACCAGGTCGTGCTGGATGCTCTGGAGTCGTACCTGCAAGAGGAGTCGCTGGACAAGCGCCACCAGGCTTTCGATACTAGTGGTTTTCATATTGAGAGCGTTCGGAAGGTGCCGCAACAGGAAAATAGCTTTGACTGCGGCGTCTTCAGCTGCATGTTCGCCGAGTACATAACGCGCGACGCGCCCATCACCTTCGCGCAGGATAATATGGAGTATTTCCGCAAGAAGATGATCCTGGAGATAGCCGACGCCAAGCTGTGGAAGTAGGGGAGAAAGTTGGGGAAGCTGCAGCGTATATATCTTTTTCATACATTTTATATTTTATTAACACTTTAATTAATTGCGGTCGAGTGCTGACGTCTTATTGCACTTAGACATGGGCTTAAATCTGTTGCCTTTTCAAGATCAATTCGTTGACTCGTGACACTTTTGGTAGGCTTTAGAAATTAAATTGAAAATATACTCGGAAGTCAAGCCTTTGACATTTAACACACACTTAATACTGTTAAAAGGTAATTACTTAAACTGTCAGGCCAACAAATCAACGACGGCCATATACCAATCTAAAGTCAATTGCCAAATGACATAGTAATTACTTCCAATGATGTGGTAACATTTTTACAACACGGCCAAGAGGGGCGGCGGGGGTTCGGTTCGGTTCAAAACATTAACAGGATGTCTGACTGCAACAGCCAGCCGGCCAATTTGCTGCAATCCAAACCAGTTAGCCGGAAAGCTGCTGAGCAATTTGCCCGGCCATTATTCATGGCACATATTGAGACCGGAGGACGGTTACCAGGGTCCAGAGTCCAGCTAACAGGAGCCAAGAGCCAGGAGCCAGTCCGGTCAAACGAGCGGCAAAAGTGGCAAATCTTTGTTCACACCTCTGAGCGGGAAAGAAGGGCGGCAAGAGGCGGCAAGGGGCATCGACTTCGATTCGATTCGATTTAGCTTGGGTCGCATGTGTTTGGTGAGCTATTTTTATGGATTTCTGCGTATGTCCTTTTGGTCAACCTTAAAAGTGTTTTCCCCTACATAAATTTGCTATAAAAACCATTTAAACGGAAACGGTTCAAACATTCAAAGGGGAACCGTTGCCAAGACGTACACCGTTCAAAATTATGCTTAGAAATATGAATATTAAAATAAATAGTAATTTAATTAGGGAAAATGATAACATTAAAAGATAATATACAAAACAGAAAAGATATTGTGTGATATTTCTTTTTGAAAATTAAAAATTAGTTCGAAATTAAAAAAATGGAAAAATTACAAAAAATACTAGTTTGCCAAGGAATTATATAATATAATAATTTCAAGACGTACACCGTTCAAAAATGTGCTTAGAAATATTGTAATAAATATTTTTTTATTTAGGGAAACAGAGAAGAGATAGTCTGATATTTCTTTCTAAAGAATAAATAAGTGGGAATTAAGAAAGTCGAACTATTGTAAGCCCAAGAATGGAACCCCTTTGAAACTACGAAAAATACTAGCTTGCCATTAAACTAAATTTGAATACTAATATTTCTTTAGAACGATATTTTTGACAGTGCAGGCAAGGGTGGATACAAAAAGGGGGACTTGGAGCCGGTTCCAGCTTGGACACATGGGTACGCTCTAGTTGTCGTTTGACTTGTGGTCCGGACTCTGGGTGGACCGCTCTGCTGGCCAAATCTAAACTGCTTCAATAAAGCAAATTATCGTTAAAATGCTGCTGCACATAAGAAGATTTACGATTGCTCAGCTCGTTGCTCGTCGTTTGAGTTTTGGTCTGGGTTCGGTTTTCGGTTCCTATCCTTTTTTTTTCTTTCGATTTTTGTTTTTTTGGCAGCACAAACAGGACCAGTAGTTGGGATACTCTGGAGGAGGGGATTCGATTTTGGGAGCTTGTTGCCCGTTGTACATTTGCGGTTCCCCTTTCGATTGTTTACTCTGCCGTTGCCGCTCTTGATTTTTGTGCTTGAATCCCTGAATCGTTTAGTCGAACCTTTTCTGCTTTTCAGCTTTTCCCTTTTTGCTCTTTTCCCCACATATTCCTTTTCCCTTTTTCTGTTTTGGTTTTCCTGGCCTTTTGGGTCCGGTCCTGCATTCGATTTTCCCCAACAGAAACGAAATAAGCGTATGACCAAAACAAATAACCCACAAAGTGAGTTGTTCACGGGAAATCCCCATGTGCGTAGGAGTGCACTGTGCGAATGCTAAGAAAATTAGATTTCTTGAGATATATTTAGACTTTAGTGCAATTTGGTATTAAGATAAACTTTCTGTATACTTCCAAGGTATTCTTCTTAAAAAAAGCAGCGGCCACAATAAACCAAGTAACGCCGATCGAAGCCTAAATAACTTTATACATAAGTATATCCGAAATAAATTTTTTTTTATCAACTCCAGGTTCAGATTTCAGAATGAACAATATTGTAGGAAATACCTAATAACTTAATAATAATAATAAATATAAAAGTCAAAGAGCCTGTTATAAAATAAAGATTCAATTCTAAAAAAAGGAAACACATTTTTAATGTTACTTTTTTAATTATTGTGCTTATTTTTTCTCAGTGTAGCCTGTGTATCTGGCTGCCTTGGTGTGGGTGCATTTTTCGTATTCGTTGATTTGCAGCGCCATGAATGCTTCAACGCTTCTGGCCACAGCTGGTGCGCAAATCGCACACAGTTGGTTATTTGACAATTGATGATAGCATCAAGATTGGGTCGCCAAAATGCCCGGCACACAATCCCACCCCCCATTTCTCTGCGTGTGCGAACTAGCGAGGAGCACGTGACCAGAGCGAATGTCACGAAAACTACGGCGAGGGTCTGCCAATTAGCCTTTGACCCCAGGTTTGGTGAGTGAGGGCTTAGCTAGCCTTGCTCAAGGTATAGAAACTTTAAATAGAAAAATCTGGCAGCTGAAATTTACAGAAAATAATTACAAATATTAAGAAATCCTTAAACTTAAAGCCAAAGTAAAATTATCTTTTGAATATTAATAGAAGAGATTAAAAGTAACTAAGAACTAGAGTAAGTTTGTATGAGGATTAATATTTATATACCAATTTCCTAATTATCCAAAATTCGATTACTTAATTACATAAACTTTATATGCACAGTTAGGTCAATATTTTCACGTTCTCCTCCCTAGAGTTCCTGAGCTTATCTCTTTCTATTTTCACATGTGGCCACATTAGCATTAACTTTTGTCATTCGCATTTGGGGTTCCGGAGGCCTAAAAGGTTTTTTGTGGCTTCTATTAAAATTGAGGCAATATTGCAATTTAATATTTTCTATTTGGCGGAATCGGCCACAAACCATTTCCTGGGGGGCCTGGGGGTTGGGGGTATGACATTATTAATGAGTTGGTAAATTTACATAGCATTTTATGGGCCATGTGGGGCCCTCTTTTGGCCATGGTCCAGCTGAAAAGGCCTCTCTCACTTCCGGCATTTTCGGGGCAGCCTCTTGATCGGCGCTAATGAACTTTTTGCCAAGCTGACCCCTGACCTCCGCATTGTCCCCCTGCTTTTATGCCGAGTGTCGGCTCTTCCCATGGCCTGTTATCTGTGTTAATGCATGCGTTTTCTTTGTCTCCTTTATCGGGACTTCCTGTCATTACTCCTGCTGCTATCGTCCCCGTCCCAGGCTCCTCGCTTCCGTGTCCGTGCATTACCTTGTCGTCCTTGTCGTTCGGCGCCCCGCCCTTTCTGCTTTCCGCCCCGATGTCGTCGCATTTTCGCTCCTTGGCTCAACTGTCCTGGCCCCGCGAGATTACAGGACTCACACTGCGAGGAAAAATGTTAATAAATTCAATGGGAAGCTAAGAAAATTCAGCTACCTAACTTAGTATTTGGTTTTCGTCATTCAATGTTAAAGATGCATTTCTAATATTCTTAGATTATTTTTTTATTCTTAGGAACTTCCACATTTAATAACAAAACTGAATTCCCTCAGTGGAACGGTGTTCCCAGTGGCCATCATCAAGTGCCCCTGTCCACCGCACTGCCCATTGCTTAATTTCGATGGCAATTATTTATTTAAACCGCCTGTCGCCCCTTCCGCCCCTCCCGCCCCATTCGAACAAGGCTGGGCTTAATTGTTTGACTTGGCGTCTCTCTGAAACTATGGGCAGCATTTCCTTCCCATTTGGCCCCGATTTCCCCCCTGCATTTCCACACTCTGCTGGTGCCGCTTTGACAACTCGTTGACCGTAAATTTCCAAGTTTTTCATTAGGCTGCCTGCCAGTCCCAGGCGAGACTTTCCGTTCGTTCGGCTTTCTAATCAACTTGGCCGCAGTTTGTCGCGCTTTCCCGCTTTTCCTAGCCCAGCCCAGCCTCTCGCCTCCTTTGTCCCGGCTGCGGGGGAAAACTTTTGCACCTCCCGTTCTGGCATGTTTAATGAAAGCGTTTTCACTGCGATTTCATTTCATTTAGTCGCCTCCTTTGCCGCTCCATGGACTCCGTGGGCCTTCTTCCTTCATTCATTATGCGCCGCTCAGATTTGTAATTTACACCTGAGGCCAACAAGCAGTTGAACAATGCGAGCCGCGAGGGTCGTTATACAAGTTTGGCTGCCGGGGAAATGTGGCCAATCACAAGTTGTTGAAAACAACACAAGAAAGTTTATGTTGCGCTGAGATGAAATTGGACGATAAGGAAATATTCTACGTATATCAGTGCCATAGGTGTGGTCGTCCTTTGGATTAACGACTTCATGGGAAATATTTCTTATGAAAATATTTAAGAAAACATTACTAATTGGAGTTTTGCACTGATTACCCATTTTATGATATAAATAAAACTAAAAAAAAAAAAAAAATAATAATAATTTAAATATACCTATAAACTATAATAAACATTAAATAAATATACAATATTTGATTAAAGCTATAATCAAACTCAGTATATATTATAATTCATTATTTAACACAATTTAGTATTAAGACAATCTATCTAACTGCTTTAAGGTTTGTTCTGTAAAAAGGACAACTGATACACTAAGAAAAGAGTTGCCTATTGAAACATAACTACATTTAAATAAATAAATCTATTAAAAGTTGTATATAGAAGATGAATATCTCGTAGACCATTGAATTTCCTTTCTAAATAAAAGGCACAGCCTAGGAATTGTATTCAAATGAATTTAAGGAACTCTTTAATAACATTTCATCAATATTGGATTTTCTAACCAATAAACAAACGACAAACTTAAGAGCTAAATAAATTCTTAACCATATAATGTAAAAACCCAATAAATTTCAACAAGAAAACATTCTTAACTGGACTAATTCTATTGCATAATATTTTATTACAAAAGACGGACAAAGCAGTTATTAACCTAGAAATCTTAATTAATTTTAGGAAAATTGTTTTTACAAAATTATATGATTTTCTAAATCAACATTCATGAATTAAGAAAGAATTAAATAAATAAATTCAAGTAAAGATGTAAGAGATTTTCGATTTCTTATCATTAAATTTCTAAAATTTGAAGCGATTAGTGGGATAAATAATAAACAGCCAGCTTAAAGCTTAAAAATTCTTTGCCTAAACTCTGGCCCACTCCTTCCCTGCAATGATAAAGCCATCCTAATTCCCGGCACCCCGCTTTTGCCGCCTTTCCGGGACTAGGCCAAAATGTGAAATGCGAAATGGCTGCCTGCAATTACGGGGTGCGACAAGGGGCAAGGGGGCGGGGGCGGGGGCGGCACCGTTTCCGTTTCCTGCAGCAACTGCAACTGCTGTAAAATGTTTATGATGCTTTTATGGCAGCTGCCCTCGCCGAGGGATAAAGGGGTGCCCGAAGAATTAACAATATGAGTCTGAATTATAAATATACATGCAAGGGCTGTTGCGAGTGGAGAGACCAAGTGCTAAATGGCTTATTACGATTACAGTTATTGTGCCCATTGTACTTGGTGCAATTTAAAGTAATTTGCTTGTTTACACGACAAGGGACGAGAAAGCTGAATGAAAAGGACGAGCGACAGATTTTTCTCGCATTGACGTCACTGGGTCCCAGATCCATCATACGCCACGTGGCCCAAGGTCGGGCTTTGTTCGCTTATTTAAATATTTCAAATGGACCGAGCGACCGCCCGCCCTGCCTCACGTTCGCATGGCCACTTTTTCACTTTTGTGCATAATCTTTAATTTAAACAAATGCCGAAAGCCAAAAATAAAGCCCAACGAGAATCTGCACCCAAGCCGAAAACTAAAACTGGACGTGTCGTGCGAGCCAAATAAGCCACAAAAAATATAAGCAAAAATGTTGTATATAATATAAAATAAAACGTTGGGATATGGCCAAAACGGTCGGGGGTTTGAAAGCAGAACGGAAACTGTCGTTGAATGGATGTTGGGAAGTGTGGAGATGTGCGGGATCCAACCCTGTAGCAGCTTCTCTTAAAGCGGTCTGGCTTATCTGAGCTGCGGAGTATTAAAGCTTTTACCTTGGGATTGCCTAGACTGAGGAACTGAGGAGGGGAGTTAATCAAATGAATAAACTGTGGCTCTAAATTAAAATTACCAGAATTAAACTTTTGGGATTTATTATAGAAAAATCAATAGATTCTTGCCTATTAAAACTTTTAGTTAATTAGGGTTTTGGGATTTTAAAATGGAGGTCTGACTGATGTGGGATAGAGTTTAGTCTCTATTTAGTTTGTAAGTTCTAAAAATTATTTAATTTAAAGAGCATTTCCTAGTCGATTTGCGGTAGAAAATATACTTATTTGTTTTTGGGCTAGACTTGCTCGTGCAGTATTTTCGCAAATTCCATCAAAGCCGCTGCGGCTTTGGACATTGCTGTTGGCCACTGCGCCCCAGAGTCTTTTGGCCAATGTTGTGATGCTGCGATGTAGCCATGTTGCTGCTGTTGCAGTGGCACGTAAGGAATTGACCGGCAAATGGGGCGTGGGGGAAGTGGGTGAGTGCAGCGACACATAAAGTGCTTCCTGCTAAATTTGTGGCACGCGTTGAATTCTCTCATCGCACTGAACTGGCATAGCTTTAAGCACAAAGGGAATCCGCCATTGACCCATGCAATTATGTACTTGTATTTAAATTCCTTTCAAAGGACAGTAGGTCCATTTCCATGGAAACAGTTTAAGAAATAAAATCAAATTATTCTTTATTCATTTTGGCTGATCAATGTGAATGGGAATTTGAGAAATTAATGACGGTAAATACGGTATTAAAATACCTGAAAGTTAATGTATAATTTAGTGAGTAATTGGTATTTATAAAATAATTTTTTTTTCTTTCCGTATATATGTGAACCCACAAGTCAGGCGTCATTATCTTTATTATTGTTTACTTCCTAGTGCTACAAGTATTATAATATCCTTAATTTAATGCACTAGTCACTATACAGCGTTCATTAATTTTCAAAAAATTTGTACTTAATACTTGTATAAATTTACGTTTTAAAATTAAATAAAATAAAATTGTATTAGGATAATAATCTTGGCAGATAAAAGGGTAACGACCGCAGTTATATATAATATATAAGCTTTTAGATGCATTATTTATGTCCTAAAAAATCATAGAATCTTTGCTGCCTTTTTAGCAATATCTTTTAAGTTTTCAAGCATATCTTGACCTGGATAATACGCTCGATATTATGACCTTTTCAGTTTAAGTTTCGCGTTTTAAGATTTTGCCCTTACTCTGGCAGCTGTTTGGCTTTGTTTAGAAATTTATTTATCAACGCTTTTTGTATTTCCGCTGCGGCTAGCTGGCCGGGCCGTTTGGCTTTTTGTTTATTTTCATACACTTCCTCATTTTTAATTTATGACAATGGTCCCGGCTTTTGTGAGTGCCACGCCCCATGCCAGTCGACCAGCGCCCACCACCCACCGCCCATCGCCGTCCTGCAGTGTTATTGTAACTGATGCTCTTATAAATGGCCTCTGCCCGTCAGACAGAATTTCGTTTGTCGCTTTTATCGCCGAAAACCGGAAAGTGACGGCGGACTGGGACGAAGGAGCGGTGGGTGGCATTTTCCAGAGGGGAACACGTACACTTTGTATTTCCGTTAGCCCCCCATTGTCCTTGACAGTTTCATTATGACAGCTGGAGGGAGTCGCCTTCCACACCCATTTTTCCTTGATTTTGGTTTTGTTTAGTTCCGCATTTGTGCTATTAAAGTGTCATCTTGTTGCTGCTGTTGCTGCTGTTTTTGCTTTTTGGTCTAAAACAATGGCCAAGTGTTGGCATTATTATTATTATTATTATGATTATCATTATCATCAAACGCGCTTCCTCTTCCGCCGCACAAAGCGCAAAGATAATGGTCGAAAGACAAGCGACCAGATAAAACGCTGCCATTCATGCTCTTGACTGATTTTTAGTTAATTTCATTGGCTTTGTGTGCCATGCTAAGGGACAATAAGGAGCAGGGGGTTTATTGTGCAATCAACTACTAATTACGGGATTCTCTTCTTCTAATTTAAAAGATCGGGTGTCCTTACTATAATATGAAGGAAATCTGGTTAAAGTTTATAAGATAAACTTAAAGCAGAAAAACGATAGAACTTTAACTGTTTATTAAGAAAGTGTATTAAGAAAAGTAAATAAAATATTTAATTTATATATTTTTAGTTCGTTTTTCTTACTTGGATATTTTTTGAAGAAAGTTTACTTAATCATATGTGAAAAGAACGCCCAATAAAAAAGACGTCTTCATTTGCTGAGTTAATATTTCAAACTGATTCTTTATTTCAAAGTCCGCGCTTACGTAGCGGTCATGAGATTCTTAAAAACTAGTCTTATCGCTAGACCAACGCAGTGGTTGTTTAACCCTAACATGGGATACATTCTTCAGTGCGACAGGGGTGAACACAGAATTCGTCGATCCCACGCATAGATTCAAATTACATATACATATAGTCAAGTGTTTTGTGTTAGGCCCATTTGGCCGCTATATTTAAAGATATGCTGAGATCCCGGACAGGGGTTCAGTTTACATAACATTATTTGTGTTACGCTCAACCTGCCGCTATGTTTTAGAGTCATGCGCACATGCGCTAAGCAGATCACAGCTGCATTGATTTGTTTAAGATAAATACATATATGTATATATATATATATATACGTATATGTAAAAACGTGTTCATGTTTGAACAATATGTTTTAAGAATTAATTTTTGTTCAAATTGATATTTGACAAAAACGCACTCACTTATCTAATAGACTTTATACCTGGGGGTTAACCTTCTCCTAAGATGTTAATATGATATATTTACTCTTTAATATTTTCTACAGAGAGAAGGCGAATCACTTTAGGGGCCTTAATTAAGTCCCACCAAGCCTTTGACCCTTAACCTTGCCGCCCTCAGCTGTTTGATGGATGTACTCGTAGGACTGTTCTTGGAGCGACTCGCGGCAGGCAGAGTAAAAATCTGGAACTGCACAAATATTTAATTGAAAATAATTTACGCCCCCAGCCGAGAAATTTGACGGCTGTCTGGCCCCTGCGAATTCGCAATATTACGAGCAGTCAGACATTTGCGCATTTCTGGCATTCTGGAATCGCTGTACGGGCATTAAAAGCGGGGCAAGGCAGGCCGCTCGGGATTTATGGCTGCAGCTCGCGGCTAGCAGGCTGCTTTCCCGGCGTTTTTGCAGCTCCTTTGGCTCGGTGGCCGGGCACACATAAATATGCAATTATTTTGCATTTTCCGCTTTCGCTCTCGCGCTCGATTTTTATTTTTATTTATTCGCAGATGGCGTTGGCTGCGGCGCTGCGGTCTCACGCACATTTCGCCATGTTTATGGCAATCGCGCGACTCTCGAGCTTCGACTCTCGGGCGGCGACAGCAAATTGACTTTTACACAAAGATGCGGGTGCCGTACTCGTATCTCTTGGTTATGCGACATATTTATTTGTTGATTCATATATTTACTCATATATTTATGTGCATAATTTGCATTTGACATATATTTTTATGGAGCCAAGAGAAATCAAAATACTTTATTCGACATGCAAATATTTTAATATTGGTTCGGGAGCACAGATACAGCGAACATTGGGCCATATAATCACCAGAAAATCTCTTTGCATTGGGCTTATTTAATGCCATTGATATTCGATGTGTTTTATGGTTAATGCAAGGCAAGTTGATGGCGAAAAAATTCCATATCTCTGATTTTCTATTTAAAAATAATTCTAGAAGACAAAAATAAAATATATATGATCCCTTTTTGTTTAAATTGTTTAGATATTTCATAATGAGAAATTAAAAAGAAATGGCTTACCATATTTATTTTAGAATGCTAATTAATAGTGTAATAGTGCCTCTTTTGACTTTCCTTTTTAAATGAAACCAAAAATCCGTTTAAAGCATTTAACTTGCTAGAAAATCACAATTATTTTAATTAAAGGTAGTCCACAAAAAGTTGTCAATGAAATGTTATTTTTGATTTTGTGAACAAACCTAAACGTAAACTCTTTGCACATTTTGACCTGAGTTTGTCATTCTCACAGATTATCTTGCAATTTAATCGGAATATTTCAGATAAATATTTCGATTGGGGATCTCTCTCACTGACCCTTGGCTCTGTTTTTTGTTGGTAAAAGCTAGCAACAAAGCCAAATACGAAAATCCTAAGAGCACACACACGTGTGTATTATTCGGTCAAATATGCTTGACAAAATTCCGTAATTTACATGTTTCCTGGCGTTCGCTTTTTCAACAGTTTTTATTGGATATTTTTGCCGAGTGTGGACGTGAGTCAGTGAGTGAGTGAGTGTTTTAACAAATTGAAATGCATTGTGAGTGCCGTCAAGGGTTCTCCCATAGTGTAATTTGTGTGCAGCTTTGGTTATTACTCGTGCTTATTGTTGTTGCTGGCATGGCACGGTACGGCGCGGCACGACACAGAACAGCCTTTTGTGGCATCGATAAGCCCCTGTGGCATATCGCATTTTATTTGCCAGCCAGGCGGCAAAGCTGCAAGAAAAATGTTTGTTCATTTAAGATAAATTTATTGTTGTTGTCGAATGCAAATTGCAACATTTATTGAATTGTTGCTGCTGTTATTATGACTGCCAGTGCCGATGCCGATGCAGATGCCGATGCCAATGCCGGCGCTCGTAAATAGTTGTGCAAATAAATTGCGAGCGCAAATAAATCGCAGCTTGCTGGCGATAGCCGAGCGTTTATGACACTTTTGGGCAGAGCTGGAGGGGTTTATCGTTAATCGGGTTCATAAATTTGGGTTAACTCTTCGATCTACAGTCGAAGAAATCTCAGTGTAAGTCGGGTAAAATAGAGTCAACCTACTGAGCTCAGTTGATCGACCATTTGCTGGCTAAATACTCTGGAAAAAATATCTTTTAAGTTTTTTCTTGCACCTATTAATAGTGCTCATGAAATATTAATCGTAATAATATCCAAATTTTTTATTTTAATGGGGAATTGGCAAAGCTTTGTATAGTATACTTAAGGCCACAAACCTTTTAAAAAATATTCCTTGTATATAAATATCCTAAATTAGGTAGCGAACTCTATCAAGAAATATAATATTTTCCTTAAAGTGTACTCACCATTGAGCGTTGCCAGCAGCAGGGCACCAAGCAGGCGCAGCAGGCTCATCTTCAAATCCTTTCCAATTTACTTGTAATCCAGCGCCGAGCTGCTAGTTTAATGCCGTTCCCAGTGCTGTGACTTGAGACTGGGATTGAGTCGTCGCCGGAAACGCGTTTACATTGCCGCGATAAGAAGCGGAAGTACTCGGCTCAAGGAGGCGGGAGCAGCAGCAGCTGGAGGAAGACCAGGAAGTCGGGTGGCAGGAGCTGGCTCCGGACTCGGAATCGGATTCGGAGTCGCACTCGTATTCGGGATGAGAATCTTTAGCGCAGGAAGCACTGCGCCCGATGGCTGCCAGTTTGCCTGGCTTTAAATGCGGCGCACCACCCGCTGGGTGTCGTTTTTACCGGCTTTTCCCGTTGATTTTCCCCCTGGTTTTTCTTTTGTCTTTCCCGGGAATCCTTGTTTCATTGCTCGCCGTCGCTCAGCTGGATGATGATATTTATGGCCACGTTAGTTGCCCCTCCTGGCTGCTTGCACTTTATTGGGCAAATTAACGCCGCGGCTGCACTTTCGCTGCTGGAAATTCAGCGCATTTAAGGAGTTTGCATATTAAACCCGCTGGCACTCGACACATGCATCATCTCCCGGCTGAGAGAGACTTTTGCTAGCTTACATGCATGAAATCCACGCCAAAGATTTATCGTTTCTGGTCTCCACTTCACCGCTCGTGTTGTTGTCTAAGGGCTTTATGGTTGCACTGCGAAATAGGAGGGAAGCAACATTTAGAACATTTAAGCAACAATAATAGATATATTAATAAATTAAATAAATATTTCAAAGAATATTTTCCAATTATTTGCTTATGAACGATTTTATTTTTCTTTGTTATATTTTATTGCCTATTACTTGTGTTTCTTTCTCTGTACACTGTTGCGTTCTCGGAATTTAGCGTCTGTCTCGACGTCGCCCGACTTTCAGACGCTGGCTTTGGCCTGTTTTAGCCTTGGCTTAAAGTCGGGAGAGGAGCAGGTTCGAAGGCGAGAACCTGCCATCCCGTATCCCACAATCCCAGCTCCCAGATCCCCACAGTTACCGTGACACCCGTGACCCATGTGGCGTATACGTCATGCGGATTGTCTTTGTGCCATGTGAGCGACCACGAAGTGAGCGAGTGCCAGTGGAAGGGTGAAATCTCACAGGGTCATGAAGTTTAAGGGCTTGCTTAGTGCGATTTACCCAATTATTTTAGACGTAATACAAATGAGAGGAAACAGATAGAATATTCCAAATACTTATTTAAACATTTAGTTAGCTTTAGCTCTCAGCAAATCCTTGGCACGAGATCAAGGACTTAAGTGCACCCAGTTGCTATATTATCGCTCCGCTTTATGTCAGTCTCCCAGCACATTCATCTTGTGCCGTCTCATCGCTGTGGCTCCAGCACACAGGAATGCCAGCGATTCAAAACTCAATCTGTAATACACTGCCGGCTACTTTGCTCCTTGGGCTCCATCCTGCGCCGCTTTCCCGTGTCACTTGGGCCCGAGAATCGAGTCGCACGCCAAACGTCTGACAAATCGACAGTTGTACGCTGCAGGCCCAGCCAAAGGACCAAAGGACCTGGTTACCCCACTTCCCGTGCGGCCCAAATCAAATTGGCCGCCAAACGTTGCCTGGCGTCAAAAGTCATCCATCAAGGATGTGGAGCAGGAGCAGGAGCAGGAGCAGGAGCAGGAGCAGGAGCAGGTCACCAGCGGTGGAGAAGGACGTGGGATGAGGCGCATTCAACTTTGCATGAAATTGGCTGTGTTTAAGCCAACGGCAATGGCAACAATACCAACTCGGACTTGGACCAAGTCTAGGACACTGCGATGAACGAAAGATTACTATTCAAATATTATTATTACCGTAAAAAATGAATTAATCCACATATAACATTCAGTCATTTTTTACTTTACTTTACTTAAATATAAATTTAAAAAAAAAAATGTTAACCTCCTGAATTTCCCCCTATAAAAATTAATACAATATCTCCCCACAATTTATCCACAGTGTAACGACTTGCAAGTTGGAGTGAGCAGAGTTTGCTCAGCAGTCGGAGTACGAGATCCACCACTTGAGACTTAATAAACTGAGCCCGCCGGGCAGCACGAGCCGAGAAAAAAGCCAGCCAAAATGTATGTAAATAAATAAACGCTTAACTCTTTTCAAAGCCAAGTTCGGGGGTCGAAAAAAGCACTAAATTTGGATGTATATAGGCGAGTTTTGTGCATTATTTTGCCTAAGTCCCCCGGCGGCATTATCATCAATTCATCATCACAGGGGGCGTAAGAGCCTGAATGAGGGGCGTGCTATAAGGGATGATGCCGCTTAGTTGCCTGCGATGCGGTTCTGTTTATTTAATTTCGACAGCAAAAAATGCGCCAACCAGCGAAGAACAAGATGAAGTTGGTCCGAATCTCTGGTATATGTGTGTATTACAGCGAGCCCTCGATACAATTAAAACTTAACAGTAAACAATGATCACATTTTCTAGATTCATGTCTAGTTTCTGGGTATAACTCTTGGCTTCCAAAACATACAGAGGTTTATTTAACTTCATACCAGCTCAGCTGTACAGTGTTCCCTCTGAAGAAAATGCACTGTAATGTGTGTAACTTTTGGTGTGTGTACGTGTTAGCCAGTGCGGCTGCGGCAGCGTCACCAACATAACCATAGCCACAACTAACGCCAGCGGCTCCGCTGCGACTCTGTAAGAGTGTCGTACACTCTAAGAAGAAACTATTCCAAGGCGTAGAAAAAAAATTTTTTATTTCCGAATTCTTCCGAAGGAAATTTGCGCATTTAAATAACCTTTCTCTATGACTATAATTGATTATTTTATGTTGCCTAAATGGTCGAATTTTTTCTCCCAGTGCATCCAAGCGTGTGTGCTCTTTTTATATTCCTCTGTTGCTGTTGCTTTTGCTGTGGCTGCGGCTTTCTATGGCCAAACAACAGGCGAGCTAACAGCAGCACATGAGTCAAATAAATTACCCCAGCATTGTTGTTGGCAAATTTTTGATGGTTTAATTTTGTGGAAAATAAGTTAAGCCGCTGCTGCGGCGGCCATATAACACACACTCACACTCACACTCTCGAGCTGGCACACACCAGTAATACACGCACACATGAGCAAATACAAAGTGGGGCGAAGGCCCACTCCGCAGGAATTGTTGCCTACTTTGCTGCGCCGCGTATACGCAATAAAATAAACGCGTCGCAGTTACATTTCCGGCCTGCTCAACGCGGCTCTGCTCGACTCGAACCTAACCAGAAAATAAAACAGTATGGAATTGCGGCGGCGGCTCAACTCGGCTTCTCGGCACATTTTATGCCGCATTGCCATTTTTATTTATTTATTTTTATTTGCCTTTGGCTGTCGCTGCTGTGCGCCCTTTATTCATTCATTTATAAATTATTATTGCAAAACACTCGGCCTCCGCTTCGGCTTTCTAAGCTCATACACAACCCACTTGAATTTTGAGAGAGAGAGGGAGACGTGTGCGTGTGTGCATTGCACAAAGAGAGCAGATATTGTTTGCCTAAAAGTATATGAGTTAATGAGTTTTTCGCTTTCAAAAATAAATTAGCCAAATGCTTGAAAATCTGCACGATTTGGGGCTAACAAAGACAAGGTAACCAAGGCAAAGAAGCTCAAGTGATGCTAAAGTGAGTGGAAACCATCCGCATATCTCACATTTCTTTTTCTTCTTCGAGGATATATTTGGACCAGCCAGCCACTTTTCCCACTCATTTTTTAATGTTCTTTCCATGCATGGAAGCTGCTTGTATTTTTGCTGCCCTCTTTTTTTGTCAAGCTCGTGCGACGGCTGTTTTGAATTGAGCCACATCATCATCATCCACTTTGTCATCGTCATCGCCACAGCCATCATCATCGTCATCATCATCTGAGCCTGATGGCTGACATTGTCAAAAGGGTTTAAGTGGCTACACTTGAACCAGGAGGAGAATCAGCAGCAGTAGCAGCAAAAGCAGCAGTTCAACTCCTCATCCCCGAATCCTAGACAAATATGAGAGCTTCGGTGGAATGGGGCGGAACTCGGAAGGGAGAGCATGACAAGAAACTTCTCCCCGTTGCCAGGGAGCGTAAGTTTAAAGCCAGGAAAGTCCTGGGGCGCAGTGCAAAGCGGAACGAACCATAGGATGAAAATTTAATGTGATATTGATTTCGATATTCCATAAATAATATTCAGCCAAAAAGTGTGCTTTGTTGAGTTTGAGCCAAGTCCGGCGTTTAAGTTTGTGTGTTTAAAGTGTGACATTCGTTCTTTAACGTTTTGAAAAGAATTTAATTGTTTGGAAGAATAAAATTGTGGTAAAAGTATTGAAAGTCGAGTCTTGAAATGAATGAACCTAAGTCACTTTATTTTTAAGCTACTATAACTCAACCTTTCCTTCATTTTAGATTTTAGAGTATAAAAAAAAGAACAATGTCTGCGGTACAAAATTAAAAGGGGTTTATGATATATAAAATAAATAATTAGAAATTAATTTTAAAAGGTTTTGAACCAACGATTTTTTTTTGGAATTTAAGCGGTTTTTTCTGATGGATCACTTGAAGCCTTATTTTTACTGATAAAATACTTTAGAAATTCCAAAACGGGTTTGGTTTTATTTATATTTTCATAGCTTTGATTGTGCAAACTATCTCCACTAAACCAAGAGGAACTTTTATCCAGCTTATAGTATTTCCGACAAAATGGAGTGATTTTATTGAAATTGCTATAATTAGATGTCTTTGTTTTTTCCGGATTAGTATAACATAAAATCTAAAGAACCAAACGCAGGTTTTAATAGTAGAACACCCTTATTTCTATGTTACATTTATTTATTATTTGTTGTTTAAATATACACCAATGTCTATTATTGATTTCCAAACACCTTCCACTGAAGTACTAAACCCCTCAAGTACTTCCCAACCACCATCAATCCACTGCATATCATATAATATCGCCCTTCATCGACCTCCTGATGAAGTCCCCCTCGAGTGGTACACTTATCCTTCATTATCCGAAAACCGACAATTAAACCCGCCCATCGTGCAACTCGAAATCACGCCTTCCGCGCCCAAAAAAATATCGACGACAATAAACATTTAATTACCGGCCATTGTGCCGTGTTCCGCACGGTAATTTGTCAAAGGGTCTAATTAAAAACTTGTAAACGCTTCGGAAAATACGAGAGAGAGAGAGAGTCTTGTCAGGGATCGACACGACGACAAAAAAAGAAAATAAAAGGCTTGCGCATTTAAAACTGGGGATTGTTTTGCCGGCAGCTGATTGGAGCATTTTGAAAACACGCAATTCACCTTCGTCATTGTCATGTTAATTAATTTGCCGACACTCGAGAAGTCAAGTGAACATGGCCGCTCAGAAAAAAACAAAAAAATAAATGTGAAAGGCGACCAAAACTGTCAGAAGCATTCGATGCGAACCTTAAGCCTCCCCTCGTCCTTAACACTTGTTAAGACTTTTCGATGGGCATCGATTCCGACTCTCATCCCAGCTTGCGGTGGCACTGCGAATAAAGTCCGTCAAGCATTCATAAAGGCTTTACGTTTTATTAAGCATAATCAGAAATATCTTTAAGAAGCTGTAATTTATCTTAATTTATTCTCTTTAATCAGTATATTCCTTTTCTTATAAAGAAAAAGGAAGATTTGTTTTATTGTAATTGTTTCAGCATTCGAAATAACATGTCCTTCACTCACAGCCAGAATCAGTCTGAATTTATTTACAAAGACCCGACACAGAAAAAAATTGTCCACAATATTTTTTTAAACTTTGTAAACATTTTTTTGGGGTTTAAAAAATTATTTAAGCTATGTTTCATATATATATTGAGTTCAAATATTAATAACAAATCCATGGAATTTTCATAAAACTTTATTTTAATAAATCAAACATTGTTTAATGCTGTTAAAATGTATTCATATAAAATAATTTACATGGAGATTTTATTTAAAATATTTCTAATTAAAAAATGTGTGTTACTCACTGATTCTTTCAGAGTTATTTACTATTATTTCGTTAATTGTATTTCTATAAAATAAGTTCGATTAAACCAGAAATATTTTACATAGTTTCGCAACTATTATTAATTTTTGGTCAGTGCACACAACAACAACAACAACAGCATCAGAGGTACAGGCCACAGTTCAATGCCTTTGGCATGGTTCATTGCAGACGCTGAAGACCGGTAGCCGGCAAACGATAAAATGGGAAAAAGGCCGAAACACTCACACACATGGGGCACTCGCTATTTTTTGTTGCTCCCCGATTTTGTCAGGGGTTTCGCTAAGAGCTCAGAGCTCGCACAAAATGTTCGTCTTTTTGGCTATTTGACTACTTGGCCGCGTTGCGTATACGCCGCGTGTGTCGCGCGCTGAAAACCCCTGCACGCACAGCAGGTCTTTCGAGACTGAAGCGCCGATGCCGCGACGCTGCGATGCTGCGATGCCCCGGCTGCGATTCCGTACTTCGATTCGGAGCAGCGGCAGAGGCAGAGGCAGCGCTGATGTCATGAGCGGCGGTCCTTCGTCCTTCGCCGCACGAAGAAATAAGCTGAGGGGCCAGCCCAAGCCAGCCAAGCGGCCATATAGTGAGTCCAACATATTGTCGCAGGGCCAGCATTCTGAAGCTGTTCTGAGGCTGACGAAATCAAGGACGAAGTTAAGCACTTCGTGACGGAATCAAGAGTGCCGGCCACTCTTCTGTCGCTCTGTCGCCCGTGCCTCTCTTAGACGGCTCTCGGTCTCTCGTTTCTGGGTCAGTTAGGCGGGACGGCCACAAAAAGCCGCTTAAATGTGGTACAAATGCAATGTGTTTGAATGATAATTTTATTTTTAGTGCATTTAAATCATTTTACAATTGTTATAGATATAAATTTAGTAGTTACCTTACAAATGTTGTATAATTTAATAATTTATAAAATTTGATTTTACCTTTCCTTAACATAGCTGCTCTTCTCTGTTTAACAGATGTTAATCTTTGAGTATTTTAGTCTACTGCTACACAAAAGTCTCCAAAATGTTAGTAGACTGTACAGTAGCCCTGTACAGAGACTGTTGGAAAACTAACAGAATAATGTTAAGAGATGAAATGTTCTCTTATTTTTAGAATAAATATAGTTTAAATATATAAATTTATGTGCAGCCTATCTATCTATCTATATTTCGGGTTAAGGTAAGAATGAAGTATATTTAGAAAATATATTTAGAACTATCTGAAAAAAAACTTGCTATTGAATTGTAATATTCTTTAAATAAATCACTTTACACATTGAAAATCTATTCATCAAATACCTATTATCCCTTTGCTTCACTGGCTTCTTCAGCTGGCAGGCAATATGATTTTCAGAGCCATAAAAAGTAGTACCCATATACGTTGAAATTAGTTTTATGCGGAATATAACGGCGATGGGATCCTGTGACTTGGAGGGCGGTATTCTGGTAACTCAAACTCCCTCTAAGCCGGCACTCAGTGGACCAGAGCCAAAGCAATTACAGACTCCAGACAATGGGCATGGAAATCGGGGCTTTTAACATTTTTTGATGGCCGGCAATAAAAGAGGGCCCACCCTTCAGGACCTCCCTTCTCCTCCTCCTGTTCCCCCCGCCTTTCACTTGCAACTGGGAAAACTAACCCAGATGTAGCCGAAAAAAAGGAAAACAAGAAACAAAAAGGAGAGCGTCGAGCTGAGAACTCCACGTAGCCAAGAAAGTCGCGTCAAGTACGTTTGGATATTTAATGCCATTTGGGGTCGTAAAAATTTTGAGTGTATCTGCTCGGAGCTGAGGATTTCCAAGTGGAAAATGCAAAGCAAAGAGGACAAATTCGGGCGAGCGCAATTATCTTGGTCTTGGACTTGGTTCAGCCATTAGATGACCCAACTATTTTTGCGCATATATTTTACGCATATTTTATGTGCCTCCGTTTTCCGCTTCTTTTTTTTCGCCGCTCCCCCTTCGACTGTCTTTGCCTTTTGGCCATTTTATGGCCTCAAAGTCAAACCGAAACAGCCTTCCGGGCAATTCTCGTGTCGTTCGAGATGTACTCACAAATAAAGATACAAAATAACCCAGCAGAGATCCAAATACATACATATATGTACTTATAAATATAAAACGAGCTTTAAAGAGGTTGACTTTGGCAAATGGGAAACGATTGAGTGCGGCAGCAATTATTTCTAGTTAAATATGTGACATCATGACCTGCTAAGGGTTCGATAAAGCAGCCTCTCGTTTACCCTTTATTTGGGCCGTAAAAGTAAATGTTTGGCCAATAAAGATGGGAGAAATGGTTTAAAATATGAGGTTTTTACTGTCTAAGAGGTTCGACACTATAGCTGAAGCTAAATAGCTACATATAAATAAATTTACACACTTTAATGTAATATATTTACAACACAGCTCCTTAAATATGGTAAATATAGTTATACTATAGTTTTTCCCCAACTATTTCAAGAGCCCACAGCCCGCTCTCTGATATAATTAATAGCTTTTGTTTTCAACTATTAAGGTTATATTCCATTACGTGCGGTAATGTGGCAAATATGCAGAAGGATGCTTAAAGTTTCTGCTTGGTTAGTTGGTCCCGGGATGTACTCGAACACTTACAGATGCGCATTAGGAAGTTTGATGGAGAGACAAGACCTCTTATGGGAAAACAACAAGGCGGCTAAGGCAACAGCAGCAACAGGATCCCGGCCAAAAACCCAAGGAACAATGTCGTCAACAATTTGGAAATTGAGCTTGAAGCGAAGGGCTAAAAGTTGTTGCATTTCATGTGTTTTTGTCATTGGAACTCGCTAATTTACGTGGATAATAGTTTCATCTTCGTGACAGCTCCCCCTCTCTCTCTATCTCTCTCTGTCTCTCTGTCAGCAGCCGTCTCTCTCTAATGCTTGACATGTTGAATTTGTCGCTTTTCCGTTGGGTTCGTTTTTCAACTTTCTTCTCGCATTTCTCTTGTTGCGTGCTATTGGCGCTGTGCGTGTGTATAAGTCCGGGAAATGTTTATTTTTCCCCTTTCCCGAAAAATCGTGTGTGTCTATGTGGGTGTGTTTGTTTGGCGGCTTTAACTTGTCGCAAAAGTTTGCAATTTAAAAAAGTAAATTGAAATGGAATCCCTGTCTTTGGCTTAGTCGCCGGCTTGCTGGCCAGGCTTTTGCTTTTGGTGCCAAGTGCATTCGGCACTGGCGTGAAATGAGCCTCATCCACAAAGTCACACGGTGCCAAAAACTTAACTTAGATTCAAAATTTGTAAATTCAATAAATTTTAAAATAATTTAGTAAGTAAAAGATAATGTTATCTAATTAATATTACTGAGAAAAGAACTGAACAAGAATTATTTAAATTGTATTAAATATATATATTTTTTTATAAACTGATGTTATATAATTTTAAGTCTAGAAAAAAAAACGTAAGGATCTAAAACTTCCCCTAGGCATTTCTTCTTGTGTATGTTTTATGAGCCAGTTGCATTTGCAGCTCTGATGGTGACGCTGATGGTGAAAGTGGGCGGTGGTGGGTGCGTGTCACTGGCAAATTGACCCCATTAATCCTTGCGGACTGAGATAACAGCGGCAAGGCAAATGCCAAGCCAAAAACAATGACAAAACCAGTGGCCCAAAACAAGAGAGCGCCAAAAATCAGAACCGAAATGCCACCAGTGCTGTGAGCCGGCTGGGAAATGGTGAAAAACTGGTCGGAGGAAAACTAGCATCAAGAGACGGACGCAGGAACCAGAAGGCCAAAGACAGAGTCCTTTTTGCATTCCCCGTTTGACTTGTTTATGGCCTGCTGATCCTTTCATGGAATAAGAAGGCATTTGCATTTGCATTCGCATTTGCCAGCCAGCCGTCTGCAAGTGCAAATTATTTAAATTCAACAATGCCCAATACCCAACTCGACAATTATAAATTCAGAAAATGGATATGTTCAAACATGACTGAGTTCTGGGGAATTTCATAGGGAACTTGTGCAATTATAAACAATTATACTCGATCTCATTTCTGGCCAACTTAAATTTTCTCAAGATGCTGACTTGAGCTATCATCTTCATTGGTTTTAATTGGAATTTCTAATGAGAGCTTGATCTATACATTTGTCAAGTAATTTAATATTAATGCTATAGGAAAAACAAGGAAAAGTACATGGCCCTATTGTAAGTAAACTCCCTTAGAGAATCATTTTCCGGCCCACTTAAAGGCTTAAGGGCTTAGCTGGGGCTCTCTCGAAAAAAATCCTTCGGATTGGATAGATGTTTTTGTGTGTGGGACGTAACAAATGATCAATGCTGGAAACTGTTGCGTTTAATCTTGGACTTGGCTCGATTTCCCCAAAATCCATTAATCATTTCGGTCATCAAGCATGAAAGCGATTACTCATACATAGATGACTCCCCAGTCCACAAACTTGGCCCCATTCCCCCCTTTTTTGCGAAACAGAAATTGCCACAACAAACACTGCCTAATAGGTACACAGAGAAAGGAATTTTAAGAAATGTACGTATTTCTTGGCATTAATTTATAAATAAAGAACTAAATATATTAGTGCTTATAAGATAGGACACACACTAATTGTTGTGTGTAGTTCTATATAGTAAAAAATATTATTTAAATATTACATATTTAATAAGTAACCTCTATTTAACACTGACTTAATAACTTTAAAACATCAATAACTGAAGCTAGAAGGTCGCAAAATAATTAAATGTCTTTTAAAAATACACAATTTCCTGAAAATAGTTCTTCTCCCAGTGCAGGCAAATGGAAAAACGAAATGTGTGTGTGTCCAATGGAATGGGATAGGGAAGGAGTAAGAGACCGCGCGGAGAGGGCAAGAGGATGGCTAAAATTGTGAGCCAAGGCTGATCTAATATTTGCTCAAGTGTTATTTCTGTCGGCTTAGTTTGCCCCAAAAATTATGCTACAATATTCCGTTATATTTATCACATTTGATTGTGCGTATTAACGGCGCGTTTAGTGGGGCGTGATGACAGGGAAAATCGGGGGAAACTCACCCCGCGTGAGTGCGTGAAATGTGGCGAGGAGAGGAATTAATAAGATAACTTTTGTCTCTATTGGCCGAACCGGGCCGGGCCGGGGCCAAGAGGGAAGACAGCCGCTGGCTTACGTCTGTCAGCGGGTTTCTGCGAAACTTGTTTATTTAACATTTTGGCTTAATTTGCTTTTATGGCCCCGAAAGCGGGCGACTTCGGCTTTATTTCTGTGTAAATCAGCAGATTTATATTTCACCCGACTACGCGCCATCGGACTAATTTGATTTTGAGACCGCACACACATATGTATGGCCGAAAAAGAGAGAGGGCAGCGCATTTAAATGGAAATGGATTCAAAGTTAGGGACATGTTGTGCAAGTTAATTAACACAAACAGACGGCGGAGAGTGGTTGAAGCGAACTACACCAAGGAAAATAATCACAACCAAATATTATAAGTGAATGTTTCATTTAAAATTGATTTCTTTTTAATTACTTTTTATCAGACTACTTTTTATTTAATAATATGTATTTAAAGGCTAATATTTAGTTTGCTGAATAAAAAGCCAGGACAATTGTCTCTCTTGATTGCATAAATATTTGTGATTTTTTAATTTTCACTCCTTGTTTGCTGACAGTGCAGTTACAACAGCAACAACACGAGGCTGTTCGTTGCATTTTGTGCACAAATTGTTTCAAGGCCTTGGCTCCAAATTCAATTGCTTAGTGCAATGGCATTTACGATTGTTTATTTTAAGTGGGCCCATTGCACGTAAGTGTGTGTGTATGGGTCTCTCTCTGCGTTTGTGTGCGTTTATTGCGGCTAATTAAAAACAAACAATGGCCGCACAAAGTAGGTTGCATGCGGTTGCCCTGCAACGACAACACAAAAGGCCGGCCAATCAAGTCAAAGCCACATTACACGTTACGTTATTTTCAAATCTTCTCTTTCACTTTGCCGGCCATTTTTCTTTCGACATTTCCACCATTTCCACTCCCAGCATTTCCACTTTGCAGATATCCCTTGGAGCCGCTGCCATTTGGCCCGGCCCCTTGGTTTCGGGCCTTTTGTTGATGCGGCGCCATAATGAAACAATTAAGTGCACAAAATTAGGTTACAGCCGCAGTCGCGCTGCACAATGCCATGCAAATGCTGTGAGTAAAGTAAATACTCGCTGCTGAATGCCAGGCTGAATGCAACATCGGGACAAAGGCGGCTGAAAAAGAAAAGACAGGGACACTTTCACAGATGGACAGCAAGACGAGACGGGAGAGGCAGACGAGGACGAGGGACGAGGAGCGACGAGGGGAGGAAGGACTCAGGACAGGACAAACAAGCCGAGCACAATGTGACAGGAAGGCTAAAGGAAAAAGGACCTCAATTGCTACTTGGCACAGTGACTTCAGCTGAGATCTAACACAGGTTAGGTTTTAATTGCTTCTACATATGATATATTCCATCTTAATTCTCACACAACTACTTTATAATTTATTTAACAATTATTTTCATTATATTTTTCTTAAAGTAATTTATAAGTAATCGGAAATAGATCTTTAAATTTGTTTGCTGTTGTAGGAGGGAACCAGGTAACGTTCCCTCCTACAACAGCAAACAAATTTAAAGATCTTAACAAATATCCATGTATTTTATATTTTATTCTCCGAGAGTCCCTTACAACTAATTATTTTTTTCAGATGTTATAAAGCATTGCATTTCATTCATTATTTAATAATAAATATTGGAATAATGAACCTCTTTTCAATGCCCTAATAAATTAATTCTTAGAATTTCCTTAAGTGACTTAATTAGCTGCGAATTAGAGCAAGCTCACCTCACGGTGCCACCAGGGCTAACAACTGGCTGCATAATGTCAAGCCCCCGTGTCCCAGAACCTTTTGTCCGTTTAATGTGCCAGGACTTTAGACTTTGGACGACGGACTTTGGACTCCGGACCTCGGACTCTCAGTCTCTCAGTCACTCTCAGACGACATGTGTTATCAGTGTCAAGAGCTGCGCTAAAGTATGCTACAGAAATCGCATTGTGCAGGGGAGTGGCGCTGAATGGGTTAAGCATTTGATGGGCCACCAGGCTCTAGGGGTTGCCAGTAAGGCTGCACAAGAATGAGATTGCTATATTATTGTTGCCATTGTAGCCGGGACGAGGGAAATGGAGCAGCCACTTGATCTACTTACCCAAGGAGCCGAGCAGCGAGTCGGGAACTGTTGCATTTTCTTGCAGTAGGAAAAATTTATTGCCAAAGATGATGATCGGGAGAGTCTTAATAAACGCATAAATCAGAGTGCTGCCAACGAAGCGAGTAATCAGAAAATTCATATGCCACTCGACGGATTGTTTTGATGTCGCATAACGATAACAAAATAATTTCGCTGCAATGTTTTTGTTTGTTTTTCCCGCTGGCGCTCCCAGCGTCCACTGTTTGTGTTTCCCTTTTCCAGTGTTCACTGTTCTGACCTTTTTTTAGCCAAAAATATTTGAACTACTTTCTGTTTCGATTTGAATTTATATTAGGAAATAGAGCGCTAAATTGAGGGCGTGCATTAGATATCTAATCTTAAAATAAATTAGTTTGCACCGAAAAAATCATTTATATCTGAAAATAAGTAAATAATAAAAAAGATTCTAAGATAATTTATTTTTTGTTATTAAAAAACAAAGTTTTCTATATTAGAAAATCTATACTTATTGTGTATTTATTTACCAGCTATCTCAGCTATTTGAAGTGCTTACTCTTAGCTGACATCACTGACTTCCGTGCCTTCCTTTTCGATCATAGGTGGACTAAATGTTTTTACTGGATGTTTTGTCAACATCAGGCGGCATTCATATGGATGGCGTGTCCTGTCAGGACGAGAGAGCTGCCTATTTTCGTTGGCCTGTGCCTGTGTCTGTGTCTGTTCATATGCGAAATATGTTCCAAACAAATTATCCAGATGCCCCGGCCCGCTCCCCTTTTCCCATTCAGCTAACCCTATCTAAACAACAGCATATCCTTTATTTTTCTGGGATTTTTTGGGGAGCTGGAGGGCACAGATTGATGTTGATTTTAATGTTAGTTTTGCTGTCTTTGCATTTTATGCGCGCATGTGTCGTTTCAATTCGGTTAAACAAAATCATAAAAGGAAAACACAGTCGACAGTCGACAGCGCTCACGAGTAAAATACATACAGTGGAAGAAGATGGCAAACGTGAATTAATTATGTTCCTATAAATTTCTGTACTGGAGGTTCATAATTAATTTATTAAATGTAATACAACTAAAATAAGAGTCAAAACAGTTATTAAAAGATAAATACAACTCTTTAATCCACAAATAATCTTGGATTAATATAGTTAATTATTTTCGCTCGATTACTGTACGACTAAATATTATGCACAGCCAGGAGGGGCTGCCTTCAGCTGAACAGTTTTCCAATTAATAGAAAAGCTTTTGATCGGGATCGCTGCCGGGGGACACCGGGGGATTCTATTCAACCGAACCGGTCTTGATTTAATTAGGGAAATGTATTCAATGTTAATACAGCAACTTAACTGATTTATGCTCTGACTCTGGCCCGTTGTCCCAGCCATTCGCCACTCGCCATCTGCAATTCGCTCAAATTAATTTGGTAAGAAATCACGTAGATAAGCAATTAACATTGCCAGTGAGGACGCAACAGGGTTGTCCTTTCACCGCTCGGCTGTACTGTCCTGTCATTTCACTTCATTTTATTTCATTTCATTCACAGGCCACGTACGGGCTGTCCGTCTATTGTTAAGGAGCGTAAAATACGCAGACAGCTTTCAAATGTTGCAGATACTTGGCCGCACAGATGCAGATACAGATACTCTTCGCCTGTTGCGAATGTCGCTCAGGGTATTAACCAGCTTCCTGATTGGCCCTGCCCCGAATGTATTCTGAATCAGTGCAGGAAGCTTTACTATAATGGCCGAAAACAATTATAACGGGCGTGCTTAAATTTCACTTGGATCCTTGAATGTGATCTAATTTAGCCATCAAAATCGGAGCATAAACAGTTTGTGATTGAAATATATAAGCAATAAGATATTGAAGACATTTTAAAATTATTAACTAACACGTAACAACACTAAAAGTATACATCTATCTTAAGTATAATGTTTACAAACGTTCCCTGGCTTTATAAATCATTTCTTTACATTTATATAAATTAAGTAGATTCCAGCAAATCTTGCCCAAATCTTGGGCTTGTTCATCAGTATGCCGCAAGTTCTATCTATTTGTCAGATGAAAAAAAGACAACTAATTTAAACAAAATAACCGAAAACTTAATGAATGCAAATTAGCATATTTAAAACGTAATGCCTGCTGACAATTGCAGAATGCCGGGCCTACCCGAGCTGCAGTTTCATTATTTATGGCGCATTAAATGCCTAGCTAAACAAAACCAAACTCTGGAAACCCATTGCAGTAATTTTATATTTTCAGTTTCCATTGAGTTGGATGTGGGAAAAAAAGAATGCGAGTTGCGTGCTGAGCTTAATGCACATTTGCAGGATTTTACATTGTTTTCGGCGGCTTTAATGCATAGTTATTGCCCCTGATAATTAATAATAATTATTTTGGCAGCTTATTTATTGCCTCAGATTTGTAACGCGATTAAATATCTGTATTTTTGGGGCTTAACGCGTGCAAAATGAAATTATTTTTTAAATCACTTTTTATCCCCGCCTTAAAGTGAATAATTGCCTTTCTGTGTTGGATTTAATCCCCGTTTCTATTATTTATGAGCTTACAAATTATTTGGAAATTTACATAGATTTTTAAAATCAGTGGTTGAACATTAATCTAAAAGCATTATGAATAAATAAAAGGGAAGTACCATTTTCAACAAAATATCTTGCAATAAGTTCCCAATATGGGGTTTTAAAAATTTTATTAAATGCTTGGTAAATTGTTATAATAACTATGCTTAGAATTTCGGTTTTTAGTTACTAAACTACCGAAACAAATAAATCCAAAATCAAACTGAATTTAAAAAACGATATTTCGATATATGCTCGAATATGCATACAGAAATGTTTTATTTTGCGCCTGACTCTATATACATATATACATACGTATCAAATATTCAATTGACTTTTGCCCGGTCACGTTTTATTGTTAATTTCTACAAATTTTTGCAAAATGCATATAAAATTTAACGGCTCCTCACAATGGCGCAAACACAACGAAAAACCTATGTATGTATTTTTGGGGCCGGCAAAGCGGGTGGTAAAACGGGCTCAAAAAGAAGGGGTGCGGCAGAAGGAGGCATTGTGAAAATGATAAAAAAAAGGCACCCGCAGAAGCACGGACAGGGGACAAGGACATATTGTAGGAAAGCACACATATTTTGTTATAGGCCGATTTGCGCTTTGTGCCTTTGCGACGTATATTTCTGGATGCCTTTTTGGGAAGAATATTAGAGGGGAAAATAATAGATATAGGAGAATTTAAAATAAATGTAAAGTGTATTTTATGAATTTTAACAATGGGAGAATTATTATATATAATATATTTCAAGTCTTGAAATAATTAAGAGATTTTCATATAGAAAATGTTTTTTTAAATTATGATTTAAAAGCTTTCCGTTGAAAATAGACTATATATAGGTGCATTTATGGATAAAAAAAGCGAGGTTAAAATAGAAAAATACTAGGTTAAAATAATTAGGTGAAAAAACAGACGGTATTTTTATTAATACTTGCTTTATTATAAAATAATATATACTGACATCTGGTAAGCACTTTAAAAATAAGTAAAAATGCATCTATGTTTATAGCTAAACCTTGACAATATTATATATATATTATAATTTCAAGCCACACACCTTGAGAGCTATTTTTTTTATCGCCATTGTATAAGCTTGTTGCATATTTAAGCGCTTTTAAAACATTCGTTGCTCCCCTTTTCAGCGTGTGTGTGTGGTGTCCCCACTTTTATTGTTTTGGTTATCAATGCTCAGCGCTTTTAAAAAATTCAATTGCGGTCGGAAGTCGTCGCACTCACATAAACTGCGACCCGTTCGCCCCTGGCTCGGGTGCCGCGCCCCCTGAACGGCAACAATTTACATTTAAATGGCGATAAAAAAATAGTGATACAAATGTAAAATTCTAGACTAGACCCAAGCTGGACCTCTTCGCTTTAATGACGACATTTCCAACTACCAGAGAGGGACGAAGGACGAGGAACGAAGGACGAAGAGCCTCTTACAATTCTGCGCAAAATGCAAATTTAAATTCTTTCCAATTGTTATTGTTGGTGTTCTATTTGCACTTTGGTGCAAACACTCGACGCCTCTCGCCCGGGCCGCAAAACAAACGACAAGCTGGAACATACGTTAGCTCTCGTTTCCTTTTGGGGATTCCCCGTCGCCATTTTCCCCATTGTCGTTGCCATTTTGTTGGTGCCCTTTTCGTGTCTTGCTTTTTCCCCGTATTTGTATCGGTGAAAGATTTTTAAATATTTCATGATCTTAACTTGGGGTCTTCCGCCACCACCGAGTGCACGGAGAAATTTCAATTTGTGAGCGAATGAATTTTTATCGAGACAAAATAATAATTGCAATGTGCAAGTATGAGGGAAAGTCCTCCCCTAGCATCATGCACGACAATGTTTTCATAGTTGATGATAGAATGCATTTCTCGGGCATATAGGAATACAAATAAAATCGGAGTGTAATGGTCAAATAAAGAAAAATAAAAGTCTAGGGAGACTATAACTCTGAGTGAAAGAAAGCCTAAATGTTGTTTAACTTCTTACTTTAAAATTTAAAATATTTGTTAAATTATATTCACACGAGTTCCGGCAAGAAACATTTTTTAAAACGCCTTAATCGTCTTGGCAGTTAATACCGTTTCCAAGAATTATTTCAAAACGCATAACTTTGAATATATTCTTCCTATTTACATCATATTTAAGTACTATTTATGCCGACACGCATTCCCCTAGTCGGCAGTTTTGCCTTTGGCGGAAATTTTACCAATTTCCGAAGTGACAGAATCAGAGAATTTACAGCGCCGTCAATCTTTATCGAAGCCATTGCACTTGGCTGGCCAAACAGCAACAGCGAACTGAACTGGGCGTTCTTCAGGGGTTTTCCCGGGGCGTGGCGCTTGGCATATTTTTCGCCGGCGAAAAATCGGAGGAAAGCCCCGATAAGCGAGTGCAAATCAGTTGGCAAGGCGAGCATAACGAAAGCTGGCTCAAAAATTTTTCCCGAGTTGATTTTCTGCAGCATTTTATTCACCGCTCTCGCCGTACATTTTCCGATTAACCAGCTGCGGCGATTTTGGCGAGACTTTTGAGCCAGTGCCAAAAGGATTTTTGCCAAATCTGTTATCTGCCCGACTTTTCACTCGACTCGCACAGAGTTTTCCAGGCCACCGCAAACGGACTCTGCGTTGGTAATTGACAAATTTATGAGCCCCAGACAAATGATTTATTCCGAAGGGACCTTAAAGAATAGTCCCGGCTATTCACTTCAAATTATTGTCTTAATTATGCAGTTCTATTGGCTGGAGTTCGAATATGACTCGAATGAGAAATGAGAGTATTCGTTTTATGCTCCAATTGGCTTCTGACTGAGCTTGGGCAGGGCACCAGGAAAAATATGTTACTTATTTTAAATGATATATATTGTTTTGTTTATTAATTAATATTATTAAATATGCTTCAAAGATTTTATAAGTATTGCAAAATACCAGGTATTTATTTTGATAATATTATTATTTTAAACTTTTTCATAATACTTGAAAGAAAGAATACATGTTATAGTTCTGTCAAATGGTTCTTTATATTGTTTTGCCTTCAGATCTTATTTAACTGTTTTTTGATACCTTAACTAACAAGCTGTATCTAATTACGTTACAGGTAAATAAAAACTAATCGAACATTAATAATCCCCATTTTTTCCGTGTAGATGGGGTCTGTTTGCTGGGCACGCATTTTAATGAAATCAAAAATTTACGACACTTTTGCCGAGTCAAGCAGAAAAATTCTGCAAAAGCTGCTGCACTTGGGAGTCTTATTTTCCCATTTTGTCCCCCCCCTCTTACATAAAGTTTCTGCAAACAAAAATCTGTTTGCGCTTAGAATTGTGCAACGGGAGTTTTTCGGGGGGAAAATTGAAGAGGAAAACTGGGGAAAGCTCCTCTCATACATGCAAATGGCGCATTGAAACAATAAAAAGGGCGCGGCTGACTGACTGAAAAGGGGCGGCTGCTTGCAGTTATTTATGCAACGAAGCGAAACAACTAAAATGCAAAATGCGCGAAGATTTCGCGTTTCGGCGAATTGACGAGCCATGCAAATTGCCGGCAGTGCCACAGTGGGCGCAATAAGTGGCTAAACGGGGGAGGGCAGCGACCCACTGTGCAGCTAGCTTGAGAAAACTTTCAGCTGCAACTTTGGCGACAACTTGCCTGGCCTGGACTGGAACATAAATAAGAAACAAATCAGCTAAATGCAAGCTATAATGGGTGATAACAGTAAGTCATTGGAAAAGATAGTAAATTAATTATGTATAAATATTCAAGCAAAAGAGAAACATTCCCATTTAACCTACCAAAACTAAAGAAAATTCCCAATTAAATATAACATTTCAATTAGTTAGAAATCCTTTATATATGTATATGGTTTCCATTTTATTTATTTGAACCTTTTCTCGAAAACTAATTAAATTCTAGCAAACTTCTCACAGAATTTCCATCTTAATTAGTTCAGTTTCCCGATTTTCAAGTGCATTCGAAGAGCTTGACCACAAAGACCGCCCTTCAGCTCAACACCTCTCCATGTCAGTCGCAAATGTTGCAGCTTTTGTTGATCCGCACACAATGCATTATGTTAATTTGTGGAAATCTGGGCAAGTAACTGTCCGTTGTACTGGCAAGCCCTCATAAACAGAGAGCCACTCGGCATTAAAGTCGAGATGCCAAGTAGAGTCTGTCAGCATCAGGACGGGATTTAGCCAGGAAGAGCCCTCGAGCCCTCGGGCTTCACCGACCTTCCAGACTCTAGACTCCGGGATCTGGGCTCGTGTCAGAATTCCGGTCTCCAGCTCTCCGTCAGTTTGGCATCTTTTCTGCTGCCGCTTTTGTTGACATGGCTTTTGCGGCGTTGTCACAGCCGATGTCTCGTGTTGCATGTTGCACGTTGCACGTTGCACACATTGCACACACTGCTGCCACATGTGCAACACACTGGCGCACAAGGAGAAAGCCAAGAAAAACCCGAGGAAAAACCCAGTAGGATGTGAATGGTGGAGTGTGAACGCGCGAAGCCGACGGCTGCTGTCATTTGCCATTTGGCTGCCCCTTTTTTGCATGCCACCTTTTCTTTGGGCTTACCGCCTTCTCCCTGCTACCACTTTTCTTTTTTTTCTTTTTATTTACTGTCACCCGCGAGCGTGCAACTTGTCGCTTAATTATGGAGCGCTCGAGCAGGCGCAAAGTAGTTGGCAAAGTTGACAGTGGAGCGACTTAAGATGGCAGCCCAAAAAGTCGTTCATTTAATATAATTGCTACAAAGGTAATCACTGGAGGCTTTCGCGTACTACTTTCTTAATGTGATTTATTTTATATTATTTTTTGTATTTAAAAACTGTCCCAGGGCTCACAAAGTTTCGATGGCAAAACAATCCACAAATTGGGCTTCTGCCAGTGCTCCTCCTGAATTATAGATTTCATTTCGACGATGGACCGAGAGTGGGTATCATTTTCCACACAATTTCTATGATAATTGCTCAAATCTCAGACTTGACTCGCAACGGCTGTGAAACTAATCAAAACTTGGCTTGCTGCTTGTAATAACTTCCATTTGCAGACATCAGTTCCACTTGCAGTTCCACTTTTTCATCCTCTATTTTTTAGCAGCCATAGCCCTTCTTCCTCCTCTGGTTTTTTTTGAAGTTGTGCAAAAGTTTTAACTTGACAAACCCAACAAGTGCCGATGACAATGGACCGGCCATGGACGACGAAGTGAAATGGGATAAAATATTAATAGTCAAGCGAACTTTTGCAATTGACTATCATCAAGGAAGTGGGCGGCTGGGGACTGGAATTGGGTTTGGGATTGGGATCGGGGCATCAGCATCTATAATTTCTTACGCTCAAACAAACTTGGCCGGCGAAAATGCACTGCCAGCTGGCCTGTCCTAGCCAAGTCCTGGACCTCTTATTTTTTTTTTTTACAATTTGTTAATGACTTCAAAATGAACTTCTTGGTGCTACTGCCACTGGTAGTGGAACTGCCACTGAGTAGGGACTGAGACTGGGGCTTGGGCAAATAGCAGCTGCCGTTTCCTGGGCAATCCGGAATGGATCCCTGCGACGACAATGTTTTCAGCACCATCCTGCAGCCGGTCCGGTCCGGTTCGGTCCTCGGTCCGCGGACTCATCACTTTCGTTGTCGCCATTGTCCGCTGTTGGCTGTTGGGTCTGGGCTGACGTGACGTTCCATCAGCGGACATTTCATGGTCCCAGCGCTGGCTCCGTTCCCGGCTCCATTCTCATCTCTATCGGGTTTGGCACACTGAAAAAATAAGCCAAAAATCAGACTCAGATTGAATCAATTTTTATAAAAATAAAAAAGATTAAAGATATTTACTATGATATATCGAAAATTAAGATCTTCATATGGAACCCACCTGTAATTTAATTATTTTCTGGAAATAAAATGATTTAGATTCAACATAAAAATATCTCTCTGCCTCTTTAAATCTCCTTCAATAGATATAGTCTTTAAGAATAAAACCTCAATTAATGTTTTTCCTGGTGCAGGCCTATCTGCTCACTAATGCGGTTTGTTTTCGCAATTTTTGTTTTGCGCTTCGTTATTTCTTGTTTTGTTTTAAGTTCTGCTCCGGTCCGCTCCTCCCCCTTCCCTCCCTTTTATTCTGTTTTCCTCTTTCTGCATATTTCCTCGAGCGGCGCTTTTCAGCAGAACAAACAACGTCACTACGCGGCCAGGATGCCAAACAAGCTTGAGTCGCCAGGCGCAATTTTTCATTCTGGGCCCAGGATGGGCGAAAGGACATGGGCAAAGGACAATGCCACCCATTCATTACCAGCGCTTTGGTTGCATGCAGCGCGGCGATGTCCTGTCCAGTGCTGGCAGCACGGACACTCTCCCTGTGCGAATCTGGCCTTTTTTGCAGTCCGAAACTGGAGGTTATAATTTTATAAACTTATATTTCAAGTCTAATAATAGCTCATTTTTTATTTTATTTATAAATTTGGGAGCCATCAAAATTAACAATATACTTAAAACTTTTAAGTTAAAAGTACTAAGATATTGTTTAGGAGTAGTTTATTTCTAATTCTAATTTAAAGTTCAAAGTATAAATTCCAAAAATAAATGAAAACTGTGTTTTGGTAATTCATATGACAATTTTTTCCAATTTAAATTGCTTCATTTAGCTGCCTTTTGTGATCTATATTGGGCTGCACTGTTTCTGGTTGGTGTCCCGTGCCCTGCGTCCTTTTGGTCCGTGCTATTCCGGGATGGTGTCCTGCAATCGCCGCCTGTACATCATCCGCTGGTCTATCTGCTCGTCCTCCTCCGCTGCTGGCTCGTCTTTCCTTCCTTCCTTCCGTTTCATTGCCAGCCGCGCATCCTTCCGCATGATGACACTGTTTTTGGCGGCCACCATAACCGCTGCCAGTGCCTCATCCCATCCTCCCGGTTACTTTTTCCCCATACTGCCGTGCCCCTAACCATTTTCCGCATTTGCCATTTTTCCCCGCTTTCCCAGTTTCAGTCCCAAGTCCCAGCCGCGGTCCTGGCCTCATTTAACTTGTAATTACGCTTGAGCAAAAATCAAAGTGGCTCAAGTTGCCAGCGAGCCCCGGAAAACTCCGGAAACACCCCCACCCACCGCACTTGTCACCAGCGATTTTCCCCCCGCCTTCAGCTTAGCACGTGCCCTTTGCTTCGCTTCTCCGGCTCTTTTTTTCCCATCACGGCACTCGATGGGCCAAAAGCATATTGGACCAAAGTTGAGAGCTATTGATTGGCGGATGCGGTGCAGTTCGGAAAGACCTTAGAAAATCGAAAAAAATATCACAAAAACAATACACAAAATTAGTAAATATTATAAGCGCTAAGTTTTTAAGTTACGATTTTTTTCATACATGTTTAGACGGCTGATATTCAAGACTTTTCTGGTTTCCTTATTTTTTAATTGAATACTTAATTTTGTCTGTATGTAATTTCCTAAAGATTAGTAATAGAGTAAACATAATTAAGTAACTAGGTAGTCGGTCCAGATTCCCGACTTGTTTTATCTTCGTGGCTCTTTTCTGTCGGCTATTTTCAGTTGGCCGCCAATTTGAGCTGCATAAAATATTTAAAATCTCGCGTGGCTCTGATTATTACAGTTGGTAGAGGGTAGAGGGTACCCTTTTTTTTTGCTTTCGGATCCCCAAACTTAAACCCCTTTTCCCTTGTCTTATTCCCTCGCAATCCCTCGGCGTCCCCCGTACCCACGCCTATGACAGCTTTTCATTTAGCATCTGCCTGCGACTCTGGCTTCTGTAACATTTTGTTTTCTTTGGCAAAATTATGGCGCTAACCTTTTTCCTGTTTTTCGGTGCTTTTTTGTTTACGCCGATTTCCTGCGCGACTTTCACGCACTTCCGTTGAGGGATCCCAGGGCTCCCTCGAGGGGAATCCCCGTTTGGGGAGACTCGTGTAACCGAAATGATGTGCTGATTTACGCTTAGGCTTTTAGTACATAATTTATAGGGAAGGTCGCGCATAAACAGCTTAAATTATGTGACTGCGAAGAGCTTAAATAATAAGACAAAATCTGGCAGGAAGTCAACTTTAAAGTTCAATTGTTTTGGTGAGAAATTGTGGAAGGAAATGTGTTGAATACATTTTTAAAATTGACTTCAGTTGTATTATTAATTTTTTAGGCAACAAATGTATAGTAACTGAGACTTAAATAAATACATATACCTTTAAGTTCATGTACTTTCTTTCTAAGCGCTCTGAAATATAAGGTTGATACCTGAAGCCAGATATTGGGCAAGGACTAAAGGACAGAGATTGGTACTCCAATACGCAGTTAGCTTTACGGCCAAAAGTAATTAGTCGACAGTCTGAATGGTGCCCTGGCTCAACAAAAATAGTCAATAACCCTTTTCAAAGGGAAGCGAACTGATGACCATCATACAAAGATTTCCATTTACCGAAATTCGGATTGGAGTTGCCTCCTCTTAGTTACTCCCATATTGACAGATTCATTGTGGCTTTCAGTGAGCGTGCACTGAGAGAAGTATATGTATAACATAACTAAATGAAGGGAAAAGAATAAAGTCCTTAATATTTGTGATAATCAATTAAATTATCAAAACTAAATAATTTATATTATTGCCTTTTAATAACGGAAAATAAAGCTTTTAATATTCCAGCTAAATTATATTTACTTTTACCATATACATGTATAACTGGTAACAAAATTGTTAAACAATAAATCTGTTACATCAAATCGGACTTGTTATTTAATTTTGGACTAAATTAAAAATGGGAAGATAAATTACTTTAATTCTCTAACATGAAATGGAAAATATTTTTTGTCAATGCTAAACATCCCTCTTTTAATAATATTTAAAAAGTTTATATATTTTTAAGACATTGTTTCTCATTATATTTTACTCTATTACAAGACTTAACAAACATTTTTCGCCCAGTGCATGTAAGCGAGTGTGCTTGGGAAAAACTCTTTCAGGACGGGCTCCTGTTATCTGCCGGTAAACATGGCTTAAGCTGCAAATAATCACAAACGCTCATATTTGCGCACAAGCCCAGTGGCCCACTCATTTAGGCAAAGTCCCAGCAATATGGGCCCCACTACCCCTTACCATCAGCCATCCACCATCCACCAGCCGAGTCCGAGCCACGCCACTTCCATTGCCATTCACTCCGACCGACCGCAATATCAACACATTTGGGTTTTAGCCATAATGAAGTTGCTAACTTCTGAAGTGCGCCGGCAATGGCAGTGTAAGAGTACGAGGAGCCATGGCGGCTAAGACCAAAACATAATCAAAACCGAATTATGTGCTTTAAATGCGTCCAAGTCGTTGTCTTCGTCTGCGCCCCTATTTTCCTTATTCATTCTACCCCTCCGGTTGAAAGCATTCAAACTATCATTTTCCTACTTAGGAGAATGTATGCCGACAGTCGCCAGCAGTCCGTCCCGCTCCCAGCCCGAAGTCACATGCATATAGTAATTAGAAAAGAAAAGAGTTGGTTGCAAAGAAAAGCAATTAGTGTCTCTCTCAATTTCTATGCGCATAGTTTCACAATCTTGAGCTGCACAAGCAAGCATACACATCCCCACTCGGGATCCTCATCATCGAGGGATTTCTTTCCCCCATTTGCCTGGCCTGTGCTTATTCGGTTACTTGGTGACCGACCCTATTTTCCTGCGAGCATCCTTGAAGTGATTAAGCGCATTTGCGCTCCACACACACACGCAAACAAAAGGAAAAGACACTTCAGCGATTTTCGCGACTTCCTAGAAACCCTTTAAACAAATTCGTTTTAACAATAGTTTTAATATATGAAATTATTTAGAATTTATGAGACCTTGACTTCATTGCTTCACTGCTCATAAATACGTTTAATGTTTTGATTTATTTCGAGTAAATATTTCAAATATATATTGGCAAAAGCTATTATGTTATTTTGTCAAGTGTGCTCATCTCGAGTTTATTGGTGGCGCCAAGCTGGAACCGAGACGATCCACACGGCGTATGCGTACTGGGCGGCGACCCATTAATGGCCCTTCGATATATGTTTTGTGATGAAAACGAAAACAATTAACACCGAAATGATGAAAGGAATCATGGTCAGGGCGGGGTCAAGGAAACACAAGCGGATAGGAGAGTATATATAAAATATATATGTATGCCCAGTGAGACAGTGAGACAGAGAGAAGGGACAAAACTACACAAAAGTTGAGAAGTGTTGAAGGCAGGCAAAGTTTTTTCATCAACGAAAACATTTTCCGAGCGATGGGGATGGCGAGTAGTTTGCTGGTCAAGCGTGGTCGGGGGTTTTTCCGTAAGTTTGATGGACGCGTTCGCCGGACAGCGGACACCGGACTCCGGACACCGGACGGAAGTGAGCCGAGAAACTTTGATGGGCGGCGGGCTGAATGGTATAGGTAAACAGCAACAAAGTAAATATCAAGTTAACGCCTGCGGCTCTCCACTTGGCGAACAGCTAGAAACTAAAAGCGGAAACGGAAGTTTGCCATCGAACGGCGAATTTTGTGCGTGCGCTGCGTATTTCCAATACCAATTCGAATTCGGATGCGGATTCGTATTCGTATTTGCTTTTTGCAGCTCACTGGCTACCTTGCCTTCGCATTCACTCGTCTGGGCGAGGCCAAAACAAATAATGGCTGAGATTCCATTTCGCCCAGAAGTTTCTATATATCAAAGTGCTCGGCGTCTGATATATCAGTCTCCGGTTCCCGGTGGGGGCAACTTGGCCTTTGTTTTTGGCTTTCAGTTATTTGCATGCCCTTTGCCACTCTAATGTCACAGTGCGCATACACATACATATACATATAGTGTGTACATGGTTCAGTTGTCGCTCAGCGGATCTGTACTATATGTGTGTGAGTCTGGCTCCCTGTGTGCCATTTATTCTAACTTTATACCCTTGCAAGAAGCTTTGTTGTTTATGTCTTATTTATTTTTATATTTTTCAATCTGGAGAAAGTTTAAGTTTGCCTGATACTTCCGTTTAATCTACAGAATTTAATATTGCGGAGTAATGACAAGATTGTTGATGTAATTGAAGGGAAGCTCTTAATACATTTTTGCAAATGTATTTGAATATTTAAGGTTAAAAGATTATGTTATTAGTATATATGTGAAAAGTTAGATGGTTTAGAGAGCTTTATTTTGATAGAAATGCTTCACTTCGAGGTGTCCACGAAACTGGGCCAGTAATGCTCAAACACTTCGCTCTTCTTAAATCCATTACTGATCCCGTAAAGCGGTATAACAACTATTGACTGGCTCGACAAGAGCTTCATCGGGATGGATAGGATAGGATAGGTCTTATCCGCAGAACCGTTTATTTGAATGGAACCATAGAGTAGAAATAGTTTTTAACATATTCTAAACGACTTAAAAAACCCGAAAAGGGCATCCCAAAATTCGCCATCTCTGAATTTGATGGCTGGCATGAATAGTTCTAATTGAAAAAACTGCGCTGAAAACTTTGTTTGACATTTATTGCCGTAGGCCAAACATTTTCAGTTTCCACTGTCTACCGAGCCGAGTCTTTGCTTACAGCGTTTCAACAAAATTAAAGAAGTTTTGCGTTTGCAATTTGTCTCCGCCGTTTATCCCCTGTTCCCGCCCTGGCACACGAGGAAACAACACACAAAAGAAAAACGAACTCGGAATATATTTTGCATTTTTGCCAAGTGAAGCGGAATGCAAAACCATCATAGGCAACGCCGAAAAGTATTCGCCAAAATATTTGGCTTTTCCGAGAACAACAGGCTCATGCATATTCAATTGCTGATTGCGAGTGTCATTGCAAGTGTGCAGTGATAAGGAAGCTCGAAGGCAATTTCGAGCCCAGCCCGAGAATCTATTTCCAGAGGAATGCCTATGGGGTCGTACAAAAAAACATCTCTTATCATCCCTTAAGGAGGGGTTCACTTTTATCTATAATGTTAAGCTATTTATATATATATTGCATTTAACAAGCCAACAAGCATCGGCTTTAAAGTCCAATTATTGTTTATATTGACATAATCAATAAAACTATTGGTAGTCTTTGCTTAAACATTACTATGATTGGACAACATTTAATATTCCATTATTTGTACTCTATTATTCCACTTAATTCTCCCCGGGTAAAGCAAACTGATCGAATTTTACACATTTTCCGGGAACAACTATTAAACTTTTTAAAGCATTTCCCATGGAATTCTCCCTGTCTAAATGCCCCACAGAATTGCACTCCACTGGTCAAGACAGCAGGGCGTATTTTTAATTTCATTTTTTCATCCTCGCTGCTGGGAAAATCCTCCATTTTCCGCCCCAGTCCTTGGCCACTCGGTGGCATCCTCTATCGCTGCTAATATGAAGCGGTACATGGCACCATCCTGGTCCTCTTCCTTACAGGAGGCAAGCGCCTTCCCTTGGCCTAAGTATGCAACAATAACAATATTTAAAGGTATCTGCCAATTTATTTTAATGGCCGCAATTAAAGTTAATTACTCGCGTAGACAAAACGTGCAAAAGCCAAGGCGATGACGATGAAAAGGGGGCGTTGGGCGAGGGATTTTCCGGCGGAAAAGTGGAAAACAGGCGACAGCTAGGTGCTCCAGCATCTTTTTCCCGGTACTGGCAGCGCCCAATTAGGCATAATACGCTCGACTTGGCCGGGTGTCGTTGCTCGACGGCTAAAACTTTGCGGCCTCCTCAGTCGCCATCATCACCCTGCCAGTCCTACGCCCTCCCTCGCCCCGCCCCTCGATTTTCCATTTCCCGGGCCCGTGTTTAATTTTCCTAATGATATTATTGCAGTTGACCCTATTAGAATTTGACTGCGGCAAATGACTCAAAATGAATATTTAGTTTGGCCGGGAGTGCGAATCTAAGCGCCTGCCTAATTGCCTGAAATGTGATATGGTTACTCAGCCAGAGCGGCTCGATCAATTAATTTTGAGGGCTAAGCCTTGAAGATATAGAGGGGCTAATTGCCGATGCGACAGCGTAGAAGATGGAAAAGAAAACAGTGCCAGGCGTCCTCGTGGCCATTTTCCATCCCAATCCCAATCCCAATCCTAGAGAAGCAGAGCCACTCCCCTTGAGCCTTTACCCTTACCAATTTCTATTCATTTACTTTGCGGCTGTCGCCAGTTTCATCACCGCAGAATCAAGATGAACAGAGTGGAGAGGCAAGCGCAGAATTCCATGGCACTTTTCAACACATTCCTGAAAAGGCATTGGGGGCTTTTCAACTCAGCGATACCCTTTAATAAGAGCGGACAAAATAGGATATTTATTAAGTATTAAGCATAATTTATTTACTATTTCAATGGAAACTCAGGGACCACTCTGCCTCTTAAGATGGTATCTTCGGAACCTTTGTTTACATTTATATTTCGTTTAATTTTAAAATGCCACCAATTAAATACACCCTCATATCCTGCCAGTACCTTCGAATAATAGGTGAAAGGACAGAAAGAAACGTGTTTACTTGCAGAAGGAATGTACTAAATGGAAATTGTTTTCTGCGGCTGTCTTGGCCATCGGCTACATAATTTCTCTCGTCTTGCCACAATCGCACAAGCGACAAACACTTGAGAACAATAGTTGCCAGGGGAGAAAATGAGCGGAAAGCAGGGATTGGGGGGGATACAGCTTCAGCGGCTCCAACTGCAACCACAACAATAATGACTTTATGAAAAAATGATTATCCTGCCGGGCTGTCTGCAGTGCCAGCTTAACGGTCCACAGTCCACGGATCTTCTGCCATCGTCCGTCGTGCTAGGCAGCCGGGTCTGGCCAACTCTATTAAAGGGACATAAATGAATTTGGCTAGAGATGGCCATGCAGATAGACGGAAAGGTAGAAACACCTGAAGATAAAATAAAACCCGTAGATTATCAAGCTTATTTTAAGAAAACAAGAGATCATTCGGATGAGAAAGAGCTTACAGTTTTGAAAATAACTTTTATAAGTATTTGTAGTTATTTATTTATCAGTTTAGGAGGCTAATAACATAAAGTTAATAACTATATCATTCTAAATACTTTCTCAGTTTAACTAGGTTTTATGACATTATTATGACTAATGGATTTAACCACCTTTTTGTATTTCAAAGGTTTAAAAGCAAGTCACATTAAGTCAAGATGAAGCAGATACGACTTCAAAGTTCTTACTTTGGTTACTATGACAGGTTTATATTTAATTAAATTAAAGTGTGTGCTTGATTTTGTCAAAATCGATCACAAAATTAATTTCGGTTCCATCTCTAGCTCTTATTTGATTCGCTTCCTTTTGTGGCAAATAAGCAGAAAATCGTTTGCCAAAAATGTTGTCAACCACGGAAATGGAAATGACCACGCCCCAGACTGGAGACACGGGCGGGACTCCTGGTCCAAAATCCTGTTAGCACCGGGAAGGGGGACCTCGGTCGCATCTCCCCTCGATTTCCCCGCTTTTATCCGAGAAAATTCTGCTGTTTACGCAAGATGACAAAGGCGCTGCAGCTACTCGTGGGTTTGTCTATAAGTTCACCGTTAGATATATGGTAATGGCCTCCTCCTCGGTGGCCATAGAAAAGCGTTTTCACTGCGTAACTTGGCCAGCCACTTTTCCAGCGATATCTTTGGGTTGTCATCAAAAAGCCAGCGACTGCCAGACATTGGTCCAAGAGTCTGCGACTCCGTGGCTGGCAGGGGCTGGCAGGGATTTTGGTTTTCAGCCAAATTACTCGAAACTGTTTTCGGATCGAAGGAATCGAAATGAACAGGGGAACAAGGGAAGAACTGGCAGAACTGATTTGGAATTGAAATGAATGAAGAACTGAGAATTTTAGCTTTTGCAGCGCTGGCAAAATTGTAATGACTGCAACGACAAGATACTCAGAGCCCAATTGAATTTACATTTCGGCGCTACAGTGTGCTTTATTTGTATTGCAGTGCAGAAATACAAATCAAATAATAAATGACAAACTGTAAAATAAAGAAAAAATAACCTACAACTTGTATACATTCTATAATTTTATCCTCTGCTGTTCTTATTGATTCCTTTGATTAAGCTTCCTCATTAAGGACCGAGAACTCTACCGAGATTGGTAGCTTATTAAAAGTTTAATGCACTTTTCCATATTGCGCTCGACAAAGAACTTTCCAGCTTCCATTTTCTTTTATTTCTTACTTATTTCTGAACTCTAAACCAATTCAGCAAAGTGGGCATTTTAATCTGTGTCTCTGCGAGAGCAAGGCTAAATTTATGGCGCGGAGGGAGCAGGGAGCCGGAGACTCCGAGTGGACAATGCAGTTGACCCACTCAAAGGGTGGTAAATAAAATAAATAAACTGCAATTGCAATTGCAGGCCAAAGAGTTTTTAGCCGGCAGAAAATCAGAAGCATTTTTCCACAAAATGGTCAAAAGTATAATTCCGAAATAGGATCCCGGGAAGGGCGGCTGGGGGTCATCGAATAAACGAAGCGATGACTTACATAAACATTTGGACAAGCTAACAGCAGAGCAAAGTAAACAAAAATGACACAACACATAAAAATGCTCAAACACACACACTGGCAGAGAGAGCAAGAGGGGGAGAGCTGGGGGTCAGCTGGCAACTTAAACGAGCATCCGAAAGGATTTTGTGTACAATTTCCGTTTTATGACTCTCCAGAGTGGCAATAAATCTCACACAAAACTATTTCCCTTGCATTCGAGCTGCTGCTTAGCCCTCTCACATGCAACTCGGCGATCGGACGGCAAATGGTAAGGGAGTTGGAGGATGGAGGATGGAGGCATCGCTGCACATTATCTTGTGCGCAAATCCGAAAAATCCGAATCCATTCGCTATAAATGGCGGTCGTCTGGCTGCGGCTTTCGTTTTTGGCCCCTTGGTCCTACTCCACGGCTTCACGGTTGCACGGTCCCGGGTCATTGTCGGCCACCAAAATGGCTCAAGCCTCCTCGTCCCGATCCGCCTCGAGTCCTGATTTTCAGCTGCTTATGACTCGTCTGGGTCGCGTGTTTTGTATGGCCCATGGCACGTACACTGTGCCACTGCCACACTGAGGAAAAAGGGTTTCCGGAAGACATAGAAATATTTCCTGGACTCCATATAGAATACATTTCGTAAAACTGGGAGCAGGGAAGATTATTCTAAGGCGGCTCGAGTAACTATCTGTTTTTTCAGTGCCTGCTTTAATCGCATATTGTTCTCTTTTGCCAGCCCGCTTTCCAACTATTTCCGCTGGTTGTCTTTGAGCTGAGTGCGCTTTTAGTGCGGCATCCGTTTTGGCTACGCCCATCGAAAATTATGAAATACTTGCACCGAATCAAAGATATAATAATAATAATAATACGAATAATAAAGAAAAAAGTGAAAAGAGATTTGCAAGTCAATTTGTCAAGCACTAAAAGAGATTTGCCGGCTCGTCGGTCTTTGTCCTCGTCATTAGCGCCAAAGTCACGATTTGACTTTATTGAAAGCACTTTAATTTAATGTGCGTGGATTTTGCTTTTCGCATCTTTGCTCTGCCTTACTTTATTTTTTTCTGCATAATTTTGCATAATCCTTTGGTGTATGGAGTTTGCCTCCTTTGCTTTTGCTGATGCTGTTTTCTTTTCATTCATTCTCTGCCTGCAGCACGGGGCGTATACGTAACGTGTAATTTCATTGCATTTGCATGTTTTATAAGACATGCTCTCTCCTCTCTGCCTCTCCAGCAGAATCTATGCTGCCGTTTTGGTGTTAGTTTCACCCACACACTCTGAATGTAATATTTCTTCGTTTTTTTAAGATTTTCCATTCGTTCTGGTTTCATTCTGCCGGCTCAAGCAAAGTTTTATTGACAGTAAACGTGGGCGATACGAAACTAAAAGTTTTTCCCTGCTCTTGGGATTTCTCTGCTCGGCTGTGATTCATAAAACAAAAGCGAGGAACGCTTCAAAAATCGAAAACATTTTGCTGTTTGCAAGTGTTTAAAACCGAACTTTTACACGTGTCCGGCATGCGAGTTGCCAGTTCTTGGATCTCGGATCTCTCGGAGCCACGACTATCTCTGTGCTGTGTGTGGTGCGGCAACAATAAAATGCATTAGGAGCCATGAAATACTTGAGAGCATTTCCCGCATTTGCTTATTGTTGGCCAAAAAATAACTTTATCCGAATTGCCAGAAAGTTTGCAACACGTGTTACTCCGTGTGCCCGGAGCATCGAGTAAGCCATTTTTCGAAAGTATAACTTCACTTAGATTGGGCCATAAGTGGCAGCAGTTTAGTCAAGTTGGATTTTGATATTAAACGGGCACTCGGTCCATATTTGTGGCATGCACTGGGAAATAGCACTCGTTGAATAATGAGAGCATTTTTGAGTTGCCAAGATGAGTATGTATCATTTCAAGATAATTAATTAAAATGGTTTCAGCATCGAATGTTTTTAAAAATAATATTTGATTTGCTTCAGAAAATGCAGGAATGCACTGACCAACAATAAGTTAGGTTTATCTATAAAGTGATGTTGATTTTAGCACCTTAGCTTATATTCCCTTTAAATGTACTTAAGTTTATTATTTATAAAATTTTAATAGGGCCAGAATTAATTAAACTAACACATGTATTTAATTTTGTTATTTATTAATAAGTTAATTTAAATATTTATATTCTTTTTTCAGAATTTACTATTGTTTTTACTGAGTGCTTAGTAAACAATCTACACTGAAACAGTGGCAATGTCAAAAAATACAGCTCAATCTCGTCAGGGTTGACACACTTCACGTCACATGAAATTGAAAACCACTAACGAGTTCAGTCCCTGTCAGCCGAAGTTGTCAAACCATCTCAAACATCTAATTAGGCTGCATCGTGAAGTGCAGAGGGACTGAAATGGATAGACCTACTTGCATATATACGGTGAAAGGTGGGACCAAATGAGACAAAAGCGATGGGAGTTCGTTAGGCGACACACACAGACTTTTGGCCAACGTTTTCGTTTCAGTGGCGCAACGCAGGCAACGCTGCGTATGCGTAATTTATGTTGCAGGTGTTTGCTCAACTGCTAAACGAAATGCTAATGCGGTAAGCTAAATGCAAAAACCATTTTAATTAGCACGAAAATCATTGTAACTCGTTAACGCTAGCGTTGCCGCTGCCAGGCAACTTGCCACCACCATCCGATCCACCCTTCGACATGGATCCGAAGAAAAACAACTACTACTACATGCTCACCCGGCTAAAAGGAGTTGAACATGGGCACCGCCAGGATAGCAGGTAGCAGAGATGGCTGAAAATCAGGCTAAAAACGACACTTGCAGCACATGGCCCTACACTGATGGGATGGGTATTTAAGCCTAATTAAGGCATGCGAGTAGAGTGCGGATTTCACATTTGGAACTTAATATTTGAACTTTTCGGGATTTCGAGTTATGATATATAATTTTTTCCAAGTCCTAGTACCCCTGGCAGGTCATCAATACTCCGAACAAGAGCCTTTGCCACTTTGCCATCACTGTTAGCTGTTGGTAGAAAAAACGGATAGCGAACTCCTTTGCATTTTCCTCCCAGCTTCCCACATTTTTCCCAGGCACCGGACAGGCTGCTGATGAAGAGATAATATTGTGATCACGTTCGGCAACCTGCGGAAATGCAAATACTCCACTGCTCCCTTTTGCCAGTCGAGCCAAGCCCAAGCCAAGCCAAGCCGTGTATGTAATGCGAGTGGCGCTAATGAAACGTTCATTAATCATACGCCACTTGGCAGCGCCGGGCTGCTGGCTCAGCCTCGAAATTATTTTGGATATGGGGCCAGGGATCAAGTTAGTTAGCAGAGTCGGCTACGTAACCGGGAATGTGCCTTCAAATCTGACAATGCCAAGTGCCAACTGCCAACACGAGGGAGACACAGACACGGGGGCCAAAGGCCGACGGATCTGGGAGTTTAGAGATGCACTGTCAGAAAAATAATAAAAACTAATTCATGTTCAATAAATTGAAAAACTTTGTAATCCATTAATTAAGTCATTAAGGAAGATTTTATATTAATCAATATTGAGACGTAGATTGAAGGTATCTTTCGATCTTTCCAATATACCGCGCCGTTCAAAAGTTATACAATTCAATTTATATTTTCAATTTTTAAAATATAATTAGATAAATAACAGTTATTTTCGATTTTTCAAAATTAAAATTACAAATAACAGTTCTAATTCAACTTTAATATAAAACTTGAAAAATAAGAATTATTTTTAACTTAAAATAAAACTTAGCTTATAATAAAAATTGAAAAATAAGTAATATTTTTAACTTTTTTTATTAAAAATTAAAAATAACAGAAAAATTTAAATTATTTATTTTTTTATCAAATATAACTCTAATTTAACAATTTTTATTTTAAAAATTATAACTGTTACGATCCCTGATGTATATAAGTTACTTTTAGTGAACAGGAAATAATGCAAATACCAAAGTATTAATCACACTTCCCAGGACCTTCATTTGGCTCTCAAAAAAATATTAAAATATGATAAAGAAAGTATGCAAAATATATGTAATATCTTGACTATTTCGTACAGTGCTCTCAACAGTGTTACGTGTATGTATGCGAGAGCGTGAGTGTCCCAGGTAGTTAGTTAATTAATATTCCCGTTGCCGCACGTTTCATGTTTGCATTAATTTGGCAGGTAACTTGTCAACATTGTTGTTGTTGCCCAGCGCTGTTGGCCCCTTTGGCCTGATGAGGATGTTGGCTGTAGGATGTAGGATGTAGGATGTCGGTGATGGCGGGCTTTGTCTAACAAGCTGATCACACGGCTACACCCGCCTGCCCGCAGACAGGCGGCAGATACTGACACAGCCAAGGAGGCTGCTAAATATGTGTGTTCCCTGCTTGTAATTAGCAAAGATCGAAGTGATTTAATTACTTGGGCAAACTTTTAACATTGCCTACATGGCATACAAAAACTTGACGGCATAATCAGGCCGGGAAGCCGTTTGCCGAGCTGTTATCGATATCAGTGGATGTTGCGTCATGTTTACCCGGCTTATAATCAGATGTGGTATTCTTATCACTGATGCGAAACGAATGTAATTAGAGTTTGCCAATTGCCGCCAACGCCACGGCCTAATAACCCTCTAATCAGGCATTTGGCCAGGTCTACTCTGCGTCCCCCGGAAGGTCCTTGAGTTTTTCTCGGGGGTTGGTGGCGAGATTCCGCCTCTAGGGACAAGAATTTCGGATGAGTGTATCTGAACGCTTCGGGGGAATCCGGTTGTCAACCAACAGTTTCACACTAGCACACTCGGATCCAAACCAACATTTTCACACTCCCATTTTCTTAGAATATGTTTATACCAGTTCATTAAGGACATCTTAATGACACGATAATTATTTTAATAACAAGAACTAAAATTCAGGGGAATTAATTTTGTATTTGAATTACCGTGAAGCAAAATACGAGAAAAATTTCATTGGCAGGCTTTGAGCAGATTTTCAAACATCGGCAACATCGTATAAACGCAGTCACAGGACACCCTCACACATGCCAAATACCAGCTAATCAGGCTTATTTGTTCTGTCTGTGTTAGCTGGTCTGACTTTTTGCCAAACTGACTTTTATTAAAAGCGACAAAAACACAGCTAACGATTGCGCATACGCCGCGTATGCCGCATATGCCGCACCAACACACACACAACCACACCCACACCAAAACCGAATCCAAACCCCAATTCTGTCGCGCTGCTCAGCGAGTGTTACGCCGTGCTTTGCGGCTTCACATGTACAAGTAATCTAATTAGTTTTATGCTAATTAGCACGCGGCTTTAATTTAATAAATTATTATAGCGCATTATTTGGCCAAAACTACTCGCAGCTCGGTCGCCAGAAGCGGGGCGGACATAGAAATGTTTACGGCTCGACTGATTTGCGTTGTCATTTCGCAAATCGCTGGGCAAAGCCAAAGATTAGGTTAGTTAAAGCGGCTTAAAGCCTAAAATAACAGTGGTCGAAAGCACAATGGCCAAAAAAATCAAGCACTGAAAATTTTGAATGGATTTTAAATATTACATTTATTTGTTTCTTTTTTAAATTTAAGCATTGCTATGAATATTCCCTTCATTTTTTAATTTCTTTGCTATAATAACCAATCGATTCCTTCCTCAAACAAAACAATCTGTTAAACGCTCAAACATTACTAGTTAATTTCATTAAAACTTTGGCTTGGCTCTTTAGTTAGTTATTTCATGTGCGCAGATCAAGCTTCATAGACGGCGAATGGACGTTAAATTTTGAGCTTCTAGAGGAACACAATTTAAAGTTTGTAGGCGCGCCGCATCATCAGATCGAAGTAGCCATCATTGTCGATCGAGGCACTGATAGTGGCGTAGTAATTGATAAACTCCTCGCGGGTCACGATTCCGTCCGGATTCGGAGCTCCTGCCTCAAAGTTCTTTAGGAATAACGTGAGTATCTCTCCCTCTGTCATCTCGCCGCTCAAGTACTTCGGATGATCGCGCACCGAATAGACATGCCTCAAATCGGCAGCAGTTATTTGGCCATCGCCGTTGACATCCATTTTGTCGAAAGCCTTTTCGATGAGACCGATACGAGTACTACTCATGGGAGGCTGTAAGATAAGGAACTCTCTTAAAATATAACATATACCTCTTGGTTTCTTACGGCTTGCTTACCCTCAACTTCACGAGAAATTCAGTCATGTTGATAGTACCGCTTCCATCAGTATCGAAGCTGTGAAGGAAATATGAAAAGTTATTTATTGCTTGATTTAAATATGCCTTGAAATATTAAAGGGATAATATATTGATTTTATTCTGAGCTTGCACATTGTGATTTACCAACCTGGTGAACATCTCCTGAATTTCAGAGTCAGTCAACTCCAAGCCAATATCAGAGACTCCCTTCTTGAACTCCTCAGCATTGAGGGTCTTACTGCCATCATCGTCCATCACTCGAAATGTTCTGGAAAATAGAAATAAAAAATAGAAACATCCATAACGAAACGAATCGAAGACCGCAAAAATAATTATCCATGTGGATGGCAAAATGAAAATATATTCCTATTATTGCCACGGGACACAGGGAGCCAGATAAGAATATGCCATTGATGGCTGCTCAGAAAAGTGGGGGCGGCTTGGGGAGGCGGGCTCATTCAGCTATGCATTCGATGCATTGAATTTTCCGGCTGGCAAACAAACAAATTGCATAAATACAAATGAAAATGCGCGCTCACGAGGACGAGGCCAATAGGCGCAGCCACCATCCGACCAACAAACCAACAAACAAACAAACAAGTGCACACGCCGTACATATGTTGCAGATGCGAGGATTTTCTACAAAATGTCTATATATTCAAAACGGAAAATTGTTAGCAGACAGCCGGACGGCAGCGGGAAGACCAGGTGGAAAGCGGCAGGCCGGTGGGTGCGGCTTTGCTCCTCGGAGCTCAAATTGAAATAAAAACTAACAGTGGGCCGATCCCCGTACTGTGTGGATTGCGGGCGGGTCGCTGCACTGGCAAAAATCCGTATATATTTTATCCAAAATTATGTTCAATGGTAGTTGCCTAATATACATGATTACTCAATTTAAAAAAAATTTATTTATATTTTAGGCCATAAACAATTCGATTATTGTGGTTCCCAAGGCGAATGTGGCCTCCATCCAGACGACCGCCTCCTATCTTAATTATTACGCGTTTATTTTGTTTGTACTGCACCTAAAAATAAAAATTAATCAAATACAAAAAAATACCTTATTTCAATTCTATTTTAGATTTTTTACCATAAAAAATATTAACGTGTAATTAATTTAATTCAATTTAACATTCTATACCCTTTTAAAACTATTTTAAACAGAATTGCATTAGCTATATAAATGCAAAATGTTATCAAGTACAATTACAAACATTAATCATGGCAAATATTTATTCCTTGCCCTAATTAATTCATTCGATTTTTCCAAGATTTTCTTCGAGTGTGGCTTTACTCACCAGCAACTAGAGAAATCCAATTATGTTTGTTTGCATTCAGTCAGCGATTTTTGCCACTCGCACTCAGCCTCCGTTTCAGTCTCACTGCCAGCATCATAGTTATAGTTCTTTTTTCTCTCTCGATTTTTTCTATGTATGTAGTTTGCCTGTGTTTTTTTCCTGCCCGGCCTGCACACACTTGAAAGCGCTTTCGAGAATGTTAGTTCAACATGCACTCGAACTCTCGGCAGGCTCGTATTTACATGCGCCTAGCTGAGCCTGAACTTAACATCATCATCATCAGCAGCAGCGCCAGGATCAGAGGCAGGACCAGCTAGAACCAGGCAGAACCCGCAAAGTTTCAGTTTCATTTGCCATATTTTCCCGCCGAGCTGTGACCGACCATCTTCACCTACCCTACACTTTCCCCCATACTATTTGCACTCGTCACTTGTCGGACACTCGAGAATTTCATAATTTTAATACATAGTTCCGGAGATGTTGTGCTTCACTAGCTGCTCATCAGGCAGTACAGGCAAGGAAAGGGGCATTTTTGCCTTTATATCTTGGCCTTGTGTTTATCGTACTCGAATGGAGATAAATTGGCCAACAAATCAGATGCCCTAACTTCAAAAAATTTCTGCAAGCTCTAGTTTGCGGTGGGCCTTGAGTTACGTTAATGTAAAGAAGATTAAAGAGTATTCATTCTGCGTCACAATCAAAGAAAATCCCAGCGAGTGTGCAGATAAGAAACAAATAGCAAACAATCCACTGGCCCTAAGCCCCCTCGAACATTATGCAAACAGACCGAGCTCACCTAAGCCAAAGCCCCCGATTTCTTGGTCAAGTTAATACATTGAAAGGAGGGGGAAGCGGTTGTGGCCAACTCACCTGGACAGGCCCAAGATGCCGGTGGCGCCGCGACTGAAGCACTGCAGGCGCAATTTGTAAATTGGATCCTTGTCGAGGCCGTTGGCCAGCTCGCGCTTGGCCAAATTCTTCAGGGCGGCCTCCTTAGAGTAGGCGTTCTCGCGTTGCATCTGCGGAAAAGACAAATTGATTTACAACCGACGAACCCTTCCTTTTGATGTTAAAAGAGCAATGAGAGCCAAATATAATTTTAGTACTAATAGTAAGGGAGCCATATTGAAAATCCTCTGTTTCACCGAATGTTACAAAAATATACAAATATTTTCCTTTGATTTCGAAAATTCGGAACACCGGTTTTTTCGTGTGCTTGTACAAGGTACTGAAAATATAATGAGGCATGAAAATAAATGTAACAACATACACAAATTCCCCATGCCAACTTAGAAATATCTTAAAAGTTAACTTGACTGTATAATTACAAGAAGTCTAAATATTGTCCATCAACGGGTTAGTACTAGGAAAACTGTTTACCATTCCTTAATTTATTTTTGTGAGGATTTAATTAAGATTCCACTGCTCTCTCTCTCAATTTTTCAAGCTGCTTTATAAGCTGTCAATGGCCCAGGGCTATTAATGTGAATTTGTTTGATATTTAATTTTTGTCTTTAAGCTGCCACAATAATTGTCAGCTCGGCATTTTCGATGGCTTTGGTTGCCAGGCTATGACAGCCGTGGCCGAGGGCTATTACACCCGGAATTGATTTACTTTAGCTCAAAGGCGCCTAATTATGCCAGAGGGTGACTCCCTGATCCCTAGGAAACCGAAATACGCAGTGTAATTTACTGAGATGATTTACATTTTAAATGAATCTGTCCAAATATGACTTGTCGGCCACTTATGGCACATCGAGTTCACGGTTCGATGCACTCAAAGGCTTGCCAGCAGTTTGCTATCTTAAATGCAGATCTGAATAAAACAAAAGAGCTTGTCAACCTAAAAAATGCTTAATTACTTTGCTTCAGTAGCTCAGCCCCAAAAGGAGACTTCAAGTACAGAGAACTTGCCTTGTCTAATTGAGCTTTCGGATGTTGTTTCCTCGCACAAAGTCGAATATACACAGTAAAAAGTTGGGGAAAATGATCGGATAAATAAATAAATTAAAGGAAACAAAAATTCAATTTGGATATTGGGTTGGCTATGGCAAAAATATATATTCTCTTTAGTTTGCTAGATTTTCTTTATTATTTTTCGCTGTGTGGAAGAGCACATCTCCAAGTTGGGCCACAATCTCGAATGAGCAGCCACCCACACGGGCGGGGGATAAACTCTGACCAGGTGGCACTTGGCTCAATGAACTGTGACGACTCGAGGTCCAAACTAGTTTGATTAGCACTCAATTTGGCGGGGAGGGTGCAAGTGTGTGCACTCACCTCAATATTTCACGCATGACATCACAATAATAACAGATCCACCTACATACATATATCTATGTGCGATGACAACATTTGCACACTTTGATACGAAATAGGCAAGCATTTAATTATCTAAAGTTATTAAGTTAGGAAATACCTTGACTTATCAACGAATTAGGTTTAACTTTGAATCTTAGTTTTTGTGTTTGCTAATTTAATGGATAAACTATGATGATGAATATCAAATTAAAAGAGCACAGAAAATAAAAGAATGTTGGTTTAAATATTTTATTTATTTATGAAGAATAGCAAGCACTGATTGTTATATTAATATATACCACCTACTTGAGCTTTATACATAGTCCTGACCAATGAGGAATTCCAGAGGACTCCTGATTTCTAATTTGTTTAAGGAGTAGATTACTTTTTGTATTATTTTCATTGAAGTAAGTAAGGAATACAATATTGAATGAAGTCATTCACCGACTCATAGGACTAATTTCCCAATTTTCGTTTGATTTCATGTAGTCATCGCCGGTAATGAAGTAAACAGCCCTGAATCGTCAAATGTTTGTCTTTCGAATCAATAACATTGATTTGGCTATTCAGAAGGCAAACGAAAACACAGAATTGTAGAGGAACCGGCATAGACACAGAGCCTTGACTGGGAGAAAGGCTTCCGAGGTCGAAACTGTTGAAATTACATCGATTTATGTGATTTGAATAACTGGCATGTCGAATAACCTCACAAAGCTTTTTTTCCAAAATATATATGTGCACGTATACATTTATATAATTATATATCCGCTGGGGGTCCCCGTGCTGATGACCCCGATAGATAGTCCGTTAGACAGTCACGACTAATGCGGACCGAGTAATGAACGGTGCCCTAATTAGGCAGCCCCAGGTGGCACTTTAGTGTCCTTAGATGCCGCACGCAGGCCCGGTGTCAGGTCGCTGAGGAAAGAATAAATTTAAGTCCCATTCCAAAACTAAATTTGACAGTTTTAGGCTATTTGAAATGACATAATTTGGGTAATTCTCTATTTTAAGGAGTGTTTTTGTCTCTGATTCTCAACTATAAAAATAAATTTAAAATCAATTTACTTTTGACTGAGTTAGCCAAAGTTTGAGTCGCTCTTCGAGGAACAGCTGATTTTAATTTTCAGAAGCTTGCCAAACTGTAAAGCTTTCGCATCGGGGATTTCCCGGGTCTTGGCAACAAATGTGTCTGAGCAACAAATGCACCGGAACTGGCAAACTGCAGCATCCTCGGTAGATGTCAAGGTCGTCCGTAGTATCGATTTGTCCCGGGCTCCCTCCGAGCCGTTCTCCAAATAATATAGCGCATACGCCACGTATGCAAAAAGGGAAGCGACAGCTAACGAGCAGAGCAGAAAAGGGACATGGGGGGAAGAGGAAAGAAGGAGATGCTAACGAACTGCGATAGAACATGAAAAATAAATTATGGCTTTATTGAGGGTAAGGGTAAACAAAAAGACGATTTAACACGTCAGCAGGACGCCGAGTGCGACAGGGATAATGGCGACACATACAGAGAGACACTGGAGGCGCACTGGTGACACAGGACACAGGACACAGGAACAGGGAACAGGGAACTCACAGGAACGGCTGAAGACCTATGGCAAATAAAGCAAATAGGTCACGTTCAATGACAACATCGATTAACCATAAATTGCGAGTTAAGCAAAAGGCAGCAAAGGGACCCCGGGCCAGGCCGAGTTTAAGCATGATTTGTGCGTGTCTTTATGACACGGACCAGATTCCGGGACTGTAGATACTAACATATATGTATAGAGATGCGATGACGGGACGCTTGTTCCACTCGTTTCGCTAACAAGCAAAAGTACGAGTATCGGCTACTGACACCGCCAGCTGTCGCTTCAAAAAGTACAGAAAAAATAAATAAAATAATGAGAAAATACAAAGAGACAACACGGAAAAGGAAAAGTCAGCTCAGCAAAAGGAGCGACGGGCGACGGGCGACGAGCGACGTGTGTGCGGAAAACTTTCACCATAATTAACAGACATGTCGATTATTTCTTTGCCACACTTTTTACCTTTCCCGGCAGCTGCTGACACTCGGTGTCTATTATTATTTTATTCCAGTTTCAACAGATCCAACTTTTCACAACACAATGCACAATGTCGCAACAATACGGAGTTGAGTTTTCCACGCACGTGTCGCGTGAGCGGAGCGTTGGCAACGAATGAGGAAAAGCCACCACCTCCGGGGCAGCCACTCACCCGTTGCAGCTGTGGATAGTTTCCCGCTGCCAGGCCACCCACCACACACACCCATCTCCATAAGCGGCGTCCTTACCCAACTGGCACTATACACCTGGAAAATCGAAAAGAGTTTAATTATTGGAATACGAATACATATTTTTTTATCGGGACTTAACAAATCAATAATAATTCCGTTTAAATGAGTTGATTTATTTTATTCACATATTATGTGATTAAATAAGTTATTTTATATATATTTCAAAGGTTTCTGTTTCATATTTTTGCACAGAAACGTGTGATTTAATCGAGTATTTATCTTGGAATAAGTAAGATAAGATAGCAGTGTTCACACCTAAAGGGTTATGTTTACTCAATACTGAGTATCTATGAGCGATACCACTATCTAAAATATATATTAAACCCAATACCTTTTGCTTTGCCGAATTATATTTATTTTAAAAACAATCTTATTAAAAGGACATCCTAAAGCGATTTTCTTTTATTTTCAAAGAACTAAGTGTGGTTGGTTGATATATATTTAGTAATGTCTGCCATTACAATAATTAATTTATAATTAAAGAATCGTTTATTCAGTTCTAACAGTCGCGTTCTCTCAGTGTAGTGTAAAGAAAGCTTAGCAACACACTTATTTCGTTGCCAATCGCCAGCGAATGCATAGATACATTTTTACGAGAGCTTTTGTGGCTTGTCGCATTTTGTTTAGGTACATTCCTTCAGCTCCCCTTTTCCGGTTATTATTATTTTGGTGCTCACCTTTTTTTTGCCACGAGGGTGGCATTGGGTGTATCACATTTTTATGACGCGACATGGCATTATCATTACCGTTTTTTGTGGTGTTGAAGTGCATAAAATTTATGCGCGCATATCATGCTTCCGTTATGCCGAATTGATGTGCGCTTTATGAGATGTATTTTACTTATTTTCAAATACTCTTTTAAGGAGTAAATTAATTTGCATAATCGAACTGATTTTCGTGATTGTAAATACATTATATATACAATATTTTACAAGAATAACAATAAATATTAAATAGCGTGGAAGCCTACTTTAGATATTCTTAACAACATTTTAACATTATAAGACAAAGTTGTGCCTTGTTTGGTATTGTATCAATCTGGCTCTGTTAGGTGTTTTGTTATGGTTATGGTTATGGTTAATAAGTACTAAAATATAAAATTAACTTACATTGTAGAGAATTCTAACTTCGATATAACTACGTCAATTGTACATTATTTATATGAATACAATACTTTGCCAGGGTTGATTGGATAGCTGACAATGTCAGGCTGCTTTATCCCTGATATGACAAACAAGGCGTATTATGACCGAGTACTTAAGATCGAAGTAGTTCAGCTGTAAGAAATCAAATGATTAAGAATAAAGGAAGAAGTAAACGTATTTCCCCTATAAAACTTTTGAAAGTGTACTAAGTGAACTAAAGGAATTCAAGTAATGGTTTAACAAACCTTTAAATTAAGTATATTAAAAGCCAAGAGTATGGATAGTGAGGTATTATAAAATATTTTAAATGATTTTCAAAAGATCTCAAACAAAAAACAATGCTTAAGTCACAACCATTAACTTGATGAGACTATAAACAGATGGTAAACTATGATTATATTAGATTTTAATATGCATATTCATATAACAAGTTCTTTTAAATGGAATTTATACAACAATCGCTTAAAATGCTTTTTCGTATAAGTGCATTAAGTCCCCATTCTATGAATGAATCCTATTTTATCTTGAAGCAACCCTTTAATAAAGTTTTCGTATCCACTTTAAAGCAATTTTTCTATATTTTAATATCCCGTTTATCAGTGCCTTCGTCGCATTTCTCATTTGGGGTAATGAAACGGCTTCTGCTCCCCCTTTGTGGCTATATAAGTAAGAAAAATAGCCCCGTCATGTGGAGGGGGAGGATTGGCGCCTCCCCGATGGCCAACCGCTGTCATCAGCCCCCTACACCCCGCGACCATATCATTTTGTCAGTGAAATGCCTCGGTGTGTTGTGCATGTGTGCATGGCTCGCTGCTTTTTACTGTCAACTACATTTTGTCAAATTACTTATGCAAATCTTTCAACTTTTACAAGCGCGTCGTTGCCACGACATCAGCGGCCCTGCCCTGCCCGCACTTCAACACCCCTTCCCGCCATTCTCTCTTTTTTTTTTTTATAACAAGGACAGCGTAAAAAGCTCGTTTAGTGACGCTGCTCAAGTTATTTTTCCCAAGAAAAATTACGCCCAAAGCCTGACATGAAGTGGCTGAGATCCTGAGATCCAGCGATGCCTGGCTGCTGCTCATATCACGCACAGTCACACACAGTCGCAGTCGGGGCGGAGAAAGGGGGGCGTGGCACTCCCGCTCCTGCGGCTGATGCCACTCCACTTTCTGCAGGACAGTCTACTAAAAACCTATTTTGAATACCGCGCCACGGCAACAAAGTGTTGGCCAAGCATCCCAGGTATTAGACAAACAAAGTTGCCAGCCATCGGGCGAAAAAATGCGAGGGAGGGTCTGTACTGCTATTTGTCTCTTCAGTCTCTTCAGTGCACTGCAAAAAACAAGGCAGGACAATATTTAAATATGGTGTGGGTTAGGCTTTTATAATCAGAATACATATATAGTCACATTTTAACCTTGGGTTCATTCATTTAAAAAATATTTAATACAAATAAAAGAAAATATACCAAAACTGTGTTCTAATATGGTTAATAATTTCTCATTATAATGTCTTTAAGCCTTTAAACCTTTCCGAAAATAAATACATGTAAAATACCTATAAAGTCTTCAATCGAGTGAAATGTTTAATTATTGCAAATATTTCACATTCACTATAGTTTTCTTTGTGTGTAGGCCACCTCTTTTCTTGGCCGTGGCAAGAGCTTTATTCGCTTATAAAATAAATAAAATTTATGCTGCGACGCATTATTGCCTTGTTCTTTGTCCTTCGTCCTACGTCCTTTTCTCCCCGCAGCCACTCACAGTGCTCTGCGAAGTTGTTGTATTTAAAAGATGACAAATCGTCGCCAGGTGGAAATGGTGGAAAGGCTGGTGGGGGGAAACTTCGTCAGTGGAACTCATTTTGTGGCACTGATAAATTTTGTCGTCTATAAAAATGCTTCTGCAAGTTTCAGATGCCCTCGCAGCCAGGGCATCCCTACTGTTCTAGGCATTGTTTATTATTAGGGAAAAAATGCAGTTAGCTTTAAATGAAAATAAATGTTTATCTATAATAAATCATAACAGAACTTGTGTTACTGCTTAATAAAAAATGTGCAGTAAAGACAATGTGTTTTGGTTCAATGCACTCCAACCATTTAAAGTGTCTTTTAATTTCTGCAGCTTTATTTATTTTATTCTTTATTTATCTTTAGCTTTTCCTACGGTATCCCGATGTGCCCCATTAGGGTCCTGGTATTTTTCGCCTTGCTTATGATAAATTCTGTGGCGCTGGCTCGCTGCCTTTGTCTGTACCTGGCCACTTGAATCTGACAATGCTGATGATGATGGGGGAGCTGGGGATGCTGGGGATGCTGGGGATGGGACTTGGTCGAGCCCTCAGTCCATTATTTATGAGTGTGTTGACATGGAATTATTCTTAGTCTCCATTGTGGTAGCCACAGGATGGGCGGCGACTCCACCTTTCTGCCTTCTGAAATTTCCAGATAACTTGCCACCGGAATCGAAGCGAGGGCCCCGCGGTGAGCGGTCAGTAAATATTTGCTTAATTAGTGAAATGGCGACCACGGCGACTCACGACGCCCCCCCTTGGCCATCCGCCAATCGGTGCAATAACCACGCCGAGTCAAGGACATAAGCTGCCTTTAAAGCCGCGTTTTACGGCCATTGAAAGGAAAATCCTGCCCGCGGGTCGGTGCAAAAGTGGAAATGTCGCGGTTTTGTTGATTGTTGACCCGCCGCTTATATTAATTGAGTTTGCTCTGGTTTTTGACCTTGCCGCATACTTAATTGAGGACTCTTCTGTTCGCATAATTCCGTTGCTTTGGCAACAATCACAACACAGCGAATCATTAATCATGGCCAAAACGGACGGCCCGGCTCATACATCATCGCCGTCCTGGCAGGCCTTTTCATATGCATGAGGTAATCGAATTTGGCAAATTGCAACACTGTCGATAAAGGACCTGCCCTGAATATATTTTCTTATTGGGGGATATCTGCATGGATCGAAGGAGCTGCCGGCAAAACAATTTACTTGTAATATTTCACAGAAACATCAAACTGTCGTTGACAATTACTACAAGCTAACTTTATTTTATTTAATGAATGTTCCGGCTCGGCAGGACAAAGGATATGTTCTTGTCACTTGCACTGAGATTATATTTGCAGTCCGAAAATCGTAGAAATATAAATGGGAGTTGATATTGATTTTAGATAATAGTGTTTCTTATCTGAATGCATTTTAGATGGAACAATATTGCATCACAAAGATATCTCACTTCATAAAGAGATTACGATTTTTAAGGAATACTGAGTGGGATTAAGGGAAGTTTAAAGTGGATTAATCTATTAAATAATTACGTATTTTTCTGCGGAATCTAGAATTATTTGTCTTTCTCTATACTAAACTAGATTCTAGAAAAATGATCATCTACAGAAGCTTGTAATTTAGAACCAATCCTTCACTCAGTGTACAGACATACATGTGCGTGTGGAACGCCTAAAATAACTTTATTCCTTGTAATAAATTATGGCCATGGACAGCTCCTCCTGCTAGCTGCCGGCCAGGCATTGTCCCTACTAGGTGGTACGTATATGTATGCTTAAATCTGCCCAACTAGAGCCACATGGAGTTCACATTTTAAATACCTGATTCTGTGGCGCAAATTGTCCATTGTCCTGGTCGGGCGTCAACGTCGTTGTCAGGACGACGAGGACGATGACGCAGGGATGGAGAGATCCCCGAGTAATTTGCAAATATTTCAATAGAATATTGCATGCAAAAAAGGCGAAACATATGCGCCACACATGGGAACAGGATCCCCGTCCGGGCATCTGCAACAATAAATTTCAAACGAGAGCGGGACTTGAATGGCGGATTGTCTGGCTGTGGACCCCAGTCCCAGTGAATACAATTTCATTCTCAGATCCCCAACCCAATTTTTATTAATCGTAGAAAAGGGATGGGGCTGTGATGAAGGGGTTTTAGTTGGTGATTGGTATGTCCCTTTAATAAAGTCGATTACAATGGCAGCAGCAGGAACCATTCACTGACTCGAATGTTCCTTCCAAATCGGATTACACCTCTCTATATCTTAATTTAGAAAGAAAGTTAGAAAGCCAGAGATGCTTCATGTTTTGAATGTTTTAAGCTAGCTTTTATTTAAGTAATAATAATTTATTTAGGTAATACTTAATTCCCTCAGAGAAACTACTCCTGTCTTACTGTATGCAAGGCTTTCGGTCCCCATTGTAGTCACTGTACTGCAAGTAGTGTGAAGTTGTTACTACAGCAACTTTTCAGTCTTGTTCAAAGTCCTTGTTCCCTTTCCTGTTCCAGCTACCGGCTTCCTTGCCGTTGTCCTGGTGCTCGTCGTCTGCAGGCGAAGGGTTTTATTAAGGCAGGTGAGCTGGTGAGCTCAGGTGGGCCGGGTGTCCGTGTGTTCGAGCAGAGCATTGTCGCATTTGGAAGGGCGGGCCTGCTGTGCCGGAAATTTGAGCTGTTGCCAATGTGAATTTTCTTGAGGCCTGCAGATCCATTGTAGGCATTTTCTAATGCAGTTGACATATCCTGGTCGAGTTGTAGGAGGAGAAAATGCCTGTGTCCTGCCAAAAATGTATTCAAGAGAATGCCGCATGCCAAAAGAAATAAAATTTCCTTCTGGTCTTGGCTTAACATTCAATATGTTTAATAAATAATTGCGAATCCATTCAACGAATGGGAATTTAATTTAAAATTTTGATTTTTTAGCTTGAACTGATAATTGGATCCCTACTACAGCTTTCTCATATTAACCTGAGAAGCCACTGAATTTGGCGAAAGGCTTACCAAATATTCATTTCACAAAGCTGACTCCAAATATATCAAAATGACACTTTGCTGACAATTCCTGAACCCCTCTCGTGGCCAAATTGCGGTCCATGCTCCCAGGCTCAATGTCATAATGAGAAATTCCAGCTGGCCAAAGATGGGAATGGAAATGGATTGACACGCCTAATTTAACGCCTCCGAAAGCGATAACGAAATGTGGCCGATACAAGTGCACATTGCACGGCCCACAGTCCGCACTGCTCCTGCTTTTACCATTGATGCTGCAGTTTTAGACGGCAATCGGCACGAGTAGGCCAAAAATGTGCGCACAAAGCAATGGACTAAGCAAATTGAAAGCAATTTGCATAAATTGCACCGCTGCAAACGCAGAAAGCACCAAACACCGCTGACGGCGCCAAGTGGGCCACCCCGCGCCAAGGGGGCCACCCCACGCCATGACCTCACCTCACTCGCTTTAACACACGCACACCCAGCCCCCCAAAAACGGATGGACATTGCAGATTTGCGGCCTCTCCAACAGCTGGCCAGCAGGTCAGGGGTTCAGGTTTTTGGTCAGGGCTTCGGTTTTGTTTTGGCCCATGGTCTGAATAATTTCTCAGGGCTGGTCAGAATGTACTGAAAATTAAAAGGGTCTTAAATGTTACGTCTAAAACTTTTTAAAACCTTTGTGGACTTAAGCACAAATTGAGTTCTTCCATATAAATTAGGCTAATATAATAATAAATTCAATATCTTCGCATAGAATCAAAAATAAGCGATATAACCCAGTAAATTGGGAAATAATCCTAATTGATTGAATCAGAGACATCCAATTAGGACTCGGAGTAAAATTAAAAGCAGAGCCTTAGAAGCCTGGGACCCTAACAATAACTCCTCATTTAAATAAGACCCGGTACTGGTAGGGGGTACGTTATTAGCTCTACTTGTTTTTTAGCAATCAACTTTAACAACACGGAACAATGGCCCTTAATTCGTTATTGGCAATCATGTAAGCTGGTGATTAGGCCGCCCTTCACATCTGTGGAGTGTGTGCGGAAATGGCGGGACACTCGATTGATATGCATCCCCTATGATTTGGACTCACACCTCGGTCTCAGAAGGGACTAGTCGGCGAGGTTTCGGGCTCTGTCATCGAGCGGCGACGACAAGCGCGGCAATTGCATATTTGATTATGAATAATTAATAATGTTTGGCGTTCATTGAATTAATTAGGAACCCTCTCGGATCCGAGGTCCCGCCTCCCGCCTCCCCGCTTCCTGCACTGTGTCTTCCGCCAATCTCTTTATCTGCCATTGTAATCAGTTTGGCGGCGTGTGCGCATTGTAAATTAATTAGAGGCCCGTTTTCAATGCATTTATGCACTATATACTATATATCAAAATATCGCGATCCGGTCGGCGCTCTGTCATGGCAATGTGAAAGCTCACACCTGCATTTTCGGTGGGCGGACAGGAGCAGAAAATTGTTAACAATTAGTCAACTGAGCCCGCAACAATGGCAAATAATTAATTTTAATTGTATGCCACGCATAGCTGCGCAGGAATACCAATGAACGAATACAACACGTTAAATCATTTCAAATTCAAATTAAATAGAACGCATCGCATTTAAATGTAATGAATCGATGTCACATTCGACTGCTAATCACGGCATATTATTTGTGCAAAATATTTGGATTCGTTTTGGCCCTCTATTCATTTAAATCAACTTTTTGTTTCACTCTTTTTTTCGTAACGAAGTTTCATTCAAATAGAACTTTGAATGAATGGAAAAAATATTCACATGGCTGACAAACAAGTTTAAATGTAAATAAGCAGCTTTTAATTAATTAAGGCTTTCCTGCCACACTTTTTTCGTAATACTACAACCATACCCTTTCCCTTTAACCATTTAGTGAGAGTACCCATCTCCCTCGCTCATAACACTCCGAGTAAATACGAAAACAATTAACGAATTATTTGAAGTTCAATTGTAAGCCCGAACGCTCAGTTCGGGGCTTCCCCCACACAAATGAAACCCGCACTAATGCCACAGACAAAACAGAACCCAAAATAAAAATGAGCGGAAAGGAAGCTGCAGACAGAGCTGCTGAAAAACAGACCGCAGATGTGGGAAACGTCTGCTTTGGTATTAATTTTTAATTACGCGCTTCAATTTGCCGGCGAACCCGCAAAAGGAAAAGAAATTCCCAAATTCCCCGGCGTCTAAGTCAGCGCATATATACTCGTATATGTGCACATAGAGTACATCCTTATGTGCTCGCTGCAGAAGCATAATTGCTGCAGTATTCCATCTGCTTTGTTGCCCCGAAAGCATTTGCAAATTGAATAACCTTGCGAGAGAGCGGATTGAAGGCAGCCAAAAAGGACAGGCAATGGGATATCGCTAGGGATGGCAAACGCGTCGATAGGTAGCAAATTTATCGAGATATTTGATCCAAATAGCCTTCATTGAGAATACAGAACCCAATGTTATTTAAAATATTAAGAATAACCAATATCATTACCAAGTTTCCATATCCTTTAAATATTAATTTTTGTCGAGATTTCAATTTTTATTTAATTCAATATTGTAGCTCTACAGTTTTTTTCCCCAAAGTTTCTATATTTACCTCTATATTTTTTCTATGCTAGATTCTCTTTTATATGTGCTATATTTTTTATTTTACTTACCAAAGTTTTATTGTCTTCTCTTATTTTATTTATATTTATTTTAGATTTAACTTACAACCCCAGAGACCTCCCATTTGGAGTAGCCCGAAAAATAAATAGAGTGCAGCCCGGCAGCTGCTTAAAGTTGGCTGTTCTAATTATTGTCCTCGGTCCGAGTTGTTAGTCCTCTGCTCTCGTTGGCAGCCACTCAACATAATTGTTAAATCCATCAGCATCAGAACTTTTCTGCTAGCCTTAACCCATTCCCTCCGCTCCGGCCAAACAAACTAAAATGTGCAAAGTTCTGTTAAGGACTCTCCGCAGTAATAGCTCCGACCACAGGTAACAGTTCTGCTTTCTGCTTTGCCCGCTATCGCAAATCCACATCTCGACCCCTTGCCAATCCTAGTGAGAGCTCTTTCAATATCCTTCATTACCCCAAAAAAGGAAACTGGAAAATGCGCAAAAATAAAATCATTGAAATCCAGCTAGACGGCGCTTTGTACGTAATGCGTTTGATTCCTCAGCGAAAAAACTGCAGGTCGTGAGGAGAGCTTGAAGAGCCAGAGCTCTCTGTAGTTGCAAATAGATAAAAAGTTGCATAAAGAAGTTATCGTAAAATGCTGGTCCAATCCGGCGTATCAGGTATTGCCGAGAGCCAGGGCACTGAGAAAATTCTCAATCCATTTTAAATCCTTTTCAAAATTTAAAGACTAGTACGAAACTCAGAAAGTAAATCTTTCTATCTTTTAAAGATAGAATAAAAAGCAGTATTAGTTAAGCAATGTTGATGACTGAGTTCGACCTAATATTTATAACAGCTATTTTGTATTTTGCTCAGTGCCCTTCCGCCTGTTTGATTTCTTCCTGGCTTAGTCTGGTTTTTGGCTGAGCTGAGCAGGCAGGCAATAAGAAGCGTTCGCAACGATGACGACTTATTGGCGTAAGCATGTTTGACGTATTAGCCGAACGTGCATGTGTGTTTGTCTGGCGTATATACCCCTTCCCACTGTGTCTGTCAACTCCTTTGTCCCCTCGCTATATACTCTGCCGTGCTGTCTTGAGTGGGGTGTCCTTCTTTTTCCCCCAGCTGTTTCCCACACTCGCTGGCAATGATTCGTGTCAATCTATTTTCGCAGCAGACTGGAGCTGGCCACGCGCATATTCCCAAAAATATCCCCTTGCATTACAGCCCGGAGCCTGGAGTTCATTGCAGTGACACTGGCCTAATGACCCCCGGACCATTGCTAATGAACTCGCCCGCGGGCCTAATGCACTCAACTGCTGCTCACTGCCAACTGGCGACTGCTGACCACTGGCCGACGACTTTGCGTTGACTTTCTGGGCCCCTAACTCGCTCCTTTGCCCAGCCGGCACGTCCTGCTCGAACCCTGTCCTTGCCCAGATCCCGACCCGTGGCAAACGTATCCCATGCTGATGACGCTGGCCATTTGCACTGATAGAGCGGCTCTAATGAAGTCATCAGCGCCATCAAAGGCGCACAGCGAAGCGGAGAGTGTGTGGGCGTGTTTTTATTTGCAACATTTTGGGGCTGCGACCAGCCGCACACACACACTTCTAGGGAGTGTGGACTGCACTGGAGCATGAGCAATATCTCCCTTAATTTATATTCCTGCTTCAAGGAAATAACTACGAAATTATCAAATATATATATAGTGTTGTGAGGATATATACTTAACTGTCGGGGTAATTGCCAAATACCTTTAGACGGAATGAAACTAAAATGCAGATCTCCTTGGGAGCAACCCAAAATGCTGTGTTGCCACTGTGCGTATTTCACAGCCGATGGCATAACGATGCCTACGTGATCTGGATGTACCGCCCGGAGCCCACCGAATGTGTGAGAGTGGTGAAAGTTTGCGCCGGCCGGCGAAAGTGGCCGGGGGCACAACACGCCCTGCATAGCTAAGGGCGACAGCAGGAAGGACATCTTTATCAGCCGGTCCCCTCGACGGCCGCCCTGTGCCAGTCCCAGTCCCTGTCCCTGTCTGTCTGTCCGCAAGTCAGTCAGGCCAGACCAGCCCATCCCGGCTGTCACACATGCATGCATAACTCGGCTTAGTCTGTGGTATAGTTTTGACAGCCCGGCTTCACCACGGAGGTCCCTCTGTGGCCAGTCTGCTCGTCCTCCTGCTTTTCGGGCCAACTCGGAGGCATTTAAATTGTCAGAGTCACGTCGTTGTCGCTCGATGATGTTTACCAAGTCCATTGTGGCCCGGTTTGATTATCCTTCGACAGCTTCCGACGGGTTCCTTCCCTCGATTTACTAATGAACGTAATTAACCCTTTCAGAAGGAACAGAAACTTTACTTGATTTTGTTTTATATCTATGTATATAGTTTTAAATAGTTTGGGTCCAGTACTTAATTTATGAGTTGTATACACAATTCAGGATTATTTCTGATTCTTTTTAAACAAAGAGTTAATTCTATATTTAAACTTGCAGGGCAAAAAATAAAGCTTAGAGATTTTCCAATATCCTTAGATTAATTAACACCGTTTCAATTCAAGGTGAATCTCTCTAAATAAATCTTAAAATCGAATCTTCAATATTATTTATTCGAAGAAACTTGGCCTTTGTGGAAAAATGTATCAGAATTCAATTCAAGGCGTGTAAATTGAATTTGAGTGTCTGGCGTCATTTTATGGATGGCATTAATTTTCATATGCAAAAGTGCTTCAGCATTAAAGTTGATGTGATTAAGTTGCTTTGCATTATTTATTTAAAGGCATAAGGGTAAGGAAAGGAGGAGCTTGGGCGGGCAAATGCTTTTCAGGGGTGTTGGGCCACATAAAATTTATTTACGCATTTTTACGTTTTGTCGTGAAATTTGCGTTGATTGTTTGGTGGGTCAGGGTCCTTGGTCCTTCTGGCCTTCTGGCCTTTCCCCCAATCTACTTGACTCTGCCTCTGTCTCTACCCCTCCCTTTCGGCTGGCCAGCCACATACCTTTCCCGCTCTTCCAGCCAGTGCTTATATGTGCGGTCCATTTGTTTGTTGGCCACATAAACATAACAAACTCGTCGTTAACTTTTTATTTGTTGCCTCGGCTGCTTTTGTTTGTTTGCTAGTCGCATTATTGCGCACTTCCCCCCACCAGAGCGGAGCCGGAGCCCCTTTCGTTATCCGCTGCCGACGCCCATTTGACCACGCCCACAATGCGTTACAAATAAGCGTATTATGGAGGCGCTTGTCCTGCGGAATGGACAAAAGCAAATCCTTGACACGCTGTGATAAGGATTTCTTCATTTTTTATCTGCCCCCAGGGAAATAAAGTGAAAAGGTTATAAAACAAGCAGCCAGCCCAGGAGCAGGAACAGGACTCGGTACAAGGACCAGAATCAGCGCCAGAAACCAGGACCAGCTTGGCACTGGACAAAATTCGCCGATTGTTGGCAAGAAAATTTAAATAAATAATTAAACTTGCTAATAATAATTTCATTGTTCTTCTAAAAAACACTATTTAATAACCCTTTTTTCAATGTAAAGGAGATTTTTAATAATTTTTATTTAGTTTTGTTAAGGAACCTAAACGGTTATCGATTTTCTGAATTTATAATTTCGTTTAGAAAATACAAGAAAAACTATCTCAGGACTGGTTGCTCTACGCCGGCTTTCCTTTTAAATTAGACTTAAAATTCAATCTATTTTCAAACCTCTAAATTTGTTAAGTGCAAGGACACCAGTTAGAGATTGAGGCGAGGCTAAAACGCAAAAGAAATCAACTCCGGAGTCGTCGACACGATGACTTCGTCTTGCTGTTCTTAACTACCTCAATCCTTAAGGATGCGTATGTGTGTCGGTGAGTATGTGAGTGAATGTCCGAGAGAGTGCTCAATTCCTCAACCTCAACCTTAACTCCATCCTCAGCTACAGCCAACCCAGCCCACGCACTTTGGACTGCCATCCCTGTTGGCTTTTATTTGCCAAGTCGTTATTATTTTTAGACACACACGTCCTTTGTCTTTGGGTCACATGTTAACCAATCCCAGGGTTGAGTAAGTGAATCAACTGTGATTTCTCACGGAAGAACTGTGATCTCGGGCGCAGAGATATCATGGATATTCGAAATTTGAGGAAATTCGAGCACAACATTTTATTTGTATTTTTAGATCTACAAAAATATTGCAGACCTTCTTAAATGTTCAACAAATATAATATATTTTACTTAAGATTTTTAGAAAATCATATCCCGACTAGAAGTTAAACTCATGACGTAAATCCTCATCCGCCAGCTCAATAAAGCACTGGCTCTCGCCGTTGGCTCTCCGCTGTCTGGTTACACCGCTCACCAGATCCAGATCGGTTCATGACAATGACAGCTCATTGTCTGAGCAGAAGGAGTGCCCTTCCCGCTGAGCCTGCGTTGAACAGTGGGATGCAGTGCGCCATATCCGCCAGTGCTACGGCTATCCAGTTCCTCAGCAGTTCTCCCGGCTCTGTATCTGGACAATCTCTCACCCTTCCCTGCAGCGCTCGTGTAATAAGAATAAAATGTTTCTGTGCGGTTCTGTGTGGAAGCGGCGACGCTTGTGTTGTGGTCCCATAAGTCCAATTCAAATGTCCTTTTTTATACATTTTCATTTCAACTGTGATTCCCTCTGTTTGCCCTTGTCTTTTGTGGGCAGCCGTCGTCCTTTCCTGCGCCTGCCTGTGTTTTATTTGCGAATGTAAACCGAAGGCGAGCATGCAGCGAGTTAATGGCTAATGTCATGTTCCGGACTTAACAACAACATTACAAACGACCAACGAGGACTGAGCACCGAAAACCGGGGACCGAAGGCCGAGGACCGAGGACCGAGGACTGAATACCAGCGGGCAAACAACGGTCTGTTGGAAAAACGGAGAAAACTGGAGCAGTGCAGACATCAATTGTCCATAAGAAAAGGTTGCGTATACGCAGCGTTGTCCGGCTGCTCGCGTAGAGTGCACACACTGAGGGAAAATATGCGCATAGGAAGGAGTTTATCCATTTTTCCTATTCGTAAAATACTTGTACAAGTCAAAAATATGACCGTGTCAATATTAATTTAAAAAGTTTAAGTGTTGAGGGTGAAGCAAATTTTTGTAATGCAAAGCTACAATTATTCTTGGCCAAAGTTAAGGAGATATTGAAATGTAAACCTTTGTGTTCTTAAATATTTTTCCCTGTGCACACACACAAGTCACAGGACAGAGTGCGTTGTTGTCCTGATGGCACTGCCTTTATGTTTCGGTTGTGATTTGCAGTCATAAAGCGAAATTACAGTTATTGTGGCGGCCAAGGCAGGCAGAGGGTTAATAAATATAAAAAGTAAGGTTAGAGCCCCTTCTCCTTCACTCGCCAGCATAATGGCAGCACCTCCCTGCCCCTGTCTGTATCTAATTTCGTTTTATTTTCGAGTTAATTAAAGCTGCACGTTATTGTCGTTAACCTGTGACCAGCTACCTGTCCTCGAATTGAGTCATTGTTAGCAGCACAAAGCCTGATTACCAGCTGGATTCTTTCAAAGGCTGACCCCTCTCAATTTATGCTCCATATCAAATAAATATGGCCCTGGCAGCTGCTGATGTCCGGCAAAAACGACTGTGTCAGGTCATGATGTAATAAAATATATAGAAATCAAACGAAGTATAAAAAAGTGAACGCAAAAAAGCTCTTTGGAATATGAGTTTATAAAATAAAAGTGCCATTGATGTTTTTGCACCCAAAAAACGGTAGCTGACGAGAGATATCAGTAATATTACTTTACTACTCTAAAATGTGAACATTTTTTAAAGCTTATAATTCAACTTAAAATAAGAATTTAAAAATGTGTATGTTTAGAACATTACCTTCACTTATGCAACCAACTCTGGCGTCAATTTACTCGGACTGCCTTATAAGATACTGAATAATCCTTAAAAAGAAGGAATGAAGGGTCTATCCCAAACGTCAAAGGAAAGAATGATGTCTAATCGAAAAAATATCAAAATGGAAGAAATCCCGTCAATGGCATTGAAGGCCAGATGCTTCCGATCCATGGCATTGTTTGTCTGTTTAATTGTAAGACAGGAGAAACCCAATGACAATGAAATGTGTGTACTGCCGCCCACATGGAGGAGCAGAAGGGCCAAACCGAGGCATTCCACAAAGCGGTGGTCCTCTTAGGTACACCCAACCAACAGATCAGGTAAACGCATCGACGAGGAGTCCAGGAGGACGCTTTGATATCTTTAAGTTTAAACTTTTATAAGGCAGAGCAAGGATATACTACCTCGCTCACTTTACGCCGATCAAGTTTTTCAACTCGATTCAGAAGTAGATTTTAAATGTCAGTTTTTCCAAAACTTTCATAGAAACAAACTGGCTTAATTTATTGCAAGAATTTGAATCGAAAGTGTAGAGATACCTGGAAATAGACTACAAGTGTTGGACATAAATCCGACAATTTAAGGTGTTAGTTAGGTGAATAGAAATCAAGTCCACACACGCACGGGATTCTCTGGTCAACAAGTGTCCGATTTGGTTGAGTTTACCCTACTATGCCAGTTATTATGCTTTATGCATGGACTTGGGCACCATAGTTTCTGCCCGTGCAGTTGGCAGCAGCTGCGAGAGATAGGTCCTGGATATCCATCCTGTGCCCACGTAATAAGTTGCATACATAACCAAATGGCCAGGCAACGGTCGTCGGGGGACTGCCCTGTCTCTCCAGCTGTTAGCCCAATCAATATTAAATTATGAGCTGGCAGTACGGCTGATGACAAGTCCGAAGATTGGGCCCAAGCCGAGCGAGACACATTGGCCCGGCCAAATGAGGCATGGAGTTGAGTCGGGTTGGGGTAACGGTTGCATAAATGGCCAACCGACCACACTCGCACTCGCACTCAGGTGTCCCCGGTGCGGGTTTAGGATTTGGGGCCTCTGGTTTCGATGCCTGACCAAGTGACAAACCGCAAAAGGCTCTGACGTTAACTTTAAGCATTATTTGCCAACTTAACGCACAGGCCACGCACCGCAAATGTTGCTAATTCTGCGGTTATGCCTGCAACAGTTGTGAGGGCGCCTCCCTCCATTCGCCTCCCCTTGTGGCCCTGCCTACAACAATGTTATAATAATGCGCCGTTTGCGGCTGCTTTTGAGTAGTCACCGCAAATCAAAGTCATGATCTGGCCCATCCAAACCATGCCAAGCCACCCTCCCAACCGTATTTGAAACCCGACCATCTGCCAGTTTCAGTGCTACAGCTGCTTAATGAAGTTCAAACAGCGCCGGGCTATTGTTGCTCCTGCTCCTGCTCCTCCACTCCTATTTCTTCTCCCAGTCCCGCTCCTGGCGCCAAGTAGTTAGTAGACCTTCTCGTTCAGCCGATGCGTCAGTTGGCCTTCCTTTGAATTTGCCCTGCGAGCGGCAACTGTTGCCGTGGCCAAACAGCAGCAAGTCAATCTATGATAGACAAACAAGAGGTACGTACAGTGGGTTAATGTCAAAACTGTTGGAATAAACTTCACATCAAGGTAAAAACTTAAAGAGATATTTAATATGTAGTCTAATAATATCCCTTAATTTTTCCTGAAAGCTTCTACAAACTCATAACTTAAATAATAAAAGGTTCAGAGTTTTGTAAACTCGTGTGAAAAATAATTTAAGGATACGTAGTCTTTAATTAATTAAAAAATTAAACCATTTTTCATAAGTCTGACCTGGGTTCCCACGGTGGCATACGATTTGGCCGTTCTCCACGTGCCCGCGCCACCATTCCCAGCTCCGCAGCAGTCGCCCCTCACCGGCGAGGTTCGTGTTTGCACAGCCAGTGATGCATGCCAGCAGCAGGCTCCACAGACCTCCGCCACCCTCTTTGTCAGCCGCTCGTCCACCCCGCCCCTCACGCCCTTAACAAACTTCCTGAATTTGATGCGGGCACGGGCCTATCACAATATGCGACACGGACATCGTCATTTGCCGGACCAGATGCAAAATCAGTTGCAGCTGCAGTGGCCCGGGCAGTCGTAGTCGTAGTTGTAGTCGGTGCCATGGATATCCTGTTATCGGGAGTCGAATGTCTGGGTCCGGCATTAAGCTTAGCACTAAGCCCAACGCAGGGCCCGGAAAATTGCAATAATATTGTAGGACAGCCAGTCGTAGTCTGTTCTGTATGTGCTTCTCCGCTCCTTCCGCCCGGGCAAAGTTCAATGTTAATTTTGGACATTTACCTGTGCTAATATTGCCCACATGCAGACACACAGCCGAGGTGAAAATTAGAGTGCTTAAGCTTGTTAAATTTCGTAGGCATTTAATTGAATTTATTGAAGAATTAAGCTGTACTTTTATCATTGTTTCTTAACTTTCGTGAATTGCGCGTCTGTATCATTGGCTGTATTTGGTGTAGTGTGGCTGCTTTTCTTTTTACAAAAATGCATATTCTTTTTATCGTAGTGTGGCAGTTTACATAATTTCATTTCTATATTAGTTACTTTAGAAACATTTCATAATTTAATATGTAATAATTTAATAATATAATAACTAATCTTATGTTTGGGTAAGCTAATCTTGGTTATATATCATTTTCAAGACCCCCCAATACCAATTTCAGAATGACATGCTTTGGCTTTCAATTCTCTGATGCAAATACAGGGAAATACAAGGGAAATGCCGCCTTACTCCTAATAATTTGACCTCTCCCAAGCACAGACACGCTTGGCACGCGCTCCTAAAACCATATCCGTTGCACGAAAAGGGGTATGAGGGGCAACCGTATGTTATTCTACTGTTACCACATTTGTTGGTTTTCTTGCAGCCAGCCAACGATCCTACGATCCACCCAGTCGGGCAGTTGGGCAGTCGCACCGACCCACCTCCGACCGCTATCGACCGACAGGCAATGTTGTTCTTTCCGATGTCGTTTGTTTTTGTTCGAAATTGCGCCATCAGGAATATGCACAGGTGCATTTTAGCACAATAAAAACGTAATTGCTGGCAATTTAATGCTGTTGTTCTTTCACCGACTCACATGCAGCCACACACACACCTACACCGGACGGCCGACCAGAAATCAAGCCAGAAATCGCACTCGGGATTGTTCAACTTATTAACGGCAAATTACAGCACATACCGCATGCCTTATTCATGCCGTCCACATGACGTATGAGCAATGTGCACCGGACCTGTCATGAAATATTGAGGGAATAATACAAAGGCTTTCGGACGGATATTAGCTCGCAGCGTTTGATTAATGGGCTCTTTAAGCATTTTTAAATTGCTGGCGAAAAAAACGAAGGCAAAAATGAACGAGCTGCGAGTCGAAAGTCAACCCTTTTCAAAGACGAGCCCCGAAAATAATTTGCGCCCTCTTGGCAACATTTCAAATCGAAGTCATCCGCTCGTTTTTCACTCCGTCTTTTTGGCCGCCTCGCTTTGCGCCTAATTAAATTTGGCATAAAGTCCCTTTTTTATTGCACCGCCAGCCACCCGCAAACCGAAGAAGCAGGAAAATTACAAATTGCCAACTCCGAGAGCTCGTCCACACAAAAAACTTTGCCCATTCAAATGTTATTGGATACAGATACAGATACTCGCACATTGGGGTCGGCCGGCTTCCTGCCTTTCATTTCCTCTTTATTCTGCGGCATCCCATTTTTTTTTTGTAAATAATTTTTGGAAATTGAAGGGCAATTAATCACAGACACTCGATGCCAAATGAGATACAAATTTGTAGCGGACCGCCCACGGTCCCAGAGAAAATTCTTTAACCAACAGGAAAAAAAAGGTAAAGGATATGCTGCGGCCAGTACAAAGGGAATTTCGGCGAAAAGTTAAATAAAATACACAAAAAGGGCGCAACTAAATGGACATTTATTTATTTATTTGACCAACTTTCATTAGTCGTTGCCTTGCGTCGCGAGCAGGGTCAAGTGAAGCGTGGTGGTCTCTTTAAAACGTGACCAAGGGCCTCGCACACAAACTTAATTTGATCTCCAGTCCGGGACATTAAATTGAAAACAATTAGGCGGCTACACAAAGCCGAACCGCAGTAACTCCCTTCGCAAGTCAAGTTATCGTCAATGAAAAGTTGTTGCTACTGCGAAAAAAGGGAGAACTTAGTGCACATTTTGGGGCGAAGACGGATCTGAAATCCTCTTCGCTATTACATTTTATTTCTTCTAAGTTGCCTTATAAAATCGTGTAAGTAAAAGGTTATTTTTATTTAGATATCGCAAAAATACAACTAATTAATATATTCATTTAATAAAAATATATTGCATTAGAGGGATAAATAGTTTTTAGTTAATATATTTAAATTAAGATGATTTTCCATTTAGCTTTTTATAAAATAAATGTATGTTGAAGTCCTAGGCTATCCTAGATCGGTTTTTATTAATTATACCTATAACTGGATTCATATTTAAATAAAAAATCTGTAAGAGCCCTAATATATCCTAGACTTAAATATATCTACCTTTAACTCATACACGTACATCACTTCAACATGACTCCGGGACTAGACCTCTCGAAAAGGGTGTGAAAAGAAAGTTCTCCGGCCGGAGCAGGACATGGCTGCGGCTGCAGACCGAGGTCCCTGTTCCGTGGCCGGAGTTGCCTTTACAGAAGCCGGAGTCGCAGCCGGGGGAAGTTTCGACTGCCGGAGTCTCAGCTATGTAAATCCAATCCGGCGTGCAGCCATCATGCGGTTAACACTTCGTATGACATAAATTACGAAAGTTTGCACATACTTTTTCGCACACAGCCACAGCAACACCTCCTGCCTCCCTCTTTAGACCGATCTATGTGCATTGCTCTGGGCATATTCTTTACCAAAATAATGCTTGCCAGCGTGCAAAATGGCTTTCAGCGGGGAATATGGCCTCCTGTCCCACCGCCGCCGCCGCCGTCGCCTCTCCCCTTTCTATTGCGCAAAACAAAAGCCTGTGAAGTGTGTCTGGCATTCTTTCATTTCGGCTTTGGCGCGGCGTTTTAAAAAAGTTTAAAAGTTTACCCAAGATAAAGGAAATATATATGTATCTACGGAGCACACCCATATACATATATTTAAATTGTCCGGCTGTGGGTGTGTGTAAGCCATAAGCATTTTACTGGCAAGTCAAAAAGGATACAACAGTGATCCTAAAATTTTGTTTTGTTACTTTTTTATAAGATAAACATCTGTCAATTTACTTTTCTTTAAAATCTTTTTGATTTTTGTTAAAAGTTTTTAAATGAAACTGTAATAGGTTCAGCTTACATACTAAAATAAAAGGTAAAGGGTTTTTTCTGTCGAGCAGATATAAAAAAGTATAAAAGTATGAAGCCTTAATATACAAGAACCCTTAGACATAATTTAAAGAAATATTTTGATATAGAATTCAGAATATATTTATAGTATAGGCTTTTCAAAAACTCCTCCTTCACCACTGTGCCGCACATTTTGGCGGTGGAGCGTGCCTATTGCGAGTTTATGGAGCCAGGGGGATCTGAGTAAATTCTGGCTGGGCAAAGAGGGCTTGGGGCTTCGCAACTGAGAAACAAAAGTTTGCCCTTTCGCCTGTTGTCCGATGTGCGTGCGAGTGTATGAGTGTGGAAAGTGTTAAGTGCACACGCACACGACCACACACAAGTGTCGCATAAAGTTAACTGCGCATAGAAAAATGGAAATTTTTATTAGATTTCGATTTTCGTTTCTTGTTTGTAGATTTTTTGGTTTCTGCGTTTTGCGTAAAATCTTTATAGTCGCAATACATTTGTAAATGTTTGCCATCATTTTATATGCGCGCATTACATTGTCCATTGATATTGTCTCTGTGCGTGCCGATGCCGAAGACCCCGAGGAGCTGAGAGCTCGCGGAGGGTTCTAACCAGGCCAAGGGACTCTTCCGATAAAATTGTCAATTTAAAGGCGAAATGGCAAAGGTCTTCAAAGTGTCTTTTTGGCTTGAGAAACTGACTAAACCGCTTGTTGGCGATAATCCAAGCAGCAGATGATAGGTTTAAATATCGTATATAGTGGAATACCGTACGTACTCAGATTGGAAAGAAAAAGCAGCAAACCTTGCAAATAAATCTATTATAGCTGAACTATGGCTTAGTTTTATTCTTCAAAATTTAAATATGGTAATAAACTTGTTTTCAACACACTGAGGGCTCCCTTCTTTATTGTCGTTATTTAATTATTATTGTAATCAATTAAAAGATTACACTCAAAAGTTACATTTCAAAATCACAAAACTTATATAAACTACTCAAATAACAAATACCATTGTCCTCTTATCCCGTTCACCTTGAACTAAAACAATTTATCGCCATTGTTTTCCCCCTCCATCTCGACTCCTTTAAGCTGGGTAATTGAATATAGCGGCTTCATTCATTTATGTAAATACGAGTACATTGTTTAGTTGAATTATTTTCCGCCTTTTTGCACATTTTTATTTTGCCGATATTATTTCCACGGCTCATTCTCAACGTCTCCGTTGTCTGTAACCAGGTTCGTGCATTTCCCCTTATTTCCGCGCTCTCGTTTCTCTCTGCTTGGCCGCACATGAGTTTTTATAGTTTTTCATTATTTGCATAGGGCTTATCTCTGGGGAGAATTAGTACAAGGTGGGAGCGTGGAGAGAGAGCTGGGGAAAACAAGGCAGGAAAATGGGAACGGAGGCGTGGTCCAGGAGGGAGCAAGAGCCAAAGAAACAACCGTCGATTGTCGCGTCGCCTGTCGCACCTGCTCCGTTATACTGGGAGAAAAACATCGAACTTAATATGGGATTTTGATCGATAAATCAGAAAATGGGCAGTGAAGAGTTTTCTTCGAAATTGATCAATTAATGTTTCACCTAAGATAATGATTTTAATCTATCTTTACGTCATAACTATGGTAATTATTTGAGATCCAAAGTTTTAAAGGGCTTTATATTATCTTTAAACCTGCAAGTACTTCCTTCCTGGGAACTAGAAATAATTATATTTCATATTTCAATTAATTTAATAAAACCCAGTCGTATTTCTTCGACTCTTTATATTTACATTTGGACTTTACTTATCCAGAAATCTCCTAATCTTATCTGCATATCACAAAAAAGATTATTTCTTTTCAATAGACTTTTTGCCTAAGCGTACGGTGCGTGAGCCGGGGACTCCATCCCTCAGGAGTGTCTTTCGCTTTGGCCTGGCAAAAATGGAAATTTGCTACCGCTTATTTATTTTTTCCGAGCCATCCCCCCCTCCGGCTGCCTCCGATTTCCACCTGCTCCCCCCGCCGCCCAACGCCCAACGCCCTGTGCAAACGAAGCATGAACCGGGAGCGTAATTCAAGCGGAAAATTGTCGCGCAACGTCGCGTCGTCTTGCCATCTCTCCTGCGTTTATCGTCCTGCGTCCCGTGGCCCTCCTCGTCGACCTGTGGACCGTGGGAATTCCCAGGACCTTACACAGTGCAGCGAGCTATGTAAACGGCACACGGCTCTCTGCGAGTTAACAATGTTTTTAGCCAGGTTGTTGCTACTGCCGGCGCCGATGTCGCCGTAGATGTTCGCGTTGTTAATATTCTCGGCTTGCAGCCCGCTTGAAATTGACGCACATTAGGGCTGATGGAGGAGGTCGCGCACTGGACCCCTCGGCTTCAGGTCAGGGGTGTCCAGGATATCCAGGATGACCAGAGTTCAGAGCCCAATCAATCGGAATGTTAGATCAGGCGTTGCATTTGGCTCATCATTTCCATCGGCGCAGGAACCGGCGAGGCCTTGGCATCGAAATTGAAAGCCGCGGCATTTGATCACACTGAGCGAAAAGTAATACCGAATAATTACCCTTAACTAATAAAATAGCCATGTAATTACCAGTTCATGACGTTCTTAACTTGTTTAATACATGGTTTTTAGCTAAAAATAAAAATATTCCGTGGAATCCTAAATGCCTTGCCTTGCCTTAATTTGTTTTAACTTTAAAAATTAATGTTAAAATGTTAAATTAATTAGTGAAAAATGTTTTAATTTTTCTAAGAAGGTGGCAGCAGCCTATGCTACTTTTAATCAAATTAGTGTTCGGTGCATTTTCGGTAGCTTTTTGGTTGCTGTTCCAGCCGCAAATCGTGTTAGCCACGCCATTAGCAAAAGCTTGCAGTGAAACAGGCGCACCAACAACGGCAGCGGTTATATCAAGGAGTGGTCGGGCAATCGGGAAACGGATCCCAGGTCCTGTTTCTACTCCTGCCTCGGCTCTAGCTCCTGTTCCGGCTCCTCTAATGTGCGCGCTCCAATGGCCGTAAACCAATTCAAAAGCATATTTGCAAGCGCTGATGGACCGTGGACCGCAGCTGGAGGGGAATAGAGAGAATTTGGGCCACCAGCGAAGGGTGATGTACAATAGACAAGGGAGGGCCTTGAAATATAATATTTAGCCCCGGCTGTGAGTGAGTTGAGCCCTTGGCTTTGTGCCTGGCCAAAATCACTTGAAATTGACCTCAGACACAGCACTCAGACAAAAATAAAGTCTTTAGTCCGGTTCCTCTTAAGTTGAAGTTACCGCGGCAAGCCTGCGTTTTTGCCAGTGTAGATTGCGGGTAATCCCGGGCTGAGGAGCGCCAACTGATAGCTGGCCTATGTCACCGATGAAGATGCCGATGCCAGAGTGCCGATGCCAGAGTGCCAATGCCAATGCCGATGCCTTCGTTTGCACCATGTGCGAGCCATAACAATGTGGAAAATTGTTTCCTGTATCAATTTCACACATTAAGGAAGCAATTCGATTTTATCGCTTCCTCATGACTACACGTTCAATTATTGAAGAGTTTACGTTTTGCCGCCGGCGGTCCTGCCCCCGAACCCACCGACTTGCCGCATATTTAAGCCCCCACCCAGCCCCCACTCGGAGTCAGAGCCGTAAGTAGTCGCCTCTTTGCCAAAAAAGCATTTTGCATACATTTGCCAGAGCCTCTTCGAGTGATGGCTGTGCGTGTGTGTCTTTTGCACCCGGTTTAGGAGGTAATTCTTTTCAATTGTTGTCTTACAGGGCGTTTTACAAGCCGTTTGCTGTTCGGGCTTGCTCCTTTTTCTGTTCTTTGTGTTGTAAAATGGCATTGGATGCTATGTGATCTCTGAATGGGTGGGCACTTCGTTGGCTTGATTAACCAGGCTGTATTTGGTTTTTATATTGCCTTTTGCCAAGGTGAAAATAACTCGGGATTTGTCAATATGAGTTTTGGAAATTGGGTGGAATGGAATCGTTTTAGTTTACAATTGGTTGATGGAAAGGGAAACAGAGAGGGTTTTAGCCTGAACACTAAAATAAAAATCTCTTGGACTTAAATATATATTTTTATGAATTATGACCAAAACTAAGGAACGACAATATTCTATGAGAAATTTGACATCCCAAAACTACGAAAATGCCCATTATTAAAACCTCTTCAATTATTAAAATCCCCAAATATTACAAAACTCGTTTCCTGATATTACCGAATCCAGCAGTATTTTCCAATTGTGATTATACCGTTCAGAGCGAGGCCAGAGCCGGAATCAAAATTGAAATCTCTGCGCTGACAATGATATTTAGGTGGCGGGGAGCCTGACCTTGCCACCGAGTTTCGGGCCTCTTTCAGGCCTTTCAGTGCCATCCTGCTGTTTGCATATCAATTTGGGAATAAGCAACTCGCAGCTGACAGCGCCTGTGTCAACATCAACATCAACATCCACATCGAGCATCCAACTGCTTGGTATGCGTGGCAGACGGAGCGATGAGGTTGCCATTCGCATCCGGGCCACATACAAATGAGCCATTGTGGGTCACGTAGCGCTCAATGGGTCAACGGGTCACAACAGATTCGTTTCGTTTCGCTTCGCTTCGATATATTGGCTCATGGCTGGTTCTTGGCTCCCGTCCCGCCCCGTCACATGTAATTAATAAACAATGGCCTTGGCCGCCGCGGACTTCAGACTTTGGTCGAACACAAATTCAGCGAATTAGCGAAGAAATTAAAAAGTAATTTCTGCACAACAGGATTCGCAATTGCCAGTTGCGCATGCAAATGAGGAGAAGGATCCGTAAACGGCTGATGATGACGACGATGGCCTGCCAGACCGAAGCTGAAACTTTTAATTTGATTTGCAGCATTTTAATGGATTTCAATGAATCGCAAACAGGGGACGATTGCAGCAAAAAACACCAGAAATAAGGGAAAAATTGAAAAGGACAATCTGGCAGCAGCGGGGCGGGAAAAACTTTGACAAATGCCAAAGCGCGAAAAATTCACTTCACTTTATTTTCGGTAACTTAGACGCAACTCAAGAACTTCCACTTGATAAGCGTCTGTCTGTGTCTGTGTCTCTCCCTTTCCGTTTCTTAATTGAAAATGTTTGAAATTCCATGCCGACTGTTGGTCTCGAAATATGCACTGCACTCGGCAAAAATATTACTGGTAAAATTAATTTTACGTAAATGAGAATATTATGATATATAATCAAGTGATATTAATATCATAAATACTTTTATAAAATATAAAATATAATTATTTCACTCCAACAAATATAGAAAAATGTCTTTTAATTCTTCCTTGTATGTCCTATATCTAAAAGTTCAGTCGGGAATTTTCTCCTGGTGCAGTGAGTCCCTCAAAAATGTAAAGGGAAAAATAATTCCAAATTAATTTCAATTTGCCGAATCATGAATATGACAGCTATGCGTCATAAGTCATGCATGTTTTCAGACAGACCGAGTCGGCTAATTAAAATCACATAAATTACGCATACGCCATGTGGCCGCTAGGCGCGCGAAATGGACCGAAAATGCGAAAAGTTTGGCATTTTTGATCAAAAGTCCATGGGCCAGCTAATTTGATTAGCTCCCAGGGCCGAGCTCATTAGGAGGTCCTGGCCTTTGTCCTCCCCGCTTCTCGGTGTCGCCCTCTTATATTTCGGCCTTTCTCTCATTCTCGGCTTTTCATCTTGGCTTCGCCCTTTTTTTTTGGCTGTGTGCGTCGTCTGTGTATCCTATCTCTCGGACAGAACTCATGCAACATTTAGTGGCAACTAATTGCAGCAGCATTGAAATTAATTATTTAACCCTTTTTATTGTTTAAGCTCTCTCGGCTTTCGACTTTCGGCGCTCAGGAGCAGCGCCCGGTTGCCTTTTCGGGGCTGCGCCTCATTAGCATAATTAATTGTGCAAATTTGCGTAGTTAAACAAGTTATTATTTCAAATTAAACGAGTACGTTTCATCACCGCCAAGAAGCCGAAAATGTCAGGGAATTTAATAATAATTTCTTGGATATTACCCTGTGAGAATCCTTGACAGTTCCTAACGTTTTGAAGAAAATATGAAAAGGGTTTAGTTAAGTCATCATGAGAAAAAATATTTAAAATGTAATAGGTAATTAATAATTTGTACTTTTACTTAATTGAAAATTATAATAGGTATTTGCATCTTCGAAAGAAGGAAATATTTTAGGTATTGTTACAAGGGCTTTACAAAAACTTTTATATTTATTTGTATAACTGCAAAACTAACACCACAATTTATTTTGTGATTTAAAACTATTTGTTGAATGACAGCTGGCAAATATACGGGGTTTTCCGAGAGTCCCATTCAATAAGAGCTTAAAATTGATCCAAACGGTCAAGTGCCCACATTGTAAATATTTTTCAGTCACCCTACCACCATTAAACCAGGAACTACCTTTCAATTAAAACCGCCACAGCGTAAGCGAGGACCAAGCTGTCTGTTTTAATACAGATTAGCGATTCGAACTTTGAATAAACGCATTGAAATCCATAAATTGAATTATTTATTTACCTTATTTATTTGAATTTTTCATGAACAGCAAGGAAACAAAAAACAAGTGCGATGCAGTTCGCCTTTTGAAATATTTTACACAATTTAACGGCCATGCGCCAAAATGAAAAACTATAATAAATGCTCTTATATACATTATCGTTATTTGCTCTCATTTATTTTTATCGGCGTGTTGTGTGAGTTTTTTATTCTTTACAACCGAAAGATGTGCGAATGAGTAGGTAAATTAATTTATACATTTATATATTATATACTTTGCATGTTTATTCATCACACACTCTGAGTTTTATTTTAATTGGATATACTGATTAACAAAAAGTGATTTCAGAACTGTCCAGGCCTCATTTCATTATCGTACTCTGGCATAATGGGCTCCATATATATTTTTTAGTTGGCTATCTGCGGCCAGATCTTTTTTAGCGGGCTTTGACCCGGCGGATAATGTTTAGTGTCTATTTGTAGTCGCTCAGCTAACTGAAATGTTTACGGCTTTTTGTTAAGTTTTTGGGTGATTGTTTTTTATGTCGGCATTAGTAGTAAATACATGCTGAGATATATAGCGAATAGTTCTCTATATACATATGTATTTAGTTGAGTCTGGCTCCGGGACATGATTTATAGTTGTTTGTCCTGTGTTTTAAATGTTTAAAATTGTATTTACAGCATATTTATGCTAGACTTAATTATAATGATTTTTACAGCATCTGCATTCTTGTTTTCCACTGATAAAATCGCATGTTATTCCCTTATTTTGGTTGTATTTGTTCACATATATATTTTTATTGTTTTTCATGCGTGTTATTTTTTCATACTTTACCCCATGCCCTCGGAATGGAGTGTGCACAGATATATTTGATCGAAAAACGTTTCATGTGCAGTACGAATGGAAATCAATTTATAAACAACTATCGAAAAAATGACCCCCTATATACATACATCGGAAATTCGTTTGTTTTGCTGGAGAATGACTTATTTTGGCTAGTATCAGTGTCAGGCAGGTAAAAACAATTTTTTTCTGGCCGTTTTCCTTCGCTTCAATTTTCAGTATATTTTGTTTTCTTATCGGTTGATAAAATAAACGATGTGAAATAGTTAAATTACAAGTAAAACATGACTTTAACAAAGAGGAAAAATTTTTGTTTTTGTATATTAAAACTTAATATGTTCCTAAAAAGTTTTAACGATTAAAAAATAATATTATTATGAGTTTAACATAGTAATATTTACCAATTTAGTTAATTGATTAACATAACCAATTTTAAAATTGGGATTTTCTTCGAATTAATATTTAAAATATCTCAGAATAATAATATTTATAATATTTAACATAATGTTAATATAAATTGAATTTATATTGAATTTAAATATACTGTTTGCTTATATTGTACTCTAGTTTTTATTGGAGCATTCATACTTTGTAACCTTTCATCTTTAAAGTTGCCCTTATTCCATAAACCTTATTTACATTTGGCAACCGAAAGCTTCTCATTACTGACTAGATCGCGGTCTTACCTTTGGCTGTTATCCTAACTAACTAACTAACTAGGTGACTAACTGACTGACTAACTAACGTGATGATATAGTTGACAAAGTTGCCAAAAGCGGCGCTTTCCCCTCCGAATCCAGAGACTTCCATCCGACCTCAGACTCCAATTTCCTTATGAGTGTCAGTGTTCATGAGGGGCGTCGGCAGCTTTGCACGAGCAGAATTGCCGCCAGGATGGCAGAAATTAGCGATGTCCTGCCACTAATGCTAGTCCTTTGTGACGCTCCCGAGTCTTGAAATGTGAAAGGAAAAATAAACGAAAGGAAATGTCAAGGAACTTAGTTAATTAGGATTAATATGTTAAACGAAGATAAATTAAATTAACTTCAATGTAAAATCCGTAATTAAGCAAGTGAATTCGATTCGGTATATACATATTAATGGAGATATACTATGAGGAAAACTCACTCGTATTCGCATGTCTCAGTGGCATCTGGTTGTTGAAATTGTCGAATTGCGACAGCGATGCACTGAGCGAGGTCTCGCGCCTCAGCTCTGGATAATTCTCTATTTCCGCCACGCACTTGAGCTCCAGGATCTTGCCGGCCTGAAAGAAGCGCTGTCCTTGTAGGTAGAAGTGCACCTGCAGTCGCTGACGGCGCAGGACGTAGTCGTGGGCCGGTATGCTCGTGTCGATGGTGGGCTGCAACTCTCCCATCAGGGGCTGCAGGAATGCGGATTTAAAACAATTATTATCAGAGTCATTTTTAATGATCATGATTAGAGTGTACTATTTCTATGAAATTATTTTTAATATAAGTACAGTTTACCTGCTCGCCATTGATGAACCAGGTGAGCCGCGTGGGCAGACTTGAATAGTCCGAGGAGCAGGTGGCGCTCAGGAACTCCTCCATGCGGTACATTGAATTGAAGCTTTCGATTAGCGGGTCACTCTGCGGCAAGGCTGTAACAATTTGTAAGATTCCCATCATTCTGAATTAGGAGTTATCCCAAAGGGTGCCCACCTGCCACCGTCATGTTGTCCGCCTTGTCTGCCAACTTAAAGTGCGGGGCATCGCCGCTGACTTCGCACTTGTAAACGCCCGTCGACTTGGCTCCTTGCAAACTTAAGTCCAGCCTGCAGCTCGATTCATTGCACATGTACTTGCCATCCAGCACTTGGAGTCCCGGCACCCCGAATGTCATGTAAATGGGGCTCGCCAGTGGGGAATATCTAAGAAAGAGGAACCTGCTGGTGAGAATAGCTTCTCAGAAATATTATTCACCCTAAGGAAGTACCTAAAAAACTCCTCGTGATCTTTGTACCACTTGACCGAATTGAGAGTGTGACCTCGCATATCGTAGCTGCAGGATAAAGTGACGTTGTCCCGGAAGTCCACAATCTCCGGCACACTGATGTCGGTCACAAACAGGGCGGATGCGATTGGGTAATCTAAAGAATTTTTTTATACTTAATATAAAATATATTCTTCAAGGTAACTTATAAGAATTATTGAACAAAAAGCTTAGCTAAACAAAACGTAAAATTCCCAATTATTCCCAACTATCTTTCTATGCTTAAATTTCGGACTCCAACAGTTCTCCAAACTGATTTTCAGCTGCTGAATATTTATCATGTCCTGCTGGCAGAGTTCCCTTCAGTTAACAATCCTTCTGCTCCGGCCTCATACGCATCTCCCAGCTCATGTTAAATTTATTTTTGCCAAGGCAAAAGTCGAGTCATTTGACATTTTGGTTTGCTGGCATTTCTTATCAGTTTTCGGCCCGGCCACCCACTGCTTGTTGTTTATTCGCTTGGCGGTGGGCAGCTCTATCGCTCTGCTCGGACCTAGAGAACTACCTTCTAAAGGGAAACTGGAAACTACATATGCCAGTTACATATGGCCCCACATCCATTGCATTTTGTTTCTTTCTCACACTTCCCAGCGCTCCACCGGCCACCGCCTGCCTGCCCCTGGTGCCGGGCTACCTGACTAACTAACTGTTTTGCATATTCATTTCATGAAATTTCAAATTTATTCGATGTCTCATGTGCCAGAAACTTGGCCACAAAGCACCTCCCGCCCCACTCCCATTTTCCCAGGTCAGTCACCTGGGCTGAATTAAAAATTACGCATACGCCCACGACACCCACCGCCGCCGAACATGTCTCTGGACTTTGCTGACCAAAATTTTGTCATTGGCCTGTGGGTTTTTGTGTCCGCTGCCCGGACATGGCAGAATTCCATGTAAAGTACTGGTACTCATCCTGCAGAGAGTACGTGTGCCACGCCCCACAATCGATGGCAGGAAATCGCTCGGGTAGCCGGTTATCTGACAATATTTTATCATCCGATGCGGTTGAAACGGTAGTTTAGTGTTCTTTAATTACAAATGTTGCAATTTTGTCAAAGGGGCATCAGTGTTACTCTAGTTTCTCCCAAAATTTAAACTGAAGAGCACAAAATGCTAAATATTGACCAGCATATTATGTAATTTTCTCATTATTTTGCAGTTTTAAAAACTTTATTCTGGTTGGGATTGTTTTCCCAGGGTTCTCAATTTAAAATGTAACCCTACATTACAGAAATAAATATTTAATTAAATTTATTGAAAATGTGGTAGTAAAATAATGCAAATCGTTGGAATTCAATTCTAATTAAATAAACATATTCATCTCCCCCTAAATGTACGCAACTGCTTAAAACTGTTTAAGCTATGCAAGGGCAAAAGTAAAGCCCCTTCCCTTTGTGTGGCTTAACCTCCGCACCCGCTTAACCACACAAAATGGAATGGAGGGGTTAAGCCCAGACAAAGATACAAACATAGATATATTTACACCTCGGCACATGAAAACTTTGCTGATAATTAACCTACACATTTCATTCTAGAAATGGCAAGCAAGCACACAGATACGACCAACCGAAACCAAAAACTAACTCTACGAAATCCCCACCCACACAGGACGAAATTCAGACACGAATTTGTGGGCCAGGACCCATGCCGTCCAAGTTTTGGTGATAAATTCATTTAGAGATGCCGAGACGAGACATTTATGAAAACATTTTTGCTGTGGCATGTTTTTTTTAATAGCTCTCTGTGGCTCAGAGGAGGAGTACTTCTTCTTCACACGCTATATACTATATACACAAGGAAAATAATAGCAATAGAAACAATAATAATTATAAGCTACCAAATGAAAATATAATAAAATAATAATTCAATCTGCTCTATAATCTATGAATAATCATAAAATATCACTTATAATAAAGCTAGGAATATATTTATTTCAAGGCTCTTTTCTTATTCATAATTTGAAAGGAATATTGTTGAAGAATTTGTAGGCTTTGTTTAAATAATGTTCCTGTTTGGGGAACAATGGTTATGACATGATATGTGAAGAATTTGAGATACTCTTGAGTGGTTTTCTTAGTATATTAGTATCCCTAGTTCGTTTGTCTTTTGTGGGCGGCACATATGCATAAATATTCATTTCGTCGGAAGGCTTAAGCTTACCTACTAAATCCCACAAAGTGGAGAAAAAGAATCTATAAGAGACTGGCAAATAGTCAAAGTGTTTTTCCCATTTTAGTTGCAACCAAGTCCACAAATTAATTGGGTGCCGAATGGCAGAGAAAGAGAGTCCAACTGATTTCCAATGTAAATAAACAGGTCCTGGCCATTTGTTATTTGTTATAGTTGCCTTGCGGTTTCTCAGGGCGACATCGTAAATTGGATGTCCCACAATGGACAATATTTAATTCCATTAGGCTGTCCAAATTGTTGTTGTCGGCAAACACTCGAAATATAGAAGGAATTGAAAAGTTACAACTCCCCAGCAGAACTTTCCTTGCGACTCCGTCCTCCGGCTTTCATTGTGGGGCAATCCTTTGTATTCGTGCCCTGGATTGCATGGGTTCCCTGTTCGAAAGTGCTGCTGCACACAGGTGTGTGTGTGTGTGGAAAATGTGTCAGCAACAGTGGGAAAAATCGGAAAAGAGGTTAAACGAAACCCTGGACATAGACTCTTTTCATGGAAAGAATAGTTAGCATCAAATTGAGTTTAGTTTAAAAGGAAAAGTGGGCAATATATGTGTCAATAAGTTGGACTATGCCATCATATAATTTTCTCTCTATATATTTAATATATTTCCCCGAAAACCAAAGCTTTATGGTTTTTGGGGAAATATGAAATGGGTCTAGAAAGGTCTTAAGTGCCACCAAATGTATGAATATTTTAGCATGTATTTAAGCAATATTTAGCTGCTATATGTATAATGAGCGCATATGATATATTTCAGCGCAATACATTTATTTAATAAACGAATCTTAACGTTTATATAGGTAAAATAGGTAAAGAACAAATATTTAACTTTCCCAAATAGTTTGATAAAACTATCTTATTTTGATATTTTTACCTAAAAGTATACATTTTGCAGTCTGTTTAAAGAAATATATCCAAATTTTGAATATAACTATTTTTGAGTCGCACATCTACATTGCATCTGCCTTGTGTTCCAAGTTATTATTATTAAAACTCTCCTTTCTGCAAGAAAACTAAATTCTACATTCTTACTTCAATTTACTCTTATCGAGCTTCCCAACAAACCCCAAGCAATTGGTACTTTTCGACGTAACCAGGCCAAAGTGAGAACCTTGCTCTATCAGCTTCCCTTTTCCAATTTACCAACTGCATTTTCCTAAACTTTTCCAGAGCGCCGGCACACATGATGGAATACAATTCCCAGCTCTCGCCGAGCGGAGAGTGAAAAGCGAAGTGAGCCAGCTCATTTAATGCGCTGCAAATTAATTGCCCCATTGCCATTGGCAATTTAAGTGCAGGCGGGAGGGAGTGGAAGCTTGGCGAGCGAAAGGGGCACTGCCTTTGGCAGTCTGCCTAATTGCGAACATTTCAAAAATACAATTTAAGTTTAAACTGCACTCAAGATGTGCTGCTACTGCTGCCGTTGCTGCTGCAAAAGTTGTGCCAGCAGAAATTACCGAAATGCCAAAAGGGATGGGAGAAGTGCACTGCAACTGCGCTGGAACAGCCGTTGGAATTATGGCGAAAGTCATTAAAAGAGCCAGCGGCAAAAACTTTGCCAATATTGATTTGCGGTTGCTGTTCTCGGCAAACACCAATAACAATTAAAATAATAATAATAAACCGATTCGCAGTGAGAGAGCAACAAACAACTGACACAGGCGATTTGTCCGGCTCACATTACGCATACGAAGCGGTGTCCACAAATCCGCGCCACGGCTTCATTAAGCAAACAAATATTGTACTACAGGAAAAACACATTAAAGCAAAAAAAGAAAAATGCAAATTAAAAACAATGATAATTTCCTCCATTCCGTCGGAGGGACACAAAAAACTTACCAATTAAAAGTGCGATGAACAGAAACATCAGCCAGCCGTAATCCATTTTTTGTCGTCGTCCTTATTGCTGCTCTTGTTTGCATAAAATTAATTGCTTCCAGTTATTGTTGCTCTTGGCTTTGGCAGTGTCGTTGATTTATGCAGCTTATCCCCCTCGAATCGCCGCAGCTTGGATCCTTTTGTTTCGAGTGCAGTCGAGAGGAGGAACGACAAAAAACTAGAATCGAACAACCAAGTGGAGGTCAAACGGGTGGCTCAATTAATTGAACATTGTGTCAAAAGAAGACGTACAAAAGGAGGACTCGCAGTCCACAACGAGAAGGAGATGGCGCAACGGGAAAAAAGAATATAAATAAATAAACTAAGCGACAAACTCATGCAGAAAAGTTCAAAGGATACGCTCTGTCAGTGTCGTTATAAATAAATAACAAACATTAGAGGAGCGCAAAGAAAAGGAGAAGTCCAAGGAGTCGGAAGCCAGAAAGTACACAGAGAAAAGCACAAAAAAGTTGCCATAAGAAAGGCTTTTCGCATTTCTTTTTTTTTTACATAAAATTTGGTTGAAATGTAGAAAGTTATATGGTTTGATAAAGTTCCTAACATTTATGAAAATTAAAACGAAAAACTTGAACTTGTATTTATAAATAAATAAAATAATGACATTTAAACACTGTGACTCTGAAATATTATAGCGTGTTGTAATGCCTTGGAAGAGCCCTTTTAGTTAATAAAAACCAATTAAATCATATATTTTGGTGACATTTGGGCATTCTCACTAAATTTCCCTGTGTACGAACTCGCATAAAAGGGAAAGCAGAAAAAAAAACAGAAAGAACAAGGACATGTGGGCGTGGCAGACGCCCTGGCATCCTGTTTTGGAGGATGTACATGTGCTTCTGTGTGCGTTTGTCAACTTAAATAATTTAAATGCCAAATTCAAACGAATCCATGTGTTTAATATTTGAATAAGCCATCCGCCGACCCCAGCCACGCCCCCATTCACCGGGGACCTCAGTACCTTTTCTCTTGTTTTTTTTTGTTTCACGTTATTTTTGTCTCAGTTTCTTGTCAATTTGGTTTTGCCGGAGCTAACATTAAACTGGAATTGAGCCACTCGACGGAAGCGGAAGTTGCCAGTCCAGTGCAATTTAAACTTGTTTCGTTTGTTTTATTTTTCCTCCTTTTTCCTGGTCGGTTCAAAAGTACTTTCGGAACTTTTGGCTCATTCTTTTCACTGAGTATTTTGGTTAACTGGAATTTTATTGACTACCCGCTTTGGTTAATTGACCTTTCGCAAGGGATGCTGGAGCAGGGCTTTACTTCGGTTTTGAGATTTTCATGCTCGCTTCCCGCACTGATAAATAATTACGGCTTACATTACTTTAATTAATAATCTCTCGGCGAGTTGGTGAGTTTTTATTTTTATTGTTTTTTTTATGTTGAACAGAAATTGGTCGGCAACCGAGGAACCCTGTCGAAAGTATCTCCGCGCGGCTTCAGGCTTACGAGCTGACTGAAGCTGCGGATTCGTGACTCGGATTCGTGAGTTCAACTTCACGGATGCCACCGCGGTCGGCGTCGCTGCCACCGGAGGACTTCGGGAGCGGCTGTCGTGTAATACCGTACGCTCAGCCTCTGGACGCGCGCTCGTGTCTTCGGGATGCTCGGTTACACGACAGCTGAGCCTGTAACGGGGCAAGCGGCGGTCCATGAGAGCGGCGAATCGAAGAGAGCCGAAGAGAGTCGAACGGGATTTTGTAGCTTTGTCGCGTCCTCTGTTATCACTTAACAGAGGGGGTATCCTGCTATCCCTAACAGCCGGACCTAGCATCCTTGAGCGTGCTCACTGTTATTCCACAGATTATGCACATGTTATTCCATCCGACAGTCTTAATCGAACATTTACCCTTAAATTTAATATTAATTTAAGGTAATTACATATTCACATTACCATTATATATCATGATGGTTCTGCTTACCAAATATTTGCTCGTCATAATCTTTTAAATATATTTTAAAGTAAAGTAATGTTAAAGTTAAAAGTTTATTTTTAAAGATTTCTTTCCTTACGATTTTAGAAAAGTTTTAATAACTTTCAATTTAATTTCGTTAGCTTTCCCAACTATTTATAAGGGCTCCGATATTGCAACCTTAACTTGGCTCGCAATTAAAAGTCACACATTTTTATGATTTAATTTTGAACAAAATTATTGGCTTCTGTTTTTGCCTCGGGGGCTGCGGTTTAATTTAGACAGTTTTTAGCATATTCATAGGGACCTGGGCCTGCCTGCCTGCCAATAATGCGAGTCCGGCTAAAAAGTTCCCTTTAAAATCCAAAACACCTTGCCTCTCTTGTTTTTGCTGGTGATGTGCGAATTTTATGGTTAACGGATATCCTTGGTAGTTAAATGCAGACAACAAACGGAGGAGTCCGGGGGCGAAGTCCGTGTTGCAGCTGCATGTAAAAATATTACGTGCATGGGGGTTATTTTCTCACCAAGGGTGCTCGGCGGGGGTATGGGCGTTTTGCGGGTGCTTAGTGGGTGGATGGGATTCGGGGGCGAATGACGACGACGACGACGACGGCAGCACAAAGTCATCTTATCATTTCATGAATAATGCAGGGATTTGTTAGGGACACATGACTGGAATTTTACGCAAAAGTTGTGATGATGTTGCCGCTGCTGCCGCTTTTGCAGCTCCTGCTGCTCTTGCTGCTGCTTGTGCTGCTGCTGCTTTTTCTTTTGCCAACCGCCAACACTTTGAGGTTGTCGCTATTGTGGCTGTGTTTGTTGCTGCTGCTATATGGGTTACTATATAACTGCAGTCTGCTGGGTGCGGCAATCAACAGAAAATTGCAGATTTTAAATTCAAAGCATTTTGCTCGCCGTCCCTGTTAAGCTTACTTCCACGTCCTCCTCCCTCCTTGACGCTGTAACTTAATTCTAACGAATAATTTCTGATGCCCGAATATGAATATTAAAACAAAAGCAACGTGCGCCCCAGCATATGCCACACTTTCTTTCGCTGTAAATGGCGTTTCCGGTTCCGGCTTCCTCGCAGCTACCTGCTTCTATCTGCCAGCTATTTATTTTATGCGATTTTCGCTCGTCTCCGTTCTCAAGTCACGTGACAACTCAAACTTTGTGCCATGAAAAAGAAACAAGAAAAAACGAGAGCATAGAAAAAAGGTATAGCGAAAACTTGCCAAAAAATGCACGAGCTACAGCTGGGTAAAAAATGGCAACTTCCTTCACGCTGCACTCACTTACACACACGGTGGGATCCGTATGCTCGTTTTAAGCAGACGGGTGGGAATAAAAAAGTTTCCTGCAAATAAATCAGGAATTTTAAAAATTCATAACTTTAAGTTTGCTTTATGACTTTTGTTTATAACGTGTTACCACACTGCGTATGCGTAATGCATGCCGTGTATTCGCCCCATACACATCCGACCAAGATGCAGACTCAGCAAACTTGTCGTGGCTGCCACACCAATGGCTCGCAATAATTAATAAGCTATGCTGAGGTATATAGGGAGGAAGGAAAATTGCGGAAATAACTTAAGAACAAATATGTGTAAAATAATTTTTCAAATATATTACCTTCAGGTATTTATTTCTCGAAAATTAACATATTTTGCGATTATTATTTTACTAGGCACTTTTCTTAAAAATAAATAAAACTTAAAGCAACAAAAGAAATACTCCAGCAAAAGCATATTGGCATTCAAGGCATTTGGAGTTTGCTTCCTTTACAATTTTCGCTTGGGTCACTTGTGCGGTTCAATATTGGCCAATTTTTGGTTTGACCTCAGATGTGTCGGAAATTCGAGGAATTTTATTAAATAAATTGATAAATATTTGCATATTCAAAGCTTATCTTTTGGCAGCTCGTTCGAAAGGTGAACTGTCGAATACATGCTTCGATCCCATCGAAGGCAGCGTCCCAGGATTTGTGGGCCACTTTCATTTCCCCAAGACTCCATCGCATTGACACACTTTTCCTTCTTAACTTATCCAAGATGCCTGCAATCAAGGAGCCGTCATATTTGGCCGCAATTTCGTACATCCTGGGAAGCCATCTCCCTGGCTGCTAAACTCTGCACAAGAAGAAACAGAAAGAACAATTTGTAAAAAAAATATGGGTTTAAACTCTTTTTTAATTTAAGCTTGTAGATAATATAACTTTTCTTAAAGTTTATTAAATTAAATGCCTTTTACATTGTAACACTGGCTTTTATGAATTTGATTTAAAATGTATTGTAACTGTAAACTTACTTTCGTTTAATTATATATTTAAATATCATCAGAAATATTGAAGACAGATTTTTTATATTTGTCTATCCTTATATATTTTAAAATAAAATAATGTTATTGAGATATAATAAGTAAACTTACCTGTATTAAGAAATTCATAAATTCTCTGCCTACTTATTTTTGTCTCAGTGCTTATATGCATTTTTATACAGTTACCTTAATGAAAAACTAAATTGTCAATCAGCCATGAATTGAATCAAATGAAGTGTAAAATTACAATTTCATCCAATTTGCAATTAACTCAACGAGAAGATTGCAAAAAGAGGAGAATCTCTTTTTTCCAATTTCAAATTATTCCATTGGAACGCACATGCAGCTGGACGTCGAAGGGGTTCCTATCCATGTATCTGTAGTTTTGTATCTGTATCTGCGCGATGGAGTGGGTGTTTACAGAGGGAACCAATAAAAATAAAAATAAAAAATAAGCCAATATGGATAAGGTCGGTTTCCTCTGACTTTAAAGAAAATAAGTATCAGCAAGTACGCAATGAATAAATTAGTAAAAACTCATCAATCATAGTGTTCACCATTCAGAGGACGCACTGTATATAAAGGACCAGGAACTTTCACTCCTGCAGCCACACTTTGCGGTGTCTGAAAACGCTGACATCGTTTTGAGGACGCTTCAAGCGCGAAAGGGGCGCGGCTGGTTTGGCACTTTTCTTACCTGCAAAAGTGCAAGTTTAATTGCATTGAGTGTAACTAGTTAATGGCTGAAATTGCAAATTGAAATGGTGACAAAGTAATTGAGGTCAGGAAGCTCCCCGCGGAGTCGTCGGATCGAGCGCTAATTACAAAACGGACATCGCAGCTGCCAATGGGGTCGCTTGGCAGCTTTTCCGTGCGCTGCGTCGCGTCGCAATTCGTTTCGTTTCATTTTCCAGCAATATCGGAAAATATGCAACAGCAATTTCCACAACAACTGCAACGGCAACGGCAGCGGCAATGGTCACGGCAACAACAACAGCTGCCAAAGTTGTGCGGAATGTCAAAGTTTTCCCGGCACTGCCTCTCTACTCTTCGTGCACTCTAAAAACATTTACAAATTGATTTTTTGTGGCCGCTGTCATGTTCGAAAAATGTATATTTTTTGGCATATACATAAATGGCTATTCACAAAACCGCAACGGGACTTACGCATATCCGAGTACCGAACGCAACCTGATGTATTTAATGGCACATTTTGGCCAAATAATAAAATGTCCGTAATAAAACGGTCATTTACATGTTCACTTTTGCCGCCAGGTCATAAATGCCAGATACTAAACTATGCTAGACTAAGTTCGAAAAGAGCTAATGCCGGACTCTGGCTGAAATAAACGTCTTCCTTACAACCTTTTGAGCTGGGCCTATAAATCGGAAAAAACTCGCATTAAATAACTCTAAAATTGACTAAATATTTTTAGAAACTTTACAAATAAATTACAAAAATATATTTCCTTACAAAACTTACTTTAATAAACTTTTGTGTATATACAAAATTAGCTATTAACTTGATAAATATTCACGAGCTGTGAAAATGATATTTCTTAATAATCTAACCCATTAAAAAATGTAATAGTTTGTACTTAAATCACTAGTCATATAAAATCGTTATATAAATAAAGAAAAAACTAAATCACTTAGCTTATTAACATGAATTAATAATCAAAAGTGTATTCTTTTTAATGCACTTCCATCCACTTGATATTCGATAAAATTAAAAACATTTTCCATTGTTTATACCCTTGAATTTAAATTGTGGGAAGCACGGAGTTGTTATTAATTTTTTATTAATCGGAAAAAATTAAGGCAGTTAATCCCAGGCAATCCACAAACATTTGTGAAACAATCAATCATTTACGAATTAAGTTAAATATTCCCAAGAGCTCTTGGCGAGTATCAATAGCCTCCAATTTAACAAGCGTTACATGACAGTCCCCATGCCACTTACCAAAAAGCTTAACAAGGGCGCATTTATTAAAAAAAAAACCTGGGATAACAGGCTGCAAAATGCCACCTCCCATCAGAAGCAACAAAAAAATATTAACAACATATCAAGAAGGGTGTGAAAATAAGTGTTGAACATGACAGAAAAGGGAAATACTCTTCTCTTCACAAAGGACTTACAATAACAAATATTGTAAAAATAATTATTTATATTTTGTATTGTCGATAGCTTTTTTGTTTTAGTTATCAATTAATTTAATACACTTCAATCGCAATGGAAGAACTTTATAATAATCCTACTAATCTTTTTACTTGGTTTATATTAAAACTAAAAACAAAATCAAAAGACTTAATTTTCTTAATGTTTTTAGTTATATTAATAATATCCCCTTAAAGGACATTTAAATCTGGTGATGAGCGAGAAATCTTTCAATCAATCAAGCGAGAACGGTGTGAAAATCATCCGAGCTGCGTGAAAAGGAAACGGAAATTGCTGCCAATTGTGTGCTGTCCACAGGTAAACACATCCGTGTCCACATATGCATTGGCCAGCTGTGAACGCCACTTGATTTCAATATTTCAATCAACGATGCGCACAGTTAGTTAAGCTTTTTGCATACATTATGCAATTTCAGCGGCCACAAATGATGCAACTGCCACTGCCACTGCAACTGTAGCGGCAGTGGCAGCGGCAACAATAACATCATTAGATGCAACCGCGCCAGCTCATCGAAATATCGGGTGCAATCCCGCCAATGGCGACATTAAATCATCGATCCAACAAGTACCTGTTAAGGGCTTTTGCCGCATTTCGGGCTCCAGCTTCGTTTCGATTTGCAGTTGGCCAAGTGCCCGGGACTCTGGGGTTTTTCGTGTGTGCGTGGCTACACATGAAAAGCAGTTGTATACTAAAGGCTTTCAGTATTCCTTTTAATGTATTCTTAGATTCTGTTGACATTATTTAATAGAGTCTAAAAATGTGTTACAGAAGTCCTTGCATTATTTTTACTTATCTTAATTCATAAAATATTTTGTTTTAAAATCTTCCACAGAAGTATTTTTTATTGGTTCTTAAAGAAAAGAGTAAGAAAGAGTTTAATTTCGGGGTTAAATAAATTTATGAGGATTTAATTTGTGGTATTATTTTTTTTTTCGCGTGTCGCTCGGCTTCTTTATTTGTTGCTTGTACTCGTTGCTTGTGCATATTGTGAATGCGCGCATTTCGAGCACGTGATTGAGATTTTTACATTTAAAACGTGACTGAAATATTTTGCAGTTTCGTCACTTCGATGCCTACCGCAGAAGGATACATTCTCGCCATTTACCATTCCGCCTCCCACTGCCCGATTTCGTTCTCCATTATCCCTTCGCCGTTCTCCATTTCCAGTTCTCCGTTCTCCATTCTCCGTTCGCCGCACTTCATTCTCCATTCCGGACTCGCCATTCCGTATTCCGCATGCAATGAAATGTATTCAATACTCCGTCAATGATGTCCCAAGGACCATTCGCCTGCGGCTGCCTTTTATTATTATTATTTTTATGTGCTGTGCTCCTCCATTTGTCCGGCCCGCTCTTTTGCCGGTCAGCGTTGTCCTTTCACCTTTGCCCCGCTTCGCCATCTCTTCGTCCTTTTCAATCAACGGCGAATGGCCAAGTGTTAACTAGATTTAAATAATGCATTAGTCGTTGCCGTCCCTTTGCTTTGGCTGCTTGAAAAATGTCTGTGTCAATTCCTTGTCAATCCGAATTTTATACCTTCTTTATTTTAAATTTGCGATTTCCCACAATCTGAACGGGAATTTAAAAGCACTTTTTAGTGTCAAGAAACTGTCTTAGTATTAACAAACCCATAGTGGCATAACCTCCTTCCGTCATAGTGTGCATTTTTGCAATTTAATGTCTCATTATAAACTTCAAATCTGCTCTCTGGCAATGACTAGTCAAGTGCAAATGCTAAAATGTCATCGCATTGAAATTATCATGTCTTTCGAGTGGCAATTAATTGAAATTGCCTTGCACTCCGTGCAAGCTGGTGACATGTGTTTTTTGTGGGGGCTTCGAACCTGCCAACAAGTCGAAACAAAAATGGCAATTGCAAATTTTTTGATTAGCAGAGCCATTTGGGGCTTCGTCTGAAACTTTCCGGCAACCGAAAAGTGCCACAAATTCTCAGTTGTCGTTGGCCACAAACTTGCCAAAAACGAGGAGCGGCCGACCCAACGACAGTTGCCAGGCTGTAAATAAAATTTAATGAAATGATACGATAAAGTTGAGAGTGTGTGATTTACACACACCGAAGACCCGGAGATGGTTAAGCACGATTGCATATGCACTGAGCTATAAGGTCTTGAATTCTTCAGCGTAAATAAACATATTCCTTATAGAAAAGGCTTCTAGCGATCTTGTAATTTAATTAAAAAATACTTTAAAGCGCGTCTTAATACAACAGATCACACAAAGATCTTTTCTTGAAGATAATTATGTGTTTCTGACACTACCAGTTTCGTCATAAGTTACAATGATCACTTGGAAATTCCAATGCAACGCAAACAGTTATCTAAAATAATATTTACTTAATTTTTACACAACAAATAGAGAGAGAAAAAAAAAGAATTTTATTTTTTAGCTGAGCAATACAGAGTGTATGTAATATTTTTGACCTTTTTTTTGCTTCCCTAACCCACAGTGCTCTTTTAGTGCTAGTCGAGTCTGATTTCTCGGGATTTTCGCATTCGTTTTGGTGTGGAAGTCGTCTGACAGTTGTGGCCCGTCCTTTGTCTCAGTGCGTAATTTCAACATTGGCAATTAAAATTTTGTATGAGTTGCTTGCAATCAGTGCACAAACTTGCCACGCACAAACAAATACACAGGCAGCGGCGCTCGCACACAGATACAATACGGACACACGGACGCACACAGCTGCATGCGGCGACAAACTCAGCTGGTGTCTGCATAATTTAAAGCATACATTTAGGCTGCCGGTCCTGGCTGTGTGATAAATGCCAACCAGTCAGCACACCCACACTCGCACACTCAGCCATATAAATGACATCAGTTCGCTGCTGCTGACAATTCCAAACAATTTGCCGAGTCTGGCAAGCATTTTGGGCTTGATTCCCTTCCCAGTTTGCTGCTGCTGTAGCTGTGATTGCCGTCTTCGGCGCTGCGCCTTCAGTATGGGCCACGCCCACACATAGACACTACGAAAAGTCGTTGACATAAAACATTTCCTAAATCCTTGTACAGTAGGATGCTAAAATTATTTATTTTTCAATTAATCGCTCCTTTAAATTAACTTTATGCAAAGAAACCAAATACAAATACAAATATATATTATTTAATTCCCAAAGAAAACCTACGTATCACTAAACCGAGAATATATTTCTATTCCCGTTTCCTTAGGCCCATTTAAATTTAAAAGCATTTCTCACTGTGCACGCAGTCAGACTTTAAATGCATGTAAACTAAGAACAAATGTTTAGAGAAAACTTGTTACTTGTTATTCTGCATATTTGACAAACACTTCACATACTAACAGCTAACGAATCCTAAATCCTGAAGCTCCTTAAGTCCATTCAATCCGGAATCTTCGTCAAGTATCTAAAATTCGAATTATGGGCCGAGATACTTAATTTCTTCGCAATTGGAACGTTGCCCATGCCGACTGAATTCCCTCTAAGATTTATTTAATTGCAACAAGGGGTTTTTATTTATTTGCTGAGCAGTGTATAAATATAGCATGAGCTGGACTAAATGCTAAAAAAAGTGATTAAGGGTTGAGTGGAGTGCTTGTATCTCAGTGACTTTAGAGTCATATTCACATCTTATAAGCCTGGCGCATCATCAGGTCAAAGAATGAATCGTTGTCAATGGAGGCACTAATAGTGGCGTAATAGTTCACAAACTCCTCTCGGGTTATCTGCAGTTCATAAATAGCTTAAGAAGGAGAAGAGAATTAAAGGGGGATTTTTTGGAGTTTACCTTGCCATCTAGATTTCCACGGCCTCCCTCGAAGTTATGGAGGAAGTCGGTGAGGATCTCGTCCTCGCTCTTCTCACCGCTCTGGTACTTCGGATGCTCCTTCACCGAGTACACGTTTTTTAGATCCTGAATAGTTATAACACCATCATCGTCACGGTCCATTTTGTCGAAAGCCTGATCGATAATATTCAAGCGATTCTGCGGCATTGGAGGCTGTATATAAATAACACAAATTGATTATTATTCAATGGTTTTTAAAAGCAGATTACGACAAACCAATTTTAAATAAAATTGGAAAACTGTTGTTATCAAAGATAAATTAATATCGAATTCTTCACCCGATAAAATTAAAACTTACGCGCAGCTTTAGCAGGAACTCCGTCATATTGATGGAACCGCTGCCATCCTCATCGAATCTAAATTAGGTGTGAAATAAAGTGTAATTTCGCCGCTGACCCACAATTTCAAATGTGTCACTCACGCGTCGAACATCTGCTTGATCTCCTCCGCCGTGACGTCCAGACCCGTGTCCCTGATTCCTGTGGAGAACTCCTCCTCGTTGATCGCCTTGCTGCCGTCGTCGTCCATCGCCCGAAAGGCTCTGCAATGAATAATCCACAATTAAACTGTTACTCCTGCATAATTCATCCCAGCCCCGATTCCCCGGGTCGTTAAAAGTCAATAAGCCAATCATACCTGCCCAGGCCCAAAATGCCTGTTGCTCCGCGGCTAAGGCAGAGCAGTCGCAGCTTGGTGATGGGATCCTTGTCGGCGCCATCTGTCAGTTCCCGGAGCGATTTGCTCGCCAAGTCCGCCTGAAGGGTGTACAGGTCGCCATTGGGGGACTGGGGGTTAAACGATTGAAAACTATATAAATTGAATTCCCTTTTAAGAAGTATTTACTGCGTAATGCGGACACTTGGAAAATCTGTTAAATGGAATGTTAAACATTTTAAAAATACATATATCCTGTAAGCTGAAAATACAATTTGAAACTACATATAATTTGACTTGCTAATCCAAGGCATCTAAGATTCCTTTAAAAATGGTTTTTTTCTTTTTAATTTAAATATTGGCTTTGCTTTTATAGTTATTGGAGACTCGGACAATCCCCAATAACTATAATTATCGTAACAGAGTATTCATTAATTTAAGTGTATGTCCCACTGAAGGCTAACCTTTATTTTTTCCTCAAGGTTTCCATTCAATTCACAGACCCTTGGGACAAGTTTTTATCGATTGAAACGGAAAAACTAGCGACATTGAATTGATTTCCTTGAACTTCGCGAGGGTATTTTTGGGAAGAGATTGTAGGTAAAAGAATATTTATAGAGAATTAATAAATAAGAAAATTAATAATTAAATATATTTAAAATTTGGAAGATATTTTTAATAACTTTACGTTCTAGAAGTAAAAGTTAAAGCAAAATATGTTCGAATGTTAATAATAAATACAAAATATAGGAGCACTCTTTATTTAGAATTTCCCAAGTTAAGAAAATATATATATATATTTCTTTGTCAGGTAAAAAAAATGAATTACTTATTAATAAAGGTTTGCTTCTTATATAATAATATTTTAATGCAAGGTTTTTTTAATCTGCCAGTCAAGATAATTTTCATTGCATATACCGCTTCCAAATGTTTTTTTTTGTTATTATCTTATATTTACTTCAGACCACAAGGGGCATATACTCGTAAAACCCAGTGAATCAACGTCAGCCAAGTGGATTATGTTCCAAAAATATCTTGTGGCTATTCCATGTAATGTAATACGAAGCAGGCGCTCACATTAAAGTGACTAAAGGTAATATCCATTTATGGAGCAAGTAATTAAAGGCTTTGTGGAAACGCAAAACCATAAAAACAACAAAAATTACTCAAGTCGCAGTGAATCATTCGATTTGCCTCAGCTGATATTTCTCAAGACGCTCTAGACGCTCTCCAAGATTCGTCACAAACTTAAAGCTGGATGCTTTCAATTAAGTTGATTTCGGCACTAGGTGGCGTGAGAAAGGGGAACGGGGTTTCGGGGGATAACGAAGGTGGTGGGTAGGTGGTGGAATTTTCATTTCGGTGAAAGCACTCCTCGCCATTTGTCTAATTGGAGCTCAAGGTGAAGGTCGCCGAGCAAGAGTTTGGCCGCACCAACAACAAATGCGAGCAGAAAAAAATACAAAAAATAAGTCAAAACCCGCGCAACTTACGTCCATGCTGGTGTTTTTTTCCTTCTTTCAATAGACCTTTTCCTATTTTTGTACGAAATTTGATGGGGTCTTCTTTTTTATAGTCGCCCAACTGAATGGATAACTGCAAGATACTTGTTACTTTGCCGGCTTTGAAATGCAAACTGAAAGCGAAAAATAAAGCGGCGGCAATGAATAAACAGGCGCATTCACTGGGGGAGAGACTGGGAGAGATTCAGAGCCGAGCCGAGAGAGGGAGAGGCAGCGAGTGGAACTAAAATATGAGCTTTGGTGAGGAAAAAACTAGTTACTGAAAACCATTTACGGTCATGTAGAGCAGACAGTACACGCCACAGACCGAACAGCCAGTAGCCCGCTCACACACACCTGACTCATCCGCCTAATAGCTCACTCATTCTATCTCTCTCCGGGACAGTGATGCCCGCTTAAAGCTAGAAAAAGCTTAAATATATTCAGATTTATATTTAAAGCCGAGAGAGTGTTTTCCTTATGAAAAACCTTTTAAATTGCAAGATTTTGCAATGGCATCCCTGAAAAAGTATTTCCATTAAGGTATAATCTCTTGGCAATGTTTAAATAAATATAATTTAATTTTAATTGAAATAAAATATTGTGGAATTAGGAGTTAGACTTCTAAATTAAAGGTATAACATTTTTAATACATATTATTATTTTTCTTAAAAATAGCTAACTTGACAACACTGCCCTCAGCCCCCTTTCGGCATTCGAAACATTTTATTTCAATTAAAGTGCGACTATTCCGAGACTCCCACATACCAATTTTGTGGCTCTCTCTCTATCTCTCTGTGGCGAAATGTTTACCTGTGACAAACACAACCTCACACAAAAAAAAATATAAAAAAAACGGATGTTGCCTCTAAAATTGATCTAGATAAAAAAATGGAATCACCTAAAAGTATGCAATTCAAAGTGTCCAACGGTTGAATTTATTTGGTTTGATTTTATTGCCGCTAGAACCGAAAGAGAAAGGTCAAAGTTAAACAAACGATGACTTTGATAAATTTTATTCCAACGTGATTTGCGGGGTGGAATAAAGGCCAATATGTCATTTATGTATGATTTGTATACTTTTGAAGTTTGACTAACGTTGAAGACTTTGATTTCAAGCTCAATTAATTCAGAGTTATAAGGCACAATTCTTAGAAGCCAATATCAACTCCTGATTTTTGTTTTCCCTAGAATAAATATATTAGCTTGCTATAAATATTTGACATTGAACTTTTCTTTCGTGAAAGGATTACTTGTAAAATCGATTAGTACAGTTAATACCCCAATATAAATACTTTATTATAACCAAAGGTTCAACAAATTAAATAGTAAACAAATTATATTCCCAATTATAATGACCGCCTTTTAATGTTTGCCGCCCTTCCGCGATTAAAACAGGCAGTGTGAGTTAATTTAGTGGGAATACAACCAGCTCGGAATCGATTATTTGTACACTTTCAGATGCTCGCTGTTTGTTTTTGATTGTCCTTTGCGGCTTTTGTTGTGTCAAGGTCTATTTACTTGCTCGGGCAACGTGTAATTTGCGAAATTGTCCTGACTTTGGTTGCGATTGGGGATGGTCTGGTTCCGTGTTCCATGTTCCATGGGTGGTGTGTGTGTCCTCATAGAATATGCATACGCCATACGCCCCGAGTGCACAGCCATGTCACTCGACCGTTAACAAAAATAATGCCACGCAAACAGTGGCAGCGCAATATTTTAATTTTGAACCGTGTGTGTGTTTGTCTAACGTGGCCATAATAATCAGGCATGAATCACCGCCGGCGGCTAACACTACGTATGCGTAATATGCACTGCAATGCACACTGTGCGGCACTGCTTTAAACGGTTTATCTATGTAGTTTAAGTCACTGTTATTGTTTGATAATTGATTTATTTATAACAACCTTGAGGCTCCAGCCCTTCGTGCGAATTTCCCTTAAGAACATGCCGCCTACCGAATGGAAACCCAACTAACTTCAGGCGAGCGCGCGGTGTCCCATGCTGCCACCACCGAAATAATAAAAGCCGCAAATAGGCGCAATTGGAACTAGGCAACAGCCCGGACTGAACCACAACACACTGAAGAGTTGAGGGACAACGTGTTTACCAAATAATGGGGCATGGTGACTCAGATCAACGGAATTTTAGCGATTTGTTAAGTAGGGGGGGAACACTGAGAATAAATGGTTAACTTTGCAAGTTTTTATAAATTTTAATTAAAAATAATTTTTGTTTAAGATGTTGCGGCTTGAAGATCGTATTGGATGTTCTCATCGTATTGTTTTAAAAAAAAATGTATTTCTATTCTATTTTTACCTTAGAATTTGAAGTGTAAAAGGCCTACAAATATTGTAATTTATTTATGGAAAGTGAACAATTCATACACCCATAAAAAAAATCGAGAAGAAGCTTAAAGGGAAGGGATCCGAGGAGAAGTCATACATTAAATGATAGAGAGAAAAATAGAGCGACCTCTGCTCTCTTTGTACTCTGTTAAAATATTTTTTGATCTTGATACTGTCACACGTCCTATAGTATCTATTCAAATCTTTTTTGATTCGCCTGAGTTGAGCGTTAGGTAGTGTGCTGGACTAATAAGCCGAATCTCCAGAGTTCGAGTCCCACATCAATTGTGTTTTAGAAATGTGAGTATACTAATTAGAATCAAAAAAATAATATACAGACAATAAAAAATGTAACAGAAGCAATGTACTTAAAATAAGTATATGCTGCCTAAGCTCAAAAAGAAGTCCTTCTGGGCTAATTTTAAAGTACATTTATATTCTTATCGAGTACGATTCGTTCTTGAAAATTAAATTACACAAACTGATTCACAACAAATCGTTCTTAAAATGAGATTTATTCAACTCCATTTCAGTATATTCGTTCTTGGGCTACTTCAGAGATCGAAAATACCAAAAAAGAGATCGCTGAGAACGTTTTTTTTTCTCAGTGTATACCCACTTCATCGTTTGCTCAGCTTTGATTGCCCCGCTCTGGAAAGCTCTCAAAAAGTGACCATTGGAGATGACCTGAAGGTTTTCCACCTTTTCCGCACTTTTCCGCAGTTGACTGAATGCCCGTCCGAGTGTGTGTGTGGAAAGGGGGCGGAGTGTGTGCACTGATGTTGTCAACGCATCAACTCAGCCTGAACTCAATCAGTGAATCACTTCACAATTCGCTGATCAAAAGGAAAACAATCATACGCATTTGAAGTGTCAGAAATTGCCAAAGAGGAAGAGCTTCGACTGAGGACAAGGACGAGGGCAAAGGCGAGACCAGGGAGCGAGGGAGCGAGATGGCCAGACGAGAGAGCAGGACCCTTTCGTCCTTTCGTACTTTCTGCCATTTCGCCATGTTGACACACTCAAAACTCGGCGACTGTGTGCGAGTGTCTGTCTCGTGTATTTTCTTTTTAATCAATTTATATGCAAATAAGTGAAATGCTTAACTGAATTTGAGCTGTCTCTCTGACTGACTGGCTTTACTCCCCGGCCCCTCGAACCACTCCCTCCCACCCAATCATTCGACTGCCTTTGCCTTTTTGCCAGTTGCTTGATTGAAAACGTTAAACGCATTGATTAACGAAAGACGCCAGAGCGAGAGACTGCGATTTAATTGAACTTGGTTCCACGAAATTCCCTTTGCCACGTCCACTGATTGCAACATTTCCGACATTCCTTCCACCCGAAGCTCTGGCATCTTGCCTAGACTGTCGCAAACATTTGCCGGGCCAATACTTGAGCAGCAACCTCTTGTCAACCACATTTAACTAATATGCCTTTCAGGCAGGCAAACCTCTAACTGAACTCAACCCAAAGCTGCACTCTGAGAAATCTCGGAAAATCAAATACTACACAATACAAATAGGTAATAATACAGGGCATTTAATATTATAATTATTTTTGTTCAGTGCACCCAATATGGCTCTCTTCCTTACTCTTGAATTTTCCATCAAAAGCGAGAACGACTCTCACCTAATCCCATGGAGCACCTTCATCACACCGGCGCCAGTTTTGACAGGCCCTCGAGAATTTGGGGGTCTTTGTCTGTGGCGACGCCTGTGTGTAAATTGATAAAATCAACTTGATAACTTCATTTCATTAAGTAAACATTAATCACATTAACTTTTGTGCCTGGTGTCGATCTGGGACTGGTGCCGAAATTAACCCTAAATGTCCCCCACCCGTCGTCTGCCCGGAGATCTGTATAATTTTAATAAGAAAATCTGCTCGGGTGCTTTTCACACGCTCTCGACCCTTGGACCACAAAAGGCAAAAGTCTGCCAGGAGTGTGTCAATACAAATTCCTTTTTGTATCCTTGTGTCCTGTGTCCTTGCGGGTGTGTGCGTGGTATGTGTGCCGGTCTCGGTGTGGTGTGAACCCTTGAGGTCAAGGCGCATAAAACTTATTACTTAATTTAAGTTGGGCCCGTCGTGAACTTGACAGAGCCGAGACACCAAAGAATTTATCATGTTGGAAAATTTAATAAAATGCGAAATACATTTTAATACATTTTTGCTGCTCGAACGTCGTCGCTTGCTTTGTCCTAATTTTCGAAATGAGCATCTGCATATTTCAATTTCCAGCAGATTTACATAAATTTCCTAAGCCGAAGTCAGTTGAATTGAGTTATTCATGAAAAGGGTTGGTCTACTCTTAGCCGGAGAGGATGTTACCGATTTATTAGTTGGTTTGTTCTGAGACATTTAAATGGAAAAGTTATATATTTTAAAAGTTTAACTTTGAGTGCTAATAAACCTAATCCTATCAATATATTGAATACTTTGTAATTCTTAAATTTAAGGTATATACAATATCTTTTAGCTCAAACTTACTAGAATTTTAAATTAATTAGGGAGATGACTTTTTGATTAAGACGATATATTAAAGAAATATTCTGTATTTCAGTTTTATAAATAAGTAAAAATATAATCATTATAAGTTCTTTATAAAATATTTAAAAATTATTTACTATTCTTTTAAGTCCATAAAGAAGTCGTTCAATCCTTCCCATTTTTTCCATTTGAACTTTGTCCCTGCCGAACTGTCAAGTCGTCTGGACCCAAGTCTGCTTTGGGTCTGGTCCTCATTCCGTCTGAGTTTTGATTAGTTTGAGCTGGGCTGGGAAATTATGAGTGCTGCGCTGACCGATCAGATCCGATTATGGTCTTTCGATTCACACGATTTGGGGAAACTTTTTTCATTTTCTCGGTAGTTGGCCAATTAATTGGGGAACAGCGAGTACCGTATGCAAAAAGTTTCGATGCGAACGCCAAGAGCAGGCCACGACTTGATAGTTGTGTGCTTATTACACCTGATAAGCTTTACGGGTGTGTGTGCTTTTTTATTGGGCGAGGTGTGATAGGGTGTGTTGTGGGAGTGTGGCTGCGTTGTCAAACTTTTCAAATTAAGCCAAGATTTTCTCTCGCACACGCTCCGCCTTGCTTTCTCTCTCTCCCGCCACGCTGGCGTTTATTTCCTAGTTTACTTAGTAACTAAATCACGTTTCTTATTTAAGCTTAAGAGCTCATTAACGCCAGGTTTGAACATTATCATAAAATGAGCCAGGAACTCGGATCGGAGTCGCGTTTTCGGTGTCTGAGTTCCTGCCAAAGTTGTTTTTGGCCCTCAACAAGCTGTGCCGGCTAATACCTGCAGAAAGGCAACCACACAACCTTATAGACCGGAAGAAAAAGAACATAAATATGTACATATGCCTCGAAATTTATGATAAAATAATAATTAATTGTTTTAACTGTTAATACTTAATTACGAAAGATACAAAATAAAATATATACCTGAGTTTCGGTTATTTCATTTAATTGTATATTTTCTGACACTATTTTTGTCATTTAAATAAATGTACTATATATTTAGGACATAAGAAAAGTTCCATGTAGTGTATTCAATATTTTCTAAATTTTTCCAAGTGTACGCATACTTATAACACACATACACACACTCACATCGGGCGTCATCAATCGCCATTGAAATTCAATCCGCAAATTCTAACGAGCGACGACGACACTCACACACTCGCAGTTTGATGGGCACTGGCAATCAACACACATCAAACGCACACACTCTCAGATTAAGAGGGTGTGAAAGGGGGGTTGAGAGGGATAGCGAATTCCTCACACGTTGCCATAAAAATGTAAAAGGGAAATAATATAAAAATAGAAAGTTTTCGCACTTCACGTGTCAAATCCTTTTTAATGAGTTTTTTGAAGCATCAAAAAGTTTGCCATTTCTTGCACACTTTTACAAAGTACCCGTCACCTTACCCCCGTCCTTGGAATTTTTTTTTCCTTCTCGCCCACCCACATTGCCACCCCTTTTCCACATCCTGCAGCATCCTTCACCTTTCACTTCGTCTTGTTTCGTTGCTTGTTCCGCGGAAGGTTGTTGCCTCCTCCATTTATTTTCGTTTCTTTTCGTTTTTCGGAGTGCCTGCAGATCCTGTAATTTCTCTTTTAATTTCCCATATTTTATTGAATTCAATTAACTCGTACATATAAAGAACAACCTTAAGCACTGAAAGAATAGTTAGTTATTTACTTGGACCAAAAAAGTAATCTTTTAAGGCGTTAATCCTTTTCTCTGAAATATATAAAATAATAGTAGAATTACGTAGCCAATTTATCTATAATATATTGATTTATTTAATAGGTTCCTTACTCAATTATCTTTTTTAATCTTTACTCAATATTATTCTACTCAATTATATATTAATTTTGGACAATTAAAACCGTTTCCATAAGTGCACAACATCCACATAATCACAACAAATCGCTCCGACATGGAGGGGTGCAGTCCATTCACTGAACTCCATCCAAATCCACTTCACTGTCTGGCCCCACGCCCATAAATGATGTGGCACAATTAAAGGCCTGGGCATCGCGTCCGTCGTTAACCATATTGCTGGCCAGCTCTCTTGGCCAGGTTTGGGGCCACGTTCGCCACGTTCGTCATGGCATCAGAATGCGTGCGTGCCTGCAGTCGTTGGTCTGGGTGTCCTGGTGGCCTGGCACCCTGCTTCCTGCATCCTGCACCATGCCGGGGATTTTGCGGACTCCGTGTCCATGCAGCTCGTCACGCAGCAGCGTTTGAAGTCAATTTAAAATGAGCATTCGGGCGTGCAGTCATGAGATGCACCCGGCAATATACCCCCAATCCCTGGAAATCCTTCACTGGGAAATAAAATGGGTGAATATCTGTAATATGCTCCCTCGGATTTTTTTTTTTAATATTTTTATTTATCTGTCTTCTACGCTAGGTTTTTAAGACTACTGTCTTCGCGTCTATATACTTTATTTTATTTACTTATATATGCTTAATTATATTTATTTTATTATCTATAATAACATGCTACTTATTGAACATTTTTTTCTTCATTTAATTTATTTTATTGACTCTTTACTCCCAGTGTTGCCCATCATAGCAGAATTATTGTTATTGTTGTGATGACTGGGCAGATGATTTGCCACTCGGCCAACTTGGAGCGGATTGATAATTTAATCAGCTCAGGCCACAACTTACAGCCAAGTATTTGGGTCCCCGGGCTCCGAGTGAGTTCTATTTATTTAATTGACCTGCGACCGACAAAGGCATAGGGTCTCCATAGCGACCTCTTTGCACAATGCCAGAACTAAGGGATATGGCGGGAATAATATCGTAATTAACATATAAAGGGAAGTAATTAATTTTTGACAATTCCCAAATGTACTAACCATTTGTTTAGGTAAATAAATCCAAGTATTTTTTGCCTTTACAAAAAAACTAAATAAATAAATTAACTTGATCTTTTAAATGTTAATAAGGTAAATAAATAAGAGGTAAATAATATTTTATTGATAAGAAGAACTATTTATTACTTATAAAAGGCAATTTATCATAGCAAATATTTATTAATGAAATACGTTTTAATCATTGCCCAAATTGACCATCCGTCCCATTGTTCATCCATCCTTAAGAAACTGCAGCCACAATTAGTGAGTGTTCGCTCTTTGCCAGCCGAAATTGGAATCTAATTACTGGCCACACAAATGGAATTTCTCTCGTCCCCACTTGACTGTGGACGCTCCGTTCTGTGTTCTCGGCACTCATTCATCGGTTGGCAAAACTTTCCTTCGGTCGCCTTGGTTATCTGCAAATGCAGCGGCAGAAGCTGGGCCAAATTAGCCCAAAAACACAGAAGGAGTCTTCACCTCACTGTGGCCCCATCCTTCATTATCCTTGGACGATGTGACAGGGACCAAGAGCCAACTTCTGAAGCGTCCGCAAAATGACGTCGCGTCTGGCACGCACAAAAAGTTGCTGTTCGCCACATTTTTCATTGCACAACACACACAAATTAATTGAATTTTAAGCAACTTTCGCTTCGGCCACGCAAATTGTTGTCAAATTTATCTAGTAAAGCCAGCGAAAAGTAAAATAAATATAAAGCAAAAACGGCAAAATAAAAAATTACGAAAATACATAAACCCCCAAAACCGAAAAGTGTTCACAAAAACAAAAATAAAACGAAAGTTTTTTAAATTTATTTCAGAGAATGGAATACCCTGTACTAAAATACGTTTTAAGTGAGTTTTCTTAATTTTATGGTGCAAATAGCATTTTGAATGCACTTTCTTGTTAATTAGATATTATAGAAACTATTCTTATCTAATAATAAAATGTACCGGCTGTTAACTCGTAGTAAGAAATAAAAATTCAAGAACGACAAATGTTTTTTTTATATTAAAAAATTAAATAAATATAGTTTTGGTACTCCTGCCATCGAAGTATAACCAATTCTAGGTCCAAACACATCATTATCTCTTTAGAAATAATATCTCTGGTAAGGGTATGTAAATAGTTGCCTTCTGCTGGGCCCAAAAACTTTTCGGCCGTTGTCAGGACCTCGGCTGGTGATACGATAGGAGACGGGACGGGAACAGGAACAGCTTTGGCAGCAACATGTACCGGCTAGCTGCGCTGGGACATCATTAGTCCTTTAATTGCCATAAATAACCACAGCCGCATTCATCGCCCCCGCAGCGCCACTGAACCACCGAAACACCGAACTGTCCTCCCTCCATCCCTTGCGCCACATAAAAGTTGTCAACGTTATTTTTGCACTCGCACACTCACACACACACTCGCCTTGGCACACACGCTAAACAACAATTCCCACGTGCCTACGAGAGTGTGTGCGTGTGCTGGCGCATAGTTTACAGTTTTTGGAGCATCATGTTGAGCATATTGTCAAAGGGAAAACGCAGTGCAGCAGGCTCAGGAGACAGGATATGGGATACGGGGTGTGTTGGGTGCACTGTGAGCAAACTGTGAGCAGTCGTGGAATACCAAACAAATCTTTTGAGGTAGAGAAAGCTACTAATCATAAAATTAATCACTACTAATCAGAATAAATAAGTATAAACAATAAATAATTCATGTTATAAGAAGCAATATAGCATTCATTCTTTTATTTGCCAAGAATCATATCCTTAAGAGCTTAATATTTGTTTGTTTTATATAGTTCATATGCACAACAATCTTGATTAAAAATACATTTCTATCCGTTGTCTGATTGAAGGAATTTTTGAAAAAATTCGTATGCACGAATTTCTTTTCGTGTTATATATGTATATGGGACACGGAGTCGGGCACTTTGGCCAACTGGTATTGCTATTGCCAAATGCCTCGCTCGCTCCGTCAGTCAATGTCCCTGGCCAATTCCTATTGTCAGCTGCGTGCCAGCAGACCACCCACTTGGTCGCCCAAAACCATCCCAAACTGGGCGAAGCCACCCCGAACTCAAACCCATCCCATTCCCCATCCCTGCATTTGGCGTACTCTTGTGCGTTGCACGGCATTTTGGAAATCAGTCAACAAATGCAACCACACGGCATCCAACTGCATTTTCCCTTCTGGGCGGAATTTCGGGTGGGGGTGTTCATTCTTTTTCCTCGGTGGGCCGGATGGTGACTTATGTGGCAGGCCGGCGGCATCGACTCTCCACTTGACAATTAGTTGGTTGGTCAGAAAGTTTCAAATGCAGCTGCAGCTGCAGCTGGGCGAGTTGAAAAATGTTTCTGTGGCATTCCGTGCACACTCGAAAAAGGCCTTCAACTAGAATTGAGGGAAACGCAAAATTAAACTGTTTTTACTGCTACAAACTAAGACCTATATTCAGTTAAAAGCGGATTATTTAAGGGACATTTTTCTTAGATCAAGATTTTTCCAGATGCTAAAATTTTATTATTATTTCATATATATTATTTCATTTCCTCTTTTCTAAGCTAAATTGTTATTTACATATTTACAATGTCTGTATACAAAATTTTAAATGTTTTATTAAAAGAATACAAATAACCAATAAAAGTTTGTTTTGAAGACATATGTTGAGATACAAATTTAAATAATAAAAAATAAAAATATATAAAACTGGATAATATATAGAATAAACTCGATAAAGAAATTTTACAATTTTAATTTTTGAGAATATTTGTAGAAAATCTTGATCCTTTCAAATAAAACAATATATTTAATATATATTATGCCTTCATTAACAAATGTGTGACCCAAATAATGAATAAACAATTTTGTATAATTATAATTATTTAGATTTGTGAAAATCATTTTTCGAGTGTCTATAAACAATAAACACAGAGCAGGCAGAGTTACCTGAGCAGAGCAGCCGAACCTTGGCTTAAATATGCTCTTGCCGCACCAATTAAATAGCTGGCAAAGTTGAGCCAATTAATCCGATACTACAATCGAATGCCAGACCGTTCATTAAAACTGGAATCTGTCATTTGAATAAAGCTTAATTAATGCAAACACAATTGGTCCGTGGACTTAAGGTGTGAATCGAATTTGCATAGACGAAAATCGAGTGAGTTCAGCCGGAGATGACGACTTTAAGTTGTTAATTTTATTTACCTGACAGATAGGTGACAAATCACACTGGAGGCAACTGGGCACCGCGTTTTGCATGAAACTTAATAATTAAAGTCCTGTCAATCGAACTGATTTTGATCCCCGAACAATGGGTCCTCGGCAAGCACAAAGGACTCGGCAACGTAATTAACTTCCAGCAAGTCACCGGCAAATTGGAACTAGGCAAATTCCAAAGAAAGCCTTCCTCCTCCCCCCGGGCTGGACAAAATTGTAATTTCAGCAAACAAAGGCGGCAAATTATTAACAATAACAATAGAAATGCAGTTGCACCGAGCGGCGAGAGTCGCTGCAACTCCATGTCAGCCCTGTGCCGGCGAAAAACCATGCGGAGTACTCGAGCGCGAAAAGTTCACGCTCAGACGCATCCTGTGAGTGACTTTGCAGCCGACTGACAGCCCGATTCTCGGGGGAACGGGGATGGCGGACTCCGGATTAGACAAAGGCCCCCCAGTCGCAATCCGCTCCTGAGGCATAAAGGCAAATAAATACATAAGCATTGTTAGCAGCCCGCGTCTGTGGAGCCACAGATTTCGTAGGATTTTGCATTTTCAGCGAGGCGAGCGCGAAAAATATATTCCCTTAGACATGCCGACAGCTGGGACAACGAAAATTGAAATTGAAATTTTAAAATAATAATTTGGAACAAGTTACACTTTATATTTTTTAAATTAAAAGTTTGAGGGAATATTGGTTGCTCCTAAAGCTCTATCATCTATAATTTCAAAACAAAGCTTCTTAAATAATGTCCCCTTGAAATTTCTGCCAAAAAGAAACATTGACACTAGCCTGAGATAGATTCAAAGTATACCTACGCTACAGTCTAAACTAGGTATTGGTCTCTGTTATTATGAGAAGACATTTACTTGCGACAAATTGCTTAGTGATTATAAGTTAACATAACCGTATTCTGCCGCCATCTGAAGGACCAGAAGGATGCCCGAGGACATGATGGTCCCCGCGGGGCCGTACAAGCTGACCAAGCAGTTCCGCAGAGAGCAAATGCGGCGTCACAAGAAGGATATGCCCTGGTCGAAGCGTGTGCTGGACCTGGACGAGAAAAGGCTGTTCGGTCGCACCGCCTGGGCCTGGTTGCGGGTGACCCTCTTCTACTTGACCCTCTACTTCTTTATCGTCTTGGTTGTGATGTTCTGGTACGCCATTTTCATGCTGGCGATCATCAAAGAGGACGAGCCGGTCTGGTTCAAGGGTCCGCCGGGCGTGTCGTTCGTTCCGTATAACACGTCCACCATTTACTTCATTCCCACCAAGGTGCACGAGATCTACCCTATTTTGGACAAGATCGACATGTATCTGCACACGCTGAACGAGAACGCCTTTGAGTACTTCCACGAGTGTAACGAGGACCAGGTGTGGGGCTACCAGAAGCGGAAGCCGTGCATCTTTGTCCGGCTGAACAAGGTGATTGGCTATCAGCCCGAGACCTACGACACCCCCGACGAGCTGCCCAGTGACGCGCCCTCCGAGCTGGAGGACATCATACGCAAGCACGGTGGCACTCCCCGGATCTGGCTCAGCTGCGAGGTGACCAAAGGCCCCAAGCCCTCGATCACCTACTACCCGGGCCCCTTCTATGAGACCTCCGACAAGATGACGGGCGTGACACGCGTGGTCGCCGTCCAGCTGAACAACATGCCCGCCAACCAGGATGTCTTCATCAACTGCAAGGTCTGGGCCCGCAACATTCCCATAGATATGGAGTTCCAGGGCAAGGGTCACGTCAAGTTCTCCATGCACATGCGCACGCAAACTGTCCAAAAGCCGCCGGAAGAATACCCCGAGACCTCCAGCAAAAAGGCCAAGTATCAAATTCCGCCACGAAATCCAAACCAAGACGAGTATGGCGACATAGAAAAGTGAAGTTAAATAAAACTTAAGGAGTTCCCTTTAACATTACGACATGTTAATCAAAAGATTTCAAACTAAATAATTGACTAATTTTGGCCGAAGTTGGGTCTGTAAAAGTGCGCTAGCCCGTGTCCTGGCTGGGTTTTCCCCTTCTGCGTAAATGTCCTTGTAGGACACTGCTCCACTGAATGCTAATTACACGCGCATTTGCCTTGTTAATTATCAATTCAGTTTAGCAGACATCGCCGCCATCGTCGGAGTCGTAAAATACCAGAGCGGCGAACATTAAAAATTGCCGGCTGCCTTTGAATTTCAATTGGAGCCTTGCTCCTGCACATATTAAGTATATTTCTGTTCTGTATTTCTGCATAAATTAAAATGCAAATCACAAACAGTTTCATTAATAAACATTGCGAGCGGATAAAGTGCGCAGCTTATGGTGGACCATAAAAGTTCCTTGCCTTTGCCTCCGTTCCTGGAGAACACAGGAGAGGGCGGGCCGAGGTCAAAACTACACGCAGCTTTCATTCCGTTGCGGAATGAAAATCCAATTCCTTAAAGTGCCGCCCACGCAGCCATTTGTATGCATAAATCGGATATGGAAAGCCTTCGGGCAATTATTACACAGTCCGGACTCCGGAGTCTGAAGTCTGGAGAGCCTCATTAGTGGAATAACTCGATTCAGGAGATAACTCAATCCACTCCAGATGAAGGCATTGCAGTGCACAATGCGTAGAGGGATCGCATTTGACAGACAGGGAAATCGAAACTATAAAAGAATGGTAGAGTGGTCGCAGTTCAAGGATTCCATTTAATTACTGCACCATTGTGTCCTGTTTATGACCACATTCATACCAATCTGACGAAGCTGAAATGGAATTACCCAGTGGCTTAGTTTCTAAAACCCCAAAATTGAATTGAATTTGTTAAACATTTATAGCTAAGATTCTTGACATCAGATTTTTAAGTAAGCCTTACTTATTACTTAGCTTAACTAATATAAACTGACCAAAACGGAACTCTAAGTCGTGGTTCAAGGGTAACAACTGTACCATCGAGTAATTACCTAAACCATATTATTATACTTTGCAGAGGGTATTATAATTTGTCCATGATATTTGCAACGCAGTGAAGGAAACATCTCCGACCCCATAAAGTATATATATTCTTGATCAGCATCACCAGACGAGTCGATCAAGCCATGTCTGTCCGTCTGTCTGTCCGTCTGTAGGTTTCTACGCAAACTAGTCTCTCAGTTTTTGAGCTATCGGGCTGAAATTTACTATAGTATTATTTCTGTAGCACGCAGTATATATGTATGTCGGAACGGCCGAAATCGGACCACTTTATCCTATAGCTGCCTAGGAATAATGGCGATTCCAATACAAACTTCGGTTTACCAAAGCTAGCTTTCCTTCTTGTTTTTTCTTATTTCCAGCTCATTCGTTTACAAAGAATTAATTTGATAAAAGGTTTCTCTGGTATTTTAGCTTGTAGCCATACTAGCCATACTATCAGAAACCTTCTGGAATACGTCAATTCTTGTCTACTCTAAACAGAAGAGTTTTTCCGTATTTCTAGTTGATTTCAAACAGAAAAGTATCCCCTGCTCACTTATTTGCATGACAAATTAGATTTCCATTACCAGACCTCACAAATGCATCCCGACAGATACCTAGAACATAATCTTCCTGACGATTCAACCTATTCAAGACCAGCACATCGATAGGGCTATTGAATCTATCTACCAATTTGGGGCTCTGACTCCAAACTAAGCAATCGCATCACATACACTAGTCAACAAAAGGCATGCAAATTATACAATACAAAGCAAGTTACTTTATTTTAACATTGAGCGAACACACAGCTCAGGAGGTCCATTAATAAATTCAAACGAATCTCTTATAGGAAAGGTCTTAATTTACTAACTAAGTAATGAATTTCCATCAAGGATTTGTCTTCTTTTTAGCTACAAATTAGTGTTTGTTTCAGTTAAGTTGATTAATTAAAACTTTACACCCAGAGTTTATTACTTAGACAAATATCTCTTCAATATAAAATCTATAGTTTGTACAAACTTGTTTAACTTTATCACCTCTTGAGAGGTGAGAAATATAAGTGAGCGTATAAATGGAATAACAAACCAAGTGGCATGATTGCGGTTAGGCCAGTGTAACCCATACAGCCATCCTTCTGGGTTCGAATCTTTTCAGACCCATTCATTCGGCTGCCGGCTGCCGATGCACTGAAATGAAAAATTTAATTTTCATAATACTGACGGAGAACACTGCAATCCCATGGCAGCATCCACCCAGCCAGCCACCCTTTGCCTCGTTGCCTCCGCTCGTAGTTTTGTAATGGAAATTGAAAATATTTTCCCTCGACTTGCCGTGTTTACTCTGCCCGCTTTTCCGGCCCCCTGTTTTTCAGACTCCAGCTGAGGGCCTTCTACGGCCTGGAACTGCAGCCTGCGATGATTTTGCAATGCGGCAACGAGGCATTTGTATGCATTTCCATGGGCATTATTTTGATCGGTAGCTGCCAACCGACCGCAGAGCGCCACATATGAGTTTTGCGGCCGAGTCTATTAATTGAGTATAAATATTGGTTAACCGCCGTCGAGTCATAACTCCGCCTGCATTTCAATTTCGATGAAATGCCAAAAATTTGCAACCACTCTGGAAAGCCGTTTGTCTGCAACCGGATAATGGCGAAAGCTTGGCAGGTTGAGAGTGAAAACATTCGGAAAATTTAATTACAAACATTCGGAAAATCTAATTACAAACTTCGCAAAAAAACAGATTCTTTCTAAGTGATTTAAAAGAGATATACGATTAGATCATCTACTATACAAAATTTTTAAAAAGATGACTACAACTATCAATCCTATAGATGTACGAAAATGTTCCTTAAATTCAGTTTATTGGTTTTTAAAAACTCTTGGTCCCAGGAAAGCTCCCTGTTGGCTTTCCATTCCGCAACTCCCCAGCAGCCCCAGCTAATAACATATTCATACATCTGCCCTGACAGGCCATAAAGATGTGCATGTAAAAGAATAAATAAATATGTTGCCATCGTAATGGCCATAAATAACACATATGCATTGCCTGTGATGTGTTATTATACAATATTTTATACACATTTCGGCGCTACCCGTAAATAATTACATGGACGTGTCCGTTCCGCGAGTTAGCACAACGAATTAAAGGCGCAAACGTTGCGTCAAATACGTGACTCCAATGCCAACAGGGATCGGGTGAGGGATAGGGATAGGGATATCAGGACTATAGTCTGTGCAGTCAATATCGGGGCGAGTTCATAATTCGGCCGCCCCCCAAAAACGGAATGGCCCTGGCAGCCATAAAGCTGCATAGCAGATTGGCCAACGGCAAGATGCCGGCGCGGCGATTAGTTCGAGTTTAACTGCCTAAAAAGCGGCATCGAGCCAGCACCAGCAGCAGCAGCAGCAGCCAAGCGGTGCCATGTCATTCATTTGTCCACGCCCGACTTCTTGGGGCGCATGTATAAATTTCCCAGCCACGACCTCCACATGGAGTCCAAGGAGCCAGAGCAGGAGAAGGAGCAGGAGCGGCAGCAGAAGCAGGACTCTGGACCGGCTCTCTGCTATCTTTGACTACATAAATCACGGACTAATAAAGCCGCAAGACTGAATGTAGCAGGGGCAAGAAAAAAACATAAAGGAATGTTGGACATAGCTCAGCTGAAGACGGCACACTCTACTTAAATATATTTAAGTTTTAACATTTAAAGCATTGAATATTTTTAATTTTTAATTAGAAGCACAAGAGAAAATATTTTTCTTACTTTTCATAATATTAAATCACTCAATAATTATCAAGGTTACTACCAATTTTATTGACTTCCTAAACCCTTCAGGAAACACTCTAAAATAAGCTAAAGTAAAATAAGAAAAAATGTAGACAAGTTACAGGGCCCATAATAAATTCCAAATACCCTTTCTGAAAGCCGCAAAGGAAGTGCGAACCACCAAGTGAGCAACGTGGAAAAAAAGGAGAAAAAATGGCGACATGCGACATATGAAGTTTATTAAAATGACGGCTGAAGGAGGTGGATATGGATGGGCCGGGGCAGCTGGAGCTTCAGGCTCAGGACCCTCTCTCTCTCGGTTAGTCATACGCATAGTTCAACGTCATGTGGCGCGCGTCGCCATAAATATTGTGACCCTCAGCCTGGACAGGCAGCGAGGGGGGCGAATGGAAGCGGGAGTGGGAGCGGAGCGGAGCTAAAGCAGGACCAGCAGGAATCCTTGGTCCAGGGGATATTTAAATTTTTATTACTACGGCAAACATTTGGCAAAGGTTTTATGATAATTTCTGGCCGGCCCATCTTGTTGTTTCTGCTTTAAAAACTTGCTTACATTGTGCATTTCTGTTGTTGCGTTGGCAAAACTTACAATTACGGCCAATTAACATGTGTTTGTACAGTTGCAGAAACACAAACACAAAGCAACACAATACAGCATAACACAGCACGGTACACCAGGATACAGGATACGGAAGGGCCTGGCTATATGCAAACAGCAAATACAACAATATTTTATTGCTCCTCTGACATAAGGACAACAGAGGCGGGGGGCCGAAAAACAAAAAGCCAGAGAGCCAGCTGCCAGGGAGCAAAAAAGTGAGCAGGCATCGACATCGCAACCAGATCCTGGCAATCCTTTGCACTGGAGTCCCGAAAACATCCTCGTTGCCTAATGAGAGCCGACATCAAAATTCATGGCAGCACCTACACACGTACACGGTGGCAGATACAACTGCAGATACAGATACAGATCCAGATGATGGAGCATCTCTCCCTCCGGTCTCCGGTAGGAAGGTCCTGCGAACGTGCTGATGAAAACGGCACAAAAATGAAATATTTAACTAAATTAACAATCTTGTTTATTTATTCAAAATTTGCATAAACAATTTGGCACAAAGACGAAAAACCAAAAGTCTATTCCCCCAAATCATGCCCCTTTAATTTCCCCCCCGCCATCTGCCGTTTGCCCTTGAGGAGTCTGTCTGGTTGGATTTGGTGTCTATAGAGATGCCGGGTTTTTGTTCCCACCAGTTGATAAGGAACAAAGGCCGAAGGGAAAAACACAAAACACCCTCTGACCTTTGCTCTGCATATTCATAAGTCAAAGGGAAATGGTAGTTCTCTGGGTAAGGACACTGGTAAAAATAAAGGGAAATACTTGACTCACTTGCTTTTATTATATATATAATTAAAGGAAGAAATTGGTTAATGGATTTACTTCTCTTTTGAATTTTTCAATCATCAATGGCTCAGGTCTGACATAACACTGGCTTAGTTTAACTCTAATTTTTGTGCGCAAATTTCGTTGCCTAAGTATAACTTCATCCCGAACACACACAAAGAAGAGCACTCTTCGTCAACCTTCGCTGGCAGCACATTTATTCACGTTTTAGTTTTCTTGGGGGAGTTCTGTTTTTGTTCCGCCGATACTTCATCAAAAACTTGAATGCTAAATATGTCGGTGAGCACAGCTCTCCTCCGAGTGGCAGAAAACAAAAACATGACAAAGCAGCCACCCCTCGCCTCTATCTGGGATTCGAGGAGGGATTCATCCCTTTGCCACTTTTCTCGCAGTTTTGCGGTGAGCGGTTCTTAGGTGAATTATGGCTTTCTCGTGCGTGCGGATTTCCCGAGCATTTTTTGACAAATACGCGTGAGCTGTTTAATATTTAAATTTAATTATTTTCGCCTGCCCGTGCTCCATTTGTGTCTTATAAATGGCCGGCCATAAATTACGCTTATTAATAGATGAGCGCTGAGCGACATCCGGGATCTGGGATCTGGGATCCGGGATCTCCGTGCTTAATGGGCCTCGGGCCGAAGCCTATATGTCATCCCCGTCTCATCCGAATCCCCCTGCTATGCTCCAGCATTAATTTCAATTTTAAAGCGTCTTTCGCAATTATTGGCTATCAGGCGGGCTTAGTGACGAAACTGACAGCCGGCTAAGTGACGAGAGTCAGCCAGTTCTGGTTTGGGGATTCTCCCAGAAAGTGTTTCTCTAAAACTGCCTATAATATAACTAAATTTTCTTTTTAATATTTACTATAATTCTTATGCTATAATATATATATCTTAACGTTTTCAGATCGAAAAGGCATACTGGAATCGGGCTTTATCTGGGTCTGTGCGCAATGTGGTTGACATGGAACAAGCGACGAGTATGTCGTCACAGTTGTCACTATCGATACCCACACACTAACATTCGGGGGGTGTGCGAGTGTGCAGGTGTGTGTGTGTGTATGGCCGCAGTCAACCCTTTTGATGTCACTTGAATTTTAATGAAAAATTCACACATGCCACAAGCGTAGTACAAGAAGAACACGAGACAAAGGGAGCTACTGGAGCCCCTCAGCCCCCAATCATCCCCTGTAACCCATTACCGCACCCCCTACCAACACCACCATCGCCTCCTGACTACTGCCACTTTGTGCATTACGTTCCTGTCACATCGGTGGGTGTGGATGTGATCTGAGGTGGTGGGGTCAAGTCCGGTTCTGTTCTGGACGTTGACAGGCTTAGTCTCGGCGGAACCATTCACGCTGCACTCCACCTTCCATTCGCACCCTGTACACTATAAAAAATATAATATTTTAACGTGGGCTATTATAAATAAGTTTTGCATTTTTATTTAGCATGGGACTTTCAACGCAACAAGTCAAAAACCAACAACATATTGCTTGCTGCAACTCTGTAAAGGTTTATTTTAATTTCCCAATACCTGGGGAGTTTCCAATATCTTACGCCCAGTACCTCATTATTTTCCCAGTGGATTAACCCACAGAAGTGAGGAGGAGGCAGCCAGTCATAGACCATGACGCTGATGACCGACAAGCGCAGACACAGCGCCGACAGGAGCCGGGCTCCACATGGAACTCCAGTTGCCAGTCCTGCTCCGATCTGGGACAGTGCTCGCAAGTGCCACCTCCCAGCTGGACTCTCTCTGGGACCGGGTAAATGAGTACATGTTCATCGGGCATTTATGACATATTAGGCATAATTAGTTTGGTTTCTCAGCCGTCATTAGAGATTAAGTGGTCTCGGCGTTGTGTTGCTGCTCAATTATTGGTAACAAATGGGTAAAGACAGCAGACTGAACAGATTCCACCTATTTATATTCCGCCGATGATGATAATGATAATGAGAAGCACAAACATTCCAAGCACATTATGAGATCAAAAACAGTTTTAAGTCGCTCCTCGCTTCCCACTCCTCGGCATGAACACCATATATAAATGCTTCCCATTTGGAAAGTCCTCGCTCCCGTTTGCCGGGTCTTCACACTTAATCTCACAAATGCACTCTAATATGATTAAGCACGTTTTTAGCTGACAAATAAATCAAGTGGCGAGCGGGAAGCGCGTTTATGAAACCAACTGCCATCCTGCCAGGCATTCCGAGCAAACAAAAGCAGTCGTCCGCACAAATATAAGGATATACATATGAATGTATGTATGTATAGGTATATTTCCCACCCACCGTCGTCCTGTGCGAAATAAACGTCTATTTGGCTGCGAGTGCAAGTGCGAAAAGTAAAAAGTGGTTCTGAAAAGCCGGCAGGAAAATAAAAACAAAGCCATTCGATAAGCCACGAAGTCACATTGCCCTTAGAAGTCTTTAAAATTATATTTTAGGGTTATATAAAAATTAAAAAAATGTAAAAAGAATTATGTGAGTTGTCATTTAGTAGTACCTGAATAATTCGGCTTAACTTGACTTATACTGGGTTTATACACCGACTCGAATACATGTATTCATATTGACCTGTAAGATAAATATTTTTATCTGTTTATAAAACAGTAATATAATGGGTTTAATATAGGGTAAACTTATGCATCTAAAACATGAAATGGTGTGGCGCTATCAGCTGAACTCTGATCTGGCATCTCATCTGTCAGAATGAATACATGTATTCGAGTCTGTGTATAAACCCAGTATTATTTATATTATTAAATGCCAACATTCCCAGTATCAACTATATTTATTCAGACCAGAAAATCAATTCCAATTCTCCATTCTTTATTAGCACAGAAATTAAAAATAGCTTTTAATTATACAAGAAACGTGCCTCAAGTTGTATTGATTTTAAAAATAAATAGTGATCACTAAATTATTTTATTAAGTCGCATCTTTGGAAATTTACAAATAGCGTCAATATGAAAAATTTGCCAAAAAAGAATTCATTTGTAAACCATGTTTCATCCAAAACCCTTAAATTAAGTTGAAAAAATCCTTTTTAAATCAAAGTAACCTTTCCCTTAAATAGTTGATACGCCAAGCCTCACCGAGTATCCCCGCTGATCCTCTGGTTAGGGAATAGCCAACAAATACTGAAGGATGAAGTCGCACCTTGTGCCAGAACGGAGGATATCCAGCAGGAAGAGATTCGTCCTTGCCAAGTCCTGGCTAAAGCCGAAGCCAAAAGCTAAAGCCAAGTCGAGCCATCCTCTCACTGCAATTTTAATGACACCTATATGTATCGGTGTGTGCATTTATGTGTATGGGTGTGTGTGCCACGCGTGTGTTTGGCTACAAAAAGTGCACGTGTCAAGGTGTGGGTGTTAGTTTATGAGCTCAACGTGAAGGTAACATATTTCAAGTCTCTGGCAAAAAACAATAACGAAGAAGGGGTCTGCAGGGTGGAGGGGCTGGGACTTTGGCGAAAAATGTGACACACATACACATTATCTCATTTTCACAGCTCTTGGACGCAACAAGAAAGCGCAAAAGTTAAAAGCCGCAGGCGGCAGGGGGGCGTGCGAAAAAGTGTGCAGAGTGGGGCGTGGCAGGAGCCATATATAATGGCAGCCAGCTAAGGAGGGGAGCAGCCAGCAGCCAGGCAGCCAGTAATATACGAGGCACGGGCCAAGAAACGAGATACCAACAAATGATTGTCAGAAGCCCCAAGGATGTGCCGACTCTGTCTAAGACAGTTATCCTTTGTGAATCCTGCTGCACTAAATTTGATTCACTGAAGTGACGAGCAGCAGTCCCCCACCTCTCGGTCCCTGCTCTTCCTCTTAGTATCCGAGGAGTGACTGCAAATCAGGATTCGACCGCACATAATGGGTTAACCACACAAGGAGTGCAAACATTTTGAAATTATTTACATGGAAGGGGAGTGGGTAAGGGTAGCTAGAGTTGGAGTGACTGCAGTGAGCCATCAGCCAGCATAAACATCAAAATCAAATATAAATGGACTGACACTGGCGAGGCTACATGTATTCATATGTATCTGTGTCTGAGGAATACATCAGCTACAAAAGCAACAGACTCCCAGCCACCGGAGCAGCACTGAAAGAAAACAGGCCAAGATAAAAAAACATAGAAAATAAAGGTACACTTTTAGATTTATAAAATATAAAAATCAAATCCATAATGTATGCTTCCCAAATTAATTTTGGAAACAGATTAATAAGTACCCACCCATAGATATATACGTACATAACTTATTTTCTTACTATCATTAACCCTTAAGGATCTCCGCCTTAATCAAAATCTATAAAATGTTATACCATGCAATATAATTAATGTATGTACATATGTTATAATACAAAATAAATAATATTTCATGAAACTCAAAAGAATATTTCAAGAATGCAAAGACTATTTATTAAGGAATTTAAAAACCATAGTAATTTCTTGAGCTTTTTTCACAGTGAATCCAACACCAGGAGCAGTAACAGCTTAATGTTGGCAAAAGGGCATAACGAGCCGTAACCGTAACATTACACGACTCCCTGTACGGTACATCCCCTTGCTCCTGCTTACCCTTAACCCCTCGCACACACACACACACACAGCAGTACGAATGTGTCTGCTGCAACGGAAACATCCAACATAAATGTAAGATATGCCTGGAATGCTAATCACAGACGCAGCTACGCAGACACACTCGCACACACACACTGGCACCGACAGGACACGTCACACCGACATGGAAGAGCACACACGCGCACATACACACACACACACGCACATTGGGGGGCAGTAAAACATTTGTAAATGTTGCAAAGTATCATCTTAAAGAGATTTGCAGCTTAGCGGCCGCATGATGCGTCACGCATACGTAAGCAACATCTCTCAGTGGGTAAGTCGAGGAACTCCCCATTTTCCTGCCCACATTTTCCCGGCCACTTCCTCCTTTCCCTCTCCCAGCTTTGATGTATGCCACGCAACGCATCACATTGATTCCAACAAAAGGACGATGGCAGTGGCAATATCATATCCATTGCATTGTCCGTGTTCATCGAGGGGTGTGGTGGGGAAAATGCGAAAATGGGGAAAATGAGGGCCGACAGGAGGAGAGGGAGGGAAAGCACTATGTGGGAGTGGCTGCAACTTTAATGTGCAATAAATCATGATATCACATTATAAAGCATAAAAAATGGAACCGTAGCGCAGAGTGACAGGACTGGAACGCCCTCCTAGGCAGTGCATTGCAACTGGCGAAGGGTGTGTCAATCGCTGAGGCTATAGATGTTCCATATATCGAGACAGGGGAATGAACTTAAGGCCGGGAATAGTTGCAAAGAAAAATATAAATAAAAATGAACAATAATTAAAAATTGAATAAATATTTATACAGGCGATTTTATAAAATGACAAATAACAAGTTAATGTGTTAAGTATATACAAAAACATTCAACTAGCCATTTATTTAAGTCACAAAAATGATTTGTTTAATACCATCAAGTCAACACAAAACCTCCATATATTTATAATCAATTATTCTTTAAACCAGTTTACAATTAAAAACCCAAAACTTTTAGGTAGCCCTTTCTCACTCCAAGGGAAATGCCGACTGAGTCTTTGAACAAAAACGACTGTCTGAGTGTTCCTTTGAGTTCGGCACCCGTTTTATGACCGTGGGGCATAAAAATCCTTGCAGCAAAGGCAAAATAAGCAACGCACACGCATTACGTGCCGACCCATTTTTGTCATTATGCGTGAACTAATAAAGTCATGGACCTGTCGACCGAAAAGAGCGAGATTCGGGGAAAATGGCCTAGTGGGCCCGGTGGCTGTGGCTAAAACGTGCTAAGCCAAATGGAGAAACGTGCCCCAGACTGACAGACAGAATAACCCGGGACAGATTCCGTCTTAAAGCAGTTTAAAGTGTGTGTATGAGTTTCGTTAATTAAATGCTGATGGAAAATATGAGGGAAATCTAGAAGCCTACGGAGGTCTTAACCCCTCTAAATTGCAGACAGAGCTACTGACTTTAAGGCTGTTGTGTCCTGAATTTTTGGGACATTCTGGGGGCTTAAGACAACGAGATAGTTGTCCATCCGGCAATCGACCTTCCTGCTCCTGAGCCTCCGCTTTTGGCCAACTCGTTTACTGTCACTTGCTGTGGATTATAACGGATTTCCTACGGCACAATCGTTCGCAATAAAGGCATTAAAGCGCTTTATCATCATTCACTTGGCGAACGGTGAGCTTCACATTCAGACGGCTTCCTTTCACTGGACAGCGGCAGAGGGTACAGACCGAAAAGAGCACTGAAAGAAATATTATTGAATATTCAGGAATTTTTTAAATATACACATTTACTTTAAACTTTAAACTGCATTTGCTAAGGAAAATTACACGAATCCCAAATTAATGGCAACTAACTTTGTCCATGATATCAAATTTTGCAGACACTCTACCACATTTTTTTATGCGTGTTCCACTTCGCTTTTTGGCCGGGGCATTAAGATTATGAGAATTATAAGGCGGCGCTGGAAAAACGCTATAAATGTCAGCGTCAATGGTCGTAAATGGGAAATGGATGTCCCCAAGCTGCAGAGAGGCTGCCCACTGTGCTCGGCGATAAATTAGCAGGCAGAGTGGGCCTCGGCAAATGTCTGTTTGTTTTACATGTGCAACTGACTATGAAAATCGTTGATTGTCGCTGGCAGAAAGTTACGGACCCAAAACTCGAACTCGAACCCCAAGCAAACCGAGGCAGCAACCGAAACTGAAACTGAAAGTCACAGTTGCATTCTCGGCCTCCGTTCCAGTTAAAGTTCAGCTCCGAAGACGGCAGGGGGAAGGACGGGGACTTTCGCAAAGTGATATTAACTTTTAATGGACAAACTGCACGAAAAACTGCTCTTCATTCTCTGTTGTTCTGACCCCGGTCTGGTCTCTGTGCTAAGTGCTGCCAAAAGTGCAGCAGAATGTGTCGTGGCCGATAAAATAAACATTATCACAACTGGCAATGGTAAAAATCATGTGCAAAAAGCACAAAGCGTAGCCCCGGCTCCTTCAAGTGGGTTGATTCGAAAAGTTTTCGTTCGACACGGCACTCTCTTCAACTTCTATTTCCAATTCTCCAGTCGATTGTTTGACTTGGCTTCGCTTGGTTCTAGTTGTTTCATGGAATTAGAATGAATGTCTATGACTATTTGATGGCAGACTGTTTAACTGCAGATAGCATTGCAAAATGTTAACTTTTTGTGAGTTGAAGAGCAAATTCCACTTGATAAAGTACTTTAAAGGAGAGTGTATACATACTGAAATTTATTTATTTATATATTTTTTATTTTATTTATTTATTTATATAATGCTAGCCCATAGTTAAAACTAAGTGCTAACATATTAAAATTATATGGCATCGTTAATAAGAAATTCATAATTATATTAAAGTGAAGGAAGAAATGGTTATTCTCTGTGTTTGGCTTAAGGTACAAGCATAGAGAGCATAACAAGTAAAAGCGACGAGTAAAATAAACGAGTAAGATCGACGAGTGAAAAAAAACGAATAAAATCGATGAGCTAAACAAGACGAGTAAAGAGGAATAGTTTAAGAGCGAAACGACGAGAGAACAACGAGTGAAGACGATGGGAAAGAGCACACGCTAGGGCGGCCAAGCGACGAGTGCGAAGAGTTAAGGGCTTTGACAACGAAAAACATATAAACTTACATATTTATTATTAAAATATTATTAAATATAAAATAATAAACCCATATATTAAGAGAAATTATACAAAGAGTGGCTTATTCATATTATTTAAACATCCAAACCGAATATACAAAGCTGCCCAATCTATTAAAGCCTCCCTCGCTTGGCCAGGACACACCAAATGTTTGTCCTTGTTATTGTTTTGACTTCTTGTGCAAAACTTTGTTCTTAATTTCGGTATGCTGCTGCCTTCCACTGCTCCACAATGCCAGTGCCAGTGCCTGTGCCACTGATGCTGCTGCTCGTAGAATTTTGCGTTTATTTTACATTTATTATCATTTGCGAAGCATTGAAATTTATTTATGTTGCTAGCGAGCATCGAGCAGTTGGGGCGCACGGGGCGTATGCGTGATCCTGGCGAGCATTCTTTAAGGCTTTAAGAACTCCCGTCTCCTTTGTTCGCTCGCCTTTGTCTTTCACTTGTCGCTCTCATTAGTTTTTCCCGAGTTCTCACAGTTTGTTGCAAATTTCTCCGCGGGTAGCAGAGTTGTATCCTTATCGCGAATTCCTTCAAGTCTTTCGACTATTGAGCACTGTCCTTTGTCTATTGTGTTTTATTCCGTGTTCTTGGCCATTGTCACTGCCATTGCCATTGTCTCTCGGTTAGAGCGAAATTACAGATGATACAAAAAAGTGCAAGTGGGGCGGGGCTCTTTGTTTGCCCAAACATCTTGCTTTTAATGAATGCCGCCGGAGCCCGGAGCAATTTAACGGCAGGTGGGCAAAGTCAATGTCATTCTTTGGCGTGGAGCTCTTTATGTTTTAATAAAAATAAATAAAACAAACGGTGCAGAAGCCGCAATTGAAACTATTTGCACACCACTCACGTAGCGGGCGCTTAAGGCTCAGCTAACCGGAAGCTGCCAGCACCACATCCGGCCGAGAGAGAGAGAGAAGGCCACCCCGCCACTTTGCTCGCCAGCCAACCACCTGAGCCACCCCAAGCCTCCCCAATCCACCTGAGCCACCCAAAAGCTCATTAACATTTTAAACAGCAAGGCTAAGCGGCGGCCCGTTTCCATTTCCATTCCCCCCCGTTCACCTGCCCGCGTCGCAAGGTGTTAAAACAGCCCTAAACGCACACACACACAGCCTCGCTGGCCCACCTGAGTTCGTGGTGTGTGGCTGAGAGCAGGTGTGTGTTGACATGAAGCCGTTAAAGTGCTCGAGCGCACCTCAAGTGGCTTTGTTCAGTTGGCCCTTTGGCGAGTGTTTGAGCTGCCGGAGCTGCTGACGTCCTCACCAGCTGAAAAGTCCATTGGCCGATCCTTGTTCCCGGCCACACACACTCAAAGAAAAAACATGGGCTAATTTTTGGGAATATAACTTATGGATTTCATGGATATTTCAGGATCTTTTCTCTTGAAAGTAAAGTTTTCTGCATAAATAAAATGTTTTTCCATATAATATCTTACAAATAAACCCCACATTTTTTCTTTCTGTGAAAGACACAAACCGTAGAATAATGCACGCTCCGGCACGCGGAAATTAAATGCTAAATTATGGCACATAACTGTTTGAAAATCGTCCTGGCCCGAGTGTAATTATCCTGATCATTATTCCTTGTTTATTCACTCTAAAATTTGGCGTTTTATTTGCGTCATGAAGTTGGCGATTTGCATGCAAAGCCAGGGAACAAAACAGAAACCAAGCCCAAGAACTCTCGTTATGCTTATTGCCTTATCTTCTGGCTGGTGGAAAATGGTATTACCAGAATGGAAGGGGGAGACGTTAGCCAACCCGGGGCCGGGTTCCGTTTCCTCAAATTGGATTCTCTTTAGGCCCGAAACTCAAAGGAGCTTACAATTTTAGTTTCGGCTTAGTGGGCTTATAATTAAATAGTTTACCCCGTAGTAAGGCCAGGCAGAGGGAGCTCAAAGGATAACAACACCTTGGCGCATCCTCGCACACGCAGACTTGCCATCTTGGGCACCCACTTGCACACACACTAAGGCACATAATAAGCAATTTCGGGGCGGGTGTGTTGGGTGTGTGGGGGCAACTTTTATCAGCATCATTAAAATTCTGACACATGTAACACGAAATCAAAACTTTCGACTAAAAGTGCAAAAAGTGTTGCTGGCTTCGCCGCCATGTCTGCCTGCTCCTTGCCACTCGACACTTTTCCCTTCACAATGTCCCCTCCAGTCCTCGTCTTCAACTCCGACTCCGCCTTGGTGGCTGGCATTTTCCAGCCCTGACTTTCGAGGCTGCCTTTGGCACATTCTGACTCCTTATACTAATTTCCATATAAGTAGCGTTAACATATCATTTGCATAAATTCTGTTGACATCTTTTCAAAATCACACGAAAATGTTTTAAGGTGTCGCCTTTCCGCACACACACCCCTGAACACACATACATTGTTATCCCTAAATTTTACAGGGATCGGTCTTTGGATTTGATGACTTGCACTGGGAAATATTTAGGTAATCCTAAAATTCTATAATTCCTTAGGCAGAGGAAAACTCGCCTTATATTGGTTTAATTTACAAATGATTTCAGATGAGAATATCTTTAGCCTTTTTCTACAGTGCATAGCCTATGCAGGGACCTTAGTTCTAGTTGTAAGTGCGAACGATTATTTACCCGCATTCTGGTGATATATATGAATGGGCATTTATGTATTTAGCAAGTTACTTAGATACCTGAAATTAAATTAAGCTCAACAGCAAATTCGATTCATTGTAAGCAGGGATATTAAATTTCAAGTTATTCATTTTTCAAATTGATTTCCAGCTGGGGCTAAGTAACTTCCAAGGAATTCCCTGCATTTAATGCATGCTAATGTAATTCAGGGAATAATTAAATCAAGCTGAAAGTGAATTCCCGTCGAATTAGAATTATAATTAAAGACATGCCGCAAAATGATAAAGGAATGTGCCCCGTAATCCCAACGCCGCAGCAAATGGATGTAAGACAATTTTTCAGCGTTTGCCAGGTGACAGATACACACACACGGTGGAAATTCGGGAGAGGGAAATGGAAGCGACACTCGCTGTAATTTTATTGAAATGAAGTGAAGTGAACTTTTTTTGTTTTTCCTTTTTTTCTTTTACGAAAAATTACATGCGCGAATTGCCAGGGGCTGGCGGCGTAGGCAGCTGCCAAGGGAAATGCGCAGATCGGGAGGGGTAAAGTCGGATCGGGGGCATTTAGGCCCGCTGATAAATTTTCATGACACGCTGCACACTGTCATGTGACAAGAATCAGTGTCAAATATGTTGTCATTTAATTTCGCACTCTCACACTCACGCAGACGCAGATTTGTGGAAATGTTAATAAGCTTTTGCCTTTTGTGGCCCTGTGTGTGTGAGCATTTGTGCGTCGAGGGCACTTCAGTCCCTCCCGCCGGTTGCCCCCGCCTTTTTTCTGACAGTGTGGGTGAGTGCTTTAATTGCTGTTTTTCGCCATCAACGTCGCATTATGAATTTTACATAGGCTCGTGTCTTTTTGCACTCTTTTTGTGCCTTTTGGTGTTTAAGGTGGGGCTAACATTATTTTTTAGCTTTACATACCCGTGCCCCCAAAGTGGTTCCTTCCGACCTGTTTTCGTACTTAAAGTCGGATTTATATAACAAAGGGCATTCGTTTTGAAAACTAAAGTTCACGCTCCAAGAAATTAAATTAATTTGGATATGAAATATATGTTGATATGAAGATTAAATGAAGGTAGAAATATATATAATTCAAAGTGTTTTTTAAAGATTTAATACTTAAATAATTATAAAAGCTGTTATTTATTTTCTTCCAAAATAGAGAAGCAAATAGTTCAATTAATTTGATTTTAACTTCAAACACCCAACATTCTTTCAAAAAAATATATTATATATTTGCCCTTTAAGTGTATGTTTCAGTGTCTCTCAAAGCTAACCACATTTTTCTGTTTTCAGCCTGGGTTTTCAGCAGCTTTAATTGATCGGCGGCAGCTACTGCTGTGGCCCCGGCATTTAGGCATTTATCACGGCTACATGATTATGCTTTTAATGGCCAGGTGAGTGGGCGGAAGTCCCTGAGATAAGGGATGGCGGCGGATGAAGAGGGTGGGGATGAGGGAGACACATGGCAGACAACAGGACACACAGGGGTGGAGGCGAGCATATGTGACAGTGACAGTCGCAGGGGCGACAATGTTGGCGCAGAAACCGCAAATATGTCCTCGTAGATGTGTTTTTGTGCCACAAAGGATGCCATATATGCACAGTAAAAAATACATTTTAAAATCACCTTAATTGTTCAGATTAACTTCCGAATTGAGTTTAACTTTCATCAACCTAAAAATTGTATAGTTTTATAACTAAAATTTCCCATTTTTTTACTTACCAAATATCTAAATTCTCAGTGTATTATATATGGATTTATATGTTAGAATAGACTGGGACACACATTAGCAGCCAACAGGATGTCTGGAGCAGGCGAGGATAAAAGGCAGGCTGGCTGCCGCCACCGCCGACAATGGAACTTGTCTTTTTAATTAAATGCTAAAGGAAAATGCAAGAGATAAATGAAGTTGTGCTAAATGCGTGCTGCCGGGCTTTGGAAAATCGGGAAGTGGGCAAAGGGGGAAAAAGCCCTGGGAATTCGCCGGCATCAGTGTAGGTGTCCTTGGATTTGGGATTTCAGCTTTCGACTGGCAACTTCATTTAGCGCCCAGCGCGTCTCTGATGTGGTATTATTATTGAATTATGCGTTTCCAGGCCGGAATATGGGGCAAAACACCCACAAATGCCACCCTTCTGCGCGGTGGGTTATGAGATCGGGTTCGACTTGTGCGGCTTCTAATGGTGGCCACATCCGTTTGCCAGGATTTGATTAGTGCGTAACTAGAGCAAGAACAGGCGGCTGAAATCAACTTACAGGGGGTGGTAAAAATGCAGTATGAATGTGAAATGAACGTACTTGAAATCGATCCATTAAAGATTAGGATTAGAACCGTAGGCAAACCCTTTAATACCTTGTTTGTATTGAGTGAATAATTTGTTAAATATTTTTTCCCATAGTATAATTATTCCAAAATAAAACATTAAAATGCTATTCTAAATCTAACAATAGCCCAGAGCTAGATCTCCTACTCCTTGACTTGTCTCCCTCCCTGTTCAAATGTCAATAAATTGAAAAAATACAGCAAACAATAAACCCAAAATTGCCAAACAATTAAATCCATGTTGCCAGAGAGTAAGCCCCCACAATTGTTGTGGCATTTGTAATCGCTGTTCAATAATTTTTGCCATTTTATGTAGCAGGCTTTGCGTCGACATATTGATACTGGGCCTAACAAGGATTCGATTACAAAACGCTCGCTTACAAGTGTCATGTATCGGACTGACTGCCGAGCAGTCTGACTGGAAGCAGGCAGCAAGGACATGGCACACATAGTAGTCTGTGGCACGGAACACTCCCTTTTGCAGTTGTGGGCGGTGCGCCATCGATTACAGATCAAATTAGATGTATAAATAACGAAACGATTAAGCGATTGAAGAGCTAGGCCAGAGAGCCAGGGTGGAAGTTCGTTCGATTTTATTGCCAAGGCGGATTACTCGGAGCCCGGGCAACTTCAGAGTGTGTGTGCGGCTCATTTGGATTATAATTGATGTCCTCCTTGGCCCGTCGCAAACTAATCGGCCGGCTCTCCCCCGGTCCAGTCCAAATATTTTCACTTGCCATTATTCTTGGGCCATGACGGGACGGGACGGGACTCAATTTTCAAGTTATTTAACGCCATTGATCCCCTTGGGTGCCGCATTTCTCAACACGAGTATGTTTGTCCTCCGCCGGCAGGCTGAATCCCCGCCGGCAGGCTGAATCCCCGCCGGATGACAATATGCGCACTTGTGATGTCGCCTAAGCCAAGCTCCACACTCGAAAAACAAGATGCCAGGACTCAGGGCAGTACAAGAAATATATACTTAATATCTTAATACTAAGATAAGTCCCTGTAAGGAAATCATATACAAAATTGATCTTCTTCTAGTATTTATAAAACCTTTAAAACTAAAATTATTATTATTTAGTGAGAACTATGAGAGAATATTATCCCATTCTGGCTTTCTTTAATTTCTAACAAAACATGGCTTTATTCCCCTATATTTTACCTGCGTGTACTGGTCCTGTTTGTTGCGGCCACGCGGCGTATGATGAATATCGTGAGCAATGGCTAATCAACTGCAAATGAAATGGACAATTGCCACCGGACCAGCGGCGTGAGGAGGTCCCGGTGCGGGCAGTGAGGTGACCACACGCATCGATACATCAAATTGACACTGTGGATGCCAAAACCAACACAATCACACCCGCACACACACATCGGGGTCTGGGGAAAAACAACAAGGAATGAAAGCATTTCGCCGGCGTTGATTTGCTACCAACTACCTCTCCGCAGCCGCGCACGCTGGCTGTTCATTTTACGCTTTTGGCTTGGAAAATAAATTGCCTCGGCTGTTTGTGCCAACAAATCCGCTCATTGCCGTTTTGGGCTGGCTCTACGCCGTTCCTGCAGGCGGAAAAATAATGTACTCCCGAAATCTATATTAATAATAATAAAGTAAATAAAATGAAAGCCATGAAACTAAACTACAAAGTAAGAAAATCGATATCTCTAAAAGGAAACTATCTGGATTTTTAATTTAAAATAATATTAGATCCAGATTTCATTGAACAATTAAAAAACTCCATCGCTGGTTAAGAATTAATGGTAAAGTTTCTTATAAAACATAATTTATTCTAATAAAAAATATTGCAAATATATAGAAATGGGTATATAAGTTCTGTTTTCTTCGGTGCATTATTGCTGCTGTTCCCGTTGCCGCTTAATAACCATTGTCCGCCAGTAGCCAGTGGAAGAGAACCTAAAACGTGTTCAACGTGGGAGCTATAAACTGTCATTTAAGTTGTTGTCGATGTCATTTCGCTGGCCCTTTGTTTAGGGCATTGTTTCAGTTTCTGCCAAGATTTGTGGCTGCAGCGTAAGGCGGCTCGGCGGAGGCGGCCAAGTTTCCGTAACTGCAAAAAGCGAGAGTAAATATATTTACGAGCCAAGCAGCAGCAGCAAAAGGACTAAAAATACTCCTGTGTAAAATAAACAAGCAAGGCCAACTTGTCTGGGGGTGGAGTGTGTAAGGCGCCTAGTTCTCGGATAACTCCCAGAACGTGTTCTTAAAGGATTTCCATAAAAAGGCAGGTGTATTTTCCAGGTTGAATACATTCTGTGGCCGCCCGAAAAATATATACAATTTAGTTAAATCAGACAATGCTTTACAGCGAAATATCAGTTTTAATTAACACTGACATTGTGCGTATTTTTGCACGGCTTTGGAATAATACACTTAGATTTGTCAGGCACTGTCATTTAATTATATTACGCGCGTTATGTGTGTGCAAGCGCGAATTAATTCACAAATAATTTGTAAACAGATTATTAATTGGAGCTTTTCGCATTTTGCATTTGCCACCCGGCGAACTCATAAATTAAATTGCATTTAATTGAATTTTAAATCAAGCCAAGCAGCCCAAGCGATGTCAAAGTTTTTCCCTATCAAGATATACAGTGCACATTGATGGATACTCCCCCAAACCCTGTGTTTGTTGAGGACATTCGTCACACAGGACTTTAATTTATTTGCAATGCCAATCGGCTGGTAAAAATTCTAGACAATAGAATTCAATTTGTCAAAAGTCAGATGTGAATTTGTCAGTAATCAAACTGAAGTTTAATTCAATTTCATTTCAATATTGACTGCACTCACTAAACCTGCTGGGCGCATTGACAGCTGCTTAGTGAGGGAATTAAAAGGTTAATTGCTCAATTGCTTAAATACGCATACTGAGTAAACACAATTTAAATCAATTTTCTGCAATCGGTATGCTAACAACTGTCAAGTCGTTATAGCAATCGAGTGCTAGTCAAATATTCCTTTTTGATTAAATAAGCAAAAGCTAGAATGTTTTTTCTAAGAAACAAGGAAGGTCTCAATAAAAATTAAAAACATATATATTAAAAAAAAGAGTTGAGGATTTTTTTAAAGAGTTGTGAATATAATTTATAAAATATTATCGAATTCTCAATGTTACAAACAAATCATTTTCGAGTTTAATTATCTATTTCTTGGTTACTTTGTGATTTAGGTTCTTAAATAAACATACAAAATATAGAAAATCAAAATATTTGTTTATTATCATATCATATCATATTATAACTTTGAACAACTTTTAACGCATGTAAAGCACTTCTTTAATGTAATTCCGCAAATTTTAATTGGAAAAAAATTTAAGTACATAAAACAGGGGTTTTTTCAGTATTTATTTAAATTTTATATTGATTTACCTTTAACGGACATTTTTACTTACTCATCCAATTAGCAATAGTGATTAACTATTCTACACAAGCGTTTGAATATCCTTTTCGCAGGACTGTATGCCAGTTTGGGTTCATTAAAACATGTTAAGCTCATAATGGCTATCTAACGGAGTTGCCTGCGGCGAGCAAGGGGCGTGGCACATCGATAGCAGCTGCAGCTGGCCACAAAACCCAAAATGCTTTCAATAATTGCGGCCACGTCTGCGCGGGGTCAGTTGTTTTTGACCCCGTCGCCGTCGCCGGTCGGCCGTCCGGCCACACGAGTCGCTGCCCCGGAATGCGAGGCTAATTTCTCAGTTCAGTTTTGATGCCGCGCCACGAATGTCAGATGCATGGCAGCATCCGCACAAAAAACCATTTCACTAATTCGTTAATGTGTTTTTGGGGAGTTGGCGAGCGAAAGCGAGCGATGGATGTGTTGGGGGGCGGAGCTCTATTTATAAATCATACGCCACGTTGCCCTTCAAAGAGGCGCCGCTTCAACTGACCTGACCCCTTGCAAAAGCCCAGCTCAGACCGGTTTCCATTCAAGAAATCTCTCATGTGCTTATCATTGGGTGAGCGATTCGGACTATCAGATTTTTAAGTTTAAATCTTAGGCGAAATTTAAACAATTTAAACAGTTCTCGCTTGAAAACTCTTTATGTATTTGTATTAAATTATTTTTTATAATTGAATCTCATTTAAGTACTAGTAAAAGTACTTATTTAAATTAAGGAATTGTCTCTTCTATAAATGCAAAATTGCATTACAGCTGCATTTGTGTTTATCCCAACGCATCCATAACTACTTTAGCTCTCAATCCGTTGATTTCAATTTAGAGGAAGGCCCCCTGCCTCTGCCTGCTGACATTGTTATATGTGTGCGGTGGCGCCTGCCATTCGGTCAGCAGGTGAGCGGTCCTGCGTCGTGCGTAGGCCGGGGCCCAGAATCGAAATCAATTAGTTTCGGGGCCAAGCAGCTGCACAAATTGCAGGCGACAACAGGCCAGGCCAGGCCCTCGGCCCCGATAAATCCAATACTGGCGCTGGTATAGTATGTAGCGGCTGCAGCCGGGAGACGGGAGCTGAGACAAATTGAACTGAGCTCCGGTCAGGCTTTGTGGCTGCGCCTGTCAAAGGCGCTAGCCCTGGCCCATATTTCCGAGTCGCTGGGCTTATTACCAGTAAGACTAACTGCGACACTGGCAGAAAAGTAAGCTTGAAAAGTTGGGCAAATATATATAAAGCTTTGGTTTATATTAAAATACTAAGATATAATAAAGTGGAAAGTGAAAACATATAATAAAGTGGGAAGTACGTATACGCAATGTTGACTCTGCTGACTCTTAACTTCGTTCTGTTACCAATGATTTCTCCGAGTGCTGGTTCTTACCTTCAGTCTCCGTAGGCTGGGCAAACATTGGCACACACACACATCTCGGTCCCATTTCGAGTGTGCTCATACACTTCTTTTTGCCTCTTTTTTTATTACATGTGTACTTTTGTGATTACATGAATATTTTAAAAGCGCGCACTCGCACAAAGGGGGCACCGGTGGAGCGGAGGACTGCGGCAGGGTCTCAAACACACAGGACTGACATGAGAACTACATTAAAATAATTTATTTTAACGCTTTTTTTGTCATAACCCGATGGGGAAAAAACTCATTTCCTTTAATGATTCCATCTGGCATACGCACGGCGCTGTTAGTGAACTCGACCAGGACCAGGAGGCGAAATCCTCCTGGCACGCACATGGTTATTTCATTAAAATTGCCTTTTGTTGTTTGTGAATGTTGCTTATTATTAACGCCGCGCCGTATCATCCGTATCTGTATCTGTATCTGGGATCTGCGAGCGTATCTGTAACCGACTGCACTTTTATGGGGCCAGAAGACACGACATTTGCATTACTGGCCAGCAGCAGCACCGACCTGCAGCTTAATAAAGACAAATTGACTTTCTGGCCATAAATGCGGTGGCAGCATCCAAAAAGGGGCGTGCCCCAGGCCAGCTGATTGGCAATTACAAGGGCTTGACAAAACGCGATAAACGAATTAACATTTAAATTAATATAATATATATCCCCCTGGCCAGTCCCCAAAGAAAGCTGATCCTCCTCCTGTATTTGTCGTGAATTTGAACCCAACATGTCGGACACAGTGTGACGGCCTTCACAAGTTGCATTCCAAATTTATGCAAATGAAGTCTGCAGTCCGCGCGGATGGGTGTGTCCTTAGTTGTCGGCGGCAGTCGTTGCATCTAATTAGACCAAGTAAATTACAAGACAAAAAGGTCCAGAGACCAGAGGGAGCTGAGAAAGCTCCCGATTGCAGTGCCAGTAAATTGAATAAGCCACTGAAGTGGGAACGATATTCTCAGGAAACCCCCTGAACGGGTTTAATCCTCGAGATATCTGTTTCAAGCCAACTGAAGGATAACACCTGCTTATCCCTATGGTTGTGGTAGGAGGACCTCACAAATTAATGCAGGATCCGCACCCACAAGGAGATCAAAAATGTTCTTAAGCTTATTTAATTAGAATTAAAAAAAGTACAAGCGATGGCAATACTCGTATATTGAAGGAAAGTCACCTTACACTAATAAACTTAAAATTATTAATAATTAATTACAAGTCTAATTTTACAAGCTAAAACCTTTTCCCTTTGGAAGTTTGTATAATTGTTTTTCAATATTAATACTTAATAATATTTATGTTCAGCGGGATCATAGTTCTTATTGTGAAACGTTCAAGCTAACTCAAGTTCATAATCGGCTTTCTTTCTCATACGTAAATCAAGACTCAATATTTATAATTTTTTCCCAAGCTTATCCCTTAAGGTCTTGCATGTTTATTATGGAGGACGGATTCCTTTTGTGATTCCTCAACAAATTAACTGCAAAGAAATTGGGCCTCTGGGCATTTTAATGTCTGTAATGATGATTGCTAGACAAACGTCACACCAGGGCGGAATTAGCTCCCCGCAACGATGATTGGGTACTGGCCGTATGCACAGCAGCCGCCACATTGCGCATACGCCCCCATTGCCAGCGGAAAGAGAGAGGGATAACGAGACACCAGAGAATCGGCAAATAGTTGCCGTAAATTTTGCTGGCAAACGCTTGGCCGCCGCTTAAAGTCGGTCAGAGGCAGAGACGGCATCGACGGCATTGACAGGCTATTTGGGCCCGGTTGTTAATTGGGTTTGGTGCATCGGGCTTAATACGGCGAAGCAGCAATTTATTTACGTGCCATTAAAAATGCACATAACAAGCAAATTGCATTTTTCCACATACACACGCGCGCGGCCAGTCGGAGCTCTTAAGTAAATTACAATAAATTTGGCGCAAAACTTGCATATGAAATGTGCAATGTTCGCAGTTACAAAAGCCACTCGCTGTCGGCAATAATATAATTAAAAATTAAATGGCAAATTAATTGGTGAAAAATATCAAAAAGACTTTCTACGCAAGCCGGCATTTGCGGCATTTAAAATGCCATTAATATTGCATCAACACCTGCAGTGCAAGCGCTTAAATAAACAAGCACAAAAAGCCCGCGCACTTTACATTAAAACGGTCTGGACCCCGAAAAAACTATTGATGAATAATGAACGCGGGCGACCCGGAAACAAAGCCAATGTGACCGCAGATACAGCTGCAGATACGCAGCAGCAGAAATCGCACTCCCGCAGCAACACAGGCAGCAGCAGCAGCAGAAACAGCTGCTGCTGCTCGACTTGTAAGTGACACGACCCGAGTTCAACTCCGGCCATAAATCAGCGGCCAACTGGATGGCATTGTTTTTTTTTAATTCTGCATAAACACAAACAACGCTCGTATTTATCGGTTTTGTTGCACGCGGATGTAAAATAATTCCTGAATTTAACCCCCAACAAGGTGGAGTGCATTTAACGCGAAATATAAAACCATTGCCGTTTAAAGTTAAGGTATACACAAGATAATCTATAAATATTACATGGCGCAATTATCGTGAATTTATTTTTTGTTTATTGAACAAATGGTTATTGGTACATATATTTTAAAAATAAATGAAGACCCTCTTACTGTCACCCCTCTTTAATAAAAACAATTTACATTTCACTACGATACAGTCTTACTTCCCGTTAAAAATTCTTTTGTCTGGGGCTTTCTCTGTTTACCTTTCGGAAAGCCCCAACTTAATCCACTTAAAGTACTACCGACTCCATTATTTCATAGAACATTCCAGGTGTCCCTTCGGTTGACTAAAGTGTGATATTATGAAGGCAACTGCTGTGCCCTTTGTTGCCTTACAATTAGTCAAGATAATTAGGTGGCGAACGGCATTCAAGGACTGAGTCCGACATGTGGCGTGGTCCTATTTAAATGCAAAATAATTATATTCACGTATATATGAATGCGCCTGCCCTGTCCTGCCTCTTGCTCTATCTCTCTGCGGTTTTTTATACTCTCATTTATTTCATAGTTGCCTCTCGGTCGCCGTGTGTCTGCGGCGAGCGAAAAGTTCCAGGCATGTTAATAACACTCATAATTAAAAATTAAATGTTATAATTTCGTGTGTGCTGCCGTGCGGCTTATCCGTTTGCCTGCAAATTATTTACCAAGCTATGTGTGTGGCAACAGACAATTATTCACGCAGCGCTGACCGCCTCTGATTTTTTCCCCTTTTTTTATGTTGCAAGTCAACTTTCGATGAGTCGGTGCAATTATGAGATGCAAAGGCCATGTTTGCCAAAAAATTCCCAACAAGTCGTGTATTTTTGATGGCTATAAAAGGGCGAAAAAAATAGAGTAAAAGTGAACCTTCATTTCTTGTTCTCCAAAGGACGATGTCGACAAGCGCTGGCCGGGCAATAAAAGTTGGCAACTACTTTACAAGTTTTCCCCAGATGTTTTATGGTCGGGGAAACCGGTTAGGCAAGCCAGCTACTTAAAAACACAAATATGCAGAACATTTTCGCCAAGAAGTCAATGCCACAAAAAAATATTACAAATGCTTCCTTACAATCGTGGTGCATCGCCAGCAAAGCTACTTACAGGGCCAAATTGTAATTACTTTTTAAGGCTGAGAGGGGCTTTTATTTGTTTAACTTGGCATTGATATTTTTTTACAATTTAATATGATTTCCCATGTAATACTGGAAGAAAAAATGCACAGATATATTGAAATGTATGAATAAAAACAAAATATTTTAAGCCAGTAAATAAATATTTTCCGTGCAATATGTGCAAGAAATATATGAAGGCGTATAATGTAAAAGCCTCGCTTGGCTGTGTAAACAATCATTTTATGTAATAATATCGTGGGTGATATTTAAAAAAATGAAACTACCTATTTCTCTCAGTGAACTCGATGACAAATTAAAGTGACTTCGGTGGGGGAGGCGTCATTAAATTGTATTGCCCGACACTCTCAGCAGGAGCTGCTGTGTGCGATGCCACTTTGAATAATTATTGGCGCAGAGACAGAAAGTCAATCAGTGGGAATGCAGCGGGCAATTTAATACAATTGCGGGCCAAGGCGCTTATTCAATTAATTACTTGAAACAGTGCGTCAAAAAGCGGGCCAGTAATGCAGAAAAAGCCGAGTAATTATTTTACACTTTGCTGTCGCTGCTTTTCCCTTCCCCGGCTCCAGTTGCCGCACAGCTGCTCCTGCCACAACTGCATTTCCACAGCTGCACTTTCCGCGCCTGCATTTTGATGAAGTTTTTCCGCGACAACGCGGCGCAGTGGAACTTGCAGTTGCATCTGTCGCCGGCTCATAATAGAGTTTGCTTTAAGTTAAGTTGGTTAAATCCATGCCGGGGCGCCTGTCATGTGACCCAGTTTTCGGGGACATCGACAGGAGTCGGCAATTATCGGGATCTGATTAAATGAAATCAAAGTCGCCCGAAATCAAAGGCAATATAAATTCGCATAAATTCGTCCTGGACGCTTTAAATGTCAAGTGGCGCTCGCCCATCGATTTTTATGCCTCGCTGGCTGCTGGGGTCATTTATCAATATGTAGATTTCGCAGGCAAAGTTCAATGGGTCCCATACAGACCGACACACCGACACGGACCGGCACGGACCTCCCGTATAAATTGCGTAATTTTTTTTTCCCTCACACACAATTGGAGATAAATTGACTGATATGCATGTTGTGGGCCGCCGTCGTCTGTCTGGCAGATTGATGTATGCGTCTGCCCGGCCAAAGTGTCCTCCCACCGCTCGCCGCCCACTCGGCGCCCCACTTTCACTTTTCCGCTCTTTGATTTTTTCCTTAAATAAATCGACGCCCCAAGCCACTTCCGGTGACTGCACTAAAATGCCAGACAAGAGCGTAATGGCATCAATTTCCTGCAGCCCAAATTTAAATTCTACGAGCTCTGGGATCCAGGCAACGCCTCCTCCTCCTCCGAGTTCTATTATTAGCCGCAGTTCCATTTCTACTTGTCTTGGCTCTCTCCACAAAATGAGCACATATACTTGTTTAAATTGGGAAGATGTCAATACCTGAGTGGTTATCTGGCGCCTTGCCAATGGTATCTGGCTTTATGATTAAGATTAAGTATCCCAAAAGTTAGAGAAAAGCGGTGTCTTTTTCCAAGTAATATAATAGTTTGTAATAAATGTTTATATGAACAGTAACCTGTTCGACAACCTTTCCTTTTGTTTTTCCTTTTATTTTTGACATTCATCTTTCCGTTTTAATTTTTTCTGTTAATTGTTGTGTTCCTTTACATCGTTCTTGACAAGTTGATGTCCTTTGAAGCTGCTTTCTTAGGTTACATTTAATTTGACCAGCCTTCGCGACCATGAAGTTGGACCTCACCTTGAACGATCGCCTGAACCTGCGCTTCCAGTCGCTGTACGGCGCCCTGATCCCCCAGATTGCCCGTCTGGTGCCCTTCAACGAGTCGGAGGTGTCCTGCATGCTGCTGATCTACTACAAGTACAGCCTGCAGAACGGCCCCACCTCGCGGCGGATAACCAGCTCCCAGTTTGGGAAGATTGTGATCGGGTTCCAGCAGCTGTACGACATGGACGTGGTGGACCGCATTGTGTCCTTGATCTCGGGCGGCAGGAAGTTTGTGACGCCCATGCAGTTTGTCCACTATATGGCCATCATCATGGATAAGGACATGGAGCGCAGGATGGAGTTTGCATATATGGTAATAAACTTTTATTATTTATTAATTCCGACTAAGAATCACATATGTCGATAAAGGTCTACGACAAACATGGCTTGGGTATTAATAGGGAAATAATTTCCACTGCGGTCGAGAGGTTTTTCCCCGGGGACGATGACGAGGTGCTCGAGATGCGACTGGTGAGCTGGCTATCCTAACATCTTGACCCTATACACATTAATTCCAAGCTATGGTCTAGGACATGGTCGATTTTCTAGTCCTCAAGTTCGATGAAGACCAAGACGGTATCATCTCATTTGAGGAGTACAAAAGGATCGTGTTGCACCAGCCGCACCTGCTCGAGTTCCTGGGCCCCATCTTTCCGTCGGATGAGACTCGCCTCGTGATTGCCTACTGCACGGCCATATACTCTCACATACCCGAGTTGGGCCTGACGTAGAGCCCGGGCCCGGGCATGTGCAGGGTATATGGCGGTCTGCCAGGACTCACTCCAGGACTCGCCCTGCTCGCATAAATCTTTCAGGCACAAATAAATCGAAAGCAATGCAAATCAGTGCGCCCCGCGTTTTCCTATGTTCAGCCATTGTAGCCACTCGAAAATGTCAATGACAATGATGATGAACTGCAAAATAGAGCGCTGACAGCTGCAACGAGACGCTGGATGGATAGATGGATGGATGGCTGAATGGAGAATATATAGGGAGGACTACAGATGCCTACGAGGCACACAAGGAAAAAACTACGGGGAGTGAACGATTAAAAGATTAAAATATCCACAAATTACTTAACAAATTAAAACATAAATAAAATATAACATGCCCTATTTACAAACCAATTAATTAATAGTTACCTTAATATTAAATTACCTGTAGGTCTTAGCTTTTTACTCAGTGCACAGGGCCTGCTTCACGAGCATAATTTTAAATATGGAGCGCCGAGCAGCAGCTCCAGAAATACTTTGCTCTGGTTGAACGCTCCACTGGCTCGTCGACTGCCTTTTGCCATTGCCCCATGACAGCTTGATTTGTTGGCAGTTGGCATACAATTGACATTTGATGGATGGTGTTCTACATTGTCGGGACATTCTGCATTCTAGGATTCCGCATTCTGGCTGCAGTCGGCGACAGTTGAGACGAGCCATTGCCGGCCCTTGAAGTCTTCCCCCTGAAATTGTAGTAAGACAAAGTCCCCATTTCAATCCGAAGACCCTTTAAATAAATTAAAGCTCCAGTTTGGGATTTATAAATATATTTATTTACTAATATATACATTCTGTACTTACTATTTTGTATTATTAGTTTTATTATTAAGGAGGGGGTTCTAGTAAACATTATGCAATAAATGAACTAGCTTTAACTTTAACTTTATTTAAAGGTGAATCTAATTTAAAAATGTCTCATTGTCTGTATTTGTTTTTTTTTTAACACGTTTCTTTCTGTTGAAATTTTCGATATAAATATATATCTCTAAAGGGATTTCTCCACATCGAAAATCATCGCAGCATCGAGAATAACATCAAAGTATTCCCCGTTTCTAGTCAGCCATTGTCGCACTTTGTTTCACCTTTATAGTAGAGGCTGCTTTCGTTCTATATATTTTCGTAACATAAATATAAAAATATATTTTCGTAAAAGATCTCACCAAAAATGTGTGACGATGAAGCTATCGCCTTGGTTGTGGACAATGGATCCGGGATGTGCAAGGCCGGTTTTGCCGGCGATGATGCCCCGCGTGCCGTCTACCCGTCGATTGTGGGTCGTCCCCGTCACCAGGGCGTGATGGTGGGCATGGGCCAGAAGGACTCGTATGTGGGCGACGAGGCCCAAAGCAAGCGTGGCATCCTCACGCTGAAGTACCCCATCGAGCACGGCATCATAACCAACTGGGACGACATGGAGAAGATATGGCACCACACCTTCTACAATGAGCTGCGCGTCGCTCCCGAGGAGCACCCCATCCTGCTGACCGAGGCCCCGCTAAACCCCAAGGCCAATCGCGAGAAGATGACCCAGATAATGTTCGAGACCTTCAATGCCCCGGCCATGTACGTGTCCATCCAGGCCGTGCTCTCGCTGTACGCCTCGGGCCGCACCACCGGCATCGTTCTGGACTCTGGCGACGGTGTCACCCACACCGTGCCCATCTATGAGGGCTACGCCCTGCCGCACGCCATCCTGCGCATGGATCTGGCCGGGCGCGATCTGACCGACTATCTGATGAAGATCCTGACCGAGCGCGGCTATTCCTTCACCACCACGGCTGAGCGCGAGATTGTGCGCGACATCAAGGAGAAGCTGTGCTATGTGGCCCTGGACTTTGAGCAGGAGATGGCCACCGCTGCCTCCAGCACTTCCCTGGAGAGGTCCTTTGAGCTGCCTGATGGGCAGGTCATCACCATCGGAAACGAGAGGTGCCGCTGCCCCGAGACGCTCTTCCAGCCCTCCTTCTTGGGCATGGAGGCCCAAGGAATACACGAAACGACCTATAACTCGATCATGAAGTGCGATGTGGACATTCGCAAGGACCTGTACGCCAACATAGTGCTATCCGGCGGCACCACCATGTACCCGGGCATCGCCGATCGCATGCAGAAGGAGATCACCGCCCTGGCCCCCTCCACTATGAAGATCAAGATTGCTGCCCCGCCGGAGCGCAAGTACTCTGTGTGGATCGGCGGCTCTATACTGGCCTCGCTGGCCACCTTCCAGCAAATGTGGATCTCGAAGCAGGAGTACGAGGAGTCTGGCCCGGCCATCGTCCACCGCAAGTGCTTTTAAGCCAAAGAGAACAGAGAAAGCAGGACTCCCGCTCCTGCCGAGCCACTGCATTTTACACATTTAACACTATGCCAAAAATCCTGTTTTACACGTGCATCACTAACATTGTCAAATATAATACTTGTACCCGGTTTCGCACAATAAAAACAAGATTTAAACTACTAGTGAGACCTACGTTAGTTTCTGAATTTAAAACTCTCTGTAGCCCACCACTTTATCCGACAGCTGCCATAGAAAGGATCGAGATAAGTTAGACGATTTTCGATGTTAACCAAAAAATCTCTGCTAACTTATTTGCTCTGAAATTATCAGCTAGCTGATAAGCTCAGTTTTCAGCTGTGCGTTCGCCCTAACGTTTCCATTAGGAGGTACCTTTTAACTATGTATTTCCCAGTTATATCTGATTTATGAAAATAACTTTGGTGTACTTCAAACCTGATCCTTGCCTGAATAAAAAATGCGACAAAGTCGCCTCAGCTGACGAATGCCAAATAAGAAGGCAAGGACTTGTCTTTATAGTCGCGGAACGAGTATAAATAAAACAAGCCGCAGTTTTTCCACTATTTCCACGTCCATGTCGGCCATATTTTACGTGAGCTGCGGTCGAGGAATTTGGGGAAAAAAAAACGAAACTTTTTGGCGTTATGAAAACTCTTGAAGATCTCGGAGCCAACGAAAACTTTTCTTCTTTCCTGCATATATTATTTGAGGAAGACACAGAGATACACACAGAAACGTCGTCGTCTCACCCCCGTATTTGCTGAGATTAATTAACAAATCTGGAGATGGCATGCCAGTTCGACTCCTTAAAAACACAAGGCTAATGGCTAGAAAAGTGGGCGCATTTGCATAGCAGCAGCCAGTCGGCAGGAAAGTCAGGACAAGCAACGAGCCAGTGAAACATGAAACAAAAAGTAAACAAACAAAGGATCCCGAAACAGGAGTGTCGGAGGAACTCAACGGAATTCAGAAGAATGTGGGGAAAATTCTCTTTTAAGATGGAGTGGATTTCCTTATACCCTCGCTGTCGAGGAATATTTTATTTATTTAATTTTTAGGGGAAACACAAAAATAGATCACTTATAAAATATATAGAAATGGTAACTGAAATATGAATTGTATATAATTTTCAACAGGAGTGGTAGAGAAAGCGCTTTTAATTTCGAGAAAGAAATGTTTGCCTCCTTGGCCGGCTAAGCCTCTTGCATTTGTAATTATTTATGCAAAAATTGTTGGCCAACAAACTTAATTTAGTTAAATGTTTGACTTTAGGCAGGCGCTCGTTGATTAACCGACTGGAACGAGTGCCGAATGCCCTGCCACGCCCCCCGGGGTATGCAAATAACAATAAGGCGGGGGAGGGGCTCACCTTCACCCCCTTGCAATTCATTTACTTTGCTGCCGTTGTTGTTTCCGCTGCTGTTGTTCTTGGGTGTTTGAGTTTGGCACTCGTACTGGCGTGTAAACATGCATGATTAAGCTGGCAGGCACAAATTAGCATAAGACAGGCACCAAAGCCAAGGAATGTGACTTTGAAGGACCCTCGAGTTTGCCTTTATTACTTAAAAATTGTATTCTTTCGGGAGGGAAAGAGGATCCACTTTATTAGCCTTCAAAGGTATCAAGATATTATCTATATCTTATTTTTAAGTACCCAGACGAAGCCTTTCGTTAGAAATAATCACATAAAAGTTAAGGTATTTAAGCGCATATCCCTCTCTTTGAGGCCTCAATAAATAAATAAAATGACTGACATTTCAGTTCAGTGCGGTGTGGCTTATTGAATTTATCTAGAATTACAGAGCTAGCCAAATTCCTGCACAAATCCGCGACAGTCAGGTGCAACGATATATATCGATCCGGATCCGGAGGAAAGCAGCCGGAGCGGAGAACGCAACATGATGAAGATGAAGACGATGATGATGCCAAAATATATCGCAGACTGGAGCCAGAGGAAGAGTCGGAACCGGCAGCGACAACGACAGCGACAGCGAGAAGCCTGCACTCAGCGCATTGCATTGCAAAGTGAACTCCACTTACATGGAGTAAATAAATAAAAAGGATGCCCGAACAGAGCTCACAATTTATGGATGCACTTGCCGGCGCAAAGGACAATGCCGGGAAAGGCAAAACAGCGTAAAAAGCGGAAAAAATGGGAAAGGAGCAGCTAGAACCATGCCAAACGTGGCCAAACGTAAAATAATACGTGACAATAATGCTGCCAATGGCCGTGTTGATTAGGCTGCCTTATTTATGGCCCTGATCCTGATCCTTATCCGAACCGCCTTCGAGTCAAATTCCAGATGTAAATGCGGCTGTATCTGTAGCACAGAAATGGCCAATCGTTGGTAAATTCATTGAGCTACCGCAATCCGGAGTTGATCTGCAGCTTTTGTGGCCCAGCTTGCTCCTTGGGCCTAATGAACCGACACACTGCCTCTCTGTGTGTCTGTGTTTTAGCCAGGTAAATATTATTTGATGCTGTGTCGAAAGCCATTTCCAGGTGGTATGTGTTTATGCATAAAATATTTACAAAGTTTCGTGTCTCCGTGTGGCTTTCGCCGAGTCCAATTTGCCCAAATGCAGAAGTAACATTTGAGGCCGGCGGCTTGTGTGCGGCAATTCTTTTTGCCCCTCTTATTATTCCAAGTTTATTTAGGAGCCCGGCTGCGGCGCACTGGAGGAGTGTGGAGTGGAATGGAAACCCACATCAAAGCATAGCACGTGGCACGCATGAGTGGCAATGGCAAAAAGTACACCAGCAGGGGCAGGAGCAGGAGCAGGAGAAGGAGGAACAGGAGCAACAGAAGCCAAGGCAGCCCCAATTGCATTGCCATTGCCCCGAGTTGACCACAAAACATGCGCCCGGCTACGAAAACCAAGCCAAGCTAACACAAGCCAGGCCAAAAAAGAAAACACGGCAAACGAATCAAGGCAAAAGCAAAGCAAGACCGAACCCCAGCATCTGCACCGTAATTAAATTCACAGAAATGGATTATTTAACACATTGTCAGGTAAATTTTAAAAGATTCCATTGTGACCGATTTATTGTAAAGAAATATTCACTTTGATTTTTTTAGCTCAAGACAAGACCAAATAAGTAAAATATTAAACGAATTCTATCAATTATTGGGCTAAAACAACCATATAGAAAGGTAATAAACCATCAGCTAGTGGTTTAAAATTGGTATTTTAGATACTTAAGCAAAGTTACTGTCTTGAGAACAGATCACAAAAATGCAGTAAATTCATAACAATCATAGTTGTTTACATATGTGAAAAAGAAAACTGTAACCAGGAAACATATTATTACCAATGATATTTTTAAAATGCAGTATTTTGCCTGAAATACCTAACTTCAAAAACAAACTTTTTATTTGTACCTAACGCATTTCCATTCTGCTTTGATTTTTGGATCTTGTCTGCTTATTTCCTGGTCGGCAAGATGCTTGTGTTCTTTTTCTAGGAGAAATAAGCATATTAAGCTCAGAAATATTTTACAAATGCCATCGAAACAAATGCCCACGAAACGATAAATAAATTTAAAAAAATATAAGTATTTGATCAATGTCCACTTCCATTTCTCTCAGTGCCTTGGCAACAACAGTAACAGAGCGGTAAATCAACTGCTGACCAGTGTATGGCTGCAGTTACGTATGTGAATTTGTAATCTAAACTTTTATACTCGTTGACTCGTTGGCTCGTTTTTCCATCAGCGGCGAACAGGAAACGGAAATTGCTGCTGTTGGCCCGTTGACAAAAACACGACACTTGCACCTCAAGTTGCCAGGAACTTTCAACTTGATTTTCACAGCAGCAGCAACAACAACGATGGCGGCCAGGACATTATGCGACTGGCAATTGCTTACGGTTTTGTTGCTTTGTCGTCCTGTTGTCCAGTTGTCCTGTTGTCGGGAAACTGAATGTGTCCATGATTGCGATTGCAGGCGGGCGATCGTGTTGTTCCTGTTCCTGTTTTTGTGGCCGTGTGTCCATCGGTCCATTGATTAAGCGTGGCCGGGTGGCCAGGTGGCCTGGAAAAGGACCTTCTCCGCTCTCTTTTGGCCACGCTCACTCAATCAAAGCAAACTAAAAGTTTGCGCTACGGGTTTAACCTCAGTTTGCATTCTTTATGAGTGTTTTTGCTCCTGCTTTTTGCGGCATGCACTTCGAGAATATTCGAGTTAGATTGAACAAAAAAAAAAGGGTTAATATTTAATATCCGGTTTTAGATAGTCTTCGAAAATATTATTTTTAAGTACTTGCAAAAATGTCCTTTATTTTCATTTGTTTTTTGTCGCAAATTTCTTTGTCAGTGTTTCGCTTTCAGCGTGTTTTGTGCTGCCTTTGAATGCTTAATGCAAATTGATTTACCCGCTTCTGTTTCATTTTTTCCACCAATGCAACTTTTGCTTAAACGAATTTGCAACGGCTTTAAGTCGCAATTAAGCCCGCAGAGGGGAGCGTGGAACTTGTTAACTGATTTTACCGACCGCCTCGGCTGTTGCCAGTTGGCTGCACATTTGCCACGGCGCACGAAAATTTTTAACTTAAATTACTTTTCGTAATAACTTTATTTTGTAATTTACGTAAGTAGAAGTAACATTTATGCAGCTGCATAAACCGCCAACGAAAGTAGCTGACAAACTATGACGGTGCACGTAAAAAACTTCGTGCAGGAGCCTTTGCGAATTTTCGCAAGAATTTGCCAGGGGCTGGGGGAAGGAGAGGGCTCCACGAGAAGCTGCAAGTCCTTGGGGGCTGTGTCTTTCATTCGGCCTTGGTCCGCCAAGTTGGTGTCACTCAGCTAGATAATTTGCATACGGAAATGGCGTCCGCTCTTTGATGGTCTCCCTACGATCTTTGGGAATCTATAGGCGAGTCCACCTGTCCCTGGGAATGAGTGAGTGGTAATCCCTTCTGCTCGTACCGCCATTCGGAATTCCGGTGGCATTTTAAATTTTTAATACGGCACTTGGCCGAAGGGAAAATGAGGAAACTCGGGCACGTTGTTTTTCTTTCGCTTGCGTAATGAGGAAAAGTTTTGCTACATGCAATTTGGTCTCTTTTCTCAGTGCCTGGCTCTCGGTACTCTGATGTCTTTGCCGTTCGGTGTACTTGTCCTTGCAAAATGCCATTTGCATTTGCCAAAAGCACAGCCATAACGGGCGAGAAGAAAGCAACACACTTACCTCAATAGTCAAACAAAGCGGCGCAAAAGTGCGGCATACTTTGGGGCGCTTGGCATGCCGAGCATGTGCCCCCCATTCGGTCCACCGTCTGACATACAAATCATTTTGCCGAGTGCCGAATGTCGAGAGTGGGGAGCCGTAATGTAACCGCAACGAGCACTGCGAAAAAGTCCCTTTTAAAATTTAGAGATTCAACCCAGGCATCGGAATCATGGAAAGAGGTTCTGAGATCAAATATTAAAAAAAAAGTTATTTTTTATACAGAGAAAGTTATTTAAAAAGGGCTCGACCTGTTCTCTCTCTCTTTGTTTCCCGCTTTCGGGTTATTCTCTTTCTCGTTGTTATGATCGCTTGCTCGTTGCCTTTACTCGTTGTCTTTTCTCGTCATTCTGCTCGCTCGCCCCACTAACTTTTTTGCTATTCTTTCACCTTGAGGCAATGCATTATTTAAAAATATAATCATAAATATCCTTTTATCCCTCACTGCACAAACAAAAATCGCATGTGAGCCTGCTTTTGTATGCAGGTGAACGCTCGCTTCCTTGCAGCCCGACAAGATGCTTGTCACATTTACATTTTAATTACTGTGACCACTGGCAGAGGGATCCTTTTGGCTGGCAATCGCTTTGACTACTAATCAATAAATCAGAGACACTGGCCCGGCCGGGTCTTATCAATCAAAAGCGTGCCCGGATAGAGGATTCTAAGTTCCCAAGTGTGGGCAACAATTATGCGGACCGGCGGAGAGCGGCTCAAGAGGCACTCAGCCTAGCTGAAGGACTCAAACGGGCAAAAACAGAAGCAGGAGCAGGAACAGGACCCAGAAATGCAGAGGCAGAGCTCCAGCTGGCAAAACCAAACAAAGGGCTGCAACAAATGGCAAAGGGAATCAACGGCAAAAGCGTAACCAGAGTGAAAAGTGTAAAATGCAAAATCTCATTGATGATTGAATGCAGCAGGATGAAGCAGGATCTCCTCGCCAGTTTTTTTTTTTTTTTTTTTTTGCCCCGCTTTGTCTCAGTCTCAATAACGAAATGCAAATACGGCAAAAAGCGAAAGCAAACACACAAATACGCATGAGGAGGAATGCCGTGATGGCAGCAGGATGGCTGGAGGAGAGTGAAAAAGTGGCAGGCAGAACCCAGGACCAAGAGCAAATCGAACGGCACAGAGGCGAAGCAGAAAGCTGCCAAGTGCCCGGCAAGAGAAACTGGCAAAAAGCGGGCTACAAATTGTGACAATAAACCCGGAATCTATAGATGCCCTAACAAGTCGGATTTGAGATTGATATGAAGCCGAACTTGGCCTCGGAACTGGTTGATTTCCATTGAGTTTTAAATGGAATATGATTTATAGCTGTGCACATTCATTTTATAAAATAACCTTTGAATCTCTTAAGATATTGAGAAAAGCATTAAAACAAAAATGACAAACAAAGTCGAAGAGATCAAGGGACAAAACCTACTTTCATATTTCTATAAACATTATTTTGAATAAAAAACATAGTTTATCATTTGTTAAGTATAAATATTTTGCATATGGTTATGGAAATTTGCACTCGACCTCGTACATCAATTCATTAAATGCTATGATCTTGTTGATGCCTTAAATAAAAGTATTTAATATTTAGAACTTATGCAAATAGTATTTAGAAACTAAACTACAAAGGCGAATCTCAGTTTATTAAAATGACAAAAAATCAGCCTTAACAACTTTTTAAAAGTACACAATACACTTCCTTGCTGCAACTGAAGGAGTTAAATAAAAGGAGAGCATAACTTTCAATCGGACCAAGACCAAGTTCATAACCATGCCAAGGGACCTTGATCCCTAGGGTAAATAAAATAAAAACACTAACAAAAAAAAACCAAATGGAGAGAGTGCGATGGATGCTGGGTGTGAGAGTGAGCGAGGGGCAAGGGGGCTGGGGCTTCCCGCACGGCAAAGAAAATGGCGTTAGCTGCAGCGCATAGAATTGCAAATTCAATTTCAATTCAATTGAGCATGTGTTCGCAACGGCACATCCATATGCTCCTAAGTTTCCATCTCCATCTGCATCTGTGTGGGGGACCCTGGGTGTGCGTATGCGTGATGTATCGTGTGTGTGTGTGTGTGTGCGAACGAGGGCATTGTTGCTCCGCTTGTTGCATTGTTGCATTGTCACTTAGGGGCTGAAAGCGATACGGCGTGCAGCTACATCGGCTTTGTCAATAATCAAACTCGATTTAAATCGAACTTTTCGCATTGCCACGCACGAAATGCACAAAATAATTCCCACGATTGGTGATTTTTATTAAATTACACGCTGTGTAAATAATTCGCTCGGCTTTCGCGGCGGCGGCGTCTGTCATTAGGCCGCCCGACGGCAATTAATGCCAATCGAAGCTCATTAAAATTCAAATCCCCTTCCAGTCCCAAAGCCATTATAAACATTTTTGCGCCAAATGTTAATTAGATTTGAATTTGGAATATTTTGCCAGCTTCAGCCTAAAGCAAATAAAATGCGAAAACTAAAACAATGGCAGGACGGGCGACGCGGCGCGGCTCGACGCCACGCTTGCATAAATGCAAACACAAATCGACAAATATTATTTCTATGTGCTCCTAATGATAATGATTTTCGCCGAGCCATCAAAACTGACAGTCCCGAAAATCGGAGATCGGAACTAGAATGCAAATGGTGGCGGCGAATGCGTAATATGGTATAATCAAATTAAAATTAACAAAAACTCTCATGATTGCAAATTAAATGCGGGGAATGGGCGTCAAATTGAAATTGCCAGTCGGCTTATACATATTGATTTGAGGGTCGGAAAATTTATTAGCTGTTAAGCGCGGCAAGCACTGCGAAAATACTGGGAAAATAGAAAAATGGCAGAGCTCGAGTTTCCTCAGTGCGCTGATTGCCAGCCGAGCCAAAAACGGATCAAAAGTTAAATTCCTGTTTGACTTTTCATTCGAAAAATTGGATTTTGCATTTAGCAAAAAACTTTCGCAGCGCAGCCAGCCAGCAGCAGACGGGGATAAGCCGCTCACAGAATGCAAGCCAATGCAATGCTCAACGAAATACGGGGGGGAAAACTTTTTTAGTTCTACAACTAATTTATCAAATTCCAGAGATTTGTTTCGGACTCTCTGTTTGAGTTGGGCTTCGACTTGGCTTACTGATTCCCCAGGCCGAAACACGAGGCCTCAACAATGGCCATAATAATTTCAATTATTTAAGTGACAGCAGCGGGAATAAGCCTGCCAAATACATAAACAAATCCTGTTGTCAATTTGCTAATTGCTGTGGTCTTGCCTTTTAATTGCCGCCGCAGTTCCGTAAAAATAAAAATCCCAACAAAAAATAAAGTCAAATAAGGGAAATGCCCAATAAAAAGGGGCCAAGGACTGTGTGGATTGCGGATTGTGGGTGTGGCCGCTGCTGCCCTCGGGCGTTGCTGGCACAATTGAAGCGTGTTATTAGCTCTAATTGTTATAAAGCCCTTTTAATTGGGTGTCTGATAAAGTTGCGCCCAAAAGAAGGCTGTGCAGCCTCCAGAGATCCTAGCTTTGGCATTCACCTTAATGGAAAAAAGGGGCTTTCTGTGAAACCCATTAAAGAGGGTGCGAGAGTGAGGCAGGCTTAACAATTTCCTTTTTCTCATGAAAACTCATGAAACTTTTCGAAAAGTATTTTTCACACGCGCCACACTGCGTATGCGTAATCTTAGGTAACCGCAAAATGGAAAAGCAGCAGGCGAATGGGCGGAATTGGGCATTTGTTTTTCCAGGACGAGCATTTTATTTTAAGCATCTTGTTAACACGGTTTCATCGTGTGGCTTAATTAATTTTCAATGTATTTGCGGGAAGCAAAAAAAAAATAAAACGAAAGACCCAGAACCCAGGAACGCTGCGAATCAACGTGCTCGAGCATAAAAACAGACGCTAATCTACTTCCAATTAAGTACAGGAGAAATTCACATAGCTGGGAGTACAGGTCCAGGTGAATTAATTTGAATTTATAACGAACGAAGCTCTTAAGATCCTAGCATATTTATTTTAAATAGTAAGCTGCTAGGTGTACCAATGCTCTGATGAGTGCTCTTTGAGCTTATTCAAATTTAAACCTATCCAAAATATTTGATGTAAAAATCGTTTAAGGATTTTATTTTCAAAATACATTAATTAGATTTGAGTCGCATATACATTATTAATTGTGTCTCCCAGCCCCATTTAAAATCCTGCCGCTGGAAGCCCTCGATTTAGCTATATTTGGATTAGGGGAGACCATTTCCCGAGTCACCAGAGAAAACAGCTGCTGCGGTCAGACACTTGCCGCGCCGCGGATTGAGCTCAAGACAAATGATGATGCATAAATAACGCGCCGATAATCCCAGTTAAAAGCTCTAACATTTGTTTGGATTTGCTTGTCGCTGCTTTCCAATATTTGCCTTATACACATAATTTCTCGCTATTATTTTGGCCACCGTCGCCGCCACTCATCTGGCGGTTAATGTCGCCCGATTTCACGGCGGTGTCAAGATGAATGGCCCTCGATTTGTTATCGATGTCTGGCGGAGCGGTTTATTAATACGGAGCAGGTCCCGGGAATGGCAAGGTGGTTGGAGATCGAAGTACTGCCCACATTTCAAAGCGATTCCCAGGACTAAGTCGTGGATTGGGATAGGTATTCCATAATCGTTTGCGGACGTGGAGTTGTCATCAATGCAAATACCACGCAGCGCACTTGTCAGCGCCATCTACATCCTCGTTTTCGTCCACATCCACTTCTCGGAATCGTCCTCGTCCTGCAGCTTGGCTACATCGATGGCGTCGCATGATTGATCAAGTGGGTGCGTGCCAGGGACAGTGTCAAGCTGGCTGATGCACTCACCGAAAAAATGACTTCTGGATTAAAGAAAAAATAAAAAATATTTGTTCTATATTCTATTTAATATTTCTATTGAAAATTCTAGACATTCCCTTTATTACATGATATGTAATAAGCTTTGATACGTTTTCTTATAAATTACAACTTATTTAAGGGCCACTCCTTTTCTCAGTGGCAGGATGCAGCGGGATGCTCCTAGGCGGAGTTCGCTGCCGAACCATTTTTCTGACATTTAGTTGACAGCGCAAATTTTTGTTTGCTCGTAATGTGGCCCGGACATCTGGTACCCCCCGTTCCTTCCATATTTCCCATATACATATGTATATACATATACATATCCCTGATCCATACACGACGCTTGCTCGAGTGTTGCGAGAGCCATGTGAGTGCTTAAAAAGCATTTCACGCCGCGCCCAACGAGGACTGGGAATGGGACTCAGTAGTAGTTTGAGGCGAGGGCGAGGACGAGGACGAGGACCTGATTTGACATTTATCACTGCACTGGCGACTTTCGATTTTCCGCTGGCCGCCAGGAGCGGAAAATGTGGCAGTGATGGCATTGATGGAGCCGTTTGAGGCATGCCAAACGCACTGTGGCGGCTGTTTGGCAGCTGGATGCGAAATTTTAATGAAAACTGTCAGCGAGTGGCGAGTGTAGAGCCCGGACAAATGTGATAATCCAATTGGCAGGCACTGTGGCAGTGCGAGCATGGGATAGCAAGCACTGTGGCAAAGCCCGGTCTTGTCTAATGTAATTCGTGATTCAGCATAAACTGCCGCTCGGGCACGCCCATCACGCCCCCCAAATGGATTTATTGGCAAGCCCTAAAAGTTGGCCATGCACTGGAAAAAGTAACTGCATCAAAGGCTAGGTATAAATCTAGCTAAATCAAATTAAATATTATTTACTAATAGCATTATGACACTGTATTAAAAACTTCATTAATTGGCGCATTAATTAGAAGCTTGACAGCAACCATAGGGTTTTGCCTAAGTGCGAGCAAGACGACTATACGGCACTTTCAATGAGAGATTTAATACATTAATTGCTCATTACTTGAAAAACTTATCGGTTTACCGAAAAAAATACCATACAAAAAAATGAATTCGATAGAATATACCGTCTGTAATTCATTAAATTGTATCTAAAAAGTATATTAATGTCTCATTAGACAAAACGGTCTCACAGAATATATTGGTTTTTGCTGAAGGCTTGCCATAATTTTCAGCAACTATACTGCACAAAAGCAGTATAAATACACAAAATAAATAAGTTTTGGGTGGCATGGGTTTTCCGCCGTGAAATTGTGTAATTATTATGAATTAACTAAATCTATGTACACGAGCTGGTGTAATAATCAGTGTAAGGGCTTTCATATTAATTTCTGCAGGAGTGTTTGCACGAGGACTTCAGAAATTGATAATTATGTACTGCGAATTCTGGCCATTGTTATTGTTATACCCTTGCAGAGGGTATTATAATTTTGACCAGATGTTTGCAACGCAGTGAAGGAGGCATCTCCGACCCCATAAAGTATATATATTCTTGATCAGCATCACCAGTCGAGTCGATCTAGCCATGTCCGTCTGTCTGTCCGTCTGTCTGTCCGTCTGTCTGTCCGTCTGTCCGTCTGTCGGTTTCTACGCGAACTAGTCTCTCAGTTTTTGAGCTATCGGGCTGAAATTTCCAGCATAGTCTTATTTCTTTAGCACGCAGTATATATGTCGGAATGACCGAAATCGGACTACTATATCCTATAGCTGCCATAGGAATGATGGCGAAATTAATGTAAAAAAAATTTAACTTCTCTGTTTTTCAACGTATTTCTATAAATTTTCAGACATAGCAGTTTTTTATGGTTCTAGAATTACGGTTTTAATTTCATTAAGATCGGACCACTATATCATATAGCTGCCATAGAAGCGATCGGTCAATTTATATGAAAATGTAAAATTCTACATGTAAAATGTAAAATTTACAAAATTCTATATTTTTTCAACATTACTAAAATGGTTCGATTTTCAATGATCCAATTGCAGACTGCAAGGGTATACCAACTTCGGTTTACCGAAGTTAGCTTTCTTTCTCGTTTACCTTTTAAATTAGTCTGACCGTAGTCGCAGTACGAAAAAAATACGAACCAAAAAATACATATAGTTGTCTCTTTCAAGGTTCTAATGAAGTAGCTAATTAATGAAAACTTGTGCCCTGTATCATAGCCGTATAAGCAAAGGACTTTCTATAAATAAGTTTTGTTAGATTACTTTAATTACTCAATGTTTGAGTAATTTTATGGCAAATATTCCCCATTAGAACTTTGACTTTATTTTTGCAGTGTGATTGAAACAGAGATTGGGCTGGGGCTGGGTCTTAGTCTGGGCATGGTGCTGCTGCTGGTACTGGGACACTATCAAACGGTCGGATAGGCCAATTGCCAATTGTCAGATACAATTTATTCCCGCTCCCCTGGTTGCTGCCACGGCTGCACTAAATGCGAATTGAAAATAAAATATTACACAGAGATTGCAGCAGCAGAGGCAGTGGCAGTGGCAGTGGCAGTGGCAGTGGCGTGCGAAGGGGGCAGGCTGGAGGTCAAAGGACAGCCAGATAGCGATGGAAGGACGAGACAGAAGGGGACCGAAGCACCGAAGACAAACAAACAGCCAATGCAGCAAACAGTAACACGATTATGCCCATGGCCATGAAGGGGAAGCGGGAAGGGATGCAGGAGGCGACGATCATCAGGAGCAAAAGGAATCGTAAAACAAAAGCGCCAGATAGTTTGCAGCGGCGACGCCAACTACAACATGGAATACCTCACTGCTATAGCTTCTGATTCTGCTGCCGATTCCGATTCCGATTCTGATTCCTACTCCCTGGTCCCTGCTCCCTGTTACTCCTCCTACTCTTAGTCCGGCTGCTGCATCTGCCGGTGATTGTGGGCGCCATTGGAAGCAGCGCCAATCGATTGTGTGCATTTTTTCGGTGGCGTTAAGTGTTGGCTCTCGGGAAAATTCGGGGGGATGGGGGGCTTGAAAAATGCAGGGGGAAAATGCTGCTGCTGCTGCTGTCGTCGTCCTGATAGCAAACTCAGACAGACTGCACCAGCAATTCCAGAGGGCCGCGGGGGCAGAACGCAGCGCAGTAGCGTCATCGATGGCTGTCCTTGGCTATGGAAGCACATTGGGCTGGTCCTTGAAGACACCAATATGGCTCAACTTTTATATTGAAAATCTTTAAATGGGAAATAAAATATTAAAAATAAATGAAAGTTCATTATCAAGGCCTGACTATAAAGTAGACTTTCAGCTGGGTGGTATTATATTGTACGTTCACATCTATCAATTAAGGTGTCACTTAAACAAGGTTTAATAATAAATTAATTAAAGGAAATATTACTTTTACCATATGGGTAATTTTTGTTTATTTAAATTCATTGAAATATTTGTTACCTTCACTTACGTAAGTCCTTAAAAAAATACTCAAACAATTTCCCAGGACTATTTTACACAAAACTCATGTACTTCCTGGCTTTTATTTCTTCAATCCCTCAATTGGTTTCAATATAAATTACTGAATAATAATTCAGTAATAACCAGAATTACCTGATAGTTAAGTCCAGACCCCTAGTTATATGGTGGGTCCACCCCAACATCGAATCATCCCGCTTTTGGGGGCGGAGACAGATGGAGATACGTGCGACGCGCAGTGCAGTGACACCTTGAGGCGCTGTTGGCAAACTATAGAAATCACATAAACGCCACCCGGCTCCTCCTACTCCTGCTGCCGCCTGCCTCCTGCTGTCCTGCTGCCCGAATAAGTCCAGGTCCTGGCCCGCATTCACACATTCAGGAAAAAAGTACCACCAAGAAGATCAGTGGCAGCCCACATGCAGTGGCTGTGGAGAAGGAAAAAGAAGGAAACGACAGTAAATGCAACGTAAAAATGCATAAATCCGTGGGATTTAAAGATTTCGCCGGAATTTGTGATTTCTCGCATTCGCCTTTTTTTTTTTTTTTTTTGCACGTTTCGCTTGCGGCTGCCGGTTTGCCTTTTGTTTTTAGTGTCGTCCGCCCGCTACTTTTTTGGGGCGTGACTGGATTTACGCGCTGCCTGTGTGTGTCGGTGTGTCCCGGTGTGTAAGGATGTGCCGGTCCGTACTGGCTGCTAGACGAGTCCTTCTGGCAGTCCCAATTCCCCGCTTTGACTGTTTAACACGCGCAATCAGCAACGCTACAAATTTCATATGACATTTTAAGTTGTTTTGCATTGCCGCGCCCCACAAAACGCCAAAGCATTTCAGCGATTTGCTTTCAGCGGCGAAAATCCTCGACAGCGCTTTGTGCCTCACATTTCCCTCTGACTTTGGGGCACAATATTTCCACGCCCGATTTCCCGCCCCCATACCCCATTGTTCCACTTTGCAGCTCCAGTTTGAATATATAGTTTTTTTTATGTTTCAAATGCAGATTTTCTGATTCATTTTTTGCTTACCCTCCACTGATGCTTATTGCGTGTGGCGCGTTGCGAGTTGCATGTTGCACGTTGCCGATGATTGCTGGTGGCACGCAGCATTATCTGTGCCCAGGAGCCAGTCACCATGTTGGTGAATCCAATTAATTGGCAAAAATATTCTGCCAATACAACAACTGCGCGAGTCTAATTGCGGAATCGTGTCCGTGCCCTAATTGATTTCAAATCGAATTTATTCTAACAAACGTGGACGTCTCGAGGGCACAGTGCATTATTGCCAACCTTTCAGCATAAATAACTATAAATAAAATGAATAGTTTATAACTATATCAACGCAATAAGCTTACGATTGCAAATGAACAGCTGTCAGCTGTGGGATTTTAGGAAATATGCTTTTAACGGCATTTAATGTATAAAGGATTTTCTTTTAAGGGATTTTAAGCTGGAGCTTAAATGTTATGCTTTTTTTTTTTAAGACATTTAATAATTTGATTCGAATTTAGTATGTGCTTAAATGCTATTTAAAGTGAATTTTATTTAATACTAAACATCTTAGTTTTGATGGTAAATATAATTTCACCTTTTTGCAACGGAATGTCCTGCAATTTTCGCTCTTTAAGCTACTTGATTTAATGAACTGTTGGCTTGGCCAATTCACGATTGGCAACGCACATATTTACAGTCTCCCCTCGCTTTTTATCTCTTTCTCCCTCGACTATCTGTCTGCTGTCCCGCTTTGACTTTTGTGCTATGCGTTTCAAACAGTTTTGCAATGTGACAGCGTACAAACGAGCGTTAACTGAGAAAAATTATGCCTTTTTGTAATGATAAGCCGTATTAACTGATAATAAATATTTACCAAAAGGCGAATAAAAACCTTATAGAATTGTCAATATTAAAAAAAAAAAATAATAATAATAATAATGTTTAGTTCTGATATAATAAGCACAACTATTTTGTATAAACATATGTACATATTATGAAATGGTTATGAAATTCCTTAAAAAAGGCGACTAAAACTGTGTTACAAAATATTATCTGGGAATTCTATATGAACACTAGAACCTCTATCATTTTATTGCAGACTTTTAGGTACCAATTTAAACGATTTTCAACGAGTAAAAATTATAACATATTTTCGGCAGGTCGGAAATATATATATAGTAATATAAACGCTTCTTCTTGACAGTTGAATTGAATAGTTACACTTAAAGGCTTCTCTATGTGAAAAATAATCGAAAATAGTTTTCACAAATATTTTGTACGATTTTTTTCTATGTGTGATGAAAATGTGAAGTGGGAGAAATTCCGGCAGAACAGCACGAAATTATTTAACATGTAAATCAAGGCAGAGGCAGAAGCGAAAAATCTAACAGAGCTCAGTGCGAAACTTTTTTAATTTCAAAGCAAATAGCGGAGGGACGGCGCGCCGGTTCGGGGCTCGGAGCGGGAAGAGGAGTTTCGGGTCAGTTGGATGGGCGGGCGTGGCGCTTTTGCGGATTATGAGGCGGCGACGGCGGTGGCGGCGGCGGCAGTGGCGAAATCGCGATGATTATAGTCACGTACTTGTCGCCCCGCCTCCCTGCACTGCACCGCCCTGTACCGCCCAGCCTTGTAATTACACATGTGCGAGCTTGCTACATATGTGTGTGTGTAGGTTGGCAAATATTGACGCTCAACTTTTATTTACGCACACAAATGTTCAAGTTTCTAACAAAAGATAAATATGAAGTATTCTAAATCGTTGCCATGCCGGGCTCGTACTCCTAGTCCCCCGGATCACTCTCCCGCGTATCGCCAGCTCGGCACTCTGTGCCATTTACTCATTTAACTGACAGTTAAAATTACAAACGCTTATCATGTACCAGAATCATATCATACGGAATAATTTATTATGCCCAACGCTTAATGTAATTCCCGAGCAGCGAAATTTTCGCTTCACATGCGGATGAGTGCGGCGCGGAGGAGGATGTGTGTAAGGAGTGTGTGTGTGTGTGTAGACTGGGGAGGGGGGGAGAGAGTCCTGCCGACTGGGGTGCCTGGGTGTCTGTGTGTGCGCCGGTTAACTGACTGGTTTTGTCTTTGAGATAGATGGAATAAAGTGCGCAACATACAAAATGAATATGTGCGCGCACACACACATAGTTTTATTTGCTCAGCTTGCCTTCTTTCATTTGAAACCCTCGCGTAATAGACATCGCACATACACATAGATACTACACACATATAAAAAAACATAGAAAAAAAAATGGTGGGCAAAAATTGGCTAAAAAGAATCTTATTCAGGCTTGTTTTGAAAGAAAGAGGGTTATGTTCAGCAAAATAAAGTATTTTATAAAAAAAAACGTTCATAAATTAAATGTAATGAGTACTTTTTCTTGGTAATCATGGTAATATTTATATACAAATGTAATACCTTTTAACGATTAATTTCAGGGATTAGTAAAAAAGAATGTGAGACCTTATCACCTTATTACATTTAACTTTAATCTAACTATTCAAGCTCAACCACACAAAATGCTGCACCGTAATACGTGCCCCAAAGGAAAACTAGATGGTTAGATCTGTAGAAATTGCAGGAAAGGAGGAGGAGGGGCATCAGCTAAACAATTTTTTTAATAATTAAATATTTATCTATTTTTATTTAAATATTTATCTACATAGTAATATATTTTAAGCCAAAAAACGGATTTCTGCAGATTGTTAGTTTAAAATAAAATATTATATTTACCGCCCTTTAGACTCTTAAGAAATATATTAAACTTTCTCCCAGTGCATGCTTGTGTGTGTGCCGGGTTTATGCTCCGCACCCTGAGGTTAATTAAGATTTTGCCATGCATTTGTTTGAACAAATCGTGTTTGTGCTCGGAGAAGTGTGCGAATCCAGCCGAGTCAGCGAAATGAAAAAGTTTTATTAGTTGTAATCCCTAATTAAATTAAAACTGTTCCCTCTAATTAAATGCGGGCTCAATGCGTGATATTTGATGAATGTTGAATAAGATTATTAGGCGAGGCCCAGCACATTTCATTATTTATTGGGGAAATGATACAAAATGTAAGGAAGACCCCAAGGCGATAAGTGAATATTTCTGTTAACGGCTTAATTCAGATGCGGATTGTTCTGAGGAGCTTTATACAACTAAAGTATTTTAAGGTGATTAAAATTTAATATATCTCATATCTGTTTCCATAGGAACAAGGCAGTGGCCATAAATTGGTTATTTGTACGGTAGAAACTTTTATTAATATGCTGATATATTAATATTTTCCAATGAGGCATAAATAATTCTGTGATTAATTCAATTTCGTTTGGTGTTTTTGTTGATCAATGAAAATATTAATTATTGAATAAACATGAGCGTTAATCAATTAATGCAACGAGCTTACAGTCATATTAACCGAATAGCAAAGAATGCAGTAGCCAAGCTCAGATATTCAGGAGGATTACCTCTAAAAACTAAAATTAATTTTGGATGAAATTAGTCAATTATACTTTTTTTGTAATCTTATTCTTTTAACACGAAAACAATTATTGGTTAGTACAAATTAAGAACGTATATAAATTTTAAATAGCCGTTTCCATCGCCAAATGACCAGCTACGAACACTCATTCTTGCGCGTGGACACGCCTACGACCAGGGCGTAGCCGGGTTTAAAGGGATCCAGGATCACCAGCTCGAGGGGCTTCAGCTGCTGGAGCATCAGACGCTCGGCCTCGGCGGCAAAGGCCTCCATGGCGGGCGCCCTGCTCTCGATGCTCGGTCCGTGCAAGAAGGCCACAAAGTGTCCTGCGGGCGCCAGGAAGTGGCGGGCATTCAGCATCAGGGATCGCACCTGGTCCGCCTGCGGCAAGTCGCTGAAGATGACATCGATGCCGGCGGGCACCTGGCGGCAGTACTTGTACGGCATCGTGGCGTCCTCGATCACGGGCACGATGTTGGGCCGGCGACTGGCCAGCCCCGCCAGCTGACGTCCCGACCAAAGGCCTCGCTCCACGGCATAAACCACCCCCGTTTCGCCCACAATGTCCGAGACGTGGGACACCGTGCGCCCGAAACCGGCGCCCAAATAGAGCACCTTGGCGCCGCTATGCAGGTGCAGATTGTTCACACCGCACATGATGCCGGCGGCCAGCTTGGACTGGAACGGCGACCAGGAGCGGAACTCGCAGCGCTTGCCCCGGAACTCCGCCAGGATCCGCTGCTCTCCGTAGTCATCCGGACTGGAGCTCGTGTTCCGGGTAAGCAGTTGGATGGCATCGACGCTGTTCCGGAACAGGAAAACGCCGCTGTGCCGGTGTGGCCCCAGGCTTTTCATGCTGGCAATGGAACCAGCGCCCTCTACATTGTCCTCCTGACTCTGAGCCTGAGCCTTGCCCGGGCCTGGAGCCTGACCCGAAGCAGGCATTGGCTTGGAAGCTGCATCGCCCGAATCTTTAGTCTTGCGGTTGGAACTCTTGCCTGAGTTCTTGGTGAGCCTCGAAGAGGGTCTCGAAGAAGGTTTCGAGGAAGGTTTCGAGGACGGTTTCGAGGTGGGTTTCGAAGTGGGCTTCGAGGAGGGTTTTAAGAAGGTTTTTGATGACGGTTTTGAGCCGGACTTCGGGGAGGCTTTCATGGAGGGTTTTGTGGTGGGTTTGGCGATGGGTTTGGGAACAGGCTTCGGAGAAAGTTTGACGAAGGGCTTGCCGGAGATATTGGCCGGAGTACTCGGAGGTGATTTCCTCCAGCCAGCTGCTCCCACAGTTACCTTGTTGCCGCGGCGCCGCTTGCCCATCGGAGCGAATGCAATCAGATCGTGTGTCCAAATGCTAGGCTCGCTCACCGGATCGGATGGATTCCACAACTTGGAATGGGTTCTCCAGGTAAATAAAGTAAAAAGTGATACTAACTTATTTTATTAAAATTCCATTTTGACGGCAAACCGAACGCGTAGCTATTTGTCTATATTCTCATTCTTTATTCCATATTCAGGATTATTATTCTAAGATCAAACAAAAACACCTCTTAACGAGGTGAGGAAAAAGTGACGATGGCACATTCAACTCAAACAATTTCTGATACCACATTTTGTGACGATTAATAATTATTCATACAAACATATTTACATTTTTTTTTTATTAGTTTCAAAATCGGCACGCTGCCTGTTTTGCCTTTTTAAATTTTTTAGCTAAGTGCCGATTTTGAAACGAATTAAAAAATGTTTAAATATTTGTGTTTAAACTAGCGAGAAACCCAAAAATTCGTAAAACAAAAAATGTTCAGCTCGAGCTGTTTAATAAAATAAAAGTAGTTCCAGGACTCTAAAACAAAAAAATCGACACACAAACAGACATACAAACAACAGGACAAACGTTCTCATTTCGGAAAGGCCGTTAAAATTAAAATTGAGTATCTTTTGTACGGAGTATCGAATCGGGATGATTGAGGTGTCATTCGACGAGTATTTAAAGCTAGATCACAACAACATTAAAAAATTTTTTTGCTCCACCGGCCCCAATAGCTCAAATTTTCAAAATTTTCAATTTCGCACTTTCACTCCCATTTTTCCTAAACTAATCAGTTTTTGAAAAATCTTAGTATGCAGTTTCAAGAAGGTTTACAATACCTTTCGATCAAGATATGGATGGTTCCGATCGGACTATCGTCGATCGGACTATCGTAGCAGATTTTCAATTCTACGGCTGTATATAGTAGTCTCCTTGCGCACCACAGTCTCGGTGCTCATCGTCACTACGTGGACTGCCGTCCACAGTGATCTAAGATCCTTAACGATTTAAATAGCATTTCTAGGGTTTTTTTCCTTAATTCCTAAATAAAAAGCGAATGGGTAATCGCAATAAGCTATATTTTCCATTACTGAATATGCATAAATGGTAATCATTATAAATTGTATTCATAACTCACCCTAGAGGCCGACTTTTTATGCGAATAATAATTAATTTTATTCGCCGCCAGCGAAATACTCTGGAGGAATGCACAGGGCGGGAACAAAAAATGAAAAAGGGGTGGACGAATGCGGGCCAAAGGTCACTTGGGGGTCCAGTCGATATGCCGCGCGTGGGAAGTGTAGCCGCAAATGCTGCACATAATTTAACAAAGTGAACTGTACCGCGCCAGCAACAACATCTGGGCAATAATAATGGCCCAGAACACGAACAAAACAAGAACAACAACCGGCACAGCAACATTTCGACTTCATTTTGTTGTGGTTTTTCTTTTTTGGCTCTCTGCCCCTCTCTTTCTGGCAATGTACATAAAACTTTTCGGGCCACTACAATTTTTAATGCACTCTCTGACATTGGTTAAGGGGCCGAAGGGGGGGCATTCTGGCGAACAAGCAAATGAAACTCAAGTGCATGTAGCACTGGCCGGGCCAAGTGGTACGGTGTAAAAAAGGAAGAAACAAAATCGTAAGGTCCCAGATCGACTCCGGAAATGCCCTTTGCTTTTCTTAAGATTCCCTGGAAGATTCCATCTATTCTAAGGGGTTTAAATACGGGATTATATTTCGTATTGAGGGGTAAGGAATATTTTTATTTAATGAATGGAAGTTTGGAATAAGAAATGAAGCTCGACCATCGTTTGCCTGCTCTCGCTTCTTTTCCTCTCGAATTCGTTACTCGTTGCTCTTTTCTCATTCTAGTCGTTTTGATCTTTGGTTGTTGTTTAGGGAATTTTTGATGCAGTTGTTATATGTATAACACTTTTGAAAATCTTAATCATTATAAAGATGAAGATTGATTATACTTGCCCAAAAATGGAGTCCTTTTTGATTATTAATATCTATTATGATACAACAATTTTTATTAATATTATTATTATATTAGTTTAGTAATTTCTTAGATCTAATTATTTACCTATTAATTTTTCAGTATTTCAATTTCGTAGGATTTGAATTCATAAAAAATAATTTGTAGTACCCACTATAAGAGTATAAAAGCAAACCGACGGCGAAAAACATCACAAAACAAAGAAAAAAGCAACAAAAATAGAGAGAAGGAATGAAATAAAACAGGCACAAGAAAGGCCAGAAAAAGAAAACAATAATAATACACCAGGGGGCGTGGGCGAAAGGCGGGGAAAACTCAGATTTTTAATAAACTTGCCGCGGCTCCTTGCTCGCCTTTCTCCTTCCGCATTTCGCTGCATACTTTTGGGCGCAGCGACAATAGTCGCATTATTGTTGCCGCAGCGGCTGCTTATTTACGAGTATTTGCCTAGGAATGTGGCGAGAGCGTCTTGCCAAGTGGCTGAAACCCCTCAAAAAAAGAACACCCCACCACCGCCTGCCCCCCTCATCCGCATAATGAGCCAGCCGCCCCCCACCGATTGCCAGACGATGGCAGTTCATGAAAAATCAAGAGCCAAGAAGTTTAAGCCACCCGCACCGCAGATCCGCCAAAAACTTTGGCCCCATCAACATTTCATGATCATGTTTGGAGTTTATTCGGGAATGGACTAGAGGGGACCAGTTCTCGGCCATGTCGGTACCACCTACACGACACGTCGACTGCAACTCCATAAAACCGCTGGGAACCGAGATGACACCACACGCCCGTATGTCAGACCTTTAGCCAAAGAGTTGTGCTTGCTTGACACGGTATTAAATAAGACACAATTGTTATTATTTTTCTTATTTTTAACTATAGTTTTAGAGTCCAAAAGTAAAAAAGCTTTTAATTTTATTAGAGACAACACTGCGAATGAGTAGTGTTTATTAAAAAATATAAATATATATCAAATATTAACGTTAAGATGCTAAGAGAAGCTTAGAGCCCATTTAGCTCAATTTTTTAGACCTAAACATAAATTGTACTTCTATATCCTGTATATATTTATATACTATGTCCATAAAAAAGAATGAACTCACACCTTGCAAGGTCTTTTTAAAACGATTTGCTTTCTAATTATTAATTAATTAGTAAATTACAGAAGCTTTTACTGACTTGTATTATATTCTCTCAAAATGAATATTATAACATGTTGTTAGTAGATTTAAAATTTAATTAATTAGTAGTTAACAGAAGCATTTACTGACTTGTATTATATTCTCTCAAAATTAATATTATAGCATGTTTTTAGTGGATTTAAAATTTTACCAATATATATTTTATACATTACCTTCAGGTGGTACTTTTAGGATCAACAACTTTGGCCATTTTATCGTAAGGACGTCGCACATCTTGTCTCCGTATCACATGGCCATCAGCTGTGTGAGGTGGAACCTGCTGCCCTTCCATAGCTTGCTTAACGTGGCCAGAACGTGATGGCTGGATGGCAGGGGGTGCAGCGGGACAGCGGGACAGCGGGACAGCGGGCCGGGCGGTGGGAATGCATTTTTAAAATACTCGCGCGCATTTTCGCAAATGGCAACAAACGGCGCCAAGTTTAGCAGCTGCGCTGCCTTCGGGCGCTGTAAAATGCAAAATCCAAATGCCCTGCTCCCTCTTTCCCATCGCCTGGCATGGCTTTTGGCATAACATTTTTAGCATATTTGTTGTAGTCTAAACACGTGACAAGAGTGCGAGTGTGCGAGAGGGCCATTAGTCCCTTGGTCATGCGCTGGGTACGGAAAACTCACGTGCCATCTACGGATATGCAGCTATTGCCGAAAAATAACAAAAAAATAGAAACAGAACAAACTTTACCGCAAGAGCGTCGCCGGCGACAACAACGGGAATATATGAGAATGGCCTTTGGCCAGGGGGAAATAGCTGCGGTCATACATTTCCCATTGCATTGGCATACTTCTCGGCCCACATTTTAATCAATTTTCAGATATTTAAGTACGATGCATTCGAGGGTCACCACATGGGAAAATCACACTCTGCTGTGTATAAAATGTATACTTTAAAAGGCCTTCTAAATACCACAAAAAAAAAAAATCAACATTTTTGTTTTATTTATAAATTGCTTTTTTACATATAAAATAACTGACATTTTCCAAAGTTCCACAAATTTTTAAACATAATAAACATACAAATTATGTCATTTATCAAGGTAATACACGTATTGCATTCCTGAAGAACTAAAGGCGTAATCGGATTTAGGGTCACATTTCACAAAAGTTTACGAGCTCTCCTCGTGGCCTAGGACAAATCCCATTGGAGAAAAGGCGACAATAATGCCTGAAATTAAATAAATATGCTCGAATATTTTCAGTTTATGGCGATGTAAGTTGGAGGCAAAAGTGCACGCCATATATTCGATAAATACTTGAATATTAAATCAGCTTAATGCGGTCGAACGCTCGAAAGCGGGGGGCGTAAACGTGGGCGTGGCCCTCCACCTAGCCGCGCTCATTGAGCTCATTAAGCCCATAAGCTTTATTGATTTTTAACAAGCTCCTACCAGTGGCAGGCCGGCGATGTCAATTTACAAAAAATAATTATTGCCAGCCGAGCAGAGTGGAAAATGCATTTGAATTGATTTGAGTTGATTTTATTTTTAACACAATTTAATTTAAGCATTTAACCGGCAGATTCCAGGAGGCCATTAAGAGCAAATCGAGTGCATTATCGACTGATACTTATATCGGTATTTTTCTGACAGGTTTTATGGTTTTTTTTAAATGCTTTTAACAGAATGAAATAAATGGCAATATCATTGGTTTAAATTATGGAACTTTTCTATTTAATTTTAAAAGATAAGGATTTCCTTATTAAAGTATTTTAATATATTTTCAGAACTTCCCTGAGACTTGGATTTATTTGCAGTGCTTGCAACAATGGCTGTTTTTCCCCATCAAGATGACAGGAGCACAACAAACCACATTCCAACATTAACATCAGCCCAGCTGTCAGCGGCAGAAGCTGATATAGCAGCGAAATTGGTAGCAGCAGCAGCAGCCAGGATGAGATAACCCTCGATTTGGCCTTGCCAGGACCAGAAGCAGCAGCTGCAGCTTCTGTGAGTGACTGATAACTGCAGAATTCGCCATTTGCCACTCCACCCCTTTAACTGCCTTTTTGGAAGCACAACAAATGAAATCGATAAGAAACTAAGCGGCTTGCCGGCGAAATTCCATTTCTTTTCGAAGCGGAGCTACAAATGCAGCTGCGGCTTAAGCCGCTGGATGCAGGTTCCCGGCTGCAGGAGGTTGCATCCCGGCATGTCTGCCGGCCAAAATGCGGCCATCAGCGACAAAGACTGGCATGTGGCTAATAGGATTTGGCCTGGCTGCCGGCAAATGTAGTTTTCAATTGTCTACTCCGCTGCACAAGGCCGCCGAGAGTTAATGCCACACTAAGCAGCCAAACTGTGGGCTTAAGCGAGCGATTTAGCTGTGAATTGGGAGGGTTTAAGAACACATTTTAATTCAAAGACTTTAATAAGGAAGTTACAAGGTTTTAAAGTCAATTGGATTACTAATAGTGCCCTAGATTGATCCTCCTATAAATTTATTTATGATAATTAAATTAACCGTTTTTGATATTTGCATTCCATACCATATACACTTAACTGTAAAATTACCTTTTTTTCGGGATTATCTACTCTAAATTTATCATATTTTATGTGGACTTAATTAATGTCCTGCAAATTCCCTAGAAATTCCTTTAAGAGAAACATTCACTTCACATTACCAGAAGGCTGCTGTTATCCTTGCACATTCTGTTGCTGCTCTGGAAAAAAGTCTCCACTCTGTTGGCTTAACAGAAAAGGACTTTAACAGCGACCACAAAGCGACAAAGTAACAGGAGCAGCATCCCATGATTTATTGGCAAGAAGAGCGAGTCCAAGAGAGACACCGCACCCAAAGACAGCCTCTCTTCAGAGCTCCATCTCCGGGAATCTCCATAGGTATATTTTTCTCTTCGAACAGCGGCTTTTCCGAGGAAAAATTCAGCGAGCGGAAACGAAGCTGCGCCGCCGAAAGACCTTCGACCATGGCATCAAAGAGTTGATCCGGATCCGTGAAGGAATCCCGAGTGCCGAGTCCCGGAGTCCGCACGCCGGAGTCAGTTTCACGGCAACTCTGGTGCGGAGCGGTACGAAGGGTGAAGCGTTTACCGAGCGGAGCGGTGCGGTGAAGTTTTGTCAACAAAAGAAAGGCAGAATCCGAGGCGCGAAGCATTAGTTAAAGTTTAGAGAAAGATAAAGTCTTAAAAAATATCGATATTACCTACCCAAAAGGCTCCTCGGGGGAATTATGCCTTTATGCAGATCGAGGTAAACTTGGTGCCAAATGCATTGGCAGGAAACCATAAATATTTCAAGGGTCATGTGGAGATTTTAGACAGCCCGAGTGTGCGAGAGAGACTGTGTGTGTGGTGTGTATGTGTCATTTAAGCCAGTCAATGAAATGTTTGTTAATTATGTATGTGTTTACATTACATTGCCATTAAGTAATTAACTCAGCTCCGAGCAGAGCTGTTTAAGTCACTATCTCAGCTACGTGTGTGTGTGTATGCTCCATTTAGGGTTCGCCGACTGTGAGTGTGTGAGTGCCTGACATTGTCTCCGTCGATGGGAAACATGTTGCGTATACGCCATGTTAATGCACAACAAATTGAGAGCAAATTGATATGCCAAACAGAGTCGGAGCAAGTCGAGAAGCAATTGCAACTGCAAATACTAATGGAACTGGAGCCAGTCAAGAGCCGGTCGTTGGGCCATTAATATAAACACATATATTTCCCACATAATTGCGAGACATTGCCTCGGGGAAAACGGGCGTTGTGAGTCCTGCAAGGAAGTCAGCACAATGCAGTTGTCTAATTGCATAAGCGAGGATTGCTCTCTGAGCCGAAATAGTCGAATTTCCATTGTTTTGCCTGTGAAAAGAATTTTGTCCATTTGCATTCGTCTTTGATTCGATTCCGTATCTGTCATGTACATGTTAAAGTGGCATTCCCTGCTCCGGGAATTGCCAATCATATTTCTGTCCAAATATTTTTATTGGCTCCCTTTGCATCCATTCAAGCTGACATCGATGGCTCCGAGAGATCATGTCAATCAACAATTTAAATTGCAACGAAACAATTCAATTAGCAAGTATTCCATCCAGTCTATGGTCCGAAACAATGCTATTTGACAACGATTTTCGTTTGCTTGCTCAACCAAAATGCAAGATAAAGCATTACAGTCAAAGCATTGTACATATTTTTGATTTTTAAAAGAAAAGATATTTTCTGAATGGTTTTTATTTAATTAAAAGTCGACAAAAACTCGTCGGCTTATGAGTCTCAATATTAAATATCAAATATCAGCTAAAGCAAAGGGAATGATTCAAAGCTATTACTTCTTTCTTATCATTATTATATTTCCCTTTTTTTTACAGAATTTATTCCTTAAATATCCAAGCTTAATATTGGCTTAATTTTTTAACACATCCATTTAAATTAAGCCATTACATTCAAATATTTAAGCTATACACTTTTTTTGTTGCTACTTGCTTCCGTTGGCCATTTCTGCCTTCCTGTCCGGTCCAATCACAATTGTAATTTGTTCATTCTGTAACGAATATTTTTAGTAGCAAACACTTCCACCTTCTACTGCCTGTCGCCTGTCTCGGTCTGTCTGTTTTGTAAAAAGTAAAAAATTAAACAGCGTTCCGCAGCGAAAACTTTGCCGCGGTAATTTTAATAAACGCGTCAATGAAACCAAAACAATGACGACAGCATCAGCAGCAATAACAACAACATTAACGAGGGGAAGCCCACAAAAAAGAAGCCACAATTTGATTAGAGCATTAAAGGACTTTGTGCCACAAAGCCCGAAGCGTCCCGCCGAGGTCAGGTCAGGATGCTGCCCGTCAGCCCTTGAGATCCAGCCAGCTATGGGAATTTTTCGGCTTCCGCGCCAGACAAAGTTGTCTGTAGAATTTTTGGATTTTTTTTTTTTCTATATATATATTTTTTGTGCTGTTGTTACTGGACCTTGGTGAATTTTTGAAACTGTCAACGTTTAAATAACGCTGACAATGACAATAAACAAATGCAGTAGCCAGAACAGAATGGAAGCGAAAAAACTCAGAAAGGAAAGTTTAATAAAAAAGCCAAGCCGAAACTTTACAAAAGTCAGACACGTGCGGACGGGAGGAGATGTACAGGGAGAAAATTTGGGATAACTGTGATTTTCTATTGAATAAATCTTCACAAATATACCCGGAAGAAGCTCTATCTACTTGGAATAACGAAATTAATAAATTAATAAAAAGATACAATTCATACATATAAACCAATAAAAACGTATATTTTAACTTTAAAAATATTTATTTTTATCTTTATTGTAGGTTTGTTTTTAGTTTTTTGTTGTGAATAATTTGAAATCAAGGATAAATTAATGAAACAAATAATAATAATTTAAAATCAGGCTTAACCTAGATTGTAGAGAGTTCTTATTAGAACTTAAGTTAACAAACTCCATATTTATAGCAAAAAAGTTCGTTTTTTTAAGTGTCTAGAAACGAGCGGAGGCGATGAATGTTTTTTGGACTTTGACGCCAAAAAAGTTTTCAAATTTAATAACCTTAAAACAAAAAACCAAAAATAAAGTGCCATGCGAACGATTTCCTTTTTTTTGGTAACAGAGGGACTCTCCATTTATTTTTCTAGCTCATTGGCCCGCTGCTGACCTGTCAATGGCATTTATCGATATCGAAACTATATCTATATCCATGTAGATAGATGCCCGACGACCCGACCCCGACGATGTAATCATAAGAGGCGGCGCGGCGCGTAGAGCGGAAAAAGTTTTCCCTCTGAAAGTTTGGACTAATAGAAAATATGGCCGGCCATTGAGTTTGGCCAGAAAGAGCAAAGTTTCCCGCTCGCCTTTGGTCCTCGCCGCCATCGGGATATATATTGTTCCATGTGGCCAGGGAGCAGGATCGGCGGAATCAGCTGGGGGCGACTTTAAAGGCGACTGACTGCCCACAATGGACCTAGGCCGCTGGCTGCTGCAGCTGGGCGTGCACATGCTACTGGGTAAGTTAAGGTCCTGTCCGCCTGCCGGTCGGCCGGTCCTTGCTATATGTATAGTAATGAAAATATTTGAAACTTTTCATTTTATTGCCTTTTGCTCTTAATCCTTTCCCAAGCCGCCGCTGCAAACCTTTTTTAACGACAAAGTCGGCAACTTTGTGGCTCTCACACACATACACACACAGACAACACTATGGCATAGTCATTTAGGCATTTCCGCTTCCGTTCGCCGCCTTTGTGCATTTGGCCCCAGCTTTGACCCGAACACGAAATTAGCATAGCAATAAATGTGTTTGTTTGGGTGTCGCCGCCTTTCGCATTTCGCCTTTCGACCCAATAGAATGTCCTGACCCGACCTCGACCGCATCAATTTATGTTAATTTTATGCCGTCGAAATTGTTTTTTAAATACACTTTTAATTATGACCCGCCCAATGAAAGGCAAACCGAGCCGAGACGGACCTGAACTTGCCGTCGGCATATAATAATAATAATTTCAATTAGCTTTAATGTGTCTGGGACAGATAAGTCGAGTTTTCCTTTGTTATTCCCACTGTTACTGGGACTATTCTCTATTAAGGGATAAGGATAATTGTCGATTAAGGTTATCAGGTGTCATCTTTAACTTTAATCAATTTGATTTTCGCTTTTATTTTGTATCTAAGCACAATACTTCCTTTCTATATGGAGTAGTATTATTTATTGTTTAAGCTATAGATAAGCTAATTATTTAGAATACCTATATTCATTAGATGACCTAATTTTTCGCCTCTACAGCTGTTAAAGAACCCCTTTATTTTAATAATAAAATATAAATAAAGCTTTAACAGAGATTTGAACTAAATTATCTTTATCGCTTAGAATCAAATTTCTATTCAATTTTCACCATTTATAATTTTATTTCAGTTTCCTGCACGTGTTAATAAAATTTGCCATATGCAGTTAGAGAGCATATTCATTAAAAAAGAAAAAAGAATGTCAAGCCAACTTCACAGAGTTCCTGGTTTAACGAGTTCAAGCATTGTTTGAGGAACCCCAAAATGACAAGGACAAGGACATAGACACAGACATTGACAAATGCCAACGAAGGACATTTGCATAAACCAAACATAAATGCGACAATTTCAACCCCGGAGTACGCCTTAAAGGATTTACCCCCGCACCGAACTGTGCAGAGCTGTGGCAAGCAGGACTTCTTTCTCAGTCGCTATATTTTATTTGCACTTTTCTAAAATTTATAGACGCTCTTAAAATTCACTGCAAACAGTGGCTCTCTGGCTGCTGCGAAAATAAATATTTGGCTACAACAGCGGGGACGGAGACGGAGACTCCCTTTCCCTGGCCCCAAGTGCCATAAAGTTTATTTAAACAAATTGCCGATTTTATAAGTGTCTTCAATTTTAGTAAGTGTGCGTTTTCCCCTCCATCCTTCCATTCCTTTCATTTATGCCCGAAGGCTGAGTAAACGATGGGATGTCTCTGCCATGTTTGCACACAAAAATTACACTTTTCCGCCCCCGAAAATGGAGTAGGAGAGATTCGCATGTCATGTGGCCAAAAGTCTGACAAAGCCGCTTGCCAAATCTTACGGCTGCATTCGAACTTGAAGCTGGAATCGGAGTCTCTCAAATCAAGTTTAAACTTTCACGCGTTTGCAGCTGCATACCAAATGGGATTTGCACGAATCCAGAAAAACAGAAGCCAAAAACAACAGAGCCACGCATTCGGAATCAGCATCAGCTGAAGAATCTCGGCAGCAGCAGAGCTCACCACACTCAAAGAAATAGAGGTGTTTTTAGGTTATGAGGGAGAAATGAACTAAAAATACAGAATTTGTTGAAAGAGAAATAAGTAACTAGTGTAGTTTGTATTATATTGAAGCTAGAAATTATTGAAATCGTAATAAATACTTTGGATTCGGATAATAAATTAATTATTTAATATATACTCCTTTAAAACGTCAGAAAATGTTAAATAAAAATGGCTGAAACTATAAATACTTTCCTCAGATGAATCCTTGCAGTATCAAATACATCTATATTTATTATAGACCTAGAACATAGGTAGTTTTTTACAGAATTTTGTATATATTTTAGATAATTGCTGGCCTCCTTTGACATTCCTTATTTAAGTGCATGCTTTCTGGCCAAGCTTTTTGTGGCCAACTTGCCCTGCTCGTGTTGCTCGTTTAGCAGCTCAAGCTTTCTATTTTTGTTGTTTTATTTTTGTATTTTTTGAAGCTACTGCGCTTTGCTGAGATTAGCATCTTTATTTGTGTTTGTTTGCCACAGCACAGCCCAGAGCCAAACTAAAACAAACTCCCACCTCGATCGAAAAACTCTGGGAACTGGGAACCCAAAACCCAATCTAGCACTTGTCGTTGTCGACCCCGCATTTGTATGCAAATTATAGATGCTTGTCCCCTCGATTTTCCCTCGGATTTCCCACCCACTTTTCCTGCTCCTCGGGCTGCTTACTTTTCCCTCGCTTTACTGCAGATTTGTCTGTTGGAGCGTTTATCGTTCGGCGGCGGCGGCAAAATGCTTAAAGCGGATTTGAAGCCAGCCGGGAAATAGGAAAACAACCAAAATACATTTTGTACATTTCCCCGAACTATTCGGATTCGGATCCGGAGGCCGCCCTATTAAAGCAGCCATCTCTCAGAGCCTTTCGAGCAGAAGAGCTTATTGAACTGCTTTGGCCCTTGACTTTCATTAGAGCCGCCTGAGATGTCTTCTTTGTTTGCGGAGCTTCGTGGCCCGCAAGCGAACAGCTGCGCCAGACAGGCAAGGGGGCTGGCCAGAGGGCTGAAGGGGGCGGAAAGTGCACTGGAAGGAAAATTTTAAGTGCAGATATATACACTGGAACTTTAATATATTTACCTAAAAGAAGTAGCTCAAAATAAATATTTCTGTTTGCCCCAAGAACCTTTCTAAAGGTATTATTTTATTAAGAGTTTAAAAATAGGCTTGAATCGTATTAAATATAAATATATATGTTTATATTCCTATTTTATGGCTTTCATAAATAATCAAATAATTTTATGATTATATCTGTGAAATATACCTAAAATTATGCAACTAGACACATCTTCGCCAAGTGCACGGCAGCGACCGCCAACTGATGTGATGTCTTGACTGCTCCTCCTTGATTTCATCCTCAGTCTGAGTCCTGAGCCTCTGACTTGGGATCTTCCTTCCCGAGGCTCTGGTTCTGGTCCTGGTCTTGGTCCTGGTTCTGGTTGTTAGGCAGCCAAGTTCACTCAAGTGCGTTGATTGCCGAGCAAAAAAGTTTCGTTTGTGTCTGTGTTTGATGTACTTATTTTTATTATTTACATATACGAGCAGCAGCACACACACACACTGGCACACTCGCACACACAAATACAGCCGCAAACAGTTGTGTCCTGTCTCTTAGTCGCGCAGGTGAAGTTTTCCATTTACTTTTCCTCTACGGCTGTCATTAAGCTGCGGTTTGCCGCTGCCATTTGCAAATGTGTTTGCCATTGTCGTTGTTGGCTTGGTTGTTGTCCTTGTTGTTATCTTTGTTGCTGCTGTTGCTGCTCGTCGGCTGCTTTGACATGCTTCAAAGGACTCATGTCATGGAGGAGAATCCGAATCAGAATCGGAATCACAACCAGAATCAGGCAGGAGGCACTTTTGTCTGTTTGTCTATTGAAAGTTTAAACAAGTTTTCCGCGATTTCCCAGATGTTGTCCCAGGACGAGCAAACCGAAAATAAATACCCTGCTCGTCGGAGCCTTTGGCAATGCCAACTTTTGACATCCTTGCAAGTTATTTCAACTGTAAACTGCGACAAATTAAATTCGCGAGTGTTGCATCTGCAACTGTTGCTGATGTTCTTCGCTCCTGTTGCCGGTAGTCTCTTCCTGCTGTTGCAGTTGCTCCTGCTCCTGTTACCGCCGCTGTTGCTGTTGCTGTTGCTGTTACCTAATGCGATTTGTGAAAATTATGCACAAGTTGACGACGAGTCCCGGATTGCTTCGCTTATCATGCGGCTGTGTGCCTCAGTTGCCATTGCAACTTCAACTGGGCCAAGATTATGGAAATTTGCTGCGGCAACTTCGGCATTTAGCGGGGAAAAACAGCCAGGCAGCAGCAGCAGAAGCAGCAGCAACAACAAAGCGCCATTCCAGCTAATGATATTAACCATTTTTTCCGGCATTCTCCCTTTTTTTTCTGCGCCCTGTCTGTTTGCACTTAAAAGCGTTCTGCAAATTGTAAAAACCAGCACGCGGTTTGGTTGTAGTTGGTTGCTTGCATTGTTGCTGGCAGCGCTAAGTTTGTTGTTTTTGCCAAGGACCGGAGGAGATCCTGTCTGAGTTTTAGTGCCGAGCATTTCTACAAGTTCATTCAATTAGGAGTTGTGCGTCGGTCGCTCCTGGTTGCCTCCTCATCCTCCGCCTCCTCCTGCAATGCTTTAATTCGTGGCATTTTCGTTTTGCTTTTGACAAGCTTAAAATTCACAGCAGAAGCGATTACGAGTGTTTCTCAATTTCTCAATTTGCAACAAGGACAACTGAACGAGGAAACATGTAAATTATTCTCAGGAATTTAGATGTTAAAGGTTAAAATTTTGGCATAATTGGTTAGGTAAACCTTTTATTAAACAGTTCTTAATTAAGCTTGCGGCACTAGAAAGCTTAAATATGGAAGAGAATAAAGTAATAAAGCTTAACTCGAGTGCGTTAAATTAAAAGCATGGCAAATCACATTTTACAAAATAAAATGGTATAAAAACTTAAATCTAACATGGCGAAAAATGATCAATAAATGTTTTTAGTGCTGGCCAAACGTCAATAATGCACAAGTTTGGCTTATACAGCCACCTTTTCTCTCATTTTTCCTAAAAAAAACTAAAGTTAACTTTAAATCATATAGTTTTTCGATTTATAAAACCAGCTTCAATTTACCAAACAGAATGAATATTTTATTTCAACTCAATTAAGAAAATATTGATCTATCCAATACGGGAATCGAGAACCTTTCCCTCTATTATGGCATTCAATTTTCTGTGAAAATATACAGTTTCTCCCCTCCCCTTGTGTTCGAAATGATAATTTTTTATTACGCACAATCTCTGACATGGAATCGAGATGCTGGGCAACTGGTTTAATGCCTCAATTTGAGGCAGGCGACGGCGAAATGCAAAACATTTTTATTTCGTTGCCAGTTTTGCGTTCGTATTTACTCTTTTTGATTTCAGCATTTTTATGGCATTTCTCATCATTTTATCTGACGCTTTTCATCTGGTTGCATGGGACTAACCTACCTCTCCCATCTCTCTCTCTGTTCTGCTCTTCTCTCCCCGGCGGAAAATCCCCACCGACAACGCCAGTTGTGCGGCGCATTCAGTGTCTACGTGTGACTGACATCAATGTGCCACAAATTGTTGATTTTCGCGATAACGTGACATTATCCTGCAGCTATGACATAAGTGGTCACACGTTAAATTCGGTTAAGTGGTACAAAAACGGAAGGGAGTTTTTTAGGTAAGTACGGAATTGTCGCATCCGATGGATTTGCTTGAATTACATATACATGAATATTGTATATACACTGGGTTGGGCGTTATGTATTACATACAGTGACTCGTGGTTCTTAATTGGATTTAAATTTGTTTATATAATTAAAGAGCTGAGGATATACAAGCTTTAGTTAGTGGAAAATTAAATGGGATCATCTGTAATGGCTAACGATTTTTCTTAAAATTTATTTGATAATTAAAAACAATATACATAAGCAGAAATAAGAAGTAATATATGAGTTGCTCAGTTCTATAATTCTTTTACCAGTTATAGTATTATTTAGTATTTTATCATTATAAATTAAACTCTATCCTTATTAAATTATTAGCTAAACTAAATTAATTTTTAATAAGCCCGTTTTTGGCTTAATGCATTTTAAAAATATTAACCAAAGGATAAATATATAGTTTTTAAACTAGAAACCATTTTTTCTTGATTTGTAAATAAGAATACAATTTATTTCTCTCATAAAACATACCAAGAAATGCAACTAATTATGATTAAGTTACCCATTATCGACTAAACAATTACCAAATAATTAAAAACTAATCCGCTTTGGATGCAAGCAGTTAGTTAAACTCTAAAAGCCTGTCATTAGGCTGCAATATATTAAATTAGTTGAAAAATATGCATTGTTGGGCCATCCTCCTGGCCGAGACCTGATAGCCCTGATATAGGGGCAGCGGCCCACTGTCGCTGGCCATAATTTATGATATTTATTTCAACACGCAGCTGTCAGATGCACGGAAATCTGGGCCACGCGCACCCTTCTGACCCCTGACCTCTGACCCTGTAGAGCCTTTCTGTGCGTTTGAGCGCTGTTCAAGCAAAGTCCACACACACACACACACGCACGGACAAGCACACAAATATGTTCGGTGTCGACCGACTTTCTTGCTCAATTAATTATTAAATAAATTAATTTGTGTTGGCAAATTAATTTAAATGTTTGGCCAAAGCTTCGAGCAGAGCCCTGCAACACACAGCCGCCTTCCCCTGTTAAGCGGCATTTATTATTTATGCACACATCGTTTGCAGCGGAACAAACAACGAATTAATTGGCCAAAAGAGCACATATTTCGGCAGGCCGCTCCAAATATGATGATTAAAAGACCATTTGACCCCGAGCTGGCCGCAACAACAAGTGGCAGGATGACACTCCATTATTGTCAGAAGGCCTCTCCAGCTCAGCCCGGAGTGTGCGTGTGTGTAAAGAAAAATCTCGAGTGGCTGGCTGCCTGTCGTTTTGCTTAATTAAAACTGAGCAGGGAATACATGAACTCCCGCACGGAGAAAATCTGCGAGAAAGGCATGGGGAAACTCACAGAGAATGAGAGAAGCGAGACAGTTAGCTCACGGTCTCATGGGGCGAGCGAAAGTTTTAATTAGACAGCAGCACGTAAAAGTCAACTGGAGGCAAATTGCAATTGCAATTCCACTTGCACTTGCCAGCCGAATGCAAATTAAGGCAAACACAGATACAGCAGCAGCACAAAAAGCGAGCCAGAGAAGTTCACAAATAGCTCGGAACATTTTTCTTCCCTTTGAGTTTTAGGGCAACTAATTGCCAATGGCTTGCACAGTTCGTGAGAAATTTTCAAGGATTTTAAGGTGGCCAGTCAGTTTTTTGATAAAACTGTGAGCAAATAATTTTTAAATATTATTATTTTTACTAATTTGCGAGTTAACATTAAAGAAAAACTGTAGTAGCTTCCCTAATTTCCACTTTAAACCTTCCTCGCATTCCTTTAGTGATATTATTTTAGCGTATATCTTAGTTGCCTGTTTCTTTATTTATTTTTATTTCTATTTTTCTTTGTGTGGAAGGCCAAACAAAACCCAAACAGAGTGAAAGAGAGATGCTCAGGCATTATTCTGTCCCAAACAAATCCCCTTGTAACGAGCATCGGACGGCGGCGGTTGCCGTTTATATTGCTTATCAAATTTGTTGATTTGCTGCCGCAGTTACCGCCTAAGCCGCAAATAATGCGAAATCGGGCCCGGACCCAGCCCCACCACCAGCCCCTCTATAGAGCCCCCGCGTCTCTATCATGGCTATTAACAAGTAGCGCTCGAAGGCGACTTATCAACACTACAACAGCGCACAGAAGTAGGCAACGATTTTTCTGCCTTAGCCAGGATTTTATTTATGGGGTTTTCGGAGCGAGGGGAAAACCACTTGACATCTGTGTGCGAGCTGTTGTGTGTGCGTGTGCTGGACAAGTTTTCCACTTGAACACTTTTTTGTTGTTGTGGATGCCGCTTTTTACATGTTTTGAGGCATTTGTGGGATTAATGAGCATCAATCCACAATACAAAACAAATTAAAGGGGCTGCCCTCAGCCGTCAGCTCTCAGCTCCACTTTTCCCCCCTTTCGCCTCCCCGATTTTCCCACTCAACCCCATTTTTCCACACGTCGAACACCCACCATCGGCAATCAGTTAAGGTTGAGTGCATGTAAGCCACTTGTCTGCGAGTGGCGAAAAAGAGAAACGATTTCTCCATTTCCTGGCCAGTTTGCGTTGATGGCTTTGAAAGCTTTTAACCCAAGCCTACGACACACATCTGCAGATTATCAGTTGGCTTTCCGAGCCTGGGCGAAGGCAGAGTCCTTTGCAATTTGCGGCCACTTTGCCAGCTCATCACAGTGACGTTCTGTGGAGGCCTGACCACTTTGTCGATCTTTATTTAAAGTGAAAATTAGAAAAGTTTGTTTTGTATTGAAGCTGCAATGTAATAAAATTGTATCTTAAGGTAGCTGAGCCCTGGGAATATTTCAAGGAAAAGTAAACTATAGTTGCAGGAATACCTAAGGTTTATTAATATTTTTTGGTAATTTTCAAATATCTTTAAGGTCAGATTTAGCTACCTACAGTTGACAACACTGCCGGGACTGGTCCATATATTATTCATCAAAGTTCTTCACACCTCTTGTCCCACAGGTACTCGCCCCTCACTCCGCCCACCTACATTCCTTTCGCCGTGGAGGGCGTCCAGCTGATCGATGACGGGAACGAGTGCAACGAGTCCTCCTGTCGCGTGGAGCTCAATTTATTGGGCGTCAAGTCGTCGGGCGTCTACAGGTGCGAGGTGTCCGGCGACGCGCCCCACTTCCAGCTAACTGCACGCGATGCCAACATGAGCGTGGAAGGTGAGTTGGGGCTGGAGATCTACATAGTGGTAAAGGGAGTGCTTGAGAAATGAAATGCAATTCCAATTGTTAGTCTTAAATTAACGAGAGTGGGGCCAGCACGTAAGACAAGCGCCAGGCCAGCGCCCAGGCACGTGCTTAAAAAAGTATCTTAGCAATGCAAATGTCGAGAAACACTGATAAAAAATAGGTCTAAATAAGATAGAAGAGAAATCACGCAGTACTTTGCTGCCTTGAAGTTCACAAAAGAAAACCTTGGTATTTTCAAATCTTTTTTTATTAAATTTAACACATTTTCTAATCAAATGTTTATAAGTAGAAAATAGAAAAGGCTGCCTGTTCTTCTTTATTTTGTATATTTTGCATTAGATTTTGTTTAATTAGATCCTATTAGATTATTCACTGTCAATATAAAATTCTTCTACAAAATGTTTTATTTACATTTTCTTTTCAATTTCAAGAGTTGTTTTTAAACACATATTTTTCTATGAATCTGTAAGCATAATTTAAAAAAAAAAAAAAAAAATGCAATCACAATTTAGATAATTAAAATGTATTATGGTACCATGCCACTAATAATAATAATTTTGTCAGACTATTGGGTCTTACAAAAGGCGTCAATACTTATATTTAGTAATAATATAGAAAAATTATTATTTCGAGTACCAAAAACGCACACAACAATGTCCCAAGAACCTCTCTCGAAAAAAAACTAACAAATAGCATATTTCTGAGTTTCAATAGAAAAAATAAACATAATACAATAAATAAACTTAGTTCATAAATAACTTTGGACCCAAAATTACCTAAAATTGCTAATAAATGGAAATGAGGTCACGAAAAAAGTTACATAAAATAAATTTTAAATGTCTCAATAGTGATTGCATATTTTATTAGTAAAAAAACGAAACAAGAATTGTAATAAAAACTAAATAAATAAATGTATTTCATTTATAGTTGATATCCCTAAAATGCTCTTTGCTTCCATTTTATATTTTTTTATTGATAATTTCAAGGACTCTAAAACATATCCCAGACGAAATAATTTAAACCAAAGTAGATAACATTTTTTCCCAGTGCCCAGGGAATACTCCTCGTTACCTTTACTACATTCGCGCTATTCCCAGTGTGTTGCCTTTGCCGCTGCACAGCATAAACAGAGTAAAATGTGTAATTTCCGTGATATTTTAATAGTAAACAACGGGGGGAAGAAAACTGCAAGGAGCATGCAGAGCCGTTTGCATATATGACGAGCTGGCAAAGTGGCTGGGGGGCCAGGGGGCGGTGGGTGGTGTTGCACACGCACAGGATAAGCTGTTGGAGGCAGCCATCCAGCCAGCCAGCCAGTGAGGCAGCCAGCCATTCAGGATGTGCTCGCGAGAGGAACAGTGCGCGTTCATAAAATGTAGCCAAGAGATGCATGTGATTCGCATCCGCACACACACAGATACAGCACCCTTCCTGCTCCTATTTTTCGTGGATGTGGGTGTGTGTGTGTGCGAGAGTGTGCGGCTCTGTGATTTACGGCAGCACTTTATGCTTAAAAAGGATATCGCTAAAATGAAAAGCTCCGCCACTGCCAGTCCCAGTGCCAGTGCCCGTGCCTGCGCTGTGTCTGCTGCTCCGCTTTCCTTTCCCAGCATGTGCGTGTTGTTGCCTTCATTCTCTTATTTTCGCTTTTACTTTTGCCCCACAGGATGTTTCTCTGCATGTGTTTTATGATCATCTATTTTTCCGCTGATATAAAATAAATATCTTGTAGATGCGGGGCAGCCGTAGTCATGCCTCTGGCTCTGCTCACGCTGCTCTTGCTTGTCCCGCTGCCTCCTCTGCTGTTGCTACTGTTGCTAAAATATTTTTAAAAATTTATCAAAAGCAAATAGAGAAGTTGGGTGTGTGGAGGGGAGGTTGAAAAATACAAAACAAACAAAAGATGCGGGTGAAGCAGCATAAACATCGGCGAAAAAAGGTGCGCCATTTGCATGTGTAATGTGCGTTTAAAATTAGCTAAGGACGTAACTGAGATGCACTCAGCCAGGGCAAAAGTCATCTGTCTCCGAAAGGACTCCTGTACCTTGGCGATTTGTATTTATAATGCAAAAGCAAGTACTTGCTAAGCATTGTTCTGGATAGTTACTCTCTTGGCAGAGTCTCAAGTAACTGTGAAAGATGCGAGCTGAAGAAATAAAAAGTTTCCTTGGGTTTTACACAAGTTTTTTTTTTTTATAATCTCTATAAATTAATTAATTAAATATATAAATCACTTTAATTTCAGCCCTTCCCCAGAACAATCCACTGATCAGCAGCTTTCATTCGATGTATCACTTCGATGACTTTGTGCAGGTCAACTGCAGCACCGACTTCTCCAGCCTATTCACCAGGATCACCTGGTACATCAACGGAATTAAGGTGGGTTAGAATTAATATTTAAATAATTTCCCAAATTAGCTATAATTTACGCTTTCTCCCAGGTATCCTTGGTGGACCTGCTGCCTAGCATCGAGACCACGATAGCCGCGCACGAGTATAATATGCGGCGCATTGTCTCTCAGCTCAACTTCTATGCCAACGATCCGCGCTTCCACCAGCTGCAGCTCCAGAAACTGGCTCAGCAGAAGAGATCCTTCTCCCCAACGAGGCTGGGCCTGGAGCTGCGCTGCGTGGCCGAAGTGGACCGATATCCGCATCTGCAGCGCGAGGCAACCATGTTTGCCCAGGTTTTCCGAGACGATATTGACTTGAAGAACCAGAAGTTGACAAACTCAAGATCAGGTGAGGAGTAAATAAGATAATTCTTAAGGAATTTAATTTGAAATTAAATAGAAAAGGCTTTTATTTATATATTATATTAATTATTTTATTGGCTTAAATATCTTTCCTTGAAGCTATTTCACTATAGAGATCCTTATGAACGATTTAAATCTTTGAAAATTTAAAACTGGTAGCTCTTTTTCACTTGTATCCTTAATGCACTTGACCGCACTGTCGCCGGCCGCTAATTAAAAATAAATACGTTTCCATGCCGACTGACAGTCCATTCGCGGTCGCGTATTTGGACAATTTTTAACGCAAATTAATAAAAGTGTGACCTCTGCTCTCGCTCTCCCTCCTCTCCCCTTGCAGCACAAGTGCGGCATCTGCCCGCGACGAGTACGATGACGATGACGATAGCGATGGCGATGGCCGGCGCAATGACCGCAGTGCGACTCTTCACACCGCTGACACTCCAACATGGCGCACGGAAGTCGGCGCGCTGCAAAATGGCGGCCGGGCCGTGAAAGAACTCTCTGTTATTTCCGGTTTTGATTGCGTTTTTGTTGAACCATTTTTATAGCTCTAAGCAACTGAAATGCACGTGAGAATTTACAAAAAAAAGAATCAATGTAATATGTATATGTATAATTGTACTATAATTAAGGTCACTGAGAATATATATAGGGGAGTAAGCTAATCAAATCGAAGGGAATTAACTTTAGTCTCTAGGCCAGCGAACGAGTCCTGTAAATAGCCTTTAAGTGTGTGCAATGCAATTATAAGAACACAATGAAATCATTATCAATAAACAAGCAACCGAACACAAATGGCTTCTCATATTCTGATTTCTCCCCAGCTCCGGCCACGCCCCCCAAGCAGGCTATCAGACAACCGCAAAAGTGCCGTTAAATATGCTGTTGGGTTCCCTTTTTCTGGTTCGCATTGCGCTTTATTGTTTTACTTATTTTTTGTTGTGTCTTTTTTGTGTTTGTTTGTTGTTTTTTTTTTTTTTTTTTGAGGCACATGCCTCGCATGCCTTTGGGCACGGCCGCTATGTGTGCCACGCCCACAGAGGCATTCAGCCCCCACCCGCAATGAAACGTTCGTCTCGTTTCCATTTCGCTTTTAAATCGAATTCAATGAATTCGATTGCAATCCCCCTTTGCATACGCAAGTTTGTGGCACTGAAAGCACCAGCCCTCAACATCAGAAGGCTTCGCTGCCAAGTGCCGACACTGCACAACAAAGTTAGGCCTCTGGGCCTTTAGAGGGGAGTACGCGGAATTCTCAAAAGCTAATCGATTTTTTTTTAAATAAAGAATTTTTATCAAATCTGCATTTATTTATAGCACTGCGATATTCCTTATTTGTACCTAAGAAGCAGAAAATAATACTGATAGAGAGCTAAGTATATTTATTATCTTTTAAAAATGTGACAAAATAGGGAATATTTCCTTTCTTGGTGAAAGATTTCTTAATTACTTAGTTATAGAATTTAAAAGAAAGGTTTTTATTTCGTACAGTTCATAAATAAATCATTTTACAAAAAATATAATTAAATTGTCCCAAAGCACAAATCTATATTCTAGAGATAAAACGAGTGTTGCTTATGGCTTAATTTACGTTCTCCAGAACATAAAAAGTATACTTCGCCTTGTGAATAAACACAGACAAATGGTCCGTCTCCCTGCTTTAGCCCATGCCTTCGCCCCTGTTCAAGTTTTTTATTACTCTTTTTCAGTTTTAATTTTCGTTGCATTATTAAAGCCTGCCACCCCATCTGCAAGCTGACAGAGTCCTTGTTTTTACGGTCGGGTATTCGTCTATAATGCCCAGCATCAACATACAGTGATCACCGAGGCGTAGCACCCTCTGTCCGTAGCCGTATCCCTGTCAGCCAGCCAGCCCCTCTGTCTGTTTGTCCTTGTGTCCGTGTCGGCTTACCCCATCATCCACAGCCACATCCACGGCCACGTTTACGTCTGGAAGCTCTGATTGGGACTGGACATCACAGAGGAGAGGTACCAGCTGTCCAGGAGCTATGGAAATCAGTGGAAACACTGACTAAAATACTGCAGAAATTAAAGAGCTGACTCAAATACTCTAGGAATTATAAATAAAATGCCTCAATCAATTAAATTATATTTTCAAGCGAATTACTCAAGCTATTTGTATTGAATCCTTAAGAACCCTATTTATCAAGTGTATATTTATGGCTTTCACAGAGTCAAGGTGCCTTTCCGTATTAAAGCATCCCAGTGGAAACAGGGTCCCCATACTGGCTGATATAAAAGTGAGGGATCAAAGTTGCTGGGGCCAAGAACTGTGGCAACAACAACGAGCTGGATAAAAAGACTATTAAGCGATAATTTATTTGTAATCTGCGACCTGGACGGACGGTCCTTCAGCATCCTGCAACCGAGTCGCGAGACTTCAGCAACTGCAGTCGAGCACTGGACAAAAATATACTTTAAGATCTTATGATTTCGATATGGGAAAATTAGTATATACTTGTACTTGTACTTGTAGCGTCAGGATATTGAATAAAATAAAAATAAAATAAAATATACTCGTATATTTGAATTTCTAGAATATAAATAAAAGTTTACTTAAATCCTGATCTTAAAAATAATGTTTTTTAGGTGAATAACTATAGCAATCTATTAAATATTGTATCAAAATTGCTATCCTTTAACCTGTCTATCAGGTATTACATTTCTTTCTCTGTAAAAAGGACGAAGACGTAGGAAAGGATGCCGCTCATCTCAGGGGGCAATAAAGCGACGCCACCAGCAGCAGCACAATCCTGGCAATGGCCCAGGCAAATATTTAAAGGCGCTAAGACGGGGGCAGTCAATCGGGAGCGGAAAATGGCGGGGAAAACGCGGCAAAAGCAAAGTGTAAAACGTTGAGAACCAAGGAAAAACTCCGACGAAAGGGACTTCAGCTGGAAAAGCCAGACACTGCGGACAGCCGGGCTTTAAAGCGAGAGCAAATAAATGATTTTGCCAACTGGCTTAAATAACAACAAATGCCAATTACGATTGCTTTAATGGGCAAGTAACAGTAACGCAGACAGCGCGAGGGGAATATGGAGCTGGGGGAGGGGACAGCCAGATTGAGGGAAATGGTCACAGAATGCACTTGCTGCTCCAGAAAACCGCAAGGATTAAGTAATTTCTGCCAGACATGCAGCAGCCGCAATCGCCAAATGAACACAAAAACTTTGGCCCAGCACCATTCGGGCCAGCCAGCGAAAGGGACGGCTACAGGGTTGGGGTGGGCGAAAGAGAGAGAGAGACAGAGAGGGGCATACAGAGGGAATGGCAAAGGACTCTGGCACTCTAATGCACTCGTGTGTGCAATAAATTGGCATATCCTTGCAAGCTCGCACACACGCACAGACCCAGAGCGATGCCGGCGTGAAGGCACAGAAAGAAATTAAGCTCGATTGTTACCCGATATCCTGTGGGGGTCGGTCAGTAATCGAAAACGCGTGGGGATTGAACGAGAAAGGATATATTTTTCTACAAGCAAGGAATTCATTTCATACCAAAGCTCTTAAGAACTTTTTTGAGTTGTAATATAACTAAGATATGCTTTTACTATATACATACCCAATCGGAGTTTAGGGCCTAAGATATGTAGAACTTTCATGTGAAATTGGAAGCAGGTATGTATGTTCCGACTACCTACGAAAAAGTCTCTTTCGTACAGTGAATCTGTCACTCCTCTGCTGCTCAAGAATTTCCTCTTGACCACTCAGTGGGAAAATACCCTATATACGTATATACTAATGCAAAATAAGTCCAGCTATTGAACAGAAAATCTTGTCAGAGACAAGCAGCTTTGAAAGTCTCGTCATCAGTATCCAATTGCGGAACAACCAACACATTCTACGTAATTTTCCCAAGCCTGCTACCTTATTGGGAATCCTAGGGCAAAGCAAGTGGAAAGTACGCTGCTACTGGCAGGACCCCTTGTAGGCCTTGGACTTTAATCCCCTCTTGAGTTATAGTCGGAACTCTCAACTTTATGCCAAGAAAATTTGTATATACTAGTTTTATACCCAATAGAACTTTCTGTGTGGAATTCTATGTGTAACACGGATGGTCGTAAGGATGCATTCCCAATTCAGCGTGTGGTAAGCGAGAGATTCAGGTACCGTAGTCGTACGCTACTTTGTTACATAAAGAATTCTGTAACTATTTCTCAAAACGATATTTCTCTCTGGGAAATTGTTTAAAGTAAAACGAAATTATACATAATACATATATATAAAATAAATAAATATTCAAATGAAATAAAAATAAATAAATACAGTATTATTAGCTTGCCTTATAGCTCCCTAGCTTTTTCATTTGCCTGGCTATTCTCTTCCCATAACCTACACTTTATAAAGGCTTTAACATTTAATGATCACATACCACTTATTTCTCCCCGTGCACTCGCAGACAAACACAGATGGTGGACACACAAACACACACACAATGAGTTTTGCGTGTGCGGAGGCTGCTGTATTATGCACAGGATGCGCATAAGAATGAAAATCCTTTTGCACTTAATGGCAACACGGAAAAAGGCAGCAGCACAGCAGCAGCAGCAGCATCCATACTCCCCTTTTCCTCTCTCTTTGTCTGTGCTGCTGCTGCTTTTCGGGTAATATTATTTTGTGCAAAATTTCTTATTTCACCGTGGAAACTCATAAAATTCCGCCCGGGTCTCCTTTGTGGACCCGATGAGCTGCCGGTGGCCAACAAGCGACGAGCGTCCAGCGAACTGCATCTCCTGCTGCTTAACCACTTTGAAGGCCATTAATTTGCAATGACCGTGACGGTGGACGGGGAGGGAAACCCCGCGGTAGCCAGCGAAGCATACTGGCACATCCTGGCTGGCTTCTTGTCTAGCTTGCTCCACTTTGCGAGCTCTGCACATTTATTGTTTCTAATGCATTTATTGGAACACGCCGGCAAGGGGTAAATAGAAAGCGGGGAAGCCCACTGCAAGATTCCAGGGCCAAAATGAAAATTAAGCGCCTTTAAGAAAATAACATCCATCGAGAGTCGATATGCCCTGCATCAAAGTGCAAGACATACGGCCATTATTTATTTAAGACCCGCACACACACGACGAGCTTCCCTTGGAGCTATTGGGCCCGGCAGGACGAGTAGAGGAGGCTGAGATACGGAGATCCTGAGACGCTGAGATACTGAGGCACTCGGATGCTGAGATTGCACGCAATCTGCTTTGGCAGCACATTTCTTCAGCCAGCCTGAGAGGCAGCCAGCGCGAGTGCAGCTAATGAAGCCTGGTGTGTCCTTGTGGCGGGTTGCGCCAAATCTATCTAAATATTCCCTATTTCTAGCTCAACCAAAGTGATTAAGTGCAGCAAGGGAGTGCCAGGAAAAAATAGGGAAGTGAAGAAATAGAGAGCTGAATAAAATAAAAAGTGTTGTCCTGAAAAATCAACATCAACGACTATTGCCTTTGCCAGTTAAATGTGATGTGGAAACCACTCAGAATAAATGTCTTATCTGAGTTAAATAATTAAAGTATTAACTTGATTTGGCTTGAGTTTAATTTGCTAATTTTTTAGAATTCTTTTGATTTTATCAGAGAATTTGATCGAGAGAGTTACTTTTAAATACGTTAAAATACAAATGCTATTCCAACATGTCAACGAATTCCCTGAGCATATATGGCGAAACCGAAAAGCAATACAATTTGTTTCAGTGAAAAAATCCCCTGAGAAGCAAAGTGAAACCACAGCAGAGAGTCACCTACTTGAATTGACTTTATCCGCTTTGCGCTCAGCTGTTGTCGTGGCGGATCCCGACCATTGCCGGCCATCGTCGGACTTCCGTCGACGCCATGGCAACCGCAATTGAAATGTTTTCGTGGCGACAACTAAAAATTGTCATCGGGATTTCATTACCTGCGGCCAAGTTGGCTTCTCGGCCGCGTTTATTAAAGACGCCAACACCCACACACAGCACCCGCACAGCATCCCCACCCGTAGGCAGTTGGCATTGGGGCTTAATTAAGTTTGTGCCACTCCCGTTGCCAGTCCCTGTCTCATCCCCGTTGAAAATCAGTTGCAGGCGCCGACGAGGTACAGCAAATCCCTTTATCAACAGAAAATGGCGTGAAAAAAATGCAATTAGTGTTGCACTCGCTTCCCACGCCCTGCATTTAATTGCGAGGCCGCGTTGAATTAAATCATTTTCTGGGCGGCGTCTTAAAGACCTTTCAGATGCATCCAGCGGATGTGCGGCGGCCAAAAGGTTCCCCAACCTAGGAAACAACAACAAACCGCAGCGGGGAAATGGGGAAAATGCATAAGAAAGTAAGCAGCGAATGGAAACACACAAAATGGAAGAAGACGGAGAAAGTGGTAAGAGATTTGTAGACTGCATTTTTAATTACACTAAAAGCAACTGAGCAGCAGCAGCAGCCGAGTAAATGACTGCTCCTTTTGGTTTTCCTTCTTTCGGATAAATTTTCAGAGCTCTCCTCAGCATTACATGGATCCTTTTATCTATTTTTTCATATAGTGAAGGTATACTGAGGTGGTCAAAATAATGGTTGAAAAGGAAAGTATTGAGGGATGGAATATATAATATATATTCAGTTCTTAGCTTAAGCTGGTGAAACTAACTAAGGCTTAAGGAGTTGAAACAAGAGATTGAAGTGAAGAGATTGAAATTGAAAGAAACATTCAATATTAGTCAAGGATTCTTTTACAAAAATACCAGTTAAAGGATAGTCACATAAGCTATTTAAATAAGCTTTATAAGTTTTATTTAATTATTAATTAATGTCTGGATCGAAAACCCAAATTAGATTGAAAACACGCCATTCCATTTTTTTAGTTTTGTCTTTGTTACGTCGGTGTTGTCGTGGTGCCTCAGTCCTTGGAGGACATAGGGCTGAGGAAGTGGTCGCCCGGATAGCAGACACGATTTGTGCAGCTGAGCTCGCCGGATTTGGGGTGGGTTCTTTGGACGCCACTATCCTCTCCAAACGTAAGCAGAACAATTATTTACGTGCCTGAAAAATAGAAGAAATCGTTTGTCAGTCTGTCTTTCTGTCCACATTGCCCCGCAAGCATATTTATGCTTGATCGTAAGAACGATCGGGCTATGTTTTGGCCGTTTTCCCTCCCCAATCGCAAACTTCGTGCGCCTTTGGATCGTCGCGGGCCGTGCAATACGATCCCCTTTTGTACATGTCGTTCGTCAAAAGTTATGTCATTTTCTTGACCCAGTCTTCCAGTTGTACCAATGCCCCCCTTTCAATGGGTTTCTACCAATGCATTTTGTTGCGTTAAATTCACATTACAAGTTTATTAAAAAGGTTGGGCAAGTGTGTATTGGACATTAAAGTGTGTTATAGCTATTCTGAATGTGTTTAAATTGTGTAACTAATATTTAGGTGTATTTAGAATATAGTGTATTTTGGGAATGTAATATTTTGTCATATGGTATCTAGTGTATATGGGGCACGAATATATATATAGATATATAAATATGTCTGACAATATCGGGAAAAATGTCCCGTTGACTTACCCTCTGTTATTCCATCGCTGAGAGCTCTCGTTCCGGAGTTGAGGTTTTATTTGTGGAAAAGGTTAAGAATTAAGCATATATATATATATATCGTGCTGTGTTTAGGGGTTGGATTTCACTAAATGTACAAAATCATTACTTAATGATTTAAAAGATAACACATTAAAAAACTATATATATAAAAAAAAAATGTGTATTGGTGTGGGTGGGTTTTAACACAAAAACTTAAAAAAAAAATAGGTTCAAAAGATAAGCAGCTCGGGGGGGCGGAGTGACCGCTGGTCATTGGACGAGGGTGTCGTCTTCACTTTGTTTCACTCTCCGGCGGGTAGGGAGACGGGGTACCCTGGTATGTGCACTTGCATATGTATATACTTGTTGAAATGGAGACACGGGGGCACGGGTCACATAAGGCAGTTGCCCACACTCATCACGGAGACTATTGTTAGTGGGTTATCTATTGGTAATTGGTTGGCTGTTTTGGATTGTCGATTTCCATAGTAATAATTTCCACTGTTAAGTTTTTAATGATAATTCTTTTTTATTGTTTGTTTTCGGTGTTGCTAATTTATCGTCTTATATCGTTGTTCTGTGACATCCTTCGTGCGTTCACTTATGCTCACAGGACCAGGTGTTGGCGAGGGACCTCACTTTCTCCAGCTCGTGTTGTTGGTCGCGGCGTCCTTGTATCATCCTCTGTAGGTGCTGAGTCCTTTTAGTACTAGGAGGACGATCAACAATCCCGCGATGAATCGAAGGACTTGGTGGACCTGATCGATCTCGTCCTTGTGGTCGACCACCTCGATCGTGTTAATAACGTTAGCGGTGCTGTCATCCACTTTGGACGTCTTTAAGCCCATTATCCTTGTAGTGTCTTTCTTACAGGACCTGGCTATTTTCAGCTACCGGATCAACACTTGAACTCCGAATCACCACTTGAACTCCGAATTTGGCTCCGAGACGCGACGCGGTTGCAATAATCTTCCCGAGGGCTTCTGGGTTTCTTGAGTCTCTCGGACTTCAACTTTGACTTTCCTTCGTACTGCCATATGGGGGTCTTTTATATCCAAAGACTGTGCCAAGTACCGCCTAGGAATCTCTGGAATGGAACACAAAAGTGTTCTCACCTAGCATCATCACTTCCCCTCTTGTCGCCTATTGGCTGGAGTTTTATGTGGGTCGTCTTTGTTCTAACGTTGAATAGTTCAGCGAGCTCGGCGGTGCTGGGTTGCAGGTGATTGCATGGCTCACTTTTGTGAGTTTAGGCGGTGTCATCGGCCAGAACCAAATTTTTGTGCAATTTTGCCCGTGTTGATTTTCTAGAGCATTAGTGCATTGACTTTTCTTGATTTTCTCCCGCATTAACCAAATGACTCACGTCGGCCCTAACCGGCGTACGTAACAGGCTCGGGGTCGTCGATGCTGATCAGCATGGAATGATCCCGTAAAAAAAATTAACGTACAGGCGGTTCTGTCGTTTTTTTTTTTTTTTTTTTTACGCGCCCAACGTGGGCCTCGACCCATTCCCTGAGGTTAAGAGCCTCTTGCTCTATCGACTGAACTCGCCGGGCTGGAAAAGGAAAGGCCTTCTTCGGCAGCACGACGCACCGTGGCTCATTTTACGAAAACTCGTTGCCAATGTCGGATTTTGCATTGTTGAATTTAGGCAATCTTTTGATACCACTCCATTAGGAATCGATCAAGCTATACAAAACCAAAAATTTTACATTTATATTTTTAAGTCCACCGATGGCTATGCAAAAAAATGTATTTTTATAGTAGCAAAAAAAAATTAAAAGTTTCAGGTTGTACAAATTATTAATTTTGCACAGTGTTTTGCGGATGAGCCACCATACACCGTCTAACCCTCCACAAGGGTAGATAACCAAAAATTTTCCTGCAAAAATAAAAACGCAAATTTTCCTGAAAAATAAAAACGACAATTTTCCTGAAAAATAAAAACGCCCCCATTCCCTCCCACAAATACAAAAGAGTTGTTATTATTATTTTTTTTTTTTTTTTTTATTTATTATTTTTTTTTTTTTTTTTTTTTTTTTTTTTTTTTTTTTTTTTGTTTGCATCATTTATAGATGACCAGAGTGGGGAACAAGCCTCTTAAAAGGACTTGCTCCTCTCCCGTGGCTCCTGCTCGTCCTCGGGAGACTCGTGTTCCAGATAGGAGCGGCCCCTCCAGACGAATCTCCAGCCTGGCACCCGGTAGTTTGGTGCCAGGCTTCGCCTTCTCACCGGTCTCTGTCGGGGAAAACGGCTGGCCATTTCCACCTGTCCTATCATCCGGTCGATGACGACCAGGGCCCGCTGCAACAGGGTGGGTGCAGGGATTGGCAGCCCCTCCCAGAGTAATAGGTCGTGATTGGCGGTCAGCCGATCGTTTTCCTCTACCACCATTAGGTAGAGGTGGACTAAGGCCGCGTCTCCGTATGCCTCTTCTAATGTTGCTCGCGAAAACATGTTGCTGGTTTGCTGGTTGCCGCTATTGTGCCGGCACGAGGTACGGCTTGGTTCGTCGTGACCTGGGGTGGTTGAGTTTTTCAAGCAGCGAACAAGTCTTTGGCATGGTGAATTCCAATACTCTTTCCGACCCCATTTCCCAACTCATATAATGAATTTCCTTTTCGTTGGAGTACAACACAGCGAATCCTGTTAGGTCCTAATTTTGCGTTGTATCCTTCGGCCCGGTTACTTTGCTTATAGTTTTTCCGATATACGACCTGTCCTACAGCAAATTCGACCGGTCGGCAGCGGGTGTTGTATGTCCTTTCCGCCTTTTCGTGGGCTCGGGTTAGTCCTTGTTTCACTTTCTCTCGAATTAGCTCCATTTTATCGGGTAGATCGATTAGTTTTTCCTCCATTTCTAAACCCCTGACCCGCCGTCGCACTGGATACATGCTAGCATGCGTAATCATGCGTGCCCCAAACATAGCATAATATGGTTCTAACCCCAAAGCTTCATGGTGCCCGCTCCGTAGAGCACACGCTATTCGGCTTAGCTGCGAATCCCAGTTTCGCTGGCTTTGGTCAGTTGCTGCCCTAAGCATTTGCAAAACAGATCGGTTTACCCTTTCGGCGGAATTTGCCTGGGGTGAGTAAAACGCCGTTCGTACGGGTTGAATGCCATACCGTGTGAGTAACTCGGCGAAAATATGTGATACGAACTGTTTTCCATTGTCAGAGTGTATGTACTCCGGTACTCCGAACTGATGAAAAATATTCTTTTCAAGGAAGTCAACGACCCCCGCGGCGGTAGCCTTTCGCATAGGTTGTAACCAAACGAATTTGGTGAAATGATCTATGCACACGAATATTACTGTATTACCGGATTTCGACCTGGGGTATGGCCCCATAAAATCGATGAATATTCTTTGCAGTGGTTGTTCTGTAATACGCTGCTGGCCCATTGGAGGTCTGGTTGTTTTGTTGGAGGTTTTGCTGACTTTGCAAATTTCACAGTCCCTCACTACTTGTTGTACCTCGGTCGTCATGGATGGCCAGTAGTAACATTGGCGCAGCCTTGCGAGTGTCTTGTGAAATCCTCCGTGTCCAGCGGTGCCGGCATGATGTGATCTCCACACTAAGTCCGCGCGAAGTTCCGCCGGAACCCAAAGTTTCCAAGCCCGGTCATTGTTTATCACATCATGAGTACTGAACCCCAAGCGTTTGTATACCACGCCCTCCGATATCTGAGTGTCTGGTATTTTCCCCGCATTCTCCTCGATCCGTTCTATCAATCTTTTGTACTCCGGAGATTGAAACGCGGGCGACTTGAGGTCTAGCTGTAATTCCATGGCCTCAGCTGCCGGTGTCTGAACTTCGTCCATGTGCACCCGTGAGAGTGCGTCGGGTACTACATTTAAAGCTCCCTTACGATGCTCTATGGTAAAATCGAATGCCTGTAATTTTAGACTCCATCGCGCTAGTCTCCCGGATAAATCCTTTTGGCCCATTAGCCATTTTAGGCTAGCGTGATCGGTAACTACTTTAAACGGCATCCCTTCTACGTACGCCCGGAATTTGCTGATACTTATTATCGCTGCATAACATTCCAATTCGGTGATACTATAATTTCGCTGCGCTTTATTTAGCTTAGCCGACACATACGCAATTGGATGCTCGCCTCCGTCATCGTCAGTTTGAAATAAGACTCCCCCCACACCCGTTGTAGAGGCGTCGCATTGTATAGTGAATGGTTTCTTGAAATCTGGTGTGAGGAGCACGGGTGCTGACACCATGTTCACTTTCAATGCCTCGAACGCTTGTATCCCCTCTTCACTCAACTCAAACTTCTTGAGTCGGTCTTTTGTTAAACACTCGTGTAGAGGTGCTGCAATTTGTGCATAATTTTGAATAAAGCGCCGATACCACCCAGTCATGCCCAAAAATCTTCGCAGTTGTTTGGCGGAGATAGGTAGTGGAAAATCCTGGATAGCTTTGATCTTTGACTGGTCTGTTTTTATGCATCCCCCGCCTACGACATATCCCAAATATTTAGCCTGTTTGTAGCAGAACTTACTTTTCTCTACGTTGATGGTCAGTTTTGCCCGCTTTAGACAATCACTGACCTGTCGCAACATTTCCAAATGCTCTTCAAAAGACGGCGAGCATACCAACAGATCATCCAAATATACAAATACATTGTCACGCAGTGCGGCTGGAATTACTTTGTCCATCAGTCGGCACATTCTTTGCGCGGCGTTGCATAAGCCGAATGGCATGACTGTAAATTGATATAAGGGTCTGCCAGGCACAGTAAATGCGGTTTTTTCTCTACTTTTGGCTTCCAGCGGGATCTGCCAAAAAGCGTCTTTTAAATCAATTGCCGAGATATAGTAAGTTTCTTGCAGTCGACTTAATAGTCCCTCAATATGTGGCAAGGGAAATGCGTCTTTAATCGTCCGTGAGTTCACCTTGCGCGCATCCAAACAAAGTCGGTTCTTGGTGCCCTTCTGCACCAAAGTCACGGGAGAACTCCAGCTACTGTTACTTTCTTCAATCACCCCCAATCCAATCATTCTGTCTAGTTCTGCAAACACCAGTTTCTGCTTGGCTGGTGAGATCGGATAGTGACGCTGTTTAATGGGTAGATTTTCTTGTGTTACTTCGATGACATGTTCTTCTAAATCGGTTTTCCCCAAGCCCATGTCTACACAAGATGGAAAGGTACTAACTAGATTCTGTAGTATTGCCTTTTGCTCCGCTGTCAGTTCATGCGGAGTATACGCGGTCTCCGTGCGTGTCGAAGCTTCTTCGTCTCCCGTTGCCTCTACCTCTAGCTCTGCAACTTTCGCTAAGCGTTGCCCCGGCAACGGCAACTGAAATTCATCCCAGAATTCAATTCCAAAATAAAACTGCTGCTGTAAGGCTGGCACTATTAAAAACTCTAGTTCTTTTGTTTCCCCTTCCCATTCTACAGGCAAGTGAATCATGCCGGTAACTTGAGTCTTTCCCCCGTTAGCTGTTTGTACGTCTTGTCTCTTCAATCTGCGCACCTTATGTTGTCGCCCTTGTAAAAATCTTTCCGCCCCTCTTCCAATACAATTGGCACTAGCGCCAGTGTCAAGTAGTGCTATTATTTCTTCCCCATCTACTTTAGTCTTGGCGAACAGGCGGTTATCATCCTTTAGGCTGATCACTGAAGCGATAATCTTTTTCTTGGTTTTCCTTGCAGCTTCCTGATATTGGTGTAAACATTGAAGTTTCTTGTCTTTTCTGGTTTCGGTTAGCTCTACGTCATGGAATATTCGTTCACGCGCTGCCTCGTACTCTTGCTTTCGCTGACGATACGATTTGTATGGCGAAATTTGTGTCGGGCGCGCGTCACGATGAATTATTGTGTTGGGGTAGGTCTGGTCTGAGCAGGCTTCCCCGCCCCTCCTGTCAGACTCTGCTGTAAAAACGCTGACTCGGTGGAATGATATGAGTCGTTTTTCCCGCAATAGTTGCAGGTGGTGTCATGGAATCGCGCATGGCACCTGTCTCCCTCTGATCCTCCGCGTTTCCGATAGAAATCCGGTGGCTTGTTGCAAGTATAACACAGGTAGGTATGGAAAGGCGATGTACATTCCTTCCCGGAATCTTGTTCCCTCCTACCTGACGATGAGTTCCCCCCTGGCTTCCGGTCAACTGTGTTTCTTCGTCCAAACGACGCACCTCTGTTGTCCTGCGGTGGGCGATTCCTTTGGAATTCTTCGACCTGATATTCTTCAGTTTCCGTGTCGTCTATTCCCTCTTCTGCGATCTCATTTATATGCTTAGGGCGAACTCGTTTCTCTCGGATCCATTTTTCGACTCGGATTCCCTCCTTCTTAAATGCCGCCAATGTATTTATTGGTGAGGCCAGTAGGAATGCTCCCATTTGTGTGTTAAGATTTTCCTTCAATATCCCGACGAAGTTATCTTCCGGGATCTTGGTCTTTAGTTTGAATTGCAAGCTATGCATGGCTGCCATGAAGTCATCAAAACTCTCATTATACCCCTGACGCCGTTCCATAAGTTCTTTAATGGTGACGTAGTCGTTTTCGGACGTTGAGAACGCCTTGGTCATTTCGCTAGTCAAGTCGAAATATCCGAATTCAAAGTCGTCGGCTCGGTCCTCCATCAACTGCCAGTACCATTTGGCTGCGGTACCACTCAACAGGCAGTGAAATTCTTTAAATATCTGATCAACCGTGTACCCATTCATTTCCGTTAAGCGACTCACTCGGAACAGAAAACTCTCCACCGACATTCCCCTACTGGACCCATCAAACTTAAGGTTCCATTTGTCCAGGCGTGTTGGTCTAGTTCCTGTATAGCTGCTAAACTGTGTTTCGCTGCCTCCAGCGCTGGGATCGTGCTGGTTTTCAGCGGCTGCCTCTCTTGGACTCGGTATTGGTCGGCTTGCTGCTGCTGACGACGGTCTTGGTTGGCCCTGCCGCGCGGCTCCGGGTCTCTGCGGCGTTGAACTGACCTCGGGGTTTTCTCTGGTTATTGGGCTCTCCCTTGGCTGTACCGCGGACAGTTCGGTTACTTGGCGTCGCAGGTTGGTAACTTCCTCCTGCATTTCGGCTATTTTCGTGGTCATAGTTGCCTTCATCTCATTATTTGACACAATCAATGCGGAAAGCATTCGCTCTATTCGGTTGTTGTCATCGCTGTATCTGGGCCTCGCTCCCTGATTATTTGGAAGAATACTGGACCGCCCTTGCGGTAGTCCTAAATCGAGGTGTTCCCCTCCTACAGCTCCTTCGGAGTCGTCCATGATGACGCTGCTGCAATCTGCTAAACTCCCCAAGTTGTTTAGTTTGCTGTTAAAGCTTATCGACTGGTTGGGTTCGTCAACTGGCGATACGCTAGCTCCTGCTGGTGTTTCGGTTCTGGTTTGCCTGGCTTCTCTCGCTGCCAGTGTGGATGCTCGGAATGTTCTCACCGGAGGTAGATTAAGTGTAACCCTCTTCTTCTTCTTATCTCCTGCCATATGTTAAAATAGTTTATATATGCCCGATCGACCACCCTGCCGTGTAATCGCGGTACTTCTTTAGTTGCGTTTGTTGATTTAACTATTTGTAATATGATATAGTTATACGTGTTTGCGCGTTGTTGGCTTTTGTTACGTTATTTATTTCTTTTGCTTTCGTGTGCTTCAATGTTTTTGCTTGGCAGCAAAAGTTTTTATGACGAATAAAAATTGTGAAATTCAAAACGGGGTGCGCTGGTACTCCTGGGTATTGGTATAGGTCAAGAATCGTCCGAAATTAAGCCCCAAATAACATTTCAAATAAGCCCTATTCAAGTGAATTCGCTGAATGGATTCAACTGCCCTCCACCGGAGTGATCAGTTCCTTCTGCGCCCACTTGACCTCTTCCTAGGAAAACACAGTACATTGGACTGCTGCTCACCCACAGGAAGGCTCTGTCCGAACCCCCTCCCCCCTGTCGTCGGAAACAGGTAGACTCACTCACATGCAGACGGATGGAGCTTTATTCCAGACAGGCGAAAGGAATTGCCTCCCTGCTCCTCTCTCTCTGGACTCGAACCTCGCGAGAGACCTGGTTCTGTGCCTAGTACAATGGATAGCGTCGGCCAGAGAGATAAATCCTGTCGTCCCGCCCGTTAGTCGTGGTAACCGTACAGACTCGAACCTCGCAAGAGACCTGGCATAGCCTAGTACAATGGATAGCGTCGGCTGTACGGATACGGTCATTCCCCCACCCCCTTCAGTACTGGATCGACAAACGATGACGAACCGCTACCCCAACCGATGATGGCGGCTATATTATGGCGATGACTGGATACTATTAAGACCGGTTGGTGGTGCGCCGTTATTCGCTTGCGACCCTGCTCTTCCTGGACTCGAACCTCGCGAGAGACCTGGCTTAGCCTAGTACAATGGATAGCGTCGGCCAGGAAGCGCAGCTAAGTTTGTTTACGTTAAATATTTCAAAAATGGTCTGCACTTTTATATAGAAGTTATTATGGTATTATTTCTTTTAACGAGGAACTATGGTTCAAGTATTGAATTGAATATTTAAAATTTAAAAGGGTCTTCAAAGTCAAATGCCAATTCAAAAACTACAAGTGTCAGATCGGAAGGCCTTCATCTTCTGATACTAGTCGGTGAAGTTGGTGACTTTAAAAGCACATACAGAAAATGTATATTTGATGTATAAACTAAATTCCCAGAAAATGGTTTGAAGATTGTTAGCTACTTTTGACCCCAAGGTGATCAGCTCTGATGCCTCTAAATTCTTTAAACAGCATTAAAAAAAGAATGTTTATATGAATACTAAAGTTTTTCTCGTCAATGAAAATAAGTTTTGGCAATAAGGATAAAAGGATATTGCCTGAGTTGGGCGCCATTTCTGTTACGTCGGTGTTGTCGTGGTGCCTCAGTCCTTGGAGGACATAGGGCTGAGGAAGTGGTCGCCCGGATAGCAGACACGATTTGTGCAGCTGAGCTCGCCGGATTTGGGGTGGGTTCTTTGGACGCCACTATCCTCTCCAAACGTAAGCAGAACAATTATTTACGTGCCTGAAAAATAGAAGAAATCGTTTGTCAGTCTGTCTTTCTGTCCACATTGCCCCGCAAGCATATTTATGCTTGATCGTAAGAACGATCGGGCTATGTTTTGGCCGTTTTCCCTCCCCAATCGCAAACTTCGTGCGCCTTTGGATCGTCGCGGGCCGTGCAATACGATCCCCTTTTGTACATGTCGTTCGTCAAAAGTTATGTCATTTTCTTGACCCAGTCTTCCAGTTGTACCAATGCCCCCCTTTCAATGGGTTTCTACCAATGCATTTTGTTGCGTTAAATTCACATTACAAGTTTATTAAAAAGGTTGGGCAAGTGTGTATTGGACATTAAAGTGTGTTATAGCTATTCTGAATGTGTTTAAATTGTGTAACTAATATTTAGGTGTATTTAGAATATAGTGTATTTTGGGAATGTAATATTTTGTCATATGGTATCTAGTGTATATGGGGCACGAATATATATATAGATATATAAATATGTCTGACAATATCGGGAAAAATGTCCCGTTGACTTACCCTCTGTTATTCCATCGCTGAGAGCTCTCGTTCCGGAGTTGAGGTTTTATTTGTGGAAAAGGTTAAGAATTAAGCATATATATATATATATCGTGCTGTGTTTAGGGGTTGGATTTCACTAAATGTACAAAATCATTACTTAATGATTTAAAAGATAACACATTAAAAAAACTATATATATAAAAAAAAAATGTGTATTGGTGTGGGTGGGTTTTAACACAAAAACTTAAAAAAAAAAATAGGTTCAAAAGATAAGCAGCTCGGGGGGCGGAGTGACCGCTGGTCATTGGACGAGGGTGTCGTCTTCACTTTGTTTCACTCTCCGGCGGGTAGGGAGACGGGGTACACTGGTATGTGCACTTGCATATGTATATACTTGTTGAAATGGAGACACGGGGGCACGGGTCACATAAGGCAGGTGCCCACACTCATCACGGAGACTATTGTTAGTGGGTTATCTATTGGTAATTGGTTGGCTGTTTTGGATTGTCGATTTCCATAGTAATAATTTCCACTGTTAAGTTTTTAATGATAATTCTTTTTTATTGTTTGTTTTCGGTGTTGCTAATTTATCGTCTTATATCGTTGTTCTGTGACATCCTTCGTGCGTTCACTTATGCTCACAGGACCAGGTGTTGGCGAGGGACCTCACTTTCTCCAGCTCGTGTTGTTGGTCGCGGCGTCCTTGTATCATCCTCTGTAGGTGCTGAGTCCTTTTAGTACTAGGAGGACGATCAACAATCCCGCGATGAATCGAAGGACTTGGTGGACCTGATCGATCTCGTCCTTGTGGTCGACCACCTCGATCGTGTTAATAACGTTAGCGGTGCTGTCATCCACTTTGGACGTCTTTAAGCCCATTATCCTTGTAGTGTCTTTCTTACAGGACCTGGCTATTTTCAGCTACCGGATCAACACTTGAACTCCGAATCACCACTTGAACTCCGAATTTGGCTCCGAGACGCGACGCGGTTGCAATAATCTTCCCGAGGGCTTCTGGGTTTCTTGAGTCTCTCGGACTTCAACTTTGACTTTCCTTCGTACTGCCATATGGGGGTCTTTTATATCCAAAGACTGTGCCAAGTACCGCCTAGGAATCTCTGGAATGGAACACAAAAGTGTTCTCACCTAGCATCATCACTTCCCCTCTTGTCGCCTATTGGCTGGAGTTTTATGTGGGTCGTCTTTGTTCTAACGTTGAATAGTTCAGCGAGCTCGGCGGTGCTGGGTTGCAGGTGATTGCATGGCTCACTTTTGTGAGTTTAGGCGGTGTCATCGGCCAGAACCAAATTTTTGTGCAATTTTGCCCGTGTTGATTTTCTAGAGCATTAGTGCATTGACTTTTCTTGATTTTCTCCCGCATTAACCAAATGACTCACGTCGGCCCTAACCGGCGTACGTAACATCTTTTCTCGTCGACGCATTATTTTCGAATCTTCTATTTTTGTGTAATCATTATTCTTTAACCAACTTTTATAAATTAAAATTATTCATAAACTATTCAACACTAAGTTTCTCTTGTTAAATTTTAAATTAACTTAAATAACCAACATTACCTTTCAAAGACAACAACGGAAACCTGTTAAAATAATCAGTGCTTCCTCACCCTGTCCAACAGAAGAAACAAGACCAGAAAATAAAAATAAAGGAACATTAAAAAACATTTCTAAAAGCACACACTGCTATTATTTTGACCGCATCCGTGTGTGAGTGACACGAGATTAGCATAAGGATGCGGCCAAGGAGCGGCTGGCAAATAGAAAGTTGTAAAAGCAAACACCATTAAGCACATCAACTGGAAAATGCCGAGAAAACTCATTTCATCTATGACACAACATGAGCCAGCAAAACACCACAAGCACAACAACAACAGAAACAAAAACTAAAAAAACGAAATACGAATAAAAATCAAATTGGACTGAGGGCAACAAAAACACGAATGTCCGGCTTTTCGGGTGACCAGAACTTGTAATATAAGACAAACAAGGGGACGACAATAACAAAATGTTGTTCTTTAAATGGCACAAAATGTTTTCAAAGCTTATTTTTCATTTGCTCGTTGCGCCGCACAACAAAAACGGAAAGGATATCGAAGGATATGGCCAGGACAACGGCAGCGGCAACGGCAACGCAAGACAAGAACAGCATAATGTGCAGGCGAGACAAGGAGGGCAAACAAAAAAATTTACAAAATATAAGAAAAATAGCTGAGGAGATAGTGAAACACCAGCAGCAGCAGCAACAGCGGCAGCCGGGGAAAATGGGGAAAAATCGGGGGAAAACAACCAAACAACGACAGCAAATAAAAATAAACAAACATGGCAAATAAAATGAAAACAAAAACTCGGAAAAAATGTTTTTTCTGCCCCACGAAAAAGTTAAACATATAACAAGCGAATGTTTATGCACATGCGAGAGTGGCCATCGTGCCTCGCGCCCCTTTTTGCCTAACCCCTGGGAATCTAGTTCGCTTTTTTTCGCCGAGTGTATGTGCTTTCCTCCTCCTATTGCCTTGATGTTTTTTTGCAGTTTACTGCAGTTTTTACAACACAAATCGAAATTGTCATCCATTCGCTCAATTTGTCGTCTTGGGCGCGACCTCGTCAGCACCGCCACCCACCAGCCCACTTCGCCTTGGAAAGTTCCCACCCCCTGCCACGCCCACATATGCATGCGAGCTCCTTAATGCTTGGTTACACAAATGCCGTAGCCAACCATTTCGCTTATTTCTTTTTTTCCTGATGCCCGCCCGCAATCTTCCAATCTTCCTACATTTTTGCTAGTTTGCCAATCTAATGGCAAAAAAGAGGATCCATCCAGGCAGGAGGGGAGAAATGGCACCCAAACTTTGCCCTATCCCACTCGGTTCCCGAACTTGTTTGCGGAAGTAATGAAGCGGAAATCCGCTGGATGGCATATGTCGGTTGGAGAAAGGAATTAAATCCGAACTTACCCAATGACCCTTCAGGTAAGGGCCACAAGCAGTGAATTTAATTTCAGATTTTATGGAAGTTCACAACTAACTAAAGGATTAGATATCCAAACAAATCATCATAAAAACACACAGAACGTATTCCATATAAGATATTATTTCCCAAAAATATTTACTATTATTCAAACAAAGTTCTTCAATTAATCTGGCTCACTACTTTTGCATTTATATTATTTTAAGAATTATCTAAAAACTACCTTATTGAAGGAGCCTCAATATTCAAATTCAATTATTCAACAAAAACAATTATTTAATAATAAAATAGCAACGAACAGACATTCCATAGTAATAGACACTCTTGACTACAGCGATGGCAAAATAAATTAGTTAGCTTAATTACACGTTGTGATTAAGGAAAACACTAACTAGGTATTGAAATTGCAAAAGGGAATGCCAAAACAATAACATTCTGGTTGCAGTCATTGGATTATGAACATATCTGCGGAAAGCCAAGAGACAATATGCAAAATTAACAAGTTTTCAGTGGATAATTGTTCATTAAGCCATCGGCATCCCAAAGGATGCCAGCCGGACCAAGTCAAGCCGAATCACATATCGATGTCCGGTTAAAGTGAGTTAACCTCCTTTGCACACATTTCCCCAGCGGGGAACACATAAAATTACGGCGGAAATAAAGGGATTTTCAGCCCAGCCCCGGGTAAATGCTCTTTGGCCATGTCAGCAGCGATGATAATATAAAGTTTGCACAATTGCCGCCAAGACACACTCAACGACATCATTAACAGGCGGACAGCCGAGGATTCGGAGGCGCCATGGGAAAATGCTGCGGAAAAGGCGAAAGGTTTAATGGCCGGCAGGCGCGACGGGCGACGTGGAGCACTGAAATTATGGAAGACTTTTGCACAACTCAATTAATGAAAAGTAAACATCCTCGGCACAAAGGATTCGCAATCCGATGGCCCAATTGGATGATGGCGCGGTACGTAGTACTTCCATGGGGGTCAGAACACAATGCAAAATTAATTAGCTTACTTCACTTAAGCGCTTGCAATTTGAGTGCATCCTATTTCCCCATCCCGAGTGCCATCTCCCACTTGCCATCTCCCACCATTTGCCATTCCCAAGCCCCATCATCATCATCATGGCAGTTGTCCTTGGCATCCTCCGGCTGAATTTCCAACTGGCATGCCGTAAAGTAATTTGCATTTCAGGCTAATGCCATTTGCATGCGCATATTCCGATTACAATTTAGTTAAATTTTGCCGCCTCCACACAGCCCCTCGTCGTTCGTCGTTCGTCGCCCGTTGTTCGTCGTCCTTCGCCCTTCGATGATGTCCTTGCCTTTTCTAGTCCTGAAATTTTCAACGAGCAAACTATTGACAATGAACTAATTGCTATTGTTGCCGTCTGGGGACATATTTCGACTGCAAATAAACTCGTTGCTAAAACGAAAGTCACTGCCAGAGACAGAGACAATGATGGAGAATTCTAGAGACAGAGACGAGGCAGTTTTTGGGGCGGAGGCGGCAGCTTTAACTGCAGCTCGTTTGCTGTCATCGTTATGCCCCCGATTCCCGTCCATTTGGCCACTCAAATGTCTCAAGAGTCTCGCCATCCCGCCCGCTGCCACACACCGCACACCACACTCTCCGAATCGCAAACAATTACTTTTTGAAGTAGTGCAACTCCTGCCACAGCCACTGGTAGTGCCACCCAGAGCCACTGCATCACCTGTGCCACTCACCTGGTCCTGCATTGATCTAGCCCAGTGCCAAATGCCAGATAACGAACCATCGACGGAATGCCTGCAGCTCGAACTTCTGGCAGGAACAGGGCAGACGCATGGACGGCGTGTGTAACGTGATTACGAGTGGGTTGGGAAGTCACTAGTACCGTGGATACAGAACGCCAATGGCAGGGGTAGTGATATCTGCACGGAATCCCACGGCTACTTGTCGGGATATACTTCTGGTTTCAGTTTGGGTATCAACTTTAAATCTAACTTGAACATTTATTGAACATTTATGGAAGAGAAAGATATATTCAATTAAATATTATATCCATACCTCGCTATACGGCCTCTCTTTATAAGGAATTTCATTATAACAGACCTCTTCAACTACACCTTACCGATTTATGACTATAAAGGGTTCGCTATAACCGGAAATGAAGCTTTTTATCGATATATCTTCTGAATAATTGATGCATACGGCTTTATTTAGGCCGTTAAGCGAGGTATGGGTATAAAAAAAAAAGGTAATTAATAAAGTAAAAAGGTTTCGTTAAAAAATTGTATACTCTTATTTAGTTTAAAATCTCTAATAACCATAGTCCGGAATACCGTACTTTTGCCTTTCGCTGCAGCCACTGTAGTTGCCAGGTAGCTATAGCTCCTTTGATAGCCCACATCCTCCCACACACACATCAGTGTCTAGCGTTTCAGACCTGAGAGAACTTTTGCCCGGCAATATTTTATAATTAAAATTTCAAATGTTCACCGGAGGGCAGGTGGTGGGAGGGCAGCAAGGCAGCGGCGAGTGAGCAACAAAGCGAATTGGGTCCGGGGCTCCGGAGATCTCATTGATATTGGCACACGGCGGGCGGCTAGGTTTTCCTCCCCGCTTTCCACAGCATTTCCTTTTCGCTTTTCGATTGCCATTGCGGTGCGATTGTCTGACGGTGGCTCCGCTATATATGGATATCTATGGCTAAGTATTCAATATGCTCGATTCGATTTTATGGCCGGCACTTACCAAATAGTTGCCAGCCATTAAAATCGGTAGTTAGCTGGCCATAAAGGGAACTTCGGCGAAATTTAACGACTCCCTTGGAAAACCGCTAGGAAATTCGCGATTCCCGTCAATCAGCTGATAATGAACTGCAGTCGCACCTGTTCTCACCTGCGGCCATGAATCAAGTACAATACCAATTACGAGGCTGCGAAATCAGGTCCTCGTTTATCCTTTGGCTCGGTCCTGGCGGCCCAACCCGAAGTTTCTCAAGTATTTATGAACTTTGTTAACAGGCCAAGAATTACAAACTTGTGAGCGCGCGAAACTTCTGAACTGAATGAGAAATTGTGTGCAAAAGCGACAGTGTTCGCTGCTTCCTGCCTTGCTTGCTCCTGGAAATGAATTAAATGGCCACGCCCACGCACACACACAGCTCAGTGATGGGAGAGATACTTTTTCGGCAAGAAACCTAACCTAACCAGGAATGGTAAATCAGAGATGATTTCATTAAACTAAATTTTTATTTTGATTTTGTCTAGCTTGGGGATAACTTAATTAGAATTCAAATAAATCTTTAAATATGAGGGAATCAATTTTGAATCCCGACATGTCCTCACTTTCATCCTACCGACACTTTCCCGCCGCTAAAGCAAGGTAAAACGTGAGCACTAAGCTTCTAAGGACATAACCCACACAGATAGTGCCCAACACTGACCGGGATAAAGCCAGGAGAACTGCAAAAGCGAGCACTAATTGCCAGCCAGGCGCCGGGACAAGTTTACGGCCAAGGTAAAAGCGGCCAAGCTCCGTAGGCCAAAGTTCAACGTGGCTCAAGTTCTTCGACCGTGTAACGCCTACTTTCTGCGTGTGTGTGTCTGTGCCCTTTGAGGACTTCACCTTGTGCAACTTTTCCTTTTACTTCTGCGACTCTTTTCCGCTTTGAATTCGGCCTGCAGTCGCGCTTTTTTTTTGTGGCAGACTCACATCCCAGTAACGTGGCTTAAAGTCGCTCCATCTTCCAGAGCCTGGCTGCCTGTTACTTTGTATTTTCCCGCGTTAATCACTTTATGTCGTAGGCTTTATGCAACTCGCAGGTGATCTCATTAAAGTCCCATAAACGACGTGAGGCCAATTAAAAAGTTTAGCATCGTTGCGTACTTAACAGCGGGAATGAATACTAAATATAAGCCTGATATAATTTACTAACTGCTATTAAGGACTTAATTAAGCATATTAGATATGAGATCTGAATTCCATTTACTAAATATATTAGCTAAAAACCAAAAATAAGACTCAAATTAAAGAGAAATAACAAAGGTTTTCAGCTAGTTATAATTTAAGAGTCTGCGTACTACCACTACAGTTTTCAGAAAGTTGTCTAAGTCAACCATCTATAAGCTACGATTTTACTAAAAAGCTTGAGAGCTACATTCAAATTTTCCAACCTCGCATTCACTGATACATAGTTCGAATAGCGCAGAAGAACTTGTACGAAGTCTTCATAAACTGCAAAGCAAAATAAACTTGAATAAAGGGTGAAAATTCTTTACAAATATTTCACAGAACTCACACTACTCATGGTCTCAATGGAGATGTCAAGGAACACGGTGGCCTTAAGGTATACGGGTCTTTGAGCCCGAAGAGCTAGGAAAATCAGCATTCTACGGAATCGCACATCCGCTCCCAACCAGTCCATGTCGTAGACAGCAAAGGCCACACTTTCGCTCTGCAAAAAATAAATATATAAGTAAAATATTTAAATACACAACTAAGACCCTCTCATGCAAACCGCATCGATCAGCTTCTGGCTAAATGAACAGAGAAGGTATATCTCCACCAAGGTAGACACCATGATCAGGCACAACTTGGCAATCTGCTCGGGACTGAGTCCGATGGTCATCTGGAATCCCACAAAACAGACCACCATAGAGGAGGCCGCGAAGTTGAGGAGCAGCGGAATGCCAAAAACCGAGTTTACCACGTCAGAGATGCTGTGAGAGATTTGAAGGAAGTACTTGTATTTTTCATATCAATTATGTCTCGAAAGAAGGACTAACCCGAGTATTTTATTGTGGTAGGCGATAAGAGAGCACAGCTCTGTCAGATCCTCGTCAGCTCCCCCCTCGTTGTCCCCAGAAGCGGCCCGCACCTTAAACTCCCTCAGGGAACGGGCCAGGCGATCGAAGTGCATGATCACCTGCATGGTCACGGCGAAGATCATGAGGTTGGCGGAGATGTGGGCAGATGTGGCCGAGTAGCCGGCTACGGACTGGGACAGGTAGGTCAGGTAGAACCTCCATGGGGCGCGATAGTCCCAGGGAGCGTAGGGCGTGTAGGGCAGTATCTGCTTGGCGTGATACAGAGTGATGTTGAACAGGTTGTAGGTCACCACCAAGGTCATGTAGAGGCCGCCGAACGCCTTGGTGACGCGCTGACTGCGACCCAGGTAATAGAGCACTTTATACTCCTCCTGCTCCTTTTCACGGGGCGGCGGGAAGCAGGCATCCAGCTCCATCACCAGACTGGTCATCAGTTGCTTCCGGAATAGGACGGAGAAGAGCTTCAGGAAGCCCACAATCACGAATCCGATGTATGACATAACCATGCAGGACTCCACAAAGTTCTCGTTGTTCAGGAATGACAGGACCACGAATATAATCTCCAGGGCCAGGACCAGGGCCAGGTTGATCATGTGAAAGGCAAAATACAAATGGAACAGGATGCCTGGCTTCTTTTCGGCAGTTGGCGAATCGTAAGTATCCACACCAATGGTGTTGTAGTAGATCACCGGCAGCCTGAAGAAGTCCTCCACCACAGGATGCACCTTCTTCGGTTTCTGGACGGAAATGGTATTATAACCCATTAACTTCTTAAAGAACTGGACAATCATGTCGTCTGCGTAACTTTTGCACTTTTGGTAGCAAGGCAAAGGTGAAATGGGTTTTATACCGGGCGAGGAGTTGGAAAAACCGCACTTTTCTCTTTGAAAATTAATCAAAATTAAACCTTTGCTGGGGCAAACTCTTGCGGTTAGCCATGTGTGTTTTTATTGGCACAACACAGGTGCACTAATTGGTTAAGAAATATTGATTTTTTTACAAGAAAATATTGAAAACGAGGCCCAATGGGTAAGTAATCAATTTCAGGGGAAACTCTATATTACAGATGAGGCTTTCTGGCGGCAACATGGCGTGGCCGTTACGTAATTAAATATAATATCACGCATACGCACTGTTCTCGAGCCGTTGCAAAGTGCCGGCAAAGAAGAGAGAAGTGCTCGCAAAGGAGCGAAGAAGGCGAAGACGATGCAAAGGGCGAAGGAAACGCACTTGAGTGCAGCTTATTTTCCTAGGCTTGCATAATTTACGAGCATTTTCATTGATGATGGCAAGCTGAACGGAAAAGGCAGGCGAGCAGCTTAACCCGGGACACTTTGGACCAGGTAAAAGTCGGAGCGGCTCCCTGGAGGGTCCTGGAGAGGATGGGCGAGCGAGAGACACGCACTCTGCACACGCTGGCACTCACTCACTCACACCAGGCAGCCAGCCAGCCAGCCCACTCGGATGGATACAGATTCAGTCACTTAAATTAGCCTTAAGTTGGCTGCAACGAGTGTTTTGCTTAGTTGCTTTGTGCACTCGGATAAGTGCAAGGATCCTCCAGCTTCAGCTCCTGCTCCGGCTCCTGCTGCTGCTCCTTTTCCAGATACTTTTCCATCTCGTCCTGCAACAAACTATCAACTGCACAGCCCCATGCAAAACTCATGAGCTATGCTGTGCATAAGCTGCTGCTCATGCATATCCTAGCGGCATATTTCTCCTCTTTTTTTATGCCAACTCTTTACTATTTTATTTTTGCCCAACATGTCCAAGTTTGTGACTTGACTGAGGCAAAAAGTTTGCTGCCACCGCCGCCATGCCCCCTCCCTCTCCCTCTGCATCTCTCCACTGCCGCCGTCCCACTTGATTACAAGCTTTTTATTAGCTCCCCGAAAGCAATTTGAATATGCTCATGCTGTTGTCAATCTTATTTTTCGACGCCTTTAAGCGCTCTTCCCCCGAACCTGGCTGCAAAAAATGTGTGTGAGCAAAAAGCGTATTAAGCAACATAAGTGCACGATATTATCTCGAATTTACCAGAGAACGGGGGACTCAAGTTGAAAATAATAATAGGTAGCACTTTCCATTTACTAAGCATGGTCGATGGGTGTATCCTTAATGAAGCTTGCCATAGTCGCTTAGGGTCCTTTTCTGCAAAAAATAGTGAGTGAATATATGTACAACTTTATGCCAATATGTAATGGTTTGGGATATCTCCTTTAGAGATGAGCTTCTTATTTATTTTTAAATAATAGACCTTCCACAAAGGTAAGGCGCCTTTTGCTAAATCAAATCAAGACTTATTCCCAGAAATTCTCGCTCTGACTTTGCTTTTAATTTTCACCAAGAGTGTTAAATGTTAAATTCGCTGCATATTTAAGTTATTTAATGGTTTCAAAAGTGTGTGTTAAGTTCGTACAGACTGGTTTTCCCGTTTTTCCAGACTGCTTCATGCGTTCGCACACTCTACACTAACGCACACAGACACACCCTTTGACAGGCACCCAGGACCAATGTAACAGGCTCGATTACGATCCCAGCGGGCTGCACTGCCTGCCAGCGACCAAGTTTTATTATCAGCCGCGCCAGGAGACAAGAAAGCAGCAGCAGAGCAGCCACAATAAAACTCATAAAATATTTTTGCCATCAGGCTGCAAAGCACCGGTTATACAGTGGTCGAGGAAAAAATAGAGGCGACGCCTTTTTTATATATATTCAGGCGAGTGTAGAATAAATATAATCATTAATATAATAGTCATAATAGTCAATTTCAAAGTTGTGGTTTTCCTTGCTTGGTGACGGAATCTTTTTGAAAACTCTACAATCTTTCTTGGGATTTAATAATTAGCTAGAAAACTAAAATTAGCATTGTAAGTTAATAAAATCATTTGTATTTCAACTTGTCCTTTGTTTTTGAACGTTGGTTTTAATCAATAAATAGTTTAGGAACATTTTTACCTATTCGGTGAACTATTTAAGTATACTCAGCATAACGGAAAGATTTAAGGTAATATCCTCGAACCCTAAAGAAGAATTAATATCCAATATGTTCCGATACCATCCCCTTTGGTTTCAAGATAAAAATCCATAAAGCTAGCAACCCTCAAACGCTGAATAAACTTTATAAATCAAATTATAAACCGGTCTAAAAATCATAATACGTAGCATTTTCTTAGTTTTTAAAACATTTAATCCACAAAAATATGCTGGTAACCTGTATTATTATTCCCACGATTGTAGGAAGCCTGTTTGTATTTGTATTGCTGCCTTATTCTTCATTTAACAGCCCGCCCCACGGGAGGTTCGTTGGGAACACTGGGCTGGGCGCCCACCCAGCGCGACCTTTGTTTCGCGGACCACTCGGCGCTGGCCTTTTTATTATGCGCTTCTTTCTGGCTTATTATATTCTGCCTTTACACTCATTTAAACCATTTTACAGTAATTTTGCTTATAGCTAATTTTAAGCTATTGCCCTGTGGCCGCCACCAATCCGCCCGAAAACTCGAAGGAAAACCCGTCTCCCGCTGCCACCCACCCTGTGGTTTTTCTGGCGCCTTTCACGTTTTCCGGCCTGCTATTTTTGTTATTTTTTGTTATTTTTGTTTATGACAGCTATTGCTCCTCGGAGGAATTCGACTACTTTTTTCCTCAGTTCATTTGGCTTTTTGTTTCTCGAGATCCGACCACAGAAAGCATTCGGTTAATTTATTATTTATTAAACTTTTGGCATCCATTAGCCGAGCGAAAGTTTCACTTTATAAATTGACAATTCGTTATGTGTCTCTCATCGTTTTGTATTATTTATCTGTGATTTCTTTCGCTCCGGAATTATTATCTATTTTTCATATCGAGCCGTGGGAATTGCTCAAATCTCCGTGGCTCTCTCCAGCGCCTGCATAATTCAGGGGCCGGGCATAAAAATTAAACATTAAGATGGCCAAGGCAGAGGCAGCCCCGAGAGTAAGCCGAGATCTCTGTCACTTTAGGTGCGGAAAAGAATTATGGATCGGGACGGGATTTGTTTCGAAACTTGTGCAGCTTAAACGCTGTGCTGGGGTTAAGCTGTCGTGCGGCAGGAGCTGGAGCTGGACCAGCCAAGGATGCTGGATGCTGGGGGAAAAAAAAACAATGACAAGAAGTGCCGCAAAAGCCGCACGGGCCGGCAACAAATTCTAATATTGCTTTTGTTTCTCCTCCAGTTTTCTCCTCGACATCCTCCAGGCCGGGCAGGCACGCACTCCGGCCGGACGGGAAGGCCTGTTGGCTTCAAATTGAGTTGTGAGCATAAAAAACCCGGGGCGAATGCTCCTGGGGACCAAGCGCCAATGCGGCAAAAGTCAACTGCTCCTGCAGAGGCATGCCAACGATGGACATAGCACAATGGACACGATGGGCGATAATGCACTGTAAATAAAATTCCTCAAATAAAATGTGGTCTTTTTTTAATTCATTTAAAAAATGTTAAGCCTGAAAAATACAATTTGAACCTAAATAGTTCGTATTTTACAACACATTATAAGTCTTTCAAAGTGAAACTTATTAAATGCTGAGATCTTCCTTTCGATGCTTCAATAAAGATCAAAATGTGACGCATACACAAAAATATTTGTTTATCCAAAAAAAGGTATTTTAAAAATAATTCATTTTCTTTTCTTTCAGTGTGGATAAAGTCTGTTGTTGTCCAAGGCGCAGTGTGAAGATATTTATGGCCACTCTCCAGGGACTTTAGCTGGTGTTTGGGAGTCTGTTGCACCAGCTATCGGCCATAGACCATCGACCACTTGCCTTAAGCCCCGCTGGTAAGCCGTTTAGGGTTCAAATCTCTCAATGGGGTCGAGGTCGATCGCTTGCCGCCAACGCGGCGCATGAGTGATCTGTCTACAGTCAACAATCCAATTTCAAGGCCGTTTCCTATTTCAATATGCCTCAAGCCACAGACTAGGCTGTGCTTTCTATAGGCTAAGGGCAGAGAAGGAACAGCCCAAATATTGATTAATATTAGAGCTTAATTAATTACTTTTCAATGCTACATTTATATTATTATTTGCAACTCTGTTACTAACATACTTTCCTTGCATATGTTTATTAGTAACATTTATTTTAAAAATCCATTAGGCATTTTACATTTATTTGCTGTGAAAAAGTATCAATAAAATGTCCAAATTCATTCATAAAAACCCAAAGACCATGCGATTAAGCATCTGTCAAACACCATTTATTTTTGGCTTTGCATTAAATAAAAAGCTGTCATAATTCGGCTTGTGTGTGCAAAGCGCAAATAATCTCACCTGCTAAGCTGGCAGCAGTTTATGTTTAGTAATTGAATTATGCAAATCATTTAATGGCTATAAAATATTTGCGGGTCTTTTTGTGTAAATAATGTAGCAATGGTAAATTTAATCAAGCAAGGTGTATAGCTAAAAATTATCTGGGTACACAGTATACGAATCGAATTGATGAAATTAATTCCGAATGGATGAATTGTTTGAAAATGTGGGTGGTTGGTTTGAATATACTTTTACACATTTTAATGCACAAGAGGTTAACTATTTAATTAATTAACATTTTTATTAATTTTAATAGAACTATTCTTTTCTATAGAAATTAATTAAAAATATTCAATATCCAGTCTTTACTTTCTTAAAATCCTAACGGATTTTATTATTCCTCTGCTAACTCTCTGTTAACTTTCGAGCGAAACCTCACGGAAATCTTCTTTATTATCACCTTAAACTACTTACAAATGTAACACACTAAATCTTTGCTTAAATGACAATAATATTGCACTTTTCCCCACAGACCACTTTACCTGATCCCCTCTGGAGATATAGTCGCCATCGAATCGAGGGCAAACCCACTTGAAATCCACTCCGGAATGTTAACAGCATCTCCAGCATGTGCCACCATTCAATTGCAAGTGAAGGTGCAGTCGCTGGCTTGGGTAACACGAGGCGGATGAATGATTTCCGTGGGGAGAAGGGACTTGCTAAATTACTTGCGCCACTTTCCAGGGATTAACAAATCACCTGTACACACACACGCACACACACACACTCACCTGACGCGTTGTTTACAGCACTTACAAATGAAAATAAACGCATTTCAAGCTAATTAAACAATAAAAGCGCAAAAGGGCGCCCGGCCCCCGAAAAGCAAATGGAATAACAAAGCAAATAAAAATGTGGAGACGGGCGCGCGGTGACTGTAATTCAGCAAATAAAAGTGCACGGCATTGGCATTAGTCGTGGGCGTAGTCAGGGGGCGTGGCGCCACCCCACGCCGCCTCCTTAGCCAGCCCCTGACAGCTGACAAACACGCCAGCAACACACGGTGGGAAAAAGCCAAAATATTTGGCAAAAGGTATTGCCTTTCTTTGACTAAAATGTAGAGAATGCTTGGAACAAAGGAACATGCTAAAAAATACATTACAGAATAATTTAATTTATCATCTTTTATAAGTTAATTTAAAATGATCTTAATAAATTTCTTTTAATTTAGGTCCTTTTCCTTTTTCGAATTTGCCGAATTCTTTTCGTTACTGTTTTTATAGCTCTGAATATTAGCAACTATTACTAACAGCTGCCATAGAAAATATTTTAAAATCAACTATTAAAAATATATATTTATGAATTTAGTCAGATTAGAATTTTTGTTCTTCTCAGTCAATATACTTGCGATTTATCCAAAATAAAAGATAATATGCTTTCCATGGTGAAGCGTGAAGCTCTGGAGCGCACAAAAGTAGGCAACAAAGACGGCAGCGAAGCGATGCGATTGCGACGCTGACGGTGACGACGTGGCACAATGATGTTGCAATTTAATTTGTATTGTCGGCGGGAGTGGAGAGGAAACGAGAGAAGGAATGGAATGGAGTGGGATGAGATGGCTGCCACCGCCGACACAATTGCACTGGCGGCAAAGAGAATGCCAGCTCTGGTGATGATCACTCTGACGATGATGAGGACGACGCTGCTGATGGCAATGCCTGATGAATCCACTTAGACGTCGGGCGCCAGGCAACGGCAGCAGCAGTAGCAACATATAGAGAAGCACGGCAGCAACTTGTGCAACAGCAGCATCAGTGGCAGCCAGAGTGTCGCTTAATTGAACAGCCAAAGGATGAAATGAAAGACAACGAGGCAGCGGACACATGGACACGGGGGTGTGTGTCCTTTAGCGTGTTAACTACTCCAACTGCAAATTATATTAGCCTCGGAAACCCTATAAATTTAATCGGGCATGGATTTAATCTAGCTTTTAAGATAAAATACGCTGCAAAGATAAAAGCGAATTCAATATATATTTGTATTAAAGAAAAACCATCAAATATACATTTTGTACGTATTTATTTTATAAAAATAGTGTTTTCTTTTACGCCTTGGAAGGGGTAACGCTGATCGCGACACTTAGTCGCGGCACAGACGCTTTGAGGGCGGCTCCTCCTCGTTGGGGGCAATCGACTGTAGGAGCTTCGAATGGCTGTGGGCTCCAAACAGCGTGAGCAGCAGGGCCACGCCATACCCGGTTGCACGTTCGCCCTGAAAGACAGCAAAGCAAGAATCACATTAAATTCGAATATAAAAATAAAGCGGATTGGAGTCTGAACCGAATCACTTACGCAATGAACGGGCGTGGCCATATCGACATGGAGCCACACGCCGGGGTAGTCAAAGCCCAGATGGGCGGCGATAAAAAGGCCGGCACATGAGGACTGGGCGTTTTGCCGATCCTGCAAGCGGAAGGGAAATCTCAGTTAGACATGGTGACATATTCGCTCGGATGTGGGTATTCCTTTATGGGAACATTCAATGTGTGTGGTGTGTGGTGTGTGGTGACTGATGGTTGGTGGCGGGGGGTATGTTGTGTATGGAGCATGCAACAAGCAAAACTTGGCGTCACTTTATTAAAAAAGAGTCCTGCGGTGCAGCGCAACAAGAAAATATATTTATAGAGATAGATGAACCTACACGAGGGCAGATTGAAGACAAGCCACTGTTTACTTAAAGTTTGTATTTGTATTATAAAATAGACAACAAAGAAAGCTACAGTAGAGATTTATCCGGTACATAAATCGTTGAGAGTTAAATTAATAGATAGATGATTATGATATCCTTTTAATAACAAGATGCATAACGTCCATACATTTGGATTGCAATATGCAAGCAGTTTTTCTGCTCTCTTGGCTCTAGATCAAAGCTTCAAGAGATCCGAAAGCAAGCTTTATATTTAGCCTCGAGTGCACACATTTGTAAGGCGTTAACTATATTGGTAATAAAAGGTATTTGGTTAAACTGTCTATTAATTTTAACATAACTTAAATTTAACATGACGGAATGCATAAGAAAATATTGCTAAGTACATGTAGCTACCCAATATAGCTAGAAAAATGTTGCGAGGCATAAGATGTTAGGAAAATGTTGAGCAACACCCATATGTTAAGTATTCCCAGAAACTTTTTTTTAAATTCCCATAGCTATCATCCAACTCCTTGAAAAAAAAACACCTTAATAATAATATAAAAATCCAGAATACTACTCCTACTTATTCCCCGATTGGACAAGGCATTTCGTAGCGCACCTCGCCAGTGGCAGCTATGGGTGTTCTAATGCCTAAATTATATGCCATGCACTGGCAGCTGCGTAGCGGAAGCAGTCGCTCTACTAACTTGGGCGGAAATTGCAGCGCTTAAATGCCAAACATAAAGTACACTTTCCACACACACTCAGAACACACCATCCAAATAAAGGAGGAACCGAGGCACACACATGAGGAACACACTGCTGACAGTTGGCCAAAAAATAGAGTTAACTGGCAGCAGACTTCAGCAGCAGGGGCTGCGGCATCGAGCGGACACAGGACACGAGCGGACGGGACGAGCAGTGAAAATTACATGACAACGCGCTAGCTAGGTTCCCTGCTCTCAAGATGAAAATCACACAGACACATGGACACACACTGGCAGGAGACGTGCAAACATCGTCCTTCCAGCGGCGGAAGTCAAAAGTCCATTGAAGCAACACATAGCCGAGCATTAGACTTGAAGAATGAAGAATGAAAACTGAAGACTGAAACCGCTGCTACTACACATAGTCATCGTTTATTTTCGCACGGAGGAAAAATGTACTATAAGTTACATTAAATTATAATTCTAATTTAGTATCTAATTTCTAATACCTCTCATGTTAAATTATTTAAAACGATATTAACATGTAAAAATTTGTAGTAACTAACCAAAAAGTTCAGAACATCTTTAGATATTTTCTCTCTGTACGCATTGTTCATGTGCTGGTTCCTGTTGCTGCTGGTGAAACTCCATTTCTTGTCCTAAGACTGCAGCAGCTAGTGCTTTCAGCGGTTTTGCAGCTAATAACCCGCTTTTGTTATGAAACTTGCGGCTGTCGCTGCCAACAAGCCCGAAACGGCCCCTAACCAGGAAGCGGCGGGTTGTCTAAGGGGATTCCCACTTGAATTTGATTTGCCTGATATATGAATGTATATGTGCTCTCTAGAAACTTTTAAAATTAAATGATTCCAGTTCCTGAAACAACTTCATATCAAAGTCGAACAGGAGTTTCCGTGCAGATAAGGTTTGAATAAAATAGATTTAAAGATTATATTTTCATATAAAATAAATATTTAATATTTATCATGGAAAAATTAATTTGTATGTGGCCTAAGCCGCTTAAAGAACCCCACCCAAGTAACAAGCTTTATTTAAACAAAATACCAGTCAAAAACCTTCTACATTAAAGTGTGTAACTTTTCCAAGAACAAAAATTGAAAATTGAAAAGTCCACAAGGTCTCGTCGTAACAGCGGCGCTAATTAAATGTTTAACATTGCCGAGAGCCTGATCAGAGCACTCACGCACACATGAACTCAACGACGGACTGGCGGCGAATCGGATCGAATCGAACCGAACCGAATCGAATCGAAACGGGCTTTCATCAATAATGGCCAGCATTTGTCAACATAATGTCATTAACATTGATTGCATTAGGACCCGGCCGGCACTGATTGTGTGTGTGTCCCTATGATGTGTGTTTGTCTGCCTCGGCTGGGCCTTTTGTAAATAACGAAGCTACGTAACATTCATCGGCCCACGCATCTCCTAATCCTAGGCCAAATCTCCCCCAGAGCTTGACAATGGGTCGCCGACTAATTGCGGTTTGGAACGTGACCGTGCGAAAACCACCCCGTGACATATAGCCCCCGAACCAACAGCATCCTCATCCTCATCCACATCCACATCCGCGTGCAGCATCATCCGCAATCGGCGATGATGCGATTCATTTGCGATTAACTTGAATTGAAATTAGCCAGCCGGCGTCATTGTCTCACGTTTAAGCTGCGGTTAGTGATATTCAATCTGTGATAAACGCATTTAGCATGTGCAACTCCCGATTACATCGCCCCGGAGCCATTAACTGGTTGCGAGTATCAATTACGCATTCATTCAATAAGCGGTCCGAGCCCTGGAAAGGATTTGCCATCGATGCCGCTGTCGTCATTGAGTCGTTTCGCTGAAGGCGGCTGCAATTTTTATTCAATTTTCGCAATGTCGCTGGCAGAGCGCTTAAAAAACTGTAAGCCCGACGGGCAAAGCATGCAAAAAAAAATATATATAAATGTATATATAGATACACCGAAAAGAGGAGCTTTGGCAAAGGCAAAGGAAAATATTAGAAAACATTCTAGGGGAATGTTCTTCAGTGGGGCGGGCAGCTAGTGATGTCAGTTTGACATGGTTTACTTTTACTTTTTCTTTCTATTTAAATCTAATAATTGATCATTCTATATTAAAATTATAACTAAATATACTAAATTAGTATTTATATATTCCTTAACCTTAACCAAAGAAAGAGGTATATATTTTAGTATAATCTTAAGGTTTAAAGGCCTGAAAGCCTTCCTGCCAATTTATATAATTTTAAAATTGAAATATTGAAGCATCACTGACAGCGGCGGCGACGTCGGCGAAAGTCGAACGGAAACCGAGACATAACAAGCGGAAAGATTTGTGTTAACAAAGTCGCCATTGCCACTGTCGTGCCGTATCCGCCCCTCCAAGTAGGCAACGGAAATGGGGATCATTTCGCAAATTACGTGACTCCACACAGCCCGCCCTGCCCCAGAGCTCGAGAGCTCAAGTTTCTCTCTCTCTGGCTGTCAGTATCCCTGGTGAAATCTGCATTTAAACCACTGAGCTTGGGCATTATTTATAAACTGCTGCGGCTGGCTTTAATCAAAAAACTTAACCCCGACGACTAAGCATGACCGCAACAGCAAGAGCAAAATTTCCGGCGCCTGGAGGTCGTGCCGTAAAAAACTTTTGCCTCATAAAAAGTTCAATTTAATTCATTAAACCGCGTAAAAAGTCGCCGTGCAATTGAATTTAAAATGTCGACGCCCAATAAAAATGAACCCAAGTCGCGCGGCCGAAACAAAAAACAATTACGCATACGCCGCGTGTGCGGAGAGAGACTGCAACACGTTGCTCAGACTGCGAACGGGAATGGGTTTATCTAAAATTCATGCTCTCCTCAAGCCGCCGCCTCCTCGCCGCTTTTACGATTTAGCATAAAAATCAATTACCAACAATGGGAAAATTTCACAGTCATAAAAACGTCGAGTAACTTTCGACTTAGATTCCTTGGCGGCGTCGCCGGGAAATTGAGAAACAATTGGAAATGTTTAAGCAAATTTTATTGTCCCGCCGCCGTGTTGCTTATGTTTTACTTATGACACAGTGCCTCTCCCTCGCCCGATGATAAACAGACGCGAAAGCCACAGCCTGGACGGCTGAATGAATCAAAGGGCGGCTGGAAGGACGCAGAGGTCGGGTCGGGTGGGGTTGGTTTCTAGGTCGGACAGGACAGTCAGTCTCGCGGTCATAAAGTTGCCGAAATTTGGGATAATATTATTTTTACTTTCCTCACTTTTTGTTTGCCTCTCTCTGCTGCTGCTTAGTGGCTTGGAAGAGGGAATTTTACTTCGCTTTTTAAAAAGCCAACGCGGCCGCCTGAAGGTTAAAGGCAAAGCGGGAAGTAATTCGCAGAATATTGTAATTTAATGAGCAGTGGCTCCGGCACTTGATGCTGAACACATTCCTATCAAGCCGTCATTCGATTTTTATTTTTTCATTTTGGCTATACACATTTTGAATAGAGGCCTTCATTTTCTGTTCTCATAAATATGTAGGAAAATTTCAATAGGGAACGATTAAATATTTAGAAACAAAGAGAGAAAATATACGAAACACTGAATAAATATTTAAATAAAATTCAAAAATATTAAACCCTTAGTAAATATTAAAGTAAGACGCAACTTTATGCCAAGTATAAACCGCAGGCATTGATTTAAGGTTGGAAAAATATCGATAACCTCATAGAAACAAAAAGAGAAAATATACGAAGCCCTAAATAAATATTAAAAAATGTAGATATATAAATTCCTAATTAAATATTACATTAAAACGCAACTTTATACCAAAAACATCTTGTCAAGCATTAGCTGCGGGCCTGGGTATCAAGTTAGAACTGGTAAAACATCGATATATATTTATAAAATATCGATAATTACAAATGTTGCTTTAAAAGATCGATTCATTTCGCAATCAGAACCCTGACACTCAGCATAGTTACAACCAGTTTTTAGCTAATTTTTTGTTAAATTTAATATTAATGTGTTCAACAAAAACATTGTTAATACGAATTTGTTTCATTTCAAACTTAATTTATCTGTGTACTTGCCAAAACCAATAACTGAGTAGTTACTCAGCTAAGTGCTTGCCCAATTCCACTTGCAGATGGAAAGCCCATTCAAAAGGCTTAGCCACGAACCGGGTTTTCCATAAATGGCACTTCAAAACCCCTAACGCAGCCAACTCAAAATCCCACCGTCGACTTTCTGCAGTTGACGCCAAAAAGAGACGATGCTAATTATCAGCTTAAATGGCATCGCTTAATTCGCGAATTCGCAGCGTATAATCGAAAGCGAGGACATTGCAAATATAGCACTGCTCGCCGGGGGTTCACAACTCAAAAGCGGCGGGGTAACAAATGGGAATCGCTTATTTTCGGTGGCCAAATGGATGGTGGGGGCATCACCTGGCCACCCACCACCACCATCAGCTGCACGGATTCGTGCCAAAATGAGCTGAATGGAGCACCGCAGAACGAAAGCCAAAGCCAGCGGCCAACAAAGAACCCTGGCGACCGCTAACAACACTCATAATCCCTCCATTTAGTGGCAAACTAGGGGAAAAGACCCCCGAAAGACGCGAAGAAAAAAGCGAGAGAACTGGGCGCCAGAAAAAAAGGAACCCGCTTGCTCATGTAATTTAAACGCAGCGCGTGGGAATTTGCCTCAAAGCCAGCCCCAGAAAGGGGCACAAAAAATGCGACGCTGATGGGCGTTGGGTGATGGGTGGGCAGGTATTTCACCTTTTTCGCATTTAACGTTGAATGCATTTGGAATTTAAAACACTTTATCACAGACACCATTGACAAAGTGCGCGGCGCTGTCACATCAACTGCAGCAGAGGCATGAAGGGGTTAAGGGGGAGGGAGAGGTGTTGTTGTGTGTGTGTGTCTGTGTGTAGCACGGCCAGCCTGCAATGGTGTGATATTTTGACTTGATTCTCTTTTTTTTTCCAAACAGAGGAACGAGAAACTGACGAAAAATCAAACAACCAACATGCAGGCAGCTAGCAGCAAGTACACTTGAAAAAAATATTTCAATTAATTCTAATACTTTTCTTTATTTTCCCGACTCTTTTCCCCAGGGTTTACCTTAAAAGGGTTTACCTTAAAAAAAATGGGAAGCAAAAAAAAACGATCGTTCTCTACTTATCAGCTGTTGTTGCTGCCTTGCTTGTATACTGCAGGTAAAGCATGGAAGAGGGAGCGAGACATTCATACGAATACAGTCTTTTGCGAACTTTTAGTAGAAAATAAGGGACTCCCGACTGTTTTTCCCAGGGTTTACGTTAAATGGATATCTAAAAAATAAATGAGAAGCCAAAAGGTGTTGTTGCTGCTCTTCTTGTACATTGCAGGTAAATAATGGAAGAGGGAGGGAGACTTACATACAAATGCAGTATTTTGCGAACTGTTAGTAAAAAAAAAGGGACTCCCTCTTGCCAGCTCTGGAATATTTAGAATAATTTCTAATTAGTGTCAAAGGGATAATTGTTATTACATTTTATAAAGTCTTTTTGGAGGGATTACATTTCCTTTTCCATACAAAATATAGACTAAACGAATCACTAAAATATTTTAGTTCTTAGACTGGATAATGCCACCTACATTTCCCTAGGTGTAGTTATCGAAAGAGGCCGAGTGGGTGCGGCGGCGATTGGCAGGTAGCCAAAATTGCCACGCCACTTGACCTGCCTGCCCCGGCATCTACGCACAACCGGCAGACCCAGACTCGCCCCATACAGCGATCCACCAGCGATTCCTGGGCACCTCTTCCCGGCTCCCTGGCTATCCGGGTATCCACCGCCCTGCGCCCACGGCGTGACAATGATGAATGACCATTGATCCGAAGCGCTTGCGACGTACAATAAGGTAACTCGATTTGGTTGGCTGTTGTGGCAGGAACTGGAACTGGAACCGAGAGGTAGCCCGGGGCACCGACGCACCTCGCTCCGATGGCCACCGCCCAGAGATGGGTTTATGGCTCACCGGGTCCCCATACCATATCCCAATCCTCTGGCCTTTCTAATGGCTGCAAAAGTGGCTGCTGGCGTAGATTGAACGCCAAAGTTTTTGAAACATGCGAGTGCTACATGGGTCGGAGGGCGAGGGCGAGGGCGGGGTGTGTGTGTGGTGTGTGGCATAAATCAGAGTAATACTAATCAATCTTTAAACCAAACATGACGTTCATCATTTTTCCGCAACGGTGCGGTCGAGTGTAAGTAAGACAAAAGAACAACATTGAGTGCAAGCGATAAAGTTAATTAAAAATGTGTGTAAAATTTTCTCTAGAGAAAAAAAAACAGGCAAATGTTGGGGAGAAACTGAAAATGAATTGAAAACAAATGAATAAAGTTACACTGAAACTTGATTAAAACTTTCTCAAAGTCATTCGCTCGGTGTCTGCCGCTCCTCATATATCTTCTCTGTGGAAGAGCCCAGAAAAGTTCCGCTCGGGTGTCTTCGATAATGCATAAATTAAGCTACTTGGGAATTGATTTGGGGAAAACCTCCGTGTTAATCTAGGAAATGCCGACGGAAAGCTACCTCACGGAATAGAGCAAGTGACGAGGATGAGATGGCAGCCGCAGATAGTTCGATTTAAGCGAAATTCTTCGACATTGGCAGACATAAACTTTTGAACTGATAACGAAAGTCAGTCCTGAATGATTTAGGCTGATTTACATGGCTGACTACTACTCTTTTATGAGCTTAATTTTACAAAAACCACCATTAATATTCTCGTAAATAGAGCTTCTGATGGAATTGAAGGGCAATAAATATTTCTTATACTTTCTATTAATCGATATGTTCCCGGTTCATTAAGCTACATACTAAGACACGCGAAAAGTGTTCCTAAGCAGAGCGAGAGGATGACTATTGACCTCTCGTTTTGACTCAATGCTTGGGAACACTTTTTGCTTGTCGGAGTACGTAACTTTAACCGAAATATTCTTGTTTTTCAGCGATATATTCGTGGTTCATTAATCGATATATTGTTGTTCTGCTATCGATACATTGCTATTACTTTAATCGATATATTGTTTGTTGTTAATCGATATCTTGACTCATTCACAGGTATGAAGTACTCTCTATAACTTTTCTGCTATCAAGTTAATTTATCAATTTAAACTCTATTTAAACTCTATAGTGTAAAGGCATGTCAAATTCATAAAGCTCATAAAGCATGCAAATTAAAAAGAATTTCCCGGTAAACATTGAATATTTTTCGTTATTTATTGAAATGAACCAAAGTGCCAGTGCCTTGCTAATTTTTTGTTTTTGCGAGAGCGATAATGTTTTCAACCAGTTTTTTCTACTAGATTTAATTGGCAGAAGAGTGTACTTACCGCTACCGAGTTCTTCATATCAGCAATGGCCGAAGCAAATTCCGAAAAATGAAGCTCGGGGCAGTAAGGGATCGGTGCCAACAAATCACCGGATTTGCGCCCAGCCTGCAACGACTTCGCCTCCCACGAGTCCGAGTTTGACAATATGGCTCCATGATACTTTCCGGTGGCAATACCCTGAAAAATGGAAAAGAAGGATACATATATATATAGAGTGGATGTGAGAAATCGCAAATGAAATATTCAATGGCTCTGGGCCGAGAGATATATATTTAAGAACGATGCTTGGTGCCCTCCGGGGAGGGTTTGATAGAAAACAAGCAACAATCAACAAAATGCCAGCAATAAAACTGAACAGCAACTAACAATGTTTGAGGTGCGATGGGGGAGGAGGGGCGCGGGGCAAGGTGTTGAGCAGCAGAGGCTCCACGAAAATTGCGAGCTTCCGACGCGACCGGCAATAAAAAGGTGCAAGGTTATTTAGCACGGGCAACACCCAAACAACAGGCGGCGGCGGCAGCAGCAGCAGCAAGGACTCCGTGGCGCGTGTTCCACTGCAGCTGGACAAATGAAGGTAGCACCATCAGCGGCAGCAACAAAACGTAGTAACTGGAGCAACAAAACCAGCACCAGCGGCAAATGCACTTGGAGAAACCAGCAACACTTATTTACTTAATGTTTTGAAAAAATTTAAAGGAGCCTTTAGGGATTTATTTTGCAAAATTATTATATATATTATTAAATAATATTATTTCAGTTCAGTACCTCTCTCTAAATTGTAATCGTAGAGAAATCGAAGCTCTCTCAGAATGCAGCTAAAAAGAAACTCTATAGTTCGCTATTGTTTGTACTTTGCAGGCAAAGCGTAAAAGAAATAGAGAGAGAGAGATAGGTAAAAAGATCCCCAAGAGATATAAAGCTGATCTCGCACTTAAAGCAAAATGAAAAGGTCAAACTGAACTCTTTTTCTTTTTGCAAGCTCTAATATAGACTTTGTAAATTTTCTTAATTTAAGTGCAATAATTTTTTTTTAAGTGTGGAAGTGGCAGCTACACACAGCTGAAAACAACAGCACAAAAGGTGTAACAAGCAGAGGAACATAAAATGTAAAGGCGAAAAAGTGTTGGTTGCCTGTATTGTTGTTACTGCTGCTGCTGCTGTTGCAGAGGCAGTGGCAGTGGCAGTTGCGCCAATGTTGGCAATTAATATTATTGCATCTACCGTCTAGGTGTGTGTTAGTGTGAGTGTGTGCCTGGGTGTAATGAAATTAAGCACAACAAGCGCCAAAAACGGAATTCTAAACAAAATGGCAGGAAACTGTACAAAATGTGTGTGAAAGGGAAGGAAGTGTTGCTCGTTTTTAGGCTGGACTGGGCGTTTAAGGAATTTCCCACGAACAATGCAAATTGCGCTGGAGAAGGGACAGGCAGAGGAGCTGGCCCCTCTGACCAGTTTCGATTTATTTCCCATCGAACCACAAATAACGTAAATTGGCATCATATTTTAAGCAAATTGCAGTCAAGATTTATGGTAATTGTGCGCCATCGCAGCAGCAGCAGCTACTCTCGCTCGCAGTGGAAAAGTAAACTCTGGATCCGACCACCCACTGCAACCCAACGGCGACCACAAAACGACGACGAATCCTTTGCCGTTGTTGGTCTACCAATCCTGCCGCCGCCGCTACTGCTATTCCTCCAAGTTGCCGGCGAAAAACCAAATTTGCAATTTATTTTTCCAATTAACCTCGTGACTTTTATAAAGCGTGGCATAAATTCTCGCATAACAAGCCACCGCGTACCCAAGTACATACATCCATCCAAGGCCAGGCCAGGTGGGCTACACCAGGCCGCAAACCCATCCTCTCGTTAGGAAAGTGTAAAGATCTCGAAACCGAAATTACCTTGGACCCAAGGAGAATAAATTTCGAGCTGCATTAGTGAGCGGAAATGTGCATTCAATGTGCGCGCAAAGGATTAACCTTCAAAAGCTATTATGGGAATGCGAATTTTAAGTGCTTAAAGGTTTTTGATGTTGTTAGGATGCTGTTTAGCCTTAGGTTTAGTCTCAGCCTCTATAAGAATTTGTAAATAAAAACTGTAAAGACAGTTCTTCTAAAATCTAGATGAAGCAACAATTGTCACTGTCTAATAGCCCTATTCCACTGCAACATTCTGCTACATTCTAGAGGATGGTCCATCCTTTTAGACGTTGTCTCCCATAGGGGAGGATGGTCACTCCAAAATAGACAATCCATCCAGTTCTATACATACTAAAAAAAAAAATTCCGAAAAATACCGATATTAAGCGATATTTCCCAAGTTCCTTCCCGGTAGGTTTAATTCCACTGAAGATTTATAGCCCTATTCCACTGCTACATCCTCGAGGATGGTCAATTTTTTTCCCTAGAGGGAGGATGGTCAATTCATTCATCATTCGCCCCGAAGGTTTCTATTCATACTAGAAAAAAATACCGAAAAATATAGATTCTTAAGCGATATTTCGTAAGTTCCTTCCATAAACCTTCTAACCCTTCTCTATTTCTGATTGTTTTTGAAATTATAAATATTTTTTTGACAAACAAATGAATGAAAACTAGATTCAGCGCAGCATTTCGTGGTCGGCACTGCATAATGCGATGTTGTGGCAGGAAAATATTTCTGCCACACGATTTTTCCTAAATATACAAGATATCAAAGCTCCAAGCCGGGATATTAATAAGTCTTTATCTATCTGTAGTATTTATCTATATCCGACTCACCTGGGCACCCGTAAGCGTAGCCATATCGAGGATAATATTAGCTTTCAGGTCCCTGCTGGCATACGAAACGCCATCAGCCAGAACGAGGCGGCCCTCGGCGTCCGTGTTGTTTATCTCCACAGTGCGCCCTGAATACAAGGTGTGGATGTCATCGGGTCTGCAAAAAGAATAATAGTTTAAGCAATAAAGTTTAAGAAGAGGAAGTACCAATACTCACCTAGTGGCATTGGGACCCACAGAGTTCTCAGCCAGACAGAAGACAGCATGTAGGTTCTCCTTAAACCCACACTTCACGGCCGCATAAAACGCGCCCAGTATGGCCGCGGCTCCTCCGCAATCGCGTTTCATGCCAGGCATGCCAGTCTTGGTCTTGATGCTCAGGCCACCAGTATCATAGACGATGCCCTTGCCGACGAGAGCGATGGTCTCCTGGGCACGCTTCGGCAGGTGAGAGAGCACGACGAGGGCCGGCGGCACAGCCGCAGCCTTGCCCACACCGTAGATGCCACCAAAGCCGCGCTCGCGCAGCTCCTCGCCGCGAATGATTTGAGGCTTTATGCACAACTCCTTGCCGAGCTCCTCGACGGCCTGAACGAAGTGATCGACATTCATTTCGTTGCAGGGCATATCAACGATGCGAGCGGTCAGTCGGATGCCCTGGGCCGTCACATTGAGGCACTCAATTTCGTCTTCAGTCAGCGGTTCGGATTCCACGCCGCCCTCCTTGTTAATCAGAACGAACTCAACGTTGACGACATTCCTGCCCGTGTCCTTGAGTCCATCTCCACAGCCGGAGCTAGATGTCTGTCCATTACCAGTCTTACGAGAGTACAGCGGAAAGGCCCGAACGACAGCACAGGCGCTGGCAAACAGATTCTCCCGCTCGCAGACGAGGACAACGCTCTCCTCGGACACATTCAGCACGTGATTCTTTACCAGCCGGGTTACAGCATGAGCCCGGGAATCCGTATTGTGCCGGGATGCCTTCAGCGGCAGAGCGGCCACGGTGGCCACGTCCAGGTAAAGCGATACCTTATCCGTGGGCGCCGGATGAAGGCTGGCGACGGCATTCAAGAATGTCTCCTCGGTGACGCGTTGGTTGAACTTGCTGGCCAAATCGTTGAATTTCAACAAGTTGAGGTGGCGCAGCTGGCCAATGATCAACACCGGGTGCGTCTGGGGATCAGTGCAGCCCAGCGAGGCGTTGAATTTCAGGTCCGTGGCCATCTGGAAGAGAATTCAGAGGCGAATGAGCAAAGATCCAGAGAGGAATGCCTAGCCAAGCCAAATCCCAGCGATAAGCCAGTATAGTATTTATATCTTATCAGTGCTAATCACGGGTTTAACCTGCTATGTGTAGTGGCCCACTTGCTTATCAGTCGACGACTTTGCACTATAATTGATGCACTCACTCATCCCATAAATCACGAGAGCACAAAGCGGAGCGATAATGGAATGTTTGGGAAGTGGCCGAGACAAATATGGTCTAAATAAATTCAAGAAAATGCTGTCCCCTATAGGACGGACTATGAAGTTCGAGTGTAAATACAAATAATAATTAAATTACTATTTAAATACAAGAAATTTGTTGATAATTGCTGAATAATGTCTTTTCTTTAGAAATACAAAAATATCAAATAATAAAATCCACTGTAATATATTTTTTACTTTTCTATATTCATTCTTTTGAGATTGTATACCTAAAATATTATTTTTTTTTTGTCAGGGCCACCATCTTTTTTAGTGAACAAGTTCACTTATGAAGAAGAACTCCTGTGTGCTTCCAATAAATTCCAGTGGAACATGGAAAATCAAAGCTAATTGTATGTCGCTCCCGTTATATTGGAGCAACAAAACAGCAACAAATTACGGGCAATAAAATGAACGCCGCGGCTGCCTGACCTTGAATTTCGCGGAACAAGAACAACAAGTGGGTCGTTGACCGATTCGCGGGGAAGAAAGTGTGATTTTCGGACATTGCAGGCATTTTATGGAACAAACACGTCGAAAGATAGCTATACTAAACGGAATTATGCAAATGTTGGCGCTATTTTTAGACTCTTTGTTCTTATTCTATTCACTTGCAAAGTTCGGGTAAAAAAATTCGCAAGTTTTGCACATTTTTCCATCTGTCTCACCTTTCCAAAGCGGCTGCTGCTGTAGGTGCGAGCGAGAAGGTTCCTTATTGCCGGAGCCCCGAACAGCAAGCGCATCAAATTATTTTAAATAATAATAATATGAAATAACTTGTAAGAAACTTTTTAAGTTTCTGCAGTAAAAGCGGTTTTTTTTTGATAATTTGACTTGCAATTTTTTTGGTTGCCGGCTGCTAGAGATGCAACTTTCGTTGCGATAGGTCGATTGTAACTATCGATAGCAAGACCGGCTCACCTATTCCAGACGGTCTGGCAGCCCTACTAGGCTGGAAAGTGTCATCACTAGCTGGAAGCCATCGATAGTTGTTCACTTACGTTGTAGATCGTTACGTTTTTGTTTTGGATTTATTAGGGGGAAATATCGACTATTTGAGATTTTTTAGGGGGAAAGCAAAATTTTCATCTGGCAACACTGCAAGGCAAAACAAACGCCTGGAAAGCGGCGGCGGTGAATTTTTAAATTACAACACTAAAAACCAACAAAACATAGCAAAAGTATGGCCAAAAAGGATGTTAAAGTGCGACTATCGGACTACCGAAAGCGGTTAAAGGATGTTTACGACAAGCAGAACAGCCTGGAGCTACGGGAGGCGTGTCTGACCAAGAAAGTCTCCAAAGTCTATGGCAATTTCAGTGAGTTTGGCTTGCAGATGAATGGAAGCATGTAATTAAATGATTTTGTTGACATGTTTTTTGTAGTGATGGCCAGGGAGGCGGGCATCGGTCTGCAGCGGGACTGCAAGTGGCAGAGAGTGATCCAGCAGCGCCGCCAGGAGCTGGAGGAGCGAGTCTCGATCGAGGAGCAACTGGCCCAGGAGCTGGAGGCCACCAAACAGCGGAATCTGGCCATGCGCGAGCAGCTGAAGCAGCGCAGATCGCAGGCCAAGCAGATGAGCGATGAACTGATGGAATGGTTAGAACTGTGGAAATCTATCCTATATTATTATATTCCCATTAAAACAGCTAAAGAAAATAGTAATCTGACCCAGATAAAACTTGAAGTCACTCTAAGAGCACAGAGAGTATTGCGCAATGTGACCACTTTACATACACGTAGAATTGAATTGTCACAAAACCCAGACAGTCATTTAGCCTTTCATAAAACAAGGTCTTTAAAAACAATGAGTTATAAACAATAATCCTCCTGAAATCAGCTTCAAAAAAACCAAAAATTTACCTCAAAGCAGCCCCAAAGATCTCATCAAACATATAGAAACCCACTTATTATAACACGCATATAAAGAATACCCACTTAATGTCCCAATTATGATGATAAATTCCCCTTTATGTTTGTTATATATATGATTTAATGAGTGACACTCATGTGCTTCTTTGTTTATAATTTTTTTATAGCATTCACACGCTGAAACAGTCAACGGGGACGTATATAAACCAAGAGGCGTTGCCGGCACGTGTGAAAGGTGTCACTGTACGCAGGGGCACCGATCGCGATCAGTGGATACCCTTCGATTTGGCGTCCACAGATACTAAAGGATTGGAGTCCCTGTTCCAGCAGCTTCAGACTGCAAATGTTGATGAAGCCAAGTGGCGACAGCTTGTCTCGTTGGCGGCAGATATCTCTGCCGAGTCGAGGTCGAGCAAATCGAGCACACCGCGCAAGGACAATGGCAAGTGCAACCCCATAATTGAGATCGATCTCACCTCGCCAACGAGTCAGGCCTAACTTCCGGCTTGGACTATTGCACTGACGACATCATGCCGCCGCCGGAACAGCACTTCGAATTTAAATACACATAGTTGGACAGAATAATAGCATACAATAAATCCGAGTTAACAAAATTGGTTTACTGATGTCACTTTGAGCGTGTTAAAGCCGTAAAGTTAATTACTGGTAATATTGATTCATATGACAGCAAAATATACACTAATTTGATTTGGTAAGTAAATAAACTTAAGAGAACGCCACAGTAAAGAAATAAAAATAAATAAATAAGCAGACAGAAAAAAAACATCGATTTATATCTATTACAGCTCGAAATTAAGTTAATTTTAAAAATATATTTATAAAAACAAACTAAAATAATAAAAAAAAAGTCCCATATTAATAATAAAGTATTTACGTATTAACGATAAATTAATTTAATTTTTTTAGGCCTACGTAATGGCATAAACTCGAAATTTTCAGGTCAATTAGTATTTATGATTTTTAATTCTTAAAATCATAAAGATTGACTATATCACGAAGTACCTTCAGATATATTAAAAAACAACTAAGCTTTATTTAAATGTATGGGAGGCCAAAGGGGGCTTGGTCGCAGTGACTTTAAACTATGATTGACAGAATAAGTGTGCAAAGTTGCGTAACTCAATTATTCGAGTTGTTTGTCTTAGTGCAGGGGTAATATTTCTATCAAAAAGTGATTGGACTTGCATTAGTATTTTTATTAACATTTGCTGTCTTTTCTCCAAAGAATTGGAGATGTCTCCAAAGACTCCAATAGGCCCAACTTGGAGATATCGCCGATTTCAGATCGAGCTTGCAAAACTAGTTTTAAAATATACCAAAAATAATTCATGCGTGTTATTTCGTCCACAAATGAATTTTTTCAATCATTTTCATAATCCATACATTGATGGGATCATTGAAAATATTTCAACTATAAATTTATACATTTTTTATACTTGCAAACCTTTTTGAAAAAATATATTTCTCTATATACTCATGCGAGATGATTGATTGATTTTTAAGTGTTCAGAAAATAATACTTGCAAAACAAGAACTTGAATACTTATAGATTCTCATCATTCACAGCAGAGTCTATATTATTAAGATATTAAGATATTTTAAGAAATATAAATAAAGTATTATTTTGTATCTACATTTATATTTCTTAAAATAATAATAATAAATATTTCAAGAAAAATAAATAGGTAAACAAGACCTTTATCTGTACTTAATTAAGTAAAGAAAGCTTTTACCCGAAAATGTTAAAATTAAGTATGCTTCTTATTCATATCCCAGCAAAGCGTTGTGACCGCGACTGTCAATCGCGAAATCTCAAGAAAGAAAAAAAAGTGAAAACCGAGACAAAGTGCCTTAGTTAGTGGATCGCCCGACCAATCGACCGACCGACCGACCGAGCGGCTAACCGATGCGATTTAAGTATAAACACCGATCCATATAGAATGGCGTTGTTTAATTGCTATTGTCCGGCGAAAGTGTGAGTGACTTATCATCGCACGGAGACCGCTACAAAAACGCAGCTGCACGGCGGAATCGCAATCAGTCGGCGACCGGACTCCAAAATGATTACGGAACTTCTCCTGCTGCTCTGCACCGCGGTGTTCCTGTGCCTGGCGTATTGCTATGCCTTCTACCGTCCCTCGGGCTTTCCTCCGGGTTCGTCATCTCTCCACCTCTCGAGGACCTGCGGAACCTAATGGGATTATTCACAGGTCCGCCGCGGATTCCGCTGTTCGGGAGCTACCTCTTCCTCCTGATGATCAACTTCAAGTACCTGCACAAGGCCGCGCTGACCCTCAGTCGGTGGTACAAGTCCGATATAATCGGGCTGCACGTTGGACCCTTCCCGGTGGCCGTGGTCCACAGTGCCGAGGGAGTGCGCGAGATCCTCAACAACAAGGCATTCGACGGACGTCCGGGACTCTTTGTGGCCGCCATGCGGGATCCCGGCGAAGACGTACGAGGTGAGATCAAAGGGGACACTTATAAATGGCTTTCGGTTGGGGCATAGTATTGGGGTCAATCGCAAATTAATTATGACGACAGGCGACAGGCGAACAACACACTCGAAATCGCTTGATAAGAATATAGCGCGCACTTCAATTTAGGCTACTGCGTTTAAAGAATACTTTAACAAGTAAATAGGTTTAGAGCATTTTGGTTTCGATAAGATTTTGTTGTAGGCATAAAAAAGGGGTTTTGGAAAATGGTAATATTCATGTTTCCCAAGACCCAACAAACTAAAAATAGAAAGGGAAAGAGCTTACTGCTTACTCAATCGAAATGAATAAATCAAAACGTTTTTTTTTTTAATAAATATATCGAAAACACCTTTTTATGAAAGTAAGGTTACAGAAAAAAAACCCTTCACTTCGTCGTCAGTATCCGATGAGGAGTAACAAGTTGGGAATTCTTTAATTACCTACGCAAGCTGTATTTAATCTTCAATATTTTTACTCCAAATAACGTAGTGCGATTATCTGAGCAAATTCTACTTTAGTCTTAAAAACAGGATGCTAAACTCAAATAATAATAATTCTTACATGAAGCATTCTTAATTTTTAACGAGTTTGCCTTAGGTATTTTAAAAATATTTAGTATATCCCAAATATTTGAATTGCTTCGCTTCATATTACAATTAGTATTTAATGTTGACCTCTTCCTAATATTGTAATCGCGTCGTTTCATATTACAATTCTAATTTTTTACGCTTACGGTAGAACTTGAGCAAATATTAGGCTCGTTAATATTAATTTTAAAGTATCAATAAGCACACAAGGTAGTTGAAAATAAATAAATTAATTAACAAAAAGCCAATAATGAAAACCTGATAGCTCATTTTACAAAAACCAAACCAGAGCGTCTACTAAAAATAAATCAGAGCCTACCGATAAGAGTTGCGTCTAGAAATAATTAATGTTTAAGGTGAGATTAGGGTCTGCCTTTCCACTGATAAGAATACAAACTAGTTACTCTTGACTGATAAGAAGGCCTAACCCTCTTCACCTATTTGTTCACCATTTACCCCCTATCCCCTATCCCCTCACAGGCATCTTCTTCCAGGATGGACCCCTGTGGAAGGAGCAGCGCCGCTTTATCCTGCGCTACCTCCGCGACTTTGGCTTCGGGCGGCGCTTCGAGCAGTTAGAGCTGGTCATCCAGGAGCAGCTGACCGACATGCTCGACCTGATCCGCAATGGACCAAAGCACCGACACGAGCAGAAGATGGTCAAGCCCGGCGGATACCGGGTGCTCCTGCCGCTGCTCTTCAACCCCTTTTCGGCGAACTGTCACTTCCACATCGTGTACAATGAGCGCCAGACTCGGGAGGAGATGGCCCGGCTGGTGGAGCTCTGCCAGATGGGCATGCAGTTCCAGCGGAACGCGGACGACTACGGCCGGTTGATCAGCATTATGCCCTGGATCCGGCACATCTGGCCCGAGTGGAGTGGCTACAGGTCCCTGAACGAGTCCAATCTGTTCGTGCACAAGTACTTTGCGGACTTCGTGGATCGAGCCCTGGAGAGCTACGAGGAGGGTGTGGAGCGCAACTTCATGGACGTGTATATCGCCGAGATGCGCCGCAGTCCTGGCTACGGCTTCAATCGGGATCAGTTTATCATGGGCCTGGTCGACTTCTCCTTTCCCGCCTTCACCGCCATCGGCGTGCAGCTGTCCCTGCTCGTCCAGTATCTCATGTTGTATCCGGCTGTCCTGAAGCGGATACAGCGCGAGATTGACGAGGTGGTGGGCTGCGGACGACTGCCCACTCTGGAGGATCGAAAGAGCCTGCCCTTCACGGAGGCCACCGTTCGCGAGGGACTGCGCATCGAGACCCTGGTGCCCTCCGATGTCCCGCACAAGGCGATGGTGGACACCGAGCTGCTGGGCTATCGGATTCCCAAGGTGAGTTCCCCCTTTTTCATTAAGGGTAATTACCTAACGACATCTCCCCCTAGGACACCATTGTCGTGCCCAGTCTGTATGCCTTCCATTCGGATGCCCGCGTCTGGTCGGATCCGGAGCAGTTCCGTCCCGAAAGGTTCCTCGATGCGGAGGGCAAGCTCAGCCTGAAGCTGGATGTCTCGCTGCCCTTTGGGGCTGGCAAGCGGCTCTGCGCCGGCGAGACCTTCGCCCGGAACATGCTCTTCCTGATGACGGCGACCATGTGCCAGCACTTTGACTTTGTGCTGGCACCGGGCGACCAACTGCCCGATCTCTCCCAGAACCTCAATGGCCTGATTATCTCGCCGCCTGATTTCTGGGTGCAGCTGCAGGATCGCCACTGAACTGAGCCACCAAGACTATTTAAGATCGTAGAGTTAGCACACATTTTGTATTTCTAAGAAATTGTTAAGCCTTCCGAAAAATAATACTAGGGCTGCCCCCTTACATAATCCTTTGAAATAGATGTTTAGGTCAGAAAATAAACTAAAAACGGATTTGTCCTTTTTGACAGCTGCTTCTTGTATTAACCATGTGTTTGGGTGTTTCGACGACGACCAGTGTACTTGTGTGTAAAAGTGCCAGTAGGCTTAGTTATCGCTCTCGTAATGCCAGTCGTCGGCTAGATAAAGCTGCGACACTGGCGACAGGAGCGGAGAATGTCCTTCGTCCTCTTCGTCGATGCGATCAAGCACGCCATTGCCGCGAAATGACGACATTGGATTCAAATCCAGTTCAGGCAGATCCAGCTCAGGCTCCGAATCTCCCGAATCGGATGTGACAATAGGCGAAACGTACCGGGAAAAGGCCCGTGACGACTGCGAGGACACTGGGGAATCCCAGTCGTCGGAATCAGTGTCCGGCACGTAGCCATTCCAATCCGGCATGTCATCTTGAACGGTCGATGTCGATGAGTCCAGCGTGCTAATCTCGGGCGGGGTCATCGCAGCTTCGCGATACTCCTTGCGCATCTCCAGCACCTCGCCGAGAATCTGGACCTGCTTGTCCGCAATGGTGGCCACCATCTGCCTCAGGCTCTGGATAGTGGCCTCGTACTCGGTCAGCTTCTGCTTCAGCTGACAGTTCTCCTCGCGACAGCTGGCCAGTTCCAGAGAGGCGCACAGCGCAATCTTGTTGCTGTCCGTCTCGGCGGATCGGGTGCTGGATGCGAACGAAGGAAACGGAATTCAACGCTTGAAACTACCCCGGGAACCGCGGACAGCGAAACTTACATGGACATAACAATGGAGTCCCTGGCGTGGGCCGGGAAAATGTGCGACATCTTGAGACTTGAAATTTACGAGAAATTCTATTCACTAGTTGCCTCAAAAAGTAGACTGACTTGACTCAGATATTCTTTAGAATGTCCCCGAAAGCGAATGACACTGTTGCTCTGATAGCTTCGATTTGAGTGAGAGCAAGTGAGTTTATGAATGGGAAGATGTGCCAACGACACTATTTTCCCAGACAACTATGATATACGAACCCCTGGGAGTCTTAAATTCAGTTTGACAGTATTTTCAAAGCAACTAGGATCGCAGAAATATCTGAAATCTGAGTGGTTTTAATTAAAGAGTTGCTGCCTACTCTGAACCAGTGAAGCATCGATAAGTTGGCAGCACCAATTAGGGTTGCTCAACACATTCAAAGCAACATTTCTGGCATTGCAGTACCAGTTGTCATCAATAGGCCATTGCATTGAGCCAAGTTATATTTAAGAATTCACACACATACCCGATGATTAAGCTCTGTCTGTCTTTTTTAGTAAACTTTTTAAGCTTTGTATTCTTAGCTTTCTTATTCTTCTTTTTTTTTTTCTTTAACATCTTTCCAGATGTTTGCAATCTACTGATAACCCACTTAAATCGAAAACAACAAAATGTAGAAACAAACAATCAACGAAAAATAAAAACAAAGGTGGAAGAACTCAATTCACTTTTGATCGGAAAAGAACCACAGAAATCAGCCGATCTCGCTGTTGATAATTCTCAGATTAGACAACTAAAGAAATACAAATAGTTAACGACTGGATGATACCACGCAGTGGTACAATTATAGTAAATACTGCGAACTTCGACCATTGCCAACCATATTCAGAGCGCTCCGACGCAGAAGCGGTAGGGGACTTCCGAAATTTGAGGGTTTGATATTTAACTGTTTCGAAAGGTTTCTTTTCTTGGTGTACGAACTCCTCTTCGGAGTATTTTCGGAGTATTATGAAAATAAATATTTTTTAAATGATTTAAGGAGTATTTTTCAAAAAATCCATAAGAGGAGTCCTCAACACATATTGTTGTCCCTTCCAAAATTCTAATGAATTCTCTAATTTGTGGAATTTGTAGTACAATGTCAAACCCGTATATTAGATACAATAAAGATTAGACTTTAAATAGATTTTATCTTGTATCTCTCGTAAGTCCATATAACAAAGCTAATTGAGATATATGAATAGGTATTTTGTTTATACCAATTATAGTTCATCAAATTAAATATTTGGTTTAATTAAACAATACCTTATCATTTTTTTTTTGAAAGCTTGAGTAATCAAAGACAGCAAATGATGACGGAAATAGCATATATTAAATCAATAAAAACTGTGCTACAATATTTTGTATTTAACTTAAGATCTAAAATATATTTGCTTGCCTACTTTTGGACACGACTTCAATAGCAATTCTAGTAGTATACCTGTAAATATTTCGTCACTCACCGGTACAGATTTCTTCACTGGTGCAGGTACCCTTTTGGGTCGGCACCGTTTCAAGAAAGCTGCTCTTGCTCGCTTCATGGCACACCTCCGTCGGGCAGTATAACTTTCACAATCCGAGTCTGGTTCGGACTTGGGTTTTCTGGACCGCGGTCTGGAACACTTAGGTGGACGCTTGGGTTTCTGCGGTTGACGTGTACGGCAAGAGTAGGTCGGAGGGGACTTGCATCGGTTCTTGCTCTGCGGATAAGGGGAGTTTCATTAGAGAGATTTGGAGATTTTTCGAGGTTTTAACCAAGTCACCAATTGTGCAATACTTTTGGTCAAGGAATAATTCATATTTATATCGACTAACTAATCTTCAGCCTTTTGCTATAAAGACAATCAGTTGATGATCTTGGGACTAAGATCTATTGGGTGCATTTAATTTTAGTTATACGCTTATAAAGCCTTTCATTTATTTTTCTTTCTTATTCTTACCTTTGGCTGCCACTTTCTGTTACCGCCTTCTGATAATTTGGACGAGGTACTAGCTCCCTCGCACAGAACACCATCCACCGAGATGCCTGGACAGAGGTTAAAGTACTGATTCATTTTTAACACTTGCAAAGAATTTTTCACAACTAAAATTTGGAACTATTTGAACGGGCAGAATAATAAGATGAACTGATTTCCAATATGTAAATACTTTAGTGACTTTCCAACGAATTTAAGAACAAAGCCTGCTTGTTATTCCTATCTGTAATTATTGTCAAACCTTAAGATTAAAGTAAACAAGTTTTTGCTCGATTTGATACAACTGTCCGTTGGCCTTAGTTTATTATGATGTATATATTACACTTTTGTTTAAAAACTGTTGGTTTGCTTAGCCTAATCAACAAGCAGATTAACTTGAAACTTACAGCTAATTTGTCATTATTTGTTAGCCGTATTAGTTAAGCGAGAGTCGTCCCAGCCAGAGACTCCGATTATTGCTTCGAATCTTAAATATCAGCTTACGGACTAATTGATTTCTATTCACGTTGCGCATGGACCCGGGTCCATGCCGCTAACTTGGCTAATACTGGCCACGTCCAGTCCCTCCGAGGCCCCCGCCTCGTCTCCTTGTCGCTCCTCACAACGCAAGCAAAGGTGTAAAGTGGGTTAGTAGTAGGCCTGCTTGATGGCCGCACTGGTGACCAGGAATGCGGCGCCAATCAGCATGAAGGTGATGATTTTGAGAGCACTGGGTCTACCGGAAGAATCTGTGGGGCAAGGAGAGGGATTTTAATTAGCTTAACTTCCATTAGTTAACCTCAGGGACCTACTTTTCTTGCTGGGCATCATGCACTGCCTTTGGTTGGAGTTCGCCTGGTAGCCGATCTTGCACTGACAGACCGAATTGCGGCACTCCACGTTCTCGGGATCCTTTTCGATGTAGCACTCCGTGGCCTTGGTGCAGGACTCGCCGAGCTCTGCAGGGTTTCATAGAAAGTTTCATAGAAGATAGTATAGTTTTTTATAGTTCTATTAGATCCCTTACCTCGCTTCGTCTCACAGATGCCGTTCTTCTCATGCTGCTGGTCGGTGCATCCGCACTTGCCCTCCGAGTTGCAGCTGGCCAGGAGTGGCTTGCACTGCTCGTCCTCCACGCACTGGTCCTCTAGCTCCTCAGCTGCAAGGAGATCAAAATATTGCCAACAATCTTCTTTAAAATATGTATTTACGCCTACGAACCCTCCTTGAGGCACTGATCCTTGAAGTGGACGTATCCCTTGCGACACTGGCACGTGCGGGACTGCTCCTCCTCCTCCTCCGCCTCCTCCTCGTTCTCCTTGGCCTGGCAGGCTGTGTTCTCGGCTATACAATCCTCCTCCACGGAGCAATCGGCCCCAATGCCCCTCACACAGGTCTCGTCCTGCTCGAAGTAGTGGTCCGCGCAGACGCACAGGCGGTTGGAGCAGACGGAATGATCCACGGGGCAGCCATCGTTGGACTCGCACTCGGCGCCTAGACCCTGCTTGTACTCGCACAGCTGCTTGATGGCATCGTACAGGGCGTACTCGTCGCAGGTGCACCTCCTCGGGATCTCCGGGTGGCAATAGGAGGCTCCATAGGGACTGCACTGGCTGTTCGAGGTGCACGACAGGTGGTACTGGATGGCTGTCAAGGGGAAGGGAGGAGGTTAAGGTGGCTCCAGGTAAAGGCTCTGGAAAAGTGCTTACGTTTCCGGCAGTTCCTCAGATCCCGCTCGTAGAAGTAGTTCTTTTGGCAAACGCAAGTCTTGGACGACTCATCGAACTCGTACTCGCACTCGTCCGTGCTCTCGGCAATCTCTCCCAGCTCTGAGGAGAGTTTAGGAAGGAACTTGTTACATACACTGAGTAATTAAAGAGATTCTGGACACCTCCTACCTGCAAAACACTTTCCGTTGCGGGCATAGTAGCCCTGACGGCACAGGCAGATATTCTTGGAGCAGATCGAGTGCGGCAGACCCGAGCAGGTCTTGCCATTATCCGTGCAGCTGCTGCCATCTGAAAGGATCAATCCAACATTAAATGCTTCCCCAACTGGCCATTCCCTGGCCCCACTCACACTTCTTCTCATCGCCGTCCTCATCGTCGCGGCTGGATCCCAGCGTGGAATAGGTCTTGACATCCTCGTCATCGAAGCGGAAGAGGGCGGGCAGGCGGCTTCGCCGCTGGTTATGGCTCAGGCTGTGGCTCTGGCTGTGGCTCTGGTTGCGGCTGGAGTTGCGTCGGCTGGAGGTGCGCCGGCTGCTGGTGCTGGTGGATGCAGTGGCCGTGGCCACGTTCCTAACGCTGCGCAGATCGCGCATCTCGTACTTCTCGATGCTCGTCTGCACGGCGATCTCGTGGGAGCGCGGCGAGATGAGAGGCTCGGTGTCGGTGCCGGTGCCGGTGCCGTTGGTGAGAGCAGCGAAGGATACCTGGGCGGCGACATCGTGGTGCGTGGGCGGGGGAGCGTGCACAAAGGCCTTGGTTAGCTGCCGCCGGCTCCTGAAGGCCGCCGCCGCCGCCGGCTCTGGGGTCTCGGTGATGGCCTCCGCTGTGGTCGAGTCTCCATCATCGCCCGGATCTTCGGTGGTGGTGTCCTCGCCGCCGGGAGTTGTTGTAATCTCGTCCACATAGGTGCATACTAAGCCGACGCACTCGGCACCGGGGCCCAATGCATCACAGTCCTCATTAACGACGCAGGCATCGTTTTCTTCTGTAAATGGATGATATTTCCTTGCTTAGTTATGGCCCTAGTCCTTGGTCCCATCCCGGTGGATACTCACCCATTGATTTGCGACGACATATGTTTCCATATCTATTATAATAGCCATTTGCACAGCCGCACACGTTTTGCTGACAGCTCACAGACGAACGATCGTAGCCAAAGTAGCAGTCCAAGTCCTAATAAGACAGCGTTAGTTTAGGAAGAAATTGGGGAAAAGTCTGGTCACGACTCACGGTGTCGCAGGACTCGCCGAGTCCGTTCAGTGGGCGGCACTTGCCACGCAGATAACTTTGGCCATCGGCGCAATCGCAGACCCCGGCTTTACAACTGGCCCCCGTTGGCATAAGATTGCACTGGACGGTATCGTCGCACCGGTCACCAACGAGCGCCGTCGCCAGGCATTGCGTGAAGTTCTCCGCGAGCACCGCGTCGAATGTGGAGCACTCGCACTGCCCGCTGGCCAAGTCGCAGCTCGAGCCGTCAGCTGTGCAGTCCGCCTCGCTTTCACATGGCCAAAATACGGCCGACGCGCCGCCGTCGCCTGCAATGTTCAATGGTTGGGTTGGGTTTGGGTCGGGTCAAAAAACGGCGGAAATTGTTCGCTAAGTGAGTGGCCAAGCTGGGTATTTAAAAATGTACGCCTCATGCCTCCTGTCCACATGTCTCGGATATGTGTCCCAGTTTGGGCCCACTCCGACCCACTCAATTATTCAGGGCCGTATCAGGTACTCATCCACGGGAAATAGCATTCTTAATCAGTTCCAATAAATGGCTGGCTCAACTTTATTGCCTTGCACAATTTTGGTCACCTATGATAGTCCCTCAAACCCTTTTTTTTCAATATTCAATACAGTATTTCTCTATATAGTATCAACTTTGAAACCGATTAGAGGTTCAATTCACGCAACTAGATAGAAGGCTAAAACTTTATTGGCTACTCATTCGCACAAGGCCATTTATTATATTTCAAGTTTCATTTTTGCAAACCTAAACCTTGGGTAATAGTAACCTTTAATTAATAAATTTAATTTTTTAAAAACTACAAATAATGTCACAAACATTTAAAGATCAAAGTATTATATTCTCTCAGATCTAATGGCTCACTTGGACTAACGGATAAATGGACATGCCTAAATCGATTCGTCTTGTGATGCTGATATTTAAAAGATTTGTAGTTCTCTTCTACCTTGGTTATAAAAAACAAAAATATTCTAGAAAATATCTAAATTAAATTAAAGAAAATTTTTTACAACAAATAATAACATAACATATACATTAAGTAAATTAAGATACAGAGCCATAACTTATTTTAAATATAAAATTCGCTCTTTTTTTCGTTGACAAAAATGTTTCTTTATATTTCTTTTATCTTTGTCTTTCCTTTATCTTTATGGTCGATAGACCGCAGTATGCATAATTTTAAATCACAAAATAAACCTATAAAGATTAATCGAAACTTTTAATACAAATATGATAAAAATACGTTAATAATTATTTTTTAATTAATTCATAATAAAGAAAATTGTAAAAAAAATGAAGTAATTCAAAATTATTATAAATACTAAAACACTTGTCCATTTGTATAATTATAATATTTCAATAATATAAACGAAATCCTGACACATATTTTATGGCTGACCTTTAAGATTATGTCATACCTCTATATTAACCAAAAGTGAAGTGTTACTTAACAAAGTTAAGTCTATCCCTTAATTCAACTTTATTTCCTAGTTTTCCTTGTAAAGATTTCACCTTGTGATGGCAGGTGTAATTTCTTTGAATTATTTCTTAGCCGGATATAGCCCATTGCAGCGTTTTAGCCGTTTTTCATTCAATCACATCCCAATCAGTTGCCAATTGATTGAGTAGACTCGTCAATCTTGGCGCGGCCACGCCCACTTATCCACCTGTCCAGCTGATTATTAAATTTATAGAAACAACCCCGAGAGCCGACTGTAACCGAATTCCCCACGTCTCGACGCAAAGTTTCTACAGACACGCAACGTGTCGGGGCCACAATTTATTACGTATACGCCAACGACTTCCGGATGAGGTTGCGGCAAACGTAAAAACTGAAAAAATTTCCATGCAAAAGAGTATCAACGCAGCCGCAAACAGAAAAAAGGAGAAAAAAACAACAATAGGGCGAAAAACTATAACAATAACAATAGCGCAGTGAAGAAGAAGGAGAACTGGAATTCGCTGGACGCTTTGCCACTTTAATTTCCATTTTCCGTGGCCGGCAAAACAATTTCTCAAAGCGCAAAGGACCTTGGGACCAGGACGATGGACGACGGACGGTGGGTGATGGGAGTTGAGAGGGTTCAATAGGGCAAAGTACTTGACCTTGATTGCGTTTGCATTAATTACTCCGGCTGGTCTTTAATGTTATGACTGCCGTCCGCCCACGATATTTGTCAACCAATTTGGCCTGCCCTTTCGATGGCCTCACACCAAATTAATCGCGTCTTTAATTCAATTACCGGAAATTGGTCGCAACTTTTGTGAATACTATTCAGCCACATCATTTTTTATTTTTTTTTTATTTGTTGGCCATTTTGCTTTTGCCTGTCTCTGGCTTTACCTTGAGGACTGAGAACCGCGCAGCACAGGACGCCGAGGACGACAAACCATTGGAAGTTGGACATGGTCGCGAACAGAGTAGGATTCACGAGCAACTGCCACAGGCAACTGACCATGCTGAGCGGGGATCGTACTATTTCGAGTGTTCGATTCCGGTTAATCTTATCTGCTACTGATCGGCAGTTAAAACACTCCCGTACACCCGAACACCCGTACACCGATGAATAACCGGTGGCAGGTGGAGTGCTGGACGTTGGTTTTTCCAGATAATCCCCATTTTCGGTTATCGCGATGTGGAGTTTCACTTTGTCAACGGAATCGCGAATCGCAATCGGTTGCCAGGGCTGCTACAGTGGTTATCCCCTTTGTTGGCCTATCGCAGCCGCCGTCGCCGCCTTTGCCGGATACCCAACACAATATCAGCTGCGATACAGTAAGAGCCTGCTTATCAGCAGCCGACACCTGGCCATGCACACCTGGTCGCAGATCTAATAATGGCTGTAGTAAAATGTTAACCCCTTCAGGTCCCTTTTTAAAAGAGTTAAGCTGATAACGCTGAGGCAGCGGTTTTATTTCGGTGATTAGGCCACCTTCTCTAACTTTGTCACCAAATAAAATAATTAATCAATGAATCACTCAATCAGAGAGCCTATTTACTTGGCGTCAATATTAATTGTAATTAAATCTTGTAATCGGTTGATCTTCTACTAATGGCAATAGGTTCTGTCAGGTTTAATTTAAATAACATTAGAGTAGTTTAAGAATCAGCTAGAGAGGTTCAGCTTTTAATGGGGTTAAGTTTAAGCTGTGAGACTCACAGTCAACCGCACGGAATGCAGCACCGTGATACATGCCCTGACGAGGCATTAGTTGGCTTGTTTGCACCATACAACGACTTTCGTAAAAGCTCTATATCCCTCTCTTCAAATATAGTCTGACACATCCAGGTATTCCCATACTAACTTAACAGTATTATAGGAGGTTCCATTAATAAATCTAAATGAAAGCTCTCCTTAACAACCTTTCACCTTAATAACTATACATTTATTTTCTATTAATAACTTATTAATAACTTATTGTCGTCAACTATTATTATCGTCAACTAAAAAAAATTATATTTAGCTTTTCAGAAGATTACAAATATCATTGAGATCTGAAAATATTGAATTCTAAGGATTTGAAGCCTCTCGGAATACCTTTTACTCTGTGGTCCTGGTCAAAGAATCTTGTTTCTTGAATCTTGTAAGCCCCATTAAACCAAAAAATCAGATAATAATCCCTACCAGACTCATCTATAGATGCACCGTCTCAATACCACAGATTGGTAACTTTTTTGTGGCAGGACGTTCTACCTCATCGTCCACCCCACGTGTCCCCAATTATTCGAAGGACTTGTGGTCGTGCGCAACCATTCCTTCTGCTCTCATCGCTAACGTGGGTCTGTAAATTACTAACGTATTGTATTTATAATTCAATATGAATTATGTGGTAAAAATAGCGGAACCACAACGTCGGGTGTCCAAGAGTGTCGCAATAGGCGACCTTGAAATTTTGTATAAGTGAAAAGCAATCGAAGTAAAAGGGGTTAATTGGGGACCCCAAGCAAGTGACATCCAAGGAAAAATTAAGGCTGGACTTTCGATTGTCCATTGCCTACGTGAAGGTAATCGGAAAGGATATAGGATCTTCCAAAAGGATGACTGATACAGATTTGAATGGAGTCCAGATCCTAATGAATGGCATTTTATCGAGTGGGCTTTCCCGCTGATGTTGTGGTTTTCCCTGCTCTTTTCCTTTTGTTTTTGTCGGAGACATAATGTAAAAGGACATTTTGTGCCTATAAAAATGCTTTGCCACGCACGCGATGAAGTGAAAAGAGCAGCGACAGGTGCAAGAGAAATTATAGCCCGTCCACCCCATCTATATTGTACGTATATAATACAACTTTTTATATACACTTCGATATGGATTTGTGTGTCGCCCCGAAAGTTATTTCGTTAGTAGTACAAGTGCAAGGACGCACTTCCAAATTATCGACTACTCACAGTGTCGCGGGATTTTTTTGGTTTTGTATTTTGTTTCTTTTTTTGGGTCTACTCACATTTGGCTTTAAGGCTTCCGGACTTCCGTCCGTTTTTCTATAAGGCGTTGCTTCTGCTGTCCAAGAATCAAATATTCAGGAACTTTGTAGGTGGCGCACACTCACTATCCTCACTATGTTTGTGTTTTTGTTTATCACTCATTAATCATTTGGATCACTGGTAACTGGCAGCGAGGGCCTTTGAACTATTTGAAATTTTCATCGGTTAACATCTTGAATACATCCTTAATCAGCTAATGCATGCAGCAATGGAGTCAGCAAATAATACTAATAATAAAATAAATTAGTGGATTTCAGGAACACATGCGATTGGGGCTCGTTAGTTAGCTGGGAATGGATTCGGCTAGACAAGGGAGTGGGAAATGGGACTCGGAACTCGGATTGGGAATACGAATCGAAATGGGAATATGGGGAAATGGGAATGAGTTCCACATTCGATATGTAATAAATGACGCCCTATTAATGCCCGTGGGCGAGTGGGTGTGAGTGTGCTGGTGATTTTGGTGTGGTTATGCATATAATGGATTGAAATACGTTAAGCGTTGGCGGGCCGCCGAATGTGATGACCTCCGTGACCCGTCGTCTATGGGTAACACGTTTTTATTCTTCACATCCGGACACAATCGATACTCATTAAAGTTTTCAACAACAACAACAAAATACACCACAATTTGTATAATTATGTAATGTAACTTTACGCTTTTTATTAGCTTCTTAAGTTCGCCTTTCTTATTTTTAAGGATTCCAGCTTATTTCTGCTATTAATTAATAATTGCACTCGTTTTTCCGCTTTTCGTTTTTCTTTGGCGATTTGCTAATTGCTTGGGCACTCGTTAAAATATCAACGTATCCTTTTACGCGCACTTTGTTAAAACGGGACTCTGGCCCGAATGCGACATTGCCCACCCACGATTATCGAGTTGATCCTTTCGTAGCGAGCTTCAAGCCGCTACTAATGGCTTCGCCGTTAGCTTCGCATGTTTACGGCTCTCGGCGCAGAGCGAGAGAGCGAACGCGACAAAGAGAGCAGCAGGAGAGCGAAAGGCAAAGCAGGACCAAGACGGCCAGTACACTGAACAAAATAAAATAAAAAGGGAATATCCTAGGGAAAACAAATTTATCAAAAGCAGGAAAGTTTAGTTAAAGGGAAAGATACTTCTAATACTGTTTAATTTTTAAATTATTTTGTTAAAATGCCTTTCAATATGAGATGTTAAATTAACAACATATTCATATTAAGTACGCCACATTTAGATTTTGGTCTTCAATTGCATCTTGGGTATTCCTAAGAATCGCCACTTGGGAATTTTAAGAATTCAGAGTTTCCTCCTATGAATAAGAACTTAGTTATTATTAGCATGGACTTGAAACCCAAAAAATCAATATGCTGAAGTAGTACAAACTGTGATCGATTGTATAAACAAATCAAAATTATAAATTAGTATGTAAATTAAGGTAAGTTAGGAAAAACGTGGTTTACCATTTTTTTTCGATTACACAGATAACGTAGTTTAAGTACCTTTTCCAACTTTAAGTCAAGCTTTAAAGGTTTTAACATCCTTTTTTTTTGTTGTGCCAAAGTAAGTTTAGAGAGAGCGCATTTCGTGCTCGACTCACGTCTTCGGGCTCTAATTGTAAGTGTAACTGTAACTGTATTCTCACCTGCTGGCGGAGCAACAATTTTCCGCCCTTCAACTGCCGCGAGTTTTCGATGGTGTGTGTGCTTGTGTATGTGCAGGTGAGTGTGTCATGAAACTATGCACTATTAGATGGCTCATAAAATTCTCCCAGCAAAAAATGGAAAAAAAGCACACTAAAAAAAGTAAAAAAAATAAAAACCAAAATCTAAGGGCGAAAATAAATTATGGAAAATTACTTTTAAGCCTTTTGCCGGCACAACTCTTTTACAAAAAAAATAAAAAAGAAGTGGGTTTCCCACCAAAGAGAAGACTACAACTTTACATAAGCCGCAATAAATCCCTGCCCGAAAGCGAGGAAGGAATGAGCAAATTTGGGTCAAGTGGCCGCATTGGAATTGGACTCACCTTCTCCAGTTTCGGACACCACTTTGTTTGCTCTCCATCTCTCTCGCTCTGCGGCGGCGGCCAGGTGGGAATATAAAGGATTCGTCGGAAATGGTTAACCACAAAGAAAAAAAAGGTAACCGAAAAAAAATGAACTGCAGAGAGAGAGACAAGAAGAGCGCGAGAGAGAGGCAATATCCACTAGACAGCAGAAGTCAGGTGTGTTTGGTTGAGTGTGTGTGTGTGTGGCTTCCTGTAGGATGGATATATAGCATAATATCAGGGGCATATACGGTGAAGAGTACGGTTTTATTACCTCAAGTTCCTTGGCATTTTGATCACAATCTTGTAACCGATGAGGGTTAGGGATATTCAAATAGTAAACAGCTTTTTCTGAGACCATTTCGTTAAAATTTTAAGTCAGCTGCAGGAAGTGTGCCATTATTTGGTAATCCCTTCACTTAATTCCGACTGTAGACAGAATCAAAAGTTTCCTTTGAACTACCACTTGAATAGTTAAAGTCGTAAGAACTTTGGCAATTGCGCACAGCTGGAAACAATTGTAGAATATTAAGTCAAGCTGTTATATATAGTCATCCCATCTCCCCCATGCCCTGATGGCATTCACGTGCTGACGTTCGTGGTCAGTCAGTAGCCAGTTACGGCGACAGATGGCAAATGGGGCCATCAAAGGACCCTTATGCAGAGCGACCACGTCCGAGCCGAGAGCAGAGCGGAGTCTTGGCCTTAGAACGGCATATGGATAGTCACAAATCGCCACTCAGAGACTATTGTGCCAATCATATATTATTTAGCCACCCTCTAATTGGCTCCATCCAGTTGCTTATGTCAGCTCCGCCTCTTCCATGGAGGAGGTCCTCTAAATTATTTAGCAGACTCATAAAGACACTTGCCACAAGAAATTTAATTTAATGAAAAGACTATCGCTTGTATGGTAATTAAAAAGGGAAAAAATAAAAACTGTAAGTTGAAAGGTCTTGCATTCCTTATAGAGAATCCTGGCTGTAGTTGGTGACACGAAGCGGAGTTTACTCCTTGTTTGGTGTTAAATTTAGTCATTTTCAGTTTTGGCCGAGGCATGCAGTCATGGACATTGTACACACAACATTTGTTTTTACGGTCAGCCAAGAGCCAGGTGAGTGTGGAAATTTGTTGGATTTGCCCCGGAAAAAACTGCGCTCCCTGGCGGCCGACATGGCTATTTTTAGACCAGAAAACAAAGTGTTTTGCTGGCCAGCAGGACACGCGACCAGGACAAGCTACCGTTCAGCGGTACAGTTAAAGGTAACATGTTGGCTATGCAAATGCAAACAATGCATTGCCCTCGAGAGTCGACGGGGCGACATATGCGCTTACAGAAAAGCGGAGAATATACCCTGAGAATGAGGAAAGTCCAAGGAAATGGGAAGTGGGGAAAGCACGGCCACGACGAGAAGTTTAGTCGCTCGAATGGGACGACATATGCGGCGTATAAATAAAAAATCAATCAAAAAGTCTGTAAATATGTAAAGCGTCCCAGTGCCAGACCCAGTGGCAGTCGCAATCCTCGTCCCCAAATCCGCCCGCCATATGCATGCCAAATGAGCCAACAACTGAACATCACAAAAAACAACGAAAACTAACATGCGCGGCTCATAAAAAATTCAAAATTTTAATCGAAACATAGTGCAGGCGGAGCGAAAAATAGAACACACGGCGCATTGAGTATAAGCGATGCGTCCAGCCAGATAAGCAAAGTGCATTTGTGTCTGCAAATGCAGTTGGGAATACGGGGGACAAAATTATGGCGAATAAGTATATCCGAAGCTATGGGGAGTACTACTTGCTAATGCCGGAATAAACGCCTAAGGAATTAATCAGTGAGGGATGACTTTTAAGATGTAATAAGTTCTTCTCTCAATTACGGAACCTAATTATTAAATATACTAAAGTTTCATTATAAGTATAATTAATTCATTCCTAGGAGGTAACATTTTTAAATAAGAGGATCTCATTTTTCGATTTTTGTACCCAGTGCCAAAGGTACAAGGTTATAATAACTTTGTGCCAACCGAGAATGGAAGCATCTCCGACCCCATAAAGTATACATATATATTCGTGATCAGCATCACAACCCGAGTCGATTTAGCCGTGTTCAATATCCGTCCGTATGGAATAACAGATCTCAGAGACTATAACACCGCGAGCTACCAAATTTGGTGACAGCATTCTAATCTTTTGTCCGCAGAACATCTTTGATGCTTTCGAAAAGCATGAAAAACTTATAACTAAGCTATAGTTGTGTTTCGATTTCGGTTTAGCATGGGAGTTATTAATTAATTAAGTTTGTGTGGACGGTGAACTTCTGCAACATCTACATTTGAGTTGGCAGCACCCATGAATGTTGCTTTACATGTTTCTAGCAACATTTGCCTTTTTAGGGTGTTCTTAACACGTTTCTAGCAACATATGTCTTAAGTTTTGCATAAATTTGAGCCTAATTGTGAATAAGCCATATCTATGTGCCTTTTAATTTCAACCACAATTTCTTCTTGTTTAATATCAAACATGATTAACTTAGCATTTTATTATTTATTTGGTTTTGTGTAAAAAACCTCCTACATGAATCTGATATTTTCTAATTATAATTTTGAAGTAAACGGTGGCTTACAGTGAAATTTATTGGATACGCTTAGGGGGCTTCGTGTAGATATCTCAAAAATGTTAGTAATTAAGCCATCATTTTTATTTTGTAAGTATCCTAATACCATATAGGCACTCCAAACAAAATAAATAGAATGACTGCATGCGATCTAAATGTCGCTGATATCACGTATATTTTAAGTGTAAAACGATGTAAATATTTATAAAATTGTATTTTGTGTTATTAACCTTAGAATTAAAAGAGATCTGCGTGTGTCTTATATATAATTTAATCTTTTAAGACTATAATAAAAGCGAATAGATAATAAATTATACATATAAACTATTTTAATGTAACCTTCTAGGATCACACACCTCTTTTCTGTGGACTTGTAAATATGATATTTTTGAACTACTATATTCACCTGAATTAAAAACCTTTGCCACAGAAGCACACTTATTATTTATTAGGTAAATTAAATTATTCCAAAAAGATGTAGATTGTTACTGCACTTAACAATTTAGTTAAATATTTCTTATATTTTCAGTGCAGCCATTTGGTAATGTGCGGCATGTTGCCATTCCAAGTCTATATGTGAGGAAGACCTGCAACTGACACGGGCCATGCGAAAGCCAATTGGCTGTCAGGAGTTGACTTGGCCAAAGCGTGCACTTTGACCGGAGCCCCCCTCATCATCCCTCCTCCCGCTCCTTTCCCTCCTGATTGCACAAATCGGAACGTGAAAAACGCCTTCCAACGTGCCTTGTACACGTGTGTATATACGACACAGCAACACACACACACCAATTCATTGTTTACTAATTTTTTCTGGGATTGCTTTCACGTTGTTTTTTTTTCACCTCATTTTTTCCATTTTGCCTTCTTACGTGTGTGTTTGCCAACCAAAGGTGTGCAATCTGTGTGGGGAATCCCTTAGACGGCCCAAACTAGCATACGTAGTTGCGAAATAATGGCCGGGATTAGTAAATGTCAAGAGGTTAGGTGGCTTTCTTTGTGGCTTCCTTTCATGTGTCCTCATATAAGCTGAACCTTAAAACATGACATTATGACATTGCGAATTATTAATAGGAGTAATTTATTTTAAGCGGCGATGTTAAGTAACTTAATTTGGCGAAAAGCCGCTTAATAAGTACGGTAGTTCCTTGCCTATTTTATTAGGAATTTCCCTTGAAATCACGTACCATTCTTTACTATTCTCGAGCCTTATTAATTATTTAACTACCTAACTGAAGGTGACGCTTTGTTTCCGTTTCTGTCGTCACATAATCATCCCTATGACCCATCTCCCTTCTTCAAAATAACTAAAAATTAAAAGCTCTCCCACAGCTGATGAAAATAAAAACGAAAAACAAAGAAAGTTGCTTGAGATGATGAAGCTTTCCGATCTCTTATCGCCCTTTTTTGCAATTACAATTACATGTGTCTCGTTTACAGTTGCCCGATAAATTCATGCTCCATATTTTGGCGTGAGGGCCTCACGATAATCTAGTCGACAAATCGTGACAAATTGCACATAGTTTCGCGTTTTTTATTTTTTTGCATCTCCAAAGCGATCGGCCAGAACTTGCAGTTGCCCTGACGTCGCATTGCCAATCAGTCGCTTCGGAGTTCGGACTTTCCATCAGTGTTTAGTGTATTTTGTATGTTATCACCATATAAAAACTGTGCAACATGACCCGCAGCAGGTCGTGGACCCTGCCCCGCCCCTCGCAGTCGAGTGTGTCCACCTACGGCCTCCTGGGATCTGTACGGCTCACTTACGCCGTGTGCGCCTTCATTGCCACCAGCCTGCACGCCGCCATACGTAACATGCTTGGCCTGATCATCCTGAGAATGGTCAAGCCACGGCCGGAGGATGCTCTGCTACAGACTCTGCAGGCGGCTAGCAATGACTCAGCCACGGGCCGGTGTGGTGGCTTTCGGATGGGCCTGAACACCGTGATCCCTGTGCCACAGGCAAGTCGGTTACGCGTGGAAAATTACAAAAATGTATTTAATAAACTAAAGTGAACTGGAACTAATACAATACATACAAAATAAATTTTCAAAAACAAAAATATATATAAAATTATATATGTTTACTTCAGTACCAATAACTTAACTGCTTATTCAGAAGCTCAAAATACACAATGAACACTGAACTATGAACTTATGGACTCGTTCACGAGTACTTTGGTTATAAATGTAAAATATTATTTTTATATACATATGTATATACTTACAGGTTATTAAAAAAGCGTTTACCTCCTAAAAAAAAATACGAAAATATTTTTCTTAAGGTTAATAATTAATAATTGTAATGACCAATTAAATGTAAAGTAAAATAATACCTATTATTCTATTAAACGTAAATTAACAATTGTTTTGTGCCTCATGTAATTTTTTCAGACTGGCGACTTACCTTGGTCTCGCAACCAGGAGCTGGCCTTCCCGGGTGTGTACTACTACGGCTATGTCGTCTCCATACTGCTCTCCGGCTACCTGGCTGACAGGTGCAGCAGCAAGGCGCTGTTCATTGTGTCGTTGATCTGCCAGGGGGTAGCCTACATCCTGTTCCCAGTGATGGCCCATTATAGCTTCGAGGCGGCTGTGATCAATCTGGTGGTGTGCGGCTTGCTGGCGGGCTGTGGCAATCCGTCGCTATACAAACTGTTCGTCACCTGGGCTCATCCCACAGAGCGGACGGCGTTGCTATCATTCGCCTACAGCGGCATGCTTATGGGAGCCATGGTAGTGTTTCCTGTGGCCGGCTATCTGAGCAACTTTGGATGGGAGCTGTCCTTCTTTGTGGTGGGTTTAGTGGCTCTTCTCTTCGGCATCGCCTGCAACTGGCTCATCTACGACACCTTGGAACAGCATCCACGCATTTCGGATGCGGAGGTGGCCTACCTCAAGCAGGGAACGAGTCCCCTAGAGCAGCAGACACCGCAGGTGGTTAGTGTTCCTTGGAAGAGCCTGATGACTGCTCTGCCGGCGTACGCCTTTGTACTGACCCACATGTTCCACTGCTACACCTTCTTGGTGCTCTCGCTGCTGTTCGACCTGAATGAGGTGGGCCTCCTCTCCGCCGCGCCTTATTTGGGCGGATTGTGCTCGAAGGTGGTGTGCATCTTCGGAGGCAGTTACTTGGAGCGACGCTTCGGTCCCGACCAGAGCTGCATGCGCCGGATGCTGTACGCGATCTGTAAGATAACCAATACGTAACTTTACTTTAATGTCGCTTGACAAATTATCGCATCTTTTTCAATCGTGCCTAATGAGTAAAACTTGTCTAAGCTTTTTCAATAATTTATTTATTCTAGAGCGAGTCGAAATGCATCTCCGCTAATTTATAAGCTTTTACCAATTGGCAATATTTATCCGTCATTATTTTATTTTTCATTTTTTACCAGGCAGTATTCTAACGACTTTATTTCTTGGAATTATTATTCTGGCTGATTGCGGGAATAAGATGCTAGTCCTGGTCATGTTTATGCTCCTGATGGCCTCCACGGATGTGGGATTCAATGGCTACTGGCCGACGCTATTGTACTTTGCTCCATCATTCGCGGGATTGCTTTCCGGGTTAGCTAATGCTCTGGCCCATCTTACCGGATTTCTAGCGCCGCATCTTGTCGCCGCCTTGGTTCACACTGGTAGCAAGGAGGAGTGGAACGTGGTGCTGATGACTCTAATAGCGTTTAACACTATGGCCATGCTTGTGTTTGGACTGTGCAGCAGTACAAGGCTGCAGTCTTGGGATCCACGTAATATCGAAGCGAATGCAAGACCTACGCCAACCAAGGAAAATAGCAGTTAGCTGTTCGCCAAAAACGTATTTTTTAATGTTTATACGTGTAAGTGTTTTAAAAGCGCGCCAAAATTTGCTTGCCCGTCGATACCTATCGATAGTGCACACTAAATACCTCGTGTTATGGTTTTATAGTCAAAATGGCATAAATGTAAATAATTGTATACTAAAAAATAATTCTATTATTCAAAAGAATTGCTTTAGCCATCTGGGAATGTTTTTAAAGCAGCCAGGAACAAAGTAAACCTGAAAACTGTACTTCGGTCTATATTTTATTTACAGACCTTATTAGAAGTCACTAAAGAATGTATTCCTTTTAAACGATCAAATTCCAAGAACTTTTTAGCAGTTTATATGTATATTTATTTTAAATTTGCAGCTACACAGATAAAAGCTTTTTAATAAAAAAAAAGCTAAAACGCACAAAAGAGAAATCGCTTCTTGTGCATCTCTATTGAAGTCTTTTTCTTTGTACAGAATGTCGATAGTTCCGGCACTGTACAACACTGACAAACATTTACTCAAAATACGGCAAAAGCAGGCGAATTCTATTATTTCCAATTGACATTTCGTGCTTTTCTATTAAAACTTATTACATTTATTCAATTTCACGAAAATATGCCTGAAAGCATACACCTATCGATGATCGATGGTGTGGCGGCTTGGCAGCCGTGAGAAGATATCGCAGGCGAACCTATCGATAGCTGTATGTTTTGACGTATATTTTTGGCAACTCTACTTGCTTTATAAATCATTTCAATTCGTTTGCTTGACGTTCACTGTATCCGCACAGCACACGAATAACTTTCGCAATAGATATATCAAAATTCTCCGTGTGATTTCTCTCTGGATGCAACACTAAATTGGCCTGTGTCCTCACATTTTTTACGACGTTAAAATTCTCAGTGCAAGACTAAAACAACCATTAGCAACGACAAACAAACACAGAAAATCATCACCACCGAATAAGCAAAATAGCAACTACAACAACAAGTCGCTGAGACAGTAGCTTCAAAATATTAACTGGATATCGGACAAGCTTCTCACGACGAGATTGGAAGTGAGTAGAATTCGGATCGCTGGAGATATAGACATTCGATCGGGAAGGAATAAACACACGAAGAGCAGGGGAGAAGCAGAGGCAGAGGAAAGAAAGGCGGAAATAAGAAGTAGCTTCCTGATTTTTCGTTCGCTTTTGGCGCTTCCGCAAAAGCACAACATCGCTTGAGTGCCCGTTCGCTTTAAGTTGCTTCTTGACAAATCGATAAGTGGCCAGTGTCGGAAATATATCTTCCATTAAGCTAGCATCCCATTGCGTATGTATGTGCGTTCTGTGTGTACTTGAACCGCGAGAATATTAATGTTTAAACTTTAAACACTTGTTACCTTGAGCGATACGTGTGTGTTTATTATCAATGCCGTCGTTTTTTTATATTTGTATTCTTGTTTTTGGGTTGAGGGAGGTTCATTCAATCAGCCGCACCAACACTTGCACACTTGCATAAACAATTTCCTTCAGTGTGTGTGTGTGTGTGTGCTGCCCGCGATTGTGTTTACCTCCTTTGTGTTTTATGCATATTTCGTTAGGGCTTGCATGAATTTGGTCGGGTCCGCCGTGTAAATACATTTTAATTTTCGCAATTTCGATTAAAATATGGCAGCTCTAACTGTGTGTGTGAGTGCTGGCACGTACACCAACAAAGTGCTGCCAGGGTTGCCAGCTTAAGTATTGTTTGCCAGTGTTTTGTTGTCGTTGATTAAGCCAGCTGATTTCTATAAATAATTTGGTAAACAAGGCGAGAAGGGACAAATATTTCCACTTATTGATAAGTTCAAGTGAGATAAGCCATTAAAAAAAAAACTACTTAAAGCAAACACAATATTGACCAGCACGCACCCAAACACACACACTCACACGCATAAACGCTAAATAAAACAGTAAACAAGTGCCGACACAGTCGTAGCCAGAATATTAGCTACGATCAGGTAGTTTATGTAAATAAATACCATGTTTAAAGGCAATGGCCCGTGTGATTTCTATAATTACGCTGGCAACAAAAACGAAATCGAGAAATAAATAAAATAAGAATAAGAAAAGAACGAATAAACGGTCTCTAAATAATAAAATCCGCAACTGGCACACACACACGTACGCCAAATGGACGCCAAAACAGTTTCGGCCAAGTTAATAGTTTCGCCCGTGAACCCACTCTTCAATGGCTGGCTTATTGCGTTTTGCATAAATTCCCTATTTTGAGTTTCGTGTTTTTTCACACGTTTGCTCGTTCTGCTTGTTTCAGTTGATAACACCGCCTCTAGACGCCGTAAATTGTTTAACGAATGCTTTTTTTGATACGAGTAATGAGCTGATACTGTATACAACAGCCAATCGGCGCAAGTTCGCACTGACCTGAGTCGGAATCCATATGTATAAATGCCCCGGCATACCACTTATTCGGGTCTCTTTTCGCTCTTTTGCAATTTCGAGCTGAGTCATTTTGTTTTTAAAATTTTGTGTGGCGCGGCCACAACGCAAAAAATAGACATCGCTCGCATAAACAAACAAAAAAAAAAAAGCGTTGCGCAAAAAGAAAAGAGAAAATGTTCGTTTATTTATAACAACAAATAGGTATTAGTGTAAATACACTCACCTGTAGTAGTGCGATTTCTGTTTTGTTTATCTCAGGCAATTTGAGGGCAAACCGGTTTTTTTAGAAAAACAACGCAACTGGTCGCCGGTAGAATATATAATTTAATCATAAAATTTACATACAGTCTGGCTTAGCTAAATTAAGCGTAAATGAAAAACCTATTTTAATATTTTTTGATTTGAATAATTTGAATTTAATGCAATTTAGAGTGTTCAATTTAAAGATATCTAGAATATTACAAAATATTAGGAGAATAAACAATCATACAGATAAAGATAGAAATAGGAAATATACATACATATTATCTCAATAAATAAAAAGTAAATTGATCTTAATCTTTGTATTGTAACTAGATTTTTAAATTCCAACTATGAAAGGGGTTTTGTTTGGGGAAATACCTTTTAAGATCTCTGTCAATTAACTCCTTGTAAGAAAACGCTCACATTTTTCCTTATCTCCTTGCAGAAATGTTGCTAAAAGTGCCATCTGTGGACTGGACGGATCAAATCATTTATGTGGTGGACGACGACGAGTCGCTGTCAGATTTCGACGACGAGCCAGATTTCTCGGAATACATGTGGATGGAGAACGAGGAGGAGTTTGACAAGAATGTGAGAATATTTAATAGAGTTTCAAAGAAAATGTGTTAGATTGAGAAAATCGAATTGTTAACAGGAACTGCAACGCCTGGAGGAGGAGGAGATCATGCAGGAGTGTTTCGAGGCCATGATCGAGGACGAGCTGGAAGAGCAGATCAACGAGTGGGAGAAGGCCAAGTAAGTTCCTGGGCCAACACCTGGCCGTTATGAGTCACAACACTAATCGAGTACCGCTTCCCCTGCAGAACGGAAGAACAGAACACGGCGCTATCCGCACTGCCCAAGAGTCAGTGTGATGTGGAAAAGTCTGTTCTGAATCCCATGGCCGATGAGTTTATTCCGCGAAGTCATATAATGGATTTCCCTGCCTCATAAAGCCAGCTCTCACCCTCATCCTCATCCTCATCCCCAGCCCGCCTGCCACAGAATCACAAACCATCACGCCCCTCCCATAACACGTGGACCTCATACGCGAAAATCCTAAGAAAAAACTGAAGAACACAAGTTCCGCTATTGAGATTGAGATTGCTATATCCTGACCAAGTTGAGCAGCAAGAGCATGTGGAGTAAATAGCTCTAAGCAATACACGATTATCTAATTTCTAGATACGAAAAAAGAAGCTGGATAACAACTCTTACTTCAAGTGCTGGCGACCGTAATGCAAACGAATCATATTTTAAAATGAAACCCATTATAAAAACGACAAAATATCGCAGAAATATATTTAAAAAAAGTTTAAAAGGACAGAAAACCCGACAAAAAAAAACTAAAAAACTAAAAACTAAGAACAGACAAATAACAATTAACAACTATGCCACGTACATCAACCCGTACATTGTAATTAGAGTTAAAGTAACACGAATTGTATGCCGAGGAACGCGGAGCCGGAGCCCCTGAAATTCCGAAACCAAAATGTTACCGAAAATAACGCAGACGCAGGCGCTTGCTGAAGCTAGTGGAAAAACTTTGGTATTAACGTACAAAACGAAGACAAATGACTTTTTACATGCGATTTCTATCGAACTATAATATATATGAAACTACAACTAAACTACGCCAATTTTCCAGCTAAAGCAACAAACAAGACTCGATTGTGTTTAGAAAAGAGATAAACCAAGAAACGAACAGAACGTTAAATTGAAATTCTATTCAAAGACTTTAATTGTAATTTAAATCGTATTTAATTTAGCGTCCCGCCCCCACTGTCTACATTCGTTTTAAGTTGACCAATATTTTGTGGTTTTCCCCCCTTTTTTTGTATTGTATTTTTAAATACTTTTTGCACCATTGTTAACTCGTTGTACGTTCTATGCCTAAGTTACAAGAAGCGCATCCCCTTTCTGACTCTCGCAGTACTTGTAATTTACAATTATAATTTAGTCTACTAAAACGAAATGAGATAATGTTTAACGCCTCAAAAAGCATGAATGAATATGTACATTTAGTGTTAATTAAAAACTTAACGAAACAAAAAAAACACCAACCATGCTGCAATATCTTGTTAGTTCTCTAATTTTAAGCTAAAGAAAATTCATTCATTTGGATCGTTGCACAAAGACACTTAACTCGATTTTGTTAACGTTATAAATTCCCAATTTCGGTAGACAAAGATGAATTCATATTTTTTCAAACCAGCTTAGATTTAGTAACTTAAGACAGCATTAAAAGATCTACTACATTACTTACGTTACGTGTGATATAAAGATAAAAAAAAACCATGCAAAAAAATATCAAAAAACGATTTTAAAAATCTCAATAAAAAGAAGTATTATAGCATAAAATTGTGGTTTGTATATGGGTTCTTAAGATTTGGGACCCGAAAAACCGGGATAACAAATTTAAATGTTTAAGATAAAGGGGTTATGTCAGAAAACAAAATAGTTTTATTTAAATTGAGCTGGGAGCTTATTTTTCTGAAACTAAATAGATGGATCTAATATTTTGACTGCAACTGTAAGATAAGAACCGGTAAGCTTGATAATATTTGCAGTGATCTGGCAACGCCTTACGTTATAAGATTACGTTTTTGATCACTTTACGTTACTTCATTACCTTCTTGTTTATCTAAGCTTCTAACCTTGCAATGTCCGACAATTTATTTAAATGTTTAAATAACCATAATATTTCGAAGTTTAACCATTTCGAGTGTTGAAATGTTTTTAATGTGGCTTAATAAATTTATGCCAATTTGGCTTGGAAAATAGATGTAATTCCTTGTAATTGGCAGCACTGGCCGCCAGCTGTGCAGTCAGCTGTTCCTGAGCTGCAGCGCCGCTCTGTTATATCAGAGCGAAAACGTGGGTTTCAAAAATATAATTTTCGCGAATTTGGTGAATTAAAATAGAGTTTGTTTCTCCATAGCCAGAGGAGCCATGCAGAACTGTAGGCGCTGCATCAGCCTACTGGGCCTACGTCCGTGCCTGGGGACCGTAAAGGACATACGACGGCTGCACCGGTCGGCGGCGGCTCTGCTCTCCCGGAAGAAGCAGGAGGCCAACGTGAACGTGTCGGCGCTGTTCAAGCCGGTGCAGGTGCAGGCCAATCCCGACTCCGAGGACGTGGGCTCCGAGCTGGTTGGCAAGCTGGAGAAGTCGGAGCTGTTAAAGATCCTAAACAAGTTCACGCAGCGCCGCGAAATCAAGTCGCTGTGCAGCGAGAACGGACTGGACGGTAAGGGATTCTGTTCTCTGGCCCACCACAGCGTCGTCTCAGCTTCCCTGTGTTATCCGTTTTCAAGCCTATTTGCAGCAGCAGGCCTTTGGCTCGTTCCGGCGCTACTGCATAGAGGCGGACAACCTACCTGTGGACCTGCACATAGTCTTTAGCGATATTACCCAGGGAGCCGGCCACATCGACGACATCTTCCCCTACTTCCTGCGCCACGCAAAGACGGTGTTTCCCCACCTGGACTGCATGGACGATCTGAAGAAGATCTCGGACCTGCGCCAGCCCGCCAATTGGTATACCAACGCCCGTGCCATCACCCGGAAGATCGTGTTCCACGCGGGACCCACCAATTCCGGCAAGACCTATCATGCCATGGAGCGGTACCTGAGTGCCAGTTCGGGGGTCTACTGCGGCCCGCTCAAGCTGCTCGCCACGGAGGTGTACAACAAGGCCAATGAGCGTGGCACTCCCTGCGACCTGGTCACCGGCGAGGAGCGCAAATTCGGCATCAGTGAAGGCTCCCCTGCCAACCATGTGGCTTGCACCGTGGAAATGACATCGGTCAACACTCCCTGTAGGTCCTCGTGTGATCCTTGTATCCAGGGAAGTTTCTAATTTAAACGTATTCCTTATTACAGACGAGGTGGCTGTGATCGATGAGATACAGCAGATCCGTGACCCGCAGCGCGGCTGGGCCTGGACGCGGGCCTTCCTTGGGTTAATCGCTGACGAGGTGCACGTGTGCGGGGAGGCTGGTTCCCTGGAGCTCCTGGAAAAGATATGTGAGACAACCGGCGAGACAGTGGAGGTGCGACGCTACGATCGCCTTACGGAGCTAACCGTGGAGAGCACGGCTCTGGGTTCGCTGGACAACGTGGTGCCTGGAGACTGCATTGTGTGCTTTAGCAAGCATGACATCTATACGGTTTCCCGGGAGATCGAGGCACGGTGAGTGTTTCATACGATGCGAGGAGGATCAGTTACATGTTCCAATCCTTTCAGGGGCAAGGAGGTAGCCGTTATATATGGAGGCCTGCCTCCTGGCACCAAACTCGCCCAGGCCGCCAAGTTCAATGATCCCGCCAATAGCTGCAAGGTGATGGTGGCCACAGACGCCATTGGCATGGGCCTGAATCTGTAAGTAACGCCCTTATCCATTGTCCAGTCCAACTCTACGTTTATATCCCTTGGCAGGAGCATTCGGCGAATCATATTCTATTCGCTGATCAAGCCCACGATGAATGAGCGGGGAGAGCGCGAGATCGACACCATCTCGGTGTCGTCGGCCCTCCAGATAGCGGGGAGAGCGGGCCGCTTCCGCACCCAGTGGGAGCACGGCTTTGTGACCACCTTCAAGGCCGAGGACCTGCCGACCCTGCAACGTATTATGGGGCAGACGCCAGAGCCACTGAAGCAGGCCGGCCTGCATCCCACTGCCGATCAGATAGAGCTGTACGCTTACCACCTGCCAAACTCGTCGCTGAGCAACCTGATGGACATATTCGTGAACCTCTGCACGGTCGACGATTCGCTGTATTTTATGTGCAACATCGAGGACTTCAAGTTCCTGGCCGAGATGATACAGCATGTGCCGCTGCCCCTGCGGGCCCGCTATGTCTTCTGCTGTGCCCCCATCAACCGCAAGATGCCTTTTGTGTGCTCCATGTTCCTGAAAATAGCCCGACAGTACAGCCGCAACGTGCCGATCACCTTTGACTTTATCAAGGGGAACTGCGGCTGGCCGTTCAAACTGCCAAAGACCATCTTGGATCTGGTACATCTGGAGGCCGTTTTCGATGTGATGGATCTGTATCTCTGGCTTAGGTAAGAATTGCTGTTACAGGCTGTAGTTCCAAGCTTATTCTGGTTTCCTTACAGCTACCGGTTCATGGATCTCTTCCCGGAGGCGGGGCATGTTCGCGAGGCCCAGAAGGAACTAGACGAGATCATACAGCAGGGCGTCTTCCAAATAACCCGCTTGCTCAAGAACACCGAGGCCAGCCAGGAGGGAGGCGAGGCTCCCAGCTACACAATGCGCCGCACGGCCACCCATGTCAAGGAACCACGTCTGCCCAGCTCATCACGGGGTCGGCTCACTGACCGACTGCTTGCCCAGGGCCTGCTCACGCCGGGCATGCTGAGTGAGCTGCGCAAGGAGTGGGATGCCCAGTCCAGTCCGAGCTCCAAGGAGGCTCAGGAACCAGCCACGGACAGTGACGATGAGGACAACTACTCAGGCAGCGGCAGGAAGTTGAGGCGAAAGCGTAGAAAATAAGATTAAGGACGTAGTGATAGATAAGCTGTAAATGTCGATTGTTTTATATAATATTGGTTTATTTTTTAAGTGGCAATTATTATGTAATATTAAAATTAATATTTTGATAATCAACAATGACAATTGAATTGTTTTTTAAATTGAAGAGTAGAAATATGCAATCTGTTTCACAAAAAATAATCACTTTGTTCGCTTTTGAATTTTCGTATGGAGGGAGGAGAGTCGTCTGAAATACTTGACATTAAATCCGCACTTAGTTCTTGTACTCTCAAGTCCTGGAACCTGGAACCTGGAACTGTGTAATACTGTATCTCGTTTAGTGCCTTCGATTAGTGGATTAGTCACTCGGCTGCAGCAGCCTTGCAAAGTGAGGTTGCATGTAGATTTAGGCATATATATCATCATCGCATTTGTTGTAACAACGAACGAACGAACGAACACACACATTATTCGACACTCAAAACATACAGATTTGTTAAAAGATATATATAAATACTATATGCATTACAAAATAGTACACATTCATATGTTGTTGTACGTAAAAATTAATATTAAGTTCCTCTTTGGTTTGGTTGCACGATGATGAGCATTGCAATATATAGCTTAAGTACGAGTAGTTTGGGGTTTCTTTGACTTTAACTTGAATTAAAAAATAAATTAGTTCCGATATTTATTAAAGCTTTTCATTTCTCGTGTATAAGTTATACTTATGTATGCATAAACACCATTCCCTTTCTCCCTCAAGATAGAGGCTTTCGCCAAGCTAACTCCCAAACTTCCCAGCTCAACTGAGCTCTAGTAAAATCCATCCTTCATCCTCCAGTTACTCCCTATATTTTGTTTAAGGGTTTGTAACTATTTCTGTATCAACTTTAGCTGCTCCTCAACTTGTACAATAGATCGTTTGTGCGTTTGAATTCTAAGGTACCACCGATATTTATGTATCTCCTCCTCGTTCTTCTTCTGCTCTGGAACATGCTTATGTAATGTATGTATATGATGGCTCTTGCTCACAAATCACAAGTTAATTAGGTATGATGTTTATATGTTTAGTATCCACTACAATTGTTCCTATTTATCTTCAATATGGTTTCATTGATTTTTTCGTATTTTTCGGTATTAAAAAAGTGCTAGTCTTAAAAGACATTTGGGCTTAATATTTGAAGATAAAGAATGCAGAAAGGTTTTAATTACAAAAATCCGTCCCTCTTCTCTCGGTTATTCATATATAGTATATAGTATATAGTATATATTCCTTTTATCACAAACAATCATAAATTTCAAATTTCGAGTAATAAGTTAAGTACTTTCTTTGGATGCACTTCACCGTGCCATTGCGTAAAAAATTTCGATATTCTAGGTTCTCTTTTTGAGTGTTTTCTCCTTTTTTTTTTGGGTATTTTTTCTGTTTTTCCCACGCCTCTCCCTTGAGGGGAGACGTGTGCCAAATGGTTTCCAAATTACAAATATTTTTGTGGCCCAGTTTGGGCCAGTTGGATCGGATGATCCCTGGGTGCGACGTGCGGACGTCGCCCCTCGTAAAAACAAATCACAAACACTGATCGCTCAGACAAAGTCGAGCTCCAGGCCCGGCTCAATATCGACTGCAACCGCATTGTCTGCAGGGAATTGATCGCCGCCCTCATCCTCATCGTCCGGATGCGACTCCTTCGACGCTGTTTTCTCGCCGGACCGGTCCTTGAACGCAGCTAGGCCCAGCTTGCGGAGGGCCTTGCTGCTGCGCCCCGAGGACTGGCCCAGCTGCTCGAATCAGGAGTCCACCAGCACATGCCAGCGGGCGAGCATCTCGCCCTTGGGCATCTCGCACACGTCCGCCCAATGGGCCACCTCCGCGGATCCGGATGAGTTCAGCCCGAGGCTGAACCAACCGACCATCTCGTTCTTCTTCATGTGCCGCTTGGCGTACACGGATATCATCAGCGTGACGTCGTTGAGCTGGAACAGCGCCACCTGAAAGGCGAACGTCTCCTTGAACAGCGGATTGGGCTGGCCCCGCCGCACCGAGGTCTTGGCCCTGGAGATCTCCTGCCCGATGCTGCTGACCATCACCATCTTCACATACGTGTCCGGCGCCTTGTTCAGCGACAGGCTGCGGAACTGGCTGCCCTTGATGATCTCCACACTTAGTCGCCCGGTCACTCCGTTGTAGCTCAGGCCGAGCAGCAGCTCCGAGACGCCGCCGTGCTGCATGGACGACGTGGAGCCGGCGCTCTCCGACCGGGCCAGACTCAGCAGGTCACTGGTGGAGCCCAGCACCGAGGAGTTGTTGCGCGGCTCCAGCGGCAGCCACAGGTTCGTCTCCAGCTCCAGGTCCACGGTGGCGAAGCTCACATAGGCCTCGCCGATCAGCCGCTCCTTGCGCAGCCGCTCGCACCCGTACAGGCGGACGCGCAGGCCCATGTTGTTCACGTCCTCCGGGTTGACGCGGTGCAGCAGGAAGCTCTCCATGTACTGCGGGTTCTCGCCACTGCGTATCTTGGTCTTGTGCTTCTGCTTCTTGTTCGGCAGCATCAGCATGCGCACCTGCGTATGCGTCGGCTGTCCGCTGGCCAGGGGCGGCAGGCTCCTCGCCTGCATCACGTGCACTGTCATCTTCCGCATCGGCGCATCGTACAGCAGCGACAGCTCCAGCTCGATGGGTCCACGAGGAGCGGACGCCGCCTTCGAATCGCCGCCGACCACCAGAATGTCGTCCGATCGGATGGAGCGCAGGTCACTGGTGTCGAAAAGGGGTTCCTGCGGGGATTGGAAAGATTTGGATTAGCAGGGATGACTGGGATGCAAAGCAGGAGTGGTCTCAGAAGATTGGCTTTGATTTCCGTGATCAGGGAGCAACTGGATTCGATATTTCTCAAGAAAAGTCTTCGAAAGCAGAGAGTCCAACGTCACACGTACGTACTATATAAGTGGTCGTCTGTAAATCTTTTTAACAATTGTTCCAAATTCTAAAAAAGTTTTAATAATATTCTTAGATAAGACCTTTAAATTATGAAAACACATAAATTTTAACTTGAAACGACAGAATATTATTAACAAATAAATAATTATAAAGTTGGGTCATTATACATTGCAAATACAATCATCCTGAATAGGATTTAACTTAAATAAAAATTTAACTATATGTAGGTATTGCAAGGGTTTCCGATCTAACTTCCCTGTTACCTGAACTTTAAGAATTTAGAAGATTTAAAATAATTTAAATGGGGTTTATAAGTAGCCTCCAATTCTCAAATTTGCAATGCATTTGGGACCTACAATTTTTCGATATATACTTTCTCTCACATTTTTCCTCAGAAATAGGCACCTCGGTATTAATTATTTTAAATTCCTATTTCCAAGTATTAAATATTGTAAGAACCCCAAATAATTCTGCTCTAATACGATATTTTTCTAGCTTTACTCCTTATTGAAATTCTGCGAGTAGTTCTAAAAAAATATATTCCGCATTAAAGAAAGATTTTCTCTTTCTCAGAAAACAATGTAATATTAAAAAACTATGAGATATATAAGAAACAAATTTAAATAGTAACTACTGGCATATTAATTAATTAGAATTATGACAGTAAGTAATTAATTAACTAGCTCCAACGCTCCCTCTAATTGCTTCCTCTAACCCTCCAAAGTATGCTATGACTCCCCTCATGTAGGTAGGTAAGGTAGGTAAAAGTCTGTGACTAATAACCCCAAATGGGGGATTCCCAAATTCGATTGGTACTTACGTCATCGTTGTTGTTGTTGTTGTTGTTATTATTACTGTTGTTGTTGCTGTTAGTGCTGCTGATTATTGCTGTATTGTTGTTGTTAGTGGCATTCGAGTTGTTGTTGTTGTTGTTGATGTTACCGCTGGCTATAGGCGGCACAACGACCACATTATCCCGCTCCTTGTCGAACTTGGGTGGCCGCAGCACCTCGACCCTGTGCTGATACCTCAGGGCCTGCGCCTTGGCCCGATGCTCCGCATATGGATTCCGGAACGATGTGGCCAACGGGTAGGACGAACCTGTCAAGATGTCGCAATTAATTTGGTAACCCATCAACGCTGAGAGTCTCTGACTGTGCTCACCCTTGCTGTCGCCCGTTGCGGTGCCGGTTAGGATGCCCGTGTGGCTGTCAATGGATGCCTCCATGGAGTCATTCGAGCTGCACTCGCTGTGCGAGGAGGGGATGCCGACCTTGCCCCTCTCGGCAATGGCCAGCGGGTCACGGGTCACGGTCACACGCTGCAGGTCAGCACCAGCCTGATGATGATGGTAATTGAAGCTGTGCCCCGTCAACGGATTCGCCTGGCTGATCCCCATGCCATAGCTGCCGCCGAGCTTCTCGCCGCCGCCCAGCTGATGCTGCTGGTGCCACCGCAGCCGGCGCAGGATGTCCTCCTCGGAGTCGGAGCTGGTGTTCTCGTAGCGCCGCTTGCGCGCTGCAAAGAGCACCCAAGGGTTAGTCTTTTGAGCCCACATCCCAGTCACACTAGTTACTACTACTCACTGATCTTTTGCACGCACTTGGCCGCCAAGTGGCGCTCATCGCAGCAGTTGATGGCATGGCGGTAGTGGAAGCAGCACTTGCGACTGATGTACAGGAACAGCAGGAGCAGCAGCACCAGAACGCCGAAGAAGGCTCCCAGAAGTGTGGTCACCTCGACGGTGCCTGTAAAAGGAACAGGACGATATGGTTCAATAAAAGTGGAATGAGGGGGTAATGGGGTGGCGTACCCAATGTGGGAGTGCTATCCAGGCCAGACGCGGACGTAACAATCATTTTGGCTCATGCGACAAATCCTGCCGAGTCCAACGCGCTCTACAAGGACCTCATTGCGCCTCAGGAGCAGGCGCCAATCGGTTTTGTTTTCACTTCAGTATGAAAGCAAAAGCGACAGCCAAAAGCGAAAGCCAAAGCGAAAGCGAAAGCTCGGGATGTGACAGCACAATGGCGCAGGATAACCGAAATCGATTTTTCGCAGGACAATGAATTTCTCTAAGTCGCAACCAATGAGTAACTCTCTCTCCAATTATAATGCAGGCTGTCCACTCCGGAGTCCCTTTTTTAACGACTTTTAACCGAAGATTACGATTATCACTAAATAGTTTCGCAAAAAATAATAATTAAAATAATTGAAGCCATTTAAAATCACTCCTGTCCTGCGGTTGGTTTCGCGGTGTTCGGTAACTTTTCGGGTCTGCGAGTGACGTCCCGTGTGGAGCGGACAGCGGGCTGCTATTAAATAAAAAACGAGAATTGGACACGGGATTTATATATTTCCACTGCGATCAGAGCAGCCTGCCCGTACACTCGACGATGGGGAAAACTGCCTCGACTCCCGAGCACTGGCGAGCTTAATCCCTTCAACCCCCCAAGTATGGTGTGTACATAAAGCGCTCGGAAAAGCTCCGCTCTGACAGATGATGCATCGCAGTAACAACTGTTGCTTATTATATTTATTTTCCTTTTAGCAACTATAAAATAGCTCTAAAATCTATTTCATCAAATTTTCGTATTGCTCTTTTTATTTAGTCTTATAATTTAAATTTAAGTTACTCGTAAAAATGGATAATTCCCATACAATAAATATTTTGAGATATATTAAAAATAAATAGATATACTAATCCAAACTTTTTTTTCTAAATTAATTATCTTATTAGTTTTTAATAGGAACATTAGGCATTCAATTTTGTATAATTTCCTAATTCCTAATTTTGTTTGTATTCTAATATTTTTAAAACACAAGCTAATAACAATATGCACAATAAGTGCTAAAGGTGACAATTTAAATAGTCTCATATACCTCACATGTGGTATAAAAGTCGCAACGTGGCGGATCGGACCAATATATCTTATAGCTTTCAGAGAAACAACAGAAAAAAATATTAGACAAAACTGTAACTTCGCCGTTTTCCAACATATTTTCATCTACTCTCAAATATAAAAATAGTTAAGATTCTAAAATTTCGATGTTAATTTTATTAAAATTTAACGACAAATATTTTTTTGTATTTTGAATTCGGTACTAATTTTATTAAGATCAGAAAACTATATCTTATAGGTGTCATAGGAAAGATCTAAAAATTAATTGTAAAAATTTAAAAATCGATATGTTAAATATTAAATGTAAAGGTAATGTACTGCAAAATTTTGTATTTCATTTTATAAAGCTAACAATAGGTAATACTAACTTAGTGATAAACATAAATCAAAATAAAAGCTAATACTTAACGTCTTTTAAGCCTAGTACTCAGACAGAAAAACTGTTCGCAACCCGAAAAAGATTTAATATTTTTCAAGTGTGACCGCTTCTAAAAACGCACTTTGGCATTTTTGGGAGGTAAATGGTGCGGTCATACCAATCTTAAATCAGCTGTTTTATATTTACAATTATTTATTTTATATTTGAAAGACAATTCGCATAGACTTGTAGTTTCGTTTTGGAATAGCTTATTTGCGCACAATGACCACCAACGCCGTCGCCCAGATTCTCTCGACCATGCACAACCGCCTCTTTTTCTCCCTATTACTTGTCCAACATTCTTTCCTGGATCGACGACCAGGACAAGGGCTACTCTACCGGCTGCTGCTGGTGATTCTGTTCTTACCAAGTGGAATTAACTACCATCTGGGTGGTGGCGGTGGTTGCCGCAGCTACTCCTGCTGCCACCAAATTGTTTGACTGGTGAAATGATTCAAAGTTACTTCGTTCTTGATGGATGCGAGACTCTGAGATCCTTGCTGGCATACATTTGGTTAGAGTTGGTACTCCTCCTGCGCCCGGTTCTGTCCATTGCTGTACATGTTCTTTTCCAGCTTGGCAATGAAGGATATGTCCACCCAGATACTGCTCTCAGCAGCTGCGGCCTCTGAATGTCCTTCTCGAGTTTGGCAATGAAGGATTTGTCCAGCCAGACACTGCTCTAAGCAGCAGCGGGCGGTGACCGTCGCCTCTGACGCCTTCATCTCAGAAATCGAACGTGACATCTCATAGTGCTCATCAAAGTCATAACCAAATATCGAGGGACCTATTTCCTTCCAGGCCTTTATTTATGCAAATGTTTAATATTGCCCAAATCCCTTATCATTGAATTGGCCTCTACCAATTTAATTATTATAACTTTATCTGCTCTTCTAAACGCCTGGACTGGGCTTTTGAAAACATTATTGTGTTTGGCGGGATCTATATTTTTGAATTGTGTGAAGAAACAGTAAGAGAGAGTGAGATGCCAACAGTTGAGAACAGGTCGTTTTATTAAATTTTTTATTCTCCCCCTCCCCCCGTTCTGGAAATACCGAAAGTCTCCCTTCGCGCCACCTGGTATTTTTCTGGTATGTTTCTGGTATTTCGTTCGTTCGTCTGCGTACCGGCCTTTAAAACAGCGCTGCCGAACACCGTTTCCCGACTATTCACCTCTCGCTCTCTCTCACTGCTTAGAAACGCTGTTCGCGTGTCTGAGTACTAGGCTTTAAATGAATATGAAAAAAAAATTGAAATTGTAGGCATTTAAAGTTTTCTACCAACGGTCACACACCAACTATCGATAGTATCGATATTGGTATCGTTATCGTTAGGTCACTATTTTGTTTTTGTTCCATCTCTCCATCAATTTATCAATTAGTTACTCCGCGGTTTCTGTCGGCAAAGAGAATCTATATAGAGGCGCAAATTTTTCTGTCGAACATTTTCCTCTGCCGACGTCGGCAGATGTAAACAGAGCTGATTGGATGCTAAGTTGCAGTGCGAGAGGCAACAACAAAAGGCCGTAAGAGAGAAGAGTACAGATATATGGAATTGGAACACTTTCGAACGCTTTCGAACACCTTCGAGCACCTCCGAACGCCTTAAAACCTGCGAGGTTTTTAATGAATTGTTTAATATTTAAGCGTTTCTGGAGTATATTTCCTAAATGATTTTGAAAGTAAAACACTTTCTAATTATTTTGGATAAATAAAAATATTTTTTAGGTGAAAATATGTACTTCTGCTTAATTTTCAAGCATAAAAAGGTTGAGGAAGGATTAGAATGATAATAATTTGACCAGAATAGGTCTGTATTTTAAAGGTTTAACTAGTATTCTTACAAAAAACATGTGGATCCCAACGAAGAAATGAAACCCAAATGCTTGATGTGACGTCACGCAGCTCGAGAACAAACAGCTCGCACAACCAATACACGTAGCCAAAAAGCCCATTCGTATACACCAATACATATGCCGGGTTCGTTACTGTTTGACTGTTCATTAACAGAGCGTAACAGAGCGAATCCATGCGCAAAACCATGTTAACTAACAGGTTTTTGCGCATGGATTCGATCTGTTACGCTCGCTTAGGGTTGTTCAATCAGTGCGCCAATTCAAATTTTCAAATTTTCAAATGCAAATGCTTAGCTATGCTTAGAAAAGGGTATATTGTTATCGAATGTTGAGCAATAGTTACCTAAAAATGATTTGTTTAACAAATATTAGTAAAAAAACCCTTCAAAACACTTAATTCCACTCGTCATCCACACTGCAACATCGAGCAAGTATGAAATGCCATAGGTGACCACCCTGTTGGCTTGCAACCGTGAGAGGAAGAGAAAATTGCGCCTCTATATAAGTTGCTCTATGCTGTCGGTTGCTGTTCAAACTGTTGCGAATCTGCTGCTTTTTTTAAAACTTGGACGCGAATGCGAAACCACAACAACGCCAACGCCCCCGCCTTCGTCCTCTGTCCGCGTGCTTATCCCCCTGAAAACTCGATACAATTCAATAGCCGAGCGTGACGCAAAAGAATTTGAAATCGCCAATGCCACTGCCAGTGCGCTAGTGTGAGTGCCTATCTGTGTGTGTGTGTATTGTGTGTGCGGATTTGAGATGCTTTTGGAGCTACGGGCAGTTACGAGCAGCAGCTAATTAGCATCGAACCCGCGTAAACAGTGCTTAGTGGGCCGCTCCAAGCGGCTAAGGAATTCGGGCCGGTAATTAGCCATGGAAACTCAGCTCAGTGTGACTCGGGGGAAACCTTGGGAAGCCGCTGCAAGACAGCGAAGCCGATTCGACGACGTCATCTGCAGCCATTTCGCTTTTCATTTTCGCTTCCCAGACACAGGCACTGGCACTGGGTTTGGGAAACTCGATAGGCGGGTTTCCCACACCCGTGCCGTTGCCGTTGCCGTTGCCTGACCAAACGGAGCATGTGACCGGCCAGGCGGCCGGGGCGTGAGAGGGAGTAGCCCCCGCACCCATCATTCGCACAGCTGGTCCGTGTGGAGTGCTCTCCGGCCCGGGTCAACAAACCAAGCCAATCCACTCGCTCCTCCGACTGCGCGTGCACTTAGTCATTGATCGCGTCCGGTGACTCCGCCGGGTATGGAGTCTCCATCGCCATTGTCATCTCCGTCTCTGTCGCCGTCTCTGTGTCCGTCTTCTTCTTATGCGCTTTGTTTTTATTGGTGTCATTTGAATTTGTTGAATGGAAAAGGTCAATACACAGCCCGTCGTCTGGGTCTTTGAGAGTGGAGTAAAACCGGTTAGTGGATGCTTCATTTTGGGTGAACAGACTGCCACGGCCTAGGCACCCTACCATGGCCCTCCTAGCCACAGGCAGTTTGCACGCTCAAACTCCATTAGCTGTCGCACCGAAAGAAATAATAATCGTAAATGAAGATTTATTGGTTCTTGATTCACTTAAACAAAAAACCTTAAAAATGTAACTTTTTATATCAATATATTCAATAATAATTGTGATTGAAATAAAATGAAAGAAGCATTGGCTAGGAATCTTAAATAAAAATCTATTCATCTTGTTTCCCTTGAAAAACACTTGATCCTAAGTTGTTCCAATGGATATTGTAACATAATTTTATTAGTGATCACAAAACCTAGGACTCTATTAACTGAGCCAGTGAACTATACATATCTTTGCATAATAATTGTAAAATAATATATATTGTATCTCAATTAAAATGAAATCGTTGAAATCCATCCTTACCCAAAGAAAATAATTTTCAATTTAGATCCATTATATCGCCATTGCCTTGATAATATGAATATGGATCATAAAACTCTAACGCTAGAACTATATCTGATAAGTTATCAGTGATAACCAAGCGACTGATTTATTCATATATTTTTCATAAGCTATAATTATATTTAACCGAAAACAAAATCTTAAGCAGGATCTCTTAGATATTGACTTAGATGAAAGATGACCCTAGATCGTGGCCTGTTCCAATAAATATCAATATCTTATTGAATAACTTTCACCTAAAACTACTTATTATAAATAACTTACCATGGATTACCATTTTATTTCAATAGAAAAATGCCAAAATGTTTGCGCTTGACTTCACAGTCACACACCCTCAACACAAAATCGTTTTTGAGGTGTGCCGGATTTGGAATCTATTGTATTGTTTGATTAATTCGCTATTAGGCTCAACATTTTACCTATTTCCCTTTTTATGAGATCACAATAAGCTCTCCTCTTACCGTTTTCAATCCCTATCTTTTTATTTTGAGTTTAAATTGCTCATATAAAATGATTTCCAAGATCTAAGTTAAATAGCTATCCCAAATATAAATATTATATAGATTTAAAAACCAGAACTTTTGAAAAAGAAGGGAGTTTTTTATCTATCTTACATCTATTTGATATAGATACAATTTTCTTTTAGTGTTCGTGTTCATTCCCACCTAGCAAAAACCCCATTCTGTGAATGCCCCTCATCTGCGGCATCATGCGCATCGAGAGCCAAGAACTTGGGCCAAAAATGGATTGCCAGTAGTGAGCGTCTCGGTTTGTCTTCTTTTTGGACGGGCTCACCTTGCTGGCAAGATTTCAGGGGCACTTAGCAGCAGTTGGCAGTGAGCAGTGAAACTCTGCGCCGATGTCAATGCCGCGGTCGTTCCCATTCTGCTCAACTGGGAGCGGAGTCACGGACGCGGACCGTAAAGCGTATCTTGAGGTCGTAATTTTACGCGGGCTCCAGTTGCGTGGGCGAGATTAGATTGTTAAATAGTTTCACCGCTTACACTGAGTTTATTTATACACAGATGCATTCATGTTTACTCTGCGCTATATTTTTAATGTCGTCCCTGCAGTGCCCAGGCTGGTGACGAAAGTCTGCCGTTTGCCAGCGACAACCTTGACTTTTTGACTTGTTTTTGTTCTTCGTTTTATCCTTGGAGCGGTCAAGTTCGAAAATAACTCTATAGAACCAGAAATACCTTATCATTTGGAGTTTAGATTATTAAAACCATTTAAATTTGAATATGTCTTATCTTTTATCATTTGTTTCGTGAACACTTGTGCATATGCATAGATTGGTATAAAATTCCACTTATTGTAGATTTCTCAAGCTATGAACGGCATTCGTGCTTATCGTGGGAATGATATCAGACATTTTTTCTCTATCAGAAATTGAATTAAACGCCAGATACTGGCATCGCCATTGCTGCTGCTGCTGTTGTTTTTGTTGTTGGCATACATTTCCATTTCGCGTTAATGATGTTTTGCCTTTCGCCTCGTCAAGCGTCAGGCAAAGGCAGAAATTCAATTCACTTTCAACTCGACGAAGTGCCAAGGCCCGCCCGGCCAACAAGAGGCACCCGGCACGGCCACGGGCACGGGCACCTGTAACTTTGGCGCTCGGTGGTGTTTGCCGATATAAATATACGCCGGCACACACATGTGGTCAACACAATAGAAACATCCACAATGACTGGACTTTGGCCTTACCTGCCTCCATCTTACTGGAAGGTTTTTCTTATTTTCAAAATTTCCCTATCGAATTTCTTCCTCTTTCCACTCTTAATTCACGATTTTTTCACCTAATATTCCCAATTACGAATTCAGCGACACACTGCTTATAAGCATTCAAAGTCTTGAGTCTAGATCAGTCACCAAAATGAGTACTGATGAAGTTTTTTTTGGCTAGGAACTGAAACATATGAAAACTACAAATCCTGCTGCTTCTGTCGGGCCTTGATTTATGTGGATTATATTAGCCGAGTCAGCAAAAAAAGCTCATCATTTAAATTTAATTTTAAGATAAAATGGAAATACTAAAACGAAATTGTTTTATACCAATAGCAAGTCACGGCGACTTGCTTAGAGTTTTGTGACCATATGTGTGCGGATATCTTATGTACGGATGTTTTGCTTTGTTTTTATACCCGGTACCCATAGGGTACAAGGGTATTATAAGTTAGTGCCAACCGAGAATGTATGTAACAGGCAGAAGGAGAAATCTCCGACCCTATAAAGTATGTATATTCTTGATCAGCGTCACCAGCCGAGTCGATTTAGCCATGTCCGTTTGTCCGTCTGTCTGTCCGTGTGAAACAACAGATCTCAGAGACTATAGGAGCTAGAGTTACCAAATTTGGTGACAACATTGGAATCTGTTGCACGCAGATCAAGTTTGTTTTAAAATTTGGCCACGCCCACGTGCGCCCTCATAAATCATAAAAAACGTTATTAAGCTATACTCGTTATTTTCGGGTTAAAGTTAATAGATAAAATAAATAAATAAAATCAAATGGACGTTTCCTGAAAATTTCAGTAAAATCGGATGATAAACATGGGAGATATTAGCAATAAGGTTAGAATTTAAACACACCGCCCTAAGGCACTGCTGTTGCAAGCTGTAACCGACAGGTGGCACATTCGAGCCACTGCAGAAGAATATAGCAAGAAATGACATAATTCACTTTTTGACGCCGATCGAGCGGGTTTTTATGTGTTCCTATAAAATTCATTCATATTTAAGTATGACATTATATTGTTTAGGTCGGGAGCTAATTCGAGAGGCGATTTATTTTAAGAAGTATCGAAGTAGATTATTATAATGTATGTACAATTTTAAATTGCCTTTTAGTGTGAAGTGCAAACGTTTAGGCACCGGGTATCTCACAGTCGAGCACAGTCGACTGTAGCTTTCTTACTTGTTTTTTTATTATCTATGCGAAACTAGTTGAAGTTAATTGCCAAACGAGCTGCTGCTGATTTGCATTTCCCCGCTCACTGGTGGCTCTCTTCTTCTGCAAAGTGTGTTTAAAGATTTAATGAAAAGCAGCTGGGACTTAAAAGGCTTGCTTTGAGTCATTAAAAAATACAAACAAAAGCTGAAATTAATTGAAAAGAGTATCTTTGGGGTCGAGTGGGCTTGGTAATCCATCTTTAGACATGATTTCGGCCCACAATCATCTCGCATCTGGTAGCTCTGTATCTGCAAGTAACGAGCGTGGCAAAGACCAAGCGGCGCTTAGCTTTCCATGTGAACAGCTTCTCATTTTTTAATATTTTTATTTCTTTTGGGTGAACGCGATCGGACAACTGGCAAAAGAAAAAAAGCTGAGAACTACGAGTAGTGCGATGCATATTGTACTTGCCATTGTGGCCAGCACTTTGTTCCTGCATAATTGCTGCAAGCGAAGCGTTAAACTGTGGCAGCGCTCTGTTAATTTTCTTGAAAGACGCACGCTCGTGGTCTCTTCGTATCATAAAACTCGAATATTCATATATGAACATATATTTGTATGTTCGAGTGTATGAGCTGCAATTTAGACTCTCGTAAATGGGTTCCAAAACATTAAAAACAACAAAACAGACATTCAACTTTTCTTACGACCCTCTTGATTACATGCAAATGTTTCAAACTTTCCCAAAGAATTAATGAATGAGAAACCTAGAGGGAAAATCGTATTTTTAGGGGCTACAACTTTAGGTAATCACCTTCACACTGTTCAAAATTAAAGCTAGCGGGATTAAGGATAGAAACATGTCTCAGAAAAATTTGTTTCGTAGAGTGTTCTGTTTAAGTTTAGTCAATATTTTGTCAAAGTTTGTAAATAATGTAATATCAGAGCTAGAATTTCATAATGAAATGCACTAATAATTTATCCTATTGTAAAAATATTAATGATTTTTATTAAAATTAGCTTAGAAATAATGGGATTAAGTGTTAATCTGTGTTTATCTTTCTACCTTTCAAATTAGGTTAATTCTATTTATATTTCCAGCATTTAAATGTGGTTAACTAATAAAGACACTTATCTGTAGACAAATATTTATACTCTTCACTAAAATTAGCTCACTTACATCAAACCTTTTAAGATACAAACTTGAAAAGTCTTTCACATAGAGTGCTCAACTCATTTCACATATATTCCAAGCCACTCCAGGTAATTCCTTTGCACAGTCAGGTAGCCCCTAGTTACCGCCCACACTTTTGATTCCAGCTGGAACCCCTTGATTACCGACTACTCCCAGAGTGAACACTAACCAAACCAAACATGTGTAACATGTATAGATATATGTACCTATGCAAAACATAATGTTTGCTTGGGTAAAGGCATTTGACTATAAAACGATTGTTTACTTTTCGTCAATAAAATGTAAAGAATGGTTGTGCTGCAGTGCCACGGCTACCAAAGGGGAGTCGGGTCCGCCGCCACCACCGCAGGGGCAGGCCTTGCAGAGGAGTGAATACGGACAGGTGTTTTCCGGCTTTGCACATGTAACCTGATGTTTCTGGTGCCTGCTCCCAGCAGAGCCAATTCCCAGTCCATCGCCCGCCCAGTCATTCTTCGTTCACTCTCCCCTGACTATACAAGAAGGTGCAGTTCAAACATCTCGGCTTCCCCGGCATTTCTCTCGCTCTCTATGTGCGCTTTTTGTCTTCACGGTCGACTGCCGGCCGGTTCGTAGGAACGGAAAAACGACGTTAAATAATAAGTTCTTTGTCTTTTTGCCATTACAGAAGCGACGTGAGCGTTTTGCGTGAAGAAATGACGACCACAAGTCAAATGGAGATGAATCCAAACGGAGGAAGTGCCGGAGGAGGAGGCTTGGAATCCAGCGGCGGAGAGGTGGCTGCCACCAACAACAGTGCGAACTTAACGCCAGGAAGCGGCGTCGTCGGCCAAAAGAATGTCACAGGCGTGGCACAGAGAGGTGAGAGCTCAGGATCTTTAATGTATCCAGGAAGTGGAGGGGAAGGGGCCTAAACGCTGCTAATTCGATGCCGCCGACACTGCCACACGTGCCACACTTCGACACGCGATGTGACGCCCAAGCAAACACCTCGTTCATGCTCCTCTTAACAGATTGATCTCTTGATTGATGGACTGGGGGCCAGGCGGATACGATCCATTTCTTTTGATGAATGCTAAGCTCTACGTTGAACAGGCAACGGTTTATAAATAGAGTTGACCACACAGTAAATCATCTCTGATTATTATGACTTAATATGACTTTCGTTTCCGCTTTCTCCTAATTGAAATTATAAAGTCTTGGGATCAACACACTTGCTATTTATATCTAAATATATATATATCTCTGAAACGTTAAAGATTCATTAGATACCCTGGAGTTTCGAGTTAAGGAACTTTCCTTAATGTATTTTGTTTGAATTCTCTTTATTAAATCCCAACCCTTTTCCAAAATAGGCAAACGTTTTAGTTTTAGAATTGCATTAAGGTTTTCCAATCACTTTTTGGCTAAACGGAAGACTATCCCTCTAAATAGGCTGTGTTCACGGTCAGTGATTGATGTAATTGCGTTTTTTCGTTGTTATGAAATCTATACACGCGATCTGACATTGAAATCCGATACCTTGGCGATGTGAACGCGATTTAAATTTGGAACAATGTACTAAACGGTTTATAGACGTAAGAGTGGCGTAAATATATACCTAGTATTGGTATTATTCGACTTGTTGAATAGCTTCTCTCACGGGGTAAGCTGTACCCATTGTTAGTTATCGGAAAATAATGTATAAATAGTCAATGAACGTTGCGATCATTAGCTTTAATGTCTGACTCATGAACTTGGACCCTGAACCTAGAACTTATTTTACAAGCAACACTAGCAACATTAATTATATTTGTAAATAATTATTTTTCAGTTTTAAAATTCTATTTAAAAAAAACAACTATCCAAGATCATGAATTTTTTTTAAAGAGGAGGCTTAAACCCTTTTATTTCGCTTAGAGAGTTGTGATCAGTTTAAGTCCAAGGCTCAGCCATTCAACTAAGAATTCTGAATTTAATAAAGATACTTCAAAAAGAAATATACTTTGAGCTCAAAGAGAAATATTAAAAGACAGCTGAAGAGGCCAAAGGCTTAGTAAGATATCCAGTGCCTTCGAAGAGCCCTTGACCGCACACATCAACCACCATGATCGACTTCCGTTTATAATTCGATGTAGGGCTATTTATAGCAACCCCTTGATACTAATCGAAGCGAAGCCACTCCTCCAAGAGCAACCACCACCGATCTGTGCTAATTTTAAACCATGTGGTCCCTAGGGGAAACATGGAATGCCATTGAGAGCTCAAGAGTCCGGTTCAGAGCCCTCAGTGCAAATAGAGTCTCCCAGTGGCAAGCACTTAAAGTAAACTCTTGCTCCGATTTCCCTCACAAACTTCGAAATAGTTTTGGCTAAACTTACCTGTCGGAAAATGGAAATCGTCGCAAACCCAGCCGTTTTTTCGCCCCAAGAGGAAACAACTATTTCGCTCAAATTTCCAAAGACAAATATTTACTTAGCCGAAACCAAAACAAAACTGACAACTGAGTAACCAATGCGAGCCAGGCAGAAACTCGTTTTTTAAGACCGCGCGGCTCCCGCGACATTTTTGTGGGCTGAAATAACTTGGCAAAGTCTCGAGTTGACTTGACTTGACTTGAATTCAATCCGATCCAATGCGATCGTGAGCCGTGAGTCACTTGCGTTTTTGCAATGCCAGGCTGCAGTTCGTCCAAGCTGGGAATGGAAAGCTGTAAGGCTGAATCCGAGTGTCAGCTATTTACGGGCCATCATGGAATCCTAACCTTCTCATTTCCCTTTCCCTTTCAGCCTTGGATGCCACCAAGCGGAAGAAGCTCAAGTCACGCAGCGGAGCAACCGCCACAGCTGAAACGGCAGGGGCTGTGGGAAAGATAAACCGTTCCGGGCTTAGCTACTCCAAGGATCATCTGGATGCCTGGCTGGAGAACTGTTTGCGCGACGCCACCAATGCCCAGTTGTCGTCTTCATCGGAGTTCTTGGACTTTATACCGCCCACAGCCAGCGCGCACAAGCAAATGTTTGTGAGTCAGCAGCAGCAGCAGCAACTGCAGCAACAGCAACTCCAACAGCAACAGCAACTGCAACAGCAGCAGCAACAGCAAGTTCCCATGCGTTCACAGCCATATGGAATGGGCACGGGCACGCCCTTCAGCCTGGGGATACAGCGCGTGAGTAGGAGCCATTAGGGAAAGCGTATTTCGTGAGCCAGAATTCTCTGACCCTCCCAAACCCCCAAAAACAGCACTCGCACTCGCTGAGCCATCGATACCCGATGCTCTTCCCACCCCAAAGCCTCAATGGCTACGGCCTGGGCTTGGGCGGCGGCGACGGTGGTCAGGAGTTCGCCAGCTTGCCGCCTTTGGTCAACATGATGGGAGCCGGGGCTGGTGGCGCTGGTTCCGAGCACGAGCCCAATTCCACGGACGTGCTAGATGGCAGAGGAAGTCGAGGGTGGGTAGCCAAGGCGCAAATCGGGAATATAAACCATCTAATAGTTGCATTTCCCGCTCTAATGGCAGGTTTCGCTTCAGCGATCCCTGCCTGCTCAACCCCTCGGACTCCAACGACTCCAAGCTGAGTGGACAGAACACGCCGGACTGTCGGAATGGCAATGCCAGCGGCGGCAGTGGCTGCGATCTGGCGCAGCAGAACAAGTTCTTTGCGGCGCTGATGGAGCAAATAAACATATTGCACGACACCAACTCCAAGATCTGTAGGAATTTGCATGAAACAAAAGGTTGGTGTCGAGCTCTGCTCTGTATATAATTCTCTCTTTAAAGTTGGCTATAGCTCCACAGATCTCTCTCGTATTTATGCTTTACTTATTGCTATTACCAATTAATTTAGTCTCTTTGTTGCCACCTCTCTTGCCCTTCTTTCTATGTATCCTATATATATTGCACCCTCGTAAACACACAACAATCACAGTCGATATCGAAGCTTTAAAGCACCCAGCAGCGGCCTGGGCAGGGCCCGGCATGGGGGCGGGCATGCGGCACCGTAGAGATAGCTTGAGCGGATTAAGCACACAAAGTCAACCCATGGTGTTTGGCGGCGGATTGGGCGGGACGCACAGCCCGGCGCCCACCTTCCATTCAGGTACAACCCATAGGCGGCGGCACCACCACCTCCTCCTGGCTCGACAAGGCTAATCCCTCGAAATGAATCTTCTTCCAGGCGCCTACACACCTGGAATGATGACCGACGTAGTGCGGGAGGTCAAGGAGGCAGCGCGCGTACGCGAAGATGCCATGTTAAGTCGGTAAGAACTTGGATTCCCCAATCCCCAAATCAAAATATTCATCTCCCTTCCGCGCTCAGGGTCAAATCGATGGTGGAGGAGCGGCAGTGGACCTTGAACGAGGGCAATGTCCGCATCCTGCGCGACATTGATGATCTGAAGGTGGGTGAGGCTTATCATAACCAACTCTGCGGATTCAATTAACACAGCTCTCGATCTGTAGTCCCACGTGATGCAGCTGCGTCTGGAGAGGAAGGAGACCAACAAGCGGCTGTCACACCTGGAGGCTGAGAACAAATACCTGCGTCAGGCCCTGGCCGGTTGCTATAACCAGCGGCAGTCGTCCTACCACGACATTATCTATGAAAACGATCGGGCACGGGGATCGCGAAAGCCATTCCCGAATGGCGGGGGAGCGCCGGCTCCAAGGCGGGCGCAGTCCTTCAACCTTCACTACGGAACCATGCATCAGACGCACTCGCTGGAGGAGAACGAGGAAGTGGAGGACGACGAGGAGCAGCAGCTGCAGCTGCAGGAGCAGGCCGAGCTGGACAGTGAAGTGCAATCGGTGGCCACCAAGCGACTGTCCTGCTCCAGCAACGAGTCCCGCAGCAATGGCCTGCACACTCCCGCATCAGCAGCAGCACCCTCGCCACAGCTACAGCCACAGCAAACGGTGCGAAGTCCGCCCACTTTTGCTTTGATTTCGGACCAGGTCAACCCTGGCCTGCCGCCGCCCCTGCTGCCGCGCAAGAAGGAGCACGCTCAGCTCAAGCGAGAGCTCAGCGAAGCGGCCGCCGCACGTAAGGAGGCAAATCAACGTATAATTGCGTGGGTGTAGTCTATGCTCTGTTCTATATATTCTCTCAAACTAACCAATCACCGTTTAAGCTCCTCACCTCACCTGCATGGCAATATACTCACTAACACTTCAACATCTTCATTATGTTTAATCCGGTGACTAATCGCAAATCACTTACGTATCTGCATTTTTGTTCTTCTCTTTCCTCTGGCCACGAACCGTGTACTGTACTGACCCTACTGTGTAGCCTTGAAAAATTGGTTAAAGACCTAAGCGCCCAGGTGGTGGCAGGCCAATCATCCGACTCGAAACCTAATGTGTCTGGCACAGCTGCAGCTCCAAGTGCGTCGAAATTCAGCGTGGCAGCGGACGGAGGACCGTTTACAGACTTATAGTTTTAGCTAACCGCCGATCAGCGTCAGCGACAGCGACGGACGATGCGCGTCACTAACTTATAGCAGCAGCCGGATCGACGACCCTTCTACACATTTTGTTTCAAAATTATTTATAACTCATTAACCTGTGCATAAGTCCAATATGTAGTAACTTGCTTCTCCACGCCAAAACTAAATATTACAACATCCAAAACCTAGAGTCCATTCTAATTTCGTGTGTGTTCTTCACACTCATACTGTTACTAAAAATCTAAAAAATGTAATGATATATCAGCAAGAGTACAACGATTGGCAGAGTGGGATGACCTCTGAGAGTATTTAAACTAACTGAGAAAACGTGTACCTATTAAAATGAACAAAAATCAAAAAACGTTAGCATGTAAAGACGATATTTTATCAGACGGATGCTGATCCACTGAGTTGAAAGGGGACAAAGAATTGTCTTAGTTTGTATAGAGTTCTAAATCATATATTTGTTAAGTGCCATTTGATTAAACAGTGAAATACATTTGTATCTACTCAAATTCCCATTGATTGAAGACTTTTTTTGGTTTCTCAGGGCTCCATACTCTTATGCTGCCCACGTTTACCTGTGGCAGAGCCTTTCTGCGGTTTAATTGTATCCAAACTGCGGGTAACCTGACCCAGGAGGATCACTGGGTTCCCATTCATGAGCTTGCTGTATTTTTCCCACATCCTTTTGTTCCTGATCGGGCGCCACCGTAGTAGAGCTGGCAAAAAAACGATTTCAACATCGATTCTTTTGGTTTTGAAAGAATCAATCTATTTTCAGACACCTTCAAGATGAATTTCACCACTACGAGAAAAACAAGAATAAAGAGTTGACGACGAATAAGGATAATTACATTAAAATTAAGCTTTTAAATATTTTAATATACTAACGGCCGGGTCCTGCCCTCCCTGACAGCTATCGGTCCGGAAAAGAAAATCCCCAGATAAAATAACGTCGATTCTCTACCCTTCAAATGTATCTGAACGTGAAAGAATAACATAGCTCTGTTAACTAATGAACTAATGAGCTAATCGGATGAAATGTTATATGTATAACTATATTTAAATGAAATGTAATGGGGAATTAACGTCCCCGGGATTTTAATGCCGGATAATCAACGTCCCAGGTGAAATAACGCCCTCTGGAAATTAGAGTCCCCGGAGAATTAACGTCCCCGGGGAAATAACGTTCCCGGCATTTTAACGCCCCGGAGAATCAACGTCCCAAGTGAATTACGTCCCCGGAGAATTAACGTCCTAGGGGAATAAACGTCCCCTAACGTTTTTTCGAGCTGAATAATCTCGGCAATAAGTTTCGCTTTCAGGAGGTAGTGTGCGCTTGGGCAGAGTCGGCATACTCTACGAATTCAGATCGGCTTTTATATACGTAGTAGGGTTTGATCCATTGTAGATAACCGCGCTGCGCGGTTATAAAATCGGCATATAAATCCGAAAAAAGTTTGCATTATCCTTTGCTTGCTATATACGATCTTTTATACGATTTAATCGATTAAATCAATTTTATTTTAAAAATAAATCAAATCTAAACTCGAAATTCTTTTTATTAAATAAAAACAACTCTTCCATCAAATTTCTAGCTTCCTTCATACATATATTACATACATATATGCGCATTTATTTAAAACATTCCGTCACATAAACACTCATACATAGGTGTCGAAACTAAAAACTAAAACTCATCCATGCCTTGTTGGGCCACACGATGTGTCAATCGATGATGGATCCATCCAACCAACAGCGTCCAGTCAATACCAAACCTTACAACGCATCTACAACTGTGGATGGTACAGATATAAATATAAAATAAAGCATATTTTAAAATGATTAAAAAACAATGAAAGAAAAAAAAAGAAGCTATGGCCTATGATAAGTTCAGAGGATGCGTTGTGGTGAATGTGAATGTGATAAGCTGATTATTAGGGCAGTTCTACATACATTGTGCCGCCATGTCATTGCTATCGATGCCCAGCATGGCCAACTCGTCCAGCTCCGCCTGGCGACGCAGCTTCTCGCTGCCCGAAGGTGATGCCGGCGGCTCTGGTATGTCCGAGACAGAGACATCCATATCCACATCCATATCCACTTCCTTTGCAGCAATGGTCGGCTTGCTCGTTGCCTCCTCAACGAGCGGCGGTAGGGGGGAACATGGCATCGGTATGTCCTCCGCTTCCACCATCTGCTTCACGTTCGCCTTGGCGCCATTCAGTTTCTGCAACTCCTCTTCCTCAGTGGCTATCGTTTTCATTTTCATTGGTGAATTGGCCGTTTTCGAGGCTTCTGCCTCGTCAATGGTAACCAGGTGAATCCCCTGATTGGCCAAGTCTTGCAGGTTGTGCTCGCTGAGCACTGGCTCGTCCTCGACGATGGTGGTGATCGTCTGGGGCACGCTTTGCGTCTGGCTGCTCTCATCCGCCGCCTCTAGGGCCGCTCCCTCGCTGGGGAATATGATGTCCAGGGCGTCGGCCAGGTCCTGGGGCAGTCCTCCATCGCGCGGTTGCTCCGCAGCGTCCAGAGGGTGCGCTACCATATCAGATTCAGCTTCAGCTTCGTCTATGCCAGGAGGCAAGACGTCCTTCTCATCGCCTTCGTCGTTTCCAAGCTCTTCGCCATCTTCCGGGTCACGGGCTTCGCCCTCGGACCCCTCACCCGGCGGTGGTGGCGGCGGGCAGGTAGTCATCAAGTGGGCGAATTGAACGGGATCCGGCATCAGCTCGTCGTAGTCCACCATCATGCCGGCATCGGGATGGAAGGGAGGAGCGTTGCCGAACGCATCTTCCATCATGGCCATCTGTATCTGGGCCACCGTCGGTGCGGGCTGCCTAACACCCAGCTGATCCGCGGTGGGTCCACCCCCCATGGGTGGCGGTGGCGGCGGAGGAGCACCCAAAGCGCCGTTGGTGTAGGCAGCAGCAGCGGCAGCAGCAGCCGCAGCAGCATCGTAGTTGGCAGCTGCCACTGGCTGCTTCTTAAATACTGGCATCTTGCCGATGAAGGGGAGCTTCTTGCCTCCGGCCGCGGCGTTGCTGCTCGCACTTGCCGCTTTCGCCGCTGCCGCCTTCAACTTGCTTTCCACATCCTTCTTGTCGCGCTTTACTTCCGGCTTGCGTTCCGGCACTGTCCGCGGCCGGAACTCGGAATGCTTAATGACTGGACGCTCCACGCGATCCTCGGAGTGGGTGCGGCTTCTTCGACGTCTGCTATCGCGGGAACGACTTCTCCGGCTGCTCCTTAATGGCGAACGAGAGAAGCGCCTACGACCGCGGCTGCGGGAGCGACTGCGAGAGCGACGCCTATCGCGATCCCGATCCCGATCTCGCTCACGATCCCGGCCGCGATCTCTGTTGTCCCGATCCGGACCCCGATCCCGCCGATCTCGATCGAAGCGGCCGCGACTGATGCTGCGTGAGCGGCTGCGCCGCTTGGGACTGCGGGAACGACGACGGCTTCCTCCGCGCTTGGACTTTTCATCGGCAGCGAAGGCGGCATGGGGTCCTGCCACTTTATTGTCCTCGGTGTCGCGGGGACCCTTGCCCTTCAGCCGGCCCTTGAGCTGCTCCAGCAGCTTCTTCTCGCTGTCGCTTATCACGGGCTGGACCGTGTTCCACTGCTGCATCATGGTCTCGTCCCGTTTCTTCTCCTCCTTTTGTTCATCGCCGGAGGCCGACGTCCATTTACCCCGGGCTGAAGCGTTTATGGAATCCTTAATGATCGGCGGCGGCGGCGGTGCTAGCGACTGCCCCTCTGACTTCGAAGATGTAGTCACTGGGGCTTCCTGCTTTCGCATGCTCACACGGATGGACTTGTCCGCTTGGCCACCTGACGTTTCTTCGGTGCGACCTTTCTTTGGTTGCTGCGACCTCTCGTCCTCCGACGACGAGCTATCGGAGGTCGACGATGAGCTGTTGGCCTCGTTGGTGCTTCGCTTGCTCTTCTTCCCGTGCTTGCGCTTCTTTTTCTTCTTGTCACCACTGCGAGCGAGAGGAATGAAATATTTATTTATTCTTATAAAGCTAACAATTGGTTAGAAACTAAAAGCCAACTTGGATATTAGGAGCATATTTAGACAATTTGTCTTAAGACACTTACCTCTTCTTCTTGCGTTTCTTGGAGGACCCCTTGTCGTCGTCCCTCTTGCTCTTCTTGGCCTTGGAGTCATCGTTCCCCTTTTGCTGGATCAGGGCCCGCTCGCGATTCGCGCGCCGTTCGACTTCATAGTTGGGGTTCTGATTAATAAACAGCTGCAAGGAAATGTGTATAAAATATCTATATTTCCGGCTATTTACTAATTGGTTTCGCTTTTATGTTTAATATCAGAACTACTTATACAATAATCGTTATTTGAATTAGGTAAAACTTAGCAGCACCTTAAAACAACCATCCTTACGGACATAGGCATGGGATTTATGCCCAAATACCATCGAAGCTCAAAGCTGTAATCTCAGAACGAGCTCTGGGAGCTGAAAAATCATTGGTCAAAGGTTGCTATTGGCCTAGATAGTCTTCCATTAAGTAATTTTTATTTCACAGCTAAAGCTCCTAAAGTAAACCACATAAACTTGGCTTTGTGTTTAAAATTAACCATACACACCTCGCTTTTACGTTTACTTTTCAAGTGAGTGTGCATTCTTGAAGCAAATTCAGCAGTAAGTTGAAGCCTAAATTAATCTTTCCACTTTGAATGTCAATTGATTTGACATTGACTACGGGATTAAGTGAAAAGGCAAAGCCAATGCGATCAACATGAAAAATGCCAAAAAATTAAAGGCAACGCAACTTTGTGAAAAGAACAAAAAACTAAGGTTCTTGAAGAACCCGTTTTCACTTTTCGAATTGAAAAAAGGAAAAATCAGAATTAGTTGACTCGTTGGTGTATTGATGTTCATTTCACACCATCAGTAGATTATTCACCTCGAATTGAAAAAAAAACAACAAGTAGGAAAGCTACAGAGTGTGACCGACTGTGAGATACCCGGTACCCAAAGCAGTGTGGGTGAAATTAAATAGCCCATGAACACGGAAAAGAGAATATGATGACAAATGCTAGAAACATGTTGAGCAACACCCAAAAAAGACAAATGTTGCAGGGACATGTTGAGAAACACGCACTGCCGTACCGGGTATTAAAATATTTCCCGTCGGCATCAACATTCGTTTTGGTTGCCAGACGTACTGCTGGTGGAACGAAACAATCTGTTCGAAATGCTTATAAAATTAAAATAGGGGCATTAATAACGTTCAAGGAGGATGAAATAAGGTTTTAATAAATAAACAACTTTACTTTCTATGTTTAAACTGTAAATTGTATCAAAAAAGTACCACTGGCATTGACACTGTTTAAGGAGTGGCAACCTTCATGTACCGATAAAGAAATCACCAAGTCAACAAAACAATTAAATATTTCGATAACAAAACGATGACAAAAAGTTTGTGAATATCGGAGCAACTAAAAAAGAAAACGTACGTTTTTGCTCCAAAAAGAAAGCGAAAGTGAAAACCGGTGCCTGCCTGTATAAGCTGGGATTTTATATAGCCTAAACTAAAGAAAATTGTGATACAAAGTACAAGAACATTTCAATAGCTTTTTAACCAACACGAAAGTAAGCAACATAACTTACCTCATATTTATTTGAGTGCAGCCTGGACTTGAGATGGGCCGAGGCACAGTGCAGGTCGCCAATCCAGACGCTGCAGAGCTTGCAGTACCAGGCATTGGCCGGCACCAGGAACTGCATGCCCCGCACAGGCACACGCTTGACCGGCGCATTCTCGTAGACGGGAAAGGGATCGTGATCGATGCCCACGTGCCAGGGTGTTTCGATGGTCTCCTGGTTCATGTGCTCCTCGCCATGCAAGTGCTTCAGATAGTCGCGGGCAGATTTCGGGAAGACGCCACAGCTCTCGCACCAGTGGTGTTCGGGATCGAAAAATACAAAATTGAAGTTCTGTGCTGGAGCCACGGATGGCTTCGTTTCTCCGTGTCGCTGCTTCGACTTCATCGACTTGATGGCGCGGTGCTTGAGCCGATTTGTGGGCGTGCCGTCCTTTTCGCCGTTCTCCCCCTCGTCGTCGTCGTCGTCCTCGCCATCGGAGGACGAGTCGGACGAACTGCCGGACGATGAGCTGGAGTCGGAAGTGTCCGCGGAACTGTCGGTGGTGGTGTGCGATCTGCTGCTCTGCGGCTCTTGGGCGGCCTTCACATTCGGCTTGGGCTTGGGCGGCGGCTCATCGTCGTGATCCTCGTAGCCAATGATGCCGTTAAGCATGTCAATGACGTTCTCGATGGTGTCTAGTTTCTTCTTAATTTGCACCTGCAGAAAATATTTTAGAGGAGACTTTAGAGGAGACCAGTAGGGGATCATTCTTTAATCTCTCACCTGCAGGCGATCGTTTTCCTCGATGAAATTCTTGGTTGTGGGCGACGGCGGCGCCTCGCCGGAGGCCAGGTCCTCGCGCTGATCCTTCAGCACCTTCATCTCCTTCTTGAGTATCGTCACCTTCTTCACATAGTTGGCCCGCTGCTTCTTCAGTTCGTCCTTCTGCTTCTCCGCTTCCTGGGCCACGGCTGCCGATCGATCGTGAGGGGATAGAAAGAAGGAATCCGATCAGTAGGCACTCCAGGTCAAAGGAAGTAAAAGTTCAAATTTCATTTACAAATGCGCTCTCGAGTGCATTTCACCGGCTAGTAGTCACACACATGGATGCAGTCGCCGGATGGGTTCGGATCTGACCTCGCCTCGCTTGCTTTGCTTGCTCGGCCTGTCCTCGTTGGGGGTTGAAGAAGATTGCTTGTTCGGGGGCGACGACGGCGGCTACACAAGAACGGCTAAATTGCGCTTTCTAATCGGAACAGGGAATGACATTTGATTGCAAACCCTCGCTCGGGACAGACGGCTTGAGTTTCTGGGCTACATATATATTCTCTGATATATACTTTACAATCGAGAGTTCTCAGTACATTTTCTTTTTTGCGCGCTTTTAAGTTACAAGGACAAGTGTGTGTGTGTGTGTGTGATCATGACAACAGTAATAAAACATAATGTGAGAGGTTTGCATGTGAATTTTCGTAGTGACCGCATCATAATTCATTTCCACACTTACCGTCCTGAGCCGGCAAACCTGCGCCTGCGTCCAGCGCCGGAGTCTTAAGCTCCTCATCGTGCTGCTTGGCATGCGGCGGCGGCGGCGCTGTCTCGAGCGGCTGGAGCTGCTGCTGCTGCTGGGGGGCCAGGACGTCCGGGACCGGGACAGATGACTGCACTCCGGCCAGAGTCTGTGGCAACCAGACCTGTTGCCCGTACTCTGCAACGAAAGCGTTTTAGTAATTCCCCCATACTGCAGTCCAGCCACAACTCACCGTTCACGCCCCAAGCTCCTGTGGGCGGAGGCCCGTAGCCAGTGCTGAAATTGTTCTGTCCAGGCGGCGGTCCTGGCATTCCGTAACCTTGGCCTGGAAACGCGTTCGGCGGCATTCCGTACTGGTGGCCATAGACATCGGGCGGAGCTCCGTAGGGTCCCGTGGCATACATTTGGGGTGCCATGACTCCATAGCCAGGCGCCATTTGCTGCGGCGGCGGCCCACCCTGTTGCGGCGGCAAGGGTGGGGAAGCGGGCTTCTTCTTGGGCGACCAGCGGCCAGCAGGACTCAGGCCGCGGCCACCGCGCCGGGGAGGGGAAATGCTGCGAGAGCGGGAGCGTCCATAGCGCCGACCACGACGTGGAGGAGAGCGCCGGCGGTCGGGCGAGCGTCTTCGGTCACGGTCAAAGCGGCGACGCGGTGGATACCGATTATAGTCTGGCGAGTCATAGCGGCCACGGCGCGGTGGAGATGGCGAGCGCGATACGGAGCGTCTCCGCCGCGTGGCCGGCGGCGATGCAGCGTTGCGGGAATCTGGTCGGCCCCGGGATGTCGAGCGCCGACGCGATGTGGAGCGCCTTCGGGAGCTCGATTTGCCGCGCCTGCCCGCCGCAGCGCCCTTGTCCTCGCTCTTTTCGTTTCCGCTTTTCTCATCGACGCCGGGTGGACCCGCGTCAGATCCAGCGCCCACACGTCTGTCCGCTGGCGGCTGCTTGGGAACCGTGTCTTCGTCCATCTTCAAGCGGTGGATCTATTCCACAAGCTTCAACGAGCGCTTTAAGCGTGGTAACAATTATTAACTTGTTTTTTTATGCTGCAAAATTCCGAAATTACGTGTGGATAACGTGAAATAACAAAAACGCCTTCGGATGTCGACAAAATCCCAAACGCCTTTTGAATAGAGCTGGCAGCAGTTACGATATATCGATATTTGCAGAACTTATATACATATTTATCGATGTTCGATCAATTGTTTATTCTTTGATTTTAATTAAAAACTCGTTATATTTAAATAATTATGTACACTTACAATTATAATTTGGAGCCCAAGCTTAAATAGCAGTGGCACCCTACACCCTACACCCTACATCACCCTACATGTATATATCACTGTGGACGGCGGTCCACGTAGTGACGATGAGCACCGCGACTGTGGTGCGCAAGGAGACTACTATATAGAGCCGTATAATTGAAAATCTGCTACGATAGTCCGATCGGAACCATTTATATCTTGATCGAAAGGTATTGTTACCTCTTTGAAACTGCAAGCTAAGATTTTTCAAAAACGGATTAGTTTATGAGAAATGGGAGTGAAAGTGCGATACTGAAAATTTTGAATATTGGAGCTGTTGGGGCCGGTGGAGGAAAACTCAACAAATTTTTATGTTGTTGTGATCTAGCTTCAAATACGCGTCGAATGACACCTCAACCATCCCGATCCGATATTTCGTTCAAAAGATATTCAATAAACAAGATTTTAACGGACTTTCCGAAATGTCTGTCTGTCGATTTTTTTGTTTTAGAGTCCTGGAACCACTTTTATTTTATAAAACAGCTCGAGCTAAACAACTTTTGTTCTACCACTTTTTGGTTTTCCCGCTAGTTGGGCGGGAAACAGCTTAAAAGCTTCTAAACGACTAAAGCCACAGAAACGTGCTATATGTCGTTAGAAAGATATTTTGAAATGATAATAGCTTTGCCTTGACATAATTTATCTAAATAAACCAATTAAGAATTTATAATTAAAATACTTTTTTTTTAGGGTTTGTAATTTTTTCAAAAATGGCTCTAACGATTTTGATAGTCACTCAAGGCCATACAGCCCTTGAGATTGCTCAACTTTTGGTATATATCTGGGAAAATTCGCTTTCTTGAGATATTACTTATTAAAATTAGTAGCAAAGATCCCATTTACCTAACCTTTTACATGCACTTTACATACATTTATATTTTTAATTAGTTTCAAAATCTGCACGCTGCCCTTTTTTGCCTGTTTAAATTTTTCAGCTAAGTGCAGATTTTGAAAACTTTTTAAATATTTTTGTTTAAATAACTATTAATCGTCACAAAACTTGGCATCAGAAATTTGTTGAGTTGAATGTGCCATCGTCACTTTTATCTCACCTCGTTAAGAGGTGGTTTTGTTTGATATAATTTAAGAATCATATATTTAATTTGAGCCCAATATCTTCAAAAATAGCTTTAAAAAATATAAGATATAGTGGTCCGATTCCTGCCGTTCCGACATATTTACTAGCTGCAATAGGGAGAAGACTACCTGCAAAGTTTCATTCAGATAGCTAAAAAACTGAGAGACTAGTTTGCGTAGCAACGGACAGACGGACATGGCTAGATCGACTCGGCTGGTGATGCTGAAGAAGAATATATATACTTTATGGGGTCGGAGATGCTTCCTTTACTGCCGGTATCAAGAATACACTTCTGATCAAAATTATAATACCCTCTGCAAGGGTATAGAAATGGGATGCAAACATCCAGATTTTATGAATGCATATAATTCGATAATATATTTTTTTACCTGAGAAAAATTTGTCATCCCTCGAATTTGATACCCTTATCATGAGCCTTATATTCAAAACTGTATTAAACTTGTAAGCAAACACTGATCAGAACTCACCGCTGATTGTAAACTTAAATCCGGACTTTTAATCAACAACTACTTGCGTCGTCTTTCGCTTTGATCGAACTGAGACGAATATTATACAAAATAAACCGCAACCATGACGACTGTGGAGGGACTGCTGCAGGAGTTCTACCATCCCAACACATCGAGTGCCCGTAGGCTCGAGATCGAGACGAGTCTGCTGGCCTTCCAGTCGCAACCAGAGTCGTGGCAGCTGTGCCTGCGAGTGGCTACAGCTCCTGAAGCTACCGAGAATCAGCTCCTTTGGTTATTCAGCACCTCGACGGTAGAACACACAATCACTCGGCGCTGGATCCAACTGACGGCAGCGGATAAGAAAATGTTGCGCGAGGCGCTGTGGAACACATATGCCCAGCTGGGGGCACCTGGGGCGGCCAGTCGGCACAGGGATACGCTGGCGCATCTTATAGTGTTGATGGGCAAGCGAGAGTTCCCCGAGCAGGATCCCAACTACATGCAGCACTGCATGGAGCTGACGAAGACTCGCTTCAAGCTGGGCATCAACCTGTTGCGGAGCACCTCCGAGGAGGTGGTGGGCAATCGCGGCGATCTGCCTACCGAATGGAAGCAGAACTTTGTCTCCTGCATCTCCATGTGTTTGCCCGATGTCCTGGACCTGGTCACCAAGTATTTACTAACAGCTGTGTGCCACGTCAGTGGCAAAGACATCCAATCGTTTATACCGAACACATTCATTGACTTCAGCCTAGCCTCAGCGCTGCCAAATGACAGTCAATTCGGTTCCTCCACTTTGGAACTGCTCGGCTGTGCGCAGCACCTGGTCTCCTGGATACGGACGGAACTAATACCGGAACACCTCCTCATGAGCATTCTCGACCTCTGCCAGTGGCGACCGGCCAACGAGCCCATCTCTCTGGCTGCCCTTTCGGTCCTCAACGAGCTCTTTTACCTGCAGAAGCCACTGCCCCATGCAGGCACCCTGATGGGTGGCGTTAGCAGCCTTCTAGAGCTGCACAATTCAAACCGTCGGCCGACGGAGATGTATAGCGAAAAGTTCCGGGAGGTGCTACGTCGCTACACCGCCAAGTATTCCGGAAAGCTAATGCAGGAGCCGGATCTTCTGGATACCTTTCTCAACCTGCTCTGGGGCTGTACCACAGAACTGCATGGCGCATTGGACTTCGCCGAGAAGCTTGAGATATGGACGCCACTTATCGAGGGCATTGCCCAGCATCCGGAAAAAATATCGCGCTTCAACCGTGTGCTAACCCAGCTAGTGGACGAGATCATGCGGCGCACTCAGTTCGAGACCAACAAGTCCGAGCTGGAGGTGCTGGACAACGAGCTCACGGAGGCCAATACCTCCGCCACCGAGTGGCAGCAGTTCCTGGACCAATGCTTCGAGTTTCTGGCCCTTCTGGCTAGCACCCGTGGTGTCCACGTCGTCTTCGCACAAGTCTTTGTACACTGGTTGCCGCCGCAGATGTACTTGATGTCACTGGAGCATGGAGTGGACAATGGCAGTCGCTCCTCCGAGGCGGCTCGAGAGCTGAAGACGGCGAATACTGGTGAGATATTGCGCGATATCGCCACCGTTTGCCAGGCGGCGGTGCGTCTGGCGTCGCTAATGGACACGTCGGCGGCTGCACCCTTTGTGGCGAATGAGATGAAGTCCCAGCTGCATATGCTGTCCGACAGCCTGCTGCAGATGCTGCAGTTCTTGGCGAGCAACCGCTTGCAGGGCGGCAATGAGATGGACAAGGCCACGCTTCAGGTGAATTGGAATAACCTATACGCTCAACTCCTGCTGGCCATACGCAGCATCTTCCGGCTCTCAAAGGCAACGGTTGGCGAGGAGCTGCTGCATCGCCTTATCGCCATTTTGGGCAGCATCTTGGAATGTAGCGGATCAGTGTCGGGCGCATCGCCCATCGTCCAGCAGATGGCCAGCGAGCTGTTGCTCTTCGTCTCGACTGTCATGCGGCCCAAGTGCCTCCTGGAGATCCCGCAGATCCAAAGCCTGCTCCAGGCGGGTTCACGCTTGGGTGCCGAACTGCCACGGAAGGTGAGCATAAATGTGCACATCTCAGTGGTCAGCTACATGGTGCTGCCGTGGAAGTGTGTGCCCGAGCAGCAGCAGGAGTATCAGCACCGCCTCCGGATGCTGAGTGACTACGTCCAGGGATTGGCACAGGACTTCCTCGATCTGGACCTCGTGCAGGCCAACGAGGGCGAGGTGGCAGCCACCACGCTCCGTCTATTTATCACCTTTATCCCTCTAATTGAGAACTTTAAAGCAACGGGCCTCAATGCCAAGAATATGCTGGCGAGCACCTTGGAGCCCACTTTCATCAAGGCCCTGGAGATCTTCGACAGCTTTGGGGTGAGCAGTGTTGCCATGGCCATTGCGGTGGCCGAGTTCAGTCTCAGCATGCTCCGCGTATTCCCCACTTCCTTGTCCGCTCAGTCTCTCGGGGCGATGATCACACTGTTCATCACTGCCTGTGAAGGGGATCAGATAACCCCTGGTAAACTGGCCATTTTGGAGAAAGTGCTGCAGATGCTCCAGCTGATTGTGGAGCAGCCGGGCAGTCGCTCATTGGACCTGCTGCCCTCCATTCTGGACACTAGCATCGATTATATCCTGCCACTGCTGCAGCAGCAGAATGCAGCGACGGATAATAGCGAGATAAGCCGTCTGCTGTACGCCTTGTTCGACAGTCTGCTAACCTGGAAGTGGAAGGACCTTGATCAGGCATACTTCAGGGCCATCCTGAATGCCTATGGAAAGGCGCTGGTCAGCGGCACAGATCACGGCAATGTGCGCAGCGTCCTCCTTTCGATGCAGAAATTGAACGAGCTTAACCGACTGTATCAGTTGGCGCTGTTCAAGGACGAATTGCTGGCGTCCTTTCAACGGGCGCTTATCCACCTGCTCCTGAGCTGTGAGGGTGCTTTGCTCCTGGATATTATTGCCCAGACAATGTATGCGATGGGCCAGGTGGACCGGCGCCAGATGCTCGAAAGCTTTGCGCAGGCATCAATGCCGGTGGCAGAGACGGCCCTGAAGGAGATCTGCCAGACAAGTGACATTCCAACGTTTACGCAGAAACTCGCGCAACTCAGTCAGGACGTCCACTGTGCGCATCTCAATGAGACGGCGAAGGCGAAGGCGATTGCTTATCACTCCCTTGGGAGCCCAGAAGGCAAAGAAGAAAGAATTCAATTAAGATAAATTAATTGAATAATTGAATTATGTTAGTTTAAAAATTAAGTTGTATCACTACCGATTCTCATTTTATTTACACATAACATTACATACCGTTCACGTTTCCATGTTCTCTTCGGTGTCACCGAGAATCGGTAAGATTCATAAACCCAGTAAAATGTAACGATATTTTCCAAGAACATTTCATCTCACTTTATCACGAAGAAGCATATTTGTTCTTGAATTTGTTTTTTCTTAATTTTGATCTCTTAGAGAAGGAACCTGAGGGGAAGACATAGATGAAATGAGGAAGAAAGAAAAATCCGCTCTTTTAATACTCTGGAAAGCTATTTTTAGAATTGGCCACTGCCACACAAAGTATGTTTTCGACGGCCCGAGTGGAGCATTTGGTAGAGTGCCGGACAGAAGTGCTGACTTCCGGAGTTCCAGTTCGAGTCGAGTCATAACAACTGTGTGGGTGTGTCTAATAGAATTGATATAAGACTGTGTAGGAAAAAGGCAGAGTAACAGCAGTATACCAGTAGATATATATAGTAATACAGCTAAAAAAGTTAGATTTCCCGCGCCCGTAACTTATAAACGACTAAAGCTACAGAAACGTGCTTTATGTCGTTAGAAAGGTATTTTGAAATAATAATAGCTTTGCCTTGACATAATTTATCTAAATATTATATTTAAGAATCAATGTGCACATCTCACTGGTCAGCTACATGGTGCTACCGTGGAAGTGTGTTCCGGAGCAGCAGCAGGAGTATGCTGAGTGACTATGTCCAGGGATTGGCACAGGACTTCCTCGATCTGGACCCCGGGCAGGCTAACGAGGGCGAGGTGGCAGCCAATTTAGTCATATTTAAAATTAATTTTTTTTTAATGTTTTTGAAGTTTTTTTAAAATGGTTCTAACGATTTTGATAGTCACTCACGGTCATATAGCCCTTGAGATTGCTCAACTTTTCGTATACAACACATATCTGGGAAAATTCGCTTATTACTCATTAAAATTAGTAGCAAAGATCCCATATATCTTTTACATGCACTATACATAGACTTATGTAAAAAATCATGTAAGTAATATAGTAATATAGAGACGTGCACAATTGCAATAAATTGTAAAACCATCAAAAGAAACTTAAAATAATTCAAATTTAAAATCAAACGTTTTGATTTTTTTTTTTAATTTGATTTAATTATTGCGTTTTTGGCTACTTTGGCGGGAAAACAGGAAAAAAAATCGATTCCTCGCGCCCATAACTTCTGAACGATTAAAGTTTCAGAAACGTACTATATGTCGTGGGGTATCAAACAAAAGCACCTCTTAACGAGGTGAGATAAAAGTGACGAGTGCACCTTCGACTCCAAAAGTTTCTGATATCAAATTTTGTGACGATTAATAGTAACGTTAACAAAAATAAATTACAAATAATTCAACTAGTTTCGTTTTCGGCACTAAGCTGTAAAATACCTAGCCTTGAAACTGAAGAGCAGCGTGCCGAATTAGAAACTAGTTGAATTATTTGTAATTTATTTTTGTTAGCGTTACCATCATTTAATTTTACCAGTCGTTTTTCATTAATAAGCAAAGGCTTACACAAATATTCTGAAGGTTTATTTAATTCTTTAAGTTAAAAAACAAGAGTTCCAATAGAAAACATTAAGTATTCAGCATTAAAATACATTTTAAGGAACCAGACCCAGATAGAGAAATTTATAAAAAGAAATACATTTACTAACAAAAAAGAAGACACTTGTTATTTTGAATATATTTTTTGAAAAATAGAATACAATTTAAACATAAAGATTTTATTGCTAAGTGGAAAGCCAAATGACTCACAGACACAATTTAGTTTTAAAGGGAAAACGGTTATCTATTCCTCGAGGTTTCAAGTGTTTTTGCTTTGATGCCAATTTATAAAAGCATTTTCTGGTAGTAAGTGCACTTGGCGTGTCGTTGCAGCGGCTATAAAAGGCGTGCAAGGTCCCCAGTGGACCATCATTGAAGAGTTAACAAGATGATGAAACTACAGCTCGCCCTTTGCGTCCTCCTCGTGGCTTCCTGCGGTCTGGCCCGTGCCTACAATGGCAACGGTCAGCCCGGATGCAAGACCCAGGCGGAGCTTGAGATTGGAGTTTTCCGCAACGATTGGGACCCCACCGCGTACTGGAAGTGCGAGTCACTCAACAAGGCTGCCATCGAGGAGCGCTGCCCCACCGATACGGCGTTCATGGATAGTCTCAAGAACTGCGTTTCCTGGGACGAATGGGAGTGGGAGACCCCTGTGGCCCCGCTGAGCGAGGCAGATCAGTGAGCAAACCCGAAAGCATATATTGACAGCAAAATGTGATTGTTTCTGTTGTTGATAATTGATAATCGAGAATAAAAAGCTGCGTTGGGCGGTGGCAAACGCAGCGAAACCAATTACGAGGAGTAGAGGGGAGGGATTACGATTTAGTCACGCGTCCGCAAGCCCCAAATGGAGGTGCGACGCGTCCCCACTGTTGGCCGGGAAACCGAGCTGTGAATGAACTTGTTGATCCCCATTTTGGGCATTTGCTTTTCCAGGACCTCCATGGCGGCGTCCGACAGCATCCCGAATATGTCCAGATAGGTGAGAGAGGGCATTCCCTTCAGCTCGCTGAAAGGTAGATAGTCTAGCTCAGTTTAGAGATCATTTCCTGGCTGGTAGTTCAACTCTTACATAAATCTAGTAGCAGGAATAAGATAACAACGCGACACGGACAGATACTCCAGCATCTTGAACTCCATGAGTGCCGGAATGGCGGCTGGGGTGAGGCTATTGCAGTCCGATAGATCAAGCTCCAGCAGCTGGGGGCAACGTTTCTGCAAAGATGCCACATCTGAGGAAGAGAGATACAATAACTACAATGTATCAGAAAAACTCAAGCAAGGACCACGTACGAGAATCAAAGAGCACCCGCCTGCAGCCCGCTACGTTCAGGCGTATGACATTGGGAGATATGTGCGTGACCAGTGCCGTTACAGCATCTGCACTGAGGTCCGTCCACGAGATGTTCAAACTGCTTAGATTCGTCAGAGACTCCATCATTAGCCGCACACTGCTGGCGGTGAGGCCGCTGGCCATGGTCAGATTGACCGCCTCCAGGGACTTGTTCTTTGCGATCTCGCCACAGATGTTGTCATCCAGCTCTGCGTTCTCCAGGCTTATCTTTTTCAACTGCCGGCACTGGGAGAGCAGCATGTACAGTGAACTTTGGCTTATGGAAGCCATGCTCAGGTCGAGGTATTGCAATCGAGATCTGAAGGCAGCTGTCCCACAGGTAAAGGCGGGCTCCTGAATCTGCATGAAAGAAAAAAAAAGGGTATCAGAGGCGCTCCTTTTAGGTTCAGAAGTTTTTACATTTACCATAGTCTGAGCCAGACGCATCACCAGAACACCCCGACGCACAATCAGCTCAAGAGCCCCCGGCCGAAGCGTGCGCAGGCCGAGATCTATTCGCGTCCACAGGGTCTCGTCGCGGGAACAGCGGTTGAACCGCCGGCTAACGGTGGCCATCCGCAGGAGCGTCTTCTTTGGCAGCCACTTGAAAATACCCAACAGAATCTCATCTGACAGCCGGTCAAAGTAGTTGATGCCGCTGTTGATGTGGGCGCTCATGGACGGCGTGCGGTACACAAAGAAGCTGTCCGCCGCGGGCACAAGTCGACGGGTTGGCGGCGGCGGTGGGGGTGGTGCCGCAGCAGGTTTACTTGCCTGCCGCACCTGAGCCAACCTGCTGGTGGAGGGCTGGAAATTGAGCGGCTCGCTCTGGTTATTGCATGTTACGGCGGTCAGGGGATTCCGAAAGCGTTTGCTCGGCGAGTTGGAGTTGCTGCCACCCTCAGAGCCCAGCGCCGTGCGCTTGGCCTGCGCCAGGGCTTGTAGCTTCTCGGCCGATTGGCGCAGCAGCCGTTGCTGAGCGTCCTCGGTGACGACGGTCGTGTTGCCGACCACGCTGCTGTCCAGCGTGGTGTCCGCCGTGGAGTTGAGGCTCAGACGTTGCTGGTGCACCATGGGCGGCGGCACATTGGTGCTCATTGGAGTCGTCATCTCGTTGGAGTTGTCGTCGCTGGTGGCACTCGCACTGACGGCCAGTGCAATGGCCGAAAGGGCGGACGAGCTGCTCTCCTCGGAGTCCAGCATGCCGATGCCCATCTCCTCGAGGGCCTCATAGGTGAGTGCCGATGGCGATGATGGGTGCTCGTAGTGGGACGATTTCGTGGCGGAAACAAGAGCGCCCGCTGCAGTAGCAGCGGCGGCGGCAGCGGCAGCGGCGTTTCTACTTGTTGAGCGTTTTCTGCAAAGCACGGCAACGGAGCGGAGGGGAAAGGGGCTTAATTAAAAAGTGCATGTCTAGTTGCCGCTGGGATCAGCACTCGGGTCAAGCACCCGGGCCAGCAATTTCAATTAGCAGGCACTTTCTTGACCTCGTTTACATTGCTTCGAGTACACATGTGTGACGTCACGGGCTCATAATTGAAATTGAAGCTGGTGGAGGATAAACAGAGACAGTACCAGTGGGAGGGCCCACTTACCGGGTGACGGGGCACAGGTTTTCCATATTTTCAGAGCCTCTGTGCTTGCGTAAACTCATATTTGTCACAAATTTCACTCTTGTTTTCTCCGTCGTACAAAAACTTCGCGCTATTTTTTTGGCCGGGCTGCCACCCATCGAACAGGGTTGTCATTGCTGTCACCTTTCACCAGTCTGGCAGTACTCCTTTATGAGAGTGATTTTCCTCTGGCAACGTCAATATCATTTCTACACGATGTCTGGCAATGCTAATTAATCGTTTTAGTGTGACCAGCAGTCACACAGCACTTTTCGAGCAAAACTTTGCGGCAACCGAAGCCCAAGAATTAAATAAATAAATAAATCCGTATTTCTACAATTCTTGGGACTAAAAAGTGACCGTGTCAGCATGCCTACCATTGGAGTAAAACGTGACCTGCTCTTCGAGGCGCTAGGAAAGACGTACAGTGAGTTTGAAGAGTCCACGTGTAATCACGTTGTCGCCGAGCGGATGACGCTAATGTTTACCCTTTTCTGCATCAGCCGATGACGAGTTCCAGGATCTGTGCTTCGCCTTCGGCCTGGAGCTGGATGAAGTGGTAGGATCTGGCATTGATCAGACTAGGACCATGTACTGAAACCCAGTAAATTCTTCTTGCAGACGACGGAGAAGCAGATGCTGACCAAGGAGCAGGGCGATGTGGCTGCGGCGGCAGATGCGAGCGAGGAGATCATCTACAGAATAGACATCCCGGCCAATCGGTACGATCTGCTGTGTCTGGAGGGCCTGGTAACGGGTCTGCTGGTATTCCAGGGCAAGTGAGTGCTCAGTAAAATCCTCGCTGCCGGACAGGACCTAACGTTTCATAAATTTCAGGCTCAAGCCACCGAAGTTTGAGTTCGTGGAGCCAGCCAAGCGTCAGGTGCTGAAGATTGACCCTTCGACGGCCAAGATTCGGCCGCATGCGGTGGCCGCCGTGCTCCGGAATGTCACCTTCACGAAGGCCTCATACAACAGCTTCATCGATCTGCAGGACAAGCTCCATCAGAACATTGCCCGCAAGCGCACGCTGGTGGCCATCGGTACGCACGACCTGGACACCCTTCAGGGTCCCTTTAGCTACGAGGCTCTGGTACCGGAGCAAATCAAGTTCGTGCCGCTCAACCAGAAGCAGGAAATGAACGGCAGCCAGCTGATGGACTTCTATGCCACGCACGCCCAGCTGAAGCAATACTTGCCGATCATTCGGGACTCGCCGGTCTATCCGGTGATCTACGATGCCAACCGGGTGGTGCTCTCCCTGCCGCCGATCATCAACGGCGACCACTCCAAGATCTCGCTGCAGACGAAGAACGTGTTCATCGAGTGCACGGCCACGGATCTGACCAAGGCCAAGGTGGTGCTGGACACCATTGTGTGCCTGTTCTCCGAGCACTGCGCCCAGAAGTTCACCGTGGAGCCGTGCGATGTGGTGCAGCCGGACGGCAGCGTGATCTCCTATCCCGAGCTGGCGGTGCGCGAGGAGCGGATCTCGGTGAAGCGGGCCAATGCCTACATCGGTATCGAGGAGCCAGCGGCGAAGCTGGCGGACATGCTGACGCGGATGTACTTGGAGGCCAAGGTGGATGGCGATTCGCTGCTGGTGAAGATTCCACCCACGCGCCACGATGTCATCCATGCCTGTGACATCTACGAGGACGTGGCCATTGCCTACGGCTACAATAACATCAAGAAATCCCTGCCGGCATTCATGCAAATAGCCAAGCAGTTTCCGCTCAACAAGCTCACGGAGCAACTGCGCGAACAGGTGGCCCAGGCAGGCTTCACCGAGGCCCTGACCTTCACGCTCTGCTCCCGGGATGACATTGGACGGAAGCTGAACAAGACCATCGAGGCCATTCCGGCCGTGCATATAGGAAATCCCAAGACGCTGGAGTTCCAGGTGGTCCGCACGACCCTACTACCTGGCCTGCTGAAGACCATAGTGGCCAACCGCAAGATGCCGCTGCCGCTGAAGCTCTTCGAGATCAGCGATGTCGTGGTAGCGGACGAGAACACGGAAGTGGGGGCCCGCAATGAGCGACGAGTGTGTGCAGTGAACTGCAACAAAACGGCGGGCTTCGAGGTGGTCCATGGACTCCTGGATCGCGTGATGCAGCTGCTATCGGTGCCCTGGAAAACGGGCAGCGTGACCAAGGGCTACTACCTCCAGGCAGCCGAGGGTGAGTTGTTATAGGAGTGACTTTATGCATTTAGTGACTGTCTTTTCCCAACAGATCCCAGCTATTTCCCCGGTCGCTGCGCCAATGTGATGTACGACAACGTGGCCATAGGCAAGATTGGCGTCCTCCATCCCACCGTGCTGCAGGCCTTCGAGCTGACCACGCCCTGTTCGGCGGTGGAGTTCACCATCGAGCCTTTCGTCTGAGATATTTCATTGATCAAAGAAATGTTAAACATCCTCAAAGAGTTCACAAATAAATTATCACAAATTTAAAATTTAAATACATTTTTATTTATCTTGTAATTACGCTCAATTATAATCGCAGAGATAAAATACGAACCTCTGAACGGAAACATATAAGCTGCTTTAGCTGCTTCGATTGTACATTGCAGCCAAAGCGTGAAAGAGGGACCGAGAAATAGATGGAAGTCAGACGAAAAACACGCATCCAAAATTTGCAGAAAAAGGTCAACAACTAAAATATTCATTATTATCGTACTTTTGGGGGTATATTTAAAAAGAAACTTTAAATCCAAATCAAAATGTGCATAATAAAATGGTTACATAGCATATCCTTGCGTTTTTAAGTGAAAATCAGACTGAAAAAGCTAAAATTGGGTCATTCTTAGCTACTTTTAAAGACATTTTTAAATTTAATTATTAACATACGAAATGTTTTCACTTCTGCTATCAAATCTTCTCATGAATATCTATTAAAAGCAGAATAAGTTGTATGTCAAGAAAATATGAAGTTATTCATAGGAAAATGTGAGATAAAAAACATATGGAAATTTGTACCGTTCGCTATTTACCGTTACAAATCTGAAATAAGCTTGTAAAATAAATAAAATAATATTCTTTATTCTGATTTTTTGTGACCTGTATTTTCATTATTAGTACTAATAATAAAATAATAGTTATAATTAAAAACAACTTCCATAAATGGAAAGCTATTTTGGTTTAAAAGTTTTTTCTTTTAATTACTCTCCGCATTTCGCAGACTTTTGCCATTTTCAAGTTGAAGTCAAAAGTGACTATTTTTTGTAACGTTCGCGATGCATTGTTTTGTACAAATAACTTCGAAACGACAATTCCTCAAACCTTGTATTTAAGAATATGAATAGTACTGGAAGAAGGCATTGGTCGTGCAAAAAAACATTTCACAAAATGTTAATTTTTTTCTCTCATATTTGTTTCCACTTTATACGGCAACGTGCCGTTCGCCATCCTGGAAATGCCCTCAGGCACCAAAGATCCTTCCAAAAGGTAAGCGGCCTCAAGAGAGCAAAAATTGCTCTTGCATTTGAAGCGAGAGCGCAAAATCTGAGCGGTTCTTTCGATTTCTTCTTTAATCGCGTTCGCGGTCAACCGGGTCTTATGCGAACTCTTCGTAAACCTACACCCCCTCTTTGAAGCTCTGCTTAAAATTATTCATAAACAAAGCCGGATGGGGTTTTTTTTTAATTTTTTATTTATGCTGTTTAATGTTTTCTTTTATATTTTCCTTCAATACAATAATAATAATTATAAGAGTAATAATAATCCGTAGTATACTCATATAGTATGTGTGTGTGTATTTAATATATGTAGTTTTTTATTTTTCTCTGCATTCTTTTTTGTTTTTTTGTTTTTGTTTTGCTGTTGTGTTTTCATCATACTTTTCATATTTGAAGTATATATTTATATTAATTATTTAAATTAATAAATCTATGTGTGTGAATTATCAATTTCTTTCGCTTGAAAAAAATTCTACATTTATTCAGTATGCTTTCTTCTGTTTCTGCGTTTGCTTTTGCGTTTGCTTTTATGTCTCAATCAAGGATGATAATGATCATCTTATATAACGGCTGTGTTGTGGCCTCACCTCAGCTCCTCTCTCTCTGTATATATTTTTACTTTTCGTTTGTCAACAAAAACGGTTGTGTTCTGATTAATAAAGATCCTGTCGGGTTTGGGGTGTGTTTCTCATTATGTTTGTGATCTATATATAGCAGTGGCGGCGGCTATGTATCTTCTCGTAATTTGTTTGTATAAAATAACTTAAACGAAATAACTCCATTCTCATTACATTATTATTTGCTTGCAGCTAAAACATTGAAAAATAGAAAAAATGAAGTTTTATGCTCACTTAATTTTATATCCTTTATTTCGTATTTTCATTTTCACTTTCATCGTTATCGTTATCGTTATCATTATCGCTCAAGTATATATTGGGGGTGTGGGTGTGTTTGTGTAGGTAGGGGGATCTTGTGTGTTGCGTGGGGCATGCGTGGCTTGCTTATGTTCGTGTAACTGTCCTCTAAGCATTATGCATTTACTCAAGCATCATCGTGGTTTTCTGGTTTTCTCTAGAGAAAGAATTTTACAAAGCAATTGCCTGACCTGACCTTGACACCACCTTAGCCCGGAATAATCGACAATCGATCGATCGGTCGGGCAAGGCAAGCAGCAGTGTTTCGTCAAGTGTGTTTTTACATATCTTCGTTAAGTTTAGTTTAGTTTAGAGTTTAGCTTTTTCGTCGAAATAAAAATTTGTGTATGTATCTCATATGCTATTCGCTAGGTATATATGTAGGTATATATATATATATATATATGTATATATATTTATGTATGTACGTCTATGAGCAGTGTCGGAAAAGCGTCAAGGAGATGGCAAGCATGCCAGCCTCGTATCATCTCGTTTAGTTCTCGTAAATGGAATATTAAAACGTCTAATCTGTTGTTGTTTTTGATGTTGTTAAGCAATTTCAATTTCTACTAGCTACATTTTTGGGGCTGGGGGCAAGAGGAGGAGGAGGAAGACCAGGACGACCGAAAGTTAACGAAAGTTAACACCAGAGACTCCGACGACTCCAGTGCAGCTGCTCCGCTCCTCCTCCCATGATGTTGTTGTTTCGTCTCGTTCCGGGTTTTCATTTGATTTTGCATAGTTCTCAAGTCGAGAAGAAGTTTAAATGGTCATATCATATTTATCGAATATCGATACTTGTCTCCGGCTTCCATGGAGTGAAAATAGGTGTAAGAGGGAGAGAAAAGTGTGCGCCTAAAATGTACAATTTGGACATTCATTTGTTTGCCATTTTATTAATGTTATTAAATATATATGTATATAGATGTAGTTATTCTTAATTGTTGTTTGAATCAAATGTTTCTTGCTGTGTTTACCTTTTTAGCTGGCGCCAAACATTTCGCTTTAATGTTTCATTCATAAGACTGACTTTTTCAACTTAAAATTAAATGTAATTGTGTATGTTGTGTGTAGGAGTGTGTGTAGGTGTGTGTAGGTGTGTGTAGGTGTGTGTGTGTGTGGGAAAAGAGTTAGGATTCGCCTTCCCTCCGCTCACTCTCATCACACACACACAGAAAACGATAAGCGGCTAAACACTAACTTTTTCACTTCATGCTCTTGCTTCAAAAATTATTCAATACATTTTAAAAATAAATAATATATATTGCGAACATCTTTTCAGTTGCGCTTTTCGCATGATCCGTTTTTGCTTTTCTCTGATCTGGGAATTGTTTGGGGATGATTAGCCTGTAAATCCAATCCAACCCGAAAAAAACTAAAGAACAATACCATGTGGCACCTTTAGCACATGGATTGCTCTCTTTGCTGGCGTTGGCAGGTTCAATTTAGAAGAAGAATTGAGGTTGTGAGGAAGAAGCCGAGAGTTCGTATGGAAAACGAAGAAATTCAATAAATATTATTTCGTTTTTGCATGGTTCAAACCAGTGAGGAGATGCTTAAGTGGTTACTGCTGCTGCTGTTGTTGCTGCTGCTGCTGCTGTAGTTGCTACTGCTGTTGTTGCTGCTGCTGCTGTTGTTGCTGGGTACTGTTGATGTTGCGTCCTGGTAATTGAAAAGACCTCTTAGCCTTAGATGCTTGCTTCAGTTGCTCGAACGACAGGCGTCGAAGAGGTCTTCATTAAGAATGTCGCTGGGCGGACATCAGTTGGACCAGTTGGTAGTGTAGTTGGTCCAGGGCATCTGACGAACACAGAGAGAATATTACCAATCATTTTATATATATGTATTTTTTTTTTCTACTTTTTTTCTTTCCTTTTTTTTTATAGTTAAAAGACGCAATACACTTGAATAAACTTACGTGTTTGTCGTGGTGATCCCACACCTCCATCTTGTCCGGCATGTGTGCAGAGATATCAGCCGCTCCAGGGGCTCCCACAAAATGTTGAAAGCCGTACGAGGGCATCAAGTTGACATGCTGCTGCTGCTGCTGTTGGCCCATATTCGGCGGCGCCTGCATGTTGTGGTAGTCCATAGGCATCTAAAAGAAAACAAGACATTATTAAAGAGCCATCTCTAAGGAGCTTTAAAGCCAAAGAGAAACTCACATTCATGGGCTCGTGCTGCTGCTGCGGATATGGCCCGTTGTTGTAGGGCCTGTACTGCTGTTGCTGCTGCTGCTGCTGCTTGAGCCAGTTGAGCGGCTGCTGCTGCTGCTGCTGCGATTGCGGCGGAGGCGGTGGCTGTTGTTGCAGACCTGGTGGCTGGGCCTTCGGCTCGTGAGCCCATGGCGGCAGGACGGTCGACAGGGCGTCGTCCATGCTCAGCGCTGAGGCGGCCACGTTAAAGTTGTTGAACTTCCAGGAGGCAGCACGCTCTGTGCCGATGGGGCGCGGCATCTTGCGGATGTCGTCATGGTTGGGCGACATGGCAGATGGCGAGCCCAGGCCCGCCATTCCGCCGCCGGCTCCGTTCTCCAGATGCAGCATATCTCGGCCCGTGTACGTGGGATACTCCAGGGCACCTCCATACCAACGCTGCTGCTGTTGCTGCCCGGCTCCTCCTCCTCCTGGCTGCCTGGCCCCTGCGCCTGGTGGCTGTCGCCCCTGGTTGCCGCCGGCTCCAAACATATTCGACTGCGGCACTCCACCTTGTGGCGGCGGCGGCTGCTGCTGCTGCTGCTGCTGCGGTGGCTGCTTGTTGCCCTGGGCAAAGACCGAGGCGCGCGGATTCAGGCGCAGCATGTTGTTGCCATCCACAATGTACGGCGAGGACGAGGGATCCATCGGATAGTTGAGCTGCGGCTGCGGCTGTTGCTGCTGCTGGGAGGCTGGACCCACCTTGTCGTAGATCAGACGCTGCAAATTCTGCTGCTGGCGATCGATCATGGCGGCGGCGGCTGCTGCTGCTGCGGCTGCCGCCACATTACCTCCGCTGGCCGGGTTGGAACCAATAGCTCCGTATGTGGGGGGTCCTCCGGCTGCCTCCGAGGCGGACATGGGCATGGGCACATGCCGCTGAATGGGAGCCGTGGCCGTTGGCGGCTTAATCACACCTGGTGAGTGGGCAGGCTCACCCTGGTTTCCATTTATGGAGGCTTGCTGCTGTTGAACAACTCCTGGGGCATTCACCTCGTTGTTATTGGCCACCAGCGGTGACCTGGCCGGCGCTGCAGGCACTCCAGCTCCAGCTCCGCCACTGGTGATAATGTTCAGGGCCTGCTGCACACTCTGCTGGCTGGATTGGGGATTGGATTGCTGCTGCTGCTGCTGCTGCTGTTGCTGGATCACATTGCCCACCGGTGGCGAGGTGGAGTGATTTGAGGAGGCCTTGGAACTGCCCACGGGCGAACTGAGGATGTTGCGATTGTATCCTGGTGCCTTGGAGGCATCCGCCTGCGGCAGAATATCGCCAACAGCTCCTGCACCACCTCCCATGCCTCCAATGCCAGGATCCCCGAGCTTGCCCCACTGCGATTGCTGGTAGTCACTGAACAGGGAGTAGGCGCTCGACAGCTTGGCCGCCAGCTGGGCACTGAAGCTATCGCTGGCCGTGTTAGCTGCACTGGCCGCCATCAGGTCGTTAAGAATATTCGTATTTATCACCAGATTCTGCTGGGCCTGGGCCTGACTCTGCGCCTGCTGCTGCTGCTGCTGTTGCTGTTGCTGGTGTGGCTGTTGCTGCTGCTGCTGCATGGGTTGCTGCTGCGACTGCTGTTGCTGCTGCTGCTGTTGCTGCAACTGTGGCTGCTGCTGCTGCTGGTGTTGCGGCAGTTGCTGCTGCTGTTGAGCCTGCTGCTGCTGCTGCTGCTGCTGTGCTTGGGTGGGTGAGCCCACTCGCTTACTGGGCGGAGCAATGGGCTTCACATTGCTAGTGGTTGCTGTTGTTGCTGATGCTGCTACTGATGCTGCGGCGGCTGCATTCACGGCGGCCACATCCGCCGCATTGAAGGTGCCAATTGGTCCAGCCAATATGTTGTTGTTGTTGCCGCCACTTCCCAGTTGGGGAACATGGCTAGCTGCCGCTGCTGAAGCTCCCCCTTGGTTAGAGCCAGAGACTGGCTTGCCCCTGCCAAAGGGTGCCACCACGCCACCGCTGCGTCCGACAGCCGCTGTGATTAGAGCAGCGCCAGCTCCTCCTTCTGTCTTTTTGGGCGAGGAGGAAGTAACCGTAGTGGCTGCCGCTGCCTTGGCAAAGTTCTGCACTCCGCCGGTTCCCACTGTCGAGGACTTGACCTGAGCAGAGAGGCTGCTGCTCTTCTGGGCCGACGACGCCAGGGATTTGGACGAGCCCTCAGAGCCCTTGCTCTTGGAGGACACGCCATTCGAGGAGGTAGCATTTCGTCCAGACGACGACGCCTGCTGGCTAGCATAGCGGCCATTCTGACCGCGGGAAGAGCCGGACGATCCACTCGCCGACGAGGCCGATCCCGATGTCTTGGAGCTGCTGCCATTGGACTTGCCAGAGCCCGAGATGCGTCCACTGGAGGCCTTCACGGCCTGCGAGTGCAGCGGCTGCTGCTGCTTGTGCGCATTGCTGTAGGCAGCACCTCCCGTCGCCGTGGTAGAACTGGCCGACGAACTGGACGATGTCGATGTGGTGGACGCCGCAGATGAGAAGTTGTTTGAGGTAACACCGGCAGCGGTGCGATTGTCCCAAGTGCCGACGGCCATGGGTGCTCCACTTGCTCCACCGCCCGCATTGGCTGCCGTCTGCTTGATGCTGCTGTTGATCCTGGGCAGCATCTGCAGAATGTCCACATCCGGATCCTTGATCAGGGCCAGTATGAGCATGTGTGCCTGCTTGGTGGCATCGGTCAGACCCTTGATCGTGATGCAGCGCTCCGACTGGTTCTTGCCCTGCTTTTCCACCTCGATATGGGCCCCGGTGGTGGCTCGAATGGCGTTGATGTTGCTTCCCCCGCGTCCAATCACCCGGGAGATGGCGTTCACCGGCACCTGCACCTTCTTGCAGGTCATCTCGGGTGCCGAAGACGATGCTGGGGTGGCAACAGAGCCGCCGCCCAGGGAGCTCGAGCTGTTGCTGGAGCTGTTGTTGCCCAGGTGGTGGTGCGGATGATGGTGCTGTTGCTGCAGGCTGGTTGCCGACCCAGCACTGGCTGTCACAGGCACAGCTGTCACAGGCACCGCCGCAGTGGTTTGCTGGGCGCTGCTCTTCCTTACCACCTCCTTCCAGCCATCGACCTCGCTGCGCTTGGCCGGATTCAAGCTGACCGTGCTGCTGCTGCTGGTGGCTTGGGACACTGGCGGCTTGGCCACTTCCTTGCGGCTGCTGATAGTGGCGCTGCCAATATTGCTGGCAGATTCGCTGCTCTGGAGCTTGCTGGAGTTACTGGAGGGCAGCTGCTTGGCCGCTGCTGCTGGCGGTGCCACCTCCTTGGGCGCCTGGTTCTCCTTCTCGCGCTTGTTGCTGCTGGTCGTCTTCTCCTCCTTCTTTTTCACAGATGACGCGTCTTCCTTCTTGACCTCCAGTTGGCGCTTTAGAGGAGCTGCTGCAGCCGCCGCCGCCGCCGCCGTCTGCTGCTGTGTGGCAGGCAAGGGCTTGACGCTTTCGACTGCCGCCGCCGCGGGCGGTTGCTTCTTTACTGAGATGCCCTTGAGGACGCTGGGGGTTGAAGTGACAACGGGGGGAGTGGGAGTGGGAGCCGTGCAAGCTGGTTCCGCAGCTGCCGCCTTGTTCTTCTGCTGCTGCTGCTTCTTGCTCTTCTTTCCCTGACCGGACTGGGTGGCCGATGATTCCAGAGTTTGAGCGAGGCGAGCCGTGCCACCCTTGGTGTCACCGCTGGAGCAGGAGCCCTGATCGATGCCCGAATCACCCTCCGCCGGCGGCCCAACCTCCTCGTCCTCGTCGTCCTTGTCGGAATCGTCGTCCTTGTCACTGACATCGTCATCGTCGCCCTGCTGATCGTCTCCGCCGTGACCGCTGCCCTGCTGCTGCCGGCGCTTCTCCTCCTTCTTCTCCATCTTCTTCTTCTTCTTGCGCTCGCGACGCCGGGCGGCGGCCGCCTTGCGGCTCTCCTCGCGTGTCCGCTCCAGATCGAGCTCCTCCAGCAGTATAGATGCATTCTTGTTGGCCTTGACGGCCTGTGCCTCCTTGGCGCTGCGCAGAATCTTCATGCAGTCGTAGCACTTGTCGATCAGCTCCTTGTCACTGATGGTGCCAATGAAGCGGATCATCTCCTGGTCCGAGGGGAACTGCGACACGTACTGCACCATCCACTTGACGATCTTGGTGTGACCCTTGCGGAAGGCGGCCATCAGGCAGGAGACGCGCCGATTGTCCTGTGAGTCTATGTCAGCATTGTGGTCGTAAAGGAGCTCAACGACGCTCAGGTGACCCCCATGGGCGGCCAGCCAGAGCGGCGAGTTACCCTTCTTATTCTTTACCTCTACACTGGCCCCGCGCGACAGCAGGAGCTCCACAAACTTCTGGTGACCCTTGTCGGCGGCAATGGTCAGCGCCGTGTCCCTGGACGTGGGCACCGGGGCAGCATTCACGTCCGCCCCCTTGTCCAGCAGGACACGACCTACCTCGATGTAGCCGCCCGAGGCGGCCTCCATGAGGGGCGTGAGGCCCGTCTTCGCTCGGTGCTCCACATTGGCCCGCCGGTCCAGCAGCAGACTTACCACCTCATGCCTGCCCTGGAAGCAAGCCAAAGTCAAGGCCGTGTTGCGATTCGTCTCGATCTGGGCATTGATGTCGGATCCCTGGTCCAGGAGCAACTTCACCGCCGGCGTGTGGCCATTCATGGCGGCCAACATGAGGGGCGAGATGCCCAGCTTGCTGCCCGTGCGGGAATTGATCTCGGCTCCGTGGCTGAGCAGCAGCTTGATGATGTTCACATAGCCGCCACTGGCCGCCAGGCTCAACGGGGTATAGTCCGAGACGTTGCGGTGTTCCTTGTTGGCGCCCACGCTAAGCAGCAGCTCCACCACCTCGTAACGGCCACCGGAACAGGCCAACGACAGCGGCGTGTCCTTGGTACGCTCGGACTGGGCCTCCAGCTCGGCACTGTGCTTGAGCAGAATGTCCACGACCTTATCGTGTCCGGCCGTTGCCGCCAGGATGAGCGGTGTGAATCCCTTCTTGTCCCGATGCTCGATATTGGCTCCCCGACTGATCAGCAGCTCCACGAGCTCCTCGTGGCCGCCGGCGCAGGCCAGTGTCAAGGCTGTGTCGTGATTGGACTCGGTTTCCGAATCAATCTCGATGGTCTTGTCCACGCAGACGGTGGTGGCCACGGCCAGTTGGTTCTGCAATTGCGCCTGCTGCTGGGCCGTTGCCACCTGCGGCTGTTGATGTTGATTGGTGTTCACTGAACGAAGGAGAAACCCAGGTTAGCGGTGACCCATTATCGTTTTTGCTTCACTCACCTTGACTGCCGGCTGGCGTTTGACGGAATCCCGAGCATCGGCGATCCTTGCGCGACTGCTTGTCAATGGCCTTCTTGGCTATACCGCCGGGCATCGACTTGCTGCTTCCACTCACTCCGCTGCTGGGCGTGGGAGTGGGCGTGCCCATCGGCCATATCGATAGCTCGTTTTGCGCTTGTCCTGGCTGCTGCTGCTGCTGGAGCTGGAGCTGCTGTTGCTGCTGCTGCTGCTGTGGAGGCTGCAGAGCGAACTGGGTATACTGTCCCACTGCTGCCGGCTGCGGCACCACCACGGAGGCTGGATGCGTCTGTGTGGCCACCTAAAAACAAAGATTTCTCGTGAGAAAGCTGCCTAAATAGGCTCAAGCAACAATATTACCTGATGCTGGACACAGGTGGGTGCCTGCATGTGCGGCGGCGGATGGAGGAGCAGCTGCTCCTGCAGGTTAAAGTGCTTCTGCTTGAGTGGGGCTCCGGCCGGCGCTTGTCCGCTGGTACGCTGAAGCAGCAGCTCCTGGGCCACCTGCTCCAATTCGTTCTGGGTGGGCGGGCGCTGCTGGCCGCCGGCGGCGGTTCGATGATGCTGGAAAAGATGCGCCTGCTCGGCATGCAGCAGTTGCTGCTGCTGCTGCTCGGTGAGAGGCTCTCCCAAGGCCTGCTGTTGCTGGGCCATGTTGGGTGGCAGCTGGAAAAGAAGCTGCACTGGCGGCGCATTCTTGTCGCCGCTCTCCACGTTGTACACAAAGTTGGTGGCCGGCGGCTGCTGCTGCTGATGCTGGTGCTGGTGTGCGGCCGCAGCCTTGATGATGCGCGCACTGGAGTACTGCTGCAGCTGCTGCTTCAGCTCCGGATCGTTCTCCATGGCGAGCTGCTGCTGATGGAAGTCGGCAGCTGGATGATGCAGCTGCAGCTGCTGCTGCTGATGATCGTCCGTGGTGGTGAAGGGCAGTAGCGAGAGCGGAGCCTGTTGGTGTTGCTGAAAAATAACCAAGTAGGTAAAGAACCAAGCGATTAAAATGAGGTTGGCAGAACCCACCTGCAGGTGCATTTCCTCCGCCTCGAGGAGTCGCTGGTCAAGCGGTATGTTCTGTCGCATGGGATAGTCCAGCAGGACGAGATTCGCCTGTTGCTGCTGCTGCTGTGCATCCGGCGGCACCTCGCCGCCTGGATTAATGATGCCCGGCGACCTGACCACACCCACCAACTGCTCCTGGCCGGGCCACTTGGCCGACGATTGGGCCGCCGCCCAGCTGCCGGCAAACCTGCCCTTGCACATCTGATTCAGGCTAAACTCGGCCAGCTCGGGGTAGTTAAGGCTGCTTGCCAGTTCCTGTTGAGAAAGCATATAGTTAGCACATGTATCAAGGGTAGTATGTGTATCAAGCGTGCCTGGAATATGTCCTCCATTTCGCCGTCGTTGGCAAAGTGCTCCAAGCCGGGATACAGCTCGCTGGGGCCAGCGCTGCCATCATCGTCTTCTGCAATAAAAGTGAGTTAGGAAGAGCCTTCCTTGCTGCCTCTGGGCAAACCTACCGCATTGCTGCTGATCGCCAGCGTCCACTTGATGCTGCTGCTGTTGCTGCTGCTGCTGCTGCTGCTGCTTCTGGTGGACCACGGCCGCTGCCTTGGCGTGCGCCGCTGCTGCTGTGGCCGCTGCCAGCTGTTGCTGGAGTACGCTGTTCAGGGCCGCATTGCTGCTGGCCGCCGCCTTGAGATTGCTTATCTGGGGCAGGACGTGGAGCAGCTCCGAGTTGGTGAGGTCGGGCGGGAAGTCGCACAGCGTCTGCGAGGTAAGGATCAAGTTCTCCAGGCGTGTGGCCATCTTGCGCTGCTTCATCGGCAGAGACCGGCTGCTGCTGCTCTTTGAGTTGTTGTTGTTGTTGTTGTTATTGTTGTTATTATTGTTGTTGCCGACACCCTGATCGTTGTTGACGGGCACATCCAAGAAGAACTCATCATCATCCTCGTCATCGTCCTCGTCCTCCTCCCCTTCCTCGCCCTCGGCAGCGCCTTCATCCTCATCGATGTAATCCACCTCGCCTTCAGCATCTTCCTCGTCGTAGTTGAGCTTATCGATGTTATCTCCGCCGCTATTGGTATCCTGCTCCTCATCATCCTCATCCTCCTCCTCTTCCTCGTCGTCGTCGTCCTCTTCTTCCTCCAGAATGATGCCATCTTCACGGAGAGCAGCGGCCAAGGTAAGAGGCTCGGGAGGCATGGTATTCTCCTCGCCATCTGCTCCCTCGGCTGCACCGCCTTCAATGTCTTCGTCGCCGTCGCCGTCGCCATCGCCATCACTCTCGAGATCCGTGCTTATCTCGTCCGGATCCTTGTTGGCTGCAGCCACAGCAGCGGCCGCTGCTGCCGCGGAACAGAGCGTGGCCAGATTCTTCATCTCGACCCGTGGCTCCGTACCTTCAGTTGGCGACATGGTGGTCTCCTCCATTTCCGGCGGCGTCTCTGTGGGCGACTTGGGTTGATCGCCAAAGAAGTTGTGCACGCCCACCATATGCCAGCCGTCCTTGAAGAAGTTCAACTTGGGAGCGTTCAGGGTGAGGTCCTTCCTGCCCCGCGACCCATTCACCGCCGTCTCCAGCATGCCGCGGAAGTCCTCCATGGCTGTCTTGCGCTGCAGGGCCACGTCCAAAGATTGCTGCTGCTGCTGCTGCTGTTGCTGGTCAACGAAATTGCCGCTGCCAGTGGGCGAGGCGAGGGGCGAGGCCGGGGAATTGGAATAGGCGACGACATTGCCCGAAGAAGCCGCTGCTGCTGCTGCTGCGGCCGCCGCTGCATTATCCAAAGCCACGCGCTGATGGTGCAACTGCAGATGCTGTTGCAACTGCAAGTGTGTCTGCTGCATTTGCTGTGGAAAGGGAGAGATAAACATGTGTCCTATGGGATCTTCAGAAGTTAACTCACCAAGTTATTGTAGATGGAGACCATCTGGTTCTGCTGCAGATTCGGTAGCACCTGATGCGCATGCTGGGCTGCTGCTGCTGCCGCTGCCGCCGCCGCCGCTGCTGCTGCAGCTGCTGCGGCTGCCTGCTTGCGATTGCTCTTGTTGGTGGCCTTTACCTTGGGCCTGTCGCTAATGGCCGTGCTCTGGAGCACTTCCGAGGAGTGTGTGATGATGGCTCCACCAGAGTTTCGCTGAAAAGATATCGGGAATGTTATATAGATGATTCTTTGGCCAAATTCCGAGGCCAACTTACCGCTGAAGGCTGGGCACAAGCACTACTATTGTCCAGTGCTGGCGGTTCGGTTCCTGCTGCAAAATAGTAATACTTTTAATAGTAAACGCTGATATTCAAGACCAAGAACTTGACTTACCTTTCAGGGCTAGCTGCTCGTTGGGGTCACTGCCACTGCCGCTGCTGCTACTGGTCTGATCTGGCGGTAGTTCGCCCTTCTTGAGCTCCGGCATGAAGCCGCGACGTCGCTGCAGCCGTGGATCCTCACCTGCAGCGCAGGCGAACTGCGGCGGCTTGCCATCCTCGCCCAAGGGCTGCGATCGCACCTGTTCAGAGTGCTGCTGCTGGTCCAGCGGGCCATCGATGAACTCTACCACGTCGCCAGACTTCAACACGCGATTCCTGTTCGGCAGCATGCCCTTCAGCTTGGCCTGACCTGGTGGCAGTGACTGCTGCTGCTGCTGCTGCTGCTGCTGCTGCTGCTGCATTACAGGCTGCTGGCAAACGGTGTGGAAGAGAACTGGCGGAGCTGGCGGCGCCTTCTGCGGCGGCTGCAGTGAGTTGATGTGCTCCATGTCCAGGTCAAAGTGCTTGCAAGGCACCAGAGGTGGCTGCTGTTGCTGTTGCTGCTGCTGCTGCTGCTCAAAGCCAGGCTGCAAGTGGAATAATCGCGACTTGGCAATGAGGCCCTCCTGCTGCTGGGCGCCCAGGGTGGTCAGGTCAATGCCTCCGACTTCTCCGTACTCCTCCATGCCAGCCTCACTGCCGGTGGTGCTGGCTCCTGCTCCTGCCGATGTGGCCGTCAATTGCAGCTCGCCGGCGTCCAAAAAGTCGCCAGTGCCCAGGGCCACAATGTTCGTGGATCCATTGCCGGTGCTGCTGAACTGCTGCTGGTGGAACAGCTGCTGGTTGGAGGCTCGCGCCGCCTCCGATAGCTCGTGCAATCCGGGGGGAGCGTTGAGCTGCTGCAACTGATGCTGCAGCTGCTGCTGGAGGATCTTCTGCTGCTGCAGGCGCATCTGATTGGACCCGGCTGCGGCAGCGGCGGCGGCTGCAGCTGCGGCGGCAGCGGCCGCCTGTTGGTTAGCGTTCGCAGCCGCTGCCATTTCCGCCGTTTGCGAGATGTTGGGATAGCTGAAAAGGAGCTCCACGACGCGCGTATGCCCGCCCTTGGAGGCCTCGATCAGCATGGTGCTGTTGTCCTTCAGCTTGTGGAACGGATCGGCGTTGTTCTTCAGCAAGAGCTCCACCACAGACTGATGACCACCGGCACAGGCCAGCGAGAGGGCAGTGTGGTCATTACTGGTCGTCTGTTTATTGACGTTGGCGCCCTTTTGAATGAGGAACTTGACGGTGCACAGGTGTCCGGCGCGACAGGCCTTCATCAGCGGCGTTCGTCCGCCTTCGGACTCATGCTCCAGCTCCGCTGCATACGATAGTAGCACGCCAGCCGCATCCGTATGCCCATTCTCGCAGGCATGCGTCAGCGCCGTATCTCCCGTCTGCGTCTCCGCATGAACATTGGCCTTGTTCTTGAGCAGGAAGCGTACTAGGTCGGTGTGGCCCTCCTGCGAGGCTTCCATGAGGGGCGTGGAGGCGCCCAGTTCCAGATTGGCGCCCTCCTTGATCAGGAAGGCAGCCACCTCACTGAAGCCGCCGCAGCACGCCAGCGTGAGGGCCGTTTCCTGCGTCTCCTCCGTGGTGGCATTGATGTTGGCCCCCTTCCTAAGCAGCAGCGCCACCATCTCCTCGTGGCCCTCGCGTGCCGCCTCCATGAGCGGGGTGTAGCCCTCATCGTTCACCTCCTCGATATTGGCGCCGCGCTCGATCAGCAGGGTGGCCAATTCGACGTGGCCACCGCAGGCGGCCAGCGTCAGGGGTGACTCGAACGAGTCCGTCGGCATATTCACCTGGGCACCCGAGTCCAGCAGCAGTCGCGCCACCTCCACATGACCGTCCATTGACGCCTCCATTAGGGCGGTGTGCATTTCGTCGGTCTTGTGCTCCTGATCCGCACCAGCTTGTAGCAGGAATCGTACCATGTCCAGGTGACCCTTGTAGCAGGCCAAAGTGAGGGCGCTCTCCTTGAACTCGTTCGAATGGGTGTTGATGCCGGCTCCATGCTCCAGTAGCACCTAAAAGGAGGATGTTGGGCACCAATTAAAAGGGAAAACATGGTAATCTGGGTAAAAACCTTGCACTGAATGCATCAGATAAGATCAAACTAAGTCACAGAGCGCTGGCATCTTGCCCAGACCAATCAGTAACTCGATTCAGGTCGCGGGCGTGTGCCAGCCCTCTCAAATCTCGGATTATAATCACTTTTTTGGTTTTTTGGTTTTAAACACATAGTCAGCACTCAAAACTTACCTTTGCCACCTCCACATGGCCGGCGGAGGCGGCCTCCATCAGGGGCGTGTGTCCGTTTTCGTTCTGCTCCTCAACGTTGGCGCCGTGCTTGAGTAGAACCTTGACCACATCGACCTGACCACCGGCACAGGCGAACATAAGCGGGGTATTGCCAGTGGCGCAGTGGGCATTCACATCGGCATTGTGGCTTAGCAGCAGCTTCACAATATCCAAATGCCCCGCGGAAGCGGCCTCCATTAGCGGCGTCGAGTCCTTCTGCCCCTTGTCTTCCACCTGGGCGGCAGACATTGCCAGCAGAACCTGTGGGGTGAAACACGAGTTGTGGATAAGTTGCTGCGGCCGAGTGGATGTAGATTTTCCCCCGACTGTCCGCAAATCGTTGCCTAGTTTGTCTTGTTCTTTCTTAATTTGTGATTGCCTGCGGCGGCTGCTGCTAACACGGTGGTATTTATCGATAGGCCGACGCCAGAAGCGAGTGCAAACGTGCGAAGGTGGTGGTGTTGCCACACCGCCGAATTACTAACACACCTTTAGCAGCGCTGCAGTAGCGTCCGCAAAGGTTGGCATCCCCCGCGCTCAGCTGTTTCTTTAACGTGAGACTTTCATGTGCCAAGAATTCTACGATCCTTTACTAAAAAAGCTTAAAACTTAGAACAAGCGATTTTGATATAAGTTTAATAATATGAAAACAACAACAAAAAGCCATTACCCATAATTAATGTATACTCCTAAATGTATCTAATAGATTGAATGGGATTGGGGGGCACATACCTGAGCTAGCTCATAGTAGCCCGCCGAGCAGGCCATCGAGAGCAGAGATTCGCCATCGTCCGTGGAGGCAGCGGCATCATTCAGGTTAACGTTACCCTTGCAGAGAAGCCGCTTCACCGTGTTGACATCGTTATCCGTGCAGGCGGCCACCAGGGATCGGGAGAAACCACTGCTGCAAGTACGAGGTAGATTAGGTTAGCTCTGGATATTTGGTAGACACGAGAGTAGAACACTCACTTCTTGTCGCGCGGGCTGCTGGCACAACGCATCTTGGTCAGCGCCTGCTTGGTCTCATCAATGGCATGGGTGGCGTGCCTCAGGACGGGTGCCTTCTCATTGGCCGCGGCCTCGAGCAGGGCGGTGAGATTACTCGAACGCTTATTGTTGGCATCCAGCAAAAAGGGCGCATCTTCCTCCTCGTCCTCATCATCGATCTCCTCATCGTCCGCATCGTTGTCCTGCAGCACGTCTGGGAGAAGGGAAAAGGCTTAATATGTAGCTCTCAGGCTCACAAATGAAGGACAGACAGACTACTCACCTATCTCCTCCTCATCCTCTTCGTCATCACCGTCAGACTCATCCGAATCCTCCGACTCCTCCTCTGTCTCATCCTCATCCTCGCGCACCTCACCCTCGTGCGGGCAGCTGTCGGGATCCGACTCGGGAATATCATCCTGCAAGAGAGAGACGAACATTTTGATTTGTTAGACTTTTATCCTGGTGGCTACATGTATATTATGTATTTCTACAAACGAACTGGGGTGAGTATTTTAAAAAATGGGCTACAAATATAAGCTGGAAGTTACGAATTAGAAAAGCTATAGCTATTATATATAGTTGATCAGTAGTAGAGCACATTCTTGTTGTCTAAGGCCAGCAACAAAGTGGTGTGGATTATGTGTGTGTCTTTCGGAATATGTGTGTGAGCGAGGAGGAAGCGGAGTAGTAGTTGGGTTAAGAACCGATCAATCATTGTGTGGTGGCGAGAGTTAATAAGTTGGTCTGAAGCTTTCGAATTTTAAAATGTGGGTCTGTTTGGGGATAGGGGGCGGGGATTATAACGCGAAACTGAAACTTACCAGGAGATCTGGCCTTAAACACAAGAATGCCAATAGGATCTACAAATAAAGAGAAACGAAAGAAACGTACATAAATCATAAAAATTAACGCAAGAGCACACAAAATTCAGAGAGAGAAAGAGAGAGAGAGAGATTGAGTCCAAAGTTAAGAAGAAGAAGCTCCTCTATCTGCAATCCCAGGTTTAGGACGGGATTTACATTGACGAAGGACTGCAGCAGAAGGTCCACGCTGCAACGGGCACTCCGGGCCAGCACTTGCGTCAAGCTCACTAAAAGTGTGCGGATTAATGGCCAGGTGATGGTAAACATTGCTTGGTTTTGAGCCCTCTTGGCACGACGTTTAAAAAAAACCAAAATTTTAATATTATATCGTATTTTGGGTAAATATAACAACAACAGTAACAAATATGACAAAAACTGGACGACAAACAAGACCGACCGGTGGTCACACAAAAAAATTATACATTAAACACAAAACGTCAAAAATATTGAATTTAAACATAGCAATAATGGCAGTGTTGCCAGATGACCCAAAACTTCCACAAGGCTGGCCAAAAAATATAGTTATCGATAACAGGCAAAGTTGAAGGGGAGGAGACCGAAAACAAGTAACAACATTATAATTACATAGTTTCGGCCGAGCGATCGACTGCAGGTTCTTTTTGGATATTTTTCTATGCATGCAAAATTTTCCTTTTAACTAGAATAAAATTTCCCAAATCGATTGTTTTTTATTTAAAAACTACATGAGTCACAGAGTCAGTGCAGCGCTCGTACATCGATTTAAATACGGCGCACACACACACACTGTGGCCGCAAAGGGGGGAGAGAACCAGGTCTGCATGTGTGCATCTGTACGTGTGCGAGTGTTTACGCCCACGCCTTAAATTATTGAACCAAAAAAAGGAGATGCGAAACTAAAATTGCCGAAATACATTTTTACCACGAGGCCAAGTGCTGTCTGCTTAACCTTTAATGAATGAGCATAAAATAACATAACCAAGCGGATAAGCAGTGAGCAACAACGGAACCAAAAAAAAAAAAAAAAAAAAAAGGAAAAGAAAGAGCAAAGAACAGAAACAGAAACAGAGGAGAAAATACAACAAAAATTCATCATGAACGAGTTCAACAGCAGCCCGTTCGTTTGTTCTCGTTGCTCAGCGTTGATATTGGTATGGTATTGTGTTGTGTGAGTGCGAGTATGTGTGTGTGGGTAAATTTGTGAAAAAGAAAATCAACCGTAAAATGTTTGCACGCCACTGCAAAATCATCTGCAAATTGTGTCTCCTGTCGAAAATTGGCAAAAGTTCGTTACACTCAACTTGCTTTATTATTATTTCGACTCTTATTTATATTGTTATTTCTGCTGGTTTTCTTTATTCGCTTCGCACACGTAGTTTCTCTGCTGCTGCTGCTGCTGCAACAACAACAAAAGGCAGCAGCTAGAAAGAAGCAGCAATAGCGGCTCCGTCCAGCGTTGCCAGACAGCCAACGGACATCTTTGTCACGCTGCCCAAAAGAGAATTCGCGAACGCACCCGAAAAAGATTATGTACATGCATACATATGTACATATTGCAGGGAAATCGAGCTAAACAAATGACCGGGGGAAGCGGGGTCGGGGGCTGGAGTCAATTACAACCATCGATGATGGCAAGCCTGTGACGAAGCAATGACCTTTGAATTTTATTGGACATTGGCTAGCATAAAAGCTTTTACAATATTCGCATTTCAGCTTTGCGCATGTAGGCGTGTGCTAGACAAAGAAAAAAGTACTTACACACATAGTCAGCAGCAAGCAAACAGCTGATAAATCATTCACCAATACACCGAACAAGCAAAGGGCCTCACTCACACACACTTTTAAAGAGACACGCGTAAAAGTCGAAGCACAAGAGCGAACCGGAGAGCATAGCAGAGATGAGAATATCTCGCTGCAACAACACAATTTGTTCAACGATCAATTCGATTCCGAGGTATTTCCCTGCCGTAAAAATGCCAGCACACCTGATATAATGGGAACCTGGAACCTGAATCTGTGCAACGGCAAGCGTGGATTTAGCTGGAAACTGTGGGTATTGCGACATAGCAGCCAGCTATGATAACAAAACGCTATATTGATAAGGTTTCATGTGTTTTTTAATGGTGCGCCGTGTGATTAAGGTACTTTTTTAATGCTTTTTACCTATCCTAGTGGCAATCAATTAATTTAAAATGGTTGGTCTTCCGTGACCTGGAATACATTGACATCCGAACGAGCGTTGAGATGGAAATAATTTTCTAGTTCTATCTAGACTTAGTCTAATCTAGGCCATGTAAATGAGCTTTCATAACTGTGAATTGTGAATCTAAACTGCATTTTAATTAGTTATAGTTTTAAGCAACAACAAATTTATCTTAGATACATTATAGGATATAATAAAAACCTAGTCCAATAATGTTATTTGCCCATTCAAAGAAGCAAACATTGATTCAAGTACTCTATTCAATTTAAAAGGCTTAAAAGGACACATTCGACCTTGTCTTTCATCAGAATTTCTACATAGACATAAAACGTTTAGCAATAGTTACTTCTACAAAGTTCATTTAAAAGCAGATCAACAGAATGCCAAAATTTGGGAATATAATAGATAAATCTAGACCAACAGAGATGAGAAGAGAAACGAAAAGTTGTGTGCAAGGCTGGGCGATCAACTGTTTTTTAATATCTCTGGTATAGACTCATCGGACAGATGCATTTTTTACGTACATATGTACTTCTAAGTTAACTTTTAAAGGATATATCTCTAAGATACAAAAATCAGTTAAGAAATGCATCCTTTGCTGAGCTCTATGTAAGTACGAAACAGTACTCAGGATTCAAGGCTACATAGAGGAATTCTTTAAAAGGGAATCGGAGACTGGGGCGCAGACAGAACACTCACCTCTGAGACAGACTCCTCCTCCGACTCGGACAGGTCGGTGGTGACGGGCTGGGGATAGAACTCCGTATCCGTGTCCGTGTCCGGCGTGATGATGTTCTGCAGCGCCGATGATATGGCATTCACGATGCCCACCGAAGACGACAGCGAGGAGGCGTTCGACGACATGGACGACGAGCCGGATAGATTGGAGGCGGACGCCGATGCGGCTGCGGCGGCGTCCTTAAGCTTCTGCTTAAGCACGGCCGCTGCATTGGCCACATCCACGGCGGGATTAAGGGACATTCCGCGGGCTCCACACACTGTTCCCGCTCCACCGGTAGCAGCGCCAGCGTTGCTATCGACGGCAGCAGCGGCGGCGCCCATCAGCAGAGTGGTTGCGGCGAATTTTAAATGCGCCGAATCCTTGCTGGTCAAGTTGGGTGGATTGCCGGCTCCAGACGAGACGGGCATCTGCTGCTGCTGCTGCATTGCCACCTGTCGCTTGAGTGCGGCCACAGCTGCCCGTGTCTTCTTCGAGGAGGAGGAAACAGAGGCAGAGGCGGCGGCGGCGGCGGCAGCAATGGCGGTGCTAGAACTAGAGCTAGGCGCCGGTGCAGGAGCAGGTGCAGTAGCGGTTGGGGGCGCGGGCGTTCCTGAGCTAGGCGCCGAAGCGACGGCAGCCCGGAACTTGGCAGCGCTGCCGGCGGCAGTGGTGGACACCGATGCAGGATTGGCAATGACCGTGGTACCGCTTATGCTCCCACTCCCGCTGGTGCCGCTGGGGCTGCCGCTGCTGCTCGTGGGCGTGCCGCTGCAGGCTCCGCTGGCGTTCGTTGTGGTCGTGGTGGTTGAGGTGGCCGATGGCGGCGTGGGCGTGGCCGTCGCCTGGCTGCTGGTACCGGACATCTTGGCAGTGGCTGGGTGGTGGCTGTTGTTGCTGTTAACTTTCAATCTGGCGCTGGGATTAGCTACCGAGCTCGAGTTCGAGCTGGAGCTGGAGCTGGTGCTGCTGCTGCTGGTAGTGGTGGCTGCTGCTGCTCCCTGCGTCAGTGGCTCATTCTTGGCCGCTGGCACGAGCTTCCGCTGGCCGCTAGTGGCCTTGAGGATAGCGGCGGCTAACGGATGCCTGGCGGCGGCGGCAATTCGAGGTAAGTTGTGATTGAACTGTCTGTTATTGGGCTTTTGATTGTTGTCGGTATTGGTGTTGTTGTTGTTGGTATTGTTCTTGCTAGCGCTTGTAGTTGTTGTTGCTGCGATCGCTGCTGCTTTTGTTGTTTGATTTTGTTTTGGATTGTTGTTGGTTGTAGATTTAGTTGTTGCTTTGTTAAAATAAGCCGAGGAGCGCTGATTATTCAAGTCATCGCATTCATGGTTTTTCGCATCATTATTCATTTTACTCCCTCTCGTCGGAGATTTTGTTTCTCGTATATTTTACTCTTAATTTGCGCGTCCTTTTTATGATTTCGTGTTTCGGCAAGCGTGTAAAAGAAGTATATATGTATTTATGAGTACAAGAAACGCGTACAAAGGATAATCACTTCAATGAAAATTTAGAAATTTTCTTGATGTGATTATTCTTTACTTTCCCACGGACATTAAAAAAAGAACGTCAACAATATGCAGAAAAGTAACAGTACTTGGTCCTGCTACGTTTATATCGATTTTTTTTTTATATTTGTTAGGAATCGGATTATATATATACGCGTATATAGGCGATGGTCGGAGACGCACAAACACACGGAGGCACAGGCACCTCGCACTCTCACACACTCACACATGCACAGAACTGCCACAACGGTGTGGCAACGCTGCGCATTCTTTCACTTTACCACTGTACACTCGTTCGTACATCGTTCGTTCGCATTTATTCTCCCATTCCCATTCCCTTGCCCATCAATGCCCACTACCGACTACTGATTCACATTTTTACACAGAAAATTGTTCAGGTGCGAAACAAAACAGCCGAAAATGCACACACGCTCGATGAAAGCGGGGGGAAAATCACTTTTATTTTCCGTTTCATGTCGTCCGTAGTCTTTTATTTGCGGAGACAAGACAATCGATGCGCAATTAGGACTCCGGAGACGGGGCAAGGCAACGTGTTTCACTATTTATATAACCGCAGGCGGCGACACCGCCAAACGGCCAATCGATGGTTGCACTTGGCTCGATTAATAACTTTCGCGCATATGCAATTGCCGTACTTTATTTATAAAACCATTCGAGCAGTTTCGACTTCGCCCGAACGAACGAAGAAAAAATCACTTTTCGACTTTGGCGTATGCCGTCGCTTGGTCGATAGCCTCATCTCGCTTGCGCACACGCGATGCCTCGACGCGGCCAGTCGCGCCGCTGTTGCCGTCTCGTTCGCTCGCGCAAACCAAGGTAGAAAATAGCAGAGCGACTGAGGGAAAATTTTTTTGCCACTATTCCGAAGCGGATTTCAGCCGACTGACTGCCGTCACAGGTCTGAAAACTAGCTCACTGCATGCCGCACACGCTCGCCAACAGTTTGGCTATATTTGCGCGTATTACCGTTTTAAATTTATAGCAAATTAATCAATTTTTCAGCAGTGTTAAATTCTCTGTCTATCGTCAGAGTTTCGGATCGCCATATTATTCCCGGATATTGAATTGAACCGGTTCGATAGCTGGCTCGATTCGATATCGAAATTTTCAGTATTTTATTTGCGTCGTGTGGTATTTTATACGGTCACACCGGTCTGATTACACTGCTACCGTTATCTTGGTATCTGCTTTACGTTTTTGGTTATAAACTAGGACTTAAAATGTCGGTAAAAATACTGATTTTGACAAATAAAAGAAATTTTTGTCGTGAATTAAATATGTTTTTTTAATTCTTCAGTGGTGTAGCCTACCTTAATAATTGACTATTTATATTCAGTGATTAACTGTAATACAAATGAACTGTAATACCTTCTTATTATAGTAAAACCCTAATAATTAGAGTCTAATTAAAGTAACAAATGCCTTTACACAGGCTAGACGCATTTGTCTTACGTCAAAAGCAGTTAAGTTTTTGTTCACTTACGTAGCTTGATTACGTCTTGTTCATTTGGTGCGACCAGCACCCGTGGAGAGAAATATCCGCCCTTTGACGACGAACTTTTTGCCCTATGAACAGAAAACTCTGCGGACACACTGATTTGCAACTCTAAAATTGTAAAATTAACTACGTGGTCATATATTTTGCCGACCAGGAACGAAAGATTCTAGCGATGCATACGGTTCTGACCCGCGGGAATGCCACGGTGGCGTACACGCTCAGTGTACTGGCCTGCCTCACCTTCAGCTGCTTCCTGTCGACCGTCTTTCTGGACTACCGCACCGACGCCAACATCAACACGGTGCGGGTGCTGGTGAAGAATGTCCCGGACTACGGCGCCTCCCGCGAGAAGCACGACCTGGGCTACATCACCTTCGACCTGCAGACGAACCTCACCGGCATCTTCAACTGGAACGTTAAGCAGCTGTTCCTCTATTTAACCGCCGAGTACAAGACGTCGGCCAACCAGCTGAACCAAGTGGTGCTCTGGGACAAGATCATACTGCGAGGGGAGAACGCGGTGCTGGATTTCAAGAACCTGAACACCAAGTACTACTTCTGGGACGACGGCAACGGCCTGAAGGACAACCGGAACGTGTCGCTCTACCTCTCGTGGAACATCATTCCCAATGCCGGACTCCTGCCCTCAGTCCAGGCCACCGGCAAGCACCTCTTCAAATTCCCAGCCGACTACGCCACATCGTCCATTTAGATTTAGAGCTAAGGCGAAACTTCTATAGTTTGTATCAAATAAAACCAAAATAAAATCTCTTCTCTGTAATGATTTCGGACTGAATCCGGAGAATTGGTGAGGAGCTTCTCCGAAATTTGTATTCTTATTTGTAATTTTTATTATCTGGAAGAATATGCTGGGAGTTTAAGAAAAGAATTAAAAGGATCCCTAAATTGGACATAGATGTTATGCTAAGTCTCTTTATCTCCATCGAATCTAACGATCTATCGGGAATTCAAATTCCGGAGAATCGGTGAGGAGCGACTTCGAAATTTGTATTCTAATTTGTAATTGTTATATTCGGAAAGAATTCCCTGCGAGTTTAGGAAAATAAAAGGATATTAAGTCGACATTGCAGCCAAGAAATGTCCTTAAATTGGTCACGTCACTGATGTTATGCTAACTCCCTTTATCTCAAACAAATCTAACAGTCTACCGGGAATTCAAATTAATCGAATCGCGAACTGATCAGGATCCTACCAAATAGGAGGATTTAACCGCCCATTGAAAAAGTGGGCTTTCAAGCTTAAATATGGTTGTATTAGCCAAATTAATCGGTAATAATCCAAGTATAAATCTTAAAAAAAAAACAGGTACCAGGTACCATTTCTAATGATTTTTTTTTTAAATTTTTAAATATAAAATTCAGACACTTGGAATAGACATTAAAAAATATAGATTAAAAAAATTAACTGCACCAAAATTATTGATTTGGGCAAACTATTTCTTTTCGGCCAGATTTTTAAATGTTGGATTTTTACTTTTTAAACTTTATTATCATAATTTTGTTTGCTTCCACGATCCATGTTTATTTTTGAATTGATCGATCAAAATAGCATCAATCTGTTCAATATTTCTATGCAATGTTTTATGTACATTCACCTATAAAGATTAATAGTAATAATTTAAAAACCATTCTTGTTTTATAATAATAATACATTTAAAAATTGCTATATATTGTGGTTTCTTTTTTTTTTATTGGGTACCTTGAAAAATTATCCGCTTCATAAATTAAATACTATTTAATTAATTATATACTATAGTATACTAGATGGCCAACTTCAAGGGTGTACAACCCTCGGTTCCCTGAAGTTTGATTCCTTTCTTGTTCAGCGTTACACCAGCGTAATATTTCTGAATTGCCAAAACTAATGTCAAGGCTAACACCTATAATGACCTGCAAGTCAGATCTGGGAATACCTGTTGGACTCACATAGAAGTGAAACAGTGATAAATACCTTAAGTGAGCCATGCCTGCTGGTTTCTTCCTGCCTTTTATCCAACAAATTAGAGCCTCCAAAGCGAAGACAGCTCCCGAATCAAGCAAACAACGACTTTTGGCAATCTGACGACCGGTTGTAGCCAATAAGTTGATAATAGCTCCCATCCACTGGACGTGTTTTAAATGTTAAAGGCCCCGCATAGTGCCAAAAATCTTGACAGATCGTTTTTTATATAAAGGGGTTCGTTTCAGGCCCGCCAGTAGAGCTTTGATACCCTTAGAGAGCATCAACATGGCGTCAGTTAAGTTTGTGAGTGGTTGGGACACCGATCTTAGAGGTTTAAAAAAGGTTTCCTCCCTTTCCAGTTGCTGTTCATCGGGCTGGTTGCCATCATTACCGCCAATTGCTCGGCGGGTTTCCTAGACGACCTGTATCCCAAAATAGTAACCGAGTTCTATAATCAGGCTCCAACCGAAGAAGGCTATCGCTTCAGGTAGGTCACATGGATTTCTGGAAATGGTCCTGCTTAACCCCAGCCCATTTTAGCTCCGAGGAACCCAATGGAAGCAAACGGGAGGAAATTGGGGTGATCATGAACCCCGGCACCGATAAACAGGAGCTCGTGGTGATGGGCTCGTACTCAGTCCGTGATGAGAAAACCGACACGGACACCGTCACCATGTACACAGCCGACAAAGATGGCTACAAGGCGCGCTATCAAATCAAGAACCGCAAGCTGAGTGCTGGTGCTCTCAAGTCCTCGGCTGGTTAATAAGTTATTTATCTACGAATCTTGGGATAGTGCTTGTAAAGTTGATGTACTACTGTGGGCAAAAAGTAAGGTGAATTTGTTTGTAAAGTGAAAATTCTTTATTTATTCTCCTGAATCAATTTCATCCCCTTCAAAGTAATCCCCTCCCTAAAAAAAACACTTATGCCAACGTTTCTTCAAATCCTCGAAACAGGCCAAATAGTCCCTTTCCGGTATAGCCATGAGCGCCCTCGTCGATTCCGCTTTTATCTCTTCAATCGACTCGAAACGCGTTCCCCGGAGTGGTCTCTTGAGTTTTGGGAATAGCCAGAAGTCACACGGAGCCAAATCAGGAGATTACGGTGGTTGCGGAACGATATGAGTCGAATTCTTGGAGAAATGGTCACGAAGAACGAGTGCAGGTGCAGTGTGCGACGGTGCATTATCGTGACGCAAAAACCAAGAGTTGTTGGCCCATAATTCTGGTCTTTTTGAACGAATTGCTTCACGCAAACGACGCATAACGCTCAAATAATATTCCTTATTAACAGTTTGGCCAGGTGGAAGGAATTCATAGTGCACCACACCACGAAAATCGAAAAAAACTGTAATCATAACCTTGATTTTTGAACGACTTTGACGTGCTCTCTAATCAACACGTTCCCGACCCTCTTTGAAGTCTTTGTACCACTTATAAACATTTTTCTGGGACATGGTAGAATCACCAAAGGCCTTCCGCAACATCCTCAACGTTTCCGCAGCCGAAATTTCATTCCGCAAACAAAATTTGATGGCACTTTTCTGCTCAATTAAATCAGACATTGTAAAAATCGACAAATGCACTCTTGATCGTTTGGTAAACACAAGCGTAAATATAGTACTGATACTGACATTGACATGAAATTACCGCCAGATGTCATCAACAGTCCTGGCAACTCAAAAAAAAAAAAAAACTAGTCCGCCCTCTTAAGCCCGCGAGTTTTAAATTGAAAATTCACCTTACTTTTTGCCCACAGTAGTATATCTAATTTCTAATTTCTTTTACTTGTGTAATAAATTGTGCATTAATTATAATTCAAATATCGGTATCATTGTTACCTTGGAATCAGGCTTGCATACATAAGTCACATCCAAGGGTATAAATAACTTGAGCTTTCCAAAGCTAGCCTCCCATGCTTTACATTGTTGCTCCGAACTTCAGATTTGGTGCCGGACCCTCTGGTAAACAATAAATTAGCATAGCACTTTTCTAAAGCTTATAATTAATTGATTTATATTTAGGAAAAAATAACCTAACACGTATGATTCATACAGTATAAAATATTTGAGTAGAGTTGTCCTGGTATCCAAGGAGCCTACATGAACTCGTAGCTGCCGTCGTCGAAGTTGCGATTGCCGACCATGGGTCCGCCCGCTCCCATTTGGTTCGGATTCTGGCCGCCCATCTGGGGCCGGAACTGGTTGCCGGGCGTGGTCTGGTGCTGCAGCAGCTGGCGCAGTCCCGGGTTGTTGTTGCTCATCATGGGACGCACCATGCGCTGCTGCTGCTGCTGCGCCTGCTGTTGTGCCTGCTGCTGCTGCTGCATGGCAGCCACATTGGGTGCCACCTGCTGCAACTGCTGCTGAAGATTCGGATTGGGCACGCCGCCGGGTCCAACGCCCACGCCCACACCGACGCCGAGGGGCATCCGTTGCTGCTGCTGCTGCATCATGTTCATTTGCATTTGGTTCTGCTGCATGGGCATGCCGCCGGGCCCGGGGCCAGGACCGCCGCCGGGCCCTCCGCCGCCCATCTGCATGTTGAGCTGGTACTGGTTGTAGTGCTGCTGCTGCTGCTGCGAGTTGTCCTGCTGCATCTGCTGCTGCTGTTGTTGTTGCTGTTGCTGCTGCTGCAGCTCCATGGGGGACTTGCCCTGCTGCTGGAGCATTTGCTGCTGTTGCTGCTGCTGCTGCTGCATGCTGCCGTGCTGCTTCTGCTGGATCACCTTGCGCAGGCGCTCCACGAACATGGCCTGGTTGTTGGGAATGAAGCCGAGGAAGGCGTGGCGATCGGGCGTGTACAGGAGGATGAGCACCTTGAGCTCGCAGGCGGGCGAGTTGGGTATGGAAGAGAAGTGGACGCATCCGGCGTAGCCAGAGGTCATCATCTTGGCCAGAGAATCGAGAGCTTCGCCTGGGGTGGGTCGAAAGACCACCATTTTGGAGTCCTTCAAGAACTGGCCCCCAATGTTGCCCACCAAGTGTTTGGGCATTAGCTGCATCAGCAGCTTGGGCGGCCAGTTCTCTGCCTTGATCTCGGGCTCGCCGTCCTTGATGTTGGTGCACACGGTGCACTGGAGGGTGTGGGGTATCTTCTGTTGGTCGCTCTTCGGCTTCTCCGACCACTCCAGCACTCCCGTCCAGATCTTCTCCCTCAGGGAGGCCTGCTCCTGCTGCGGATTCGCCTGCTGTTGCTGCTGCTGCTGCTGGGGATTGCCTTGCTGCTGGGCATTCGCCTGCTGCTGTCCCACTTGCTGCTGCTGCTGCTGCTGCTGGGGATTGGGCATGTTGGATACTGCATTGGATACCGGCATCATGTTGTTGCCGGCATTGGGATTGCCCTGCTGCTGTTGCTGCTGCTGCTGTTGGGCCAGTTGCTGTTGTTGCTGTTGCTGCTGCAGCTGCTGATGATTGAGCATCTGCTGCTGGTTGAGCATCTGCATTCTTTGCTGTTGCTGCTGCTGCGCCTGCGCCTGTTGCTGCTGCTGCAGCGAGCTGACCGTCTGGTTGGGCGGCGGCGCCGTAATGCGCGAGATCAGCGCCGAGTTGGGATTCTGTTGCTGCTGCAGCTGCATGCCACCGCCTTGACCCTGGACGCCGCCCACGTTGCCAGCGCCCTGCATGAAGGGCGGTCGCGCCTGTCCCGGCTGGTTGGGATACATCCATCGATTTTGTCCCGGGCCCACGTTCGGCTGGAAGTTTCCCATTTGATTGGGCACAAACTGATTCTGCTGCTGCTGCTGCTGCTGCTGCATGAGCTGCTGCTGCTGCTGGGGATTGAGGAGTCCCGCCTGGGGATTGGGACCCGGCTGCTGCTGCTGCATCGAGTTCATGTTCATCACTTGCTGCTGCTGCTGCTGCGGATTACCCTGCTGCTGCTGCTGCTGGACGGGCGTTGTGTCCATGGGAATACCCGGACCCGCCTGTTGCTGACCCGCTGGGTTCTGTTGTTGCTGCTGCTGCTGTTGCTGCTGCACTGCAGCCTGGCCAGTATTGGGGGCTGCCATTTGGGCCGCCATGCTATTGGGACTCGGAGCCCGCTCCTTGAGACTGTAGCCCTTGAGCAGCACTAAATGCCGAATGTTCTTGGCGTAGTTCTTGCTGGTTATCGGCTGATCGCCATCGGCCTTCATGAAGAGCTTGAAGAGCACCGGCATCTTGCGCGGCGCAATGATCGAGAGATTGATCTTGCGCTCGTTGAAGAGCGCCGCCAGCTGCTCGCAGGACTTGCCGGGATATTTCCACGATTCGGTCGTGGGCATCTGGTACGGCGGACTGTTGCAGATGAGGATGCAGTGCCGCTGGACGCTGGTCTGGTCCAGCATCTGGCGGCGCTCGCCGATGTCATCGAAGCAGCCGTGCGCCGCCGCAAAGCCCTCGGCCATGTGGGCACACGACTCCATGCCGCCGCCCACCAGCGGCAGCCGTTCGATCGTCTCCATCACCTTCAGGGGCTGCAGGAAGGGGCCGTAGGTGGTGCACACAGGCTCCAGCAGATTGGCGGCCGTCCGGTAGACAACGATTCCGTACAAAGTGGCGAAACGCTCAGCAATCAGATACTCGCGCTCGTCAATGGAGCCAGTGGTGAAGTGCTCCAAAGTGGGCAGGATATAGTTGGCCTTCAGCTCGTTGATGTAGGCGCCGTTGATGGCGCTGCCCTCGATGACGAAGACCACGTCGGCCAGGGGCATCTGGTCCACCTCCATGATGCGACTGAGCTGCGATTGTTGCGCTAAATGCGAAGACTTGTTGCCAGGAAAAGCGAATCTTTTCTGGTTTTCGTTTTCAGCGCTCTTCCTCTTTCTCCTTCCTCTTCCTCTTCGCCTGTTTTGTTATTGCTATCGCAGTGGCCCTATCGATAGTCCGATGTCATCGATAGAGTGCGCATTGCAACCCTGCCCTCGCTCTCACTTCTTCTTCTGCGTTTGTGTTTGTCAAAACAAAATTAAATAAAATCTCGCCTAATTCGGCCGCTACGCGAAATTGTTACCGAAATTCGAGATATTTGTGTGTTCGTCTGCCAGCGTCGGCCCCCGCGCTCCTGTGTACACGTCCCTATGTGTAAGGTTTCCCCTTGAATGCCGCCCAACCGCCGCGGAGCGTTGCGCGTCTGAGGACCAAATATAAAAAAAGTTAACATGCTTCGCCCGAGGCACTTGTGACTGCCGAAATCTCAACTTAAAGCGCGCTGCCATGCTGCAGTACAAGAGTGCCGCCGGAGCGGCCACCACCAGTGCGCCCCAGGCCACGCCCGCAGCAACGAACGTTTCCGGCAAGGCGGCGGCGCCCTCGAATGCAGCAGCGTCCAATGTGGTCGCCCAAGCCCACCAGGCGAGTGCTCCCGGAGGAGCGGCCACCATGCAGCAGATCATTAACATCCACCAGATGCCACATCAGTTCGCCGGCGGAGCACTGGCCGGCGGAGGTGGCGGCCAGGCCGGTGGAATGCCGCAGAACATGTTCCAGATCGTCCAGCCGATGCCCATGCAAACGGTGAACATCGATGGCCAGGAGGCCATCTTCATACCCAACCTGAACGCCCAGCTGGCCACGGCGCAGGCGGTGAACATCAATGGCCAGCAGGCCTTCATCACCCCCAGCGGCCAGATACTGCGCGCTCCCCAGATGGCTGCCGCCAATCCGGGGGCGTCCAACTGCATCCAGCTGCAGCAGCTCAACGGCCTGGGGCAGGAGCAGACGCAGCTGATCAGCATACCGGGCACGAATATACAGATTCCCGTCACCAATCTCATCCAGCAGCAGCAGCAGCAACAGCAGGTAGTCCAGCAGCAGACACAGGCGGCGGCGGCGGCGGCGGCGACTGCCTCTGCAGCTGGAGCAGCGGGCGCCGGAGGGGCCAATGCCGCGGCAGCTGGCCAGCTGCCTGGAAGCATCACCATTCCAGGCACGAATCTGCAAATACCAACGTCGGTGGCAGCGGCTAACGGTCTGCTAGGCAACATCTCCAATCTGCTGGGCGGCGGCGGGCAGTCCATCAAGCTGGAGAATGGCCAACTGCAGCTGCGTCCGCAACTGGTGCAGTTTCCGGCGCAGGCCATGCCCCAGCAGCAGCAGACGGTGGCGGTGCAGATACCCGTCCAAACTGCCAACGGACAGACCATGTACCAAACGGTGCACGTGCCCGTCCAGTCGGCCGCGACAGCGGCGGGAGGCGGGGGACTGCAAAGCCTGATGCAGGCACAATCCCTGCAGATGCCCGCAGCCTCCCAGATGCAGATCATACCGCAGTTTGCCCAGATCGCCCAGATTGTGACGCCCAACGGGCAGATCCAGCAAGTGCAGCTGGCCATGCCATACCCTCAACTGCCGCCCAACGCCAATATCATACATATCCAGAATCCCCACCAGCAGCAGCAGCAGCAACAAGTCCAGCAGCAGCAGCAGGCGCAGCAACAGCAGCAGCAGGCGCAGCAGCAGCAGCAGCAGGCCCAGCAACAGGCTCAGCAGCAGCAGCAGCAACAACAACAGGTCCAGGCGCAGCACCAGCAACTCCTGCAGGCCATCAATGAAGCCTCGGCGGGAGGTCAACTGCCTGCCAATCAACCCATCACCATCACCAATGCCCAGGGCCAGCAACTGACCGTGATTCCCGCCCAGCTTCGCCAGGCAACGCAGTCAGCTCCGACGCCCTCTCCCGCTGGCGTAGCCACGCAGATGCAGCTGCCAAATCTGCAGGCGCTGCCCATCCAGAACATCCCCGAACTGGGCCAGGTGCAGATCATTCAGGCGAATCAACTGCCGCCAAATCTGCCGGCCAACTTCCAGCAGGTGCTCACCCAGCTGCCCATGGCCCAGGCTCAGGTGCAGGTGCAAAGCCACGTGCAGAACGCCCTGCATGGGCAGGGTCCGGCGCAGGTGCAGGTGCTGCCCAAGCAGGAGCCGCAGAGTCCCACGCAAATGATAACCAGCATAAAGCAGGAGCCGCCGGACACCTTTGGACCCACCACCTCCAGCACCACGCCCACGGCCACAGTCAATCGACCGTCAGCCGCTTCCACGCCAAACAACAACAGCCACAGCAACACCACCTCCTCACCGCAACAGATCAAGTTCCTTCACGCGGAGGGCAATACCCTGTCCAACTTGAGCATACCAGCCTCCATTCAGATCACAGCCTTGCCCCAGCCGCAGCCGCCGGCACCAGCTCCGCCGACGCCCGTCCCTGTGCCGTTGCCTGCGCGAAGCAAAGCCAGCCTTGTGAGCGCTCCCAGCTCGCAGATTTCCATAGCCCCGGTGTCGGGATGTGGCCAAGTAGTAACTGTGGCCACCCCAGCCAGGGCAACCAGCATACGAAGCACTAATAGCGGCGCAACAACGACGATAACAACGCCTGCCCAGAATCTGAATGCGGCGAGTGGAGGAGGAACACCAGCGGCCAGTGGAGAGCCCAAGCCCCGGCTGAAGCGAGTGGCCTGCACCTGCCCAAACTGCACCGATGGCGAGAAGCATTCGGACAAGAAGCGCCAGCACATCTGCCACATCCCTGGCTGCCAGAAGGTGTACGGCAAGACCTCACACTTGCGCGCCCATTTGCGCTGGCACACCGGCGAGCGACCGTTCGTCTGCTCTTGGGTTTTCTGCGGCAAGCGCTTCACCCGCTCCGATGAGCTGCAGCGCCACCGGCGGACGCACACGGGCGAGAAGCGGTTCCAGTGCCGCGAATGCAACAAGAAGTTCATGCGCAGCGATCACCTGTCCAAGCACATCAAGACGCACTTCAAGAGCCGCACCGGCGTCGAGCTAATCGAGCTGAGCATCAAGCAGGAGGGCAAGGGCTCCACTAACCCCAAGAGCATCAGCACGATGAGCGGCATTGTGACGATCGAGATACCAGGCGGAGGCGAAGGCGGAGGCAGTGGTGGAGCTGGCGCAACGGGCAGTGGAGCCTCCAGCGTGGCGGCCACGGTTGCGGGCTCAACTGTGACGCCTGGCGGGGCCACAATCGTTCAACTGCCAGCTGCGGAGGGCGGCGGCAGCGCCAGTTTTGGCGAGGATGAGGACGAGGAGGATGAGGAGATGACCGAGGAGGACGACGATGAGGAGCTAGACGAAGAGCTGGACGAGGACGAAGACCTCGAGGATCTCGAGGATGAGGAGGATGACGAGGAGGAGCCCGAGGCGGATAGCAGCGATGAGACAAAGATGACAATTGCCGTCAGCGAGCCGGGCGACAACTCGTCCAACTAGCATTCGGAGTCACTGTTCATGGAACAGTTCCTCTTTGATCACTTCCCATAGCACCCACCGCCACTGCCCCCCGGCCACGTCCTCGCACCGTGGGACCATGTTTAGAGCTAGTTTCTAACCTGTATAGATTGTACATAGCGTAATTATGTAAAAGCGAGCATTTCAAATGTTGTAACTCTAACTCTCCGTGTACAGTTCCGGCTGCGTATCGTCCTAGGACTAGTAGTTTGTACATAGTCTAAAATTGAGCCTCGTATTGCTAGGTCTAAGGTTTTATTATTATTAATTATCATTTCTTCTCCACACTGAGAGATGTTTTTAACGCAGATTTTATACATTTCCTCACATAACAAACGCACGATCAATAATAAACGAAAAACTTCAATTTTACAAAGTACGAATCAAAATCATCTTTCAGATGAATGGCTGGCTCTCCGGATCATCCTGGGTGGATGCGGCCACCACCTGGGTGCCAAAACATTCGTAGTCTTCGGGCTCAGTGTTTTGTGTATTCAAAATGCTCTCCAACGAGAGGCTTTCCGAGTTGATATCCTTTCCGACAGCCTGCCAATCAAAGGAATCCAATTGCGTCTCTGCCACGCCATCGGGCTGCTTGTCGTTGCCAGCCTCTTCTGCTGATTCCTCCGCTTCATCCTGGTCGCCAATGCCCCACAGGTTGGGCTCACTGTCCACGGGTGGCTGGGCAGGCGGGGGTTGAACGACTGCCTGGAGATATTCATCCATGGTACTCTCATCCGATTGGGACTGTGGTTGGGATTCCAAAGTAGCTGGAGGTGGTTCTTGTTGTTGAGACTGCATCGATTCAGCGCCATGCTCCTGGTCACTGGATTTGGCCGCCTTTGCCCGCTGGCGATGCCAACGATCCAGCCGCAAATTGTTGTCCTTCTTAGTCTGGCAGGCGGCCAGGACCTTGTACTTCTCCCTCTCCAGCTCCGAATACGGCTCGACAAACCTTCTGCGCTCCGCCTTCACGAGCATTCTGTTCACCCAACTCTCCGACTTGTTCTGCAGCCGCTTGCTCTTGTCAAGCCGCCTCTTGGCGTCCCACACGGAATTCAGTATGTGCATCTTCACCCGGACCTTGGTGCGCTCGCACAGCTCCCGCACCTCCGCTGGTGTGTATTCGCGCAACATGTCCTCGGTTGTGATTCTCTGTGGATAAATCAGTCGAAACAGGAATCCTTTTGTTGGCAAAGGCCCAGTTCTCTTACCGTCTTGTTGTACATCTCCATCACCGCCTCCCTGTCGGAGTCGTCGGTAGCAGACAACACCATCTCCTCCTCATCGCTCTGGAACTTGACAAGGTGCTGCGACAGCGCCGTTCTGGACATTTTCTTCATGTGGATAATTAAACAACTAGCAATTGGGCATTTTTCTCTATGACAGGTCTCGTTTTCGCGGCCAAGCGATCTGTCGATAGGTCGTAGTTATCGATGGGGCGCCAGAGTTGCCGTTCTGTCCAAGAAAAAGCTAAAAATAGCCAAAAATAGCTAAATTCTGCTCAGCTATTTTTAGCTATTTTCTAGCTTTTTTCCATCATGTTTTCTGGCTATTTTTGGCGGCTTTTATGGTCGAAAATAGCTATAAAATAGCTAAATATAGCTAGACACTTTTAGCTATTTTATAGCTATTTTGACCATGTTTTCTAGCTATTTTTGGCGACTTTCATGCTAGAAAATAGCCAGAAAATAGCTAAAAAATATCTATCGCGATGAGTTGGCAGCACTGCCAGCCGATGTCGGCGAGTGGACACTCCCGCGTATGCAGAACAAGCGCACAAAGAGAAATGGAAAACGAAGGAAAGCGGAGAACGAGAGTTTACACATAGCAGCAGCAGCGGAGCACAAGTTCGCAAAACCACCGAAAATTGAACAAATAGATCGCGGTCGAGGCAAAGTGAACACCACGAAGAGCGTTGTCGAAAAGAGTGGCTGGCAAAGCAAACAGTACGGAATCTCTACGTGTTTTTATCTCAACCCTGCTCCTCTGTGACCGTCTGTGTGTGCCTGTGTGCGTGTGCGAGTGTGTGTATGTGTAGGGCGCTTGTTTTGTTTTGACTAAAAGCACATTCAGTTGATGTACACACACGGATTCCTGGCAATATATTTCAAGTAGAATATAGAGAATAACCAAATAAGCAACGGTTGTCGGCACCATGTATACAAAAACAAGAAACAACGATGAAAACGAGTCGCGCGATAAATAAATGGAAAGCGGAGCGGAGTGGCGCAGCAGAAGAAAGAGCGCCCCAAAACGAGTAGGGGAATAGCAGCAGAATCGTCGCTTCTGTTTCGACAAACGGACACAGAAAAACAAAAGGGGGCACAAAAATCAAAACGGCGTTAGAAAATCCGAAAAAATTTGCAGTGTGTCGGACAGTCGGCTTCACTCCATCTCAAAAACGCATTGGTCAATAGCGAATGCGGATTACCTTTATTTTCTCGAAATTATTGAGTAATTTGCGTGCAGATTGCGGAGAGAGAAGCCGAGCGATTTTGAAGGAGGAGAGGCGGCAAGTAAATTTAAATCCGAGTGCGGTGACTTCCTGCGAAAGGTGAACTGAGCCGATCGGGTTGAGCTCAGCCAGGTAATACCAGGTAATACCAGGTGCTGCCCCAGGAGTCCAACCGAATGCCCAATATGCGACGTCCGCCAACGCATTTGCTGCTCTTCTTCTTGTCCTTTGCCCACCCACGCCATTCGCCAATCGCTCTCCTTTTCTAACTGTATCGGACTCTGTGTGTGTGCGTCAGTTTTCTCTTTTCGCGTGTGTGTGTGTATATATGTGTGCTTGCACTTTGCGCGCGCTTGCAAAAAGCCCTTTTCGGTTGCATTTAACCCTTCAAAGGAAATATTATTATTTTTATCAATTTATTGGTTTTTCTTAAAATTACTTTATAAAATGCATTGTTCAATCTTGCCTTTATTTGTTACTGATAATAAATAAAACTCATTCGATTTAAATGTGAATATTAAATATTATTTCCATTGAAGGGTTAATTATGATTTATGTTTTACGACCTTTGACCCAAAAACCAACCCTCATCCACGTTTGTTTACTAATATGAATAATAATAATTGAAACCACTTTATTAATATTTTGCAGAGACGCTTATCATCAGGCGGTTATTATGAAAGGTTATGATTTGATTCCAATTCTCCTAACTATATATACTTACCTAAACAAGAGCTAAAAACAAAGCGAGGTTTTGTCTCCTAACATGAGCCCTAACTTCCTTGAAACAAAAACAAAAATCCAGCTTTTAGCCCAGTCATCTTTCTCTCCCTCTCTCAATAAGCAGAGTCCCACTAATAGAGCTCTTTGAATATATATCCTGATACAGGCAATCACTATAAAATGTCTCGTAACAAAGACAAATACGACAGCGCCAATCGGAGGCAGCAGATCTTTCTGTCGCAGGAGGACATAGCCGCCGGCAAGAAGACGAATTGGAGCGGTCTGGAGATTACGGGTGAGTGCAAACGCCTTGAAAACCAAGATCCTTGGCTAATCTCTAATCTTTCTCTCTCTTTTATCTGTGGTCCAGGCTGCGTGCGGAACATCAGTCCATCGTTGTGGGAGTTTGAGCACCTGACCGCCCTTTATCTGAACGACAACCAGCTGTTGCGATTGCCCGCCGACGTTGGAATGCTCATCAGCCTAAGGACCTTGGATCTGTCCGGCAATAAGCTGAGGAGTCTTCCCGCCGAGCTCGGCGAGCTCATCCAGCTGCGGTGAGTGCAGGCTGCAGGTTGAGGGATTGCGTCTATTCAGGGTTTAGACAATTCAAACTCAAAGCTGTGTCTTGGGGACATTTCCTGATGTACTGTTTTATAAATAGAGGTACTGTTTGCAAAACATTACTTTATATCAGCCCAAGTGTCTAGACGTAACCTCCCTAATCACCACTGCAGATCTCGGGCGATCAGTTCACACTCACCCCCCAACTCCAACTTCAACTTCACCTCCAACTCTCCGTCTTCTCCTTTTTTAGGGAACTGCTGCTGAACAACAACTTTCTGCGCGTGCTGCCTTACGAGATCGGCAAGCTGTTCCACCTCGTCATACTGGGCCTCATGGGCAATCCGCTGCAAAAGGAGTTCATGAACATCTACAACGAGCCGAATGGCACGCAGAAACTGCTCACTTACATGCTGGACAACTTGTCATGTGAGTACCCCCCGCCAATATCTTTTGCCTGCGCCTGAGCATCTTTTGATCACCAGGTGTATGTGCGTGTGCGTGTGCGTGTGCGTGTATGTGTGGGGGTAAAAAGGAAAGCACGCGAAAAAGGCTTCCGAAAAGAGAAAGTTGACGTTGGATCTTCGGGTGCACTCGGGCGCGTTAACTATGCGATGGGTCTTGGTGGGTACACAATGCTCCAGCTTGGTTTCCTTGATTACTTGGAACCCTATCGGAATTGCGAGTAGTTAACTTTGACGTTCCCTTGAATTCAAAATACCCCACACAGTAGGCCAAGATATTAACATCATTTTAGAGTTGCCAAACATAAATGGAATTAAAGTTACTCAATTTTCTCTGGGATATACAATAAACTTTGTGTTCTCCGTTTCTCAAATTATGATATTAATAGTTAACTAACTAAGAAACAAATGCAAAATTACCAACAATTCTCTGTAAATAATCTTAATTTTGAATATTCGAGACGCTTCACAGGTTTTACAAAAATAGTGTGGGCTACGGGAATAAACAGGTGACAAATTGAAGAAGGAATGAATGAATGAACTGCTCTTAAACTTATAAACTAAACGTATTTAGAGTTCAATGTATTATTTAAGCTTAATTCCAGATCTGTGTCTTGTAGAAATTGGGTTTTATTAGGCCTTGAAAAGTATATTGATATTTGGAAAGCTATTTTTTCAGCAATATAACGGAAAATAGTTTTCGAATCGATGGCATTTTGTGCGTTATGTTATCATAATTATTTTGTCCAAAGCACACTGATAGAGGAGTGCAAACTTCGGGATACCAACATTAAAGTTGTTGCAGGACTGCACCAGAAATTCCCAAGTACGAATTCAGCGAAAAACTGCTATATAACCATGCAAAGTGTTGAGGTTCCGATGAGTCAGCAAAATAATTACTGATGAGGTTGTTTTTGTTTTTAACTACATAAAATCCAAATGAAATGCTGCAATTAACCCAGAACGAATTTTCAATTAGAAGATAATGAATGGGTTGAGCTTATTTTTCTGTGATTTTCTCTTAGAATATGTCTTTCATTTGCTTGTGCGACCCTAAGAAAACCCGTTAATGCAGATATTGGCATTTTTTGTAGTTAGTTATTCAGTGTTTAGGCTGTGATTAAAAGAGTTAATGGTGTTTCCCAGGCTTATCCAGCCTAAAAACCAGTTGCGGCAGAGACATAATTAAAGTTCAACCTCACGGCTGCCGATTAATGCCAAAAAAAACATAATGTGCAGAGGCAACAATTAAAAATATTTAATTGAATGCAACAATTGCAATTACAACAATTGGCAGTGGCGACCAAAAGAACGGCACGACCTCGACATGCAAAGACCCGCTCTTGCTCTTGCTCTTGCTCTCAGCTCTCAGCGTGGAGAGCGAGCGAATGAGAGGCAGAGCCAGAGAGGAGGGAGAGAGCCGGCTTAGCTTTCGTGAGCGAGCATAACGGCTTTTACTGTTAGCCGGGCCAAGCTGTCGATCGCAGCAGCAGCTGACTTCAGTCTGCCGCTCGCTTGGCTTCAAGGCGGACGCACTAGCTCCTCAGCTCTGCTCTGCTCTCTGCGCCGCTTTCCAAGCCACCACGCAAACCCGTTCGCGACCGTCGCTCTCGATTCGGACTCGGATTCGGATTCGGATTCGGATTCCCCGTTCGCGCATGCGCCGCCACCTCTGAGTGCTCGGAGTGCTGCAGAGTGTGTTGTTTCGTAACTCGTGTCCCAGTTTCGCTTTGGCGTTCGCTTTTCATTTCGTTGCGCGGCTGGCTCGCTTGTTGGCCAACCGAAATGCACCATTGAGCCAAGTAGCCAAGTAGCCAAGTAGCCAAGTAGCCAAGTTGCCAAAGCCCAAAGCCCAAAGCCCACAAAGCCAACCCAATTAAGCGGCCAAGTGATGTGCAATCGACTCGACAATCCGCCGACAGGATTCAGTTTGGGATTAAGACAACAGCAGCCACCGGCCGGAGCATGAGATCGCATGTGGCCGTTTACAGGGCACCAGACACTGCAGCGCCGCCACCACTACCACCATCATCCAACTACGCTCAGCTGCGATACCACCATCACCACCAGCCGCCGCCGCAGCAGCAGCAGCAGCAGCAGCATCATCCGCTGAGCCACTGGCCAGGAGCCCAGCCAGCAGCAGCCCCACCGCCGCCTCCTCCGCAAGCTCCGGCCTACAGACTACACCATGGTCACCCGCCGCCCAACTGGACATCTGCTCCTGCGGCAGCATCGGCCACGGCCCAGCCAGGTGGCTACGGCGGCGTGGTCAACCAGCAACGGATCAATGAGTGCGCCGGCATACCGCTCATCTCGAATGCCTCCACTCACCTATCGCCCGCCCAGCGCCAGCGACTGCTGAGGAAATCCGTGCCCAAGTCGCCGCCAGCGTGGCCACCGGGCGGAGCCTCCATGTCCCAGCTGGCGGTGCATGCCCAGGGAATGCCCCTGCTGCAGCAGAATGGCAAGCAGCATCAGCACATCCAGCAGCAGCAGCAGCAGCAGCACCATCACCACCATCATTCGCATCACCCGCATCCCGGGCCGCCCAACTGGAGTGGCTATCAGGCGATGAGCAGTCCCAGCTTCAAGCTAGCGGACAAATCCCGAGCTCTGCGCTATCAGAACTCTGCACCGCCGGTGCTCAGCAGCACCAGCAGCAGCCAGGAGAAGCCACCAAACAGTGGTGGTGCCAGCTGCCAGGATCAGGCCAATTCACCGCCAGAGACCTGCTTGCCGCGGATTATCAAGCCCCGAAAGCGTCGCAAGAAGGATCGGAAGCCGGGCAGCGGATTGCTGCTCAAGATGGAGTCGGATATGCAGCCCAAAATGACCAACCAAGGCGAGGGCTACCCGGCTGGAGGGGGAGGATCAGGAGGATCCTATCACCTGCCGCCTGGGTTAATGCAGCACGATCACACGCACGGCGTTTGCTTCTGCCGCGAATGCGATCCGCTGCGTTCCCTGTGGGATTACCCGCTGCGGCGCTCGCTCTCCGATGCCTCGTCCAGCGAACAGGGAGGCGGCAGCAGCAAGGAGTCCTCCACCTCCACCTCCTCGACCTCGTCCACGCACAGCTCGGACAGTTCCTGCGATAGCTCCATCTGCAGCCAGAGCCTGCCCATTTCGTCCACGTCGGCCTTGCAGGAGGAGACCACGGAGGAGTTTGCACCCATCACCGGCGATAGCAGTCGGGCGGATATAGTGGGCGTGATCGGATCCCAGCGGAGCCACCCGAATGCGGTGACCACGCCCTCGCAGTGCCTGAGCGATGATTCCGGCTACGGCGACATCCTGAGTGGGATTAACATAGCCAACGATCTGTTCGGCAATTGCTTCAGAGGCGGAAAACTGGGCACCGCCTCCTCCTGTTCCTCCTCGATTTCCGCCCAGGCGGAGACGCTGCTGGACGAGAGTCTCAATGAGATATCGCGCAAGCTGATCGAGACCTGCAATGCGGCCGATCAGGCGGTGCTGGGATCTGGCTCGGTCTCGGTCTCGGTCTCGGGATCGGGATCGGGAGCAGCCAGCGACAGCGGCTTGGATAGCGCTGGCAGCCACAGCTGCGAATCGGGCCTCGTCTTTAACTTTGAGCATTTGAATCTGACGGATGTGACGCCCACAGCCTTGGATTTTCTGGTGGATTGCAACAACAATAACAGCGGCAGCAAGAGCTGCAGCTCCGGCCTGGGCTTGGTGTGGCGCGGAGGAAGGCATCCAAATGCAAGTGGAGGTGGTGGAGGTGGCAGCCACGATGACAGCCAAGTGGCAGCTGCCAAACTGGGCCCAGACAGCCGGGCCACACCCGCCAGGCTGATACTGGGCACGGTGGGTAAGCTGAAGCCAGCGTTTTCCACCATCTCGTGACGACGACGACGACTACGACGACAATGGAAAATCAAATCAAAATCGAAGGCAAGAAAGAACGCGTGGGCGGATTTTGATTGGGAAATTTGAATCTGGCAGAAAGCACTACCAATAACCAAACCCAGGCCCAAGTTGCGTAATCCCAAGCGAAGCGAGTGAAGAAAGAAGAAACCCCATTAAATGGGGGTACAAAGCACATGTGAGACGATCATCACATCATCATCATCATCACCGAACAGCGATCAACGATCATCGGAGCGAAAGACAAAAGGCCAACGAGTTGACCAAATGGGCCCAGGCAGGCGGGCATGGATCCCAACTAAATGGGAGACTTATGAAGACAGGCCGGGACCGAAGACTGAAGACCTGGGGACTGTGGACTGTGGACTGTGGAAACCTTGTACATACCACATCCACACTCCGACTCCGATTCCGTCTACGAATCCCACTTCCACTTCCACTTCAACTTTCACTTTCACTGCGAGAGGCAGCAGCAGCGGCGGCGTCGTTTTGTATTTCTGTATTTTTAAGACACATATCTTTTCTTTTCCTTTTCTTTTTCTTTTTGCCAAAGACCACAACAGATGCGGGTGGGGGTTGCGGGGGAAGAGTCGAGCACCCGACTCTTATGCAGATTTTGTGGCGCAAAAAGAAGAAGAAATTGTAGAAATCGTGTGGAGTTACCATACACCATGCGAACCTTACACCCATATCTGTAACTATCCACCCTACACATACATTTAATTGCCGTTGTTATTTGTGCATTAACGTAATCTCTCCCATAGGGCCAGGAAAGGAATGGAAAGAAAGAAATCTATCTAGGGGACGGACCCATGTGTTAACTTGTATCTTTCGAGTTTAAGCAACGTTCCTACATGTGTTAGTTAGTTGTGTGTATTTTTATATAGTTTTTGGGTTCTATTTAAAGTTATCTTGTTTAGTCGGTTTGGTTTTTTACTTAGTCTGTAACTACTGCAACTGCAAAGCGCTACAACGTGAACTTTTATAGTTAGTAAGTTTGGCTAGGGCCTAGGATAACCTTAGGAACCCATAGAAAGGATCTCTGGTGGTTTTATTCGAGTCTTAAATGTCTGTTACGAACTTTTGAAACATTGCAATGCGTTTCAGAACGGAATTCCCTTGATTCCCGACCTAAAATCAAATTCAAACCTAAGTAAACTCAAAAATCAATTAATAAGCTCTTTATAGATGTTAACTGCAACATTTAAAGTGTAAAAGACTAATTCCCTTTTGTTTTTGAAACGCATTGCAGCAGAGAACTGAAAACTCATTCGTTTCCCTTAGGTATTCATACATTTATAGTTTATAGTAAGAGTTAGGCATTGGGTTTATCTCTATCGTGTTATGTTTTCGAATTAAGACACTCATTCGAGGCCCCCAAAAACAACCGAAAGAAGGCGAGGATGAGGGAAGATCTGGTGCACAAATTAATTCCAACTGAGATGATCGCCAAGCATAAAATCTAAATCTGAAAATCGAGAGCAGCCCTAGTTACCTGCTTGCAGAGTTGGCGAGTAAAAGTTTTCGCCTTTATTTTTTTTTCTTTTCTTTTTTAATTAAAAGAAACTCACGAACAACGCGCGCGCGCACAGAAATTGCTTGAAGTTTTCCGCTCTGCTCGACTCTGGTACGGGCTCGACTTGGCTTGGCTGGAATCGTGTGTTGGTTGAAGAGTCTCGGTCTCAGCATCTCAGCATTCAGCATTTTCTGCCATGGCTGCTGGTGGAAAATGTCACAGATTTTCCATTGGCAGCAGGTTCCGGCAGTGAGGCAGGCAGGCAGGCAGGCAGTTTGTGTTACCATTCCCCAGATAGAAATTACCACTCGAAGCTAATTTATTTAATTAATATATATTTTCACTAGTTCGTATTGTGTGCTCTCTCTCTATCCCTCTCTGTATAGTGTAAGCATATCGTTTTTGCACAAATAACAATAAATATAGTCTTTAAAGTACCCCCAACTCATCGTTTGTAACCCACACACACACACAATATGGCCAACTTATTTATTTTGATTAAGCCCGAACGAGAACTCAATAAAAAGTGTAAACAAAAATGTCAAACAAAAAGAACTTGATTGCTGTTTTGATAGCCCCGAAAAAGAGAACCACATAGTACACACATGGATGGGTGTTGTTGAAAAGGCCATCGCCATCTGGGCATCTTCTAATGAGGCACGTTTGAGCCGACTTGTGAGCCGGAAAAGCAAACAGAACGCGATCGTAGGCCCAAAAGCACTCGGAACCGAACCCCTCGAGTCCCTTTGGATGCACCACTCGAAAACTGAACTTTCCAAACATTAGCCGGGGCTGCACAGAGATTTCAAACAGCAAAAGCCGAGTGGGAACCTCGGCTGGCTGGCTGGCTGGCTGGCTGGCCACCTTTCACCTGGATGAATCTTCTGGCGGGTTGCTTCTAGTTTGCCGGCTTTCGCAAAAAGATTAACCGCTGTCATAACCGTAACCGGCAAATTAATTTCTGGGCATTTTGTGCCCGTCATTAGGCTAATTAATGTCTCCATTTTAGGGCCTCATTTTGACGTTGGAGCTGGAGCTCAGAAGTCCGACTGGAGGTCTAATTGCTTGTTATAAGTTTGCTTCTCTAAAGACGCCCGTTTTCCAGCTCGATTTCAGCTCTGTGCTTCTGTGCTCTTCTTTCCCAACAACGGAGGTCCGAACTCGGACTACTCCGGACCCGGACAACGGACGAGAGAGGAGCGTTCGACGTTGAGTGGGTCAGTGGACAATTGGGTCATTTGCAACACTGTTTGCGCCATCAGCTAGCACCACCGGGGAGCAACAACTACAACAACGGTGGCTAATGTGTTTTGGCTACGTCAATAAATGCGTCGCGCTGTTGTTGTTCTCGCTGCCTCGTTGTTGCTGCAGCCATAGACCATAGATATTGCCGCTGGCCAACGAAGCGGGCCATCTTTCTTAGCGTCTCCGTCTTCCAACATGCCAGTTTTTCTTTCTTTTTTTTCCTCTCTTTTCCTTCTAGCGTCTGAAATTTAATTGTTTTTCCTCACCTTCCCTCGCTGTTTTGTGGGTATTCCAAATTTGTCGTTCTATTTGCGGCGGTTTCGCTTAGAAAATTATATTCAACTCAAGTTTACCTTAAGTATGTATTTTATTTCAGGATTCTTAATAGATTTTGTAGTGGGAAATTTTTCCATAAAGAGGGATTTTCTCTGAGATTTAGCCTCTGTAAATGGATATTAAATATGTATATTCTAAAAATCAAAATATAGATATAAAATAAATATTTTGGTTTGGAAGTTTCCTAAAATTTAAGTATGTTTAGATGATAAAGAAGGGAGTTTTTAGGGAATAAAGATGTAACCTTTTATCTGTCTCGCTTGCACTTATTTTAAATGGTTTGAGTCCCGCTAATTGTAGGTTCGAGCCTTGACTGGGGCGTTCAAAAAGATTTTATTTTTTAGATAAACGGATTATTAATTTTAGAAGAGAGCTTTTGGCAGATGAAGTAGGGCTGTAGAGTCCTTAGTATCGAGTAGATTTATTACTTAATAAAATCTAGTATTAAAATATAAGATGTACCGATAAATATCGGTTAGAGTATTCATTGGCCTACAAAAGGATTGCAATCGAACTTTTTGCCGGGTTACTACTTCTTCTGTTTGCTACTTTTGCGATTTTTCAGTTCGTCTCGCTGTTTTTTTTCCTCTCCATTTCCACATTGTCCCCTTTTTCCCTAACGAATTGCGTCTTGCTGCTTTTTCAGTTGACTTTTCTTTGGCTAGAAATTAGCATTTCGCCATGAAATTGAAAGTTTCATTTTCCAATTAACTTGGCCAGTTCAGTGGGCCACACACACCATCCGGGGACCGGCAGTAGTTCATCATCATCGTCGTCGTCGTCGTCGGTCTGCGTTGCCCAAGTTCCTATCTCAACTTCCTCTGTACACAGACCCAAAAAAAAGCGGTTAATCCGAATAAAGGCCAAATGTCTACGAAAAAGGTTACGCAAAATGTCAAACAGTTAAGAATCCGACTTCCTAACGGCCACAAATGTCATTATTACATTTATTTTCCACTTTTAATGCTGTCTACTCGTTCGCTGGGTCGTCTTAGTCGTTGCTTTTTTGTTGGTCGCGTTGTTGCTTTTCTTTTCAGCCATTCTCGTGCTGACTGGCTTTTAGATTTTCACAGACAATCGCCGGGCTGCTACTTGTCTGGGCCATTAGCCGCAGTGTATCACACTATTCATGAGATGAAGGGCCTCCGACGTCGTCTCCCTCCGCCTTTTGAATAATTTGGTGGCATAAACATAAAATGGGAGTTCATGTTGAGCAATGTGTAAATTTGATTGTCTGTGAAGATAACAGATAAAGATACAGAAGAATTCATTAAATCGCTCGGGATTTCGGTCTGATTCTTTTGTCTGAATTATTTAGTTGATACAACAATGATTTGATGCTCCTATTAAGTAAACACCTTGACGATTTACGGGCCAAGTTCTAGAAAGGCATAACTCGCTTTGGTTATTTAACGCTCAGTTGAGGAAAAACTTAGTTAGGTCGGCATTGCAGAAGAACTGCAACACAACTTAATTAGGTTGATTATCGAGCTTGATTAGGTCACAAGTTACGAGGATGATCAGTCGGTCATTAGAACGAAAGAACAAGAGATCTTGCTATGCGTGGCCACAGCCTCAAATGACGAAATCATTCGCTGGACAGGAGGTGGGGTCTAATGTCGCCTGTGACGTAAACTTCTTTGGAAAGAAAGAAGCTGCGTTGGTGGACACTCGGACCCATAAATCAAGTGGACGGAGTGCAGCCTATAGGGCTGTGGCAGTGTTAACGCTTACGTCTTTCTGGCATTTGTGAGCGGCTTGTGCTGCAGCTGTAACCTATTATACCCTTTCAATGGGGGGTACTCGAGTTTCTGGTAAAAATTGGTAACTTGAAATTTCAGATAAAGAACCTACTTCTAAAAAAATAAGGAGTTCATCATAGATGGGCTCCACTTTTGAGAAGGGGAGCTAACTTGTACTAATAGGAATATGGGCACATAAAATAAAACCTAAGAGGAACACGTAAAATACATAGGAATTTACAGCAGAGATGGGCAACACTTTTGAGTGAGGGAGCCACCTTGTGCTAACAAAAAAATGGGCACACTAACAATATTTTTTTTTTCTTAGATACCTAGCACAAAATATTTTGTGTTGTTAGTATTATTTTGGGCACAATTGTACAATTAGTTTTATATATATATTTACAAGAGTATTCAGATTCTGGATTTTTAAAACCAACTTTAAATCATCTTGTAACTTCTTCTGCCTCTTTTTGTCCGCTCACGAAATGAGCACAACATGAATTAATTTTTTTTCTGTTTCTGTTTCTGGCTTTTTTCCGTTCGCCACTCCGCAGCAGAGAGTGCCCACCGTTGTTGTCTGTACAAATTTTGTGGCTCTATGTAGGTTTATAACTCGACTCGTCTGGGCTTTATTGTTATTGCCGCTTTTGCTGCCTGATGACGAAGTTTTTGTGTGTCTCCGTGCTGCATACGATGCTGCTGCTCAGGCTGCGGCTGCTGCTGCTGCTGCCCATTATTGTTGTAACTGTTACCTAATCGTTTAATTGGCTTAAGTCAGTTGATCTCTTTCCCTCCTCTCATCGACCCCTTTTTGTCAGTTTTTCGGCTTTTATTTAATTTAATTTTTATGACAACACTTTGTGCTTTGTAATGCATTTTAAACGCATCGCGGCGTCATTGATTCCCACAACGTTTGCCGATTTAGTGGAGCATGCCGAATTCATCAAAAGTGGAAAGAGGAAGTGAGGTGAAAATGTTCCAAGTCCGCGACCATACGGTTACCCTGTAAAACGATGGATATACTTTTTAGAAAACGGCATTACTATAAGGTCTAAATTTAATATCTAAGATCCATAATTAATTAAAAATAGGCTTTGATTTGTAGACAAATAAATCCAACCTAGATTTAATGTCAAAAAATTACAAAGATCTTATTAAAGACAAGCATTATTATTGGCTAAACAGCTGTTTCTGACATTATCAGTTTCATTATCAGTACCCAATTCCTGACAGACCTCAACACCACTATAGCTTTTTGAGAATTTTAGTGTAACTTTGCCAAGGGGCCCCTTGTGTGCTTTGGACTTTAATAGACTCTATAAAAAGCTTTATTACATATCTAAACTTTGTTCTTTTATAATTATTATTTTATTAATATAGAAAAGCAAGATAATTTCCTTAATTGATAGACCTGCTCGGTGTTAAAAGTAATTTAATTTAATGTTCAACATAAAGAGAAAGACTTTTCTAAATAAAAAATTTAACATTTTATATTTCCCAACTTAATCATTTCTCAAAACTCATTGAAGTTATCCCACAAACTTTAAATAAATTGGATGAATGATCAGATCACACCTAAAATTTTAAATACAACAAAGTGCGTATATCTTTCATCCTACTGACCCTTCTGGCCCAATATACCCGGCTTTCGCCTCCATTTAAAAGTATCGCTGAGGATGACAAAACGGCCGCAAACGGCCAAAAAAATATTAAAAAGCTGAAATGGTTTATTTATATAGCGAAACCGGTATTTATAACTGCAATTGGGAGTGAAGAAGCGGCGGACGCGATGTTGATGATGATGATATTAGTGCCAAAAATTATAATAGTGAGGGCACCACCAACAAAAACAGCTGACGATTTGGAGCTCCACCTCGTTTGTCCGCCTTTGTGAATGTTAACTGTTATTTCGGTTACGAAATGTGAACTTTTTTTTGGCTCTATACTCGTATTATTTTGTGCTTTGTCATGGCGTAGCTTTTTCCGTTTTTATTTTCGTTGCTTGTTGCTTGGCCGATTCGTTGGCTTCTTTTTTTTCGTTTTGTGTGCCTTTTGTGGAGTAATTCGCATAATTGGCCCATATTTCTTATAAATATGCAACAGAAATCGGAAATGTTTTCGTCTCGTCTCGGCTTTATTATTGTTTTAAATGCGGAAGTGAGCTTACAGCCTGTTTTCGTTTCGTTTTCGTTTCATTTTCGGTTTTTTCTTGGGCTGACTGGAGCTTATCAAGGTTGTTGTTGCGTAAAAGGAAGTGCAAATGGTTAGAAAGTTTTACGGCCAGGGAACTGCACTGGGGGAAAATCTCGAACCAAGTATTTCCGGCTCGAGTTACCTAAAAAACCCCCCTCGATTTCTTCTTAATTAAAGAACTTGCAAACTATTGCAAAAATGCACTCGCCAGTGTATCTGGTTTTAAGGTAAAAAGTTCACAAATGTATAATTTATTAGTTCCCCAAAAAGTGAAACTTAAATAATTCCAATTTCGCCAAAAAGTGATCGTTAAAAAAGAAGAAGAAAACATACAGACAGTTATAACCGAATATGTCCAATTGATAAAAGCGAAACTCAAGAGAAAACATCTGCTGGGCCTTTTTTTTGGCTGCTTAAGATTTTTGGCGAATATTATTATGATTATAAATTATAGGTAATATACTAATTTCACCTAAAATAGGGCTTTTCTCTTCTCTTCAAACTATCTATGCAGGGAATAATTGATTAAAATAAATCTTAACTTGCTCATTTAGAAAAGGGATTGAAATTAGGGAATTAGTTTCGCAAAAACTTACTTTTTGTTTAAAAATTGTTGACCTTTTTAAAGAAAACAAGTAAGAAAGCTACAGTCGACTGTGCTCGACTATGAGATACCCGGTACCTAAACGTTTGCGCTTCACACTAAAAGGCCATTAAAAATTGTACATACATTATAATAGTCTACTTCGATACTTCTTAAAATAAATCGCCTCTCGAATTAGCTCCCGACCTAAACAATATAATGTCATACTTAAATATGAATGATACATTTTATAGGAAAACATAAAAACCCGCTCGATCGGCGTCAAAAAATGAATTATGTTATTTTTTGTAATTTCTTGCTATATTCTTTTGTCATTTCTTCTGCAGCTGGCGCACGGCCAAGGCTCGAATGCGCCACCTGTCGGCTATAGCTTGCAACAGCAGTGCCTTAGGGCGGTGTGTTAAAATTCTAACCTTATTGCTAGTATCTCCCATGTTTATCATCCGATTTTACTGAAATTTTCAGGAAGCGTCCGCTCTATTTTATTCATTTTTTGTATTTAATAACTTTAACCCGAAAAAAACGAGTATAGCTTATTTAACGTTTTTTATGATTTTTGAGGGCGGAAGTGGGCGTGGCCAAATTTTAAAACAAACTTGATCTGCGTGCAACAGATTCCAATGTTGTCACCAAATTTGGTAACTCTAGCTCTTATAGTCTCTGAGATCTGTTGTTTCACACGGACAGACAGACGCACAGACGGACATGGCTAAATCGACTCGGCTGGTGACGCTGATCAAGAATATATATACGTTATAGGGTCGGAGATTTCTCCTTCTGCCTGTTACATACATTCTCGGTTGGCACTAACCCATAATACCCTTGTACCCTATGGGTACCGGGTATAAAAATTAAAGATATAAATTTAGGAATTAACTCTTTTGAGTTGAGTTTACCAACTCCCTGCGTCCACTTTATTCCCTTTGTGCGAGTGTGGAGGTTGGTGGCCTACCTGGATGATTTCTTTAGGGGCTGGACGTCCGTTGGTTGGCTGCTTGGTTGGATGGCCCATTACAGGCTGCGTCAATGTCAGCAGGCGGCAGGCAGTAGGCAGTAGGCAGTTGTCTCGTCGCCGCTTTCCATCTGCGGGAGAGAGAAAGTACCCAATGCGACGGCGACGGCAAAGCGAGTGCGCGCAAAGATTTAAAAGTGGATCAGCGAAAGAAAAATAAACGTAACCAAGCAGCGTGCGGCATTGTTGGACGATCGCGTGAGCTGCCCCTGCCGCCTCCTACGAAGATGCTGCCAATGCCTGCCTGCACCCGGAAAAAATGTAGCCAACATTAAGATTAGGGTTTCAGCATCGAAAAATATTTATTTTAGATTATTACAATTGTTCATAAAGCTCAAGGACAACAAGAATTTAAAATTGATGAATTGATTTATACAAACACCTTGGTGGTATCTCAGGAGAAATGGTTTTTTTTTAGTATTTGCTTTGATCTGAGATTTAATACAAGTGGTTTTCAATGCTCCTAGATATTATTTATCTGTAGCTGCTTGAATTTTTTAATTTGTTTAACCCTCCCAACGGCATCCCCCTACGTAAGAGGGTGATTTCAGTGATTTCTTTAATTAATTCAGAAAGTAATATACAAAACCATAGGCAATAAATGCATATGACTGAATATCTGAATTAAAGTGAAGAAGAATTTTAAAAACATCTATAAAACCGAGTTTTTTCTCCGTGCTTCCACTATAGCCCCGTGGAAAGAAAGCCCACGCCAGTGTCAGCGACTCCAACTCCGACTTCGACTGTCGATGGAGTTGGAGTTGCAGTGGTGGTACCCGTACCGGTGGCGCTGCGATGTTTGGTGCTCCGTCGATGGCGGAGCTACCTCGGCTGTTGCCACTCGTCATCCGCTCCTCGCCTGTGCATAATCACTGTGCGCGCACATTTTCAATTGATTTTCCATGTGACGCAGCACAATTGGAGTCTTTTGAATATATATGGCGCTCACGATCAGCCGGCTAAATCTGTGTGTGGAGCCACTGCAAGAAATGCATCGGCAAATGCTGTCCAACTGGTTTCCCACACGCAGACGGTCACATCCATCCATATACAGCATGGGTTCCACAGTTTCGGGAAAAAATATAGCGATTTTAAGGGGTTTTTCCTTGGGCAAAGACTTATCTTTAAGATTTGGTAAAATGTATTATTAAAATATTATTATAAATTAATTTTACCATGATGAAAAATATGAAACCAGTATTATAATAAAGATCGTTGAAAAAACGGATGTTAGGTGTAAAAGAAGACGGAAGAAAATTATTCTAAAATTTGGTTAAATTTTGGCACAGAACAAGCTAATCCTTCTATCGATGTTGCAAATAATAGAAATAAGGTATTGTCTTTATTTTGTGCTAATTCCTTGACCACATCTGTCTCGGATTGGCTGGTTTTTGTGTGTGTGCGTGTATGGAGTGCCTGAAGTGCACCTTAAATTGTCTTTCATTATTATGATTTTAATGTCAGATTGTCTTAAGTGGAAGCATCGCATCGACGATGGCAACGGCGACCAAAGTGGACTGACAGGCATTACCAGTCGTCGCGGCAGCAGCAGAAAACAGCAACTTGCAACTTGCGATTGCTGCTGAACGCCATTGAACATTGGCAGTCAATCGTGGTCGCTGTTGCTGTTGGTAAGAAAAAAACTGGTGCAAATGAAACAAGTTATCTAATTGCAGTGTGCTCGAAGAAGTGTGGCAAGTGGCGAGTTGACTTTTGTTTTCTATTCGGAGCAGGCCTCCACTCCACACCGCAAGCTCCTCCTCCTCGATCTTCAAGCATGTTGTGCATACGAAATTGTTGGCCAACACCAACTCACACACCAACTCACACACCAAACAGGCTCTCCTCTGCAGCGGCCTGGCCTCTTGGCGTTTTTAATCGCACCAAATTTCAATTTGAATTTCACTTTCTTTTTCGATACGCTCACTTGGGTTTTTGCCTTTCGAACTTTTGTTTGTTGTCTTTGGCTCTGCGAGTGTTTTTTTTTCTTTTCTTGAATGTATTTTTTGTTTTCTGCTATCGCTATTGTATTTCATTTCGTTTCTTTTTGTTTTCAAATGCAGTCAACAAGCAGCGACCATGAAAACTTTTGGATAGAAAGGGCTTTCTAGTGGCTCCCGAGGAGGGACGTTAAAAGGGGGGAAAGGGGTCTTAATCTGGCTATAATCTGGGGAGTGGGAGGGACATAGGCCGCGACACGACATGGCGTGACATCAGGAATATTGAACCATCATCCATTGGCAACAATGGCACAACTTTGAGTTAACCGTGTCAAGAGAGAGTAAACATAATTGATATGCATCCATTAGGCCATAAATAAACTTGATTGTGTGTCGGTGGAAATTTATGGCTGATTGAGATCGAGTGTAGTAGGATTAAGGCAAGGATCGGTGGCAATATAAAAGGTGCTTGGAGTAAAAGAGTAAATCACACAATTGTTCTGATTTTCTAGATATCCTAAAATGCTTTAAGGTAGCAAATCGGTCTAATAGATTACGTATTAATATTAAGTGTAAGTTGTTGCAGTCATTGCTCCTATAATTCCCAAGTACGAATTCAGCGACAAACTTCTATATATAACACCGCAAAGTGTTGATGGAATGATGGTGGCCTATTCTATTATATCGATTAGTACAAATCGAAACATTTACTAACTAGGGATAGTTTAAATATTATAACTATTTGATTTTTTTTTTAAGTACACCCAAAAAAAAACAAGAGTTTAACCTTTCTACGCGTTGTCTTAAAAGTATACTCAAGCAGTATAACGGGTTTAGTATAAATTTTATACTTCAAAATATCAAATATATACTACAAAGTATAATTTTTATACTCCAAAGTTTCAATTGTGTATTTTCGAGTATTATTTTTATACGAACCTACATCGAAAATTCGATAACATATCGTGTTAGCTGGAATTTAGTGCTTTTCTGTTTGTCGCGTTAGTGATTATTTTGAAGTCTTGGTGCAGATGAGTATAAAATATATACTTTTGTAGTATCAAATTAAGAGGCATTAAGAAATTGTTAATACTCAAGAGTTTAGAATTCATGTATCAATAGTATAGTTTCTATGATTTTTTTTTTTTAAGTAGTTAACTTTCCATTCCACTCCCATTGGACTAACCACAAGCTTCATAATCCATCTCGTCTCGTCACCTCCCCCGGCACTCTCAAAAGTAAAGGCACGCTTCGCTGGCTGAACAAATTTGTTTTAAAATTTCGTTGATCGCTTTGTTTTCCCAAAGTGTTTGAAGTGTGTGTCGTCTTTTGTTACACCTGTCCAATGGGGTAATCACTCACAAATTCGGTGAAATTATTTACCAGGCGGCAGCCCACTTTGCGGACGGGAGTTTCGATGCATGGGTGCGTGGGCGTACTCAATTGGGTAAAAGTTTCATAATTCACCATTACCTCTCTTAGCTTTGCCTCCGAACACTTTTAACCTGCGATTACAGTAGGCAACTACACATGAGGAAAACTGAGAATAAATAAAACCTTTTACAAGTTTTAAACTATCAGGGGGGCTTCAATATTGGCAATGGATTTGAAACCTTTCAAGAAGGTGTTCAAAAGTATGCAATTTCATTTTCAGAGTTAGTTTTATTCTTGGAGTTAAAGTTTTTAAACTAGAGTAGCTTTCGATGATTTTGTATGCAAAAATCGATTTTAAACCCATTGACATCGACGATTTTCCATCTCTAACAGGTCATCAAAGTGCATATGCTTTTGAGCTTTTTTAGACAAGTGTAGCAATGACATCCTCCACTGTCGCGAGGCACCAATTATGTATACCTGGAGAGAGGGGGTTGTTTGCCAACAATAGTTGGCATTGAGTTAGTTTTCGAAGTCTGTATATCTATTTTGTAATTCTCGCAGTTTAGTTAATCATTATCCCCACACACACATACACGTTACGTGGCTCTTTTTTCATCCTTTTACCGTTGTTTTGCACATTGCGGTGACTCAGTTTCGGTTGCGTTGCTGCGGTTTTTGTTGCGCCTGTGTCAATTAAATAACCATTTTGCATAATTAAAGAGCAACGAGAGAGTAAAAACGAATTGTACAATTAAAATGCAATCAAAGCTGTGTTAATGTAGTCATTAAAAAGGCTGTCAGCAAAAAAAAAAAAGCCAAATAAAAACGAAACAAAACAGCAACTACCGAAAAACAAAACAAGGCGCAGACAGCAGAAGCAACAACATCAACATCGACAACAACAACAAAATTATGAACAAAAATCACAAAATTTATTAAAAAGTGAAAGTTTTTAGTCGACGACGTTGCCCCGTCCGTCCGTTTGCACAAAATTACCAGAGGGAAAAAGAAATGCAAAAACAATCAACAAGTCTGCAAGGCAAAACAAAACAAATCAGCTAAAGCTCCACGGAGAGCGCTGCGTTGTGAGTGGAGAGGAGAGCCGAGCCAGCAGAGAGAGGACTAGCAGGCAGAGAGAGCGCAAAGAGAGCAAGCATAAAACTGAGAGTCCCTGTCCGGGCTCCGGAGAGTTCGCCAAAAAGAGCGAAAAGAGCTAAGATTGAAATTCACGCTGTGGCGCTTAGTCGCCTCTCTGCGGAAATATGTTGCTGTAAGCAGGCAGAGAAGCGCTACCAACACGGCTACCAACACGATGAACGGCGGGGGGGTGGCACGCAAGATCTTTCACCAGCACCAGCACCCGAACCCCCATCCCCACCCGCACCAGCTACAGTACCAGCGGCCGCACTTGTTGCCGCCGTTGCTCCCAAACCCGTACCTGCACTTACACCCGCAGTTCCTGCCCAATCTGAATCCGCGCCAGCAGCAGCAGTACTGTCGCACGTTCTACTCCCATGTGCCGCAGACGCAAGTCAACCACAGCCCCCCGGTACCCGCCCCCGTTTCCAATTGGAGGAGCCAGTGTGCCAGTAAGTGGTTAACTCGTCACCAGTGTTGGTAGGGTACTGTAACTAAGGTACCTAAGGTACAGGATACGTGATAGGTACACTTGGAATAATATAGGTGCAAGGTACAATATCTGTACAGAAGGGGTTGTCCTCATATTATTTACTGTTAATACTATAATTACTAAGTTTATCTATCGTAGAAGTACTGAAAATACCTAGGCTTTTGTACCCGCATACTCGACATCGCTGCACCTCTTTGGCGTATGCAAAGCCCGGAGCAGTACCTGACCGTTGGGGGCAGCACTGCTGTTGCTGTGGGGCAAGCCAAAGGCGGAAGCGATTTGATTGCTTGTGCATGTCACTTTCACCGCTTGCAATCTCTGCGTCAGCCAGCGGGGTGTAGGACGGGTGAATCAGGGGTAAAAGTGGTTGTGGGAGAACGTGGAGCCATCGCAGTGTGTCACTGGGCTATAGGAGACTTTGTGACTTTGTGTGTGCGGGTGCTAATTTCATAATCTCTCGCCTTCACTCGACCAACACTAACCGTGCATCCGTGACTTCTCTTCTCTTCTCTTTGCAGTTACCGTCAATCCACCGCCCCAGAGGCCCTGGCTGCCACTGGCCAAGCCCAACAAAACGCGACCAGCCTGTAAGTTGTAATTAAGTCTTAATGGCCCCCCTCAGCGAGCAACAAGAATTTTCTATTAGCAAGCCATTTGCAGTTGTGCCCCAGTTGGCTTGACAAGCTAATCCTATTTTACTTCCATCGATAAGTGATTTGGCAGATATATTTACCTGAGAGAGAGTTTTAGTTCATTTTGCATATGAATATAGAAGATTTATTTCATTAATAATGTTTTCTGTTATTTTTGCGTATTTACTTATGATTTATTTTCATAAATAGTGTTTTGTATAGCAATAAATGGTTTTCTTTCGGTTCTTTGCATTCGATTAAAATATGTGAAATCGGTATAATCGATCGAAGTAATCGATTAGACAGACTTTTAGTTACTTTTACTTATAAATTTGGAAGATTTATTTCATTAATAGTGTTTTCTGTCAAGATCTCAATCTTTATTTCTTTTAGCAATAAATGGTTTTCTTTCGGTTCTTTGCATTCGATTAAAATATGTGAAATCGGTATAATCGATCGAAGTAATCGATTAGACAGACTTTTAGTTACTTTTACTTATTAATTGAGAAGATTTATTTCATTAATAGTGTTTTCTGTCAAGATCTCTAAATTACCATTCTATAGTAACTTTGTCTTCGACTAATATATGTAAAATCGAAATAATCGATCGATAACATACTTTTTTAAATAAATATATTTTAAATTGGCAGTAAATAGACCTATGCTAATCCTCTTCCCCCTTCAGGCCTCAATCTTTATTTCTTTTAGCAATGAATGGTTTTCTTTCGGTTCTTTGCATTCGATTAAAATATGTGAAATCGGTATAATCGATCGAAGTAATCGATTAGACAGACTTTTAGTTACTTTTACTTATTAATTGAGAAGATTTATTTCATTAATAGTGTTTTCTGTCAAGATCTCTAAATTACCATTCTATAGTAACTTTATCTTCGACTAATATATGTAAAATCGAAATAATCGATCGATAACATACTTTTTTAAATAAATATATTTGAAATTGGCAGTAATTAGACCTATGCTAATCCTCTTCCCCCTTCAGGCATTTTTACGGTCATGTGCTATAATGTGCTCTGCGACAAGTACGCGACGCGGCAAATGTACGGATACTGTCCATCGTGGGCGCTATGCTGGGAGTATCGGAAAAAGTCCATCATTGACGAGATCCGGCACTACGCTGCGGACATCATCAGCCTGCAGGAGATCGAGACGGAACAGTTCTATCACTTCTTCCTGCCGGAGCTCAAGAACGATGGCTACGAGGGCATCTTCTCGCCCAAGTCGCGAGCGAAGACCATGTCCGAGCTGGAACGGAAGTATGTCGACGGCTGTGCGATATTCTTTAGGGCGTCAAAGTAAGTAACACACACATTGTGATTTTGAAGAGATAAGAAGAGGAACTAACGTTAGCTTGGCAGGTTCACGCTGATTAAGGAGCACCTGATCGAGTTTAATCAGCTGGCGATGGCCAATGCCGAGGGCTCCGACAACATGCTGAACCGCGTGATGCCCAAGGACAACATAGGCCTGGCTGCCTTGCTCAAGGTGAAGGAGAACGCCTGGGAACCGATGTCCGAGGTGACGCAGATCTCGCAGCCGCTGCTCGTCTGCACGGCACACATCCACTGGGACCCGGAGTTCTGTGACGTCAAGCTCATCCAGACGATGATGCTGAGCAACGAGCTGAAGACGATCATCGACGAGGCGAGCCACAGCTTCCGGCCGGGTCACAAGAACGACTCGAACGCCGTCCAGCTGCTGCTGTGCGGCGACTTCAACTCGCTGCCGGACTCGGGCGTGGTGGAGTTCCTTGGCAAGGGGCGGGTCAACATGGACCACTTGGACTTCAAGGACATGGGCTACAAATCCTGTCTGCAGCGGCTGCTCTCGAACGACACCAACGAGTTCACGCACTCGTTCAAGCTGGCCTCCGCCTACAGCGAGGACATCATGCCGCACACCAACTACACGTTCGACTTCAAGGGCATCATCGACTACATCTTCTATACGAAGACGGGCATGGTGCCGCTGGGCCTGCTCGGTCCCGTCTCCAACGACTGGCTGCGCGAGAACAAGGTGGTGGGCTGCCCCCATCCGCACATACCCTCGGATCACTTCCCGCTTCTCGTTGAGCTGGAGCTGATGCACACGGCCAGCCAGCAGGCGCCTCCCAACGGGCTGATCAATCGCCGGTAGCAATAGAATCGGCGAGGCAGACCCACCACCAGCAACAGTACCACAACCACCAGCACCACCCCCCTGATGACGACGACGACGACGGCGGCGCCGGCGTCCGCTCGGACACCGGTCGCCAGCGGCGGGGGAAGCGGCGGTAGTGGGCCTGGAACTGGGAGCGGGAGTGGGAGTGGAAGCGGAAGCGGAAGCGGAGGCCTAGCTGCCGGCGGCCTTATGATACCAGGCGGGTATAGGGGACGCAGCTGCAGCAATAGCGGAAGCCAGCGTCTGGCAGCCGCCCTTGGACCGTCAAGAAAGGCAGCTAATCCTACTCAACCGCCGGCAGACAAGCAGTCAACCGTCGCAGCCGCCTCCGCCGCAGCCACGCATCCGTCTCCCAACTGACGTGGCGCTCTGCTCGCATCAAGATTCGGTTTTAAAGTTAGAAACGATTTCGAAACCCCCAGCCCCAGCCCCAAAGCCCCAGCCCCAGCCCATTTACCAAGCAAACCATCCCCAACAACCATTATCCCCCCAAAACCCTAAGTTATAAGCTGACGACGTTGTGGAGGCTTCGCTACTTTGTGCGCTGGATCGCAAAGTGCGTCTACCGATGCAACCACCACCACCAACCAACCAACCATTCATTTGCTAGGATCGTAATCGTAATAGGGAGGATTATATATATCATTTACTTGCTGCACTCTGCTCACTCTTCCGCGCTTCTTCTCATTTTGATTTTATCAACTTTACGTTTTCATCGAATAATAAATCCGTACATATGCATATATAATCTACATCTCCAAGCAGCACATCCATCATGTTTAGGTTCTTAAAACAAATAACCACACAACACAACAAATAGCAAAACGTTCGCGAAATGTGTCCCCCAACCAATTAAGCATTAAGTGAAAAGTAAAATTAGATTGTGTAAAAATTAAACCCGATCGAAGGGAAACTACAGAACTAACCAGATACAGATACAATATATGTGTATAGAAGATACTATTTGAGCCACACACAAAGAACTTACACGTTAATAGTAGAACCAGAACCGGCAACTGTCCGGATGTGCAAAGTAAAGTAGATCCTGTAACTAGTTGATAATGCAGCGCAGATTCATGTAATGTAAAACATTAAATATAGCACTTAAACGGTCAGTACACACACATATATGGATGTTACAAACTCAACTGAGAATTTCTTTGGGGCCGAAAGTAATGCAAAGCGAAATGAATACCGACTTGAGGTGTAACCGGAAGTCAGAGATAACCCCTAGTTAAAATTGTATTTAATTTCCGGCGCGAAAAGGAACAGAGAAGCTTTACTTCAGAGACATAGGAAGGGAAGAGAAGATAACTATCACTAGATTACTTTCCTCCCCCCGGAAACTATGGCAAAATAATTAAATATTACCCACCACTATTGTGCATATGTAGACCTAAAAAGAGATCTTATAAATGTAAGAGATATAAGCTATGTGTACATACATACATGCGTGCAGCAAATATTACAGAATAAATGTCGTAAAGAAAAATATGAATTAAGTATCGAATGGCCCATTCAAGGTACAAGATCATTATGTAAACAACAGGAGGCGATCATCGAAACCCACACACTCATCAATATAAATAAAGTAAAGAGAGAATCAAGTGTTAAAAAGTGTTCATTTATTTTCGGATATTATTGGGCACTGCTTATTGCGGGAAAGGCCTCGCCCAGTGCCTTGGTCTCCGCCAAGCGGTTGGCTATGGGGCCCCAAAGCTTGCGGTAGCTCTGCTGCAGCATCTTCAGATCTCCGATGATATACAGAGCCCAGCGGGCTCGGGAGAGAGCCACACACACTCGATTCTGCTGGCGCAGGAAGCCGATCTGCCCAGAGGGATTGCTGCGCACCAGGGAGAGCAGCACAATGTTGGCCTCTAGACCCTGGAAACTGTCCACGCTGGCTACGTTGACACTCGTGCGATATTGTCGTGGAAGCTGTAAGAGATTAGAAGTATTCAACATTTATTGAGAAGCCTAAAACAGATCCTTCAGATGTTTTGTCGTAAGTGAGTAATAATATATAAGGTTAAAATTAGATTATTTAAGTTTAGGGAAAATTTCTGGATGGCGATCTCCTTGAAAAAAAAGGTATCACAAATATCTGGGAGTGACTCTGGACTTTCATCTGACTTTTGCAAAACACACGAAGGTCACCAAAATCGCACTGGAAGGAAAGTCCACAAAGTTATACTGGCTAATAAAGGCCAACAACCGACTAAGCCTGGCTAACAAAGTAAGGATTTAGTAGGTCATCCTTGCCCCCACATGGAGATACGGAATACAGGTTTATGGTATTGCTGCGAAGTCCAATTTGAACCGCATCCGGGTGTTTCAGAGCAAGCTGCTGCGCAGAATAACCGGAGCCGAATAGTATATCCACAACGCAAGCCTGGTAGCCAGGCCTTCGCTTTCCTCTGGTCCGGGACGAACCAGAAGAAGACGCAAAAGAATACCTACCATACAGAATAATATAAACCTCCACAGCTAACCTAACAAATCCCATAACACTTTCTTACATCTTCACAATTTTTATATTATTCCATTGATCACTGCACTACACTATTGTAAAAGTTGCCACAAGAAAGTAACAGAAAACAATAAAAACACTGTGACTAACTCAGCTAACTTAGCTCCCAGAGTTCTTTTCGCTATGATCTGGCTTATATAACTTTAAAGGAGTCGATTTTATGGTAGGACTCTGACCCTGAAATTATTAAATAAAATAAATGTATAAAACTGCATACGAACCTTCTTCGAGATGCACTCTACTTGAGCATTGTACGGCGACAGAATCACGATATCACTCGGCTGATACTTCCCCTTTTCGATAAGGAACTCCGTCAACTTTGCCAACACATCAGCCTCGTAGGGATTCTCAAAGGACATGTCCGATTTCTGCTTCTCCGGTTGGTTGTGCTGCACAAAGAATAGGTTCTGCTCCATGAGACGGACATCCTCGTAGGCCTTCACGGAGTCCGAGCTGAGTAGCTCGTCATAGATGGTCGGAACCAGGAGCTCTGCGATGCACGGCCGCATTCGGTACTGCATATTAAGTCGGGCATAAGGCATCCCAGCCATAATGAGGCGTTCGAAGAGCGAGATTTGGGGCACCTGACTGCGTCCGCTAAAGGGTTGCAGCTGCTTGTGGTCGCCGACGAGAATCACGTGCTCCGTGTGCGGTGTAAGGCAGGCCAGGATGTGGGCCTCCTGGATTTCCGCGGCCTCCTCGAGGACCACGCACTTGGACTTCAGCAGCCGGAACAGGAAGTTAAGGCGAGCCGCACACGTGGTGGTCATGGCCAGCAGATCCTTGTCTTTAGCAAAAAAGTACTGGAAGACCGTGCGCAGTGTCTCGATCCGCTCGGCCACCTGTTGCAGCTCGTGCTGGGCCACCACGGTCGCCTGGTAGCTCTCCTCGCTGCCATCGAACTTGGAGTACAGATCCTGCAAGCGCTGGAACTTCTCCTTGTACTCACAGTTGACCACCCACCAAATATGCTTCAGGCGTGGCGGCACCAACTCCGCATTGACCATGCTGCGCACATTGAACTTGGCTATTTGCGGATCTCGCGACTGACTGCCAAAGCGAAGGATTTCCTTGGTGTAGCGCGACATCTTAACCAGGAACTTGTCCAGCGAGTCGTTGGTGTAGGTCAGCACAATGATGGGACCTGTGCCCAGGGTCTTGGCGTTTTGGATCAGGCAATTGACCAACTCCACAGAGAGGTGAGTCTTGCCCGTGCCCGGAGGTCCTTGTATGATGCAGAGCTCCCTTTGCAGGGCATCACTAAATGCTGCCTGCTGCCCCTCATTGAAGATTGGCAGACTGGGCAAGTTGGCCAGTGTAAAGGATTTGCCATTAAAGGCCAGCTTTGCGCCGGGCTTAATGTAGGCTGGCGGACGTATCTCCAGCTGGGGAATTTCATTAGGTTAATTTCATATTTCAGTTAGTGGAGAATCGCGGTGCACACACACCTCTCCATCCACTATATAGCGACGCATGGGAAACTGCTCGGTGCTGCAGGTGCTCAGGTAATTGTGGACCCTAAGGTAGGGCTCAAAGAACACTGGCGTCTGGAACATGATCAGGGGTCGATCATAGATTTTGCCAATGTTGTGCTGCCTGACAATCTCCACACTCAGCTGGGAAATGAAACCATTAAAAAATACTCTATTACTATAATATTCTATAACTCACACATCCTTCATGGAGTCTATTCGGCTCTGTGTACCCCACACTGACCAGGATGAGATCCCCAAAGTCCAGGCTCGTGGTAAGACAGAGCAAAGCGCCCGATTTGATATTTTTTAAGAAATTTAATTTCCTGTCTTCTAGGGATTCCAGTTTAAGAAAAACCAGGCTGTGGCGCTGCGACTCGGCAAACTCGGGATTTAACACAAGAGTCGTCCCAGGCCACAGAAGACCCTGGCATTCCATCTCCTTGGTTTCTTCTCCAGATCGTAGCCGCTGCACAAACTCTAGCAGAGGTGCTGAGAAGTCTTGGCGCAATAAATGCCGCTGCTTCCTTACATACTCCTCCACATTGTTGGGCCCAGGAGGATGTTCGTTGTCGGACTCCACGGGGGTTTCCTTCCCCAGTAACTGGTCCAGCGTTGGGTAGATCTCACCCTTGGCGGACGACAGAGTGACGTCGAAGGCTTCAAGCTGTTCGAAGGCTTCGCATTTTGAGAGAGGTGCCATCTTCTTGTAGAGCTCCACCAGCTCGTAACCTGCATGGTCCAGCACTCCTTGCTTGTGGGCTCGCAACAGCAGCCACTTCATGTTGGCCAACAACATCTGTTCCGGCTCAGCATCGCACTTCCCTCCGGAAGCCTTAGCCAGCAGGGTCAGCAGCAGATGCTTAATCTTGTCCAGAAGCATCGAATGCCGGGCGAAAGTGGACAGAAATACCTCATCGAAACCGCCCAACTCCAGTTGGCAGAGCGACTTTAAAACCTCTAGAAATAGGGACACGCGCTTCAAGCTATCCTTGACCGCCAGTTGGTTGGCAAACAAGTCCCGATCCTCGGAGAAGAAGTACAGGAACATGTCGATGGGCGACATCTTCAGGCCCTTGGTAAAGTCGGTCAGAGAAAAGCGATCGGCGGCAACCCTGTTGCCACCATCCGGACCACTGACCTCCATGTAGTCCCCCACTGAAAACGGTCGAATTGAAGAGAGAGCTGCTTTTAGAGGCTAGGGAAGTACTTACAGTCAGCCGCATAACTTTCTATGTGCTCCGCACTCTCCTCCAGTTCCTGGTGCTTCACCTTTTGCTCCAGATCGTGCACAAGCTCGTCCTCATCCTGGTCAAACCAATCTTCTCCGCCTGAACCTGACATCTTTGTTCGATTTAAGTGCAGTGTTGCCAACTCATCGGTCGGAAAAAAGATTTTACTAGCCTTTAAAAAAAGCTATAATAAAGCCAGAAAATTGTGATAACGATAGTTTTGGGGTGTTCCCCATACGGCCAAATATATCGGCGATATTTTCAGCCATTTAGTCCTTTAGTAGAATAGGGAACACCCCAAATAGAAGTCCTTACAAGTAACTACGGCAGCATCCTGTAGATTTCCACATTTTGAGCTCATATTGCTGAAAGTCGCCAGTGTACGAGTGGATTTTCTTTTCACGATCACAAATCACATTGGAGTTCCAATACTTTTTAAGGAAAAGTGTTGATTTTTCGCGAAAAAGCATTGGAAAATCCTTGAAAAGGGAACCGCTAATGAACAGCGTTGCCAGATCGATATTGTACCCAAAAAAAGAAATCCTGCTTATCGAATCAGTTTTATCGAACCCATATTATTGGTGAACTGCCATCTCGGACCAACTTTTTTTTAATACTTCCATGAAAATCGGTGTGCCGAATTATATTTAAATTAAAGCCGACAGAGATACGTGGGAACAATGGTTAATGACTCGGGTCTATCGACTGTTGATGACTTGGAGCAAAAACTGAACACGGCCAAGCAGTCCCTGGTAATCCTGAATGAGAACATTCGCCGCATATCAGGTCGCGTCCATGTCCATACGAAGGATGCCCCCCATGCCCAGCAGAGGTACTGCTCCCAATTAGCAATTCTTTATCCAATTAATGGTATTTCTGATGCCTTTCTAGGACGGATAAGTACAAATACAACCAGGACGGGAAGAAGAACAACAACAATGACAACAACGGCGGCGACAACAGGCAGTTCATGCGAAACGGTCCCGGGAACGGCGCCTTCAACAACAAGCGCCGCATCTACGACTCCAAGTCGGGGATTCCTCGCTTTCCCATCGAGGAGAACGATGATCGTCCGCCGAGGATAAACTCTCGGGTCATTCGGGAGCTGCCGTCGAAAAAGGAGGTGGTCGAGGCGCAGGGAACAGATTCCGAGTCACGAGCACGGAATCGCCGGATGTTCGGATCGCTGCTGGGAACGTTGCAGAAGTTCTGCCAGGAGGAGTCGCGGCTAAAGAGCAAGGAGGACAAGAAGGCCGAGATCGAGAAGAAAGTGGAAAAGCAAGAGCTGCAGGAAAGGGCCTTACTCAGGAAGGAGCGCGAATCGCTGTTCTTGAATAGGAAACAAAAGCAATTTGAGATCCGCAGATTGGAATACAAAATGGCCAGGCTGAAGGACTTCAAGAACTGGGAAGCGACAATGAAGTATTCCAAAAATCACATAAGAACCATCACGAAACCCCATCTCTTCTATCGGCCAAAAGCGCACTCGGCGCGTACAGAGAAGCTGCTGAGTAAAAGCAAAAGTGATGCCGATATCTTCATAGAATGCCGGCGCGAAGAACTGGAGGCGGAGCTCAGAAACTTGGAGAACATGAGCTTCATAAAGATGGACGGCGGTGATAGCGCTATGATGGACCACAGCTTCTATGACGAGCCCGATGATGATGATGAGCTATTGGGAAGTGGGTCCAATCGATAAGTGTAAGTAAGCCTAAGTCAGCCTCAAAAAAAGGTCATAAGATCGACTTTCTGTGGTCAGAAGTGGAGTTAAGTGGTGCCTTTGATTAAGTTCATGACCCATCACGATTCAACAATTATTTTGGTTTTCCCAAATTTAGATAATTGTAAGAAACACTTGGATTTATAGAGTACACACTTTTCAATTAGCCGCCTATCATTCGTATTTATAAATGAATCTTTTCTAGTTTGGATTCAAACGATTGAATAGTTTATAACAACAGCAGCTTACAGACTTTTCTAGTTAAAACGTTCATGTTACTTTAATGTAATCATTAATCTTGTTTAGATTAAAATCGCCGTAATCGCTGACATAATATCCCATGTTCTGTTTCCATTACAGCTTCATTGTATGATAAATGAAGTTCGTGAATAAATTATGATGCTATTATAGGAATAAAAGATTAAAGCTAATTGGATTTCATAAAATAAACCCAAAGAAAGTGTTGTTTTACTAAGGCAAGTATTAGCCAAAAACATATGTATGTATGGTTAAAAAAATATTTCCTGGGAATTGCTCGGTATAATGAATATTAAATGTATACTTTAAATAAATAAATGGGCATTAGTTCATCGGTGCTACGGATGGCTCGGATTCACTGATAAATATGATCTCAACGCTTGAAAGTTTAAAAATTGAGAAAAGTTTACTAAATAGAAAGGAAATAAAAAGGAAAGAAACATTTTTAGTTTATTTATTTGTTGGAACTTAAAAATATTCGATAAACTTGATAGAATTTGTTAAAATTCAGCATTAAAATAAAATATCAATTGCTTTACAATTGTGAATAGAGCTAAATCTTATTAATTGTTTAAAAAGAGAATCTGTTACACGTATATTCGAAAAGGCTAAATAATATATATTTTATATAAACTGAGCCAAAAATTAGAATACACTTAAAAAAAAAATGTGCAAGGAACTTCCTGGAAAGGAGGCTACTTGCCTGGAATATATACTTTGTATCGATTGCTGCGATAGTATCGATAGTAACATCGATATTTATGCAGTTGTACCGCCAGCTGAGCGGTTAGTTTACCAATTTCGTTTAATTTATGGTTTATGATGTGCCGTATAAACAATAATAAACTTTAATTAGTCGCAGCCGTGGGTATTTGATAGCGCAGAGCGGCAGCTTCCAGGTAATTGCTTAAATTGTGGTTATGCACAGATTACAGAATTAATCCGAAGCGTGTGCAGTCACAGGTTTTTTGCAAATTCGACTCCAGCTAATAAATAATTCAAAATGCGGGTCCTGCGCCGAGGAACCGTGCAGAAGATCGGGCTGGGATGCTTCATGGCCGGGCTGATGGTTACCTTCTACGTGCTGAACGAGGAGCGGGATGTGGATAAAAATGTTAAAATGTGAGTATGTGGGTTTGTATCGCGGGTGTGTTGGATATTGATAAGCTTCGTTTCCTGTTTGCATTTTAATTTGCGATAAAGCGACATTATCGAGCGGTCCATAAGATCGGCGGTGAATCAGGGCCAGTGCCGGCATCCCCACCTGCCCCTGGAAAATCCGGACATCATGAGGTTCTACAAGCCCGTGGAGCGAGTGAACTGTGGCGAGGGACTCGACTGGGTGATGTGCGAGGTAAGTGAGGAGGAGGAGGAGGAAGGGTTGAAATCGCATTGCTCACTCCCTTTGTTCCACCCAGAAATCGATTTGCTTTGTGCGTCCGGAGATTGCGGCCAGCCACGAGGACGTGACCTGCTCCTACACGGATATTATACGCAAATCGGACTACAAGGTGCGCTTCGGCCGAACGCTGCGCCTGAAGGAGCCCTATGTCCTGCAGGCCAGTGACTTTGTTAAGGTGGCCTGCCGCTCCGCCAGCGGACAGAGGTGAGCTTGTAATTCTTAAAGGTTTATTGGCAGTTAAAAGCGTGTGATTCCCCCTCTTAGTTGGTTTGGCATGGCCCACGGTATCCGTGACGCAGTGCCTCGACCCTCGTCCGCGAATTTCTCGCCTAATCTGGCCGTTCTCCCCCCCGAAGCTGTGGCCCAGGCTCAGCAACAAATGCAACAGGAAGTGCCCACTGCGTCATTCTACAACGTCCTCATGTTCGGCTTTGATTCGCTGAGCCGGAATGCCTTCATCCGGAAGCTACCCCGGACGTACGAGTATCTCACTCAGCAATTGGGCGCCACTGTCCTCAAGGGCTACAATATTGTGGGCGATGGAACGCCGCAGGCCTTGGTGCCGCTGCTTACGGGCTTCACCGAACTGGAGCTGCCGGAGACGAGGAAGCGCTTGTCGGGTGCTGGGAGCGTGGACTCGTATCCCATGATTTGGCAGGATTTCGCCCGCCTTGGCTACATGACCTCGTTCAACGAGGATCTGCCCAATGTGGGCACCTTCACCTATCGCATGAACGGCTTCCAGACGCAGCCCGTGGACCATTACCTGCGCACCTACTACATCCAGGCGGAGCACATGGCCGCCGAGAGTCAGCCCAACTGCATTGGCCGCCAGCCGGACCATGTGACCATGTTGGAGTACACCAAGAATGTGAGTGTTCCCGAGGATTTATGATTTTCCAGGAGTTAATTGTTTCCCTTTGCAGTTCATGCTGAAGTACCGCGATGCCCCGCGCTTTGTCTTCAGCTTCCACGGCGGACTCTCGCACGACTCCATTAACCTGATTGGAGCCGCCGATGACGATGTCCACGACTGGCTGGTGGCACTCAAGGAGCGATCGCTGCTAGACGACACCATTCTCATCATGATGGCCGATCATGGCAATCGGTTTGCCGAGGTGCGCGCCACCCTGCAGGGCAAGCAGGAGGAGCGACTGCCCTTCTTCAGCTTTGCCTTTCCCGAGTCGTTCAAGAAGCGCTTTCCGCAGGAGTACAAGAACTTCCTGGCCAACGAGGAGCACCTTGCCACGCCCTTTGATATACACGCCACACTGAAGCATATTATCCGTAAGAATGGATTTAAGGTATAGCCTCAAATGTCTCATTTAATCTCCTTCCCTTTAGAGCTGCAAACCGCCGACGGCGACGATCAGTTGGGCGAGTTCAGCGACATTAGAGCGGAGCTCGAGCCCAGCAAGCCGGAGATACACATCTCGGAGCTGGCTCGGGGACGCGCCATGTCGCTGCTGGAGCCCATTCCGAGCAATCGCTCCTGTGCCGATGCCTACATAGAGCCCCACTGGTGCGCCTGCCTCAACTGGCTGCCGCTGCAGCTGAACGACACCAGGCACATGGGCATCATACTCAAGGCCGGCCAGAGCATAGTGGACGCCATCAATACGGCCACAGTGGAGCAGCGCCAGCACTGTGCGCCCCTGAAGGTAACTGAATTAAAGTGGAACGCCTCCTTTCCTCTGTTTGCTATCGATTGCTATCTCTTCCCTCAGGTACTTCGCGTCAATTGGGCTCTGCGCCTGCAGCCCCACAAGGAGCTGCTGCAGTTCAAGACAAACAGCGACCGGGACGGCTTCCTGGCGGATATGACGGGCCAGACACTGGTCCGCGATGAGATGTACCAGCTGCAGCTGGTCACGGAGCCCGGCGAGGGGCTGTTCGAGGCGAGCGTCAGCTACAGCCTGCACACGTTCAGTGCCACAACGAAACTCACGGACATATCCCGGGTCAACAAGTACGGAGACCAGGCTCGGTGCATATACGACCGGGATCCCGAACTAAGGAAGTACTGCTACTGCCGCGACTAGTCCGCGCGCGCACAATCCATCTAGTCCAAGCCAACCTCGAACAACTCGAATAGATCCTAGCACAGCTCTCAAAACTCAAAACTCAAAACTACTTTCGTCTCTCTTAAGTTCAAAGATCTGCCTCAGTTTGTAATATATGTGGGTTCCTTTAATCAACGATAGTATTGTTTCAATAAAAATACCACTTTTGTGTGTAATGTGAATAAAATATAAGAAATTGTCATTCCAATTTCCTAGCACTTAATGTGGCTATAATAATATAATATTATATATTTTTTGTGGCCTGTTTACGCTAAGTACATACGCATATAGGTTGCGGGTTGTTGGGGATATGGGTTCAAAATTAACTGCTTGCGTAAATTCGTAATCGCGTATATACAATGTGCCATCGACCAATCAGCTTAGCAAACTATATATTCTTCCTTTGGTTTATCCATAAGACATCTTATATATTTCAAGGCTGAGGCGAGCTTCTGACACTCGCTCCACACTGCTGTACTCTAGAGTGACTCCTCTGGACTCATCGTTAGTCCCTAACTTAAACAAGGCCCTAATATTTCATGGGGGATCGATACAGGTTGTAGGATGTACATATATCTTATATGGGTTAACTATATAATACTTGAGACAATGTTAGGCTTAGCTTTTCTCAGATGATTCAAGAGGAAAACCAAAGAGTTGTACATACGTAAACATCGTACAAAAGTCGCAATTTATTCGCAAGAAAATACTCAATAAATTAATAGCATGTTCATCGTATAAAAAAGAAGCGTCTAGAAAAGATAGGATTACAAACGAATAGGAAACCAAAACGCATACATAGGTCTAATAATGATTCTTAAATCAAATGAGTCTCAAAAACTAAAGGTCAATTTCGCGGATTTGCTCAACCCTTCGGGCTAAACAAAATGCTTAGAATCTAGGGGGGGAGGAGGAATTCGGGCTGGTTTCTCAAGCCTGGTTATGGTTAAATCGCTTTTGGCTTACAACTTTAACACTAAGCTTAATGATTTGGTTATGTGCATGAGGGGTTTGTGTGTGTGGCTGGGTGTGTGGGCATCGTCTAGCTGTAGCTGGTGGCCAGGGCGTGTCACGACACCGAGGTGGCCAGGAACTCCTGTAGCCGCTGCACCGTCACCCGGTCCAGCTTGCACAGGTCAAAGTCGAACGTTTTGTGCGTGATCTCATAGCATCCGGTGGCCGCTATCATCTCCACCACCTGCTGCAGCTCCTCGTTGTCCTGCAGGGTCATAATCTTGTGGTGCAGCTCCTGCAGCTCGCTCAGATACTCCGTGGGCAGCTGCAGTTGGCCGGGCGTCGTCGTTAGCTCAGCCGGCGAGTGAGCGTTGTTGCTGTTCGTGTTCGTGCTGTTATTGTTATTGTTGTTTAAGCTGGCTGCAGTGGCTGCGCCGATGTGATTGTTGCTTGGCGAGGACGATGGCGGCGGCGGCAGAAAGCCTAATCCTGTATTTGGTGTCGCCCCCGTAGAGTTGGTATCCCTGGGAGGGCGAAGCGAGGGCGACTTGGACTTCTCCCGCGGCGCCTTGTTCTGCTCCTTCTTTGAGGGCTTCACGGGGGGCTCTATAAAGCCACTGGCTGCTCCTCCTCCTCCTCCTCCACTGGCACTGCCGCTGTTGCTATTCTGCGAGCTCCTCCGATTGCGCTTCTTCTCCTCCTTGTCCGGCTTCTCGGACTTCTCTGACTTGGCGGCATCTGGCGTTTTATTGGGCTTTTCCGACTTGTCGCTGGCTCTGCTCTCGGTGCTCTTGTCGCTCTGCTTGGACTTGGCCTTGTGCTCCTTGCCAGAGGGCTTAGCCTCCTTGCCGGAACCCGGAGCGTTACCCCTGGCTGGCTTCTGATTACTCGCCTTGGCGGGTAGGTCTGGGAAGCTGCTGTTCGAGCTGTCCGAGTGCTGCAGTGTGGCGGCCGACGCTGCCGCGGCTAAGGCGTTGCTGGGCGCCACATCCGGCGCCGACTGGGCGGAGTCCACATCGCTGAGATCCAGGTTGCTGGGCGCCTTGCTCTGGCTCTGGCCAGGCAGGGGATGTGACTGCTGCTGTGCCTGCTTCCCAGCGTTCTTGGGCTCCGGCTGCTTGTCGCCCGCTTCGCGTTGACGCTTCTCATCCTTGCCGGAGGATTTCTCCTTGGACTTCTTGTGCTTGTCCTTCTTGCTGCTGCTGCTGCTCGAATTGGCACTGGATGCGGCCTTGTCCGGGGCCCCTCCCTCGGTGGCCGGACTGGCTCCCTCTGTCTTGGGTGATGGCTCGGCCGCTGATGGCTTCTCTGATGACGTGGTCGCCGCTGGCTGCTTGTCTTTCTCCCGCTCCTTTGGTTTCTCCTTATCCCGCTCCTTGTCCTTGTCCTTGTCGCGATCGCTGCGCTCCTTGTCCTTGTCCTTGCTCTTGTCCTTCTTCTTGTGCTTGTGGGACTTCTTGGTGTCTGCCGCCGCACTGCCATTGCTAGTGCCCTTGTCCGTAGTCTTGGGTTCTGCAGTCTTCTCGCCATGCTTGCCCGTGGCCTCCTCCTTGTGCTTGCCGCCGGTGGACGCCATGCTGCTGCTGCTGTTGCTGCCCACCGAGGTGGGCGTGGCCTTGCCCGTAGCGGCTGCTTGCGACTGGTGATGCTGGCCAGGCTGAGGGCCTCCGGCCGCCGGGCTATCGCTCTGACCAGCACGCTCCTCCTTGGGCAGGCGCTTGTCCTTGTGCTCATCGCGTTGCTTCTCCCGGTCGCGCTCCTTGTCCTTGTCCTTTTTGTCTTTCTTTGACTTCTTGCTGGAGCTGCGCTCCTTGTCCTTGGACTCTGCCTTACTCGACTTGTGCTCCTCGCGCTCCTTGGATCGCGAAGCAGGTGCAGCCGCTGTAGTGGACTGTTCACTTGCCCCTCCCTTCTTGGGACTGGGTGCGTTCATCTCGGCTGGCTTGCCCGGCTTGGGGCTGGCCGTATGCTTTGCCAAGGCACCAGCGGCAGCTACCGAGGGGAGAGCAGTGGATGCCACTGCCAGAGCCCCAGAGGCTGGTGCGCTGCCTGAGCTCTGCTCGCGTTCACGCTCCTTATCGCGTGTCTTGTCCTTCTTGGACTTGTCCTTGTCCCGCTCGTGTTTGCCCTCGCCGGACTTGCTCGATTTCCGGTCCTTGTCACGTCCATGGCGATCCTTCTTGTCCTTCTCCCGGGGCTTGTCACCGCTGCTGGACTTGTCGCGTTCCTTGCTACCCTTTTCCTTGGCATCGTGGGCGCCACCCTTGCCGCTTACCGAGCTGCCTTTGGCTTCGGGAGAGTGCTTGGAGACGGGGACCAGGGCCTGGCTATTCCCGGTCGCACTGCCCTTTGTGATGGGAGGGCCAAAGAGAGCAGAAAAGGCGTTGGTCTTGCCAGGATCCTCGGCGCGCGACTTGTGCTTCTTGCCCGCTCCCAGGTCCACGTTCATGGTGATGGTGCCGGCGCCGCCTTTGGCCTTCACCACGGCCACCTCGTTGTTGGGCGCTGCCTCGCCACCGCTCCCAACGCTGGGCGATAGCGTTCGACTAATGCTGCTGGCACCGATGTTGGCTCCAAAGACCGGAACTCCGCCGCCGCGCATCAGCTTCGCGCGAAACTCCTCCGACGGGGCCTCGAAGATGTGCGTCTTCACCTCGGCGTGGTGCTGCGGCGGTCCCGTTGTTTGCAACACCAGGTCGTACTGGTACATGATGCGCTTAGGTTCGTCTCGGTTGCGGAAAAAGATCTCCACTGGCAGCAGGAAGCCGGCATATCCCGACTCCTGTATGGCATACGGCGGTTCCTTGACCACTGAAAGCGAAAGCCACAAAAGGGAGATGAAAGGGAAACGATGGAAACGAGGATGCTGTCTGGCTCCAAGGACCACTTACCGCGCTTGGGCTTGGGAAATGATTCGTGCAGCAGAAAGACCACCTTGTCCACAAAGTTGCTGATGTCCGCCTGGTTCACGCCCTTCACGTAGATCTCCCAGTCGTGGGTGAAGGCCTGCGGATGCGGGGTCTTCTTGCTGCGCAGCCTCGACGTGTGGCCAATCTCGAATTGCACCTTGACCGCCATGCCTGTGGGTGGGGCATTAAACTCCGACTGCTGGGGCTGCAATCCGGTTTCCTCACAATATCTGCAAGAGCAAACCGAACAATGATATCAGCGCGCGCCAAAAAGTTTTGCACGGTTTCCGAAGTCCAGAAATACTGAAACTTGAGGGGGAAGCCGAAAGGTAGATATAGAAACGATGTCTTTGCCAATTATCCCATCAGCGCTGGGCACCAGGGTGGTGCATGCGTGCTGCGAAAGAGACGACTCCTGCCGCAAGTCACGTCCTCCTTGAGGTTGCCCGCCATGGAGAATCTGTGGGTGGGAAGCCGGTAGCATCTGGCAACGGGAATGGCGAACTAAATCGCAACTTTGCCACCATTTTTTGTTATGTTTTCCTCCGACGAGCGAGCGCAATCTGTTATTGTTTGTGTGCGAATGTGTGCCACATTGTGGCTGCCCTTCCGTGCAGCAAGCTTTCTTTATCCCTGGTCATGTTTTCCTGCAGCCGCCTCGCCTTTTGGCGCCGTTTCATACTTACAATCGTTGATTGTTGAACCCGCATGAAATTGTACGCTATTTTCGGTAAAACAGCAATTAATTACACATAGAAACTTGGGAAATTCTGGAAAAACACACAGAAAATCCGGAGTTGTGATGTTGGGGGTGAGTGTGACCGTTTTTGGAGCGATGCAAGATACCAAAGCGGCTCAGGGAAATATACTAGACCAAACATACCGAAAATACGCGATAAAGGCGATTGAAAAAGTTTGGAAACAAAAAATGTATTTACTTGGTTAAATTTTAAAGAAAGCTCTTTTAAAAACTAATCCAACAGATCATAAGTCCCATAAGTAATAAAGAAACAGAATGTGAATAAGTGCTAATATTTGAAAGATCAAATAAAATGGTACAAGTTTATTTACGGATAAACGAAGCCAATTCTCAAAAGCTGCAATGTTTGGGAACTAGTTCCGCCGGCCTTGCGGTTCGCGCCGGAACCAACAATAGTGCGGCCACCTTTTGGGGTCATAAAACAAAGCTATAAAATAGCTTAATAAAAGCTTAAAATCGCTAGATTGACAACACTGGCCACCAACAGCACTTAAAAGAACACTTTGGGAAAAACAATAAAAAATATTTTGCGAAAGTCATGGCAAGCCCTGAAAAGGACGTGTGAAGCCAAATCCCTTGGACAACGAGCCACTGGAGACACCGCCAGCCACACCACGCACGATGACGACCGACTTCGGGGCCAGCCAATTCGTGTCCAGCAATCCGAATGCCAGCTGCAGTGCATCCCGCTGGCTGACGGAGGAGGTGTTCAAGCTGATCGACATTGTGCAGCGCGACGAGGCCATCTATAATCCGCGTCACAAGTACTACTTCTGCCGGCCGTACGTGGAGAACTTCTGGCGCGAGGTGGACCAGAAGCTGGAGAAGAACCCCGGCGCCAGCCTGGCCAAGTGGACCAATCTGCGCATTTCCTTTCGGCGCGAGTACACCAACTATCTGGAGGAGAAGGTGCCGCCCTGCTGGTCCTACTTCGATCGCATGTTCTTCCTGCATCCGTATCTGCGCAAGAAGCACCAGCAGCCCAAGTCGCTGGACACTCAGGTGCAGGACGCGCTGGCCCATCTCTCCAGTCTGTCGAACCGCATGCAGCGGGAGCGGTCGGTGGTAATCCCGGCCAGCAGCAGCAGTGGCCAGCCCACGCCCTCCGCCCATCAGTCGCCGCAGGCGCAGCAGCTGGACAACTACCTGGACTATTTCGATGAGACGGAGCACAACAACTCTGAGCTGGAAGACATCATGGAGGAGGAGCAGCAGCAGCATCGCAGCAGCCGGTACCACAACCAGCTGGACAGCAACGACATCAAGTCGGAGTGCGAGGAGCCGGCAGATGACTACGAGCCGGAGACGCACGACCAGGAGGAGGATGACCAGGAGGATCAGGACATGCAGAAGATGGCAGCCACTTCCTCAAGCTCTTCTTCGGCGGCGGAAGCGCAGCGTCGCTATAGCCACCACCATCAGCAACTGCAACAGCATCCGCACGCCGCTCGGATGCAGCTGGGGCGTCCGCAGATGCGGGCCTATCTGGACGATATGCGCGGAGCGATTCGTCCGCGCTCCCAGGAGCAGCAGGCTACCACAGCAGCCGTGGCAGGTGTGAACTTTGCCTCCCAGCAGGCTACCCATTCGAACATTTCCTTCGTGCGTCCCACGTTCAGCAAGCCCGTGGAGCTGGTCAGCACCACCACGCACACGGCGGGAACTGGAGCAGGAGGATGTGGCGGTGGTGGGCTGGCAGCCACGGCTGCGTCTTCCGAAGCAGAGCTGCCCACGCCGTCCACGGCTGCGGCGGTGGCCACGCCCATCATTGCGCCCAGCAGCAGTGTCAACGTCAGCAGCGGGTACCTAGGCCAGCGGCATGTCCACAACCACGTTCATGGAGGCCATCATCAGGCAGTGCCGCCCCAGCTGCCGCTGCGACTGGAGGCCACCAACCCAGCGGGGGGCGGGGGATCCATCACCAATGGAGGGGTTAGTGGCGGCGTGGAGCTATGCGACTGCAAAACCGATCCGGACGCCATGTTCCTGATGAGCCTGCTGCCGGACATCCAGAAGCTGAACGGACGCGATCGCGGCAAGATCAAGATTGCCTTCCAGAACATCCTGCAGGACTACCTGTATCCGGACTAGTGTCTCTCGATCTCTGTGAATACTTTCCGCTTATACGAATGGCAGGGGAACCGATCCGGCTCAGCCGCAGAGTTCCGCTTTCGATTTTCATGTTTGTTTATGTTTTTATGTTTCTCTTTCTTTTAATTTTTGTTGACGATTCCCTAGAAGCTTTGCTGTGCAAGAACAAAGTATCCTTAAACCGTTTTGAACACTATCTGCTTACGTTTATTAAGTGTATAAATATTTATAAATATTTAATGTGTAACACAAGAATAAATTCATTTGAAATTATGCGATAAATATATGGCTACGGGTTGCTAACTGGAAGTATCACATGAGGATCGCATCCTCACTCCTCCAACAGCTTCAGCTCGCGGCTGATCTTCTTGATCTTGTTGTCCAGCGTCTTGTCCTCGTGCTCGCAGATGTAGTAGTGCCTCGAGGTGCACTCCTGTCCATAGTACACGTAGCTATGCTTCCCGGCATTGTAGCTCAGCCGGAGGCAGCGGCCCTTGCCCTCGATCTGCACCGTGTTGTTCAGCACCTCGTCTGCGGCGCCCTCCTCCTGCGACGTCGCCTGCTCCGAGCTATCCACCAGATTGGACGCCGTTGAGTTCTCACTCTTCTGCGCCATCGCAATGGACGTTAGATTCATGTTCGGGTTCACGGGCTTGGCTGAGTTGGACCAGATCCAGAGGAGGCCCGGGTTCAGGCCACCCAGCCAGTAGTCGCGACCCCGGTGGGCAGGCTGGTTCAGCAGATAGGCCATGATCTCCTCGTTCTCCGAGACCTTCTCGAACTCGGCCAGGTGCGAGTTGAGGGCCTTGCAGGCGGAGTTGGCCGTCTTCCAGTTCACCTGCTGCTGGCTGTTGATGTAGTAGCAGTTGTCGCTGATGCGGGTGAAGTTCGTCGGGCAGGGATCCTTCACCTCCTTCTGGTTGTTCCCGGCCATTAGGTAGTATATCAGCTGCTCCGATCGTCTCACGCGACTCTCCAAGTAATCTGGTAAAGAGTTGAGGTAGTTTTTGGATTACTAATGATTCCTTACAGTTTATCAAAGTTGATCATTTACTTTCATATTTCTTGACTTTGTATAAAGAATTAAAGAAGATCTTCTGGTTTTTTAAAAGGAATATTTTGTTGGGAGTGAGATTTTCACTGCCTTTCCTTATTCAGATATCACAAGGTCTGAAGTTAATAAGATTTCAGGGAGAATGTGTAAATTTTTGAGGTTAGAGACCTAACGTGATGGCGAATAACTTTAGCTAACTTTAATTTAGTTTTAAAACTGTAAGAAATCAATGCTCTTCTTACCCACTCTGTACACCAACTTTTCTATGGCTCCCAGGAGGTAGAGATCGTTTTCAGAAACGGCTCTGAAAGTGGTTGGCTGACTGCCACCACCCAGGAGATTCTGCTGTTGCTGCTGCTGATGCGGGCGTTGCTGCGGTGGCTGTTGCACCTGTGGCTGCTGCACGGGGCGCTGATGCTGCTGGGAAGGATTGGCCCCGCCGCTGGTGCTTCCTCCAAAGCCAAACAGTTGCTCCAGAAAGCCGGGCTGCTGACGTTGCTGCAACTGCTGTTGTTGCTGCTGCTGTTGCATTTGCTGTTGCATCTGCTGGTGCTGCTGCTGCTGTTGATGCAACATCTGATTGGTCATGGGTCGAAACTGGGGATTGACAATGGGACTCTGGCTCTCCACGGGCTTCCGCAGATGGGGTTCCAGCTCCACGGCTTCGCCAATTCGCCGGGTAATGTAGATGTTGTTCCCAGGGCGCTTGTAGGCAGAGGAGTGGTAATTGAGCGGTCCATTCATGCCCATGTCTCCGCTGCCCATATAAGGCAGATCTTTGGACTTTCGCTGGCTGCTGCCTTGGCTACAAATTTGGGGCAGGATTAGGATTCCATCTCAAGAGTTTCCTCTCATAAACCAAACCCACCTTAAGACGTAATCTTCGAGAAACTGCGACCAAACTGGAGCATCGACGTCTGCCTCCGCAGTGGCGGCGAGTGATTCATTGGCGTATTTTTGCATAGTTTCTCCATCGCTCGCATTGCATAAGAGCCCGGGCCCATAAGCCAGGCCCAAGACCAGGTAAACAAGGGCTCCGACCCGGAGTTGTTTGCCAGCCGGCGGCATGATGACACGTAATGTATACGGGTATATTGCCCCCGCCTCCAGAGAAGCACTTGGAGATTCAAGTCGCGCGCTAAACACTTTCGATTTCGGTGCGTTTTCCGTGCGTTTTAGCTGCGTGCGGTTAAGGCCGCGTCCGTTTGCTTGCGTCGAGCTGAAAACCGCGACTGAAGCGTGTCTGGAGCTGGAGCTGGAGCTTGAGCTGGGCTTTCTGTCTGCTCTGCAGCCGGTCAGAGCCGCTCCGGCCTCTCTGTCCCACTCACTGCCAATGGCAACGGCCCAGGCCAATGTTCAATGCTGGCGCTCGCGCCGAGAAATGCAAAATTTCACTTTCTCCTTCGGTTGGAAGTTGGCTCTTGACAAATGTAAGTCATTGGGCTTTTCATCTCTGTTTCTCTCGCCGCCTTTGTTGCCCGTCAACGCCCGCCCGTCCTCAGCTGACGCACTGTTTGCACTCCATCAAATTGGCCCAGACTTGGGTTATTAATGTTGGCCAGCGGAGCGTCAATTGAAGCCAAAATATTCAATGAATAATAGGAACTAGATAAAAATACATTTGTTCCTTTTCACTGGAATTTTGAGGGATTATACCTAATTTATTCAAGCTATAATTAGGTTTAAAGAAGGTTTTTGGTATTTGTATTTCCAAAACACTTTCAACAAGTTTTCCAAAGTGATAAGCTGACAGTTATCTGCATTTTTATACATAAACTCCATTTAAAGAAAGTAGCTTTTGGGCAGAATTCGGCTAGGCCGAACCTTAAAAGATTATCATATTTTTAGTCTCAGCAATAAGGTGTGGATTTCTGAGTTTAAGTTTATAGGAAACACAACTGAGACACAGAGCAAATTATAAAAGCGTTAATCAAAAGTCATTCTCAATTTAATTTTAACAAAGTTTTGAAGAAGCTTTATACCCATAATGTGAGTTAATAGAATGTTGACTTTCTAGAACATTCTTAAGTCGATTTTTGGAAACTACTACTATAGATCTTCTAATTTTCTTATTCCAATTTTAGGCCGGAAGTAGGCAACGCCATAAACAAGTAAAGTAAAGAGAAAAGCAATAGCCGAGTCAATCTAGACATGTTCTTCTGCCCATTTATACGTAAATTAGTCTCTAATTTTTAGAACTTTCTGGAAGAAACTTAGCCAATTATCCGGTATATTTTTAAAAAGTTACGAAAATTGGTTTAAATTTTATAAAAATTATCCTCTAAGTTAAATTAATAAATACGACTTTAAGCTCATTAATAAAAATTCCACTGTAAAAATATAATCAAATACAAATTCAAGAGAATTTGAACGAATTTGTATGTCGAATTCAAGAAATAAGGTCTTATTTATAATTATCTTCGCCATATTTTTCCAAATACTTGCACCACTGACAAAAACTTGATTTAATAGAAAAGAAAAACATATTTCCAAGCTTGATATGGCTTTTACTTTTCAAGTTGCTGTCCCCACCACTCTTATTAGATGGCAATCATAGCATAATGCGGCTTATGTAAATAATGACTTGAGCTTTTTAATGTGCAATTTAACACACCACTTAAAGTTTTAATAACTATTTTATGCCACCAGCGGCACCACACCACATCGCGACGAGGCGAAATGAGTGTGCAGAGAGAAAGACCGGTGGACAGATGGAGAATTAAAGATCCATTAATGAGAAAGGCCCCTAGAGCGAGTGAAACAATTTGGCCAACAGAGAGAGGGAGATGAGAGACACGCACAGACGCAGACCCAGACCCCCATGTCCAACTCGGCCTTAACTGGATTATTGATGGTCAAGCAGCGAACTGCCCACATCCCTCACGCTACACCCAAAGGCTTCGGAACTTTCGTTATTCATTGCTTTGACAATTAGCGGATGTTAACGATGTTGCAATGAAGGCCTCGTTTTGCGGATCGTGATCCATCGAGATGACGCACTTTGATCTCGGTTATTTCGGGGTTTCCCAAAAAACAAATAATAATCGAAAAAACCAAGCCAAACTTTGCATAACCGCCAAGTCCGGCTGAAAACCCAAAGTTCAGAGTTAAGAGCTCGCTGACGGGGCCAAGAAAATCAAATTTTTGAGGCATTCTCATTAAAAGCAAACATCAAACATATAATTTTTTTTAGCAAATTTTTATAAATATTTTTATACTTTTTTTGTTGGGTGTTTTCTTATTTTTTGTGTGTGTAATTTTACGATATAAATTCAAATTAAAGCAGGCTTTATTCTCAACAGCTGTCTCTCTTTCGCTGGCTTTCTCTCATCTCTCTCTCTCTCTCATATAGCCTGACTGTTTCCGCTTCTTAATATTTTTAAACATTTGCTTTAAAAATACAAAATTCGATTTAAGGGGTCTATGAATTTTTTTTACATTCTGCTACGTTTTCCTTTAGATTAATTTTATTTTTTAGAAAATCCAAAAAGGTTTGTGGATCCTTGGTTCTACACAATCTATGCTTGGTTGTTGTTGCTGTTGTTGATCTTGTTGGTGTTGTTATTTATTTATTATGAAATTATATAGATTTATAAAGAATTGTATACACAATGGATGTTGTTCTTGGTATCTTGGTGGCAGCCAATGATGGTCTTGTTTGCTGGCCAAATCATTCTGAGATATTCGTTTACAATTAGTAGAGTTCCTCGACGTCTTCTTCTTCTCTTCTTTCTTCTTCCTCCGCTGCTGCTCGTTGTTGTTGATGTTGTTGTTCTTGTTGTTGAAAAAGTTGTTGTTTTTGGGACTAGTGGACCATCTTAATAGCCAGCCAACTCGGCGAATGTGGAGTCCATCTCGTCGGCCAGAGACTTGTACCTGTCCTTGTTGATGCCCAACTCGTCTGCGGAGTGGAAATTGCATTGAGGAGATATTAGAATATGTTTTTTATGGGGATTACTTGAGGACACAGCAACTGAACACAGAACACTTAAACTTGACACTGTGTGCATTCGGTGGAGCCTTAGCCCGGGTTAGTGGCGCGCTGTTCTGGCAAGCGTTTCAAGTAGGGTTGTCAACATACTTTGAAAATGTGCATTAAATCGAATGAAAGCGTAATAAACTGATAGAGCAATACTTTCTAGTCCTCGGTTAGTTAGCGGTTCTGTGCGTGGGGCTTGGGTTTCTTGACATTTGGGTTTATCTATGGGGTCTCTACGGGATCTATTTAACTGAAACACTGCAGACATCGTGTGTGGCTTGTGTGGAAATGATAGAGATTCACTCGAACCAAGGCCTGTGCGAAATCAGCGCGAAAACCATTTAATGACTCGGCGACTCGGAGGGTGATCATCGAGGAGAACTGACAGAGAACAGATTGAGATAGAGTGCTGATCTGAGAATATCCGGGCAGGCAAGACAGGTGGTGAAGAAGAGAGATCATGCCACAGTAAACACGGGATAGAATCTGGCATACAAACGATATATACATTGATAAATTCACCTGTGTGTTGAAAGCACAATTAACTACAGTTGCAACTTGGTTTGGCTTGATCTCAGCCTATTTTTACAGTGTACTGGCGCTGGGATCTGAGTGTGTGAGTGGTGTGTGTGTGTGGTGGGATTGGCCACATTCAAGCGAGACTAAACAAATTATTTACAGTGTATAGAAATAGAGGGTCGTGACAGAAGAGTGTGATGGGTGGGGGCGGTCGGGGCTAAATACACTGACTCTGTCGGGGGAGCCTCGATCGAGAAAGAAATGTATAACAAATTGTAGGGGATTTCGGGAACTGAATTTCGTGTTCTCTTTGTCTTTTTTTTTTTTTTTTGGGAAGAAGAGGGCTCTGTGGGAGTTTCTTGTTTCGATCTTTTTTAATATCCAGTAAGTTCGGCAAATGTCTGGTCCAAATCGTCGCAGATTGCTTTGTACTTTTCCTTCTCATTGAAGAGACGGTCTGCAAAAGGCATTTTGTTGTTGTTCATTTATACAGATTATATTATTATTAATTAATATTATTAATATAAGAGGGCGAGAGCGAGATGAGTGGATGTATTCGTCGTCAATTAATGAAAGCAGAGTACTAAGTACAAAATATTAATATCCTTCTGGCGATATATACAATGCGAGCATTAGTTGAAGCCAGCAATCCAACTCGAGTCGGATCACATCCTGGCGACACCATCTGCCAAGTCTTTTGCTGGAGAGATGCCACCTCGAGGGGGAAGGGTGATGGCAGTGATCTGGATACATACCCTCTAGCCTGTCGACCTCCTTCTGCAGGCGCTTCACTTGCTTCTCGGCGTGCTCGGCGCGCTGCTCGGCCTCCTTCAACTTGATGGACAGGGTCTTCATCTCGCGCTTGAACTCCTCAACGCGCTGGTTGGCCTTCTCCTCAGAGACCTCCAGGGACTTCAGGGAGTTGCCGACAACCTGAAGAGTAGGGAAATAGAAGAGAATGTGAGTAATTGTTGGCCATCTATGGAATTACAATTGTAACCCACCTTCAGCTCCTCCTCCAGCTCCATGATCTTGGACTCGCCGGAGCGGACACGATCCTCAGCCACTTCCAGCTCGTCTTCAACGAAGGCCAGCTTGCGGGAGACCTCGTCGGACTTGGTGTCGGCATCCTCAGCGAGCATGCGGGCTTCCTTCAGCTGGTTGGTCAGCTGGTCCATGCGCTCCTCATCCTGCTGGGAACGGTTCTCCAGCACCTTGCACATGCGGTTGTTCTCATCAGCCGACTGGGTGGCCTCCAGCAGCTTCTGTTGGGCGGTGGTCGAGCGCTCCTCGGACTTCTCCAGATCCTCCTCAATCTGCTGCACCTTGCGGTTAAGAGTGGCCACCTCGGACTCGGTGGAGGTCAGGAGCTTCTCCTTCTCCTCCAGCTCGGTGTTGGCCTTCTCCAGCTGCTCCTTGGCGGTGACGAGATCAACCTCAACCTGGACGAACTTCTTCTCCAGATCGCGCACCTCCTCGTTCAGTTTGTCGGCGCGGGAGTTGGCATCCTTGGCTTGGTTCTCGCAGGTATCGGCCTTGTCAATGGCGTTATCCTTCTCAAGCTTCATCGCTTGCATCTTCTTCTTGATGGCGTCCATGGTGTTTGTGTTTTTGTTGTTGGCTCAGAAGGGAAGAAAACTGGAAAAAAGCACTGCGAAAAATGGGAGAGAGAGATTAATAAGGGAAATCAGGGATGCCCAGGCAGGGACCTCAAGGGCCCAGACATTTAAAGTTGTGTGCTTAGTTTTTTTTAATTTAATTTAAAATTATAAGTTAAGTTAATAAGAATAAACATATATTTTCTCTTTTACACACGAAAATTAAGAACTTTTTAGTGCTAATTATAAACTTTCTTAAACTCGGACTTCAAGGATTTAAATATGTGATTGCATACTTTTAGGTTCATCAACTAGTGAAATATAATCTTTACCCAATAATAATTACTAACTCTTAAGTAGAAATTTTGAAACGAAATTATCTTATCCTTAAGACTTCAAAAATGTCAAATTCAATCGTTTTGAAAATGTTCCTATTATCAAAGCATCGAGGCATATACAAGAAAATAATGATTAAGAGATAGTTTTTAAAGCAAGTTCTTTAGTTAAAGACATAAAATCTGTAGCATTTCACTTGACACTAGGCCATTTTTAGCTTTCCAACTAAAGTCTTGAAACAATTAAAAATCTGTTTATATGGAACGCTCCAGACGCATTCGGCCTAATCTATATCAAGTGCGTTTAATTATATTATACGTATGTCTGTTTATATACATATGTAGACATGTATCTGGGCAATAAATTTTAAAATTTAAATGTAAACACATTTTGTTTGCCTGCCGCCTGCGAGCAGTTATAAGATCTCACGTAATTTCCATTTTCCATTTTCCATTTTCAATACGCCCCCGCTCGGTGAATCCGAATCCGAATTCGAATCCGGATCCGCCGGCGGTGGTGAGCTATATATTTATTTGCTGCACGATTCTGTAGAGTTAAAAATAAACTTTATATGCTTTTGCATGTGAGAAAAATATCCAGTTCACACACACACAGAAGCTATGCTTTTTTGGACATTGTGTGTGCTAAATGTAATTCTAGAGTTTCCCCTTATTATTTCGAAATACACGCACACACACAAATACACACCGAAGAGAGATTGCAATTTGAAAACTTTTCAATTCTTTGGGGTCATTCAATGAGCGAGTGTGTGGGTGGGTGGTGTTCGTGTATCGGTGTGTGCATGCCGTCTCCACTCTAAGTGGGACAAAGTCATTTATGTTGTAGTTGGTGCTCTTTTGGAGGTCTTTTGATACTTAGCAGAGGGGTATATGTTCCCAAAAATGCTAGGTAGCCATGGGGAGCTTCAATTTTTATGGGGGAGAGAGATGGAGAATTTAATGGAGCTTATGAAAGGTAAAGACTATCCTTTGGAGATTATCAAAGTAAGATCTTATTTTACAATATAGGAAATGACTTTTTCGAAATAGGTTCAAATGGATTTGAATTTTCACACCCCATTAAAGTTCGTTCCTAAACATATTATATTTTCCGATGATTGCCAAAAGAACATCCGTTTTCAGGCCATTAAAATATCTACTTGAATTCAAATTTTTGCTGGCCTTCGGAGGCTGAAAAGTATTTGTTCAAAACCCAAAAAAAAATTGTGTGTGGGTGGCTTTCGAATATAGATATTTAGTCTGTTATAGATACAGATCTCTTGGCTTTCTAAGAAGCCTCTACGTCTACCTCTACATCTGGCAATTCTCAATCCGCAATATTTCCAAAGTCTCTTTCCTTCTCTTTCTCTCGTTCTCGCGAGACCAGAGGCGCTCTAAAACAATCTCAAGGATAAATGCCGACATTTTGTGTCTTTATTTTTCTTATTTTTTCGTTCGTTCTATGAGATCACACAGAAAGCTAGACGGAAAAGCTTTTTCGTCTAAGTTTCATTCGGATTTAAAAATAAATGGATATGTATGCGTGGACGGGCAGGTGTCTGTCTGCAGTTAATTTTAAAAGAATTTTCCTCGGGAAAATTGTGCGTAGCAATAGGAGTGTGTGTGTGTGTATATGTATATGTGTGCCATCGGTGTGGAGCTTTTCCCACACGGCAAGGTCTTGCCTATGTGTGTGTGCAAAATATTTCCTCGCACACACAGACATCGTCAGATTTAGTTACAAAATTCCTTATAAGCGAATTTTTTGAAACGTCCGAAAAGATATCATAAATTTCCATTTAAAAAGTATTTCAATCTTCTTTTGATGCAGATTTCGCTTTTGTTTTTATTTTGTTTCATTTATTTTTTACTTTTCACTGGATTTATAATGGTTTCTTTGGGTTTCCAACACTTTTAAACTTTATCTTTATCCAGGCTTTTGGAAACACATATACATATGCACACTTTATTGTATATTTATTTTTTGGGAATTATCCAATATTTCCATATTTGTGGTTAATGCAAAATTGAACATTTTCTGCGCTCAATGCATCTGTGAATGCACTGCACTTTTCACTACTCGGTATAGGATTATCCATTCGAAATCAGTTGAAAATACCAATTTTTGGTTAGCAATAGCGAGAGTTGTTCAGTTATTTTATTATTTTTGCAGCTAATTTTTTGAGGCGCACAGAAATCCTGGCGTGACCAACCTTAGCGTTTCAAACACACTATACGCTGTCGAAACCCCGAGAACACTGATGCTGACCAAGTTGCTTAGCCCAGAAAGCGACCCCGAGATCCAACGCAAGGCGACGCACACACACGCACGCCTGGCGCTCGGAAAATCTCACACCAACACAGGCACAGGCACAGCATTGAAACATTTTTCTCGCCTCAAAATTTCCCATTAAAAAATATATGCGCAAAAGCGCTTTCGCAACTTTCCTCCGGCGATGATCTCTAAAATTTCCCTCAAAATTTCCCCAAAAAGCTATTCGCCGTACGTGTGAACGTCTCTCTTTTCCCTCTTTTTCGTGCTCTCCGCTTCCCGATGCCTGCATTCTCGGGAAAATTATGCGTTTCTTTCCTTCTTAAATTTAAATTCAATTTATTTTTTTACTCTCTCGGTGTGTGTGTGTGTGTATCCGTCAGATACGCTGCTAAAAATAGCGCATAAATGTTAGATGCCTCGCCAGCAGCGGCAAGCAGCAAGAGCGAGAAGCCTAACAAGATGAAAATCTATTTTCGCCTGCTAAAAAATATTGAGAAATATTTGGAATTTTGATCGGAGCCAAGCAGCAGAAGGCAACAGTTCGTTTTCATTTCTTTTCATTCCTTTGCTTTCGAAAGTCTCGACTCGGGCAGAGGGAAGACACTATTCAATGGAGGATTATCTTAAACGTTGAGGAAATATTTTTTGTTTGTACATATTTGATTTTTATAGCTTTTTCTCTAAGGTCTACAGTTGGTCTTCAGTCGTTTAAAAATGTATTAAACATAAATCATCATAAAATTTGTTTTATATCCAATTATAAAAATATTCTACATTTTCAATAGAAGGTATTCTTTGATATACTTTGTTTGTTATACTAATCTGAAGCAAGAAAACAATTTCTTGAGCTCATTTTCCGAATTATAAACGAAAATTCCCTTGAGGACTTTCACTCGATAGAGAATCAGCGATGCTAGAATTGTATTGTATAATCTTGGATAAAATATTCAAGATTATTGCATACTTTAATTCTTCTCTGGTGCTAGAAATGATTAAAATATAATTTTTATATCTATTCTGTTAAAATCCGATATTTGGAGAGAAATTCAAATATCACATCAATTTTCATTTTGATTATGAATTCAGCTGTCAGCAGGTATTATTGGCAGCTACAAAAGTTAATCTCATCACAAAGGAAACCATGAATCTGCCTTCCCCCCAAGGAAAGTAAGATCACTGATCACCTAGTAAAGTAGGATTTGCAAGAACATTGTAAGAACAAATTTAAGTGTTATAAAACACGTAAGGCGCTACTGTACTCAGTCACTTCCTTTATTTTGAATATCACTTTATCAACCAAATCTGAAGCGCCAAAAGAGCTTTCTACCTCTACACACATGATCTCTTCTCAACTTTTGGCAGTCCCCTAGTCAGATCAATTCTAACATCTTCTTGCCTAATACGTTTTAACATTTCCTTCGATTTACTATATACATATGTAACGTCTTATACAACTGTAGATAATAATGCTTAGATCCTTCATATCCTTGTATAAAATCAAAAAACATAATAACTTTATGTTGTATGCACAAAATAGACCGAATAAGAAACCTTATTTTCATATGTATACTTACAACTGACAGTCCCTTGCCAATTTTTCTAAAGTGAGGCATACTTTGAAAACGCGCTAAGAAATTAATTTACTTCACCAACATATTTCTTATTAGTGCATGGAGGTATGGGAAAAAACAATAACTGTATTCCTGTTATTTACCAGATATTAGGAAGAACAAAAAACAACACAAATTACTTGTAACTAACATGATCAATCGGTTCGGAGACAGTTCTGACTCCCCAAAGTATACTACACATGCCCGAAAAGCATCCTTAGGCGAGATGATCTAGATATGGGAGTTCGTATGTTTCCCACTTTTCTAAACTCTACAGTTGCATTCCCTCACTTTTATTGTAGCCGTTACCCCGTAGGGTACAACGGTATTACAGCTTACTGCCAACCGAAGGAGAACAGAACCCTCTAACCCCATAAGTCATATATATTCTTGATCAGGATCACCAGCCGAGTCCATCTGTCTCAGCTGAGGCCGGAATGCTCAGAATAAAATTGTATATCCATCATCGATCCCCCGTTTAAAGAGAAACAAGAATCAACCAGATTTTATTTGCAAAAAGAATGTTTTAAGTTTATTGATCATAAAAATATTTGGGAGTAAATAAGAAAACATACACACATTGTATTATTTGATTTGAATGCGCTGCTCCATTGAATTACAAAAGCTAGGTCAAAGTTGTAAATTTAATTTATACGCTTTCCTTTATATATTACTCTACTTCAATGCTTTTCTTTTTTGGTATTTATTCTCATAGTACAAAGGCCATAGAAATTTTTAGATACAACTTTCTTGCTGCCAAGGAATAAAGCAACTTCTAAGTGAGAGAAAATTGACTCTGGCTCAAGCGTTATGGTTGTTGTGGTGTATAAAATGTATTATGTACGAGATATCGACTGGTGGGCTGAAGGGTTTCTTTTTTTACTTATTAAACAACTACACAGATATTGTTTATAGCTGGGAGGTGATTTAAAATTAAATGGCAGCTAAACTCTGGCTAAATGCTTTGACAAACGCTATAAAATTTCCTTGACTTTAACACTCTGGCTCTTATTTACGTTTTGTTTTGGAATGCTTAGGCGAAAAATGGTTTTGAGTGTTATATTAAAAATAATTTGTAAATTGGACGTCGAAATGCTTTCAGACTCCATTATGTGTTAATTTTTTTCGTTTTGTAGATCGCAGGCTGCATTTGTTGTTGCTTTTCGTCCTCCTCCTGGCCCGAGTGCCCTTAGTAGTTGTTGAGATCGGCGTACTCCAGTTCCTGGGCAATAGTTTTGTACTTTTCCTTACCTTTGCTAACCTCGTCTGTTAGCGAGAGGGCGCCGAGAAGGTAATGAAAAATAGTGTCAGGGTTTATATATATTTTCGAGTTGATTGCTTTATTGCTTATAGTTTTGGATACAAATAATAAATAAAAAACGTTTGAGTCAAACAAATACACAATTGTTTCAAAGCTTCCTCTTATTGGTCCGCAGTCAAAACCTATCTACAATTCATCTACAACGAATACACAAATCAATCAAAAGTCACAAGAGGCTACAAGATACGGGTACAGTGCGCCTACGAGTATGCTACAGTGAAAACAATCGAAGAAAATGTGTGCAGCGGAGCGCGTTGACAAAGAGTGGATAAATTTTGTGGCCGAGGTGGAGGGGCGTCGATCGCTGCTTATTCCTTGAGGATGAGCTCGACGAAGGCGGTGTCGAGATCGTCTCCGATATCCTTGTAGCGCTCCTTCTCCAGGACCAGGTCGTCTGTTCAGGTTGTTCGTAAAATTATAAGAGAACGCAAAAGAATAAGGAACATAAATTAATAAAAATAGGTCTGGAAACAAATCACTAAAATTACACTGAAAATCCTGACTGACACAAATTCAATACCTTCACATTAAACAAGGTATATTTAAATAATAATTAAACAATAATTACCTCGTTTTTTTGGGGCAAAATAAATAAAAAGCCAGCAGAGCAGCAAGTGAACTTCAGTCGGCAAAGTGTTGTGCTAGCTGTCAATTTTTTAAATCAAAATAAAATGGCAAAGAAAACAAAATAAAAAAGAAAGCAGCACTTTGGTTTTTACAATGCTTTTTTGGTTAACTGAACTTGTTTAATTCAATATTTCGTTTTCGTTTCGTTTTGTTTTGCAATAAAAAAATGTTTTCAAAAAACATGCTCTTAATCTTAGGTTTTTAAAAGCAGGGGCAGCGTTTGGTAGCAGTTGTGGTTATTTCTTTCGGTCTTGTGCAGCAGTTTCTGGCGGGGATGGCTTGGTTGGCTGGCTTAGGCTGGCGGGGCCTCGCCTTCGGCAGCGGGAGCAGCTTCAGCAGGAGCAGCCTCAGCCTCAGCAGCAGGGGCAGCTTCAGCAGCCGGAGCAGCTTCAGCAGGAGCAGCTTCAGCAGGAGCTGCCTCAGCAGGAGCCGCTTCAGCAGGAGCAGCTTCAGCAGCCGGGGCAGCTTCACCTTCAGCAGCGGTGGCACCACCTTCAGCTGGAGCTGGAGCAGCACCCTCGGCTGGAGGAGCAGCACCCTCAGCAGCGGGAGCAGCTCTCTCTGCGGGCGGAGCGGCAGCTGGGGCAGCCTCTCCCTCAGCAGCTGCCACTGGCTCTGGCTCGGATCCGGGTGGTGGTGGCTCGTAGTTCTTGACATAGGGCACCTCGGCGCCCTCTGGGGGCAGATCGATCGAGTATTCGAATGGCGGCGGTGGTGGTGGTGGCGGTGTGGGTTCCTTGGGCGGCGGCGGCGTCGGCTCCTTGGGCGGTGCACCCGGCTCTCCGGGCGCTCCGGCCTCACCCTCGGCTCCGGGCTCTGCGCCAGCGGCGGCTGCTGCTTCCGCCTCGGCAGCAGCGGCGGCTTCTGCCTCCGCACGCGCCGCCTCCATCGCGGCCAGCTCCTCGGGCGTGGGCGTGGGCAACTTGGGCGTCGGCGGCTTGGGGTTGCGCGGATTCCAGAAGGGCTCCAGGCCCACAATCAAGTCCACGAAGGCTTCGTCCAGGCTGTCGCCGACCATGCAATAGCGCTCTTTTTCAACGATTAGATCGTCTGGCGATCGACGCGATGCGATGCGGAAGATGGTTTTATTTGTGAGAGAAAGCAAGGCAAGCGATGGAGTAAATGGGGGATAGAGCATAGAGAGATTATAAATGGGGAGTGAGCAGGAAGCAAAAGCCAGAAAACTAAAGAGTAATCTCCAAGGAAGTTAAGGACGGAAACAGTGGGAAAGGGAGTGGGTGTGGGCGTGGACGAGGGTTTGGAAGGGTTTGGCCAGCAAGCGAAAGGGTTCGTTCGTTCGAGGGGGGTTCCCGGGATAGTTAGTGATAGGAAAACACTTTGGCCAGTTCTTTAACGACGAGATCCTTCTAGAGATCCTTTGCTCTATATATTCTTTGATCGCAACAAATCGATATTTCCATAGTTTCATGTTTTCTAAGCAGGTGGTGCCTCGGCAGCCGGTGCTGCTGGGGCTTCGCCCTCAGCTGGGGCTGGGGCTGGGGCAGCCTCAGCTGCTGCCTCGGGTGCTGGTGCTGGGGCAGCCTCCCCCTCAGCTGGTGGCGGCGGCGGAGCAGCAGCTTCTCCCTCGGCAGCTGGCGCGGCTGGTGGTGCTGGAGCAGCCTCTCCTTCGGCGGCAGGAGCGGCTGGTGGAGCCTCGCCCTCCGCGGGTGGAGCTGCTGCGGGAGCTGCTTCTCCCTCAGCCGGAGCTGCTCCTTCGGGCAGGACCTCTGGCGGTGGCGGGAAGTCACCCGGCTCGGCGTTCTTCACGTACGGCACCTCAGCTCCCTCTGGTGGCAGATCAATGGAGTACTCGAATGGTGGCGGCGGCGGAGGAGTGGGAATCCTGACGGGCTCGGCCGGAACAGCAGCCGCCTCAGCACCCTCAGCTGCTGCTGCCTCACCTTCGCCAGGAGCAGCGCCCTCTGGCTTCTCGCCACCCTCAGCGGCAGCTGCACCCTCCTCTCCCAGAGCGGCCAATTCCTCGGCCCTGGCCTTGGCCTCGGCTTTGGCCAAAGCAGCTGCCTCGATCTCGGCCCGTTCCTCCTCGGTGAGCTCCGGCGTGGGCGGCTTGGGGTAGCGCATGTTGTAGAAGGGCGGCATGCCCATCTCCTCCACAAAGGTCCAGTCCAACTGGTCGCCGACGAGGGCATAGTGCTCTATCTCCTTGATCAGCTCGTCTGGCATTTCGATCAGATGTCGGACGATGGTTGGTGGATGTGGTGGTGGTTTAGTGGAGCGACGGGTTAGAAATTCGGATTAGAGCAGAGTTGAGAGAGAGAGAGAGAGAACGGGGCAATAGAAGAACCTCCAGTGGTGGCCAAATGTGGGTTGGTGGACACACAACAGAGAATCGGTGGACGCTGGACGGTGGACGGTGAACGCTGGACGAGGTAGCAACGATGGGATTTTCGGAAAAAATACTTTATTTGTGCAAATTGCAGCAGCATGGTTGTATGTATTGTATAGTATATGGTATGTATAGGTAATATATTATTAAAGTATAAATAATTAATTTATGTAAATCGTAAATAGATCGAATTTCCAATTTTTTCAATGCCATTTCTCTTGTGTGTTGCAGCATTGCTCCTCTCAATATTACTTATTATTGGGTTATGGGGTTAGGAATCAGTAGAGGGACAAGTTAAAGTGTGTGGGAATGGGGTTTTCTGTTTTCTATTTTTTTATTTTTCAAATTGGAATGATGTGCGGCGCTAGTTTGGAATCTCCGTCGAAAGAGGTGTAGGAGGTGTGTGTAGTGTGGCGGCAACTTAAAAGTAGGCAAATATTACACAACGTTTTGCAAACACGACGACAATTTGTTTAAATAATGTATAAACAAGGTAAACATTAGCATATTATTAATACAGTTAAGCTGGCGACAAAGAGTACAAGGTGTTTAGCATAGAATTTGTTACTCTCTTTAAATATAAATAACAGCGATTTGTTTTTTGTTTTCTTTTGTTTTGTTTCGTCTCTCTCTATATTTAATACACGTAAACTACTAAGAAGAAGGCGGCACTTGTGTGTTGTCCAAGCTTGTTGTTTTGTCATTAAAATACACAAGTATACAAGGTATATAATTTATAATTTAAAATTTATATAAGTTATAAAAAAACGTTAAAACAAAACAAGGTTTTGGGGTAGCAAAAGCAAAGGAGTATAAGTAAATGGAATAATTAAAGATTTTGATTCAACGAAAATTGTATTGCAACAGTTTATAGTTTAAATAAAAAATGGCGCTAAATGCCAAGTCTAGTTCGAAATCGAAATCGAAATCGCAGATAAACGTTAATTGGAATGCGCTTGCTACGAGAATGTCTTGTTTTAGTTTCCTTTCTGCCTTTCCATCGTCATAATTTGCTTTTGTCTTTTATGTTTCATGTTTTATGTTGTATCCTTTATGTTTAGAGTGTTTGTTTAACGCTATTTCTCATTTGATTAACTCAACTCTCCCCCGTTGATGGCGTCGCATCCGCTTGGAAGACACCTGGCGTCCTTTTGGGTGTTGTGTGTGTGTGTTGTGGGTGGGCATGGGCTTGGAGATAGATGTGTGTGTGTCTAGTATATTTAATTATGGAAAGCGCCAGTTTTGTGTGCGTTTTTGTTGGTTTGTCTTGACGTCAAAGCAGGCAGTTTAGAGTTCATTTACATAAGCGCAAATTACGATGTTTACATGTTCTGTATGTCTTGTAAGGTGGCCTCCATCTCCTCCTGCAGCAGCTTGTTCTTGCCCCGCTCGTTCAGCAGGTCATCTGATCGCGATTTTGGTTTTTGTTTGGTGTTTTTGTTTTTTTGGTGGGGCAGGGCAGGGCATGCAACAAATTGTTTAGCAAATAGCAGCGGCGGGCAAGTTGTAGTATTTTGTTAAGCACAACGACAACAAAATAATATTTATATGAAAAGTAAACAGTAAAGAAAATCAAATTAAAACAAAGGTAATCAAAAAATCGAGGTACATAAGGATAGAGATAATCACTAGACAAACAATCGGTACTGGATATATTTAAGGAATAAGGAAATTAATTTTGATCCTACTTATAAGCTATATATCTAGGAATTCATAATTAAACAACTGAAAAACCTTTCATTACTTTTAATTGAATATACTTTTTTTTTCTGCGGCTAGTTTTACTCTTACATTCTCAGTAAAATTCGTATAAAATCTTGGACGGACATACCTTCGAGCCTGTCGACTTCCTTCTGCAACTTCTGAACGGAACGTTCAGCGAACTCAGCGCGAGCCTCAGCCTATATGGTCGGGGTAAAAGGGTACAAATTAGTAAGTAATATTAGACTATAAAAAGAGAAAGCAACAAAAAGTGGCTACCAATAGCAGGCAAGGCGACGAAGGAAACTAAATCAGGTTTTCCTTTATCCCTTCTTACTGCCAATATATCTAAATTCTGTGTGTTTGCAATATAGAGTTAAAACAGTGGTGCCTAGGCCTCGGACTCTGCGGCCACAAGCACAGTAGGCACAGAATGTGAACACCAGTGCGGCTAAATATAGCCCTTTCTAAAGTTTAAATATGGTTTGAAGTATAATAAATGCCACACAGAATTTAGATTTAACCATTATTTCACTAAGCCAAGCAGCTTCCCAAATATTCTACCAAAACCAGCATAATAATAATAATAACTTGTGATAGATATTAAATGAAAATTATTGAAAATGGTAACAGTACGAGTGAGGTATGAAAAGGGTTAATATATATAAAAATAATATAAAAGTTAATTTTGAAACATTCAAATGGTAGTCACTTTTAAACTTAAAGTAATTAAAATAAAATGCTTACAAACTCTTGACGCTTTCTTTTTTTATGGGGTTGGTTTTTAGACAAAACCTAAATCAGACAAATTAAGTCATTAAGGGAATGATAATACTTCTACGGCAGTCACTGCACAATAAATTGAAAAATGCTGTTTAGACATCTCTCTATCTGAGATATCTCTTAAATATTATCTACGCCCGTACTATCCAAGGCGACTTACAGCTTCTACATTTAATTTGAACTGTATGAGCTCCTTTTCGTAATATTTCTGATTAACGCGTGCCTAGACGTCGAGAGGGAAATACAACACAAATTATAATTTATCACAAAAATAGATCGATAGCAGAGTTTCGGTGTGTGCGTCGAGTGTGCGTGTGTGTGTGTGTAGGAGGGTATAATAATATAAAATATCTACCGAAATGAGATATCTCTGTTTGGAATTAATAATTGTACTCTTTCTACTTAACGAGGAATGCTGTGGCAAGACATATCGATAATTAATCGGTAATGAATCGATAATTAATTGAGATCTACTTAGCAGTGCTGGAAAACTTTATAATTTTCAATGGGTTTACTTGGTTTTGCTTGCAATCAATGCACAAAAAGTTGTTTTCAATTTTAAAAACAAATGTACACACACACAGTAGTTCTTATTATGAAACACCGAATACTTGCCCATGATATGCACGCTCTATCGATTAATCGATCTATTTAGATAACTCATAATTTGTGGTATTCCGCTATCGATTGCTGTATTTTCACACACAAAGCGCTTGGCATTAAAAAGAAAATATTAAATGTCGAATTGACGAATATGTACAGAAAAATTTAAAATTGAGAATAACGATTTGTGCAATTCAATATTTTCTTTTCTTTTTTCTTTTTTGGTTTAAAATTAGTGTTTAGTTTTTAGTGCTTAGAATTAGATTAGAGCTTAGTTAGCAGCGGGGATTAACCAACACCAGAGAGATCCACCGAGACCACGGGGACTTATAAGTAAGTTCGACACGCTCTTAGTCGTAATATACCTCTTTCAGAGAATGATCCAAGACTTTGATTTGCGTCTCAAAGGTTTCCTCTTTTTGTGTGGCCTATTTTTTAGTGTTCAGTGTTGGCAAGCGGTTGTTTTTTTGTTATATTAAACGCAAATTTGTAAAGTATTCATGCAAAAACAAATAAGGTTGGTATAACATCCAGAGCAGGTGCGCAAATTATAATTGGATATTGGGCATATTTTAGCGGCAACGTACAAACAATATATATATGAAAATAAGAGAAAATATATAAAATTTGGATTAGTTAAAATGTTGGAGTAAGTATTTTTTGCGGTACATCTGTAAACAACAAGTATGTATAAAATATCATGTCGGTAGACATTTTATGGGAGTATTAGTACATAAAACAATTGAAGAAGTTCCTTCTTTTTGGGGGAATATTGTCTGAAAATACCCCTCTCTCCCGTGTTGGGACATTAAGTTAAATACAAACAAAACGAGAAACAACAACAAAAGATACGCTGGTTTGGACACTCTCTATTCTCGCTTTAGATTTCGAGATCTGGGAAACTCTTTATGCTTTTCAGGCGCCACTTTTTGGTACAAAGTCTGGGCGTATCTACCTCCTTTAGACGAGTGTTCAGGGTCTTGATCTGGTTCTTGTACTCTTCCTCACGTTGGTTGGCCTATATCATTGATTCGTTGTTGTTGTTTCGCGGGGAGTTTTAGATGTTTGGGATAGGGGAATATATTCAATATAGATATTTAAGATCATTTGGTTTAAAAGACAAAATGGGGTAAGAAATCTCTCCCACAAACAGATACTGACCTTCTCCTCAGAGACTTCCAGGGACTTCAGGTTGTTGCCAACCACGCGCAGCTCCTCCTCAAGCTCCACAATTTTGCTGTTGGTACGCAGAGATGGAAAAAAGATTTGCATTAGATAGTTGTCTTAAATATAGGATGGGAACGAGGAATAGTACAACTCATGCAATTGTTAAATATAAAGGTTTCTTTCGAGCGCTATTTATGCCCAAGCACAATGCCAAAGTTGACACACACACACTTCACTTCACTTCGAAATAAATAAACGGAGGCGACGAGCTATGATGAGTTATGGAGTTGGCCAAGAGCCGAGACGGCGAGAAATCCGTCAAATCATGATGCGAAGGTCTGGCAAATATTTTTGTTATAATAACAATTGTTTTTTCGGACCGGCAATTCAAAAGATTTCACTTTTTCTGGCCTCACTCTTCGGTTATTTATAAACTATGGAAATTAAAAATAAATATTTGTGTGTGTCTTCCTTCCTGCTCGCGGGCATAAACGGCGCAAAGAGACGAACGTGGATTATATTTAACCAAATGCAGTTAGTAGACAAAAAAGACATAGACATTGAAGGCGCGGGGGGCTTATGGAGGCATGGCAGTGGGACAAACCTTTCGCTGAGCTCGACCTTCTCCTCGGAACGCTCCAGATCCTGTTCCATGAGCACGAGTTTTCTGGCAACCTTTGGACGTAGCGTGGCGTGGCGTGGCATGGCATGGCATGGCATGGCGGGGCGTGGCAAGGTGTTAGCGTTGTGTTAAGTACACACAAAGTGGGGTTTTTATTGGCATGGGTTAAATATAGGGAGATGGCATAGAAAAAACAGTTTTCAAAATTAGTTTCGTGTCTGGCTGGGGACGGCGGCGGCAGATTGGCAAAAAATGTGAATACTGTGTGCTGGTTTCATTTCATTCCATGATTCATGGCCACATGGAGCAGTAGTTGTGCGGGCTAAAAAGGTGCACAAATTCTCTGTCAAGTTTTTGCTCGGTTCTCTTTTTCGTTTTCGGTTGCAACGCTCTCTTTGGGACCTTAAAAGCGCAATGACCTACAACTTGAGGTCATTGTGGCTTCAGTTCCCACAAAGAACCCTGAGAACTCCGACTTGATCAGATAACTATTCATCCCTTTAGCCTCAAACACCGCTCCAGGTCAGTGCATCTTCTAATTGATCTAATCTAATTAAAAACATGCTTTTAACGTACAAAATATTAGATTGCTGTCGAGGATATTCACATTTTTAACCAAGCATTTTAAAACAAATATATAAAGGCAAAAGCTAGCTAGCTAAACAAGACAAGAACAAAATCAAATTAAACATTTACATTTAAATTGAACGGGAAAAATGCAAAGGGGAGTTGTTTTCTTCTTTTTTAATTGAGGTTAGGTTGTGGCGGCAGTGTCAACATTGCTTTCATTATTAGGCACAATTAACGGGGCTTTCAACAAACTGGAACAATATATATTAAATCTTGACTTATAACGTACTTTTCACCCTGCTCGGCACGCTCTTCGGCACGTTCCAAATCGGCTTCAACCATGGCCAATTTACGGGCAACCTTTTCTCATATATATTCATAGACATATCGGATTCATTGATTCATTGTTGATTGTTTGATTGATTCATATATAATACAGGGAACGTCGGGTGGTACACAGGAGAACATATAGAAAATGTATTAAATTTCATGTATTTTTTACACAGATTTCTTTTGGCGAAATAACACAGAGAAAGCGTATTAAATGAAGTTTATAGGTTTAGGTTTTAATGGTTTTGTTTTGTATGTGTTCTTGGGCGATGGCTTAGGATTTTTAGTATAAACAAAATTGTGTGCTTAAATTTATGGTTATTTTTTTGTGTTTCTTTTTGTTTTTATCCCATAAAACTTGTGCTTTGCTGTCTGGCGGAACCATACGAACTTTTGCTGTCCTCAAGCTGTATCTACTATATATTGCAGCATTTACATTTGAAGGGGCAATTTTATTTGTATCTTTCTATATTGTTGTACATTTTTTATTGGATTATCAACTATCTTTTTCGTTCTTGAATTCCTAATAAAAAAATATTAGTCATTCGATTTTTTTGATAAGAAACCAAAACTAAATCAAATAGAGTTCCACTAATATTGACCAATTTTCACCCATAATATTCTGGAAATACCCTCACTTTCAGACCCAAACATTTGGCAAGGGAAATTAAGATCTTTAAATAAATTAATAACAATAAACTTCCCAAAATGGAAACCATTTTAGGAACTACAGCTTTAGTACCAAACTTCCTATTCTCATAAAAATACAAACGTATTTGAATTGAGGAAACTGGAGCTTCTAAGAGACTTAACATAAATTGTATTTAAGAAATCAGTTAAGATGAAAAATTCTTTAAGAATAAAGGAAATTGCTTTGGGCCATATTAGACGACGGTATGCCTATTGATTTTAATGGCCGTGCTGACCAAAATTGTCTTAATTTCCTGTCGATTGTATGCTAAATATCTTCCAGTGTGCTTAGGAAATCCAAGTGAATCACAAAAGTGAATGCTAGTGGGCCAGGTGACTAAAGTGTCGTCACATCGCTTTAGCTGGAACGGATAGCCAATGCAGATGGTGAGTACTCTCACTCCACACACATTTCTCGCCACTGACTCAGACCCCCTTCGCTCGGCCTACGTCTGAGGGTCAAGTGGGCCCCTCATCTTTCGCTTGATTCATCATCGATCGTTTTGGCAGCCGAGTTTTTAGCCGCTTATGTCATGGCCGGCCGCGATGTGAGCTCCAAGCTCGCGAAATCTACACGAATCCATCCCCAACGGGGAGCGGCCTTCTCTTATCGCGAGGCCAGTTAAACAAACTCTTTTTTTGCCCTCCCTCAGGCCCAGTTATGGCTCCCATTTTATATTCTTCGTGCTCTATACACTTTTGCCTTAGTTTCTGCGAAAAGATAAGAGTGTAGTAGGGAAAGAACGAAGGGGCTTATCTGCCAATGCTGGTTATCAGTTGGCTTATTTCTTCGATCTGATTGACGTGAAAAACACGTAGGCATTCTGCAGTGCACAGCAAAAGTTTGCTTATACTGGAAAAATAAATACAACTCTAGAGTAAGGTAAGGCTTTTATAGGTTCTATTGATCGTTAAATTGCCAAGGTGTGATCTATAATGGGGTTCCCATCAATGCATCATTTTAAAAGTGATGAAATTTTAGAAATTAAACCGTAAAATCACACTCTTGGAATTATCAATACAATCATCATTATCAACCATCTCCAATTTATAATCAATCGATCCAATAGTTCCAAGCTGTAAGATACCATATATAATTCCATGTGGCCATCTTATATTTATAAGATTTTAACCAGAGTTTACAAGTTTTGGCTATGCTTAAATTTTCCTTGATCAATAAAAAGCTTTTCTATTAGCTAAATAGACAAGGAACTGAGCACCTTATCCTTATAATCCAGTATTAATTAGCATCGTCTGCGGTTGCCTGTAAGTTGCTTCCTATATCAAGTTAAGCACCAATAAAAACTTTCCTAAGCCAAGAAAAACTCCTCTAATACTAAAATTTCCCACTGATTTATCACAACACCTATTCCCAAAGTTCCCAAAAAATGTACAACAATTGGAAGTAACCAAATATCATCTGCTCCCCTTCTCTGGTCAATAAGATCAAGTTAGTTTTGTTTGCTGCAATTATATATTTGTATTTATATATCAATTTTTTTTGTTTTGTTTTTTGTTTGTATATAATATGTTATATAAACATTAATTTGCAAAAATATTAATCCAAAATTAGACATTTTCTTGGGTTATAATTTATAATTTTAAGGTGTGGTGTTTTATGCATATATATATACCGTGAATATACCTTACATTTTCTTTACAAATACGTAAATCGAATGGAAATAAACAAACAAATCGAGGGAATATAACCCAATTACACTTTACGTTTAAAACAATCAATTCTTTATCGATATATGCTTTTCAAGCCAAGTAATTCTCATGATGGAAGAGCATAAGGTATTGAGTACAATCAGCAGACTACTTGTGGACATCATCATCATCGTATGGACCGCTTAACATTTACTTTACATAATGCTATTGGTATTTTACAAATTAAGACACACACACGACGAGGCCTTCGCTAGGACCGCCTCCATTTTCTGGGGGGATTTGTTCACGCGTTACAATCAAAATTTCATTGGATTGGATTTACATAGTATGTACATCGATCGACTAATACATCATCAACACATCGTCTATACACATATATATATATTGCATATTGTCAGGCGGCGGGCATTGCGTGCCTAGATCTAAGCTAAAGCTGCCTTCAAGCATCATTCGTTATCGTCGTCTGGATTCAACTGGACTCTTCTAATCATCGCGGTAAGCACAAGTTTTACATCAACACCTTCGGGTGATTGATTCCTGTGCCAAGTTTCGGGTTCGAGGAACATTGATCTCCTCTCAATCAATTCATTTCAAATTAAGTCAATTCGATATGTTCGTTTTGGCAAGGGAACCAGCTCTCCTCAGGTGTCGTTATTGGGATTGTTGTTGTGTTCGGGGCTTGTTGTTGTGGAGGACAATGTGGAAGTCTCATCACCAACAGCAGCAATAGTTCTGGATGCGTTATTGTTGGCATTAGCATTGCATTGCTCTGATTTACTGATATTGTTACTATTGTTACTATTGTTGTTATTGTTGCTTATCATAGTAGAAGACAGATTGGTTTTTAGCTGCACCTCATCGTATTTCTTGTCAGCCTCCTCAGCAAGGAAACGCGCTTCCTTCAGCTGATTCTCAAGAGCGTCCATGCGTTCTTCATCGGCAAGGGCGCGGTTCTCAAGAATCTTGCGAGCACTACACATTCGATATGCAGTTCATTTCAATGTACGACGACCATGCCCGTAGAAGACAGTGACCAAGTGGTTAGCGATGATTTGCCGTTCCCCCATCGGAATTGCAGTTGGTACAGCCGAAAAAGGTTTCGTGTGAATTATCATTCGACGTCATCGTCCACATCAGTTGGTGTTTAGAGTGGTAGAGGTGGTGGTGTTGTTGTTGTTGTTGTTGTTGTTTGTTGCAGTTGTTATGACAAACAGATGGTTTACACACACATTCACAGATAGAGATAGATATTTTTTTTGGTTTGTGAATTGTTTGGCGTGGTTGTTGTTGTTTGTAAAAAGAGACAGAAATTTGTTGTTGCCAGTTGAGTTAACTATTCGGATTTTGTCTACTTAATTAACAAGTATTTTATACAAGAGGATGTGGAGACTAGAGGAAGACGGGGAGAGGGGGATAAGCATGAAACTTAAACCATGTTTGGCATCGTCTTTGGTATAAAATTGATAAATGTATTGACCAAATTAGGAAGCATTAATTTTAGAATTGATTTAACGGACTTGTCTATTGATCTAGATCAAGAACGCAGGCAGTCTAGTCTGCTGCTAAGTGACAGACTAATTCCAAGAACCAAACACTATTTAAGTTTCGTCTCATTACAAACACTGGCGGGGATCTTTAGCTTGTTTTCGTTGTTCTTCTTTAGACATAATTGCTAAAAACAGCCATTTGACTAATAGACTACCATAAGCTTATCTAGGACACCATGCTTTCCTATACATATAATTTTACAATGTGTTTACAGGAATGTAGGGCGAGCATCCACGGTGTTCCAGTTCCAGCGGCGGGTCGACATCTTTCAACTTAGAAAACTAAACGCTGTTTACACAAATTCTTACAGACTAACTTAGAAACATCATCATTATTACAGTGACCATTATTAGAACGACAATTATATCGTTCTTGTTGCAGAGTTGGTTGTTAGGTAGAAATTAGAAAAAGAGAGCGCAGATATAGACAGAGGAGACCCAAAACCTAATTAGTAACGCAAATGTTGACCAAGTGAACCTAACCTCACGGGGAACAACCTCAAGAACCTAATAACCCTAGAGCCCTAAAGAACTGTTACCAATTTCCGTGGATAAATATGGATACCATGGACTATACCTCTTCGTATTTCTTATCAGCTTCTTCTGCAATTAATTTTGCTTGTGCTAATTGGTTCTCCAAGAGAGCTACTTTGTCGTCTTCCATATTTGTGCGATTCTCGAGCGCTTTTCGTATCCTGAATTTGGTCGCAGCAATGCGGAATGACATACAGATACGGTTAATGGTATAATATGTATATATAAAGTAACTCGAACTTAGGTAATTCGCAATAATAAACGCTGTAAACTTATAAAGTACATAATTGAGGGTATACAGTTGGGGGGTATATAGATTTGGGGGGGCGGGTCATAATAGGTAAGGTGGCAACGTGGTACTAACCGTTCGCTCTCATCGGCGGCCTGAGAGGCTTCCGACAGCTTGGCTGTGGCGGAGCCCAGACGCTCCTCAGAGCGCTCCAAGTCTTCTTCGAGCAACTGGATGCGACGGTTCAGAGCAGCAACCTCGGATTCGGCCTATAAGACAAGCGTTCGAAGGTCGAACGAACCAGATATAGCATATCCATTCGCCAAATCGGATGCTTATAATTAACTTAATATTTTTAATTTACTTCTTACATCTAGACTTAAGTGCTTAGTGCTTTTAAGGCAAGAAATATACACAAATATGCTAGTTTTGGTATGGGGGAAACTGCTTAGATGCTGCTTGCTACTCTTTTTGGTATGGGAAACTATCTAGAACTCCTGTTTGCTATTCTCAAAAACACCCCTCATGGTTTTGCGCTCTCTTTAACCCCACATTTAATTCTTAAATTTGTAAACTTAATTTCTGGTTCCCTAAACAGTCGACCATTCGTCCCATTTCTTTTTTGTGGCTTCTACCTGTAAAGAAAAGTTTCTTTCCACCTCCTCGTTGTTGTTGTTGTCGCTGCTGTTGCTGGAAGTACCAGGAAATTTTGCCCAAAGCTACACCATCGCGTGCTATTTTGGCCAAGTGCAATCGATACTGGCCATCAAAGCTAAACAAAGTTCATCAACACTGGGATATGTGCGATACGTGATATGGGTAGAAGTTCCCAAATGAAGCCAATTCAAGGTTTTTGGCCCCCCTGACGTCATCGACATCGAGTTAGACTAATCGAGAGCTTTTCCCACCGACCGAAGAGACTTATACCCATTAAAGAACGGAAAATATTCGATGCTATGTGTGGCCTTATAGAGCCGCGAGCAGCGCGCGCACGTTAAACGATGAAAAGCGAAAACGGCGGGCGCTCGAATCACACACGCCCAAAAATGGTGAAAAAAGTATAAAAATACAAAATGAAAACAAAGTTTGAATCGAAAACGGCTGAAAAGCAATTGGACAAGGCAGTCCGGTGCCAGTGCCAGTGCCAGTTCCAAGTTCCATGTCCATGTCCGAAACCATGTCCAATGACTGATATGGTGCCGGGCATAGATACAGATAGGTGTACCACCAGTGGCTACTGATATGTGTGTACATAGGGGTTATTGCCAGAGTGACAGAGTGGCAGAATGAGCGAATGACTAACTGAGCAACTGACCAACTGACGACGCCCAGAACCAAGTGAACGATGTGAGTGCGGGTCATAAAAGGTACAGGTTACGCTCTAAAGTCTTAACTCCATATTATTGTAAGCTTTCGTATAGAATTTAAGTAGGAACAATTTTTGGAGAAATATTATTGTTAAATTTAGAGTTGAGACACAAAGACTGCAGTGTTTTATAACATTTAAGTTCATCAAAAAATTCTTAAAATTCTCTTTATTTATGGATTATTTTGTATATTCTTTTCAATCGTACTTTTAGGCGTTCAAGCTCCCCAGAAAGATTCTAGTTCATCGTAGCGAGTGCTGACTGTGTCGTGTGATTATGAATTGGAACCAACCGTGTTGGCTTACGTCATCGTACGAAATACGAACACAAACACACACGCGCTTTAAACGATAAAAAGCATTTCGAATTGGGGGAGCAAAGCAGGCAGCGCCGCCGCCGCAGCTTTCCAAACACGAAACAACAAACCGCCGATGAACAACGAAAAATGCCAAAAAGCGAGGAGACACCGAAAGACACAGAGCAAAGAAGTCAAAGAGTGGATTCCAGTTGGGTTTCGTTTTGTAGCGGGAGTCTCGCTCCATCCCGCTCACCCTCTCGGTGTTTGAACTCATTAACAAAACGTATTGGAGATTAAACGCTTTATTAACGGGTCACAAAAGGGAGGTGGTGGGGCACAAATCTCAGGGCGAAGAACACGTTTTAAAGAGAGACAGAGAAAGAGAGACCAGCTGGGGCCAAGATGGAGCTGAAGAGAGCAAAGAGAGTGGAGAGTGGCCTCCATTGTTGTGGAATTCATGAAAAATGACCGGCAAAATGCAAAAAATTGAAATGCCGAAAGAAACAACTCTCGCGTACAAAAAGAAAAGAAAAAAGCCAATGCAAAACCAAAAATTGTTGACGGCTTAGTCACACACACCTTGAAACTTCGTTGTTATTGCCCTGGCAACCGAAAAAATAACAAAAAAAATGAAGACTTATTGGAGCGCTACGCGTAGGGCGTGTGTTGAATTGTATGTTGATGCATTTTTAATTATGAACCGAAAAGTAAGCCATGAAAATGTTAAGCACACTCACTGTGTTATTCCAAAGACGATGCTCTCAAGCATAAAATATTTTTCAAAAAGTTCAACGGTGGGGTGCCAAAAAGAGGGGAAAAGGGCAGGCAGGGTGTAGCGATGGCGTCATATGCTGTAATCTCTGAATTACGAAACTGGCAAAAGGCAAAGCGAGCACAAATCAAAACCAATTTGTCACAATGCGCGCATTGAAATTATCAACGTTCAATTGCAAGAGGGGGCAAAGTGGGCAAAGTGGGATAGAAGAAAATGAAATGGGGGGTTTAAAGAGAGCGGCAGTGCGACAGATTGACATTGAAAGCAGTTTTTTGTATAGAAATCGACAATAAAGCAAATTATGTTTTTTGTTTTAGACTCTTTCGTATTGTTCCGATTTCAAAAAAGGGGGAAGCGAAACGTCAATCACTTGCTGTCACCGTGAAAAACGAGGGGAAGTCAAGCTTTTAGAAACAATCTGTTTTAAATCGCAATCCTCTCTGCAGTGACGTCACACTCAACACACATACAGAGAGAGAGAGGAGCAAGCCCTCGCGCACTCAATTGTCTAATTAGAATTGAATTAAGAACATGACAGAGCCAACGGGCGAATAAAAGCTGAAAGCTGAAAGGCATTAAGAGAATTAAACCACTTATTGATGAGCTTGGCGTAAAAATCATAATTAATCGAATTTAGAACACCGCTAGCTAAACGATGTGGCTTCTACTTCAACTTCTTCTGCGGCAGATTCTTCTTCGACCGGTTTTTTTGTCGCTGAGAAAGCAGATTGTATCAGAAAGCCAGAAGAATCACTCAATTTACAAAAGACTTCTTTCTCCTTTTTGGCCTTATGTAAATGCGTGTGTGTGTGTGTTCTCCGTCTGTTTTATGCTAATGTTGCGCCGTGCGCCGTGAAGCGAGAGAGATAACACAACGCACACTGAATTTTCAAGAGGTGAATGAATTCGGTCAGCGATAAGAACAGTTAACCCAAAACACCCTGTATCCCGTGTCCAACAATTTGCCCAAAATTCGTTCATCACGAAAAGAACAACAGAAAGACAGGAAAAACCACTGAAGAGTAAAAACAACCACAGCAACAACAGCCATCTAAGAGCGCAAGCCAGAGAGAGCGCTCAGACGACGAGACTGACACTTGCGTTGTCCCGCTCCCACACACGCACACACAGCGCTCTGAATACGGTGGCACAGAGAGAGAGAGAGAGAGAGAGAGGGCGAACGAAAGAAGAAATGCTTGACTATCTTTTTTTCTTCATTTAGGTAGGATTTATGCAAAATTTATAAGACAGGTCACGCAGTCGTTTTCCCCATACCAAAAGGGTAGCAAAAATTCAGCTAAGACACTACGAATAATGACAGGCGGCTTACTTCTTCGCGTCGCACAACCTCCAACTGCAGGCGCTTATGGAACTCCTCGCACTCATCTTTATACTTTTCCATCTCCTCTTTGGTCTGGCGCATCTTCTTCTTCAGCACGTCCAAGAGAGTGCCTTGTGGAATGCTGGTCGTCATTTTTGTGGTTTTTCTTCTTCCCTTTTTTTATATCCAACGGCAGATGATGTTGTGGGTGTTTTTCTGACAAAGTGTTTTGCACTTGAGCGAGCACTCTGCCTTTTTCGACAATTTCTCTCTATGGCAGCACCGAATTCAATTTACAACTTGAAATCTCGAGGAACGGACACACACACACTATAAAATCGAGCGAGGAACGAACGAACACACATACAGTGAACCACCGGTTTTTCTTTTCTTTTCTATTTTCTCTTTCACTGCTTTTTCTTCGGCTTTGCGGCAGTGTTTTGTGGCAAAATTCGGTTGGGAACACTATGTGGAGTGGAATAACTTGTGTTTAAATATTAAATATTGCTATTTGGTGGCGAAAACACACACGAATCGACGGAGAGGACAACGACGCGACTGGAACGAGTACGAAATTGGAAATGAATCCGAAACACTTGGCAGCGCCGTTGAAGCGGCGGTGGAGGTTTGTGCGAGCGGGACAACTGCTGTGTTGCATGCGTGTGACTTTCCAGTCTGTCTGCCTCGCCTAAAACGCTGCGCTACTGTCTGTGTGTGTGTGCCGCTGGAAAACCTGTTAAAAGCCGCTAAAATTCTGTCGACATGTTTGTTGTTGTTTGGCATTAATTAGTAAAGAAATATTTAGGATTTTTGTCATTTCCAGGCAAATAATATTATGCAAAAACGGACAGATGATGCGAGCAGTTAAAGTGTGTAACGTGCTTTGCATTTGTGTGTGTGTCTGTATTTGCCAACGCAACTTAACGGCTCCCTCTCTCTTCACCGTCATAGCCATCTCTCCCTCTCCCTCCCACACCTTCCACTAATTGTAAGGGGGGGAAAACGGAAAACACAATGCCGGCGCTTTATCATCGGGCTTATCAGCAAACAACGTAAGGCGCAACGTAATGACTAATCTGTCTCTCTCACTACTCTTGGCCGCTTTTCGCGAAGTTCGCAACCACCTGTAGTTATGTTTTTTCCCGGCGCGATGGCGTAATTGTTTTGATAATGCAAACACTCAATGAGCGCTCGTCCATTTTTAGCCGGCGACATTGAAAGGAAATTAAAAGTAAATAAAAATAAAAAAAAGCCGAAGGTCGGCGAGCCTAATAATTAATTTGTTCGCCAATTTGGCAAAGTCGAGCTTTGGCCGCGTGTGGTTTTATGCTTTAGCCAAATATGGCCGGGTTTTCCTTTTAGTATTTCAAACTGTTGCCATTTTCGGACAACTCAGAATTGGAAAAAAAAAAAAGCGATGGAAAAGCAACAGAGGGGGCGCGGACGCACAACTAATACCATTTAGCGTGCTTATCTCAAGCTCTCTTTTTGCCCATTTTCGGTTTCACCCGCACAGAGAGAATGAGAGAGTGCGAGAGGAGAGCAACAGGTGGCTGGCTAGTACCGTTAGGCATTCCAGCAAATTGCGTAACTAATTAAACAATTGCCTGCAATTAAGTGAACTTATTTGTCCAAAAATGTTTGGAATACCTATTTAACGAGGACAGTGGGAATTGAGCAGAATATTTAGAAAATCAAATGGGATTTGCGGAATTCTTGAGGGAAATCTTCCCGAAATGAAGTGAACATTTTATAAAATTCTACAAGTTTTAAAGCAATTTTTCATAAGACTACTTTCAACGAAAGACAATCTCAGCAGTAAAAGGTAAACGAAATAAACCTAAACGGGGTCAAGTCTCACAAGAAAATTCGAAGCGAAGGCCGAATCAAGACCGCGGGGCCATCGTAGGGTTAAGGCACAACTAGAAAATTGCGAAAAGACGAAGACTACGACGACGACGACGCCGACGTAATCGCTTTGCAATGCAAAAGAGCAGCGAAGGAGAATATGTGACAATAACAAACTGGAGCAATCCCAGAACCTAACCAAACTTTGGACACTACTGGAAACGGCGCAACAACAACAACAACGACGAGGTGGCTTCTCTCCAGCTTAATGTGGGAATAAACACAAAAGGTATACAGAGATTAGTAGTCAAAAATCCAAATTCCCCAAATTACCCGCTTGAGCTGTGTGTTCATGATGTTGTGCAGCTCGTTCCGGATGATGTTGAACTTCATCATGGTGTCCGAGCTGAAGATGGACCTGCCGAACGCCAGTCCGGGGTAGTCTGCACAGCGACCCTTGTTCCGGCGCGCCTCGCGCTCAGCGACGATTTCGGCCGCCTCGCTGGTGCAGCGCAGCTTGGACCATTCCGCCGCCTGGTTATCGTCGTCATCGGCCAGGGCAATGCCCTCGTCAATGGCCCCGGCACTGAGATCGGTGGCCAGACTATCGCTGCTCAGCTCCATGGGATTCCCGGTGGCTGAGGATCGCTTGCTGCGCTCCTTTTTGCCCGAAGACGAGGAGGAGGACTTCTTCTTGCGTTCGCTCTTCTCTGATTTCTCTGATTTCTCCGACTTTTCGCCCTTCTCTCGCTTCTTTTTCTTGCCCTTGGTGCTCGAAGGAGCTGCTGGCGGCACACCTGCTCCAACTCCTGGCGCAGCTGCTGTGTTTGCTGCTGCACTCTCATCCTGCACACTACTCTCGTCCGTGGGCGTGGGACTGTTGCTGCCCAGGGAATTTGTCACAGATTCGCTAAGAGGCAGGCTCAAGGTGCTCCTGCTGGGTGCCATCTCCTGCTGCTGCTGCTGCTGCTCCTCCTCCACGGGCTCCGCCTCACCCCTGAGATTGGACAAAACACCCTTGGAGTCGCCGCGGTATAGAGCGGCCAGAATCTCCTGCACGTTGGGCACATTGGGACGGCGGGTGCCAGAGAAGCGCGGATGATGCTGGTGGCCACGTCGCTTCAGCGAGGCTGGCGTTAAGCTGTGGCCCTGACTGTGGTTGCTGTGGCTGCCCGTGCCACTGGTGCTGGAGTCGTTGTCGTTGTCGTTGTCCATGTCCGAGTCGCTCCAGAAGTCGCTGGCGGGGGAGTAGCTCCTGCTCCTGCTGCCGCCTCCTCTGAACTGTTTGTAGAGCTGCGCTAGATGCAGCTGGGCCTCCTCATCGCAGTAGTAGAGCAGGTCGTCCAGCACATTCAGCTGCGCCTCGATGGAGCACCAGCGGGAGGAGAGGCCCGATTCAGCGCCGTCACTGTGGCCGCCCGGATGGCGAGTGTTCCTGGTTGCACGCTTTCGCTGCTGCTGATGATGATTCGGTTTCTTATCACTTTTCAACAATTGTTTCTGCTTCTGTTTCGGTTTGGCAACTGTTTTGCCAGCCTGCGCTAACACTTGCTGCTTTTCTGAAAATTGAATAATACTTAGCTAGGAAGGGCGATCGACGTCGGCGGGGGTCGAGCACTCTTCCGTGTTAATTATTTTTTGGAGTATTTACGGAATCCAATTATTTGTGTGTGTTTTTGAGAGTAAATTTCTGGCCAAAATTCCGCTGCAGGGACGAGTTGGCTGGCTATCGAGCTATCGGCCGTGGTTTGAGTCACGGCTACAAAAATTAGCTCTTCCAGAAACCAGTATAGCCCTCTCAGTCGCTCTTACGCCGAATTTTACTACTCTGGCCTGCTCTTGCTCTCTCTCCCATTGATTAATCGAAATCGGAACTTTCCAGCTGGGAACAGCTGGTAGTGTTGCCAGAATTTGTGAGGAGATATGCCGGTTCTGGCGGAAAAATTACTTTAATTATATCTTAATAAACTGGGAGGACAAAAATCTAACAACAAAAATATTTAGGGCATCTCAAGTTCTGTTTACAAACTTTAAATAAGAAAGTACTTTATACCGGAATAGTATAATATTATTTGAAATTACTTTTCATTAGGTTGCTTTATATATTTACGTTTTTTGTAAGTAAATGTTCTCTAATTAATTGTTTTAATGTCTTGATTTTAAATTATTCAACACGTTTGCTTGGTAAGCGGACTTTCTCACAAATTCTGGCAACTCTGGAAATGGAGAGCGAAGAGTGCCAAAAGCTAAGTGTTACTGCACTTGCACACTTTATGAATTTTTAAAAACATTTGAAATTTAGAATAAGAGAAATTACGCTTTTGCTGCGCCGGTTTTTTGTCGTTGCCGCCGCTGGTGAGTAAATGCCGATGCGCTCGCTTTATTTGATGTGCCAACGTTTGCCGGCGCGCCGCGTTGCCGACAAATTTGATTTTTACGCTGTGATTTTGTGCTGGCGACTTAACGGTTATGCTGTTGCATGTTTGCAACGGTAATTTTGTATTTGCTGTTGATGTTATTGTTTTTGTTGCATTTTTCGCACAGCTCTTTTGTTGTTGCTGCTGCTTAACTTTAACTGTGTTGGCTGTTGCTGTTGTTGTTGTTGTTGTTGTCTTGCTATTATTATTGTTGTATCTCACTTTTTGCCATTCATATGCATTATTAACTTTCGCAGTTCCCTGAGTTAATGTTTTTTCGTACATATTTTGTTGCTGTTGTTGTTGCTTGTGTGATTTGGTGCGTGTTGATGGCTTGTTGTTGTAGTTGCTTTTGTTTGGTTTTAGTTTTTTTCAAACAGCTGAGCTCATTGTACCGTTAGTTTGCCTATTTATATTGATGATTTAATACAGATTTTCTTTTTTTTTCGTTGTTGTTGGCTCTTTGGCAGATTTTCATTAGCGCGTGAAAAATGCCGAGAAAAGTTTCCGCTACACTGTAACTGTCAGCTGTTTTTGAATTTTATGTAATTGAAGAGATCACTAGAATTGCATTTGAGGCGACTCAAATGAAAGCAGTGATTTTAATTTATTTATTTAATTAATTAAAGTCAATTGATTGCTTGTTAATTATTTAATTTTCCTGCTGGCGGGCGGCTGCTGCTGCTGGCTGGTTTTCTGCTGCTGCTTTTTCCACGGCCCCTCGCAGTCTTGTACTTGAAAATGTGTGTGCGCCGCGCCGCGATCATTTTTTGGGGCCATTAGAAAATGTGCCGCCGCAGCTCTCTCTCAGTAGCTCTCTCAATCGCTCTCTGTCAGCTGCGCCCCCATGTGGCAAGAGTGTGTGGAAGCGGGCCAGCGATATGTATGAGATGCAGTTAAATCGCAGGGCGAAAGCAGGAGCGAGGGAGTGCGTACACGTACACCCACTATCTATAGCGCTCTCTCTCTCTCTAACGCCCGCTGAGAGTTTTCCTTTTCTTGCCGCTCCGCGTTTGATTCATTTAATTGCTTATCTCTTCTTTTGTCTTCGTTTTCTGGTTATTAGTCAGGCGGCATCCGTTGTCATCATGTTTATTTTAAAGCCCTGGGCTGGGCCAAGTCAACATGCTGCCTGATAATAGTCTATGCTTCCTGATAAGCATTATTTACTTTTTATAAGTTTTCTATAGATAAGTGTTACCTGCACACCTCTACTTTTTTTTTCTATTTTTTGAAACGCTGCCAATTGGCAGTGTCCTTGGAATACTTTCCCGAAATGTCTCCCAATCAAAAGTCGAATCGCAATTCGAATTCTTTTTGGAAACACTGCGGCCGCACAGCGAAAAATGTTCTAGAATCTAGATTCACAGGAACACCGCAGCGTGTGTGTATGTGTGATTTTTTTGCGAGTAAATCTTTTTGGCAAACGAGCACAGACGATTTAGCTGCGTTATTTGATATTACCCCAAAATGCATAGTCGCCTCTCTTTCGCACTCGCCGCTGGCTATTTTCAACGAATTTAAAAATAGCGCCTCTCTGAGACAGGCGTTGCCAACAGCGAGTGGAGGTAGAGAGAGCTAGAGCGCGAGAGAGCGGGTGCTGCGTGTCAATTGCTGGCTGCTCTTCCTTTTGTTTGAAACTTGAAAAAGAATTTTTGATTTTTCCATCGGATTTTCCGAAAACTCGCCATGTTTGCTGTTTCCCCCAAACATTTCTCCAATTTCAAACAGCCAAGGTGCCATGAAATTGGCGTTAAATTGCCTTTGCCCCATTTTCCCAGACACTTTCCCCCAAAAAACCGTGGGCTGTCACCGAATCGTAAAAGAAATTGCTGTTATAAATTTATGTGTATTTCTTGCCTTGCATGCATTTCAAAATATTGAGCTGAAGCATGTATTATATCTATTTTTTCTTAAGAAATAAACTGACATGTGGTAAACTTGTTGGGGGAAATCAGGAAAATGTTTTAAGGTTCTAGACATTTTAAATCTGACAAATGGCGGAGTAGATTTCAAATGATTAATGGAATGTTTTCCTTCTGTGTTTTTTTCTGTTAAGTGATTTAAGTAATTATAATTTTTTTGGGGTGCCTTCAACATTTTTGGGGTACCTTCAATATTTGTCAGAGTTTAGCTAATTCTTTATTATTATTTAAATAAATAACTAATGAGGCATAAATATGAAACAAATTATTAATAATTTTGTAGTAATTAAAATTGGCAGATTAAAATGGAAATTGCCTCTTATTTAAAGGAATTGTAGATTTTTAAATGAATTAAAATTGAATACAAAAAATGTTCCTTCTTAAATAGGTTACTTAACTAAAATATCTTAGTTTCTAACTTATTGAATGTGATCAGTTGTTTTTTAAGACTTTCAAAAACATAGTGTTTCAGGGTAAAATCCTAGCTTTAAAGTTTAAAGCTAATCTAAAAGATAAGAATTATCCAGAAATCAACTTACGTTCTGCAGGGCCTTGTTCTTCTCCTCCAGCTTGCCGGTGACAACAGTCAGGGCCTCCTGGGTCTGATCCAGGTCGTTCTCAACGGTCTGGATCTTCTTCTGCAGCTGGCGAGCCTCCTCCTCGGCCTACAGTTGCGTTATTTAAAATGTATACAAGATGCAATTAGAAATCAAAATACATCGACACGGGAATTGCATGTGGTAACAAGATTTATGGTGTTGTCGAGTGTAAAACCGTTCATTATGCTCTTTGTAACAACAAAATGTTTTTCGGTGCGTTTTTTATAGCGAGATGCGTTTAATTACACAGGTAAAAATAAGATATTCATTTGAATTATGGCGTTTCTTTTAAATATTTGTATAGAAAATATGTTGTTTCAGGATATATTATACAAAACTGGATTTTATTAAGCAAAATCATTAATAACTTCGGAACAAGACGCGTTGAATGTTGAGGTCGGTCAGGAGTCATATACTGATGACGACAGTGGCTATGTCGGAATAGATTGAAGTCTTGGGTTCGTTTTTGGCATAAAGTTGCTATATGATTTATTTGATTAAATGTTCCTCAAGAAGCTTTGTCTCAGAGTTTTAGATAAATAAAAAGAATTTTAATTAAATATAATGCATTAAGCAAAATATAAGAAAATACTTGAAAATACTAGTCTTTGCTAAAATCTTGGGTTTGTTTTTGGCATAAAGTTGCTATATGATTTATTTGATTAAATCTTCCACAAGAAAATTCAGAATTTTAGATAAATAAAAAGAATTGTAATTAAATATAATGCATTAAGCAAAATATAAGAAAATACTTGAATGCTGACTAGTTGTTTCTATTTTATATCAAAAAGGATTTGTGTTGAAACAGCATAAGTTGCAGGTTTCTTATTTTGTTAATAATACTATTAAGTATTCAATCTATTTATTTTTTCTCTGTGTATCTAATTGTTGCTGCCTCAGGTGGGGTTTTAAATGTGGATGGCGCATGGTGGGTGGCTCTTACTAGAGACTTGGACTCACCTTCTCGGCGCGGGTGTTGGCATCGCGTGCCTCCTGCTCGCAGACGAGAGCGCGCTCCAGAGCTCCGTCCTTGTCGACTTTCATCGCTTGCATCTTCTTCTTGATGGCATCCATGTTTGTGTTTGTTTTGCTTTTACACTACTCGAAAGAAACTGCAATTGAAACGGAGATGGAGATTGAAATCGCAATCGAAACTGTTGTTAAAGTGCAGCCAATAAAGCAATTAGCAAATTTATGCGATAATCATCCGTAGCACAAACAAAAACAAAAGAAAACCAGACTTGTGCGAAAGTGAAACTGTGTTGAGGAATTCATTTGCATTTTACCACCGATTTTTGCCATTTATGTACGAGTATATTTGTGTAATTGAAGAGGGTTAAGAAACTCTCATCTCTTGCCTATTAATTATAAATCACATTGGGTTCAAATATGTGTTACTTGTAGATTTTCAGCAAGGTTATTGAACTGTGATTTTTACCTAACCTTATTAAGTTTGGCTACAACTCATTTAACTCACAAATGTTGTTAAATTTTATTATTTAATCACCCTTCCTAAAAAACTGCTTGCGAAAAATGCACAATAGCACATAAGGAAGGACATCGACTGATGTGACTTAAAACTGACAAACGTAATATTGTTACATAAATAATTTCTTTTATTTATTTAATTGTTTGTATTGTGAATAATTAAGCCTTATTATCCCTTAAAGGAAATATAGTTTAGTCTTGTCTAGGCTTCATCATTTGAACATTAAAGAATATTGTCAGATATTTTTATATCCTATTCTCTTTTGACGAAATTATTCATTTTATTCAGAAAAATCCAGGACCTTATTAAGCTTGCACTAAGATTGTGAATTTCAAATTAAGAGTTTACCAGTTCTCGCTTTTAAATAATAATGATTTATTTATTATGTAAATAAAATGAACTTTCATTACAAGTCAAGTTCAGAAAAAGTGCCATGAAAGATACTTTTTAAACCCTAGCTGCCTTATCTTTGTATGACCAGTAGAAGGTGTCATATTTATCTCTCCATTTAAAGATAATCATCGAGCGATTTCAAACGATTGTTTGCCTTTTTTGGCTTAAAGGTGGCAAAACCAATTAATTATTCGGCTTGTCCAATAAGTTGAGCCACTCAAGGCCCACCCCAAACATCACACATACGCATTGTTCGAGCTCAACCAACTGATAAATCGAGAATTTAATATTTCGCCGGCGTTTCTTCACGACTTTTATTGCCCGATTCTCATTCCATTCCAGACCGGTGGTGATCTTCTTTCTCCGGCTTCAGTTTGTTTTTCGAGAGTGTTTTCTCATCTCACAGTAAATCATTAAGGCGAGAGAATACCTGACTAGGTGTAATGCACGATTTCTGTCCCGAATTCTTGTCTTTATTTATGCCGATCACATGGGATATGTTTGGAACTTTGAAGCCAAGCGAAGCTGGGGATATGAGGAAGTGTGGGTATTTCCAACTCGAGAGAGTTTTGTCACCGAAGCCAAAAATGGTGTCAGTGGATTGGATAAACTCGTAACTGGGGCAAAAAATCGGTATACGAGTATATAGGATTAATAGGGGTCTTTGACAGGAATAATATAGCAGAACATTAAATCAAATACCTTTAGTATCAGTAAAGAAATTCTTCTCGAATAAATATGTATGATATTATCTTATTTATTATCTTTATCAGCTTTTAAATTCCTCTACAAAGTTAATCTTTTGCTTATCTTTTTAAAGTACAACTAAACGTTATTTGTGGCACTCTCTTTCTCTAAAATCTTCTCTCTTGCCCTCTAAATTCTTTTGTTATCAGTCAACTTTAGAGTCTCCAACTAAAGATTCCCCTCGAATGAGTCACCTGAGTCACCAGCCCGGCTGCTGTGGACTATTTTCCCCCTGGGCAAACTCAATATCCCAGACCTTCTGACTCAGTGTGGACGCAGCTGGAGGGTTTTTGGCCCCTCCTTAATATCCACTCCCTCCGAGGCCCACTTGACCAACATTTGTCATGGCTTGAACCCAATGCAACCGCCGCGAGCCGGCTAATTGACTCGAGTTTCGCATCGTGAAATTTTAATTCTTTATTACGACGACTCCTCGCTGACATTTATTTTTAAAACCTCTGTTTACATTCCTGAGTTCGTTCTGATCGGGTGAAGAGAAGTGCCAAAGCAAAAGAAAACAACCACAAATTTACTTAAAAAAAACAAAAATTTAAATGTTGAATTTTAATGAAATTGCAATCGAGGCAAATTTTTTGTTCAATGGAACATGTATATGTAAATATCTGCATATGTATGGGATATATGTCGATTGAGGTGACACATTGAGTTATGTTTGCGTTAATTCAGCACAAAAATCAGCAGCATGACATCTTATAACTTTCGGCAATGACATAGATATCTATTTAATATAAACTGGGCCTATATCAGGAAAGTATGTCAATTAAAAAGGTGATTTAAAGGCTGGTGATTAGTTTTTTGATATCTTTAAGTAGAACAGAAAGAATGTTAGTGGTAACCTAATTTTTCTAAGATTCAGATTGATATCAGTATAGGTATATATGCATATAGAATATATTGCATGTTATCCTTCCTTCTTTTTCTCTTTTAACCCTATAAATTCCACACATTTTTCAATTATATCTACCTCTCTAATATACACTTCTTTTATAACGAAATTTTCCAAATTATCCAATGGAAAAATCTGATTTCTTTATACTAAATAGAGAATTTTCTAATTATAGGATTTCAATACACACACCGCTGACTTATGTATATAGGTCTAACGTATATAGATTCCTTAGCTAATGCCTATGGTAACACTCAAACTGAAAAGCTTTTCCACTCTCTATATTTTTGTAGCGCTTTATCTCTCGGAAAGTATCTAAAAATAGTACCACTGAGGCATCTGTTGAATATCTTTGCCCCTCGGCGCCGCAACAGGCGATATTACTTAATACTAAATTGAGAATCTGGGAGAACGGAGCTTTCTGGGAAAGAATTCTTGGCGGATTTCGCCTACGTTCGCTTCAGATCCATTTGGCATCTGTGGCCAGTGGTCGTGTGTATCGAATTTCGCAGATACAAAATTGCAAAAGAAATGCTTTAGGATTGGCAAGAGGTTTTCCAAGATATTTTTCATTAATAAAACGTGCCGCTAAATAATAAATAAATAGATAGTTGTGGAAAGAATTAACTTTTTTGTCTATAAATCCAATTTCTTTTCTAGTTCTGTCAATAGTCTTTTACTTTTAGTTTGTTATCAGACTTTTTTTAGTTCCAAATTTAAATATCCTTCCTTGATGAATTATCTCTGTTTTTCACAGCTTATAGCTTCATTTAAAATAAAAGATACAAGTTTAAAGACCATTGGCAATGTTTATACATCTCATGAAATGCTTTTAATGGAAGTGGAAACCCTATATGGCAACTTGCGGTTAGCATACAAACTTGACAAGGCCCACAGAATTGTTATTATTAGTTCTTATCGAACTCTGCAAAGGTGCTTAACCTCTATTTGGGTTTTTGGGCTCTGACTGAAAATATTTCAAGCGTTTTCTCAGCATCCTGTTTTTGTAATACTTGCGGTTTCTTTAACTTTCAGTTTGCACAGCACTTTGGTTTGATTTTAAATTAGTTTAGCTGCAACCTTTAATATTATGTAATTATTTTGATTTGATGTCGGGCCTTATTTTTGGACTAAAATCCAAATTTTTGGGGCAGTTTTTTTCTTTTGTTTTTTGAAGCACTTTTGTTTAGTTTTTATAAAATTCAGCAATATCTTTTTGTTTGGTGGGTTATAACGTTAGCGTATTCCTTTTTTACTTACAAAACTTTTATTCGGAGTTATCCGCGACTTGAACGGATTGTGATGTTCAACTGAAAATATTTATTCAATATGTTGACGTTCGATGCTCGCGTTTGGTCGATTCCGACCGATCTGCCTTCGTGTGTGCGTGCGAGAGTATCTGTGTGCGAGAGCGGGCACTTTTCGGCCAAAAAGCGAGGCGAATCCGAATCCGAATCGGAATCCAAAGCTGTCTTGTTGTTGTTGCCCACGTTTATTTTGGAACTGCATTCTGCCTCTGCTCTCGATCTGCGCCCAGAGAACCACCCGGAGGAATGGGCGCGTGTATTGGGTGAACTGGTACACTGTCCGAAAAGATTCATAATCTATTGCAATTTGTAAATTTAATTACTTTCAAGGGAGCTTGATTTAACGCCTTTTGGGTATGCAACAACAACTACACGGGTTCCCTTTAAAGCTATTTGATATACATAAATATCCGCAACCCCTTATATCAGGGATTATTTGGATCAGTTAACAGGTTACTATTTTTCTTATTTTAAATTATTTTGCATTAAAACGTTATTTTGAAAGATATATATTTAAAGCTCGAATAGCATTAAAATCGAGCCCATAGATGCCGTACACCCAAAAAAAAATCATCATAGAACCTATACGATTGTTACATGAATTCTATACTCTTGAGTATGAAAAATTTCTTAATAAGATGCTCATCAATTTAATACTACGAAAGTTTAAATTTTATACCCATCTGCACCAATATTTCATAATAATCACAAACGCGACAAACAGAAAAGCACTAAATTCCAGCTAACGCGATATGTTATCGAATTTTCGACGTAGGTTCGTATAAAAATAATACTCAAAAATGCACAATTGAAACTATAGAGTATAAAAACTAAACTTTCTTTGATAGTTTAAAGTATAAAATTTATACTAAACTCGTTATACTGCTTGAGTATACTTTTAAGACAACGCGTAGAAAGGTTAAACTCTTGTTTTTTTTTTTTTTTTGTGTAGGAGCGAGCAAAACCGGATACCTATAGTGTATAACTTAGTGTTAACCAACCAAAACTGTATCAGAAAGATGAGCTAGATGGGGAAATCAATCCTATAAGTTTCATGTAGATAAAAACGAAAAGCGAGCACAGACTTGACTGTAGCTTTCTTACTTGTTTTCAATATTATTGTTATATATTATACGATTCCAACAGCACATTTAAAAAGTAATTTCTTCTGGGCGTCTGTATCTCATGGCAGCAATAGAAATAATTTTCAATTGATCCTTAGAAATAAATTTTAATTTAATTTTAACGAGCTTAATTATTATGTACAATCAATTTTAAACGGATAGAAGAATATAATATATTTAAATATAATATAATTAAGTTTCTGTCAGTGTAGCCTAAAGTGCCGCGGCACAATATCCAATATTTTTACCTTGCCAGAGAGAGCCCCCATTTGACTTCGGCTGGGGCTCGGGTCTTGTCTGTGTGAGCCCGAGCATCTTCGGCTGATTTACGATCACCCAACACAAGCACAAGAATAGCCGGCGCCTGCGCCCTTTCTTCGTTCTTCGCTCTCCGCTCAATCCTTTCTCCCGCGCGGATTTGTGGGGCTTTCACCTGTTCCCTGGGTGTGCATGTGTGTGTGGGTGCTCATGCCTTTGGTATCGAACATTTTTCGTTCTGCCTATTTTTGAATATTTCCCTTTATTTCGAAAAGCTTTTCTCACCCAGTATTTTGCAAAATATATCTCAAATACACAGGCAACAATTTCTCTTTCCTCGAGGCTGTGTTTGTACGTGGATCTTTTTGTTTTGTTTTCTGATGTTCTCGGCTTCTATTTTTAATTTTCAGTTATTGATATGCCAAAAAAATCTTTTTCACTTAGGTATATGCATGTATTCCACACACCATAGGTCTACAGATTATTATTTTTCAGTTCTATTTGGATATATCCTATGCGATTTCTATAGATTTTTCAACGTCATGTCTACGTACGGAAAACATTTTGCCTGCCATTCATTTATGCCTCCCATGAAGGTATACTTTTTGTAACTGTCTCGGAACGACACGCATCAATGATTCATCGTAAAACGTGAAAAACTTTTAAATGCAATTTCCTCATGATCATGGTTGAATATCCGATCTCGAGATACGAACATACATACATGGCAATCTTTGGCCTTGTAGATTCTTTTTTGACCACTTGGTCACGCTCACTTTCTCTAGTTGATAATAACTTTTACGTATGATACAATTATTTTTAAGTTATATAGATGCAACTATTTGAATTTAAATAAATAAATTAATAAAGGATTGCAGTCATACCATACATACATATTTATGTACATACATACCATATATGTTAGGGCTGATCTCTCTTTGGCTTCTAAATATCGGTGATATAATCGAAATATTTCACTCTCTTCATTATTCGTCAAACATTTAATAAATATAGCAAAAAGTTTATTTTCTAGATTAAAACTATCTTAAAATATGTTTTAATGAGGGAGCTAAATATTTGGAAAATAAATGCCTTCTCTAAATTCTGCTAAAAAATATCCCAGAAACATTAAAAATAGGTATCACAGATAAAGCTTATCATTTGTACGACATTTTATATTATAAATAAACTTATATATTGATTGATGGTGAAGATGGTTACACAAAAACTACAGCTTTCGTAAATGAAAGCAATCACAAAATCATCGAAGCCGTGGGGAATTTTCTATTGCAACGAATCCAAATTCGTATTATATATCCAAATATATAATATTATAATGTCTCTTCAGAATAGTTTTATTTTATACCAAGAATGTTTTTATAAAGGCATTTTAAGCAGAAGGACAACCAGGACCGAAAACTAAAAAGTTCATTATCATGTAAAAGCCGATTTAGACAAAAACAATTTAAGATCTAAAATTTTGTCACATTTAGCTGCTTTTAAGGGCATACTTATATTTAATAATTTCGCATGCAAAACATACGAAATAGTTGTACTTTTTCTATCCTCCTCCTCATTGAAATCTATTAAGAAGAAAATAAGTGTTTTTCAAGGAAATCTAAAGTTATTCATATGCAAACGTGAGGCAGAAAACTTAATGGAAATCTGGTAGCGTTCGCGATGTACCGTAACTAATCAGAAATAAACATATAACATAAATAAAATAATAGTTATAATTTCTTCTTTAAAAATTCCTTCTATAAAGCAAAGCTTCAATTGTTTTATTGTGGTTTAAGATTTTAAATTACTCGCCACATTTCGCAGACCTTCGCAATTTTAAAGCTGAAGTCAAACAAGATTTCTATTTTGTGTACCGTTTGCGATGCATTGTTTTCTGCAAATATTTTCGAAACGACAAATGCCCAAAGCTTATCTTTTAGAATACAAATAATACCGCTAAAATGCATTGATCGTGCAAAAAAAACATTTCAGAAAATGTTCATTTCGTCAATTTTTGTTCCACTTTATGTTATCCTGGCAATAATTTCCTCTATCTGTATACATATGTATGTATATACATACTCGTATGTACATATGTACATATATGTATGTATAAGATCCGTATAATGAAAAAGTCTTATGAATGCAACCAAACCCAGCTATAAATATCAACCAAATGGATATCAGCAAATGTACTCCTCCTTTATCTTGCTTGTCGTCAGGTCTTGGAGAAAATTATGTTTTTTCGCAACACCAACGCGCTGAAAAAGTTTATAATTAAATATAGCAACACCCACATAATGACGTAATTGTTTCCATTCAAAACAAAAAAGTTGTGAAAAAAGTAAACTAGATCAAAATATATATTTTTGTACTCACAAAAATATAGTGAGTGTCTGAGGAAGATATATGTAGGAATGAGAAAAGCCCTTGAGAAAAGTTGAAAACATTGTAAAACATCGAAAAAGTCTGAGCAACTTGCTAAATAAGAAAACAAAATCATGGCCAGCGAAGCTGCTAACATGTGTTAGTTATGGAAAACCAAAGTTTTCATAATTCCAAAAAATATACGCGAACTCAATATGTAGGTACGTGTATACGTATGTAGCTCTCAACTTAGCTCAGTCAAGTGCACGAAATCTTGTTGGAAAAATCGCAACCATATTTGGCGAAAATAGCATGGAAAAGTGCAACGCGACCTAGGGGCATAGACGACTCATAAAATTCGAAACAAAGTAGGGTCGCTCACTTAAAGTAGAACTGTCAGATGTTAATATAAAATGATTCGAGATATCGAACACATCAGGTTGTTTTTAAACTGCCTTTAGATTGGAAGATAATCCTTGCTATTCTTTAATGGATTAATAAAGAGGACGTTGTTATAATCTCCTTCAGACATTCGTCAAAAGGTAATATTTAAATAAATGTAAAGCTATGTATAAACATATTTAGGAATGGCACACAAATCACACTTTAAATTTATTAGAAAGACATTCCAAATATCGCTGGAAATTGAATATAATTTATTATTTGTTGGCAGGGCATTACAATTTCTAGCATACTTTTAGATGCAATTTCAATATAATTCGAATCCTCGTAATTTTAAATGCTTGGAGCACTTATATCTTGTTAAAAAACACTCAGGTAAGTTTTATCCGTTAGAATGTAAAATCAAGGGTTCCACAGAAATAGCTGTTGTCTTTAAATAATTGAAAAAGTGTCTAAAAGGCAACTATTTTGGATTTTTGATAAACCTTGATGCATTCTTTTTGACTTAATTTTCAAATCTCCAACGAATACATTACATCGGGTTCGGATTTTTCTTTAAAAAAAGTTCAAAGCCTTATATAATGCTCAATGAGCAACGGGTAGGGTGCACCGAATAATGAAATATAATCTGTGGAGTAGGCAGTAGCACTACGAGCCGGCATCGAGGAGTGTTTTAGGGGGTGTGGGACCAACCCAGACTCAGGGTATTGATGACTCAATTGGCGCCGGCTCCTTGTGAATGAAGCGGGCGCGAACGCGAACTGGTTCTGGTCGGGGGAGCTTTCTGGTACCAAAAGGAAATCTTCGCTGCAAGCTACAGCTACATGCCTACCCAAAGTTTGCCAAAGTGGCCAAGGTGAGCCGGATCGAATGTCGTGTGTGATGTGCCTGTGAACAGCGTTTTGGCGCTCTTCAGCACTGTCAGTGTCAATTATTTAAGAATTAAAGACGTTGAACTTATCGCCAAACCGCATGTAAATATAAAAATTAGGCGGGCGCCGGAAAACAATTGTTATTTAGAGATTCGGATAATTCTCGCACTTGGCAGGGCGCACAAATCTTTTGATTCGCATTCGTTTCAAGGGCAGCGCTATTTTAATGGTTGGGAACAGCTGCAGAAAGTGTTTGACATGAACAAACAGTGTGTGCAGCTTAATTTTAAAAATATGCATAGAGTATGCCAAGTTGACCTAAAAAGCATGAAAAAACGTTTTCCCGGGTTAATTTTATGTGAACTTTATAAAATGATGGGTCAAAAAATCTGGGGTGGCAATGGAGTCTTTGTGGTTTCAAAATTCACAAAAAGGTCTTCAAAAGTATGCTATAAGAAAATTTTACGGTTACATTTTCATAATTTCCCCGTCATAAGTTATAAGTTTGCTTACTTAATTGAACAAAAATATCTTAAATGACAAGAGAATAATCTTTTGACTTGTGTTAAAAGGTGACATAGTAAAGATCAGGGCGTTATACACAATTAAATTAATTAAAAATTTAGTTTTTGCATGTTCACTTCGGTTATTCCTCTTTCGATTTTATGTGTACAGAAAATTATAGTGGTTTTTTGAAACCTAAAATACAGGATGAGAGAACTTTTTATTCAAATTTTCGAATTAGGTCAATGTCAAAGTATATGATATAAAGAGCAAAAACAACAAATATGCGGTCTAATTTAGCTCAAACATACTACAGGTAAATTGTATTTAACTTTTTATAAAACCTTTAAAGAAAATTATACTAAATTCTTAAGTTATTGAATACGCCAATGATTACAAAAATTAAATATTATTTTTGTAATGATGAACTCATCATTAAAAATAACTTAGTACTTGTTGTTATATTAAAATAATTTTACATTTGCATACTTATTTTCTTCGATTTATTTAAATAAAGAAAAAAATTTAATTTGATTGTTTACTTGTTTCTTTAGCAAAGTTCCCACCTTTTTTATCAAAGTTATAATCCTTTTTCTCAAATCTGAAATGGTATTTAATGATACCTGGGCAGTATTTTGGTATTTTTTATTGTTCGGTCACTCATAACAAAATGTCATAATAATGTCTTTCGCCGACAAATTAAACCACTATAGTAAACGAAAATCGTTTAGATATGGGATTCCCTTCCTTCTTATGATGGTCGCCGGCTCATTCGGCCTTCAGCAGTTCTCCAGCCTCAGGTTAGCATTCAGAATTCATCCGTAAGTCCATGTCATAACTCGCTCCCTTTCCAGGTATCAGTACGCCAAAAAACAGCCGGTGACTCCGGAGGAGATGAAAAAGTACGGCGTAAACGTGAAGTGGAAAAGTGCAACGCGACCTAGGGGCATAGACGACTCATAAAATTCGAAACAAAGTAGGGTCGCTCACTTAAAGTAGAACTGTCAGATGTTAATATAAAATGATTCGAGATATCGAACACATCAGGTTGTTTTTAAACTGCCTTTAGATTGGAAGATAATCCTTGCTATTCTTTAATGGATTAATAAAGAGGACGTTGTTATAATCTCCTTCAGACATTCGTCAAAAGGTAATATTTAAATAAATGTAAAGCTATGTATAAACATATTTAGGAATGGCACACAAATCACACTTTAAATTTATTAGAAAGACATTCCAAATATCGCTGGAAATTGAATATAATTTATTATTTGTTGGCAGGGCATTACAATTTCTAGCATACTTTTAGATGCAATTTCAATATAATTCGAATCCTCGTAATTTTAAATGCTTGGAGCACTTATATCTTGTTAAAAAACACTCAGGTAAGTTTTATCCGTTAGAATGTAAAATCAAGGGTTCCACAGAAATAGCTGTTGTCTTTAAATAATTGAAAAAGTGTCTAAAAGGCAACTATTTTGGATTTTTGATAAACCTTGATGCATTCTTTTTGACTTAATTTTCAAATCTCCAACGAATACATTACATCGGGTTCGGATTTTTCTTTAAAAAAAGTTCAAAGCCTTATATAATGCTCAATGAGCAACGGGTAGGGTGCACCGAATAATGAAATATAATCTGTGGAGTAGGCAGTAGCACTACGAGCCGGCATCGAGGAGTGTTTTAGGGGTGTGGGACCAACCCAGACTCAGGGTATTGATGACTCAATTGGCGCCGGCTCCTTGTGAATGAAGCGGGCGCGAACGCGAACTGGTTCTGGTCGGGGAGCTTTCTGGTACCAAAAGGAAATCTTCGCTGCAAGCTACAGCTACATGCCTACCCAAAGTTTGCCAAAGTGGGCAAGGTGAGCCGGATCGAATGTCGTGTGTGATGTGCCTGTGAACAGCGTTTTGGCGCTCTTCAGCACTGTCAGTGTCAATTATTTAAGAATTAAAGACGTTGAACTTATCGCCAAACCGCATGTAAATATAAAAATTAGGCGGGCGCCGGAAAACAATTGTTATTTAGAGATTCGGATAATTCTCGCACTTGGCAGGGCGCACAAATCTTTTGATTCGCATTCGTTTTAAGGGCAGCGCTATTTTAATGGTTGGGAACAGCTGCAGAAAGTGTTTGACATGAACAAACAGTGTGTGCAGCTTAATTTTAAAAATATGCATAGAGTATGCCAAGTTGACCTAAAAAGCATGAAAAAACGTTTTCCCGGGTTAATTTTATGTGAACTTTATAAAATGATGGGTCAAAAAATCTGGGGTGGCAATGGAGTCTTTGTGGTTTCAAAATTCACAAAAAGGTCTTCAAAAGTATGCTATAAGAAAATTTTACGGTTACATTTTCATAATTTCCCCGTCATAAGTTATAAGTTTGCTTACTTAATTGAACAAAAATATCTTAAATGACAAGAGAATAATCTTTTGACTTGTGTTAAAAGGTGACATAGTAAAGATCAGGGCGTTATACACAATTAAATTAATTAAAAATTTAGTTTTTGCATGTTCACTTCGGTTATTCCTCTTTCGATTTTATGTGTACAGAAAATTATAGTGGTTTTTTGAAACCTAAAATACAGGATGAGAGAACTTTTTATTCAAATTTTCGAATTAGGTCAATGTCAAAGTATATGATATAAAGAGCAAAAACAACAAATATGCGGTCTAATTTAGCTCAAACATACTACAGGTAAATTGTATTTAACTTTTTATAAAACCTTTAAAGAAAATTATACTAAATTCTTAAGTTATTGAATACGCCAATGATTACAAAAATTAAATATTATTTTTGTAATGATGAACTCATCATTAAAAATAACTTAGTACTTGTTGTTATATTAAAATAATTTTACATTTGCATACTTATTTTCTTCGATTTATTTAAATAAAGAAAAAAATTTAATTTGATTGTTTACTTGTTTCTTTAGCAAAGTTCCCACCTTTTTTATCAAAGTTATAATCCTTTTTCTCAAATCTGAAATGGTATTTAATGATACCTGGGCAGTATTTTGGTATTTTTTATTGTTCGGTCACTCATAACAAAATGTCATAATAATGTCTTTCGCCGACAAATTAAACCACTATAGTAAACGAAAATCGTTTAGATATGGGATTCCCTTCCTTCTTATGATGGTCGCCGGCTCATTCGGCCTTCAGCAGTTCTCCAGCCTCAGGTTAGCATTCAGAATTCATCCGTAAGTCCATGTCATAACTCGCTCCCTTTCCAGGTATCAGTACGCCAAAAAACAGCCGGTGACTCCGGAGGAGATGAAAAAGTACGGCGTAAACATGAAGAAGCGGCAGGAGGTGACACTGGAATCTGAGTACGATAAGGTGAAATCCGTGGACATCGATCATTGGGAGAACAAGCGTGGCCCGCGTCCCTGGGAGGAGGAGGGGTTGGCGGCAAAACATTAACTATTATGTTGTTCAAGCACAATTTGGCGCCTTGTACACTGTCTTGGCGATTTCCTTCTGAGGAGCGCGCCCAAGTAATCCCATTATATCCCACAAAAATTTGTTATTCAAGCTGAAGACATGCTGAAAGCAGACTGTTTGTTGTATATAGTCTTAAATTAATAAATAAAAGAATTGTTTTTTAAGCCTGTATGTTATTACTTTTAGAAGGACATTTATAGCGCTCGGAACATAAATAAATAAAATAACCAAAATAAAAGAATTCTAGGATTAGGCCATCTATCGTTATAAATACTGATAAGATATTCGGTATTTTTTTTACAAGCCGAAGGGCATATTGTTTCACTAATACCACGGTCACATTGATCTCTAATATTTTCTATTTTCCTAAATAAAATGGGAGAAGTTAAGCCCGCAAAAGTGGAAAACTGGACCCCAGGGACGGCCGATGGAAACACTCTGTTCACCGACGGTAAGGCGCCCTCGGGCTGCTCATAAGTTTGACTAACCAGGTCTCCCGCCTTCCAGGTGAACGGGTGCTGTGCTTCCATGGCCCGCTCATTTACGAGGCGAAGGTGTTAAAAACAAAACCCGATGCAACGCCGGTCGAGTACTACATCCACTATGCGGGTTGGAGCAAAAAGTATGCCAAGGATTTGCAGGAGAAGGAACCGATCTAAGTCTCCTTTTAATTCCAGCTGGGACGAGTGGGTGCCCGAAAGCCGAGTGCTGAAGTACAACGAGGACAATGTCAAGCGCCGCCAGGAACTGGCGCGCCAGTGCGCCCCCTCAAAAAAGGACAATAAGAAAGGTGCGTCCCCCTCGCAGTTGTGTTCAAACCACTAATCCGTTTGTGCCCCTACTGAAGGCAGCGCCAAGGCAAAGAAAATGGAGCAGATACGGAACGAATCTCGTGCCTCAACGCCCTCTAAGGACAGCATCACATCACAGTCGACGGCAAGTACCACACCTACGACCAGTGCGGGACCGACGCCCAAGTCGGATGCCGGGAGCACCTCCAGCAGCACGACCACCAACAGCGCCGTCACCAACACCTCTACCAGTCGGGCCAACCGAAAATCCACGCAATCTGCGGCGGTTGCGGCACCGCCCGGCACGCCAGTTGACAAAAAAGACGATAGCATCACCGCCGCAGAGACCACAGAGGACGAAGCAGCCACTCCGGTGGCTCCGAAAAAGAAGCGGATGAGCGAACAGCGCCCGTCACTGACGGGCAGCGATGTTGCTGCCGACAAGCCGCCCCCGGCGCCCACCACACCATCCACACCCACCTCGGAGGTCGCACCGTGTGTGGAGAGCGAGGAATCCTACGCCGCCAAGCTGGAGGTAAAGATCAAGATACCCGACGAGCTGAAGCACTATCTGACTGACGATTGGTATGCGGTGGTGCGCGAGCAGAAGCTATTGGAGCTACCGGCCAAGGTGACGGTGCAGCAGATCGCCGAACAGTATTTGGCGCACAAGAAGTCGGTGAAGTCGACCAGCGCCAGCAAGGAGGTGGCCATTAACGATGTTCTGGATGGCATTGTGGAGTACTTTAACGTCATGCTCGGCTCCCAGTTGCTGTATAAGTTCGAGCGCGCCCAGTACTCGGATGTGATGCAAAAGCATCCAGACACGCCGCTGTCGGAGCTGTACGGCTCGTACCACTTGTTGCGCCTGTTCGTGCGTCTGGGCTCCATGCTCAGCTACTCAGCGCTGGACCAGCAGTCCATGCAGAACCTGCTCGTACACCTGCAGGACTTCCTCAAGTTCCTGGTGAAGAACAGCGCCATGTACTTCAGCATGAGCAACTTCATCAACGTGGACCCGGAATACGTGCGAAATGCACAGTAGTCGCGGGTCCACAACCACCTCTTTCTCCCTTGGACTTGATGGAACGACTCGGAAGTGAATATTTCATCCAAACAGTTTGCAATAATTCTTTAGTTGCTCTTCACAACTGGTTTGTAAGTTAGAAAAACGCACGTAACAAGTTTTGTAATAAGCTAATGGTAATGCTAATAAAATGTCAGCACCTTGTAAAGATTAACCCTAGGCTTTTGCCTCCGCCTCCGCTTCATCAGCATCGTCCTCGCTTTCCGCCTCGCTGCTACTGCTGCTGGTGGGATAAAAGTCGCGCAGATCCCGTGGCTTATCCCGCTCCTTCTGCTCCTTTTCCAGGTACTCGTTCTGCACCTTGAGAATCTCATCGCTGCTCTTGCACGTCGCATACGCGTTGAGCAGCTTTTCGTTGAGCTCGAGGAAAGCGTGGCCCCACGAGAACTTCCCCAGAAACCAGCGCGCCTCATCCGTGAATCCACAGATGTGCAGCGTGGCAGCAATGGCCTCCACGCAGCTGAGTTTGCATGGTTTGCCGTAGTTGATGGGATTGGCGGCCACCAGAAAGGGCAGCAAGCGCGGATGAGGGCTACGCATCCTGCTGAATGGCGTTTCGTCCAGCTTGGCCCATGAGCAGTCGATCACGGCCACGCCAGAGGAGGCCACAATGTCCCTATCCAGCGGACTGACGCACAACTGGCCAACGGGCGACAGGACGAGGCCGGGAAACTTCTGCCCCAGGCGGAGATTGGAGATCAGTCCCAGACGCGCTAACTTCCTGCCCGAACACTTCTTGGGATCGCAGTGGTTGAGGTCCCACATGGCCACCGCAAACTCCGGCGGCTGGCCGAGATCATCTTTGCCTGCTGCTCCCGAGGATTCCGAATCCGAGCTGTCGCCTTCACTGCTGCTGGCCAGTTCGTTGGCCTGCTGGGCGAAGCTGCGGGCGCAATTGTGATTCGTCTTGACATTGCGAAAGGGTCCTCCGCCTCTCTTTCCTTTGCTCCTATTCCGGCCACTCATTCTGATCGGTGGTTGTAAATATTCCAAAACTAAAACATACAACTTATTGTTTTTCAGAATCTCGTGGTGGCAGAGCTGCCAACCTGGTATGTTGCGTTATTTTGGTTGCACTGAAAGGTGGCGCTACGAAATTGAATACAAGGTTTTGTGACGTCACATATTAAGGAACGCGAAAACATTGCCCAGAAAAAGTCTAAAAATGTGAAAATCGGTCTTTATATATATATCATACAAAGGACAATTAGGTTGCATACGCTCTAAGCCCAAAGCAGTAGGGAACCTACAACGTGAATTCAGGTTCTAAACGATTCTGCCCTTAAAACGCATAAAAATTGCGGAAGATATTGAATATATCTGTAAGAAAAACCTTTTCATTGGCTGATGTGCCTGCATTTATCTTCCAAAAACCTTTCATTCACCCTTCAAATAAATTTTTAATTTCAAATCAGATTTTAACGGTTTCTGGCCGTGCGTCACCTTAACAGCGTCATGTCGGCGGCAAAGCCACAATCGCATGCCTATCGATAACCCTCCACACAACCCTGTCACGCAAACGATGATTGGAAAAGAACATGGCTGCCTGAATCTGGAGAAAGAATTAAATAAATTTTTTTCCGGCAAAAGTAAAGTGCAATACGAGTAAATGTAGGTATTAATTGTGCAAACTCCCGATCGTTAACGATTAAATGCGATTATCGCGAAAGTGGCCAGAAACTGAGGTGTTGTTAGAAACTGTGAGCCACCAAAAAAACGCACTGTTTTGTGAAGTGGGGAGGCGCCAAAAGAGCGCAGAAGATGCAACAAACCAAATGATGCTTGGACATTAAAGTTGAACTAGAAACATTATTGACTAACTAGCGATTACCAGTGATTATATAGAATAATAAAAGAAAGCCTGGCGACGCGCACAACACACCCACACACATGCTGGCAAGTCGCGTACACACGTACACTTATATATCGATATATGCGAGTTGCATTGCGCGCCGTGGCCGCAAAAGAAAAATAACCGAAAATCAATTGACGCGCTGTGCATTTGAACGTAACGTCTCGAGACCCCACGATTGCTAATTGTTTCTGTTTTGCTTCTTTTCCGGACTCTTCTCCTTGCCTGCGGCGTGCCCTAATTCGCATTTCCCGACCCCGAACTCCTGCTCTCCTCACCCCTGCGGAGTACAGTTGCGCCACCAAGCCAGAGCAAGCAAAACAACGGGGAGGGCGCGCGAAAGAAACAAGTACTTGCCAAGGCCACAGGATACAGGACGCAGGACACAGGACAGAGGACAGAGCAGCATCAGCGAGATGGGCGAAGTGAAATCGGTGAAGGTGGACAACTGGGGCGTCTTCTTCCTGCAGAAGCTCCAGAACTTCTTCAACAAGACGGACTACTGCGATCTCACGCTCCAGTTTCGTGACAACTCACAGCTGAAGGTGCACCGCCTGGTGCTCAGCGCCTGCACGGACTACTTCAATGTCCTGGAGCAGACATGCGAGATCGTCGACGATGCCCTCATCATGCCCAACGAGTTTCAGGCGGACGTGGTGGTGCCCATTGTCAACTTCATGTACACAGGCACCTTGGAGTTCGAGCTGAAGATGTACGGCAAGCTGTTGCGCACCGCCAAGGAGATGAATATGACCGTTCTGCTGAAGCTCCTCGAGGCACATCGTCGAACCATGGAGAACGTGAATCGCCAACAGAGGGTGAGTGCGAGCTCGAGCATTCTCTACTCTTCCCCCCAGCAACTTACATAAATTTTGTATTTTCCTTTATAGCCGCCCAGTCCAAAGGGCATCCGTCGCCGGGTCGTTGGACAGGCCAATTCGGGAACTCCACAGCAGCGCGTTATAGGAACTTCGCCGCAGGGTCGAGGGGTTACCAGTGTGGGAACGCCCACCGCTCTGCGACCGAACACCCAGCGCGGACCCACCGGCAACACAATGATCCGGAGTGCTAATACCATCATCAAGCAGGAGCCAACCTCTCCGTTTGAGCAGCTGCGAAAGGGATACAATAACAATAAGCGACCGGCACAGACCAGCCTGCTATCGCCGCCATCGAAGAAACCCAGTCTGGAGGAGGTCAAGGAGTTTGCAGAACAACAGCGGATGCGCAAGCAAATAGCCGCGGAGTTCGGAGATCACGATCCCGAGTACGACGGCGGCATGCTGTATGATGACGTACATACCGGCGACGATGACGACGACGATATGCCACCACAACCCTCTACGTCCAAACAGCAGCAGCAGCAGTTGGCGGCGGCATCCCCGCAGGGCACACAGACCCAGCTGGAGCACGGCTCCACCACAATAATCCTAAAGCAGGACTCACCCAGCCAGACGCCCACGATAATTGTGAAGGACTCTTCGAATGCCAAGCTGAATCACACCAAGATCATTGCTGAAGTGCTCCGCCAGTACCCGCATATTGTCAAGGGTCACAAGAACATCAAGCTGAAGATAATGCCCAATACCCCAGCCACTCCCGCTGAGAAGTCCGCCCAAGCGCAAGTCAAACGAGGATCCCCGGTACAAGCTGCCGCGAATCCATCATCGGCATCGACATCGCCGCATAAGAAGCTGCATGTGTCATTTAAGGCAGACAAGACCACGCCGCTGATCACTGCCCAGCAGAAGGCCGCCAGTTCGCAGCAGAAAACGAACACGCAGCCAACAGGCGCTTCCCAGGCAGCAACGCCGAACCAAGCTGGAAATGCCGCCTCACAACAGAAGCGACGCATCGACAGCAAGACAATGCATGCCTTAATTGCCCAAGGAGCCGAAAACACGACTGGTGAGTGGTGTTCCATAAAGGATATGCCTCTTTTATAGCTCTTGTGTTCCAAATCAAATAAATAAAATTCATTTTGCTTCCAGGTCCCTGGCTTTGCCTGAGATGCGGTGTCAATGGACGTCCCATCAGCATTCCGTCGTACCGGGGCTTCCGGCGCCATCTGATCAATACGCACAAGGAGACCATTGATCCGGCGCTCTGCGAACACTGCGGCTGGCGGTCGAGCAACAACCGGGAGCTGCACTTCCACATGTACACCGAGCATCAGATCAAGTCGCTGCTGTACACCTTCGCCGAGTGTGCGCTGTGCAACCAGTCGTATCTGACCAAGGGCGAGCTGGAGGCGCACATCAATGAGGCGCACACGGACGACAATAAGCAGCAGTGCATCTATTGCAACAAGGTATTCGAGCAGGAGCTCCAGCTGTACAGGCACATGAAGAGCTACCACAAGGAGCAGGCCCTGGAAGATGGCATCATCGATGAGACCGATGAGGAGTTCCTTGGCTCACAGGACGAGGAGGATGAGGCCGAAGGCGAGGAAGAACAAGAACCGGAGCCGGAGCAGACGGGCAAGGTGCGCATCCTGTCCAACATCAGCCTGCCGCCAGCCACTAGTGCCATTGCAGCGCAGCAACAGCAGCTGCAGGAGGAAGAGTTGGAGCACGAGCACGAGCAGGATCAGGTGCAGCAGGAAGTGAAGTTCGTGGGAGCCGATGGCAATGAGGTTGAGCTTACGGACGAGCAGCGCAAGGAGATCCTATCGCAGCTCAATCAGCAACAAGCAGGCGCCGCCGCCGGTGGTGTGGTAATGGTGCTGAGCGAACCCGAGGCGGAGCCCGCCAAGCAGGAGACTGATGTCAAGTCCCTGGCTGGCACCGAGGAGGAGGAGTACGACGATAGCCAGATTTACAGTGAACTAGCTGCCGCCGACTCGGTGGAGAGCAGCAAGAAAAGCACCGCCGATGAGAGCAAGGAGTCCATGGATAATCTAGAATGGGCCGAAAACTTAATTGCCGAGTCCGAGGAGCAGAGCAATAAGGAGGTAAGTTGTGTCACATCCCCGTGTTACTTAGTTTGTTGGTAAATACATTCAATTCCCAGCCAAAGGCGGAAAAGTCTCGCGATGACATCAGCGAAAAGCTCAAGGAGCTAACGGGTGACTGGACCGAGGATGAGAACGATGAGGAAGCCGATGACAGGCCCGCCACAACGGAGCTGGAAGGGGAACTTGCCGCCAAGCCAGAGTCAGAGGCTACAACCGGTGGCCCAGGCCACGAGGAGGAAGAGGACGACATTGACTTGGCCCTGCAGTCTATGCATAAGGGATCTGAAGATCGATCTGCGACAAAGGCTAACGAGGAAGCTGTCGACTCGTCCGCCAGCCTAAATAGTCAGTCCGAGAAAATGGAAGTGGATTCGGAAGTGACAAAAAAAGATAAGACTCCAGCTGGAGTAGAGCCAGCCGATGTCAGGATCAAGAAAGAGGATGAGATTGAAGCCGAAGAAGAGGAGTTTATCAAGGAGGATCCGACAGCAGCAGAGCCCGAGCCCGAACCCGAACCCGAACCCGAGTCCGAGGTTGCCGAGGCGGAATCTAGCGAAGCCACACCTACCGCTGAGGGCGAGGATGATGTGCACGCAATGGAGGCGGAGAATATACGCAAGGAACTGCTGGAGGAGCTAATAGCCGAGTCCGAAAAGAGTCCCCAGGATGAAGTGGAGGAGGAGGAGGAAAAGAATATTGCCCCATCTGAGCAGACAGAGGCAACGACGCCCGCTCCGGCAGCAACAGCAGCAGCGACGGACGAAGAGGACCTGGACTCTGCTACAGCTCATCCCGCCGAAACTGAGGAGCCAAAAGCTGAAAAGAAAGCTGTCAACAGCGAAGAAGCTTCCAAGGCGACGGACAAAAAGGAGAGTGTGGAGGATAAGCCAAACAAACGCGATGATCTAGCAAGTACGGAGAAGGCGGCACTAGTCTCTACGACAGCAGCTGAGGGAGCGGAGGGAGCTGCCTTGGCCGCTGGAGCGGACAAGGTGAAGAGTCTCATTAGCGAATGGGGGGACGACGAAGAGGAGGAGGAGGAGGATGAGAATGGAGTTAGTGCGGCAGCGAAGGAGGAGCTCTAATTATTAGATTTATTTATGTTCTAAGTGCAGACGCAGAATTTTCGGTTTCTATTGTAAATTAAATTGTTAACGAGGAGTTGAGTGGAGGATAAGATACAGATATAAGATCTAATCTGCACATCTCACGTAATTGTAAATCCAGTACCCCAATATCGCCCCTCCTGCCCATCCCCCTTCCATTTATGTTCGTACATCTCCTCATCATCGAGGAGCCTTGATCAGAGACCAAAACCACCCAGCTTTGCACTCGGTTTATTTCATCCCCAACACCTACACCACCTAGAGAGGAGCAAGCAACCAACATTTCACGTTTAGGTAAATAAACACCTAATATTATATGCATATATATAGTATACATATATCCTATCTACATACATATACATAGATGTATGCGTGTAGTTACATGGATGTTGTTTTAATTGGTTTAAAACAAAGCGGCAAGCAAGCGCAGATTATTAAGTAACTGATGATGTTTTACCATTGTAATATTTAGCGACATTAAACAAAACACACAACAAAAGATGCCCCATTTTTTGATTACCAACCTGTAGCTTGTAAGATTTATTATATATAAAAAAAGGAAATAAAAAAGATCAATAACAAATACACTTTGGAGAAAGCTAAAATATAAATGTAGAGAAAAGCAAGCCCGTTGTGTGAATTTAAATGGTTTTTACTTAAAATCTGCCAGTTAACATTAGTGATAAATGAAGATTCGTTAAAAGCGGTCTAATCCTAATACTAAACATTCAACAGCTGCCAATACAAAAAGGTACATCCTACATCCGTACATAGAACAGAGGCACAACATTCGGTCACAGCGCAAGAGGAAACATCGCAAAAACTCCTTCCTACTCGTCATCTGGAAGCAGGTCATTAGCATAGTGAAAAAATAATAAATAAAGTATGTCAATTACCAGAAAGATAAAAGTTTAGCAGGCACATGGTCGCAAATCCAGCCACCACAGTCGCAAACTGTGCAAATCCCGCCCAGCGACGCGTCGGATTCGAGTGCCAGCGCGCCTTCTCGCGCGGTATCACTTCGCAGACGGTGACGTAGAAGAGAGTGCCGCCCGCCAGCGCTTGGATGATGGGCAGCGTTTTAGTGGACCATGCGGCGGGCACATCCACGATAAGCATGCCCAAGCCTATACCCAAGACGGCTCCCATTGCGAACACCGAAATGCCGACCAACTGGGCGCGCAGACTCGTCTGCGGATTGGAGCGGAACTCTAAACCCAAACAGAAGCCCATCACGAACTTGTGGCAGGCGACGGCCCCAAGCAGAAATAAAACCTAAAAACGAGACAAAGCAGATTCCGGTTATCTATGCTATTAATTAGACTAAGCCAGCGCGTTTCTCTGCCCCAATATTTGCTCAAGATTGCGCGCGCGCCTAATGTCTAGAGAGTAGTAACCATGTCAAGGCAGGCGGCACCCACCTTAGTGGAAGAGTTTTGGACACCAATCGCCAGCCCTTCAATGGCGGAGTGCAGGGAGAGTGCCACAAAAAGACCCAAGGTGCCAGTCATCGATTGGACGCAGGGCTCTGTGTGGCTGGTGTGGCATATGCGGGCATTGGCGTCCTCCACGCTAGCGTCATCACATCCGGATGCGCTGTACGGGTGATCTTGGTCATGAACGCTGATCAGAAACAAAACATAAAGCAGTCAATTGGGGGAATAATGAACTGCAATCGACCTACTGCGAATGCGAATGTGCTGCATGTGACGTTGGCTCCGCTGATAGCAAGGGCGCCCGCTCACCCACTGCGCCATAGCCATTGCTCCGCCTAATCGGTTCGGGCTCGGGATCGAGTTCGGGATGCGAATGAGTGTGCTGAATGGCCTCGCCAAAGAAGTAGTGGATAAACTCGTCGATAAAGTAGATTACGAAGAAGCCGCCGCACATGGCTACCTCAGCGAATTTCGAGTTCATTTGCTCGCGCACCTGTTGCAGTATTAGATATCAGTATCATCCAATTACCAAGCGCCATCCAAAAACTCACCTCGGGCAGAATGTGAACCAGAGCCGTGGCCAGCAGGATGCCAGCTCCATAGCAAAGGAGTATTGATGTGGTCAGAGGAAACCTCTGACGATTCCGCTCCGAAATGAACGCGGGCAACATGCCCGATAAAAGGCTACCCAATCCGAGTACCAGCATTGCTAAAACCTTTTCAAGGTCACCACGATCCGTGGCAGCCGAAATGGTTAGGCTCATAGCCAAAGGTTCGTTTGCTAAACTCATTGTTCAGCTGCCAAGCTTAATCCACGCAAAAGTTCGTTGCATTTACTATTTTTAAACTAAACAGAATAAACACAGTTGCGGTTCTCGCGGAGTGTGACCGTAAATGAAAAGCTTCAAGATATTAAAGATCGGCCATAAGTAAGCAAAAAAAATACCAAGGAGATTTGTTCAATGTACCGTTAGCATATTTATTCCCCCTGAAAGTATGCAACACTATGGGGACACTTATCGAGAGCTGATAGATACATTTTGATAAAAATTCATAGAAACATAAAAGAATTATTATAATTTTATCATGCATCAAAAGACCAAGCTAATTTAAACATTTAAAAATACTTAGAAAATACCAAGTAAATTATATAGAAACCATTCCGATAAATGTTATCGAATATGTAAAGTGTTCTAGAAATTCAAATTCAAAATTCGACCGTTTATGTAGTTGGTGTCCCTTTTCGGAAATGCATCGTCGTTGCATTATCTGTGGCCAGGACCCGGGCGACCAATGCGTCTATCCGCACAACATGACGGAGGCGCGACGCTGGCAAAATCTGGCTAATCTCGGCTCCTTCGACGTGGATACGGAATCCTTGTGCCAGCACGGCTGTGTTTGTTCCTCGCACTTGGACATGGTTCAGGATGGCAGCTCGGATCCGGGGAGTACACCTGAGGCTGCTAATGCGGCGAGGAGTTCAGGCGGGAAGCTATCAGTGCAATCCCAGGACACGGGCGACAAGCGCCCCAGCGTTAAGTGGAGCTCTTCGGAAACGAGTCAGCGACAGCTAGGTGGATCGCCTGACCAACGTCTCTGTGCCTGTTACTATCCCACCAACAATAAGGCCATCGCTGAGATGCAGAGCAAACAAAGTCTGAATTCGAGGCCACAGGGAAGGAGCGACGTGAACAGGGGCAACATTAGGATTTACCATTGTCGGGATGCAATGCTTCAGGGAAATCCTGGTTCCCAAAGGGGGCAGAGCATTGCTAGTCAACAGCCTCCACCTAGATTACCCTACAGCACTGCTCCGAAACGGAACTTTAAGGCCAACCAACCAATTGTTCTTGAGCGTTGCACCTGTTTAAACTGTCCTCTGCTGCGGAACTCCAAAGCTGTGCCAGAAGAATGCACGTGTCCCTTGCTGCGGAACTCCAGAGCCATGCCAGAAAGTTGCCCCTGTGGAAACTGTCCACTGCTGCGCAAAGGCAAGAGCCCTCAAAGAATGCAGAGGAACCCAGGAACCCAGATGCAGGGAAAGACCAATCATAGCCAGCAGAATCCAAGACCTTCTGATCGACTCAAGCAACAAAAGTATCAGGGTGACGATGAGTTCCTCAGCTTAGCTAGCACCACCAACTGTCAGAGGCTTCAACGGTCCTCGAGCATTTCCAGCTCTGGGACAACCCTAAACCACCAGAAAAGGAAGCCGACTGTTAAGAGTCAGTCCTGCCAGGCTAGCTCCCTGTTGAGGGATAAGGAAGTGCAATGCTCTACGCAGCCTAGGGCTTCCTCAACGGCACGTGGATCTGGTTTTTTCAGCCAGCGGACAGCTGGTTCAGTGACGGAATATGGTTCCTCCAGGGCAGAAGGTTCTAAGGGACCTTCGTCCATTGCAAATATCAATGTGTCCAACTTTGGTTTTGGCGGGGAACAACAACAATATTCAAATGCCGTCAATGTTCTGCTTATGAACGGTTCCCGGCAAAACAACTACGGTGACCCGTCGTGCTGCTGTCCGGCCACGTTCCGGCGGGAGACTCCGCCACCCGAGATCTGCGTACAGGAGTCTGATCTGGCAGATTGCAACGAACGAGCCGTTTTCCCGGAAATCGACAAGCCCAACTACCGAGCGTGTCGGGCCGCCACCTCCGATCCCAATGCCAAGGACACGCAGGCTGAAGAGAACGAAGCCAACGTTCTAGTTCTCGAAGAGGGCCCCATAGATGGATGTAAACCTGAAGACAAAGGTGACCAGGCCGCGGGTCTGAGCGAGGGGCAGGTTTTGGAAGGGACAAAACTGAGCCAGAATAAAAAAAAAACGCAGCAGTTTGTAGCAAGCCTCAAAGGTCAGAGCCCGAGCACAGCCGGGCCATTGGCTGTCGACTGGAGCAATGAACCGGCCGCAGCCAATTATACTAAGGTTCTGGAACTCCAAAGAGTACGCATCAATGAGCTGGAGAATCTGCTGCAGCAGCACAACCAGCTGCAGCAGACCATCCAGGCCAGGATAGCGGAGCTGCAGTGCCCTGGAAAGCACGTTCCCGAGAGCTAATAGAAACCTTTTCCGAATGCTTTTCAGTTGGCTTTCTTTTTTCTAAGGGTGTGGGGAGTAGTTTATTCGCAATTACCGCTCGAATTCCAATTCCAAACTTTTAGTCTGAAGCATCTAAATATCAAGAGCTAGTCCTTATGGATCTAGGCGGCAGACTGGATGACATCGGTGTATAGCTTCACCTTGCTAGCAGTGCTCATGTCGACGTACTTGTCGCCAATGGAAACGATCAGGCCACCAATGATGCTGGGGTCCACGCGAGAGGTGATCTTCAGCGACTCGTTGGGCTTCAAAAAGGACTGGAAAACGAGCAAGGGTATCATGAAACCGGAAGCCAAGAGTTTTTTAAGGTCGAATATAGCTACCTTGAGGGCACCCTCAAGCTGCTTGCTCTGGGAGGAATCCAGGGGCTTGGCGGACACAACCTCGCAGACAACCTCACCGCGGTGAGCGGCCATAATGGTCCTGTAGGCGCTGATCACGGTATCCAGCTTCTTCAAGCGTCCGTTGTCGGCCAGCAGACCCAGCAGGTTGCCGGTGGCCGGGGCGAAACGCAGCTTCTCCGCAGCCTCCTTCAGGGCGGTGGCCATGACCTTCTTGTTGATGATCGGGCTGGTCACGCTCTCGCGCAGCTTCTTGTCGGTCTTGATTGTGGCCTGCAGAGCAGTCAAGTCCTTCTCCACCTGGTCCAGCTGGTTCAGCTTCGAGGCAGCCGAGTACAAAGCGGTGGCATAGCGACCCTCCAATCCGAACACTTGGAGTGGGGGCTTCACCATCGGCTGCCCGGCAGCGGAGCTGAGAGCGCGGCTCTGTGGGAGTTGTAAATAATCACTGGTTAGTATATTCTTCTTCTCAATAAACGAAAACTGTAATCGATTTTTGGGTTACAGTGGCCAAAAATTACATAACCAAGAAAAGCGCGTTAGATAATGGAGTATGCAATGACCGTCTGTCTTGACACTACTGCCAAGCGCGGCCCCCAAAATGGGTTCATTTCACAAAGGAAAATCCACTTGTTTTCAAAGGATTTCCTTAAAACCTACCAAAATTGCCAATTTGTTAACAGAAGCCATCGTTTATCCCGAGAATTTTTCAGCTAAAAATCGCAGCTGTGACCAGGGTTGCGCTACACTTCGATACCAGCACCAGGGTTGCCTTCAGCCAATAAAATATATCGGACAGGGCTGGCCAACACTTATCGATTAATATAGCTATTTTTTATTTTTGAATATTGAAGCTTTTACATTTTTATAACATTTACCATTTATAACAAATGAACCGTGCGCTTCTATGGCTTTATGATATACAAGGTGAGTTCCAAAGTAAACAGGACTTTTTTAATCTAGCGCCCTCTAGTGGCGCCATCTATATGTCAACTGGTGCGTTAGAATCTGCTATCGTTTATCGACTTCCACTAAAAATTTTATGACATTTCAACTATTGGAAGTGAGGTTATTGCGTTTTAAGGTCAGTATGTTTTTTGGTCATCGGTGCGAAAATGAGCTGCGAACAAAGAGCCAACATTAAATTTTGTTTTAAAATTGGTAAAACTTTTTCCGAAACGTTTCAATTGATGAAACAAGTTTATGGCGATGATTGCCTATCCCGTAGCAGAGTGCACGAGTGGTTTCAACGTTTTAAAAGTGGTCGTGAGGACATAAATGACGATGAACATGTGGGCCAACCAAAATCCGTGATCACCGAAAATTCCATCGAAACTGTGCGTGAATTCATAAAAAATCAGCCGAAATCATCATTGAAATTCATGGAAATAGAATTGAACATCTCCAAAACATCGATTTATCGCATTTTGACCGAACATTTGGGCTTACAAAAGGTGTGTGCACGGTTTGTTCCTCACAAATTGACTGACGTCCAAAAATTGCTCAGAATTCAACATTCGAAGGACATCATTAAAGAGGCAAAAAAAGATCCGAACTTCCTTTACAAGATTGTGACTGGTGGCGAAACGTGGTGTTTTCAATATGATCCCGAAACGAAACGCCAGAGTGCTGAATGGAAGACGCCGGACGAGCCGAAACCTAAAAAATCGCGCCTGGAGAAGTCAAAAGTGAAGACAATGCTGATTTGTTTTTATGATTCCAAGGGTATTGTCCACAAAGAATTTGTTCCACCCGGCCAAAACGTTAGTGCGGTATTCTACCTTGGAGTTTTGGAACGTTTGGTGCGCCGTATTCGAAGTGTTCGGCCCGAATATCGATGGAAGTTGGCGTTTGTTGCACGATAATGCGCCGTCTCATCGATCGACGCTTGTGGCCGACTATTTGACCAAAAATAACATTTTAACCATCAACCACTCCCCGTATTCACCTGATATGGCACCGTGCGTTTTCTACCTTTTCGGAAAAATGCATTTGCCGATGAAAGGAAAGCGTTATGCAGACGTAGAGGCCATTCAAAAGGCTTGTACCGGCATACTGTTGGCAATACCGGTCAACGAGCTAAAACACTCGTTCGACATGCTTTTGGACCGTGCAAAACGCTGTATTAAAGCAGAAGGAGACTATTTTGAATAAAATAAATTGATTTTGCCGAAAAAACTATTTGTTCTGTCTTTTTTTTAAAAGTCCTGTAGTACTTTATGGGGTCGGAGATGCTTCCTTCACTGCGTTGCAAGCTTCTGATCAAAATTATAATACCCTGCAAGGGTATAAAAACCTGGAAAATGGCGGGCGTTCAAAACAATTTGATTGGAGATTCGATTCACGTCTTTTTTATTTGTAGTTCAAAAATTTGTTTAAATGTGATTCTCTTTTCTTTTGCTTTTCAGTGGAAATACGTACTTTTTACTTAAAAAGAAACCTAAACTGTCTGAAATGGGAAAGTGTAGTTGCTGGTGGTTTGGAAACACTTGGGGCGTTCGTCTGGGAGCGAATTGAAATTACTTGCAAATTACTTCCTCACACTTTACTTGTCATCTGGAAAAGAATTACGCTGTTAACAAATATTATTTAGGAGAACTTTGCGCGTTCTCATACCCTCGTCTTCTCCGTCTTCGTCTTCCTCGCCCTCGCCATCCTCGCCGTCTTCGTCATCAAATCCCTCCTCCTCGTTATCTTCGTTGTCCTCTTCGTCCTCGGGCTCCACCTCAATATCAGGTACCAGATAATACTGCAGTGGATTTGGCCAAAGGTCGTCCTTTATCAGTTCTGCGATCTCGTCGTTGACGGGATCAGTGTTATCCGAGAACCAGTCGAAGAAGGTCTTGTACTCAGAGTTCCGCTTCTTCTTGTTGCCGTAGGGCTTCGTCAGCAGCTGTTTGAGCAGGTTCTTTCCCTCCTTCCACTTGATGGGCGTGCTGGTGGACGCGGGCCATTCCCCGTTCTCGGAGGCAGCTGCTACATAGAAATAGGAAGATATATAATATTTATAGCAGGACCCTCCTGGTGTACATACCCGCGGAATTCAAGTGGAACTCTTTGGTGAGCACCTTGTTCTCGAAATAGGGATTTTCATCAAAGTGGAAATTGATGCGATAGCCCGATTTTATGTCCTCGAACTCCTCAACCTCCAGTTTGTTTAGTGAGTGCAGGCACTCCTCCTCCTCTTCGTCAAGAATACCAGAAACTTGCGGGTGGTTGATGAACTGCAGAAAAATGGGAATCGGATTAGCACGGCGAGACGTGGGGGGACGCGTTTTGCATGCCAATCGATAACAAAGGCACATTTTTTTTAACGACTTCTAGGAGCAGGAAGTTTGCAATTATTTGAGACGGGGGAAAAACTGGTTAATTTATTTGGCGCGTTGGAGCTGCAACTGCTAGGAAAATTTGTGTATTTCCCGAGCGGCCAGCCAGCCAGACGGCTATCGATAACTTGTACACGTTCTCACGGGGGGAAAAGCGGTGAGGCGGGATGCCGGCGGCGGCGGCTTTGCAGCCCAAGATGAGCAAGAAAAAAACTCTTCGAATAGAGAAAATTTCTTGTACATGTGTGCTTTGGGGACAAAATCAATTAAATTTTCACGCCACGCCGTGTTGCATCATTGGCGCCCCGCTTTATCAACGAACCGATAGGCTTGCGTTCCCGGTAGCCTGCACAAATGCAAATCATGGCCGAGACAGGAACTTACCGATGTCACCCAGAAGTTGGAGATCTTCTTGACCAGCTCGCTGCGCTTCTCGTAGCAGGGTTTGCGCAGCTTATTGTATTTCTGCTCCACCTTGAGGATCTCCTCGCTGGCCTTCTCGTTCATCGCGTCGATCTCGTTCTGCACCGCATCGATCTGCTCCAGCGCCTCCGACTCCTCCTCGTTGTTGCCGGCGGATGTGTTGCCATCGACGGGTGCTCCGTCCAGCTTGGCTCGCTTGGGCACGCTAGACATTCTGCTCGCTACTCCGGTGTGTTTGCTGTCGTAATTTGCGGGAAATTTGCCAAATAACGGCGGTACAGTTGAGCAGAAGCGAAGCGGATTCTAAAACTTGCGTTGCGGCTGCAGAGATGAGAGTGTGTCGATATCAGCCACCATCTAGCGACTGCACCTTCTGCCGATGGTCGCTGCCGATTGGCGCGCTATCGATGGTTGGCGGCGCTGCGCAACACTGGTCGGCTAGATTACAGCGCGTTTTCGGTCCTTTACAACACGCGCGGACAACATTTGATGCCGAGCTGTAATAGCTGAAAATTAATTTTATAATTTTGTATACGCATCGTTTTCAAAAACATCAGCATCATGGCCACGGCTGAAGCCCAGATCGGTGTTAACCGAAACTTGCAGAAGCAGGACCTCAGCAACTTGGTAAGAAGCAGAAAAAATACGCGAGACGCCGCCTCTTTTTTCGTGTGTGAAAGTGTACGCGTCGTCATTATTGTGCCGCTTCCCAGGAAAACGGCGGGTCGCGGGCGGCAAGGACGCGCCCAGATGGTCGCGGGCGGTATCCGGACCCTTAAGCGTCTCTACCTTCCGAGCATCTCGGTCTTGGCCTTTTGTTGTCACCCGCCCCGGGGCTGAGGGAAACACACAAAATGCAGCACGTGGCGCTACATTTTTGGCCTGGGCGTTTTTTCCAGGGTTTTTTGCCTGGCTAATGGCCAGTATGTCTACCTAGTCGTGGCGTTCGTTAGGACCAGCGATTCAGTTTCGGCTAAGCGGCTCAACTGTTGCCATCTACTTAGCTGATGCAATTCAACCGACATTCTAACCTCAAAATCCACGGTTATACACACACACATTAGCTCGCGCGCACACACAGTCATGCAGCTGAGGCGACGCGTTTTCTCGGGAGGCTTTGGGGTGGGAACACCACATACTTGCCGGCTCCAGCTTGTATAGTAACTCTGATAACTTGGATTCGTTGCAGGAAATCGGCAAACTTACACCCCTCTCCCCGGAGGTGATCTCGCGGCAGGCGACCATCAACATTGGCACCATCGGTCATGTGGCGCACGGCAAATCGACGGTGGTGAAAGCCATCTCCGGCGTGCAGACGGTGCGCTTTAAAAACGAGCTGGAGCGCAACATTACAATTAAGCTCGGTGAGTGATCCTTGGGAAATTCATAAATGTGACCCTCCTAAGTCTAAGCCTAAGTTAGTCGTATATTGCTCTTTCCTACTCACTCACACCTGTAATCCCGTAGTGCCGCAGACTCTGAAGCCTCAATATATCTTTCGGCTGGCCGAAGAAAGCCCACCCCTCCTCCATTCAAATCCTGCTCCTTAGTCTTAAGAACAACCTCCTCCTAACCCTGTACCGACGACGACGGCACACCGCGTAACCAACGGAGGAGCTCTCTCCGCCTCTGATCTATGTACATATCTGTCGTTGCCTTGGATCGAGTTAGCGGGGTGAAAAAGGCGTTCTGCGAATGATTTTGTATCTGTTTTGTATTGTTAACTCCCTTGTCGTCTTACTTAACTTACTTAAATTGCTGGATTAGTACGCGTTGCCTTGCCTCACAAGGTGTGTCGTCTCGCCTTAGTAACAAATTGAGAAAAAAAAAAAATCTTTATTAAGAATCTCTAAAAATCTTTCCTGTATTATTAGTCTCTTGAACTGATTGATTATTTTGATTAATACCACTCATAATCCAGCAATTTAATTAATTGCCAAATCTTTTTCTTCTTTTTTCCCCACATTTTCTACCGGTGTTTTTCGTTTGCTTCGGTTGCGACGCGTCCACAAAACCACACAAAAACCCACCACCCACAATCCAAAAATTGTCCAAAACCTTGTCATTTGCAGAACGCTTAAGCGAAAAGAAAATCCAAATACTTTTGAACTCCAAGCAGCAGCGACAGCAGTACGAGATCAAGCAGGCCCATCGCCTCCGCCGCGGGCGCACATTGCGCAGCTCCATGCAGGCACCGCCAATGGGAACGACGCCTACTTCTAGTACCAGCACCAGCACCAGCCTGGAGAGACGCACCAGTCGCCGGAGCAGCAGCGGCTATGGCAGTGCCCTGGGCTGCGACGAGCAGGACATGGCCCAGTTTGCCCTGAAGGGTTCCGCCGACCTGAAGCGACGACGCAGCAGCGGGGTAAACACTCCCACCGCACCCGGCTCGAAGCGATCAAAGAATAACGAGGGAATGATGATTAAGAGGCCCAAGGGCGAGTACATTGTGGAGCGCATTGAGTGCGTCGAGGTGGTCCAGCTGCAGCCCGTTTTCTTTGTCAAATGGCTGGGCTACGCCGCCAGCAAGAACACATGGGAGAGCTTCCAGAATTTGGCCGACTGTGCCAAAATGGAGGAGTTTGTGGAGCGGCAGACGCAACTCTTCGAAAAGTACATAGCCCAGGTAACCAGTGAGCTTGAGGAGCAGCTGAAGGCCATTCCGCTGATGGAGAACGTGGCTGTGGCCGAGGTGGATGCGTTTGAGCCGCTGAAGATGCAGATTGACCTCATAATCCTGGCCCAGTACCGGGCGGCCAGCAGTCGAAGCCAGCGTGAGCGGGGTAAGATCGAGGAGCGAGCCCTTCGCAGCATGCACATCAAGCGGTCCAAGTTTGAGCGTCGGAAGCAAATGGTGTCGCTTTCCCTGTTTGAGAACAGCATGAATGCCGTGGAGGGATCATCGCCGCCGATTCGCGTTGAGAACATGGTGGATCTGGAGACCATAGACAGCAGTTTCGTCTACATCCGGAACAACATAATCGGCGAGGGCGTGCCCAAGCCAGAGCCGTCCCTGCTGGGGTGCAAGTGCACCGACGAGGACGGCGCCGAGGAGTGCGCAGCCTCCACCAAGTGCTGTGCCCGCATGGCCAGCGAGTTGTTCGCCTACGATCGGAGCACGGGACGGCTGCGTCTTCGTCCCGGCAGCGCCATCTTCGAATGCAATAGCCGTTGCTCCTGCGGCCCGAGCTGCTCCAACCGTGTGGTCCAGCACGGGCGCCAGCATCCGCTGGTCCTGTTCAAGACCAGCAACGGCAGCGGCTGGGGGGTGCGCACCCCGGTGGCACTGCGAAAGGGCGAGTTTGTGTGCGAGTACATTGGCGAGATCATAACCAGCGACGAGGCCAACGAGCGGGGAAAGGCATACGACGACAAGGGCAGGACGTATCTCTTCGACCTGGACTACAACACGGCCCAGGAGAGCGAGTTTACCATCGATGCGGCCAACTACGGCAATATCTCGCACTTTATCAACCACTCGTGCGATCCCAATCTGGCGGTGTTCCCCTGCTGGATCGAGCACCTGAACGTGGCCCTGCCCCACCTGGTCTTCTTCACGCTGCGCCAGATCCGGGCTGGCGAGGAGCTCAGCTTCGACTACATTCGCGCGGACAACGAGGACGTGCCCTACGAGAACCTATCGACGGCGGCGCGCGTCGAATGCCGCTGCGGGGCGGACAATTGCCGGAAGGTTTTGTTCTAAGGAGGGATTCTTCTCCTTCCTTAGTTGAGCACTGCCCCTTGTACTGTATTTTTTTTTCTTTAATTATCCAGCAAAGTTTTTAGACTACAAACATAATTGATTGATTGACATTTTAAATTTATTTATTTGTTAAATTTTTGCACTTGCTGCAAATGGAATTGGAGATTCTGTCGAATGTTAAGTTTGAATTGGAACGCAAGGAGTTGGGCTTAAGTAACCGAAGTATCTGAATTATTTGTATACATGCATTTCATGATTATTAACTGAATTTAGAATATGATTTGTGTCTTGACACACACGCTGGCAATGCACCGAAAAATATGTATCGTTAGAAGTGTATAAATAATAAGCTAAAAGTTTCACAATAAATATAATATGGTAATTAAGTGATCCGAGTTCTTTATTTAAGGTTTAAGGTTTATTTATAAGAACTAATCATTTATTCTTAAGGAGGGAAGATCTTAACTAAGGTAACTTAGACTTTTTAGTAGTAATCATCATAATCAGTATACTTTAAAGGTTACTCCTTACTAGGCACTCTCCTCCTTGATCCCCAATCTCATGTACCTTCCCCTTGTGTCTCATCTCGCCCTCAGGTTATGCCAATGCCAAAATCTACAAGTGCGACAACCCCAAGTGCCCGCGACCGGCCAGCTTTGTATCGGATGCCTCGAGCAAGGACGACAGCTTGCCCTGCACCCGCCCCGCCTGCTCCGGCAACTTCAGATTGGTGCGACACGTCAGCTTTGTGGATTGCCCCGGTCACGACATTCTCATGGCCACCATGTTGAACGGCGCCGCTGTCATGGACGCCGCCCTGCTGCTCATTGCTGGTGAGTGATCTCGCCAGCTTCCCTTTTACCTTAGCTTACCCAACTTTATCCTTTCTTCAGGCAATGAATCCTGCCCACAACCGCAAACCTCTGAGCATCTGGCTGCCATCGAGATTATGAAACTGAAACAGATCCTGATCTTGCAAAACAAAATCGATCTGATCAAGGAGAGCCAGGCCAAGGAGCAGTACGAGGAGATCACCAAGTTCGTTCAGGGCACCGTCGCCGAGGGCGCACCGATCATCCCGATCTCGGCCCAGCTCAAGTACAACATCGATGTGCTCTGCGAGTACATTGTGAACAAGATCCCTGTGCCGCCGCGTGACTTCAATGCCCCGCCCCGCTTGATTGTCATTCGCTCCTTTGACGTCAACAAGCCCGGCTGCGAGGTGGCGGACCTCAAGGGCGGCGTGGCCGGTGGCTCCATCCTGAGCGGTGTGTTGAAGGTGGGCCAGGAGATCGAGGTGCGCCCTGGTGTGGTGACCAAGGATAGTGATGGCAACATCACCTGCCGTCCCATCTTCTCGCGCATCGTCTCGCTCTTCGCCGAGCAGAACGAACTGCAGTATGCTGTGCCCGGTGGCCTGATTGGTGTTGGCACCAAGATCGATCCGACACTGTGCCGTGCCGATCGTTTGGTCGGCCAAGTGCTGGGCGCTGTGGGCCAGCTGCCGGACATCTACCAGGAGCTGGAAATATCGTACTACCTGCTGCGCCGACTGCTGGGCGTGCGTACCGATGGCGACAAGAAGGGAGCGCGCGTGGAGAAGCTGCAGAAGAACGAGATTCTGCTGGTGAACATTGGTTCCTTGAGCACCGGCGGTCGCATCTCGGCCACCAAGGGGGATCTGGCCAAGATTGTGCTCACGACGCCCGTGTGCACGGAAAAGGGTGAAAAGATTGCCCTCAGCAGACGTGTGGAGAACCATTGGCGGTGAGTCAGCGACCTTTATACATGTAGTTCGTATTTCTAACCCTTATTTCTGCTTGCAGCTTAATCGGTTGGGGCCAGATCTTTGGAGGGAAGACAATCACACCCGTGTTGGACAGTCAGCCGTCGAAGAAGTAGAACTAGGCTAGGATCCTCCGAATGGTTCTACTTTTAGCAGCAACAGCAGGTAGCAGCATCATCTTTATTAGGCCTCTTTGCCCTCTGCAATTATTTGTCCTCCAACTCCAGCTCCAGCTCTCCAGCTCTCCATCCTTCCCTTCCACCGCCGTGTATCCGTTGATCAAGCAAACCGAAACAAAACAAAATACATACATAACTTAATTTATTTAATTTTGTTGTCGAGTATGTATATAAATATAAAAGAGGAAAGCAAACACTAATTTCGCCGCATGCGAGTGTTATTGCATTAATAGCAGAATCAGGCATTACAAAACAACAACTAATAGGTTATACCTTACATATTATATAAACTAAAGGCAAACAAACATCTGATACATCGTAAAATTGTTTTTATGATTTAAAAATACAAAAAGGAAAACGAAAAAAGAAACAAAAAAAAAACACGTAACAAATTGTATTGCATTTTTTACAATTAAAACCTCAAGAACTGACTTCTTATTTGGGAATATGTTGGCATAAGTCAGGGTTGGGCACCCAACTTCCAGATCGGAGCCCCACAACAAAACCTACTCTTGAAGACAGAAAATGAGAGCCAAGAGAAAGTAAAATTAAAAGAACAGCAAAGGCATGTATAGTTATATCCGGTACCCATAGTGTACAAGGCTATTATAGCTTCGTGCAAGCCGAGAACGTATGTAACAGGCAGAAGGAAGCATTTCCGACATCATTAAGTATATAACAGCATCACCAGCCGAGTCGATTTAGCCATGTCCGTCTGTCAAGTTTGGTTTTAAATTTTCCGCCCCCGAAAATCATAAAAAACTAAGCTAAAGACATGGTTTTTGGTTTAAAGTAAATAGATAAAATAAATAAACGGGTTTGTGCGAAAGTTTTTATGAAAATTTTAGTAAAATCGGATGATAAACGTGGAAGTTATTAAACAATAAAGTTTCTGTTCCTAGAAACATGTCCTTTTTGGGTGTTGCTCAACATGTTCCTAGCAACATTTATCTTCATTTGTCAATATTTTCTTTTTTCCATGTCCATGTGCTATTTAATTTCACCCACAATGCTTTGGGTACTGGGCATCTCACATTCGACTTTAGCTGTCCTACTTATTTGTATTTGTAATCCAAATTCGTTTTTGTAGTGCTCGGTCCTTTTACTCGAAACTCTCTCACTAAAACACATGGGAAAAGAGCTCTGAAAGTTGAAAGACCCACAATGTGCACACCCATGATCCTTTCATCCTACTTAAGAATCAAGTGGGAAAGTGAGCTGTATCCCTATTGTAACTGAATCAAACACACACACTTGATGTTTTTTTTTTCATTATAGACCAATTTATTTTTCCACTTTTTAGTTGCAATTAAATTTAAATAGTTACAATACGATTTTTGTTCAATTAACACATTGATACTCGTAATATTTTTTGGTTTGTTTAAGCAATTATCCATACAAATCTCAATATCGACTTGAATAATTTGTTTGTTGAAACGAGTTTGGTTTTTATTCGATTTTCGATTTTGGTAAATTTGTTTTAACTATCGCACACACTAGTTTTTAATTATAATGTATTGTTTATGGTTTGCAATTATTAAACTACCATTACCAAGTATTTTTCGTTTGTTAATTCAATATATTTGGTTTTCTCGAGACGTCGTTTAATAGTAAATTTATATATATATATATATGTAGCTTATTGAATAAAAATTCGTACTTAGCCGTGATGTACATATGTTGTTGGTTTTCTTTTCTGATTTCTGTTTTCTGTTTTCGGTTTTCTGTTCATTGAATAGCTGGAAACTAAATTTTGATAAACGACTCGACTCACTAATAATAAGTATATATTGAAAAACGTTTGATTTTTATCCATTTAATACTATTGAGTAATTTGTGTAATACTTGTATTTTTGTTTCCGTTTGCTAAACTACACACTCCCCGGGCTTTTCGAGGGCTTTTGAGAGTGACACGATTGCGTTGTGGTCAGTACACGCTTTGAGCATTTGATAACAGCAAGTCTTCGTTGAACATACAATATATAAGTACGAACTTAAACAACAAATTGTACCATTTACACTTATCGGAATGTATATATTTGTATATTTTGAGCATCCGTTGAACACAATACAGTATTTATATCAGGTCTGAGATCGATTACAACCAAAAGCGGAACAAAAACCATTGCCAAGTCTCTGTCCTTGTCATCAGAAGTGAAGTATATACGAGAACTAAGTCTTAAATCAGGATAACTTTGGCTTTCGTCCAAGTTAAGCTTTGACTAACTGCTTGCCTAACTTCTGGCTTAGTATCGACTAGTTTTTTGCAAATTGATTAAATCAGACAATTCATTATTCAATAGAGAGAGCCTTGTCCTCGTCCTCTACCTGTATTTAATATATATATATTCATATATCGTGCTCATATCGTTGGCATTAGACTGTCTTAAAGAAGCAAACGAAAGTTATTCTCTAGCAAGTCCTTCGTTATCGATCAAGAAACCGTCTAATGTCTATAAACCTTCACAACTTCTAGGCCTAGCATGTCCGAAAAACGATTTCTTAGGCCTACAAACTGACTTAGTTTCGTTTTATTTGATTTAATATATGGTACATTCATTTTAAGTTAGTTAAGTGGAAAAGAAATGAGAATTTAAATTGGTTTTTATTAAGCGGGGGATGGAATGAGCTTTCGATTCTAAATACGTATTATATTCCTTCATCTATATTATGCAAGGAGATGATGTCAATTGGTTTATCCTACATGTTCTTGTGTGCAATGTCTGGTGCAGCGGCAGGGGGATGGATATACCTTGACTTTTGGTCAGTACCTCCTCTATATAGTATATAAAAATTGTTTAGATATTACATACATACACAATTATTGACAGTTAACATTGGCAAAATGGCAGATGGCAGTTGGGTTTGACATCGTAATTATCAATTATCAATTTCATATACATACATCATTATATATGCTAAATATTTAACAGTTCCGCTAATAATCCATATCGGTTATAATTGATTTCTTTCCTCGGCCTAACTCCCTCTTATTCTCCTATTCATATCGCATAATATACAGATTCAATTACATACATACAGAGATATACATACAGGTAGGTGCATATAACAAACACGCAGATCGTCCGGTTTTTGGTTAATATCTAACAATCAATCCTTCTCCTACATGCATTAAATATGCCATAATTTATAGTAGATTCGCGTACGTTTCATATGTCTATATATACAGGACTTCTCTCCTTCGTTGCAGCAGCAATTGGTAGTAGGTTTAGCCTTTCGGGGAATGGGTTACTGATGGGGTTCATTTTTTGGAGCCTGCGTTTTCTTTAGGATGCGCTTCGGGGTCTGGGATTGATCGGGCATCTTAAAGAAAATGGCTTAAATCTCATTCGTTGACATCCTCCTCCGATGAGCTGGCAGCGGGAATCGTCGAGAACTGCCAGGACTCCCTGTTGTTTTTGCTCACCGAGCTGCAATGGGAATTAGTTATATTAGGAAAGGGGGTAACTCTAGGTCAATTAATAGTACCCAGTCGGACTTTGTGGCGGACGAATCTGTGTAGAATTATATGTGAAACAGGGATGACCTTTGGGATGCATGCCCAAGTGAGCATGTGGTAAGCGAGAGGTTCAGGTATACCTGAATCGAACGCTGCTCCGTCCCATATAGAATTCTGAACTTTCATGACGAAATTTATAAGGAACAGAGCAGTGAGAGATTCACTACATGAAGTAGGTATAAGGTAGTAGGCACATACCTGCTGCCAATTTCTCATGAATGTTGTACATATTTCAGGAAAAAAGTCCCACTGGGTAGTATTTATTTTTAATATTTAAAATGTTCTATTTAAAAAATTAATGTTGTAATTCTCGTGACTAGCACACTAAATTATAAGTTACACTTGTAATGCTGGGATATAATTAAATAAGTAAAATAAATAATAACGCCACTTACCCATGCTTCTTGGCATTGCTGGGCAGAGTGTGCGAGCTGCGATAGTAGCTGTCGTGCGGCTCCTCCTTGGTTTCCTCCAGCGACTTGCGCTGCAGGGTCATCGTCTCAGAGCTGCCGCCGTTCATTTCCGCATCCAAATAGTACTTGGCACTCTGCGCTATCTTGCAGTTCTCGCACTCACTCAGGTAGTCATCGTCCAGGCTGGTGTCGTTGGGCAGGAAGTGCTCCTTGGGGTTCAGGCAATTCTTCGACGTGGTACACACGGGCAGCTGCTTGTTGGGCGATCGCCGACTGGAGCCTCCGGTGCCGCTGCCGCTGCTCTTGGGCGTCAGCGGATACGTTGGCATCTGGCAATGGGCGATCGAAGGACTCGTGGTCGTCGTCCCTGCTCCAGTGTCTCGCTTCACGCGCAGTATCTTTGGCAGTGTGGTGCTTTTCGCCGGAGCTCCTCCTCCCTGACTCCCAACCGAGCTGCTGTCCGGCGGTATGCTGATCACTGAGGGCACCTTGCTGACCACACTGTTGATGGTGCTGTTCAGCGATACCTTGCCGCTGATGTTCTTGGGCAGTGTGTAGGTGACGTGGTTGGCCAGCGGATAGAACGTGCTCGAGTTGATCTTCCCGCTGGCCAGCTTCTCGCCGCATCCAGCGCCCGGACTGGCCGGCGGCAGCGTCAGCGTGGGCGTCTGCTCCTTGCGCTGGCCACTGGACACGGATGGCTTGCTCAGCGTGTAGATGGTGGACACGGCGTTGTTGCCGCTGCCGGACGAGGAGGAGGAGGATGTGGTGACCACGGTGGCGCTCTTTAAATTCGTTAGGCTTTTGTAGAGTTTCGGTGGTAACGTCGGATTGCTTAAGTCTGGCTGATGATGCTGCTGCTGCTGCTGTTGTTGTTGGTTATAGAAATGTTGCTGCTGTTTCTGCGTCAAACTCAAGTAGGCATCAACCTGCAAGAGAGCGAAGGATCAGCCACGGAACAGGACAAGGAACACTCAAATCGAGGAATGAAACCAGAGTGAGATAATCTTGGGAAACCAATCTGGGTAGCTCTGCTCCAATTTCGACTGCGATCTCATTCCCCGCCATGTCAAGCTCTCACAAAGGGATTACTTACATTTCGAACTCACCTTTCGATTCAAGTAGGCGCTGGAGAGGGAATCGCCGCCTCCGCTGGACACACTGCGCCCCCCACTGGCGCCTCCGCTCGTACTCCGTCCCCGTTCCGCGGAGCTGCTGGAGGACCGCTTCTGAACGCGTCCCAGGACAATGGGAGGGGCGGACACCTCTTCGGGATGCTGCAGCGGAGGCGGCGGAATGATGGCGGACACATTGACCCCGCCCCCCGAGCCGGCATGCGGGCTGTGCGTCTCATCGCCCACCTGCTTGGAGATGGTGGCAATCTTTGGCTCATGGCCACAGCCGTTCCGCCTCAGAGTTCCCCCACCGGCCGCTGCCGTGATTAAATCCTGGGCGTGCTGCTGCAGATTCGTCGATGACTTGGCACGCTGTCCATAGGCCAGGGTGGCCGCATGCCGGACGCCGCCAGATGTGGCTGCCCCCGGCGAGAGGGAGCAGGTGGGCGTGGAGCTGCTGCTGCTCGAGGTGGTGGCAAACAGCTTGCCGGCTCCGCTGAGAAAGGCATTGGCATTGGCCGTGCTCCCCATGTAGGACATCGGTACGTGCTGGATGGGGCACTGGCACATGGGCTTCTTGTTGGCCTGCTTTCCGCTCATCTCCGACGTGGAAGTGGAGCTGTTGCTGGTCTTGGGCTTCACCTGCAGAGGGTCGGCCACGGCGAAGTATCGCGGAATCGTGCGATGATACCGACGCGAACTGGATGGTGTCTTGCTGAGCTGCTGCTGCTGCTGTTGCTGTTGTTGCTGTTGCTGGCTGCTCTTCAGGGTTCCGTGCAGAGGCATCTGCGTGGTCTGGGTCACCGAATCCGCTGTGCTGCACGCTGGTTGAGCTGAGAGTGTGGCTATCTCCAGGGGCTGCAGCAGCTCCATGGCCGGCGAGGAGATGGCCGCCAGCAGATGTTGCTGCTGCTGCTGCTGGTGCTGCAATACCTGGGCGTGGGTGGGCGTGGCCAGCAGCTCACCGCTGGCAGCTGGCAGGGAATGATAGCTGGCTGCACTGGCGCTGGCATTGATCTCCACGTCGGCCACGGTGAGGTACTGCTGCTGCTGCTGCTGTTGCTGCTGCTGGGGCAGCTGGTGGAGCAGCTCCTGCGATCCGCGAGGCGTCGTCCTGCGCCCCGTCGTGTAGGCAGCCGAACTGGAACTGGCCGCCGCTGTGGTCACGCTGGCGCTGATGTTGAGGTGGCAGTTCTTGTAGCTACACTCGGCGGAGACCGGCGGCTTGGGCATGGCCTGGAGGCAAATGGATCCACTGCTGACCGGAGGCTGCATTAGATGCTGCTGTTGCTGCTGCTGCTGATGGTGCTGCTCCAAGGTGAGCTGCTGCTGCTGCTCACTCTGCAGGCTGTAAGGCGGTTGGTGGTTCTCTCCGGTGGCTATGGTGGTCACCCCGCCACTGTTGATGTTGATGTTGATCAGGTTCGTGGTGCTCTGCGTGTACTGGTTCGACTGGGGCAGCACTGGAGCGGCGGCGGCCAGCTGGTGGGCGTGCTGGGGATGCGGATGCGCCACCAGCTGCTGGCTGTAGGGCTGGTGGTGCTGCTGCGGCTGCGTGTGCAGCTGGAGCGTGTGCTGCTGCAGGTGCTGGTGAGCCTGGACCTGGGCCTGGATCTGCTGCTGCTGCTGCGCCTGCGCCTGAGCCTGGGCCTGGGCCACCGCCTGCTGCTGCTGCTGGCTGACAGTGGCCACCGCTCGCTGGGAGCTGCTGGCGGGCAGGCTCACCGTGCACTGGGCACTCAGGGCCTCCGCCTGGGAAATGGCCACCGCCTCCTCGTACGGCGGCGGAGCCTCGCCCCGGGGGAAGTGCGGCTTCCACAGGGGATAGTGAGTGGCAGCGCCGCCATAGGAGTAATCGATGGCGCTCAGATTACCCTCCATGTAGCCCATGTTGCCGGCAATGTAGCTGGAGGGCAAGACCAAGATTAAATCACCTGTTCGAAGACACCATAGACGGGATACTCACCCAATGCTGCCCACGATGCTGCGCTGATCCTCAGCATTCTGACGATTCTCCCGGGCCCGCATCTTGCGCTGTCGCAAGCGATTGACCAGGAAGAAGAGCAGCGACAGCGAGAGAGTGGCCGTGATGCCACTGGCCACCAGTCAAATGCCAAAGTCCGTGCTCCCGTCGTTGAACTGGTCGTCCAGGCAGATCACCTCGCAGCAGTTGTTGCCGCTGCCGACGGTCTGGAAGGACTTGCACTTGCTGAACGCCTCGCAGAGCACCATCTTGCAGGCCTTGGGCAGTCCGCTGTCGCAGATGCACAGGCGACAGGAGTCGGGTCCGGGCATGTAGTGCATGCCCGTCTCGTACAGCTTCCCGTTGTAGTCGCGGCAGTGGCCGCCGGGAACCAGGCTCGAGCTCACCGCGTTTCCATCTGTAAGAGTTTCAAGAATTCGGGTCAATCTAAGTCGACGGAGCTCACGGTTTTAGCTGATTAAATGTTAAGTGTGTTACCCAAAGTATTTTGTAAGTTATATTACTTAATATTCGCATTTCTGCTGATGGAGACATTAACATCTTACCAAACAGAAAATAATATCGCTCAAATGGGGGGATCTTCCTCCTTTTTAATGCGAAAACCTGTTCGGTTTCTGAATCCCTTTGAAAAGTACCCAAAAAGTATGCTACAAAATATTTCTTCTTATGAAAAAGAATAATTTTCGGGACACAATAAAAGTATAGCATACTTATCTGACTCCCTTTTTAAGGAATTTCTACAAAGATTTCTGTGTAACATTCTCAGTTCTTGTGTACTTTAAGTATTCTTAAGTGAAGTTTATGGATTAATTTAAAAACAAGAAATACCATAAAGTAACGCAAAATGTACGTATGGTTATTAGCTACTAATTTTTGGTTGTAAAGTTCCTCTTAAAATGCGTACCCAATCTTTTAAATCAATAAATAAAAAGCAGTAGTGCAAGAGATTTTGTTTGAATTAGAAAGAAATCAAGAGTGTTATATTTTATGTCCATAATTAGAAGTGAATTTAATTGTTAAGTGTTTGGAAGCATACTTTTCGACGCAATTTTAAAAAGAGTAGCCATTCCGTACCAACCCTAAACAAATTTAGTTTCTAACCCATCATTTCTAAGTATTTCAACTTCAACTTTGGCGTTTTCAAAGACTTTTAATAATGAAAATTTATGCAATTGCATATATGAAAGCCTTTCCACGTACTTCACCAATAACATATGTAATTTATGCCTTTATGTTGGCAAATATGTATCTAAAATCTCGAGTGTTAGCAGGATCTAGGATATATAGGACTTGAGACAGCAGCCACAAACATCCACCTATAACTGCACACTCGAAGCTTGGCTGCTGAATTCTTTATTTTGGCACACTTGACCAACTTTCGCCTTTGCCGATTTAACATTGCGCCAACAAACACACACGCAAATACACAAGCAGGAGGAACACATACAGCTGCAGTGACAAAGTGCAGCAGGTGCTGTAAATCCTCCGCTCAATCGAGGGCCAGGGTGGGAAAATCAGTGAAAATGAGAAAGAGAAATGGAGAGCGGGCAGAGGCCACAATATTTATCACTTGAATGAAATTAAATGCAAACGCATAACATTTTCGACATCATTTAAATGCTAAACAGCAAAAGGAAATTCAAATTAAAAACAAATATACATGCACAGACACACAATCGCAGCAAATTACATACATACATACATAGGTACATGCGTGTGCAGCGGAGGACCGTTAGGGGAGCGGGGGGAGAAGGAGGTGAAAGCGAATTTCTGGGCAGGAAACGCACGAATGAAAATGGCAAGCAGGCGTGCTTTACGCCCCCGCAACAAAAAAGGAAAAATATCGCAAAAAATGCCGTTCATTCGAAAGTTTCCAAGTGAAACTCTTGGGTATGTGTGTGTGAGAAATACATACACGCGAGTCACATACACACCCAGTTCACACCCATACAGAGGAGGCGAGTATACATGCAAAAAATAAACACCATACACACACACCGCCTAACAACCGCCCACCACAAAGCAGACAGCACACATGTATATATACATACAGGAGCAAAGCTAAATTTTGCAGGCCACTTCCTTCGTATTGCCATTTCCATTTCCCCACCCAAAAAACCGTTATGCCCCTTTTCTCTCTCTCTCCCTCTCTGATTCTGATTCTGCTTCTGCTCTGCTGAGAAAAGAGCGAAGCGAAGCGCAGCATGTGGGTCGGTATTGGTGAGTGCTGAGTGTATGTGTGCCCCGTGTCCCATAAATTGTGAACTCTGTGGCCATGGACCATATTTCCAATTATCGCTGAAGGAGCAATCCGAGCAATCGAAATTGATTTTGCTGAAAAACCTTGTGTTCACTCTCAAGGAGTTTACATGCTTTTCATCACAGATTTTAACTTTAAAAGGCTCAAACTTTTTCGCATCGCCAGGATATGGGGCTGAATTTGCATGTTCGCTTGTCTGTATGTGTGTGTATAAAATTTTTCACATCAGTTTTCCCCACTGGAGAACTGTTCCCGTTACCTTTGGCATTTCCAATGAACGCAAGCAATGCCAAAAAATACATTTTGCACAAGTTATTTAGAACTCCGCACACAACAGAAATTATTTTTTAATTGCTATTTTGTCACACAAGTATTTTATCCAAGTATTTTCAACAGTTTTTTTGCGAACGTTCGAGCAATACCAACAACCACCGACGACGACGAACCGAACGAGAGTTTTCGCTCAGAAGTTCCGCTTCCAGGGTTTCCGTTAAGTTACCGTTACCATGCACCGGAACCACTGGACGCGTGAGCTTCCAGGGCTGCGTGTATCGTTTTGCGGGGGAGGTTTTTGAACTTGTAACGGTAAGAGTTTGAAAAGAGGACAAGGAATTCATTAAAACAAGGAATAATACCTTATGTGAAACGAGAGTTTATTTATAATTATAATTAAGGACTTGAATTGAATCGTAGCCGAACCGCCCGACCTAAAGGCTCCAAAGAATCCTCCCCAATAAGTGAGTGGAAATAGTATAAATTATTATGAACTCTTACTGTTGAATTTTTGATCGCAGTGCAGTATAAGTTACTTATTGCTCAGTTTACTTTTTCTTCAATCAATCAATGAAAAGGTGCTAAAAATTTAGAAATTAAATATTTTAGATCCCAATTTCAAGTAAACGGGCGTGCCCCAGTGTTTTGATATAGCTTTAAAAGGTTCCTAAAAGTATGCAATAAAATAGTTGAGGCAATTCATTTTTAACTATGGATTGATGACAATTTGTAGCATTCTTAGATACCATTTTAAGTGATTTCAAAGCAAATTCTCATTTTCCAAGGGGTAAGTTTATACTTTTAGGAAACCTTTAATTGATTCACTTACCTATTGCTTGCAACGAAAAGAATTGTGATTTATAAAGAATTTTAATTCATTGACGCACTCTAACCACATCTCGAATTCCTCTGATGTTAGTTAAATTCAATTTGCCCAAAGTGCGCTCATTAATTTTGTAAAATGCATTCGGCATGCGACCCCAAAGTCAAGTTTAAACTTTAAGGGTCAGTCTACAGCAATAACAACAGCAACAGATTAGAGGGTGTGCGAAAAACACGCACATGGAATAATCTACGATTGCTGAACGGCGATTAAGTAGCATTTAATTCAAATGCAGGGGTAATTTGTAAGTTTCGTTTATTCGCAGGCAACTGCTCCTGCCAATTGGTCAATTGGATTTTGGCAGTCAGCAAACGGCGGAGGAAGCGAACGGACATGGACAAAGCCACAGCCGCACTGGCGGCGGCAAAGACAGCCGCAGCTGGGGCTACGAGGAATCACAGCACCTATGTAATACCAGGACTGTACGACCTTTCCGTTGAGGACACCAACTGGGTGCTGACCTCCTCCTTCATCATTTTCACCATGCAAACGGGTTTCGGAATGCTGGAGTCCGGCTGCGTGAGCATCAAGAACGAGGTGAACATTATGATGAAGAACGTGATCGACATTGTGCTGGGTGGCTTCACCTACTGGCTGTTCGGGTATGGAATGAGCTTCGGCCGGGGCCCACTCTCCAATCCCTTTATCGCCGTCGGTGACTTTCTGCTGGATCCGCCGGTGGGCGATGCCCTGATGGGACAGATCTTTGCGGCCTTCCTGTTCCAGCTGTCATTCGCCACCACAGCCACAACGATTGTTAGCGGCGCCATGGCAGAACGGTGGGTAAACTTTTGTTTTTTAAATAATAGGAAACACCTCTTCTCCTCCTCCTTCCAGCTGCAACTTTAAGGCTTACTGCTTGTTCTCGTTCCTAAACACCGCTGTCTACTGCATACCCGCGGGTTGGGTGTGGGGAGAGCACGGGTTCCTCAATAAGCTGGGCGCCGTGGACATTGCGGGCAGTGGTCCGGTACACTTGATTGGAGGCGCCTCCGCCTTTGCCTCGGCCGCCATGCTGGGACCTCGCCTGGGTCGCTATTCCGAGGGCTACGACCCCCTGCCACTGGGCAATCCCGTCAACGCCTGCATGGGCCTCTTTGTGCTCTGGTGGGGCTGGCTGGCCTTCAACTCGGGCAGCACCTACGGCGTGAGTGGGGCCAAGTGGCAGTATGCGGCGAGAGCGGCCGTCATGACCATGATGGGTTCCTTTGGCGGGGGATTCATCAGCTCCATGTGAGTAATTTTGTTAATTATTTAATATATACTCATTCATTTGCCTAAAGCTACTCCTTCTGGCGCCATGGAGGCGGCATGGACATCATGGACCTTATAAACGGAGTGCTCGGCTCCCTGGTGTCCATCACAGCTGGCTGCTTCCTGTACCGCGCCTGGGAGGCTCTAGTCATCGGAGCCATCGGTTCACTGTTCTGCGTGCTGGCCATGCCTCTTTTCGATCGCTTGGGAGTGGATGATCCGGTGGGCGCCAGTGCCGTGCACGGAGTTTGCGGCATCTGGGGTGTCATTGCCGTGGGTCTGTTTGCCGACAATCCCATTCCCCTGGACACGACAAACGGTCGCAGCGGTTTGTTCAAGGGCGGCGGCTGGTACCTTCTGGGGATTCAGACGCTGTCAGCCTTCTGCTTGGTCTGCTGGGGCATCTGCTCCACCTTCTTGCTGCTGTACGTGATCAACAAGATCATCCCCATACGCATGGATCCGCACGAGGAGCTGCTGGGCGCCGATCTCACCGAGCACCGAATCCGGCACTCCCAAATAGGCTTGTCGCGGGCCATCTCGGCCCTGGCTCCCATTAAGGTGGATCTGAAAGAGATCGCCGGCATCCAGCCCATTGGCATCAATCCGGGCCACGAGCGCAGCATTGAACAGTTGCGGGCAGCGGAAGACAAGCTGCAGCAATGGCAATCTTACCTCGACCAGGTGAATGCTCCCAAGACCAACCACCATAAGTCGGATGCAGCCGGTCGAGACATCATTTTCAAGCCCAAGACGGCGGGCAATGTCTTTAGTCGGCGTCTTCCCGTCCGGGACACATTCAGCAGTGGCCTGTACAGGCCCAACAATAGTGAGCTGCCGCCATCGAAGCAGGAAAAGGACCCTAACTTTGCTTGGGTGGATTAGTCATAGTCATAATATACTCGACAGCTCGATGGCAATTATGCCTAAAATTGTTACTTAGAACATAGAGTATTATGCATTAGTCATTCAGAGATCCCCAGCAAGATTTAACTCAATCGGATTAAAAACAAGCCTACAACAGGAAGAAAATATATTACAGCCTAAAAGTATGCAACGATTTGAGGTCGGAGTATTCTGGGATCAGAACACTCGACTTAAGAGCTCTCACCTCTTCAGCTTTCTTTATTTTTAAAAACTTTACTTGCTTACAACAATTTTATACTCGAAAACGCTCTAATAAATAAAGAACGAAATTAGTGAAATAAAACCGTGGTCCCATTTCAGTACCCTAGGCACAGTTGCACTTAATCGCTCCATATCGTCCACACCTGTTGTTTCCCAGAATTCCAAAGCTAATAAACACAACAGACTGCGTCTGATTATGCACAGATATTATCGAAGATAAGATAATAATCGTCGGGAACGACTAAGGCACGAAATAACCACGCCAGGTACAGTGGAACCGAAGAAGATATTTTATTTTATATTATCTAGGAGTTTGTAATTCTTCTTTAGCTTAGTTTGAATAATAACAAGAGCTAAGTAGTTTGCAATTCTCAAATTTATTTATTGAATTCAAGTACAAGCAAATATTGGTTTGATGATCGATCGATGACAATAATATAATATATATTATTATGGAGCAGTGTTTGGCTTTTGTTCTAGTATGAAATAATATTATAAATGATTATCGGGAGCAGTTGTCGTTTGTCCGCGATAGCAGTTGGTGTTTGTTTTAATGTTTTGTAGTGATTTTCTAATTTAGAATCCAAGTTTTGTTTAAGTAAATCTTCTACTGTTTGGAGTGATTGGTATTTTGTAGTTTGGAGAATTTTTACTGTGTGGTTTGCATTGAGGTGGGGGGCGAATAAATTAGTCGACCTCCTCGATGGTGGGGCCTGCACCGCCGGCACCGGCAGCGCCAGGAGCACCAGCTGCTCCGGGCATGCCTCCAGGACCGCCGGGCATGCCTCCGGGAGCACCGCCAGCGCTCTGGTAGAGCTTGGTGATGATCGGGTTGCACACACCCTCCAGCTCCTTCTGGCGGTGCTCGTACTCCTCCTTGTCGGCCAGCTGGTTGGCATCCAGCCACTTGATCGTCTCGTTGCACTTGTCCAGAATGACGGTGCGGTCAGAGTCCGAGATCTTGGTCTTCAGGTTGTCCTCGTCGAGGGTGGCCTTCATGTTAAAGCAGTACGACTCGAGGCCGTTCTTGGCGGCGATGGTCTCCTTCTGCTTCTCATCCTCGTTGCGGTATTTCTCGGCCTCGTTGACCATGCGCTCGATGTCCTCCTTGGACAGACGGCCCTTGTCGTTGGTAATGGTGATCTTGTTCTCCTTGTTGGTCGAACGCTCCAAGGCAGTCACGTTCAGGATGCCGTTGGCGTCAATGTCGAAGGTCACCTCAATCTGGGGCACGCCACGGGGTGCGGGCGGGATGCCCGACAGCTCGAACTTGCCCAGCAGGTTGTTGTCCTTGGTCATGGCGCGCTCGCCCTCGTACACCTGGATCAGCACACCGGGCTGGTTGTCCGAGTAGGTGGTGAAGGTCTGGGTCTGCTTGGTCGGGATGGTGGTGTTGCGCTTGATCAGCACGCTCATCACACCGCCGGCGGTCTCGATACCCAGCGACAGCGGGGTGACATCGAGCAGCAGCAGATCCTGCACCTCCTGCGACTTGTCTCCGTGCAGAATGGCGGCCTGGACGGCGGCACCATAGGCGACAGCCTCATCGGGGTTGATCGACTTGTTCAGCTCCTTGCCGTTGAACAGATCCTGCAGCAGGCGCTGCACCTTGGGAATACGGGTGGAGCCACCGACCAGCACGATGTCGTGGATGGCCGACTTGTCCAGCTTGGCGTCGCGCAGAGCCTTCTCCACAGGGTCCATGGTGCTGCGGAACAGATCGGCGTTCAGCTCCTCGAAACGGGCACGGGTGATCGAGGTGTAGAAGTCGGTTCCCTCGAACAGAGAGTCGATCTCAATGCTGGCCTGGGTGGACGAGGAGAGGGTGCGCTTTGCACGCTCGCAGGCAGTGCGCAGACGACGCAGGGCGCGCTTGTTGGTGGTCAGATCCTTCTTGTGCTTACGCTTGAACTCCTGCACGAAGTGCGTGACTAGACGGTTGTCGAAATCCTCACCACCCAAATGGGTATCACCGGCGGTGGACTTGACCTCAAAGATACCGTCGTCGATCGACAGAATGGACACATCGAAGGTGCCGCCACCCAGATCGAAGATGAGCACGTTGCGCTCGCCAACGGCCTTCTTGTCCAGACCGTAGGCAATGGCCGCAGCCGTCGGCTCGTTAATGATACGAAGCACATTCAGACCGGCGATGGTACCGGCATCCTTGGTGGCCTGACGCTGCGAGTCGTTGAAGTAGGCCGGGACGGTGATGACAGCATTGGTCACAGTCTTGCCCAGATAGGCCTCGGCAGTCTCCTTCATCTTGGTGAGCACCATCGAGGAGATCTCCTCGGGGAAGAAGGTCTTCTTCTCGTCCTTGTAGGTCACCTCGATCTTGGGCTTGCCATCAACGCTGACCACCTCGAAGGGCCAGTGCTTCATGTCCGACTGGACGGCGGAGTCGTCGAACTTGCGGCCAATGAGACGCTTGGCATCGAAGATCGTCTGGGTCGGGTTCATCGCCACCTGGTTCTTGGCGGCATCTCCGATCAGACGCTCCGTATCGGTGAAGGCAACATAGGATGGTGTGGTACGATTACCCTGGTCGTTGGCGATGATCTCGACCTTGCCATGCTGGAACACTCCCACGCACGAGTAGGTGGTGCCCAAATCAATACCAACAGCAGGAGCTTTAGACATCTGAAAATAATACGAGGGGGGAAACTTTAGTTTATTTTTTTTGCTCACTAAATTTTTATATAAATATATATAAATGCGAAATGTACAAAGAAACAAGAGACACTGAAATGAGCTACGAAATTCTGAGCATGGCAGACATCAAAGTCATTGACAGCTGTGATCGTAAATCAATATTTGAACTTTAAACCTAACTAACGGCATACAGACAGTTGCTAAGGGTTGTTAATGTGTTTTAATAATCGCCAAGGCAATATACATAAATAGTTTTTCATTTCCCCCTATAAAGCGCCATCTTATTTCGCCTTTTACAGCCAGCATTTCGTTTTTGTCGTGCTTTCTCGCTATATTTCTCAAACTGGTTACCGAAATTGGCGCATCACGAGTTATGACTAATGCCGATCAAAGCGAGAGAGTTTTGTTCAAAACGGCAAGATCAATGCCAAAACGCGGTAACAATGGCGGCCGCCGCAGCTGCCATGGCTTTTCTGAGAAAGGTGCTCAAAAGAAAAAAAAAAAGTAAGAACCCGCATGGACAAAGACGAAAATTCTGGAATGCTAAATACGCAAACACACGCACACACAGGGAAAAAACCACGCTGCCAAGTCATTTTGGAGGGTTACTCGTGTACAATGCGTTGGAAAGAGACAACTATTCTGCTGTGGCCGACAAGGGGCTGTTTTCGTGTGTATTAGTTTTACCCGCTCACAAATACACACACGTGCTGGTGCTTTGGATGCCGGTTGGCAACGTGTTTCTAGCTAAATATAATTGAAAACCCACATAATTTATAAATTTATGGATATGCAGACTATTTATAAAGCAGCCGCGTCTATCTGGATCTGCGTCATCCGTCTGGGTGGGAATTAAGCATGTTTCTGTGGGTTTGATTAAGTATGCATGTGCCGCAGACGTCTGCCGGTGTGCGTGAGAGAAGCCGCACATTTTTCCATTGGAATATTCCAGAAAAAGCGCAATGGCACTTGAAAATAATTAACAATTGCGATGAATAATTAATTTGAACACTGATTTATATGAAGAGAATTAAGAATCCAATGTCGAGACCCCGTTGGATGACGCAAGATTTCTCACACACAGATGCATGGCGTGTACAACTGCAATGCTATTATGAGGCGGCACATTTCCCAGTGAAATATTCCAGATAAGAGCAATCACGTTGTTCTTAATAACTAAGTAATTAGTCAGAGGCTACATTATCTACCATTTGCTTAATTACTCTTTGAAATCAGAAAAAGTACACGTTCATATGTGTGTGTGCAAGCGCAGTCGTGTGTGCATGCTGGCATTACTCATTAGGGGTCGAAAGTTCGAGAAGTCTCGTTTTATTGATTGAATAAATAAATTAGCTTTTGGATCAATAGCTTGGGAATTGGGACGACGAAAAACACGTGGTTCACTTCTCTTGTTTCTTTTCTTCGTTTACCAAAATGAATTGAAATGCACTTTTTATTTTTTACAGAGATGGCGTCAGTATCTAAGCACTTACCTTGTGTTGTTGAACGAGAAAGTACTAAAATATAATCGTTTAATTGCTACTTCACTTATTCTGCCGAGCGGTCACGTTCGATCAGATTTTTTTTTTCAAATACGAAATATGCATACAGACGCACGGCCTTTTATTGGAACGAACAGTGTGCCCGCCAGGTTTTCCGTTTATTTACCTGAGATTTGTCAGAAAAGGAGCGGATTTTCTTCTCCGCGGTTAATGGTCACACTGAGCGAACGAGGACGTAAGCAAACAACGTAAGTGAACAAAAACGTAAAGATTTACGACGTAAGATTTTCACGTAAGGAACATAAGATTACGTTTACAATCACTTAACGTTGTATGATTACGTTTTGACTACTCCACGTTATTTAATTATGTTCTTGCTTTTTGATGTCAGGTTTAAAATGATGAAGTTTACGATTTTGTTTATACACTCTGCTGCAGTAAAATTACACTTTATTTTTATATTATCTTTAAGTTTAAGAAGAATATTTTGTGAAAGTTTAGTTAGTCACTATTTGGTCCATTTAAACAAGCTTCCTAATAAGTTTCCAACATAGATTCCAATGCAAATGACGGAAAAATATGAATACCGAATCAATTAAATCGCATTAGTTTCTATATGTTGCTTCCGGAAATAGTGAACTCTAGGATGAGCAAGAATTTCAGAGGACTTCGGGTTTAAAGAAGTCAACAAAACTCTCAATGCCTGTTTGCGAAACCTGCCATTCCAGGATCAAAGATTCCTGTTGGTCCAGTGTCTCCAACTTAACGCTACGTAATGTGTTCCAGTCAATTGGCTGTCGGCGGAGCCACCTGAAATCTTTCATAAATAAAAGTATGGTTCGTTCAAAAACTGAAAATGGCGGGGGCGCGTAAGCTAGCTTGAACATTTAAGTAAGGCCAGCTGCCGGTAAGTGGAAATTAAGTTATTTACCGGTGACTTACTCTTTTAGAGGAAAAGACGTCGGGCACACTAAACTTTCCGCGGGAACAATAATAAAACTTAACAATAGTACTTTGGCACTTTTTGGCCCCAAAAACTGATGATCTGCCGCCAGGATGAGCGCCCTGCTAAACGAGATCCAGCGAATCATCGCCGAGGTTCGCTCGGACAAGCCATCAAACCGAAATAGGGCCATTGAACAGCTGGATGAAAAGCTCACCAATTGCAGGGAAGATTTGACTGCTCTACTGCTGGATAAACGATACGATTTGTCGTGGCCCGCACTCTACGATGTAGCCAAGGAGGCACTCTTCAAGGTCTGTGTGGATACTCCTCCCCTAAATAATAGCATAATAATAAGTTTCCCTTATAAACAGCACGCTCAGGGCTTACACGATGCACACGAGAAATCATTCAAGACTTTGTCGGGAAAGACCTATTTGTTCGGCAATGTTCACGACAGGATCACCAAATACAACTTGGATGGTAAGCTTTAAATCAAGCAACTTGCACCTGGCTATTTTTTGTGTCCTTCAGCTGCCTTGCAGTCGACAGGAAGTGGCCACTTTCTGGCAAAAACGACAGTCTTCAATGCGTTCGAGGAGATGATCAAATCGCGGCTGGTGATGAAGCACTTTGGCGATCGCATTCTAGGTCTGCTGGAGAGGGGCATCTACTCCTCCGCCAGCTATGTGCGCGAGCTGAAGATCAACGAGTACAGCCGTAGGGATGATTAAACAAGGTTTCCGATTATTACTTAACCAGCTTTCTTGCCTTCTAGGCATCCTCTCTTACCTGTTCGAGCTGAATGTGGGGAGCGGGGACGATTACATCCAGACTACAGTTCTTAAATGCATCACTAAGACAGTCACTCTGGCCAAGGATCGGGTTCAGCTTCACTGTGACCTGGTGGAATATCTGCCGGAGTTGAAAGGCTTTGCAGAAACGGCAAATGCGGCGAGGAAGTCGGAGATTGTTCGCCTCTATCTGCTCTTTGCCACGGAGGTGGGTTGGGAGCTTCTCTTTGCCTACATCATTACTAACTCTCCCGTTGACTTCAGCTCTCGGTTAACTACCATCACCAGTTGTGCATCCACATGCAGCAGATCCTGCCGAAGCTGTGCGAGTTCCATAACGAGGATGTGTACCGCGATGACACCAGAAATCTGTTCTTTCAGTGCATCATCCAGTCGTTGCGCTCACTGTATCCCAAGCTAGACACGGGCGATTTCAACACACTCGGGGTGCCGCTCCACGAAACGTGGCCGCAAACTCTGCTGCGACTGAAGACCATTGTGAACATGGAGATCCGCAAGAACTCTCTGCCCCGCTATAAGACGGCACAGCTGAGCAATGACAAGTTCTCGGAGGCCTTCATCAAGATGTCCGCCTTGGTCATGTATATTGTAAGCAAACAGTTATGTAGTTATTGTAATGTATACTTTAATTCTGTTTTCTAAAAGGTTCTGTGGAACTTGGAAGAGGCGAGAAAACCCGATGAAAACGGAGATGGTAACGCGCCCAAGAAGGTGGCCAGAACTTCGGACAAAATGGATGAGATCTTTGCCCTGATTGACAAGAAGGAGACCACTTTCAACGACGTTTGGTTTGCCATCTTCACCGAGCTGCTCCAGCTGAGCAGCGTCATCCTGAACGTGGCCAACTACCAGCAGTCGCTGGCCACAGTGTCGGACATAATGCTAATGTATGGCAATGCAAGGAATCTCAGAAATCTTCGCTTGTGCCTGGGCAGTCTCCTCAAAAAGGAACAGGAACTATTCAAGTCGCAGTCAATACAGGAGGGTTTCTTCGCCGAGCTCTGGAGTAAGATGGCAAACCACCTGATATCAGAGACCACCACAAACAGCGAGGAGATCAAGGAGAAGCAGATGGCGCTGCAGTTGCTGATCCGGCATCACAAGCTTAGCCAGAAAATGGCTACCAGCCTGGTGCAGAACATCACCACAAACGAAATGCTCAAGCGCAACGAATGCTTCGCCACCATACGCGAGATCTACATCCATGCAGACGCCTGTGGTCGGGACAAGGCCTCCGCGGAACTGGATCCCATAATAGCGTGGGCCTACGGCAGCGGGGAGCGGACCAGCGCCACTCAGGTCATACACAATATAGCCAGCATAGATGCCACGCTGCAGGCGGACACCTTTGCGATCTGTATCATCAACTTTTTGGACAAGCACCAGCTGGAGGAGCTCTCCAAGTCCAAGTCAGAGGCAATTCCCGCTGAACAAAACCTGCTGGCCTACAAATATAACAAGCAACTGATTTGCCTGGACAGGCAGTACGCGCAACCTTTTGTCTCAATTACTGGGAGGCAGAGCGAAACAAGGAACTGTCTGTTCCAGACCAACTACGAGTGCCTCATGCGCAGCCTCAACTTCCAGAGTGCCAACGATAACCAGCCTGCGGCCATCTTGAAGAACCTTAACAGTCTCCATCGACTGGTCTGCACCATGGAGAGGCTTTTGTACTACAAGGTGTTCGATGCCGAGAACTTTGAGGGCTGTCCTCTGATCAAGAGGATTGGTCTCTTTCTCAGTCACATCGAGGTAAGTACACATGGAGGTATAAAGGTAGAACTTATGGACTATTAACGCTAATATGAGTTACCTATCGATATCGGAGTTTAAGATTTGATATATCCTCGGCTTATAGTTCCAGTACAAGGCCAACTGCTCCGAGATGCTGGATGAGAGCGATCTGCGGGAGATTCTGCGGCTTCAAATCGCTGTGCTTGAAGTCTTCAAGTCCAATTCGATTCTGCTCAATTACTTGGAGAGGCAACCGATAGAAATGCTGGTGGAGTTCATTGGCGCTGCCCTCAAGCTGCATTGTAAGTTATAGTTTTATTTAATTTAAAATCCTATTTAAAATATTTAATTGAACAAAATTCCAGGCATGCGCCGGGAGCGCTCTGAGAATACGGATCATGTGACCATAACCGCACAGTGCTTGCACATCTTGGGTGGCTTGTGTGCTTGCAGTTCGCATCAGAGTGAAACCTTTGAGCACATTGCCAATGTGACCATGCGATGGCAGCCCCAAGATGTGCTAATTGTGACAAAGGTAGGTGGTATATGGATATAGTCTCATTAAGACAAGATCATTAAGATAAGAAGGTAGGTAAGGCCCTTGCTAGAGCCTCCAAGTAGAGCTGAGCTCCTGTTTGATCCACACCCTCTGTTTGTCAATGCTAGTATCATCAGTACCACCCTGAATCGTTTAGAAACCCTAGGATTGCTGTAATCTTCAGCTTTCCTACATCCTACATAAGACACTATATTAAATATATTACCAGGAACTGTGCTGTTGCTCGAGCATCTCGGATGCAGCCAGGACTTGGCTGGTGAACAAGCTGCAGACTGTCTTTCAGCTTCATCATCTGGACTTGGATGTCATCGATAAGGTGGTGGACCATTTGCCCAGTGAGCAGCGAATCATATATTCATACAATTCATAATCCTTAGGGAGCACCATCCTTTCAGCAATTTTCCAGTTTGTCTGCCAAACAGAACATCACCTGGAGGATATGTTGATTGCCCTCAACTCTCTGCTAAGGATTGCCCTCAAGAAGTCCTACACATCCCAGTTGGCGGCTAAGATCGTACGCTGCGTGGGCTTGATTGCCCTGCGTTGTCCGGACATTTACCAGCTGGAGAACTTTACGGTGATCTGCAAGTCTACGGCGAAGTTCTTTGCAATGCCCACATTGGAGGTGCGCTTTGCCACCCTGTTTACCTTCACCGTTCTGCTGGACACGAAATGTGTGACCAAGGAGGCCATCAGGAACTCTCCGACTCACTGGGAGTTTTGTCGCGAGGTCTACGACAGCATCGAGTTTAAAAAGCTTTCGGTAATTAACAGAAAAACAACTCTTAGTGGTAAGCTTCATTGTGGAATTTTCCTGCCTAGCAAAACGATGACGATGATGCTATCCGGAATAGCAATGCCATATTGGTGCAAACGCTTGTAGCCATCTTTTTGCGGAGCTCGTTTCATCAGGAGATCGCTCTAAAGGAGCTGCTCTACCAATGTGCCCAGCGCAGGCTGCCAGAAAGTGAGTTCCCTAACCTAGGATTTTAGTTTCAGTCTAAGGAGAATATTCCCCACAGGTGAGTTTGATTTCCTGCTCAGTGTGGTTCCCGGATATGGACGATCCGTGATGGGTCTTATACGGCCCTATACGGATTTCCTGCTGCACAAGTGGAGCTCACAGCGCTGGCCCATTTCCAAGTGAGCATGAGCATATAGTAAAGTGAAACCTCTACTGTAATTGTAAGCCCATCAGGTTTCCTCATTTTCTGTGCTATGAAAAGAAGTCCGATTTCCGCAGAGCTTATGCCAGCAGGATCATGGCTTATGTCCTTCTATATGGCAAGACTGAGGACATTGAACGCTACAGCAAGTCCATCAGTGAAGAGGTTCAAAAGTCCTTTGTCATTTTAATCTAAGATCTCAATGATTGCTCTCTGGGTTTCTTAGATGGCCCTGCCCATAGTTGCATCGTTTGTTCTGGCCAAGAATGCATTTTGCAGCGAAAGCGAAGGTAAGGAGTTTCAGGATCATCATCAGCAGCTGGGGGAGAATCTTAGATACTCACAGCTAAATGCCAAGGACGTTGAACTCAATGTGGAAACCCTGTGCTGTGCGATTGGCTTGCTCGACGAGGACTTACAGGAAATGCACAGATTACTCGGATCCACTGTGCCCGCCAGCAGATCTAGGACCTGGAACTCCCTGTCGCTGGAATCCCTCTTCGAGTGTCTTAGTTTGCATATTGTAAGTAGTTCCTTATTTTCTATTTATTCTCTACTTTCATTAAACTTTTAGGGCTCAAATAGAGGTTCTTCAGGAGGGAACAATCGCATCCAAGCCATGTCCACGCTTCAGTTGAAACATCCTCGAATATTGGTCGATCTATTTGGTCGCTTGAAAACCCATTGCTATACATCAACCTTTTGCAGCCAGGCATTGCGTGCTCTGTTTCTTTATTGCGAAATTGCTGATGCTGTCTATGATGCTGCTATATCCGATCAGGAGGGGGTCAAGACCAAGGCCCTGTGCTCCTACTTTGTTCGCGATATTTGGTTCTTTGTGGTTCGATATCTTCAACACAGTGAGTTTTAATTGGTATCTGAACCAATTATCCTAATAGCACCCTTCTACGAATGATGATCTACGGATGATTCGGCGTTCTTTCTGGACTCAACCGGGTGGTTCCTCCCCTCCCAACCTACCTACCCTCCCATTCCTAGCTACTCCGCCTGTTTCTAATATTCAGACATCACAATGAACCAACCAGCGGTCGCTGGGTGCCTTCGACGTCTGCCGAACTGTCTGATTATCCTATCCTATCCTATCCAAATTAAGCTTCTCGTTTCGCGTATTACAGCCAAGTCCAGCCAAGTGCAAGTGTCTGCTCTCTGCTTCCTTGAACAACTCTTGACCAAGCCAGCTTTTGGTTCGGAAGAGTTCAACACTCACATGGCAGAGATAGCCAAGCTGTTGAGCAGCTTTCAACGGGAAAGCCTTTCTAAGGAAGTGAAGGATAAGACCAGTGCCATCGTAAAGCAGATTCTGGAAACCCATCAGTGCCATATTAATATGTATTCCTTTCTGGAGGACACCACAGAATGCGATTTTCTGCATGATCTGCGAGAGAAATATAATTCCAGGCTAGAGCTCGACAAGGACACGGCCGATCTGGCAGACTATCTGCGTTCGTTCCTGAAGAGACCCACAGCTGAGCGCTTGCGAGACTTGAGAACCTATGTAAGACAACGAATATCAAAGATCTAAGCCAACTTCATGCCAAACCTCCAAACAGGTTGCCGAACACAAGGACAGTCTTCAGAGCAATGAACGAATAGTATTTGATGTCATTAGTCGTTTGATTCAAATGGCCAGGGACTCGTCCAGTAAGCAGAGCAGCCTGGACGCCCTCAAGTGTCTGGCTCAAATCGGGCCATTGAAGCTATCGAATATTTCGTATTATTTCCAAACCGACTTTGATGCCTTCGAGGAGGTAGGCTCTCTAGTCCTGTTGAAATGAATTTCTGCTAAATACTTTACTCATTTGTGTTTAGTCAGAGCATCTGGAGCCTATAGAGAAGTTCCTAAGTATTATCTGTGAGGCCTTGGAGAAATCTTTGTTTCAGTTCGATCCCCTCACTCATGAGGCTCTTGTTTCCGTGGTCGTTCAAGTGGTTAATAGCAAGTGCGGCCTAAAGATTATGGGTTAGTTAGGACTAGTGAGTCCTTAAATTCCTTTCTTACTTTGCCTTCCCCCTTTTAGATCGCTTTAAAAACGTTCAAATCTTTGCTGTCAAGCCACCGGAATCGAGTGTCCTGAATGGGTACAAGCAGATTGCTCCCATCGATTGGTTGACTGCCTTGAAGTGCACCGAGTGCCTTAGCTATGAGTCCTGGATGTGCGCCTTTGTCTCGAAGGTGTTCACGGATTGCGGTTGGATGGAATTGGGTTCTTTGGCTGCCAAGTCTTTCCCCTTTGCCAAGACCTGCCTGCAGCCATTTATTAAGCTACTGTTGGCCAACAATCTGGAGCAGCACTTGGAAGGTCTGTGCCGCATGTTGGATTACTTTTTTGAGGGCTTTGCACGCCCTCCGAGCTCCTCGCCGAAGATCTTTCACAACAAGCGCGCCATCAAGAGGTTCCTGCACATCTGCGAGTGCATTCGAATAGTGAATAACTGGAGCATTCCCATGGAGTTAAAGCATGTGGTTATGGCTAGTAACCATTGTCAGGCCTACTTCCTGAGCATAATGTACCTGGAGGTGTGGGCTTGCTTGGACAGTGTCAATCACTTGGCCAACGAATCCTTTCAGGCCGCTGCCAAGAAGGTACTTTGGAAAGCAGCATCTCTTCTCTCTCTACGCTACTTACATAGAATCCCTAATATTCTCAGGCCTACGAGTCCATTGGCTGCCTGGACGCTATTCCTGGCTTTGTCAATCCCATGCTCTCTCGTGTGGACTTCCTTGGCCGGAGTAACAACCTGACCGCTATTCTCTTGGAGTCGGATCACCTCGACAAGGCCAGTAGCCAGCTCTGCATGGACATTATGAAGAACAATGGCTTGTGGTCGTTTGCCAAGCTCCAGCAGCAACAGAGCTCGGAGCCGGATTACGAAATCTTCTGGCGCCTGGGCCAATGGGATGCGCTCACGGATCCCAAGCAGCAACAGCAGCAGCAGCAGCAACTGAGGGCGAGGACTTCGTTCAACTTGGAGCAAGAGTTCCAGCGGCATCACTTCATGGCCCTCCGAAGCATTAGCCAGCGGGAGGAGGAGAACAGTCTGTCGGCCATTGACCTGGCCTACAGCTGTGTGCGCGACATATTGCAGGAGATCAGCGTGGAGTGCCTGCAGAGTGTGTACAAGTACCTGACCTGGCTGTGCTCCCTCCAGCAGGCGGAGGACTTTTGCCAGGTGATGTGGATTGAAGTTGATTGTACAATTACCTTGGCTCACCTCTTACACAGATCCAGTTTGCCAGCCAACTGCCTCCGTCCCAGATGAAACAGCTATTCCGCAAATGGCAGACGGAGTTGGAGCTCAATTACGGCAATTTTGCCTGCAAGGAGTACGTCATCGCCCATCAGATTGCTCTGATCAAGATGGGCGGAACGAGGGCGACACGTCGGATGGCCGATTTCTACAAGGAGAATCCCGTGGACACGTATCTGCTGAAGGGCATTGGGGAGTGCAAGGCGGCCGGTAAACTGAACCTGGCAGCCAAGTACATAGGGATTCTGCGGGAAATGCCCGATATAAAGGAGTCCACCAAGGTAAGTAAAGTGAAGAGAAGCCTCTCTTCTTTCCTTCATAAAAAGATATAGGATTCCTCAAGCCAAGGTCTGAGGTTCCTAGAAGACTGTGACATCTCCCTTTCCCCTTTTCAGATGAGCGTCCTGCTCGAGGATGCCGAGGTGAACGTCAAGATGGGCAATCATCAGATAGCCAAGGCCATCCTGGAGCATGTGACCACCAACGACCAGTTTGTCTACTGCCTCCAGCGGGTGCCGGCTCTGCGCATGCAGGGCGAGTTCCTCATGGACTGCAATGCCGAGAGCCTGAGTTCGGTGCTGCACCACAAGTTCAACGCCTCGCTCAAGCTGATCGATGACTTCGTGGAGCATCGCGAACAGCTGAGCGAGAAGAATCCCAACGACTTGCAGTGGCAGCAACTGGATGCCTTCGCCAATCGGCACCGAACAGCGGCCTATGCCGCCATGGCCAAGTATGCGGACAGGGAGTACCAGCAGCTGTACGAGTATCGGCACTCGCAGGACTATCAAACGCTGCTGGAGATCATCGAGCAGAACCGCTCGACGGCCGAGAGGGTGTCGCAGCGCGAGAACCAGGACCGACGGATCATGGGCATTCAGATGAAGCGCTATGCCAGCCTGGACGAGCGCCAGTTGCAGCGCATCGAGGCCAAGCTGACGGAGCATCTGTGCTCGGCGGTCCGCAATCACATGGCCTACTGTCGCCTGGACAGTGGCTTCTCGAGCGCCGCCATCTACCGCATCATCTCGCTGTGGTTCACCAACGCCTCTAATGAGCAGCTGCAGCAGTGCGTCAAGGAGGAGATCCTCACGGCACCCAGCTACAAGTTTATTTGTGCCGCCAACCAACTGACCGGTCGCCTCAACTCCAAGAACAGCAGCCTGCTCAAGGTGCTTACGGAGCTCCTGGTGCGATGCGGCCAGGATCATCCACACCACATCTTCTACCAGCTGTATCCGCTGGTCTATGCCCACCTGGACGGCGAGAACAGCAATACGGAGCGAGCGGGAATTGCGCAACGCATTATTGGCAGGATCTGTGAAAAGAATGCCGCGGCAGCTGAGACCAGCAAGCAGCTGGAATCGCTGTTGCCAGGTAGGCTAGGGATAAGGATTTCAGCTTATTTTTACCTGCATCCTTTTTCCTTTTAGCTCTCATCAAATTTGCCAACGAGGGCAAGACAGAGAACAATCAAATGGTTTCGGATCCGGCGCGCCAGAAGCAGTTTGAAAAGGTTCGACGCATCCGCAATCTGGATGCTGTCCATTGTCCCACCCTCGAGTTGCCAGTCATGCCCAGCAAGGAATACAATATCACGAGTAAGTAATGGTGACTGGCTCACTGTTTCGGTAATCCAATCTTGCCCAAACGCAGGCATTTGCAAGTGGAGCAGCGAGATCTCCCAATGCGGTGGCCTGAACGCTCCCGTCAAGGTCATGTGCATCTGCTCCGATGGTCAGACGCGTGCTCAGTTGATTAAGGGCAAGGACGATCTGCGGCAGGATGCCGTGATGCAGCAGGTCTTCGGAATTGTTAACCAGTTGCTGCAACAGGATTCCGAGTTCATTGAGCGCAAGCTGCAGCTTCGCACCTACAAGGTCACGCCCCTGTCCATGAGGAGCGGCATCCTGGAGTGGTGCACCAACTCCATGCCCGTGGGCCATTACCTCGTGGGAGAGGGCAAGGGCGGCGCCCACATGCGATATCGTCCGACCGATTGGCACAACACCAAGTGTCGCAGCCTTTCAATGGTGGGATAAACTATATTAACTGCTAAAAATAGGTTAATAACTCTCAAATATATACAGAACCATCTCAAGTCGCCGAAGGAGAAACGCTTTGAAGTATACAAGCTTATCTGCGAGCATATGAAGCCAGTGTTTCACTACTTCCTGCTGGAGAAGTTCCCCATTCCGGGCGTGTGGTTTGAGAGGCGCCTGGCCTACACGAACAGCGTGGCCACCACCTCCATGGTGGGCTACGTTCTCGGACTGGGCGATCGGCACACACAAAACATACTAATCGACCAGCAGACGGCGGAAGTCATTCATATTGATTTTGGTAAGTCTCTGAAACTCATTATAGACCTCTAAGAAAGGTATTCATAGTTATCCTTATTGCAAAAGGCATCGCCTTTGAGCAGGGCAAGATCCAGACAACGCCAGAGACAGTTCCCTTCCGCCTGACCCGCGACTTTGTGGCGCCCATGGGCATATGCGGTACAAAGGGTGTCTTTGCCAAATCCTGTGAGGCCACCATGCACATTCTGCGCCGCTACAAGTCCGTCTTCACCACCATACTGGAGGTGCTACTCTACGATCCGCTCTTCATTTGGGGAGTACTCAAGAAGAAGCAGTCCTCCCATAGCAACAGTGAGTCCATATCTTTCAATTAACTTTGTAATATCCTGGTTACACTTTCTACATTTTTGAAGGCGAGGAAACGGTTAATCTGGTAGCCCAGCGCGCTCTGCTTCTGGTGCAGAACAAACTGGAGGGCAGGGAGGCCGGCAGTACCCGCGGTGACTCAAATGTCGAGGCGCAAGTGGAGCGATTGATCAACGAAGCCACGCTACCGAGCAATCTGTGCATGCTCTTTCCCGGCTGGGATCCGCATTTGTAAGGGAGGGCATATCGCACATCACTTGTTACCAGTTGTAAATTTAAAGGGAAGGTTTTTTACATTTTTTATTAAAATTTATAGGTGTTAGTAAACTCTTTTTGTTTTTAATTGTTAGGAGTACATTCCTTAACTGTTTGTTAAGTTCTCCGGGCTGCTATCGCAAGGAAAAGGCCCAAGTCAAGGCAGTGTTTTTCAATGTATTGCTCGTTTGGGTAATCTTTAAATAGCTTTGATAATCTATCACATACAAGTAGAGCGCAGGAAACCTCGAAAACAGAAATGAATGGAAGTTAAAAGATAATAAATACCACGACTTGGTGGGCGTGCCTTGGTAGCACAGTAAGAATGGGACATATACGTCATTCTGTGAACGCATACAGCAGGGTCGGGCACCAAATGGCAAGCTTGGAACTCGCCCTTAATGTCCTGACAACCACATAGAATATGTGAGCAAAGAGAGGCAAAGGGAAAGCGCATCGCCCTAAGAATGTTTTACATTTTTAATCCCTAAAGTGCTGACCTTGTTCCCAATGGTGTGCAGGTTTTGCTTTTATACCTCTATGCGTGCGCTGTTTCTCACCAAAAACTAATGAAAAGAGCTCTGCAAGCTGAAAGAGCCCCTAAGCGGCAATTCAGGACATAAAGCTTCGATCCGCTCTGGGCTTTCCGGTCTTTGCGATTGCTACCTGCACTTTATAATCCAACAAACAGGCATAATCACAGCCATAAATCAATAAACGGCTATAAAAACGAAAAGGCTTATCGAGACCCCACAGCGATTATTCGGTATTCAAAGGTAGCAGCCATAGCCTTTGTCGGGGGCGGCATTATCGCAAATACCACAAAAGGTGTGATAAGGGACGGATTTAAATGGAAATGGTTTTTTGATAGCTCCATGAGGACATTTCGACAGTCGTCGTTCATACTTATCACAATGATAAGTTAAACACGGCTAAAAGGTCAAACGGTCCATAAATCGTATCTTTCAAGAATTTAGAGCAAACCCAATGTTATCTATTAATCTATATTTCTAATAGCTTATTTACACTAACATGAGTTACCTCTCGATATCGAAGTTAATTCAACAACGCAGAATGAACGTTTACACCGGACAAACTTCAATATTAACATAGTAACTTGACTTATATAATAAGTAGGTTTCAGTCTTAGTTCCTGGTGCTGCCCTCAAGCTTGCAGTCGGGCTCAACGCCCTCAAATATCGGCGCACTCTCCTCGCCATTGCCTCCTCCAGTTATGATGGAAATGATCTCCGACAGCGTGAACTGACCCAACAAATTGTTGATAGCCTGGAAAATATGTAAGAATGTGTTCGATAAGGACACAGCAAGGATAGAACTCTATGGCGAACCAACCGTCTGAACTTTGGAGACCACTGTGCCCTGGCCATAGTCCCAAACGTCACCGAGCAGCTCCACACCCATTTCGTTGACCAGAGCGTGAATAAACTCATTCACACGCTCCTCCTCCAGCAGGTTGTCAAAGTTGATCTTCAGATCTCCCAGATGCAGATCAATTTGCAGGTTCGAGATGCCCAGCGGAGACAGGGATCTCATGCGGAACGAGATTCGGATCGAAAAGGCTGTGATGGAGGTTCTAAAGCCAAAGAGTTGATTAGAAAAGGGTTGCTAGGTAGCTCTCTCTCTCTAGGTAATGCTTCTTACTCGGCATTGCCATCGCCGGCTAGGTTGAGGATATAGGCCAGCGATCCCTTGGCCGTGTACAAGGACTCAAAGTAGGTGAGGGGGAAGGTGACGTTGATAGTGCTTGTCAGTCCGATGATCGGCCTCAAGGTAAGAGTGGGCACATCAAAGTCGGACAGTCCGTGCAACTGGAAGTCGTCGATGGACCCAGTAAAGCTGCAAAAGAAGCCACGTTTAGCTTCCTCTAGGGGAAAGCTGCTTCTCCAGCTTGAACTCACTCCACAAGATATTTATTGTTCACCGCTGTCTCGGCATGACCCAACTGCAGGGGATCCAGGGCGGGCAGTCCTAGGTTCGGAATGGGGTGGCACATGCGCATGCGAAGCTCGTTAAGGAAATTGAGGATCACCGATTCGTAGACGCACGCAGCGGGTGCCAGACAAGCGCAGAGGATGGCCGTGGCCAGCAGGAGCTGGGATGTGAACTGTGCCTGCCGCATTCTGCTGCTGCTGATCTGCTTCCGCCCGACTTGGAGTAGCTACTGAGGGGCCAGCGCCAGCCCGCCCGGATTTTGTTTGCGGGCACTCTTCAAGTGGGTCCCATTGTGTGTGTCAAGATACGACGTCTATTTCAATATTTAGCCCAAACAGTTATCTTCGCTAATCGCGGACGGGGCCCGAATCCGACCGATTACCGAATGCCGGTGCTTCTATTTTCAATTTATTCTGTTGTTTATCAGCCTAATCTCTGTGGCGACAGCGAAAAGGCTCCTCGATGAACTATTATTAACTAGTGGCTAAGGTCCTCGGGGCTGCTACACCTGCTCAGGGGGCTGGCGCAGGTGCTCGGGGATCTGCTGCAGCTCCGTCTTGGACGCAAGCAGCGCCACACCCTCGGGCAGGTTGCGTTCGATGTACTCCAGAAACGTGTCCAGCGTAGAACCCGTCAGCTTGTGGAAGTTCATGTACCGGAAGTGGGTTCGCACCTCGTACTGCACGCGATGCTTCTTGTAGATGTGCACCGACTTCAGAAGCGTCATCCGCTCGTGGTGCGCCTTGCGAGGTGACCAGCTGTAAAAGATTTGTTTAGAGGAGATCTCTTCCAGCAGGAGGAAATAGGCACCACCGCTTACCACTTGCCCTTCTCAATGCCCAAATGCTCGGCTGCGGTGGTGGCGAACCAGGTGTAGCTCTTAAGAACAGCGGGATCAATCCCGCGCAGCTCGATCTCCAATTTGCTGTAGAGTTTATCCGGCTCCGGTGCAGGTGTCTTGGGTAAAACGTTGGACTGCGCGGCACCGGTGCTGGTGGACACGGCGGACAGCGCCCGCACTGGCTGTGCCCAGCGGAGAGTCTTCAATGCCTACGGATCAAAAATGACATGGTTATTTTTTTGTTTTCTTTAATAAACTAATATAAATACCTGCAACATCGTTTTATTTACAACTAGAATTATGCAAGGAAAGTGCTTCACCTAACGCGTTTCGTATTCCATATGGGCTAAATACCAGATCTGGTATTTTTCAGCACCAGAATACGAAATCGCACTTAGCACACCCTGTAATTTAATGCAATAGATTAGATAACAATTGTATATTAAAATCTATAAGTATAACTGAGTATGTCGTATAACTATTGATACGAGGTTAAAATATATTCATGTTTATAGCTAATATAAATCTGTGGTATTCTAATTAAAAACATTATCCGTAAGCATACCAAATAAATGGTATCCCCTGCGATACCGTGTAAAATATTTCAAAACGCGTTAGGGCATTTCCCGCCAGTGGTTTCTTGTTGAACTTCCGCACGTGCTGGCGCCGCAAAATAAGTTTAATTTTTAATTCAACATTAATAAACTGTCTTTAATTGGAGACACAAAATGAAGGACACAGAAATCAAAGGTATAAGCCCGGCAATCTTATAAGCTTCAGAAGAATGTCTTCAATGTCCTCCATATCTGACAGAAAACGCACAGGAAGCGGAGCGCCAGAAAGAGGCTCAACAGCAGGAGCCTGCACAGGCCAGCTCCGACGAAGACGAATACGATGACATAGAGGACGATGATGACGAGCCAATGGACGAGGGCGGAGAGCCAGCGAGTTGCCTGTTCTGCGCCGAAATCTTCCCGAAACTTGAGACTGCTATCGAGCACCTGGATGCTCGGCACAAGGTGAACCTGTCGCAGCTTCAGGGGAAATTCCAAATGGATCAGTACTCCTTCATCAAACTGATAAACTACATAAGGGCCAACAAGATGAGCGCCGAGCAGCTGCTCTCGGCGGAAAAGGCGCTGTGGCAGGACGAGAAGTACCTCAAGCCGCAGGAGTACGAGCCCTGGCTGTGCTATGACTACGAGGCACTGAAGACGGACGCTGCCCAGGCCCAGCCGACGGTGGCCGAGCTGCAGCAGCGCATTGCCGAGCAATCCCGGCTGCTGCAGCAGGCCAACGAGGACATGGAACGCATGCGCAGCGACTACAAGGCGCTCCTGCAGAAGGTTCATAGCGACGGCGAGTCCAAGACTGCCAGCAATTCTGTGCCGCGCAATAATCCCAACCTCGACAAGGAGTACTTCAGCAGCTACTCCCACTTCGGCATCCATCACGAGATGCTGAGCGACAAGGTGCGGACCAGCACCTATCGCTCGGCCTTGCTCCAAAACGAGGCAGTGGTGCGGGGCAAGACAGTGCTGGATGTGGGCTGCGGCACGGGAATCCTATCCATCTTTGCCTCCAAGGCGGGCGCCGCCCGCGTCGTGGGCATAGATAACTCGGATATAGTCTACACGGCCATGGACATTGTCAGGAAAAACAAGGTGGAGAATGTGCAGCTCATCAAGGGACGCCTGGAGGACACCGATTTGCCAGAGGCCAAGTACGACATCATCATTTCCGAGTGGATGGGCTACTTCCTGCTGTACGAGTCCATGCTGGACAGCATCATCTATGCCCGCGATAACCACCTTAACCCTAACGGCATCATCCTTCCCAGCCGCTGCACCCTTAGCCTGCTGGGATATGGCAACGACACCCTCTACGCTGAACAGGTGGAGTTCTGGTCGGATGTGTACGAGGTGAACATGAGCGATCTGCGCAAGCGCTCCATCGAGGAGGCGCTCATGGAGGTGGTGGACCCACAGTTCGCGCTAACGGAACCCGAGCAGATAGCCAACTTCGATATAATGACCGTCGATCTGAACTATCCCAACTTTAGTCACGAGTTCAGCTTAAAGGTTACCAAATCGGGTCGCCTGTCCGCTTTTGTGGGCTACTTCGACACACTGTTTGAGCTACCCTCCGCCCTCATGTTCAGCACTTCTCCCCATGAGACACCAACCCACTGGAAACAGACTGTTTTCTTCATTGACCAGCCGCAGACTGTAAATGCGGGAGATGTTATCACTGGCAAAATCACTTCCCGGCGACACAAGGAGGACGTCAGGGCCCTGAGTGTGGACATCGAAGTCTTTGGCAAGAAGCGCAAGTATATGATCGTCTGAATTTGTGATTTCACATTCGAATCCCAGAGAAATTTCGACCAGTTCTGGGTCTTTCAAATCGTTTTTAATTAAAGATTCGGGGATCGTACGCTGGTGACAAATGTGAACTTAATTTTGTACCTTTTAAAAATATGTAAATATATATAAATTAAACTGAGTGCCCACTCGCCAGATTGGCTGGATAGTTGGCTTCGGGCGCGGCCAAAACATAATTGTGGTTGTAGTTGCAGAGTTTGCAGAGTGGAGCCGGGAACTGATGCTTCAAGCGGTATTGGTTTCCAACTCGGAGGCCGGAATTTCGGACTCTTCGTCGTTGTACACATTCTCGGCCATCTGCCAAACCTGCATAATGTTGTCCTCGGACACTGAGCAGATGATCCACGGTTCGTTGGGGTTCCAGGAGAAGTCGCTAATCTTTGCCGTGTGACCGCCGTGGATAAATAGCAGCTCGGGCGGTCCATCCTCGGCATCCTCTGAACTCTGCTCCTCGCCGATTTTAGACAGATCCCAGACGTGTAGGCGGCGGTCAGTGCCAGAGGAGGCCAGGATAGTCTCATTGTGCGGCGACCACTGCACCTGGAAGATCTCGTCCTTGTGCGACTCGAAGGAATGTAGTTTTAGCTTCAGATTGCGCAGATCCCAGAGGGCCACGGTCTTGTCGGCGGAGCCGGTGGCCAGTATGAACTCCGAGTAGGGATTGAAGCTCAAGCAGTTGACCTCGGCCGTGTGGGCGTCCACGGTGTGCGAGGGCTTTGAGGTGTTGTTGTTGCGCGTGTCCCAGATCATCAGTTTCTGGTCGTCGGCCACCGAGCCAAAGAGCGACTCGTGAAGCAGATGCCAGGCTACGTCCTCGACGACGGCGGTGTGCCCGGTGAAGATGTTCTTGGCATCAATGACCCGGTGTTCCTTGGGCGTGGCATTGATGTCCCACAAGCAGATGGTGTGATCATCGGAGGCCGAAAGCAAATAGCCTAAAGAGATCGTAAATTACAAACCCAAATTCCAAAAACAAAAACTGTGCTTACCATTGAGGTTGGGGTTCCACGAGAGACCATAGCCCTCCTTCTGGTGGCCGCGCAGCCGCAGGTCCGGCTGGCATTCGCCGGAAGGCTCCGGCTTGCTGGGATGCTTCGTGTAGTCGAACACCAGGACATCGCTCGACGGCGTCTTGGTGGCGATCACGCAGGCGTTTTGGGGCATGTAACGTGCCCGGTTCACCTCTCCTTCGTGGTTGATCTTGATCTCGATTTCGATCTTGCCACACACAGAGCCAAAGCCGCCAAACTCGCCCTTCTCGTTGTCGTAGTGCGAACCATCGAACTGTGCATCCTCGCTGGGCAGCTGGACGCTGGCGATGAGCAGATGATTCTGTTCGTCGGATGTGTGTGTGCCCAGGATGAGGCGGTGCACCGAGTAGTCTTTACCGTCCTGCTTGGTCACGTCCGGCAGCCACTGGGCGGTCAGCGAGGGCCACTCCAGGGCGTGGGTCATGACCAGGTCGTACAGGAACGGCGTGTTCTTCTTCCATATTTTGTACTCCTCGTTGATCACCCGCTCCTCGACGGCATCGTCAAAGGATTCGGCGGCTTTTGGATGGACGCAGCCGATTAGACCTTTAAGTTTGCAACGTTAAGTGTTTTACTTACCATTATCACTGCGATCCACCATGGCGTCAAAAGTCGGCTGCCGAAAAATTCGAGCGCCAAAACAAAAGCCGAAGCGGCAAAACGCGTGCACAGACCGGGGCAGAAACTAACGAAATTTGCACGTATCAAAACGGGCGCAACTGACGCTTGGCCGGGAATAGATCCGAGAGCGGCTAAACTAACTCCAGGTGGCTCGCACGCAATTTAACAAGCGTATCTGCAGCGCTAAAGGGTAAATGGCAATTTTTCCTTTTTTTGCAAGCGCGTCGTCGCTGCTAGAGATGCAAACGATTGCGGGTCGGCAGGGCTGCCATATTCGATTGCGATAACTATAGCAAAGTCACTGTGTGAACGGTTATAACGCATTTCCACTAATTAGTATTTTTGCGTTGGACAGCGAATTGATTCCATAATTGAATATTTTCTGACTGCAAATTTCTTGCCACCTTTCACAATAGAAATAAGTATGGTATTATTAATTTATTTTCTCTCGGTCATTCATTTCTGGATTCTTTAAGGGGTTATGCTACCCTGGACGATTTTTAAAATCGTATTTTTATTTGGTCCCTACAAATTTGTTTTACTGTTAAGAATAGTTAAAGACTTTGGCCACATCCCAACTCAAATTCGTTCAGAAGCTATAGCTATTTGAAGCAATTGGTCTTACACTAGCTTACTCATGCAATATATTTTTTTTATTTTTTTTATTTGCGTTTTTTGAAACCACGTTTTTCAAACTGGTGTTCACGATATCTCACAATCTACTCAACCTACTACTATTCTCAAATGTACTCGCTATAGTGCATCATAGGATTTTTTGATTAAGAATCTCGATTTAAAATTAAAAAATTTTAAAATCAAAATATTTTTATTCGAAATTCAAACTTTTTTTTAATTGTAATTTTTAAACAAAACATTTTTTTTTTAATCCTATAATGTACCATAGCAAGTACATTGCTAAGGTAAGCTGAAATGATTCATACCTCCGCCACTTTGCATTTTTTTCAAAACTTTTTAGTTGTTTTTTTATTACAAGTACAAATCGACCTTCAGAAAAAAATATGGTTTTTTACCTCTTTTTGAGGCCGCGAGGGTGGCGAAACTCCATAATTTGCGGTAATAAAAGCAGAATAAAGGGCCAAGACTGAGTTAAGAAGTGTAAACGTTATATTATTAAGAAGGCATCTGGGCTGGGTGGCAACACTAACTTTTCGCGGGGTGGTAGCCCGGGTAAAATTGCATAAACAAAAAGCTGTTTATTTTATTCGTTATCAGCTAGTTCATTTAAAACCTGTTCACGCGCCAATGACCGACCTACAATCATTACTTGTTGAGGCTTCCGCGACAGTTGCAGTTCAGTTCTGTGCGCGTTGCAACGTGAGGCAGCCGTGATTCATATTCATCCACCCCCTGCGTGGGTGTATTATGAATTGTTTGCACATAGAGATTGCTTGTGCATTTGCCAATTAGATTAACAAGCCATAATTGAGCCGCCGCGGTCGCCATGCAGGTTTCCGACATAGACGGATCAAGCGGCTCATCCAGAAAGCGTGAAACGTGTAAGTGCAGAGTGGAGTGGGTAGCGGTAACGACGGCGGTGGCCGAAAAGAAACTTTCACTCTTCGCACTCCGACGACGTGTTTGTTTGTTTCGTTTTTCTTTGCCTCTTTCTCTTGGTTAACCTGAAATCGTTTTCATTGCTGCGTGGTCTTTCCAGTGGACAGTGGGAAAATGCATGCGACGCCGGATTCCAAAGATGGGCATAATGCAGCAAAGACAAAGGAGTCCTTCTTGGATCCGGAGAAGTACTTGGAGCACCTGCTGGAGGACGGCAGTCTAGAGGGGGACAGCGGGGAGGAGTTGGAGTTGCCGCCATGGTTCGATGAGCAGTTGTTCAGGCGGTGAGTTGCGTGACCGATCGATGGAGCTAATTGCTCATTGGGATTCGTAATAAACTTAATTAACCTTCCACATTTTTTCCCTGCAGTGGCCAGACCTACTTTAGCGAGTATCGCTTTGTTATGAATGCCGGAATGCTGGCAGGGCTCATTGCCGTCCTGGCTGTTCCTTCGATTCTCCGGGTGCTCTCTTGCACACGCCAATCATCCACAGCGTTCACCGCCTACCGCCGATACGTGCGCACCATCTTCCACACGCAGGCCTGGTACAACAACGACATATCGGATCGGAGCAGTAGGTTCTGGACCAGCATTGGGGCTGTTAGGCGGGCACACTCCCGCTCCAGTCATGCCTGTGTTCGGCGGGGTGCCGGTCAGATCACGCAGAAGGACTTGGCCCTGACCCAGTTCGGGTTCATTGGATTCATTACAATGGGCGCGCACCGAATCCAGTTGTACGATGAGGACTTTCTGGAGGCCACTTCGCACATGTGGCGTGTCCTGGGCCATTTGCTGGGCATCAAGGACGAGTACAATATCTGTGGCAGAAATTGGGCGGAGTCGAAGCTGCGCCTGGACATTGTCATGCGTAAGGTGTATGAGCCAGCTCTGGAAAATACCGGCGAGGACTTCTACCGAATGACGGAGGCCCTGATTAACGGACTGTGGCACATGAACACCATGTTCTCGGTGGACGCCAACATATTCTTCACGAAGCGACTGGCATGCGTGAAGGGTTACGAGTACTACAGCTTCGATCACAGCAACGGGGTTGCCCGGAATCCCCACCAAAAGCTGCACTACTACGACATGGGATGGTGGGATCGCTTTATTGTCAGCTACGGCTTGTTTCTTGTCACTTACCTGCACAGGTACACCGTTATGCGGTGGTATTTGAACTTTCGCGTCTGGCTGATAGACGTGCTTACCTATTACTTGCCCTACATGGCCATTTGGAAGTTTGGCTTCAAGTCTGCCTACGTGCGCATCTTTCGGAGCGGAGGAGAGGCGCAAGATTTTGCCATGGGACTCAAAGATGATTAGATTGAGCTATTTTGTGAATTTTAGATGGTAGAAAATGTATTTATTAGAAAGTACTAAATGGAATTGTGGGAATAAGGAAAAACGTAGACATGTGTATTAACAAATCAAACCTGTATACTTGGTCAAATAGTAAACTTTGTTGAGAAAAATGGTTAGTTCTAATATTTTATTACGCCAAATGTTGTAGGTACTTTTTAAATTTAAGCTCAATCGGTCACAAACTTATTGAGTGTGTCAATCGAGTTTTAGTTTTTAATTTTGTTTATTTGTAAAATAAAATATATAACTTACATTTTTTGAATTCCCCGCCCGATTGGTTCAAAGTAATCGAAAACGTTATCGGAAAAATTGATGTAATCGATTCTGTCAAATCGGTGTGTATCCATCTCTAGCGTCTTTTGCGGTTCCCGGCTGTTTATTATATTTTTTTTTTATAAAAAATAATAATGTTTTACCACGTAAGTTAAATTGTTTTTAGAGAACGCAGAGGAAGTTAATCAACCGCCCCTCACACAGATATCGCTGGAACACGAGATCCTGCTGCATCCGCGCTACTTTGGGCCGCAGCTTCTGGAGACGGTGAAGCAGAAACTCTACTCCGAGGTGGAGGGCACCTGCACAGGCAAATACGGATTCGTGATAGCGGTGACGACGATAGACCAAATCGGGTCCGGTGTTATCCAGCCGGGCCAGGGATTCGTGGTGTACCCGGTCAAGTACAAGGCCATCGTCTTCCGGCCGTTCAAGGGCGAGGTGCTGGATGCGGTGGTCAAGCAGATCAACAAAGTGGGCATGTTCGCAGAGATCGGTCCGCTGTCCTGCTTTATTTCGCATCATGTGGGTGTTTATGGTTACCTCTTTCGAGTTATGACTTAAAGTTTAATTGCAATCTTCCAGTCGATTCCCGCCGACATGCAGTTCTGTCCGAATGGCAATCCGCCTTGCTACAAGAGCAAAGATGAGGACGTGGTCATCTCCGGAGAGGATAAAATAAGGCTCAAGATAGTGGGAACTCGCGTTGACGCCACAGGAATCGTAAGTTGAACGCTTCATTCGGATCACTTGGTGTCTTACTTGCGCTCTTTTCAAATTTATGTAGTTTGCCATTGGCACACTGATGGATGACTACTTGGGCTTGGTCTGCAACTAGAAACGTTTTCTTTTTTGTGTACAATTTAAATATATATATTAAACTTTAATGAAATGCATTTAGACAGTTAAACATCTATGTGTATATAGTCATAAATATGTATGTACTTTATAAGATTTGATTCCAATTTAAAGGTACGTTACATTTGTAATTAGTAGAGTTCTTGATTGGTGTGTGGTCTAGGATTTATAATAATTATAATGGATGGACGTTAAGTAAACAAACGGCTCGAGCTATACATATTTAGAGCTAAAGATAGTTTATGATAAAGCACTTAAGTTAGAGGCGTGGGTCAACAGAGAAGTTCTTAAAAAGCGGTTGGAGGCTAGCTACTAAATTCAAAAGAATGCGATTGCACATGGAAATGAATGAGATATTGGATACGCAGCAGATACGCAGGTTGCCAACGAGATTGTGGAACTCTATACAAAGCGCAGGCAGAGTGTGGACCTCACAGATCCCACGAGAAGAGATGGTGCTTCACCAGCATGTCCCGCACTCCGTCCTTGAGCGGCTGCGACTCCTTCCCGCGCTTCGGCGGCAGCTCCCAGTCGGGGTTGAGATTGAAGGCGAACTGCGAGAGGATGCGCAGCTCACACTTGATCTGCACCCAGCCGGGCGAGTCGATGAAGCTCCACGAGTGGTACCACTTCTGCACGACCTCCTGGCAGGCGCAGAGCACCTCCAGCCAGAGGTGCAGCACCTGCTCGTTGAGGCCCAGGCAGATGAGCGAGCGCAGCTTCACGTCCATCTGGGCGTGGGCATCGTCGTGCGTCTGATTGATGGCCTGGACGCAGCGGTAGAGCAGCTCCTCGGGGGTCAGCACCTTGCCGTCCTCGTCCAGGCGATAGGTCTTGCACAGCACCAGGCGGCTGTACACCGACTCGAAGTCCTTCTCCACCTCCCGGGTGGCAGCCTCCTCGATATACAGCCAGGGGTGGATGGGTCCGCCCAGGAACGTGGGACGTTTCATGCCGTGCTCCAGGAAGGCCTTGATGGCCGGCGCCAGAGTGCCCCGCACCAGGTCCGTCACCGTCTCCGAGATGGCATCGTCGCCCGCCGAGGTGTACAGCTTGCTCCGCTCGTCCAGCAGCTCCACAAACTTGGCCGGAAACCAGCCGCGCAGTCCGTTCAGTTCGCCCACCCAGCAGTGCTCGTCCTTCTGGCTGATGATCGTAATGATGTCGTTCCGCCGGAAGCCCAGCTCATCGTCGTCGTGCCGCTCGAAGTCGTGCAGGGCTTTGGCCCGACGCTTACGCGTCCTGGCCACGTTGATAAAGTTCTCGTGGTCCTTAGCGTGCGACTCGGTGCTGTAGTTGGCCGTCAGCTGGATGTGCCCGGCCAGCTTCGGCTCGATGGTGATGAAGTGGCGGCCCACCTTCAGGATGGCCTCCCGCAGGTCTACCAGGATCTCCGTCTGCCGTATGTTCTTGTTCTTCAGCTGATCCCCCTCGCTGGCATCGCCGCGAAAGAGAAAGGCCTCCAGGATCGACTTGCTCTTGCGGACCTGCCGCCGGGCCAGCTGCTGCTTCGGCAGATTCGGCGCCGCCTCGGGGTTGCCAATCTGGTGGCCCTGGTCCGCCATGAGATATGCCAAGTGGCGTCGACGATGCGTATCGATCACTGTCTGGCTGAGGGAACCGCCCACCTCCAGGGCCTGGCGGAAGAGCACTTCGACGTCGGTCACCTCGCCGGGAATGTCGGAGAGCGAGTTGAAGATCTGAGCGGAGTTCTCCAGGTGCTTCAGCTCCTGCTCCTTCACCTTCAGCATGCCCAGGGTCAGCTGGAAGAGGACGATGGATCCCTCGTAGAAGAACCAATCCCAGATCCGCACCAGGATCTTCATATGGACCACGTTGGCGAAGAGGGTGAGGAACCAGTGGAGTGTGATCAGCGACAGTTCGATGTCGTGCTTCCGCAGCGACTCGTCCACGCTGCTCAGGTAGTTGGCGATGAGCGTCTGCATCACGCGCTGGTCCGCCTGGATGCCCAGCAGCGTGGAGCTGTAGTAGGAGGCGGGCAGCAGATCCTCCACAATGGTTGCCATAATCCAGAAGGCGTTCTCCTCCTCCATGAAGAGCAGCAGGCAGGCCGCTATTACGCCGGTGCCCTGGCAGTAGCCGATGTCGGGGAACAGCCACGCGATGCCCCTGAGGATGCGGCGCAGGCGGGGAATGCCTGTGCCGTTCGGATTACTGAAGCAGGCGTTCGTCGGCAGGATGCGCAGCAGGTCCTTCTCGATCTGCTTCGATGTCATCAGTTGGTCATTGCTGGAGGCTGACAAGGAAAATAAATATTTAACATATTTTCTGGGCTGTTTTCCATGTTCCCAGATGTAAATATTACCCTTTACTATGTCCTGGTAGCTGGTCTCACTCTTCTGCTTTTTGGCCAGCGCTCCCGACAATCGCATCCACATCTGGGCGCGCAGCGTGTGCGGAATTCCCTGGCGGACCATGTTGCGCAGCTTCTCAGTGCGCGGCAGCATCACGTCCACGTGCTCCCATGTGAGCTCGGTCGCCTCCTTGTTGTGCGAGAACTCCAGGTGAGCGATCCACTGCAGACGCTGCTGGGCATCCTCCACGAACGGAATGCTGAGCAGTTTGTTGGAGCTCTGCTCCGGCCCGTCCTCCTCCTCAACCCGGAAACCAAACTCGTCGAAGCGGTACTCCGGCTGGTCGTTCGGGCCGGCGGAGGCCAGCTCCGCTCCGCCGCCCAGCTTGGCCAGTATCTCCTGCGGCCACATGGAGGCGGTGAGGGCGGAGAAAGGGCCACCGGGATTAGGTCGCAGGCCATCGGCCACACTCAGCTCCTCCATCATGGGCGGCAGCTCGCCCAGGTCGTCTTCGGAGCCCAGGTTCTGCAGTTTGCGCTGTTGGCAATGGAAAGGTGGAACGATAAATATTAATTACCGTGATAAGCAATCTTTTCTGGTTGAACGAGGTATGCCTACCGTATGCTCCTCGCGGCCCACGTAACCCTCGTGATCGCGGCCGAAGATGCTCCTGGCCATGTCCATATTGTCCAGGCTACCTACTTAGTTCCCGGGCCGAGCATTCAGTGAAAGCTTTAGTTTAGTGTGTCTTTTTCTTTGCGTGTTAAACACAAATTAATTAATTTTCTCCATTGTTTCCAATTGGCTGCCGAAGCTGATTTCACTGTCAGCTGTTCGATAGGCGATTGGTGATAGGTGGGTGGTATCGATTTTTTGCCAGTCCAATAAGAACATAGGTGTAGCGTCAGGGCTCGAAGGATAATAGGGTTCCTCAAAATATGTGAAGTATAATATGGAAATAAAAACTATCTTGGGCGAGCAATATTAGTATATTAAAAGCTTTTACTTAATTGGCATTTGTTTTGTTGCCATATACTGCAAACCCCCACAATCTATTTCTGGCTACGCCCATGCACAGGGCTGCTAAAAAACACCTGTTGTTTATTCAGAAATATCATAATTTTAAAATGTTCAAGTGCTTAAACTAGCATGATTGTAAATTAGGAGACCTTAAATTATCTAAAAAAACAAATAAATGTTTTGAAACATATTAGTTGATAGCCGATAACCCTTAACCAAAAGGGCAATCGATATCGAAACAGCTGTTTCGTGTAATTGTTAGGGCAGCTTTCTATGTATATCCAATGAAAAATAAACAAAAAGTACAGAAACAATGCAGATAAAGCCCATCATTACATGTAAGTTGTAAACAATTGATCTATAATGCCTCTTTAATGTTAATTTCCAATAGATTCCGGCTCGTGCCCTCTTTTCCGGTCACTGGAGACACAAATCCTAAATGCCATCCCCCTGGACACCTGCGAGTGGCGACGCACCTTCCAACGCCCCACAAAACATGTTCGATTGGAGGCCCAGACCCAACAGTTTAATGTGGCTCCCCTGGAGAAGTACAGGCAGGGTGACTGGAGCATTCTGGAGCATCCCATACTGCACATCTTTGTGACAGAATGCAATGTAAGTTGGGTTACTCCTGCACATCAATTTCAAGAACTCACTTCCCGTTCGACTTCTGGCAGGACGTGGACACCTACAAAGCCACCATTAGGGAGGAGATCGATATTTGGCTGAAGCTGTTGACCAGCTATGGCATCTCGGACTGGATGATCCTGCTGGTGGAGACCCTGGACATGCGAAAGACGAAGAATTTTATGCCCCGCACCACGGTGCTGGACAAGATTCGTCTGGACTTTGGCAGCAAGAACGACGATCGCTGCATTTCCGTCCTGAACCCAGCCAAGTTCGAGCAGAAGTCGACGGAGTCGTTCCGCTGCCTGGTGCAGCGCATCCGCTTCCTGATGCTCACCAGCTACAACCGGAACATAGTGAAGTACGAGGAGCTGATACGCAGCAAGCGCGAGAAGCGGAATCACGATGGCTGGGACTTCCGCCAGTACTTCTTCATGCAGGAGGACCTGGCCCTGATCTTCGAGAAGCTGGAACTGCCCACCGAGGCGCTCATACAGTACGACGAACTGGACGCCATGTTCTCGCAGTACGTCACGCACACGGGTCTCAATGAGAAGCAGCCATGGCCGAGCCACTTTCGGCGGCCTCTGGACGCCTTCCATGGCATTTGCCTGTCCAGGCCGGACAGGTTCGAGATGAGGACAAAAATCCGCGACGAGGGCGTCTCCCTGCTGGAGTTCCGCAACTACCTGTTCGAGCGGCAGGCCTATCTGCTGCTCAGCTGCAACGACATCCCGGAGATCGCCAAGAGGCTGCTTAGCTTCCTCTTCTCCACGCTGCGCGAGGTGGAGTTCATCAAGCTGGAGTGCCAGGAGGGCGCCCTCTGCTGCTGGGAGTTCGTCTGCGCCCTGGAGGTTCTGCAGCTGTGCGAGCAGGCCATGGAGCCCAACGAGGTAACCTGTTTCCAGCACTGTGCTCCCATCTGGAACCTGGCCAAGGACAAGCTCTATGAGCTGGGTAAGCTGTGCGGCCTTCTGCCCGGTTGCACACCCAGCTCGGAGCAGCTGCACATCGTGGTGCAGCTGTCGTCGGGCATTGGCGACGCCCCGCCGGAGCAGCAGCAGTTTCTTCAGGCCACGCCGCAGCTAAGGGAGCGCTCGCCCAACCGGAAGCCAAAGAAATCGGCAGCGGAGCAACTGAAGGAGGCCCTGGGCTCCAATCAGGCCTTCCAGAAGCTGTACCTGGAGCTGGCGGAGCTGGCCATCAGCACCTACAAGCATGTGGCCCGTCTGCGATCGGCGCGGCTGGTGGGCCTGGATCTGGGCAACTTCTATTGTGCCCTGAATGAGCCGCACAAGGCGGTCGGGTTCTTTACGGACCTTCTGCGGGAACTGAAGGCCGAGAACTGGCACATGCTGAGCTCCCAGACGCTGCTGGAGCTGGCGAACTGCTACCGCAAGATGGGCGACTCGCTGGCCTACACCAAGACCTGCAGCTCCATCTCCTGCTGCGTGGAGCTGGAGACCCTGGTGCGAACTTTCTACTTCGACGAGTTCCTCAAGTCGCTGAAAACGCTGAAGACCACGCTCTCGGCGCAGCCGTCCATGGAAAATGCCAATTTCTGTGTCCTCGAGGATCACTTCCGCATCATGGACATCGAGGTCCTGAATCAGACAGCGATTATACAGGACGATTACATTGTGGTCCAGCTGAAGGTGGAGAGTCTCTATCCGCGCGGGATCGTGGCCGAGAATATCAAGCTTTGCTACGAGTTGCAAGCAGCAGCTCCTCTGGAGATGGCCATGGAAAGTGTCTCCCTCACACCGACAACTCAGCCGGCGGCGGCGGCGGTGGTCAAGGTCAAGGAGTCGACATCGCGGCTGAAGGTGTCCCTGCAGCTGGTCTATAAGCAGGACAACCGCCTGCACTCGGCCTCGGTGGCCTGCGACATGCCCAAGAGCAAGCAGCCCGTGCGCCGCACCAGCAGCACCAAGCGGAAGCTGTCGCCCAGTGTCCAAGCGGACTTCACCAACTTTGTGCAGGCCGATAACATTGCCCTGCAGCCGGGCACCAATGTCATCGAGTTAAGGGCAAAGGCTACCCGAGTGGGTAGCTGGCAATTCAAGCAGGTTTGGCATAGTTTTTGACCCCAAAATATCTTTAATATAACCTTCCTTCCCTCTCTCAGCTCTGTGTGAGCATGTCCAGCTTGGAGTTCCTGTCCGAGCAACTGCCATTTGTCCCGCCAACCTTTGAGATTAGCACGAAGCCGGCCAGTGCCTCGCTGGAGTTCAAGACCCTGATAGCGGGCATTGTGCAGCCCATTAACCTGAATGTAGCCGGCGGCAGTTTCATCTTTCCGCCCGACGCCAAGATCTCGCTGCGCTGCTCCAAGAATCTGCGGATACGCCAGGCACAGACCCATGAAGCAGGCTCCAATGATGATTCCTCGTTTGAGAGCTTGCTTCAGGTTCCCTTGCAGCACTTTAAGTCGTTCGAGGAGCGCAGCATTCCCTTGGAGGTCCTCACAGATATGCCCGGCAGGAAGGTGTCCAAACACCATGAGCACCACATAGCCCTCAGCTGCCCTTGGTCCCGCACGGAGCTGACGATACCCGTCGAATTCCAGCCAGCCATGGAGGCCACCTGCCGCCTGCACACTTGCGGCACTCAGAAGTTCCTGCAGGTCATCATGAAGGGTCTGGATGCGCATTTACTGCTGCAGCAGGCCAAAGTCAAGTGCGATGTGCCCGGAGTACAGCTGCTGGACCTGAATCCCATGCCCCAGCAGCCAATTGTGAGTAAGAGTCACCTATAATTCGAGTTCCTGCTAATGGTTTCTCTTTATATTTCCTGCAGGAAATCTACAAATCCCTGACTGTCACGTATCTGTACGAGATCCAGGTGGAGCCCCTCAAGACGGAGCACGAGCTGCCCATCGTGAAGGTGCACTTTGTGATTAAGTACGCCACCCTGACTCAGCCGGAGGTGTGGAGGACCTATGGCTGCGCCTTCGATCTGGTGGACTACACCACGCTCTTCAAGCTCCAGGCCCAGCTGGAGCCAAACGAGCTGTGCCGCCTGCGCACGGTGTGCAACATGAACCTGAAGATAACCAAGGTCCACGAGAATCCGTACACGGATCTCATGTACGAGGTGCTCAACGACCAGAATCTCTGGGCCGTGTGCGGCCGCTCGGCGGGTAAGTGATTGATTTCCTCATCGATTCCTTTGCCTGTCTGCTTATGATTTAATTCTGATTTTTCTACACACGATTTACCTTTTTGCATTTTAAGATATGGGTAAGTCACTGGTATAGGACACACGTAGAGATTAGCTTTAACAATGTAGATTTGCCGAAATGCATGACTAACTCTCCCGATTCTCATCCCAAATCCATCGCTTTTGATTCGAAAACCAACTAAAATTATGCTACCTTTCTAAGCATCTGAATCTTAGTACTAGTTTGATTTATAATAATAATTTCCTAACCCTTCCAGGTGTCGTGTCCATGAAGGACGTGGACAGTCATTCCATATCGCTGGATGTGATGCCCTTGAGTACCGGCTTCCTGCCAATGCCCAGCATTCGGTTGTCCAAGTACACGGCCGGCGGCAAGAGCAAGACCGATGCTCACTCCAAGGTGCATCCCTTTCCGCCCGGACAGGTCTACAACTCCACGAAGAGCATGCAGATCCATGTCATAGCCAGTGTGGCCGGGGATCAGTGAAGAAGCCAAAAAAAAATAATATAAAGTTATATAGCATATTTGGCATAAGTATTATTTAAAAGTTAGTAAAAATGGAAAATCTAAAAGAAATCAAATCTTGGCTGAAGCCAGATCCTGGGCCAGCTTGGCCAGCTGCTGCTCCTCCACGCGGTAGTAGTGCCAGCCCTCCCGGGCGGTCAAGTCCACTGCCCCGAGGCTTTCGTAAAACTTGCGGGCGGGATTCCACTCCAGCACGTTGAACTCGAGACGGGGGCATTGCAGTTCCACGGCTCGGGCGGACACCTCCAGGAAGATTCGCTTGCCAGCGCCGCGCTTTCGGTGCTCGGGGCGCACGTAAATGTCCTCGACAAAGAAGTAGCGACCCTGCCACGTCGAGTAGGCCTTGTAGCAAATGGAGTAGCCAATGGCCTGGCTGGGAAAGTAAATAAACTTTATTTTGAGCTTTTATTCGTGATTGAAAATGAATTATTGCTTACTTTGTGGCATTATCTGTGAGCACATAGACTTCACAGTACTCCTGGCCTCCAGTTAGCCCTGCATCTCGCTTAAGATCTGTTTATCCGCAAATTATAATATATTCTCATAAACTTCAAACTGACTTCCTTACCCTCTTCTGTCAGTTGAGGGCCATTGCTCATTTTTTCAAAGTCAGCCAGCTCCTAGACATCAGATTTCAGTATTGTCAAGTTTTCTTAGAAGGAATTGTTGCTCAAACCTGTATCATGGCCAGCACCTCCTTTATATCTTCAGCCTTAGCACGGCGAAATGTGAATTCTTCGGTTTGCGACATAGTTATGATCTTGATTGATTTTAATAATATTAATTCGGTATTAGTTCTGGCTTATGTCTAATGAAATGGCATGGTCGAAAGCTTATCTTCTGCTGAGTTCTGCTAATCAACAATCTACTTATTAGGGATGAGAGAAAGGCTCGTGACTAAAAATAATGAAAGAAATTCATCGTATCGGTCGTCTTCGGTATTCTTCGTGTGAAAAGCCGAATGGCACGGGCCCTCTAGGACACTGTATGGGCAGCTCTGCATTATAAAACAACAAATTGTTGTAAATTTGAACGAAAACAGACTCCTTTATTAAAATCTCTTACATTTCTAAGCAAGCATCAACATTTCGCCAGCGTGGCAGACATATGGTTGCAATATTAAACTAAATTTGGAAGACATCTGTTACTCAATTAAATATCCTCCTGCTTAGGGAGCCAGTCGCTCGTATATCCAGCCATCCTCTCCCTTGTGAACGAGCTTGCCATCAATCTCGGCCTCCACTCCAGCACCGCGCCTGAAGCGAATGCGATCGTGCAGGCGATCGGTCTGTCCCTGCCAGAATTCAATGAGGTCCGGACGCACCAGGTAGCCGCCCCAATTGGGTAGGGGCACCTCCCCGTCGGCACCCAGCTTCTGCTTGATACCGGCCTCCACTTCATCCAAGTAGCTGCGCGACGGAATCTGCTGACTTTGCGGACTGGCAGCGGCTCCGATTTGACTGGCCCTGGGACGCTGGTGGAAGTATTTGAGGGAATCCTCCCGAGAAATCTTCTCGGCCACGCCCTCGATGCGCACACTCCGCCTCAGCGGCAGCCAGTAGAAGGATATGGCCACATTGGGATTCGAGGCAATGTCCGCTGCCTTGCGACTGCCGTAGTTGGTGAAAAAGGTGAAGCCCTCGGCGGTGGCCTCTTTCACCAGGACAAAGCGATTCGACGGCTTCCCATCGGCACTAACGGTGGCCAGTGCAGCCGCATTGGGCTCGAGGATCTCCGGCGTCTTGAGGGCCAGCTCCAGCCAGTCGCGGAACACGCAAAAGGGATTTTTCACGCTAATGTTGTCCTCCAGAAAGGCATCCTTGCGGTCACGGTACTTGAGGCGAAGGGCTGCCATTTCGTAGCAACAAATAAATAAATAAATCAAATTAAATGGCAATAGACTCACCCGAAAGCTGCACCTCTGGGGAAGATTGGCTCATTTTGCGGATAGCTTTCAGGAATTTCACTGGTTTGGAGGTTTTTTTGGCGTAGATTAATAGCAGATTTTAGAGGCAATAAAAACACGTACTTTTTAGAGTTTATCTTCTCGGCAAATCGTTATCTTTTCGTTGGTAAACTTTTTGCAAGTTTTAAATCCAAGGTCAAAGTTAATAAAAACAGCTGTTTTCGGCAAAGTGAATAATAACAACCGTCAGTCATAAACTCTTATAAAGAGGTTCAAAACTTTGATTTGAAAGGTGGAAAGCTTGGCTGGTATAAAATATGGCAGCACTGGGTTATCAGCATTTCTTAAGGCTTTCTTGAGGCTTTTCGCAGAAAATCTCAGTTTCCCTCAGTGTTTTCATAAGGCCAGTGGATCGGCAATCAGAAGGAAAGCCTGAATTTTCTCGCACAGTCTGGCAAGGCCAATGTCAAAAGTGTTTTATAAGAGTTTTCATGTAGAAACATTTGGCATCACTGATGTAAAAATTGTATATCTCAGCTAGATGGCGCCAGTAACTAACTTTGAATTTCTCCACAGAGTGCGCCACTTCTTATTTTTTATTGCGAATCGAATTTAAAAATTTGATTTTTATTTATTTTTCTTAAAATCTTAAAACTTCCCAGCCCCAAAATGAATTACTAAATTTAAAATCCATAATAGACCTATTAAGCCCTGTGAACGCTCCCGTGGCGAAGAAAGAACCAGCCGTAATGGCATAAAAAGTGTAGAAAAACAAACAACACAAGCACGTGTGCGTGTCTCTCAGCTCAGCGGCCTTCCTTCTCTCTCGCTCTCCGGGGGTTGTTGTTCTTGGTCGCTTTGAGCTGCGAGTCCTGTGTCGGCTTCGTGCGATATCCTGCGCTCGGCTGGGGGCTTGGACCCCAGCGACGATGATGGCATGCGGATAGAGCAAATCCAACACGAACGGCTGCTGGACGTGTTTGCTGCTGCGAAGCGAAGCCAAGCCAAGCCAGAAATTGTAGAGGAAGGACAAAGGGGCTGAGACAGACGACGACGACAGACAGCAGAGGGGCAACGCGAAAACGGCTAAAATAATTAATATTCCTCACCCATGTTAATGTTGCGAATAGTATTTACGAATTCCCCGTAACCGCGTCCCAGTGTTTGTGTGCGTGCGTGCGAAAAAGTAGGTTACGGCAGAAAGGAAAGGAATATTTTGGAGGTCGGACGGTCGGTCGGTCGGTCGGTCGGTGGCAACAACGGTGCTGTGTGGAAAACGCTCACAAATTTTCCGTGTGCATGTGTGTGGGCCGCGGGGTGCCAAGAAAATGCAGTGCGAGTGCCACAAAAGCGACACAAAAGGCGAAATGCAAATGCAGGCTTGATGGCGAATAGCGAATAGCGAAAAAATATTGCAAATGAACGAACCAGCAGCCCATTTCCCAAACACTTCGATTCATCGTCTCCAGCCGACAAGGGAAAAGTGATATTTTATACAAAAAACTGTGGCCTGCTTTTTGCACAGTTCAAAGTAACCCGTACACACTCACACACACACACACACACTCAGCCAGACGGACACACACACAAACACACACACGACAACTATATAGCAATATATGCCCATTGAGTGCCTTATATCATTTGATAATAATCCACAAGGTGTCTACTATGCCGGACAGGAGCTATCCGGCGTTGTTGATCTCAGCGTCGACGCCACCAAGCGCATCAAAGGTGAGCCCATGTCCAATATCTCTATCCTCTATCCCCGAATGTATACTACGGAAAATACTACGAAGCCCATGTGACTCACGGGGCGTATGAGTGATGCGGTCACTCAGCATTTGCGGCAGCAGTTCGGCATTTCGGCATTTCGGCTGCATTTAAATGCACGAACGAAGGACACGGGCTAATGGCATTATTAAAGTGTATCTCCCCCCGGACAGCGACGCCATTTTATGGGGTCCGTGCAATTAATCCTTGTTTCTGGCGTCCCCGCAGCCCGCTGCCCGCTGAGCACTCTACAAATTTATGGCTGTTGAGCTGTCACCGTGGAATATTCCACTTTTGTTGTGCTCCTCTTGGCATGCCGCCATTTTTAGTTATCCATGAACTCGTTAAAGGCGTGGCGAATATGTTGTTGTTGCATTTTGCTAATGCACTTGGAGAAAAAATTGGTTGTATGGAAAAATATCAATAATATCAGACAGAAAATTATGTAGTGAAATGAACGATTAACTAAAAATAAGAAGTGTTAATCAGTAAAGTGAAAGCCTTATACGTGTATCTATCTCGCTTGAGTCCTGGCTGGGGTGTTCTTAATAACATTTTTTTTTGCATTCCCAAATCATTTTTGGAGTATTTAGCTTTTCTTTTAAAGATGAACAAAGAAATACTTTCAGATATCATCAATCCGATGGAAAACGAAACTACTTTTGAGTTTACGAAACAGATTGTTTAATAGCAACTTATATCATTATTAATATTATTCCCCTTACTCCTGCAGGCATCCACGTCACTGTCAGCGGCTATGCCAAGATACGCTGGATAAAAAAGGGATATCCGCGCGACAGCGAGCGCGCCATGTGCCGTGCCTACCGATCGTACCTGTCCTCGCGGTCCTACGTGCTCGGCTCGTGCGCCAACAACTCGAGCATCGACTGGCCCGCGGGCGAGTACTCGTATACCTTCCATGTCATTCTGCCCGACAACCTGCCCACGTCCTTCGATGGCAAGTACGGTCAGATTCATTACGAGATCATAACAACGATCGAGCGGGCGGGCCGTTACCCAAAGGTCTTCAAGCTGCCATTTACCGTGATACAACCGCTGGACCTGAACGCAGATGCCATTTACAGGGTGAATCATACATCCTATTTAATCGAAAGGCTCTACTAAACTTCTCTCTCCCTTTCGCTTAGGTTCCCTTGGAGATCCTCGATCGGAAGCGCTTCTGGAGCTTCTGCTGCCCCACGGGTCCGCTGACGGTGAAGTTCTCGACGCCGTACTGCGGCTATGCGCCCGGCCAGAAGATCCACTTCGTGCTGTACATCAACAACGAGTCCTCGATCGACATCACCGAGTGCGAGGTGAAGCTGAAGCAGGAGGTGAGCTACGAGTCGCACGATCCGCAGCACGAGTACCGCTACGACAAGCACCTGATCGCCAGGAAGCAGTTTGGGAACGTGCTGCGATGGTCGAGGAAGGTGTACCGGGGCTACCTGGATCTGCCCTCGATACCGCCCACTTCGGTGAAGCCCACGTGTCCCATTAGCGTTAACTACTCGATTAAGATCATCGTCAACCCCACGGAGTTCCACTGGAAGCTCAAGCTGAAGATCCCCCTGACCATTGGCAGCATACCGATCATGGATGGGCCGGAGGCCCTGCTGCGCTTCAATCGCCAGCAGCAACAGCACCAAGTAGTTAGTCAAAATTTACAAATGTCCACGCAGCAGCGCCACCATCAAAGGGATCGTAATGGGGATCGCAACGGGGAGCGGGATAGGGAGCGGGAACGGGAACGGGAGAGGGAACGGGAACGGGAACGGGAACGGGATCGGGACCGGACAAGTGCCTCAGCTCAGCAGCATCGTCTCAGCAGCATCAGCAACATCACCAATAATAATAACAACAATCGTGGACGCTTTGTGGGTGGACTACTGCCGACCAATAGCAATATTAATAATATTAATATGATAGTAAATGCCAGTCCCACGCCCACGAGCTCCACGCCCTCATCAACGCCAACAACTGCCGCCCTCAGGCCCATGGCAATGCCAGCGATACTGGTGACCAGCGATAGCGATAATCCGCCGGACTATATACCCATGAGTAAGGGTCCTTGGCAGTGTTTATTTGTATCCTTCTAATGAATCATTTACAGTGCCGCCCTCGTACGAAGATGCCATGGCTCTGAGTGAGAAATTCAGCGATGATACTGAGTTCTTGACAAACGTTAGCATGAGCAGCATTATGTCCGCTCAGGCTGATGTCACCACAAGTGAGCCCTTTAAGCCGCGTTATCCGGTCTATTACGATTATGAGACACCGACCATACCGCCCGGTAGTGATGATTCCAATGAATCCGACACATAAAATCCCCTCCAATACAAAACCAGAACAACCAACAAATTGTTTACAAAAAAAAAAAAAAAAGCAAAGCTAAAACAAAGAACACAAAAAATGAACAAATTAATTGAATGGCTGAGTGGCTTTTTTTAAATTAATTAATATAATTTTATTCCTTTACTTAAACGTAGTTAGAGCATCTTTCTTCAATGTCCTTTATTCTGTTAAAGTATGGAGATTTAATGGGGAAAGGAAGAATATCCCAGAACCTTGTCTGTTTAAGATATGAGAGGATAATGTAACCTCTAAGCCTCTGAAAATATATATTTATAAATAGTCCGCTATTTTTCTGCCTACAAATATAATATTCCGATTGTTTAATCCGTCTGCTAACTATAGATTTTTCTTAAAATTAAATCTCCGTACTTATTTACTATAACTTATTCAGATATCGTCTTACATTTTATTCATATTATATATTTAAAAATGTATTTCATAATTAATTGCACGTTTTATTACATTTTGCATACTAAATAAAAGTTGACAAGACCTTTTCCCTACATTTAAAGCTTAAAATTATATGATTGTTCGAAATACTTAAATTATTACCCTTTAACTTTGAATAACATATCTATTTTAGTTTATAAATTTATTAACTAATATTTGAATCCCAATTAATATAGAATAATTGTATACGTCTGAACAAATTATCGATTTGAAATTATATTAACCAACATTTAACACTTAAGCTATATATATTAACCCCATTACCGTTTAAGAACCCCAAATATTTATACGTTTTGAAAGCTTTTCTCAACTTTTCCTACTATGCATTTCTCTATTCAAATATAGACGTAAGCCGAGCTAAAACATTTTCAAAATGTGCTTAACTTGTAAATTTGTTCTCTTGTTACCGCCCCGAAACATGCAACATATTGTACCGTCCATTCACGACCCCCACCAACCCCCGCTCTCCTTTGAAAACCATCCAGAGACGCTCTACGATGAGACCAGCTCCCAGCTGCGCCTGACCCTCGGCTGCCAGGATCCGGTGCCGGCGGATGCGGAATTGGATGAGGCGGCCACCACGACCACGCCCGGCGGAGAGTCCTTCAGCTGCGAAAAGAAATGAGGCGACCGACATGGACGGAGGATCTGATCTGCTTCAAAAGTTAACCGCAACAACAATTACATATTTACTCGTAATCAAAATATATTTAAAACCAAAACACGGATAATTCAAAGCAAGGCGCTAATAGTAGTTCTTAAGTCTGAAGCCGAAGAGGGCCATTGGAGATAGCAAATCGAAAACATTTTTATAAAATCAAACCAGAACAATATATATTTTGCAGCGAGGCATAAACTCTCTCTCTAAACTAAGCGGATTTAATTTGGAAATGCCACTAATTCTAGTCAAAATAGTACTTTATAGCCTTTTTTTTTTACTCAGCTTCTCTTCAATCAATTTTCTTAATTTATCTTAAGTTAACTTCTTGAATGGAAATCGAAATTGCAAGAATTGAAATTACAATTCTATTGGGGCCGGCCAATACAGTGATCCCTTGCTACACATATATACGAACCACGTAGTGAAACGTAGATGAAACCCCCCAAAACCCCTAAGATTAAGATAAACTTCCCGAGGAAAAACTGCACAATTTTACCCAGAAGAAGAGTAACAAAAGTAAATACAAACAAATTAACATTTTTCAATATTGAATATTGTATTTATAAAAAGTATCTATGAGAAATTTACAAGCCAAATTTTACTTAGTTTCTATGATTTAACATTTCTCTGTCACAATGAGGTTTTATCATCGTCATCATCCTAGCCCTTAGGTGTCTAAAACTAAATATATATTATACATAAAAAGTGTCTTTTGCTCTAGTTTATATACAAGAAAACCTTTGTACTTAAGATTGTGTAAAGCCTCCTACTCCTATATACTTTGTACTTCCTCTGATTTTAAATTCAGTCTAACCAGCAACCGTAAAAGTCTACTTCTAAGTCTTATCTGTCTTCAATTCGATTCGAACCGATTCAATAAAGCTAAATGAGCAAGATATATATTATGTATACCCCGAAAGATACAGAACAAGTGCTTGATGTGGGCTCTGGGGCTTATCCTGATAGCGGAGAGAAAAATCTCAGATTTTATATCGCCAGACTTTAGCTGCAAAACAGGGGCACTTTCTCGGCAAAACGAATTTTCAGACTTCGGCTAAAACCTCAAGCTGCCGCAGTCACTTGCTCGCCGTCCGCCGACGAGGTCGCAACTTGAGTCCCAATCGCGTGGCAGTGCAAATTATTGGGAAGCCCACTAATAGCATGTGATTCTGTGGCAGAGTCAGTAGTTTTCCATGCCAGTGGGAAAATGCTTGTAAATTGCGAATTTAATCTATCGCGTGCCGCCGCCATTTACTACTGTGGCGAGCGAATTTCGGGCTCACTCACTGTGACAGTCGGCGGCAAAAAACCTTTCCCATCGGAGGGTAAGTGAAAGATGCCATTAGGCAAATGAGTTTTATGAGACGCTCTAGCCGCCAAGTGATTAGATAAGCGCGAAGTCCACAAATAGATGGGCCCTGATCTCATTGTGGTTTCTCACTCGACAGGCGTGAGTATCACACTCTATGGCGCCTCCGCGGTTCACTGGAGGGAGTCCGTCCAGGGGCCCCCGCAAATCGAACATAATGACAGCACCCGGAGCTTGGAGTGCGCGAAAGTGGACTTCAATGGCGGCAAGGTGCACATAGACGAAACTAAGGACTTGATGGGTGGCCTGACTCTACAGCCGGGCTCCAGGGATCTAGGCCCCTTTGAGTTCCAGCTCCCCGAGGATCTTCCTGCCACTTGTAGAGTGCCCCACGGCCATGTGGAGTATGTCCTGAGGGTGGTCATTGAGAGGCGGAGCAAGCATAGCAAGTGCTTCGAGCAGCGTTTGGTCGTGAGAAGGAGCCTGGAGTTCAGCGACCTTTGGCCACAATTTAAGGAGTCCTCCCAGCTGAGTCTTAGCCTGCCCCGAAGTGTGTTTGTTCCTGGCCAAAGTGTGGACTATGAAGTTAGGTCTAAAGATGGAGCCGTGGATATTCTCACCCGGCTGTGCCAAAGCATTAGCTACCAGAGTTCAGTTCCTGAGAATAAAAGCAAAACAGTGACAAAGGTGTTATCGGAGTGTTTTGCCCCAAACAAGGATCTCCGCCTGCCCCTGACTGCTCCCATTATGACTCATCCGGATCAGTTGGGATCTATTAACATTAGTTACTACATAGAAACCCTTAATTTTGTGGATCCACCTCTTCGTTTGCCCCTTTTTGTGGCCACTGTGGCGCCTCCTACTTCCTCTTTTTGTGGCGAGTCTTCGCGCCTCTGCTTCGTGAATTTGGGTAAGTCATTATAGGCAAGCTAATCGGTTAATAACTTATTAAAAATGTCTCTCCTTCAGCGCTGAGTCACGGCGATTGGTTCGTGCCAATTAACCAACTGCTGGCCCAAAGCTGCTCCCGGGAAATTGGCGCCCTGGCGCTGAACAAACACTGCGAACGCATCGGGTTACTCAAAGGCCCCAAGAGAAATGAGTCGTACGTGCAGCTGGCTTTGAGGTATTTCTATAAGAAAGTGCTACCCTGAACACGTGCCAAGATTGGAATTTCAGTGCCAGGCTATGGATATATACTTGTAATTCAATGGAATCGAACTAAAGCAGTGATTGCTGAAACAGCTGGCATTTAAAATATATTATTGAGGCAACAAAATTGTAATACTAAGAGAAATCGTTTTTAAAATAGCCTTATCTGTGGAGAATAATAATTGAGCTAAGACACGGAAAATATAATTTTTCTTAAATAATTTTAAAATAGATATATACCACTATTCTCATATAAATATACATATAAACTAAATACAAGTAAAAATACAAAGAATAACTGAATCTGTGCTGAATAAATATGGTTTCAAGACAAGGACATTATATATATTATATATTTGTTGCTCTTTTAAGCAAATATATATCCATATTCGCTTATAAATCAATCAGTTTTATAAGTATATAAGCTAAATACAAGTAAAATGTCTCCAAAACTAGTAAATATAAATCAAATATATTGATTTTTAAACATATAAATTAATATGGCAGTTATAAACTCAATGAATACAGCAAGAACTAATCCTTAAGCTCCTACTGCATACATTTTAATATTTTAAATTAAAAATAACATTTACAAAGCCAACAAGCTGCACTTTAAATACACAAGCAAATGCTACTTTTTAGCCTGTGCATATTCCCTTACATTTAGTATTATTTCAACCCCTCTCAGGCTGGCCAGCTCTCATTATCGCAATTATGCATGCGAGATTAATGGAGTGAGTGCCGAAATCATTTCGAGGCCCTAATTGTGCCACGTTATGCGGCAACAAAGTGGCCGAAAGGGTTGCGGCCAACACCCCGAAAATAGAGTACGTTGTTGTGACGCAGTTCGCGACTCGCACGGCTGTGTCCTGTGTTTTGTTGACACTCTCGCTCAGGCGTTGTATCGAAGCTTGATATATGGTAATATCCAATGTAGGCACAGATATAGCTATTGCCCCCTGACCTCGCCCCAGCATCCCTATGTGAGCCTATGTGAGAGAGTGTGTGTTGTGGCCATAGCCACAGCCAGAGCCAGAGCCAGAGCCAAACAAAGGAAACCGAAAGGACCCACGGCCAAAGGCTGCTCCATTTCCGAACGTTTCGCGCTGAAATATTAGACCAGAAGCAGACAGTAGACGGCTACACAGACGCAAGGCGCCAGCTTATTGATTCGACCGCCCCCAAACGGACTCCTCCTCCCCGAAAAGCGAAAGCCCCATGGCGTCGGATGCTGACAAAGAACTGGGAACTCGCAACGCAGAGCTCAGTGCGCGTCTGGCTGTGTGGAAGTTGGGTTGCTCCGGGCTCCCGTGCGGTGATGAAAGTGGCAGTGAAGCCCTGGTGAAAACCCCTAATCCCAACCGGAAGGAAGTGCTGCAGCCATGCCCACCACCTGTGTCTTTCAGCTGGATCGCCTGAATCCCGGCTACAACAGCGGCGAGTACATCAGTGGTCGCATTCTGCTTCGCACGGACAAGGTGAAGCGCGTCAATGGTGGGTTTGGCACTGCTCCTCCTCTCGAAACCCTGTCCCTATAAATTCCCGTATTCTCCCAGCCGTCTATGTGACTCTGGAGGGCGAGGCCAAGGTTCAGTGGTCGATGAGCGGCAAGAGCGAGACGGCCAATTACTCGGGCCATCAGCAATATTTGCACTCCCGCACCAATGTGTTCGATAACACCCTCTTCCGCGCTGGCGTCCACGTCTACGTGCTCACTCTGCGGATTCCCCCGGACTGCCCCAGCACCTGCAAGGGTCCGTATGGCTATATTGCGTACCACCTGTCCCTGACCATAGACAAGCCCTGGGGCTTCGACGAGGTCTTCCGGAAGCCCATCCACGTCGTGCAGACACTGGACCTCAACTACAATCCGGAGTTTGCAGTGAGTTTTTAGGGGTGTTTTCAGAAGACTACATAGGGATATATATTGGGATAAATTACATCTTAAGGGCCTGTTTACCTTCATTTTATTTACCAACAACTTTTTATTATACCCGGAACCCATAGGGTACAAGGGTATTATAAGTTAGTGCCAACCCAGAATGTATGTAACAGGCAGAAGGAGGCATCTCCGACCACATAAAGTATATATATTCTTGATCAGCATCACCATCCGAGTCGATTTAGCCATGTCCGTCTGTCCGTCTGTCCGTCCGTGTGAAACAACAGATCTCAGAGACTATAAGAGCTAGAGTTACCAAATTTGGTGACAACATTGGAATCTGTTGCACGCAGATCAAGTTTGTTTTAGAATTTGGCCACGCCCACTTGCGCCCTCAAAAATCATAAAAAAAAGTTAAATAAGCTATACTCGTTATTTTCGGATTAAAGTTAATAGATACAATAATTGAATAAGATAGAGCGGACGTTTCCTGAAAATTTCAGTAAAATCGGATGATAAACATGGGAGATATTAGCAATAAGGTTAGAATTTTAACATATTCCCCTAAGGCACTGCTTTTGCATTTGCAAGCTGTAGCCGACAGGTGGCGCATTCGAGCCTTGGCCGTGCGATATAATGGCGCCAGCTGCAGAAGAAATGACAAAAGAATATAGCAAGGAATGACAAAAAATAACATAATTCATTTTTTGAATTAAAATGTATCATTCATATTTAAGTATGACATTAAATTGTTTAGGTCGGGAGCTAATTCGAGAGGAGATTTATTTTAAGAAGTATTGAAGTGGACTATTATAATGTATGTGCAATTTTAATTGTACCGCCTTTTAGTGTGAAGCGCAAACGTTTAGGTACCGGGTATCTCACAGTCGAGCACAGTCGACTGTAGCTTTCTTACTTGTTTACTTTGATGAAATATTTAATATTTAGAATTCCCTCCTTTAGCTTCCCGTCAAGGATGAAAACATCAAATATCTCTGCCATTGGCCCTGCATTTCGGGCCCCATCAGTTCCACCCTGACACTGCCCGCCTCCGGATTCACGCCCCTGCAAGAAGTGCCCTTTCGCCTGGAGGTGGATAACCAGTCGCCGCACTACGACATCAACGCCGTGGAGGTGTCCATCAAGCAGCACTTTGTCTTTCTCTCGCGTAATCCTGTCAAGCGCAATTTCTACACCAAGACGCTGACCAAGGACCTGATCGCTGACCGAACGCTGCGCCTGTCCAAGCGGCAGTACGAGTCCAGCATCTGTGTGCCCATAGACACGCCGCGGTCCACCCTCAATCCCAACTACATTGTGTTTATTCACTACACGCTGCAGGTGAAGCTGAAGACGGGGTGCTTCCACTACGACACGGACCTGTCGGTGCCGATCATCGTGGGCACCACTTCGCTGCAGCACCTCCGCGACTCGGTGCACACCCATCAGCCGACACGGAGGACGCCCACGCCGGAGAGGCAGCGACTGATCGAGCGGGTGACTCCGCGACCGCCAACGGTGGAGGAGGAAACAGCCGCGGAGGCGGCAACGGCCACCGATGAACCGCACCAGGCTCTCGATGATGATGAGCCCCCCAGCTACGATAGTTGCCGTGAGTATTACTTTTCTGAGAGGTCTTTTTATATATGCAAACAGGAAATTATTTATCCTTTCCCTTTCTTAATTTTTATTGATTTGCTTTAATTATAAAATCATTCAGACCAGAAAACACCAGACGACTTTTGGGAAGTCTCATACAGATATTTCTAAAATTAAGAGACTAGACAGACAGAAATGGCTAAATCGACTTGTCTCTTGATCCTGGTCAAGAATCTAAATCCTTTAGAGAGTCGGAATGTCTTCTTCTCAACGTTGTAGACTTATGACTGATATTATAAAAGCCCCTGCAAGGGTATAAACTTTATAATTAATTTTAAAGATGCCTGTTGAATGTTTTTATAATCATGCCAAACTTGGTGTAAGATCAGATGTCATTCATAATAAACTTAAGTAATTTTATACATTGACTCAGACTCTTAAAATGGCTCTTCAATCCGAAACAGTTGTAAAAACATGGAAAAACAGCTTATATTAATCGTATAACCTTGATATTTTCTTAAACAACAATACAAACAATCAGTGCTGTGTACATAAATATTCTTTCATAGAGAAAGCAGCTGTTGACATTGAAGCGTTATTTACATTATTATTGTTATAAATTATGGAAAATAAGGCCCAAGTAACCAGCAGTGCAATCTCACTTTAATAGTTAATAATACATAAATAATACAAGTAATGGGAAACTAAATATTGAGAAACTCGTCAATGAGACTCTGGGTACTCAACAGTATTATTATCTTTTTTTATCTACTGTGGCGTGCAAATATGAGTTGAGCCTTTTATAAACTTAATTATTTATTTGGTTTATTATTGTAATATTATTATAAAAGAAAAATTATAATAATGAAAATGCTTTAGGGTTCGCTGCCACGTTTCGTTGGTATGTTGAATAAATCATAGGTTGTGTATATAAATTCAGCTAAGTTATAAAATAATAAAGTAAAGTACGAAACATTAAGTATATAATTATTTCTTGCAATTGCTTACACTACATATTTTATCTTATATATTTATATATATCTAACACTATAATCTTTTTTACCTCTCCTTGCAGTTCCGCCCTCCTTCAGTTTTGCCACCTTGGCAGGCAGTCAGCAGACCCTGGGCAGTAACCACGCTGTGGTTCCGCAACGCATTCACTTACCAAAGTTTCCGGGCTTCAGCACCCTCATCGGCACAGCTCCGGCGCACGTACTGGAGGACTCGGGCCTGGATATGCACATTTACAGGTCGTATGGCTCCCTGAACACGGACCACACGGGTCGGAGTCTGGACACCTTTGGATCGCTCTGTGGCCCTCTGTCCGACCACGTTGAGGAGCAGGAACATGAGCTGGAGGCTGAGGCTGAGGCTGAGACTGAGGCTGAAACGCTGGATGTGACGGCGCAAGTGCATCGGCCGTCAGCTGCACGGGCACAAGTGGCCGAGGTCGAGGAGGATCTGCTGGAGGAGCACCTGTTCTAGTGGAGGAATAGTGTCTTATATACGTTATAAGTATTAACAACCCAAGTAACAAGTAACTTAAGTGTTCAAGACTAAGGCTTAAACGAGGTTTTTAGGAGCCGGATCCGAGTCCGTCTAGTTTAGTTTTAGAGAGCTTTCACTGCGCAGATCTGTACACTCGCCGCGTACCATCCAAAATTGATCGAATCGAACTTATTGAGTGCCAAAATCTATATATATTTACCGCTTTTCTACATCCATCGAACATTTACGGTTTAAATAATCGACTTGATACATTTACTAATTGTCCTAAGTGCCGACTAATAAGTTCTTAAGTGGACAATAAATAAAGTATAAATACAACATCAATTTGTTGATTGTTTTGTTCGAATGGGTTAGTGGTGGGAAAGGTGAGAGTTAAGTAAAGATGTAAAAACTATTAATTAACTTAGGAGTTTCAATATAATATTGAAGGACTTGTTTATTTACATTAAGCTAAAGGACATTGGGGTCTCAGGTTGTTCCAAGACCAAAGTTCAATCACTGGCTCGAGGTAACCTTGGACCCGTCATCCTCGCGAACTATCCGCCCACATGTAGGCTACACCTGACATCCGATGTAATGCCTTTTAATTAAATTACAATTTGTTAGCTCTCCGATAAGGCTCGTAGTCGTAGTCGTCGTCGCACCCCGCACCTAGATTAGATAGCGGCTTTGGCGATATAGCCATGGCTGTGGTAGCATTCACACCTAGTAAAAGGCCGATAAGGCCGCATCGGGTTCCGTTCTTAATGGGCCAGCATATTGTCAACAACGACCAGACTTCGGCTGGCAGTCGAGCCGTCAACAAGGAGCAACCAGAGTGTTAAGGATGAACCATCGCTGTGACATCCAGTTGGACAATTCCCGGGGGGCCTATCGGGCCGGCGAGACGGTCAATGGGCACGTCTACCTGACCCTCTCGGAGCGTGCTCTAATCAAAGGTAAGCAAGTGTGCCGGAGTGACTCACGGGGCTTCCCCGTGTAATAAAACCGCTCGAGGGCAGTGACTCACCGATCAAGATCAACTCACGATTATTGCTGCCGGGCTGATAGTGAAATCAAATTACTAAGCCGTGTCGGGGTCTATAACTCTATTTATTTATCAGTTAGTGGGCTGATAAGATTATTGATCTTGACAAGAAATATTATTCACTCAGTGCTTATTAAAGTAGAATTTATGCCATTTTTGCTGGATCAAAGAAAGAAATATATATGGCTATTGTTTAATTATTTTGTTTGTTAAAAAGGTGAAGCATAATCACTAGTAGTAACTCTATTAAAAATTAGTAATTAACGGAAAAACTTTTGATATAATCTCTTTGAAGCCAACTAGCTCTTGTTATAATAGTTTTCACTGGCATTCTGATGATTTTAATTAAGGTTCTTAGCTTAGAAATTTTTCAGCTTACTATATTACTATTTATGGTCATATTCTTAACTAAATTTAAGCTTTTTAAATACACAAAATTATATTTTTAACATAATTTTTCATAACTAGCTTTCACAATACTAATTATCCTTGTGAAATAATTTGTGTTGCCTCCAAATAAACTTTATCAATCAGCATGATATGATAAAAATATTAGCAATTGATTAGGGAGCTTTCCTTTTAATCTCTTTATCTATATACTTATATAATAATTATATTATAATTACAGCAATCTGCCTGGAGGCCAATGGCTATGCCTGCACCGCCTGGCAGCAGCCTCAGAAACCGAAGAAGAAATCCAAAGGTACGGAGCCCCCAGTGCAGGGTCAGTCTTTGGACTTTGATAGTCGAGTGGATTATTTTGCCAAAATCGATTATTTCGTGGGCTCCGAGGCAGCACAGCCGCAGATAATGGAGGCGGGCACCTACAACTATGGGTTCCATGTGAAGCTGCCCAATAACTGTCCCGGGAACTACGAGGGTGCCCACGGCCACGTCCGGTACACACTGCAAGTGCTCATCCACAGCAGTGCTGATCGCCCGTTGGAAGTGCTTCATGTGAGGCAACTGCAGATCTTTCCCCAGAACAGTCTCACCCAGGAGAACAGGAGCAGTGAGGTGCAGGCTCATGAGCAGACGCCACGTCTCAAGTTCTGGATGAAGCCGCTGCACTTGCAGATTCAGATTCCCCGCCAGGGTTACTCGCCGGGAGCGGGAATCTCGGTACATGTGAAGCTGCACAATCCGGAGAAGCTGCCCCTACGAGAGGTCACCTATTCCCTGGTGCAGATCCCCACCTATGTGGCTCAGTTGAGGAACAAGCCCAAGCGCACGGAGACCAAAGTGGAGCGACATTCCATCCTGACCAGCAGGCACGAGCTCTCCGGCCTGCCCAAGGGGGAACTGGAAAATTTCCAGCATCTCCACATGCTCCAAGTGCCGCAAACGGCGGCCACTCTGAGTCTGGCACAGTGCTCCTGTCTGCAGTTGAACTACGAGGTGGAGGTGCTGGTGAGGTGTCAGCAGGAAAAGCGCCTGATTTCGGCCAGGATTCCCGTGATCATTGGCAATGTGACACCGCCATGTCCGCGGAAACTCCTCATGCAGGAACCGCTGGATGCCTCGGCTCCGGAACCAACGCCGCCCGTTGAAACAGCCCAAAAGATGGCTCCGAATTTCAGTGGTTCAATGGCCTCGTTGGGTAGGTTACTTAAATTGATTTAAGTTAATATAAACAATAATGAGTATTTATGTTTTCAGCTTCAGATTTTCGCGAAGCCGAGTTCATGACGGCCACCAATCTGAACAAGACCAACAAACACTATTTGTCCGGGGAGCAGTTGGACTTTAGGCCACGCTATGTCTACTATGAAATGGACCAGGCTCAGTCCGAGGAAGTCAAGGCCCATTAGCTGCAGTATTTTAATTTTTTTGCACAGCCATATCAATTATTTAAGTTATTCAGAATTTAATGTAAAGTTACATCAATTATATATTTATTTCATCACCAAAGGAAGGTCTTGTCTTTTATATTGGTTAGCGATGACTCAAGATTCGTTGAGAATTAAGAACTATAGAAACCTCAAAAGGTTAAATTGTAATGAATTCAGTGAAAATAGTTATAAAGTGTAATTCTTTTAGTGTAACTCAGCTTGGCTTGTAGGTAATTTTTCTGTCTACAGAGAGTAGAGTGCTAGGGATGAGCCACCGCTGGGACATTATATTGGAGAGCCCCGTGGGGCCTATTGACTTAGTCAACTGTTATGTCATGCCCATAAACTGTGTAATAAATATCTCAAGAGCTAAACAACCGTCCAGGTTTGTTTTAAATATAAAACAACATGGAAATATCCCACACTTTACATATATACCCCAGAAGGATCTTCATAACGAATTCCATAATTTCTTTAAAGCTCAGCTTAGGTTTCTATCTGGTTTTCAAAATATAAAAACATTTGTAATATTGTCTTTTAAATATAAATTTAATGCATTACTTATAGACTTTATTATTAAGCGGCTTGTAAAAAGCTTAGATATATAATTAGCACTTGGGCAAAATTAAGTTTGAAGCGAATTCTTCGCCTTTCCAAGGCACATGTAAAAGCATTTCACAATTAAAGTTTGCTGTGCCTATCCTGAGATTACATTTAACATACATTTAGCTGCCACTACCTATGAGTTTGAGTTCCAACCATATGAAGGGGTAGGATTCCCGCCGTTGGATGGAGGGGTTGCGGTATGGGGTAGTGACAGGACTGGAGCTGATGGGAGGAGCGGAGAACCAGAGTCCTCGGGAGGCGGAGGTGGGGCCGAGGGCATGGCAAAGTTGGTGTACATCGGGTAACGTGGCACAAAGTCATCCGTGCGATTGTGTTCGTCCACATCGATATCGATGAACCTGTCTTCGGCACTGGTGGCTTCCTCAAAGGTCGGAGGTTCTGGAAGATGGATACAGCTCAGAATTATTGTTGAAAAGATATATACAAATTATTTTAAGGTACTCACTGCAGTTGTCATAGCTGGGCGGCAGATCACTGGCAGCTCCCGCCGGAGTGTCCGGTGTTTGGGGTATCCACTGGGCCGCATGCTCCGGATTCTCGGCACTCTGAGCCAAGGGAATTGTGCCAATGACGATGGGCACATCAAAGTCCGTGTCCACGTGACAATCGCCCATGTTGATCGACAGGATGACCCGGTAGCTGACCGTTATGATTCCGCCATCGCCACGTGAAGACGGCGGCACCGGCGGTATGGCCAGCGTTCCGTTGATGACCTTCTTGGAGAGACGCAGCACACGCTCTCCCTGGCAGCTCTCGTTCAGGTTGACCTCCTTCTCGCGCTCCTTGTAATGGGGCGTCTGGGCCCGGAACTTGTAGGACTGCTTCAGTTTCACCTGGATGCCTTCCAGGTCGTAGCCACCGGATTGGTTATCGATTTCCAGGATGAAGTGGATCTTCTGGCCGGGAGCGTAGCCACCAAATGGTATAGTGAGGGTCGAGAGAACGGGACCCGAGCTGCAGGGCCAGCAGCAAAAGTATTTGATATCCTCACGGACCAGGGGCATCTGTGGAACAAGATATATAATGAAGCTTTTGAATAGATAATATGTAACCGCCCCTTTTTGGTTTAATGGTCAGGAGACATGCACTTTGAATCACATATTCAAAAACAGATTTAAATGTAAACTGAATTCAGCACGCAAGACTATTTCATGACATATCGACGGCATTACCTTGCTTTTCAGATCTATTTTAGTTCTATTTAAATCCAAAATATGGACTCACCAGCAGCTGGGGGTTCATGTTGAGATTGTAGGTCTGCAGCACCGTCAGCGGCTGCTTGAAGACGTTGTTGAAGTTCCACGAGCGATCTATGACCACGGAGATCTCGTAGCAGATCTTGCCGTACTTCTGTACCACCGACGAGGGGCATTCCAGTGGCAAGGGAATGCAAAAGGTGTATATGTGAGTGCCGGGGGGCAGTGTTCCGGATCCAAAGACATTGGTCCGGGTGTTCAGGTATGTCTGCTTGCCCCTGTAGTATTCAGTGTAATGGTGGGTCTTCCCATTCTGGCTCCTTGTCTTGCGCTCATCCCAGCGCACCTTTGCTTCGCCCTCGAAGAGTATGTAAACCTCTGTGGGGGTAGATAAAAAAAACTAAATAATTAAATAAATAGTACTTGGTCTTAGAGTAATCAGTTTTAGGCCTTAGTTAGCCAGCTGCCAGGCTTAAAATCCCCCTTACTTTTAAATAATATTGCTGAATTTGACTGCCCTTTATTCCATCAACAAAGTATACAACAAGTTCATTTTAAAAGTTTATTAACCCATTTTAAGGACAATTTTAAAAACATATCTTGGTAAATTATTTATTATCTTTTTGAAACTATAACTAAATATCTTTATATATTAAATTGCCTCAAAACAATCTTCTGTTGCATAATAATATTTGGTCTGTTAGCTAACATATTTGTATAAATCGATTCAGACGGACCACAACATAATAATCTTGGAAGAATATGTTCAGCTACGAAAGCCAGAATTTAATTATTTATTTGGATTTATGCACTGCACTTCGATGAATGTATATAAATTCATTTTAGCCGGCTGCGCTTTTTATTATCTTTTTTTTCAGCTTCGATTGGCAAACAGTGGAATAAAGTCAAGACAAAATACAAAATAAACTCAACTGAATTCGATTAATTCCGAAAACAAACACAAACTCACTGTATCAAATACTTGTTGCTCTCCTATCTTTGGCACTTTTTAAGTATACACACAAATGTTTCTTTTTAAATAGAGCTTTTTGGTTCTTGGTTTTTGTTTGGGTCGGCCAAATAATTTGGAAAAATAACTAAATTGACATCAGGCAGGCTGTTTGCTGTGGGATTAGATAGGGGTCAAGCTGAGCTCATCCGGAGCATGGCAACAATTAAAATATATTTATTTAATAAGAAAATCAAGCACTTGGTAAAAGCTAAGAGATATCTAGAAGTTATATGAGGGAAACCCCGCACATATGGAATATTCATCAACTGGTTTTTCTTACAGCATTCTTTTAAACCGGTTTGGTATTATCATGCAAACCATATTTGTCAAGAAAAGTGATAAGGGGTGCTAGTTAAAATAATCAAGTTAGCTCTAGTTTATTTTCTCAACAGATCGTTGGCATAAGCTTACCGTTTACGTTCTTTTCGGATGTTGTGGTGAGAATTGCGCGTCCATTGATCGTTTCTCCGCTGTAGTAAATCGGTTCGCGACGATCTAGCTCAAAACTGCAAGTCGAAGGCATTTTGCCGCCCTTTCTGCCAACAAAATCTATATCTATCTAATTATACGCTGTGCTGGCTACTCCGAATTCACAATTAAAAATGCTTAAATTCTATTTGGTGCTGGCACGCAAGCCAAACAATTTATTCTGCCCCAGACAAGCGTCGCACCTAAAATGAGAACTAAAGCGAGAATCGCCGGTTTGTGGGAGCCAGACAACGTGTGACATCATCAGTTCCAGAGAGGGAAAGCTCTCGGAGCGAGACAGAGAGAGCTTTGGGGCTTGCGCTCCACTTAAACTATTTTTTGGAATATTGCATTTTGTGGTTTGTTGTTACACCGATATTCGCTATTTTGTTACGAATTTGGAGGCCAAGACAATAAGACCGCTTGTAAACAAAAAGCAGTTGTTTTCTTGATATTGAAAGCTCATCAAGCTCATTGGGAAGAGTTTCTGCTTTCTGCTGTAGACAGGGTTGTCGAAGTCTACAAAGAGTACGAGATTTAAGAGTTGTTCGTTTAAGAATTAAGAATTTGAGAATTTTGTGTAAAATTTTATAATTTGAAAATCGAAATGAAAATGTAAATATTCTGGAGAAATATTAGTTGTTATTATTTAATACTAGGAGTCCCAGTGATTTTCTTCTCGCTCTAATTAAACTTCTTCAGATAAACTCCAACGAGATAAAAAATTATAATTTTTGGTTATTAAATATTTAAGAAATATTATAAAGTACATTACTATATTTAGTATTAAATTAATTGGTTTTCCTTATGTTTGCCTTTGTTTCCAATTATTTTTTATATTTCCAAAATTTTTATATTTTTGTTAACTCAAAGGAAAATATTTTTTATTTAATTTAAATTAGTATACTCAATGTTTCTTTCTTTTTCTTAAATTGGGTTTTAAGAAGTTTAATCTAATAAATCTTGTATACTTTATTTAGAGAATTAAGTGCTTTCCTTATTTTTTTATTAGGTCATACCTCCTATTTTTGGCGTCACTGATATGGCGCCTATTTTTTTTCTAAATTTTAATCAACGTAAAATGGCTGATATCACAAATATTTCGTGCAATGTCTTGAAAGGCTTGACATTGACTGTCTAGGGTAGTCTAGGGTATTATCGCCATTTATCGCATATCACCCCGAAGACACTTTTATATTCTTGTTTGTTTATTCACCATGCATACGTGTGTATATATATTAACATTTTGGCTGGTACACTGGCGAACCGAAAAAGAAATAAATACTGGCGAGATAAGATATAGTAGTTGTGATTTGCCATAAGCGCCCAAGAGCTCTCTCTCAAATCTGTACGGGCGACTCGACGGGCTGCTTTTCCAGCCCCTGCTTTTGCTGGCCGGGATTGGCGGGTCGTCGGCGACGGCGGCGACGCTTCTTTTGGGGCGGATTAGGCGGCGGGCTCTGGAAGGTGTCCACGTCGAAGACGGGATAGCGAGGCGTGAATTGGGAGGCCTCGCTTACGGTGTTGGCATCCGTGTCCGCAATGTCGGTGGTCATGAACATGGCCTGTTCGTAGGTGGGGGGAGCTGTTGGATACAGAAAGAACAAATTAACAAAATAAATAAAGAGTAATTGGAGTGAATCAACACATAGAATGTTTATAAAAAAATATTGTTCTCAGACTAAATAAATACAATATTGTTTAATAAATAAAAGCCACTCTTAGTACTCACGTAAATCTGGCACGAATTCGTCGGTCGCCTCCAGCTCATCGTCGCCATCTTCTGGCAGCTCAAAGTCCTCCAGATCCTCGGTCATCTCGTAGCCGGAGTTGCTCACCCCGCTGCTGGACATCTGGGCCAGCTCCATGGCCCTCGTGGAGGTACAGGGCAGATCGGCAGGCAGCGGACTTCCAGCTGCGAAAGCGTTGGCGGATGTGGGCAGAAAATCCGGTCCCGGAGCGGCCGTGGCCAGCGGCACGTTGCCAATGGTCACGGGAAGGATGACCCGTGGATTGGCCATCAGCCAGTTCATCACAGCCACCACCCGGACCTCGTAGGACACTCGCACCACCTTGCTCAGGTGCTCGCAGGTGGGCGCCGTGGCCGGGATCCTCAGCGTCTCCGTGTAGGTCCGCTGGCCGTGATGGGCCACCGGGCCGCACTCCCTCTTCACCAGCATAATCTTCTCGGAGGTGGTGCGCAGCGAGGGCTGGTCCGCCGTGTAGGTGGCCCGCAGGTGGAGCATAATCAGCAGCTTCCGGCAGTCCGAGCTGGAATCGTTGCGCACCTGGGCGTGGACCAGCATGAACTGTCCCGGGACGTAGCCCTGCTGCTGCAGCGTCACCTTCAGCTGCACGGGCTTCGTGTGCATCAGGCAGAAGTACTCGACGGCCTCGTTGCTCGCCGGCTCCCTGAGCATCTTGCTCTCCTGGTTTAAGTCGAGGAGCTTCAGCACCGTGAAGCCCACGTTGTGGGTGCGGTTGGAGGCTCCGGGCTTGAGGAATGTCACCTTGGCCAGGTAGCGGATATGGCCAAAGGCACCCTCAAAGGACGAGGGGCAGTTACTGGGAATGGGGCAGGCGAACGTGTAGGTGTAGGTGCCCGCGTCCATGTTGAAGGTGCTGCCCTGCTCGGAGCCCATGAGGTATGTGGTGGATGCTATGTAGTCCTCCCGTCCGCTGCACTGGTGCTTCGATCGTTTCTTGGGATTCTGGATGGCCACCGCCTGGCCATGTCGGCGGACTCGCCACTGAGCCTGGGCATATCCGCTGATCTGTAGTTTGATTCCTGGAAAAAATTAATAACTTAGATTAGATTCGGGAAATTATAGGCATTAATAGAAGCTTCTGTAAAGCTTAGAAAATATATAAAATAATTTGATTTTATTTAAAGTTGAATTATTTTATGATGTAAATACACAGTGTACGAAAAACGAGTTAGAATAGCGAATAATAAGATTTATTGCGTAGTTAACTCTCTGTAACTCTTTTTAGGATTATAATACCCATGGGTGTTTACCAAAAGTATTTATATATACAAATTTATGTATACAGAATTAAATCTAAGCCGGAATTAATTATTTACACATTTTATTACTCATTTCTGACTCTTTCTGTCTTAAAAATAAATATTTGCTTATTTCATTCCTCAATTCTAACTCTCTTTGTTTTTTCAAGAATAATAAGAGAGAATAAGATAAAGAGATTATAAAATTCCGACTGGAGAGCATTCTATCAGATTTTTATTTTCTGCGTTGAGGAATACTAATCTGAAGTAAAATTCTGCTAAACTAAGCTTGTCTGCAATTATATTTGTTTTATTCTGGCAAGTACTGATTTTTAATGGCGTAAAGAGACTTAAAACTATACAAATCAAAAATATGTGTAAGAATAAAATACAACATTCATGTAGGTCGACTTTATTAGTATTAAGTGAGGGCTAATTTGTATGTTCAACTAAAGGAAAGCCTGCTCAATAATAAGGCAACTCCTGGTTGATTCCTTCAATTCAAAGTACCAAATGGAGCTTCAGGGCTCTTGTTTCTAATTTTTTTAATCTATTCAGAGCACTGTCCGCGCCAAGCCCAGACACGAACCATGACTAACTCTTGATGGCATTTCCTCCAACCAAAACAAAATCACTTTTGTGGGTAGATCCCCTGCCGCAAAAAAATATTGTTATTACCCATAAGCTAGCGGGCATCATCAATTATCGCACATTTGGAGTGTCCCGCATGGTTATCACTAAATTACCCCTTCGAATGGTTTGTTGAAACTTTGCTTTTGGCAAACCTGACACTATCCGATCCGATGCCCGGCGATAAGATACGGCTGTGCCCCAGATAAGTAAATGAAATATATGCCGGGATCCTGGCCGGGCCTACGTACCGCGCAGTTTCTTGGTCTTGTTCAGATTGACGATCACCTTGCCGCTTATCACCTGGCCGGTAAAGTAGGTGCCGTGCTCGTTCTGGTCGAACGTTATCATGCAGTTCTTCGACATGGCGGTGGCGGGGAGTTGGTCGAGTCGGAATCGAGGCTATTCTCCTCCAGAACTATTATTTTTAAGGCGAGCGGTCCGCACGCGCTCGCTGCTGAACGGGAACTGAGGCTATAGCCTTTACCAACTGGGCTCTCTTGCCCAATATTTGCTGTTGGCCGGGTCTTATCTTATCGCGCCGCTAACTCTCTACAAAACCCACTGCAATGTGCAAAATCACGGAGGGTTGGCAACGCGATCAGTTGAGTGAGAATAACTCCGTAGATACTCCAGTTCGGTAGCTAAATGTCGAGGTACACCCTGGTAGTTACACTATCTTTTCCGGAGCTATCTGAGCCTTGAGAGTCTTGGCCCCTCATCGATTACCCATTTGCCACTCAATTTCCTATCACTCCTATCGCTGTCCATTACATATGTAAATATTTTGTTAGCAATGCCACAATTTTTCGTGTTTAAATACATAAAAAAAACCTATCGCTATGATAAGATAAAATACAAAAAATGTTGGCAAAAAAAATGAAAAAAAAATAAAATAAAAACAGAACCCGTGGGTGACTTCAGTCCGCTGGGAGACACGGCGCAGACAGGGCAAAAGTTCACTAGCTCCGGGATTATCAGTGAAAATCAATCCGAACGAACGATGGTAGTCTGTGAGATTGAGTTCAGCAACAATCCCCAGGGGATTTACTACGCGGGCCAGCTGATATCCGGACAGGTGGTAATCAAGACAGAGAAGGCGAAACCAGTTAAGGGTAAGAGGTTGATTCATAGTTTTCACTCGTGTTATCTCATTTCGCGGGGAACTTTGTTTGCTGGGAGACTTAATTTGATTTAAAGTGGATGTATTGCAAGTTCTAAAAATAACCAATAGTTTTTTATTATCTGCAAGTGCAGCCGTGGTTCTGCAGATCAAAGGATATGCCGAAACCCTCTGGACAGATCCCGAGTTCGACTCGGAGGATCAGTCGGGCGCTGAGTCATTCAAGGGGCATGTGGACTACTTGGCCACCAAGGCTTATCTGCACGGCTCGAGCTCTAGTATAGGTGTGTGTTCCGAGATGATAAATTTCAATAAATCAAGAGATAAAGAAATCAAAGCTCCATTTCAGAGGTGACTATTGAGCCCGGCACGCGCACCTATAGATTCGCCTGTCAGTTGCCCATCACATGTCCCTCTTCGTTCGAGGGCACCCATGGACGTGTTCGATACCTGATCAATGTGAGGTTCCTGCGGCCCTGGAAATTCGATCAGAACTTCGGTCGCAGCTTCACTGTACTCAAGGTGATGGATTTGAATACGGAGAGCCTGATGTTGAGGGTGAGTTTGGGGTTCGGGTTAGGGTTAAATGTACCCTTTACATAATTTAAGTTATTGCTAAAAAGTACTTGAGAATTATAGCCAAAAATAACAGATTTTCCACAGGTTATCTTTATTAATTAAAATTTGTTTAAACATTCAAGGTACCCACCCAGGTGGAATCCCAAAGGACCTACTGCTGCTTTCCCTGCCGCTCAGATCCGCTCAGCATTCGGCTCTCCCTCCCCCAGGGTGGTTTCGTGCCAGGACAGACTGTACCCGTGTGCGTAATGGTCTCCAATGACAGTGGCTTCGCCGTCGAGGATATAACTGTTACCCTGTCCATGGTGGTGATTTACTACAGTCAACCCCCGACGGCGGACACCAACAAGGATCGATTCGTGATGTTTCAGAAGACCGGCGAGGGTGCTCCCGCGAAGTGTCGCAAGCAATTCACCTTTGACCTCCGGGTGCCGGCAACGCCGCCCACCTGCTTCAACTTGTGCAGCATTATCCAGATTGGTTATCAGGTGGAAGCGGAGGCCAGGGTCAAAGGTTGCCATGCCAACCAATCGGTTCACATGCCCGTGACCATTGGAAGTGTTCCGCTCACCAAGCAGCTGCAGAAGGAGCCCAGGATTTGGGGAGAAGACCTGCCTCCCCAACAATTGGATGTCAAGGCGTTGGTTTTAATTGAAAGTGAAGAGGTCGTGGAACCAGTTGGTCCTACAGATCCCTGGGCTGCTGATCCCTCAATTGGTGAGTTTATATAGTGGGGTACGAAAAACGAAATTCCTTTTAAAATGGTTCTGCGTTCAGGAAGCAATATTTAAATATTTCTCTTTATATTTTGTGACAAGAAAAGTATTTCTAAATTTATTATAGAATTCAAATTTAAATATTCATATTATTTGTCTTCTTAGCACCTCCCCACTATGCCGAGGCCAAACACATCTCTCCAGAACCCCAGAAATCCTCGAAAGCTAAGAAGAAATCCCTGAAAAAATCCACCAAAAAGTCAAATGACCAACAAGGACAGGATATTGTATTTACCCCCTTGTATGCAGTCTTTGATCTGCCGAATCAAATGGACGAATTAATTGTGAGGTCCAACGAAGTAAAGACTGAGGGCGGCTATGTAAACGAAGATGTGGACAGAAGCACTTGGCTTTAAAAGCAGTAAACTTTGATAATACCAATGTTGTAAATTATTAATAAATTATTTAGCTATTCAAATACATTAAACGTGCACTGGGAACACTTTTTGAGTAGGATTAGCTACAGTGAGCAATATTTGTATGGGTTGGGCTCTATCTTATCGAAAATATTGCCCAGAAACAAGTGCAAATGACTGATACGAGGCTTCAGGAGAATTGATTTGAGTTCAGTTGAGTTGAGTGCAAGACTTGAGTGAGTTCAGTCACAGCTAGGGGGTTTTTTGTGTTTAACTTTTATCGTTGTTATCAGTAATAAAACTGATCACCCCTGTTAATCAATGTAAAAAGTATTTCGTGGGCCAAGAACTTTGATTGTAGCGATAAGATAAGTCCAACTAAAGGTCGCCAAAGCATAAAATGAACTGGATTGAAGGCCTTTTTGTTCAGTTTGCTTGTGACCATTAAAGAGGCAACAGCTCAACAATTGACGGCTGTCATAAATACAAAGAATCGCGTGATCTTAATTAATAAATTATCAGTGAGAAACATGGGGACCATTTGTCAAATTCTGTTTCACAACAATATTCAAGGAGTCTACTATGCGGGCCAAACGATCTCTGGCCAAGTGACTCTGAGCACGGATAAGGCTAAGGAAATTAAGGGTGAGTCCTCTGATTTAATCAGTATAAGAAACAATGACTAATTTCTGGATTTCTCACCTTATCAGCTATAAGACTTAAGGTAAAAGGCTTCGCTGAGGTCCATTGGACTGAGAGCAAAACTGATTCTAACAACAAGTCCACTTCGGAATCGTTTAATGGCTTTGAGAAGTATCTCTCCAGCAAAGTTTATCTGCTGGGTTCCGCCACAGGTCCAGGTAAGATAAGTCTTAAAAATGATTTTTGTTTATTTTACAAAACGTATAAACCTTCTTAAGAAATGACCTTGGAGCCGGGAGTCAGAACGTACAATTTTGCTTGCCAAATTCCCATCAACTGCCCGTCTTCCTTCGAGGGAACTCACGGGCGTATACGTTATATGGTGGATGTGAATATCGTCCAGTCTTGGAAGTACGACAGTGTGTTCACAAGGCCATTCACTGTGGTCCAGGTAATGGACATGCACACTTATCAGTCGGTTTCGCAGGTGAGTTCCTAGATTACCGAGAAAATAATTATATAATTATGAATTAATATTTAATATTATATTTTTTAGGTTCCTGTTCAGGCCAGGACTGAGAAGACCTTTGGCGTCTGGCCCTTCCGCTCGTCTCCTCTGAGTCTGGAGCTGACCCTGCCACAAACTGGCTTCCTCTCCGGCCAGTCTGTTCCCCTGAAGGTTTTGGTGGGTAACGAGAGCAGCATTCGGGTGCACGAGATGAAGGTCGGCCTGGCCATGATGATCACCTACTACAGTGACCTGAGTTCCGGCACTAACAACGAGCGCATTTCCGTGGCCAAATTGAAGGCCGATGGCGTGATGAGGAACTCCAACCGACTATACGAATTCCAGCTGATGATTCCCTCCACGCCGCCCACCAGCTTGCATCTGTGTCGCATTATCAAGATCAGTTACCAGATCGAAGTTGTGGCCAAGGTCAAGGGCATGCACATCAATGGAACTCTGATAATGCCGGTTACCATTTGTGGAGTCCCGATCGCGCCGCCCATGGTGCGTTACGTGCCAGAAGGATCTGGAGCCCAGGCTTTAGATGGCGGGGCCTTGACATTGGTTGAGGATCAAGGGGCCTGTGCTCCAGCGGCTCCACCATATCCGTGGGGAGAGGGTTCCAGTTTGGGTAAAAAAATAATAACTTAACAATCTAAATTTGATGAAATTAAATTTACTTAATATTACTTACAGCCCCACCTAGCTACTCCGAGGCCATGCACATTCAACCCAATCCGGAGAAGCAGCAGGAGTCGCAGTCTCAGGATCAGAAGCAGCCCTTCAAGCCCCTGTATCCCATGTTTAGTCTTCCAAATCCTACTGAGGAAAAGAAGGTAGACCCCGCCGCCTGGGAGAAAGAAGAAAAGAAGTGAAGGACCAGGGAAAATATTGCAGAATTGAAAATGGAAAAATTGAACAATCCTTCTAGCTCATCGATGATTCCCTTGGGGTTTTGTCCAGTTCGATGGGTTCTTTGTTGCGTGGCTCCCGTTGGCGAAATGTACGAGTTATAATTCAAAATTGTGACAGCGATAAGATAAAAGTTGGCCTGGCCATCGCTACCAATATATAGAACCAAAGCAATGTTTGTTTCATTCTCAGTTCGTTTCTGGCAGCCAAGGGGGCATGTGGTTCCTATATCGCCAGTCCAATCTTTCTGCACTCTCCGAAGCTACGGAGTAAATACGGGAATTAAAATCAAATCAGTCGTGTTTGCAACGCCATCGGGAGTGGATCGGCAATAAATATACAATAGCCATTACGGTTACAATTACAATTATGGCTGTTACCTGTGAGATCGACTTCGATAACAATCCCCACGGCACCTATTTCGGGGGCCAGGTTGTCTCTGGCAGGGTAACGCTGCGTCTGGACAAAGTGAAGTTGGTGAAAGGTGAGAGGGAGCCTGAGAGTGCCTACTTGAAGTGCTGAATTTTGGCGATACCATTAGCATGACTCATGCTTATCTTATCGGTGAATTTTCGAGTGCGTTTAAACGGTTTGCAGCAAAGATCGAGCCGAGGGTGATTCATATTATTTATAATTGCGCGGCGACCACACGTGCAAAATCTAACGCCAATAGAGAGAAGTGTTCGATGAACCAACACAAATACATTAATGATAAATATTTGCGGGCGATAAGATTGTTATATTTTTAAAATAATCAATGGTTTCGCATTAACTGATATTAAATATGGGCAGATACATACAAAATTGGCTTCTGTGAAGTGGCAGATATCAAATATCTCAACAATATTTTAATACATTATTTTAAAAGCTTCAATAAATTCGAGTCAATAATTGTAGTTGATAATAATGATTATATTAACAGGAGAAATAATTATTTTATTTATGCCGCCTGCAAGTATGCAAGGATTTTTAGAGCCGGGTATTCTATGATTGAGACGGGGGGTTTAAGAATGGTTTATAAATGCAAAATTAGATGTTTCAAATTAATATACTTTTAGGTAATTTAGGGTGTTAGCTACTTGCAAGTGAAACAATATATTTTTGTACATATTAAATTTATTTTATTATTTTAAACCTCATTATTTTTAAAATGGAAGGTAAAAACCTTTGTTATAATTAATCTTTTAAGGGAAACTTTTATGTAACAGTCATAAAGTTCCCTTTAAAAATCTTGTGATAAGAAATGGCAAAAAAATATCAAATATCCCCCTAAAAAAACGATAAATAAATAAAATAAATGTTTACGTATGGTTCATCGTATGGTTTTCCCCTCCACAGCTGTCACCTTGAATATAACCGGATATGCCGAGACCAGATGGAGCGAAAGGGTGACCACAAACAGGAGGAGGAGACGTCGCACATTCTATGGCCGCGAGGATTATATTGCATCCAAAACTTTTCTGGTGGGCTCCAATCTGAGTTGTGAGTATGAGTTATCCAGGGGCAAAGAGCGTTTTCTAATGATTTTAATCGTTTTCCATTCACAGCCCAAGTCCCCATTGAAGCCGGCATTCACACGTACAACTTCACTTGCCAGATTCCCACCGAGTGCCCTTCGTCCTTCGAGGGCACCAATGGCAGGGTTCGTTACATGACCAATGTGACCCTGGTCAGGCCCTGGAAATTTGACCAGAGCTACACACGATGCTTCACTGTGTTGAAGGTAATGGACCTTAATTTCGACAGTCCACTGCTGAGGGTAGGTTTGGCCAAAAAATCCATTATAATAAAGACAATTAATAAAAAATCCTGTTATTATTTTCTAGGTTCCCGCCCACAGTGAGACCTCGAAGACGTACTGCTGCTGGCCCTGCAGCTCGGATCCTCTGTCCCTCCAGCTGACGCTTCCCCAAACCGGATTCGTGCCTGGCCAGACCATTCCGCTCAGCGTGTTGATCACCAACGAGAGCCACATTCCGGTGGAGCAGCTCCTGATGACCTTTGTGATGCTGGTGACCTACCACAGCAAGCCGCCGTCGATGCCCAACACCACCTCTGAGCGGCTGGTGGTCAACACGGTGCGGGGCGACTCCGTCCAGAGGAACTGCAAGAAGCTGTTCAACTACGAGATTAGGGTGCCAGCCACTCCGCCCACCTGCTTCAACCTGTGTGGCATTATCCAGATTGCATATCAGGTGGAGGTGGAGGCCAAGGTGAAGGGCTGTCACAGCAGCGAGGTGGTCAGCGTTCCCGTGACCATTGGCAGTGTTCCGCTGTCCCAGCATGTGCAGATCCAGCCACGGGGCTTGATCAATCAGCCCTTGGATGTCAATGGGTTGGGTGGTGGAAATGTAGCCACAGCTCCTCCTGCAAACGCCCCCAATCCCTGGGCCATTGATGATTCCATTCGTAAGTTGGCTTGCTCTTAATATATTTACAGATTGTAATATACTAAGTTCCCTTTTCAGCTCCTCCCAACTATCAGGAGGCTCTACACATGCGCTCCACGGCCGACACAAAGAACGATGACCCCGACGATCCGGAGCCAGTACAGCCCAATACTCTCAATCTGGATGGCAGTGCCTATAAGCCACTATATCCAGTTTTCGACATTCCAAGTCCGTCGGCCCCTCCGCCATCGGACTACACCCAGAACTATATGGCCGAGAGAGCCTTTGTCAATCCTGCGTTGGAGGGGGACAAGGACAAGGGAACTTGGCTATGAAAGGAATACGACCAAACTATGGAAACATATTGCAAACTTAATTTCGACTAATTCCGATACTGTATGTTTCTGACTAAAGTGAAATTAAAACTATTTTCTGTGAACATCTATGCCTATGAAAAATATATATTGATTCGTTTTAGCACTTTAATATTTACGGCTATTGAAAGAATTTGTTCGTCATTCGAAATGAAGAAAGTGGAATTGTAAATGAATCATTAGGGATGAATGCACGATAGCCCATAAGCGAGTATTGAAAGCAGTTAACTGAACCATTATGGACTTACAACATGATTCGAGGTTAATCTCACATTGATCGGCATTACACATATCAATAATATGTTGGTATATTTCTTGAGTTCTTTCTTAAATTCTTTCATAATAAATTCCCTTCTCTGTTGCCAAACAATACCGTATATATTTTTCATCTTGAGTTATATTTTTTAATGAAGCACTTCATATCAGCGTTTACTGTGTCCTTCAAAGATGTAAGTTTTCAAATGAGATGCTGTAGCTATGGTAATGCGAGGTCTCTCTTATCGAGACACCCCGCCAAAGAGCTTCGCTCAAACTTCTCCAGGGCCAAGGTCTCTGCGATAACACTTCTCCAAAGCTCTTATACTACTTACCATTCCGTTTCCATATCGTTCCCTGAGAAACGCGCTCGGGTCTTCGGCTCGGAGTAGGGCGGGCGTTCTTATCGCTTATCTTGCGACGCGGTCGCACCGCAAGCAGTCCAGCAGTTTTGTACTTAAATTAGTCGCAACCCGTTGCCCAGGCCATCGGTATTAGCGGATTCCTGCACGGACATTCGAACTCGGGCAAAAAAATGGTCGTTAAGTGTGAGATAAGCTTCGATAATAATCGACATGGCACTTTCTACGCCGGTCAACTGGTCAACGGCTGCGTGACCCTCAAGTGCGACAGATCCAAGGAGGTTCAAGGTAATTATCCGAGGTATTCCTAGGCGAAGAATCAAATCGCAATAATGTTTGATTAATTGTTTAAATATAGCTTTATTTGGCCAGGGTATTATAAATATTTTCTCGATAACGAAATATGTAGTATATTATCGGGTATATATATGTTTATGACGACATTGACTTTAGCGAGCAGTCTTTGGTGCGGAATGTACGAAGTTGATTGATAACACCCCACGAAAGAGTGTTTGTATTGGTATTATTTTAATAAGGAGATTAGGAGAAGGGTTTCCGTAGCGGCAAACTCTAAAGAGCTGAGTTTCTAAATATTTAGCACTTTTAAGTGTTTTTTTTTCAATAATAGAACTAGTTACAGAACGGTTTTGAGTTCATCTGGGTTAATTTATAGCACACCTCTTTCCATATCAACTGAATATGTATGCTCTTAAGATAATCTATATATTACCTCTCAAGATTGCCTAATTCACTCTCACTCTCTTTTTCTCTTCGTAACTCTCTAACTTTTTCAGGCGTCTTGCTCAAGGTGGTCGGATATTCCATAACCAAATGGAGCGAAAAGAGTCTGGGCTCTTCCAAGCTATATGCGGGCCGTGAGGATTATCTATCATCCAACACTTATCTGCTGGGCTCCGAGCAAAGTGAGTGAGGCTGGAGGAATGCCGTGAGGTGTTTGCACTCATAAATGTTTTTATCTCCGGCTAGACAACAACAGACACACCATACAGGCCGGCGTGCACAATTACAACTTTGCATGCCAACTGCCCTACCAATGTCCTTCGTCCTTCGAGGGTCGCCATGGCTGCATCCGTTACATTGTCAAGGTCCTGCTGATCAGACCCTGGAAGTTCGATCAGGCCTACACAAAGGGCTTCACGGTGCTGAAGATGCTGGATCTGAACTTTGATACGCCTCAGTTACGAGTAAGTCAAGTCGTAATTAATTTAAATAATTTGTAATATTATATATTAATAAATTTAATATCCTTTAGTTGGCTGCCCACAGCGAGGGCTACCGCACCTTCTGCTGCGGGCCCTGCAAGACAGATCCTTTGAAGCTGGAGCTGCATCTTCCCCAAGCCGGCTATGTGCCCGGCCAGCGGATTCCCGTGACAGTGGTGGTGGTCAACAACACCGCCGTGGCTGTCTCGGAGCTGCGACTCTCGCTCGTCATGCTGGTCAGGTACTACAGCGTGAGTCCCGAGCACTCTCGCGTGGAGCGGATCATCATTTCGCGGGCCAAGGGCGACTCCGTGCTGAAGCAGTGCACCCGCTCCCTGACCATCGACCTGCAAGTGCCCTCCACTCCGCCCACCTGCGTGGAACTGAGCAACCTCATCCAGATCGCCTACCAGCTGGAGGTGGAGGCGCTGGTGAAGAGCCTGCGGGAGCAGCAGCTGATGGTCATGCCAGTCACCATTGGCACCATTCCGCTGCCGGTGGCCGGCATCGTGGTGCAGCAGCCTCCCCGGCGAAGTGGCCACTACGAGGGCCCGCAGTCCAGAAGGGATCCTCCGCCCGATGAGCTGCCCATAGTGACGGCACTTGGTAGTGTGCCCAACGATCCAACCCCCAGTTCAGCGGATATGGGTGAGTGAATGATTATAATATAAAAATAGATTTAAATGGGAATAAAGTGTGTGATAAATTACAATCTTATCTGAATACTATTAAAAGGAATCGGACGCCAGTTATCTCTAGATATCGCTAATTATGCTGTCAAAACATCGCCTAAATTCTAATCACTTCTGTTTATCATTTCCTGTATATTATTAAATTAAGTAATTTAGCGCACAAAGCGTTTTGAGCTCTCTAAACTGTGAAGTACCTGGGACTTTGCCTTAAACCTTTTTTTTAAGGGTTAAGTTTTTGTGTTATTTTATTTTTTTTACCAGAAATAATTTGCATTTGATATAAACCAAGTAATATCTGTTTTATATCCCCTAGATCCTCCCAAATATGAGGAATGCCGCCACACACAGCGGGGCAACATCAACGAGGAAGAGCTGCATGCCTTCGGCAGCAACGAATTCGCGCCCCTTTATCCCGTTTACAGCATCCCGAGTCCCACGCCTGTCCTTTCGGCCAATGCGCGGAATGCGGGCTTCGTCAATCAGAGCTTTGTTAAATAAAGCTTTGCTCTTGTTAATCTTTTTGCTTTTTTTATAACCACATTTACTGTTAATAAAATTTAAACGAAACCAACAGTGCTTGGGCTTTACTATTGGGAATTGTGATATAAGGTTTAAGGTTTTTGCCATAACTGCTGGCCAACGTAAAGCAGTTCATGGGATGTATAAGGGTTATACTACAGAATCAAAGCAGTTCAGGTTCTAGCAACTTGTATGGACCATACAATGACTCTACAACTAGCAATAATTATCGCTATAAAAAGCTATAGCAATAACTATCGCTATAAAATGTAATTGCAATAATTATTGCTACTTTTAGAGTCACTGTAATAAATATGCTTTAAAGTAGACTGAATCAAAGCAGTGCAAGTTATGGATAAAAGTTATCGCGTATAGCATTTTTTATAGAACAGCTAACAGCAATTAAATAGAAGGTTATGTTAAGTTTTGCAGTCATTGTATTAAATATAGCAAATACATTTATTATCCGCTATAATAAATAAATATTTTAACAGCAATATAAGACAAACATGGAATTATGGTTATCTATAAAATATTCTGCACCAAACTAAAGTTTTTTTTATGTATTATTATAGTAAAATAAGTTAATCAGGCGTGCTCCGGTTTTCACTTTTATTTTTCGTTTTCGTTTTAGACCAAAAACGTACGTTTTCGTTTTTAGGTGCTCCGGTTTTCACAAACTTTTTGTCATCGTTTTGTTATCGAAATATTTAAATTTTTTATTGCTCAAACAGATGACTTGGATGTTTTGAGAAGTATAAGGAATGCTTAAATGCCTTTACTTTTTTTAATTGTTTGTTTTAAAGCCAAATAAAGGCAGAAATTGTTTATTTATCGGCCCAAGAGGGTTGCCACCTTTTCATGATATGTCTTTTATACCTTTTTTTATTGGTAAAAATTCCATATAAACATTAAAATAAACAGGTTTTTTTATTAAAACCTTATTTTATCCTCCTTGAACATTATTAATGACCACCTTTTAAATTTAGAAGCATTTCGACCAGATTGTTTTGTTCCATCAACAGTACGGCAGCACTGGCAACCAAAACGAAAGATGCTGTTGCCGACGGCAAATAGTTTGTTCCCAAATTCGAGGTGGGGTCAGAAAAGCATTATTTAAAAAGTAAATACGAATTAGATTGATCTACTGATGGTGTGAAATGAACATTAATTGACCAAGGAGTCAACTATTTTTTTTCCTTTTGCAATTAAGAACCGATTTGATGTAGAAAAAGGCATTTACTTTTCATTTCGACAAAACAAACTTGCCCGTTTTTGAAAACGAAAAAATCTTGTCAAAGTGAAAACGGGAGCACCGATTTTTCGTTTTCGAAAACGAAAACGAAAGAATCTTGTGAAAGTGAAAACCGGAGCCTGCCTGATAGTATTGGAAAAAAATGTTAGTGTCATTTTGTGGACATGGAGTACTTCAAAATGTGGGTTTTTTTTTTGTTTTTCAGAGCGGAACAAAATCAGGTGTGGCCGAGTTGATATGGAATGTCTCATATATACATATATATATATATATACAGATATACGTGTTCACGCGTGAACAATGGTTGAAATTTTAAGGCAGGCTCCAAAACGCTGCAAAAGCAGGCTGCGTATGTCGCGCAATGGGCTCGAACCGTGGCCGGGTTAGAACATTTTTTTGTGCTTTTTGAGATGTTTTCTATTTTTGCTATTATTAATAAGTATAATACATTTTTTTTTAATAAATTAAAAATTTAATAAATTAATTTCGACTGCAGCTCACGACAATTTAACTATGACGCATTAATCAAGTAAAATAATTAAGTTTACTAATAAAAAATATTTTAAATGATACATACATAGATAATAACATTACAAAATAAAATTTTAAAAAGTTGATTTGGATTTTTTCTGAGGATTGAGGATCTTCCGATCTTGCATAAGCAGAGTACTCCGTCCACGCAGACCACTAGGCTAAATCCATAGCTGTAGGCGATAGTCATGCTAAATAGTGTTTCATGTCGTCAAAAAAATGCGAATTTTTTTCAGAAGGGAACAGCATGATGGCATTGATTTTTTCTTCTCTTTCTTCTTTTTTCTTTAAAAAACTTGTGGTTCCGGGTATGTCAGAGTCGAGCTTACTCGACTGTAGCTTTCTTACTTGTTTTAACTCAAAAATGGTTTTTATGAAAGCATTTTGAGGCCAAAAAGGGAGCGATCACTAAAAGCCGTATATTTTCCAATCCGCCATTAAACTTTTAATTATTTATAATAAAATTATAAAAACTCAGAATCGTTTTTTTTAAACCAAATTTTGAAAATGTTATAAATTTGGTTTGATCTAGCCATGGTCGTTTGTCTGTCTGTCCGTCTGCGATTTCTACGCAAACTAGTCTATCAAACTGAAATTTTGTAGTAGTATATGTATTTAATTCGGAACGGAATTTATTTTCGTTGCTTAAAAAGTCCGATATCTTTTTAGTTAAATCTTAGTGTAAGGTCCTTTAACTTATTTATAGTCATACTAGCCTTTTTTTAAGATGTCCGATTAAAACGAATATGTGATCATTTAATTTTATTTGTATTATTTTTGCGATGATATATACAATTTGGCCTGCCTTCGGCTTGTATAAACATCGTGAAAATGATTAACTAATTTTAAAATAGATTTATTATGGTAAAAATGATAATATAATATTCAAATAAAATAAAGAAGTTATAGACTGACGGAATGACAGACGGACAGACAGATATATATACTGTATGGGGTGGGTGATGCCTTGTTCACTTCGTAACACATATCATGATAACTTTATAATACCATCTGCAAGTGGATAAAAGCTTCTTAATATAAATGTAGTATTATATTTTATTTGTTTACCCTTGGAGAGGGTATTATGTTTTTGATCAGAAGTTTGCAACGCAGTGAAGGAAGCATATCCAACCCCATAAAGTATATATATTCTTGATCAGCATCACCAGCCGAGTCGATCTAGCCATGTCCGTCTGTCCGTCTCTCCGCCTGTCCGTTGCTACGCAAACTAGTCTCTCAGTTTTTGAGCTATCTGAATGAAACTTTGCAGAAAATCTTTTTTCTTTTGCAGCTAGTATATATGTATGTCGGAAAATCGGAATCGAACCACTATATCTTATAGCTGCCATTGGAATAATCGGAAAATGAATGGAAAAAAAGTATAATTTCTCCGTTTTGTAACGTATTTTTATAAATTTCGAGATGAGGTTGTTTTTTTACGGCTTGAGAATAACGTTTTTAATTTCATTAAGATCGGACAACTATATCTTATAGCTGCCATAGAAGCGATCGGTTGATTTATACGAAAATGTGCAAATGTAAAAACTTCGATATTTTTTCAGTTTTACCAAAATGGATCGACTTTCAATGGTCCAATTGCAGACTGCAAGAATATACAAACTTCGAAGTAAGCTTCCGTTCTTAAAATATTTTTTTTTGCTAAAATTTAAAAATGCCAATAATGTTGTTTGGTTCTCTGTAAGGTCAACTGACTTTATCTTTATCCCCATCCTCCCCCACATCTCTTTGCTTCATAATTTTGAGCGATATTAAGGGGGAATTTACCTCATGTTCCGGGAACATTAACTTGCCCGGGTCAGGGTCAGTGGCGGTGTGTAAGGTGATGTAAGTGCTTAAATTGAGCCCCGAGCACGCTCAGAGTGCCATCTACCAGCAGGAAAAATGTTCGGGGAGATGCCAAACAAAACACCAAGCCACGGACATGTTTAGTTTTTATCATTCGCGCATTTGTTAGCGGACTCGTGCTTGCCGGTGACCCATTGCCCACATCATCTGCCCCCGCCCGCGAAATCTAACTTTTCCCGTTGTTGGTAATCTGTTTGGTTGTCCCTGCAAAACTCTCATTTGTTTTGTGTCCCCACCTCAACTTTTCCTCGCTGTTCCCCCCGTTAAATTGTGGTTTAAGTGTAAGCGGATCCCCAGCAATTGACATGAGGACATTACACATTGAAAGCATTTTGCAAACTCATAATCTATCTTCCCCGCCAACTAAAAATTCCTACCTCAACTCAATTGAGTTTATTTTCAAAATGGAGCTAACTGCACTCTCGCACGGACTCCCGACATTCAAGTGGTTCGGTGTACGGAGAAAAAAAGGATTCCCTTTGCAAAAATGATAAAATGCTTAAGGGAACATAAAAGTGCTGGTTGAGCAGCCAACACTTAGAATACCCTTTTATTTCAATTAATTTTAGGGAATTATAGGAATATATTATTTTCAAATACGAAAATAGGGAAACCGGAAAGAGTTACCAATCAAAAACACTTTTGTTTATTTTTTATTTGTTATTGTACAAATAAAAATATATTATAATGTCTAATAGGTGGGATCAATACAATGAATGCCAGCAAATATTTTTTTTTGATATATTAATATAATATGCTCATCATTTCCCTTTCTGCTATTAGGGCATATTTGATTGATTCATTTTTAGTCCATGTATTAATTTTAATTCGAATATATATTTTAATATATATATATTTAAAATATTTCTAAAATTCAAGGAGTTCATAATAATTAATATCTAATGATTTGAAGCCCTACCAATGATCCTAGGGTTATAGGGTATAATATATTTGGAGCAAAGATTTCCCTCTAACCTGATAGCAAGTAAAATCGAATAACAATTTATTAATGTGAGGTTTTATTTTTAAATACTTATAATAATTTACGAAAAATAAAATTTATATGTATATTATACTTTATTTAATGTAATCGTTACCGCATCGTAGGCTTTAGGACGTTTTCTCTTAAACCTTTCTTGCCAAACACTGCCTCGGCTTGTCTTTCTCTGTTGATAGTCTGTGCTCTCATTTAATAGTTTTTCTCTTTCGATCGTTGTCCCCTTACGACCGTCGTCCTTTTTTATTACCTGGATAGTCTTCTTCGGGAATTTTCGTCAAGGGCCTCCGCGTAGTCGAGGATGTATGGGAGTAGATAATTGAAAGGACTAATCACTCCCTCATTAATTATACAATTAAAACGATTATTGCAGTCTGTATTGATGGACTAGGCTCCTATAATTCCCAAAAAAATAGAGGCACTTGCTATGTAAATTAATTCAGTATGCCACACAAACCGTATCATATTTTAAGCCATGCAGTCATGTAGAGCAGCCCAGACATGGCAACCAGTCGAAATCTAGTTGGCCAAATGCGCCAAACTAATGACCGCATTAAGTAATTTTCCCCGCACTTTGGCCCCGCAAATGGCCGCCATCTGGGGTATCTCGGGTATCTGGGGGCTCTGCATCCCAGACAGAGGACTCTGCGTCGCATCGAGGGGTCCGTTGTTGGCTGTTGCCGTTTGTTGTTCCTGCATTTAAATGGCTTACTCAATGGCGCTTCGTGGTAATTGGCATTTGGCTTTGGCATGTCCGCATACCAAATCGGCCAAACTAAATGCATAACTAGTTCCAGCTTCCGAGTGGCTTCTGATGCTGGCTCGGTGGTTTCTGTAATTTCGAGTTTTGATTTTGTTTCTTCTTCTTTTTTTCTTTTTGTATTCCGATGGGAGAAGAATGAGAGAACAGGAGAACGAAATTAGTTGGGATTAGCCTTCGGCGTGAACACAGGCTGGAAGTACACAAAGGAGGGATTTTAAAGGAAGCTCGTCGAATCAAACGCAAATTGCCTTGTTTGAAACGGGAAACATTTAGGAGTTTTTACGGCTTTGGCGCCAACAAACAAATCCCGAGGCGTTGCTGAGATTTTTATTATTTAATTTATTTCGGTGTCAGTTTAAATGCCATTTATTTATGTGTCAAGTGCCTGCAATTGATTCTGCGCCGGTCGCCCCTAATGGATTATAGATAATGCCAGTGTACGTGCTTCACAGATAGACATGTTTAGCCCAATTTTCTGGTCACCGAGCAAACGCACCAAAAAGAAAAAAAAAAAATGAGAGAAACCATAAACGGATACCAAATTAGCATTTTTTGTGGATTCGATTTGCTCGTCTGAGTTTATTTTTCTTACTTTTTTTTGGGGTTTTGCCAGTGACTTGCTTTCCCCTTGCTTTCACGTCGGAAAGCTGTAACTGTTTTCCTTTTGGGCGAAACGCAACGTGTTTTCTGTTTATCCTGGCTGGTTTGCACCTCTGCTCGAAATTCTTGTCCTTGGCGGGGCGCACGTGTATCTGTGTGTGCTGCGGCTTTCACGGGTATTTCACCAATGGCTGTTTCCGCTAAGCCACAGCCACCCAACCACACAGCCACCCGGAAACCACCCAAGCATACAGAACCGCCACCGCCACCGCCACCGCCGCCTCTCATCTGACAAACAATCGCAAGTGAAGTTCGCCCAACAAACGAATTTCAGCGGCTTTGAGAGGCTCTGAGACCACCCAAATGCTTGTCCTTGTACTACGTATCCTGGCTTGGCTTCGACAGGCTGTATTTGAGTTCGAGTAGAGCAATAAAGATGATTGGGCACTTGTGATTAGTGGCGGGTGAGCGGAAGGGCAATTCCCCCCCAACTACCTCTAAAACGGACTCCTATAAATGGGAGTTTTCTCTTTCGATTTAGTCGCGGACCCTGAGCCAGATCCAGAGACGGCCATTATTTCATCCAAGTTTCAAGGCAGCCACAGCCTCATTATGGCTTCATTAACACGCAGCTCGTTGTTTCGCCGTCTCTCTATAACCAAAAAGTTTATTTGGCTCTGGCTAATGGCAAAAACTCGTCACGCACTCTCAGCCGAAAACTAAAAACTTTATTGTCACTTGTGCGGGATAGAGGGAAGCCAAAAACACCAAACACACAGACACACCAGCCACACCCACAGCCCCCCCAAAAAAAAAGACGAAAATTGCAATTGACAAGATTTAAGCATGGCCTGAATGAAGTTTTGTGTCGACAGTCTAAGCCACTTTTCCGAGCTGCAGAGACAACACCCAAATGCAACTGAAACTTCTTCAGTTTCAATTTTCCTCCCCCCAAAAACTTGTAGTGCAATGGGGCACACAGAAATTCGTATTGAACCGAAACCAGGTGGCCACTTGGAGAAAAATACATAATAGTTGCCAAAATGGGTCATTAATGTGGATACAGCGAAATTGGCAATACGTTTTTAATGGCAGATGCTGTCCTGACACGTGTACGTCGTTTTGAGAGGTCTGATTTTAAATCAGACGAGATCGATATTAATTTGCAATCTTGGAGGATTTTGGCGTCGAAAATAAACAATTGGGGGGTGTGTTTCCTTAAGGTACTCAAGTACCAAGGATACTTAAACAAGAACTATTAAGACGAGAGAGCATAACGACGAGCAATGACGACAAGGATGAGAGCCGAAGGACGATGAGAAAATTACCCTCAAGACGAAGAGCGAAGACGGCGAGATTGAGAGCAGGACGAAGAGCAAGGACGACAAGGTGAGAGCGGCCAAAGGAAGAGAGAGTAGTGCTCTCTCTTACGACGATGGCCAAATGACGATCGAGATTCTTTTAATATTTTAAAAGTAATATATTTTAGATAATCAACAAATATTTATGAAATAAATTAATCCCTCAAAAGTTATAGAGAGTTTTTGTATATTTTGCTTGAAAAAGCACAAAAATAAATCTTTATCACCGAAATTATGTTCTTCAAAATTTCTATAAAATATTAAAATTAATTTTGTGGTCAACTAGTTTATATCGAAAATCCCAAAGCCAAAAACTCCCAAAGCTTCACCAAAACTTACCTGCAAGCTTAATAAAGGTGCCTTACCTTTGCATTCAGATTATTCATTATTGATTTCCGTCCTTTTCCTGAAAGAAGTTCGTAAAATGTTACAATGCAACATTAAGCTTCAATTGCCTTCTTGATTATAAAAAACTTCAAAATAAAAATGCTTTCATAATCCATAAAAATCTCGAAGATAAATCTCACCGACGTAACAACTAACAAAAGGATATGATGTTGCGAAACAGATATTTTGATGGGTTTTTTCCCTGTGCACCACTTACACACACATGCTGTGTATAGTGGCGTCGAAAAGTTGGTTAGCCAAGTCGAGTCAAGTCAATGACTGACTGGAAATCAAATCTTGCTCTGGCACTGCCCAAAAACCCACTCGGAACCCATTCAGGGATGTGTGGACTCGTGCAAAGAGCGGGTCTGATGCTGTGGCAAATTTCATAAATCAGAGTGGAGGTGCGTGCAGCAGGACTGAGAACTCAGGACACAGGAGCCCGTACTCGGGACTCGGATATCAAGGAGCGACTGGATTCAATGCACGGCGCTGTAATTGCTTTATGCTCTGGAGCGTGATGCGGTCAACAACGCAACGTGAGCGAGCCATTTTTGACATGGCCCAGAAGCTACAACCAGGCTATCCCAATCTCTCCTCGAGCCCCAGTCCGGGCCCCTTCTTGCCTTTCGCATTTAGTGGAATGGAAAAGTTGAAAAGTTTTATGATATTTTCGGTTAGCTGGCTACTCGATGCCTGGCTTGAGGTTATGGCGTTTACAACGGCTGGAGCAACTCCTCCTCTACGGCAAAAATCCAACAGAGCCTGAAAGTCGACATAACTTGTCGCATCGAGGTCAGCAGACAGAGGGCACTTTTATCAGAAAACTTGAAGACAACTATGTATTTCCATAACACATATATCCAAAAATGTGGCTGACAAAGTAAGCGGGAGGCCATGACATTGTTTAAAATATATATAAAGGGATGAGTGCGTCGAATATAAAATACCTGTTGGGCAGTTCCAAAGCCTGGACTGGAGAGGAAAAAATAAGGAAATGTGAGCGAATCTGTGGGTATGCTTGCTCCTTTAAGATATCTTCTCATGACAGCTTTTAAAAATACAGCTGGAAAAATACAAAATATTTTAATATTCAGAAAGCAGGTCTTAAAAAATGCATTATGTTTAGGCCAGAATCGTTTTATTCAGCCCATTGTATGACACGAGTATACCCCAATTTTGTGCAACAACTCCGCGTGTTTACTTTAAAAATTACATGGAAGAGAGCAATAAATTATGCTGCCTGCCACTCCTCCGTCAGCTCCGCCTTGTCCGTGTTTTATGCTGGCCCTAAAAAAATGATGTATATTATAAAAAGGATGATAAAAAGAAGATTGCAAGACATCAAGCGAAACACCTCCGGCCAGAGTGCATCGCTCTCGAATGTCAAAGCTAATAAGCAGCTTCGCTGCAAAATATTTTCCCAGGGGAAAATAGAGTCTATTTTTTATTTTGCCCTTTTTGCCACCTGTTTCTATTTCGCGTCAGATTTATGGGTAAATATAAAGCACAGGCGATGACGATGACGTTGAGGTTGGCCAGGTGACGAAAGTTAGTGCCCACATGTGTGTGTTGGCGTGTTGGCGTGTGTGTGCGCTTTATTCTCCCTTTTGTGAGCTTGGGGGAAGCGCTGCATACTTTGCGGCTGGCTCTAATTAATGAAAGACTTCGCCTTTACCTTTCCTCTCCTCGCCCGTCGACCGCCCCCACTGTCAATGCATAAAGAAATTTTGCTAATTAAAAATAATCGCAATAGCAAAGCTGCACTGCAACTTTGTCTTTGCCTGAGCAGCAGCCTTGCATTCCCTCCTGTTCGGCGGAATTCCCTTGAGCAGGTCGGCGCGGGCATTCCTTGTGATTATTTTAACAACTTGGCCATGTTGTTGCACTCGCTGAAAGCCAGGACAGCCATTCTCGCCATTGTTACACAGAGAAAACTATAGTTTTTAAGTCCTGAGACTTTTGGAAATTGATGGTATTCTTCGGGAAGAATTTATAATTGATTGAAGCATCTTAAAGAAACTTGGGAAATTGTTTTAATTGAGTTATTTTGTAGTGTGTATATTATTTTAGTTACTGCTTGTTATGGAAATTAAAATTCAAACACTCTCGAAAGATTAGGAATTGGAAAGATTTATGGGAAAGCCATAAAGTAAACACTTTAAAAAAATTAAATACATCTTTTAAATGGTAAGATTTGTGCCTAAAATATTCATTTATTTCCTACATGTATTGTACACTTATTTCTTTCATTTTCCAAGAGATTACCTATAGATATTTAACTTACTTTCTTGCTTTAGGTACTTACTTTCTTGCTTTAGGTACTTACATTCTTCGATAATTGGTAAAAAATGACCTGCACTCATTAAATGTTTGCTTTAAAACACATTTTTCAGTGCACAAAGCCGTTGAAAATGCTCGCGGGCTGCAAGTAATTGTCTCTGGCTCGTTGCTCTGGATTTGGATTTGGATTCGGATCTGGCGGCTTTGCCTGGCAACATCATTAAATGTGTATATAATGGAATTGCTGTGATTTGTTCCAAGCGGAAGATTTATTATCGCCTTGCGCCGAGTCCTGCCTAGCCCTCTGCCTATCCGTATTTCCAGGCGAAAAAATCGGCATTATGTTCCGCATGCCTGGTGACAAAGTGCAGCCAGACGATGGCTTTCATTTTCCGCTCCTCCGAAGCAACCGACACAATCGGGGTCGTTTACATAAACACTTGGCAAATTTATGGCTCTCCGGCTGCCGGCTGCTGGCTGCTGGCGTGTGTGTCTGTCAATGGGAAAAGTTTATGCATTTAATTTGTGCGAAATTTGCTTACAACTCAAATTGAATTAACCTGATGACTCGGTGGAATGTGGGCGTGTTGTGCTGTTCCTCTAACCGAATTCGAACCGGAACCGTCAGATATTTAGTATTCTCTGTGCGGCAACGGATGGCTGGGAGAAATCCGCAACCGAAACGTCACCAGTTGATGTCCTTACTCAGTCACCATATGCCAACTCATTTGCATTTAAAGTTTTTCCCTTTCACAAGTTTCAGTGTTTAGTTCTGTTCTGTTCTGTTGAGCATATGCTCGAAACACTATTAGGTCTTCATCAAATTAAAATATGTTCGCCTTGACGTGAATAATGCTCCGAGGAGGAGCCATGGCTGAAATTAATTGCCTGCAAAACTATACAGAAAGTCATCTGTGTGTGTGCTCCTTCAACCCAAAAAGGTGCACAATTTTGCAGTTATCAAATAAATTAAAAGTTGACCATGGCCCCGGACCCGGGGCAAAGACAAAGCAGGAAGCTGCAAAATCTCTTAAGTCTCAGTTGAGTTGTTCAAACAGCTGGGCAAATGTGTGCGAGTTTGACAGAGATTATATCTGGATTGCAGGACTTAGTTACATTCGGACGACGGGGACCAGGGCTCAACATTGAAATTTGTGCGACAAAATGAAATACTTGGGCATAAGTGAAATTGTTTAACTTGGCCATTGACAGGCTAGTTGCCAACGAAATACTGTACGAAATACATATTTTTCATAATATTGGCCGAGTGCAGAGCAAACTTAATTCCTTAATGGACTTTACGGCATAACTGAAATCAATTTGCAGCTAAAAGAAACGTTCTGGTTTGTTGTGTCATGTCACAGAATTGCATATAATTACACTGGTAATCCCCTAGCACATGACATTAAATGCTGTTTACATTTCCAATGACCCTCGACATTTTTATTGTTTATCGTTTGAGTACTTTTTTATATGATGGACATTTATAATGTCCATAGATATGCGCAAATGTGGCGAGAAATATCTATTGAACATCGTCGCTGGGGCTTTAAAATGCCAACGATTAAAGCAGACAGTTTTCTGTATTTATTCCCCGAACGCTTTCCCCATTTTGTTAAGCTTGCGGTGTGTCATTGGATTTGATCAACACTCTCCCCGTTGGCCGCCAGATTGAGTCTGCACTTAATACCTTTTACGTGTCCGGTTTGCTAATTAATGTTTAGGGTAATAAATTGGATTTGCTGTTAACATTTTAGTCAGTATTTTGTCATTAGGCCTCCGTGGGGACGCGCTTGCAATTTGTCGGCTGATGGCCACAAATGTTTTGCCAAAAAGCCAACGCAAATTCGGCGAGTCCTTTAAAGGGAACTTACACGCTTTAATAATGCGAGGAGAGCGTGACCAAAGTTTTGCCAATTGCCCATAAATAGTTCATTGCATTTCCATTAGGCACTTTGTGCCAATCCGAATCGGGACTGTTCATTGACCTAATGTGTGCAATTCATTATGTGCAATTAGAGTTCAATTCAGAGGCGCTGCTGCCTGCTGCCCGGTGGTCAGAGTTCAAGGATCGTCTAGGCCAGCCTCTTGAGGCCATAACACATCATTAATGGGCTTTTCTGCCAGCCAGTCGGCCAAAGGAAAAGTGTAACAATAATGGGCTCGTTTGTTTTCATTGCACACGTGCCAGAGCCCGGGCTTTGGTTAAATGTGCCCTTAATAGACACAGCATTTGCGGCCATGTTTTTGCTGGGCAAACATTTGGCCAGGTCTCATGTCGGCGCCAGTCGCCATCTCTCGATGGGCCACTTCTGCGGCTCTCGACTCGCCCGATGGCTCAGTTTCGTCATCGTGAACCCGGGCCGGTTGCGAAAATGAAATTAAACGCCCGAATGCATATTTAATGCCGCAAAAATGTGCGAAATAATTTTCTGACTGATTTTCGTATATACCCAATTACAGGGTATACGATTGTAAGAACTACCGACATGCAATCCATCTTATTAAGTATTTTCCGTTAATCATGGGTGGTATTTTAGCCATATTAATTATAAACGTGAGTCAATAAATTTACCGAGCCGGAGATCTGATAGTTTATGCTAACGTTTAATCAAAATAGAGCATATTTTTTATGTATTTTATATATATTTAATAACTATTTACGGGATATCCTTTGATCATACACTCTTAATCATTTTGAATACCTTTAGTAGGAAAAATATTTAAAAGTTTGGGAAAAAATAAGGAAAGATGCTAAATTATTGATACTATAATAAAGGAACTAATTTTTTACTTATTTTGTTTTGTTTACTTTAAATTATTTCGTTTAATTTGTATTACTTTTCCATATCTGTTGGATATTTAATATCCTTAAGCCATTTTGTACCATATAATTACTACAGAGTATATAATATTCTCTATCTCCCACGTTAACACAATTATTTTCCATACCAGACGCATATTAATTGTATACTCATTGCCTGCATTAATTGTATGCAATGTTTTTAAAGCTTTTTTTGTATTGTTTTCATTTGCCGCATCTTTGCGCAAGTCTGATTGTTGATTAAAAAAATGAATGCATAATTTTTGGAATGCCAATGTGAATGGCTGTGCAAACAAAATGCGGCAGAGTGTCGCATTTCCAGATATCATTTGATAAATCTCGACGATGTTCACAGATATTTCCATTATAATTAATTAACACCAGAGGCTTAAAATCCTCCATGGATGCCGATGCCCATATTGCTGAGAGTGACAGCTATGCGGCGCATTTATGAAAGTATTAATTGTTCGATCAAAGTGCGTTTCGGGTTGGGAATGCCATTTAAAATAACTCAAACACAGCTGTCGGCCGGCATTTATAAATTCCCGTAGAGCAGTGAGAAATTCTTCATAATGTCGATCGATACTTATTGGTCCTCTAGGATCTCCCAGCACACGCGGAGTAGTGCAACTTCCATACAGTCCGGCACCTCGATGGCGGATGCGCTGCGGGGCATGAAGGTGCCTGTCACCCGTTTTAGCCAGGACTCAATAGTTCGGGCCCAGAGCACGGCCAAGAGGAGGCCAAGGAACAGGTCCTCGTCTCAGCTTGAGCTCCAGAGCTCCCGGTACGAAACCAATGTCCTGAAAGAACTGAACAGTTGGTGCGCGCCAAGATCAGAGTTCAAGGACGATGCCGACATCAGCTTGCACCCCAGTTACAACATGAAGGAGTTCTCATAGTCTGTATGGAATATATTAAGGTTTCCAGCTTTAATTTATTTACTTTTCCGCCCTTCATAGTGATCTGAACTGCTTTGTGCGGTACCTGGACGCCCAGGACAAGTACGACCAGCAGTTCCTCCGGGAAATGGCACACTTTATTGCCAATCAACCCAATATATGCGACCAGTACTTCCTCAAAAGGTGAGCCCAAAAACTTTTAAATGAAATCGCAAAGTTTCCCCTTGCATTTTCTCGGCTTTACAGAATCCTTTGCTATAAAACTCGTTGGCCTCCTTTGCATTCGAAGCGAGAACTGAATAATTTCGTCACCAAATTCTTCCAACTGACTCCCAGGCAAAAGCGGCGGGTGGACTATCTCATGAAAACGGATTTGAGTCTAGGATGCTAAAGTTTATCCTGTTTTGCAAGGCCAATTATGCTATTTACTCCATTTCAAAATGGTTTAATTAGCGCATTTATTTTTGCAATTATACGTACGCCACGCAATCTCCGGCTAATTAGTTCAAACAAAAAAGTGCCACAAATAATAAATTTAATTAGGCAATGAATCTGCCTCATTTAATTCGGTTTTATATGCCTCAAACTGAAATTAATTTGCCAAAAAAAGAGTATGGAAAGTATGCCAGAAATCTGAGCATCTGCAATTAAATCCTTCCACCCATAAGGCTGAGTTACTAATTAAATATATGGACTTTAGCTCTGACCAAAGTCCTCGACGCGGCTGTCGTTTTTTGCTTTTCACTAAATTGCATTTAAACAAACTGCCGCAATTTGCATATTAAATATTTGATAGGCAGACTCATAAATAAATTCAAACAATAAATGAATTATTTCATTGTTTAACTGTGTAACAATGTGAAAGATTTAATGTTTAAACGTGGTCCGATTGTTGCGACCTTTTTTTCGCAAGTTTCCGCCGATAGGAGACAAATGTTCAGCCGCTGTGTGTGGGTGGGTGTTTTTATGTATGTATATGTGCTGACAGGAAGTGCGTCATTTGTCAAAAGCTATTTTATGGCCATTTTTTTGTTGTTGGCCTCTGAGTGGAGTCTTGTTTGTGCTGTGTAAACACCTGAAAAAGGTCAACTTAACAAATGTTTATGCAGCGAACAATGGCAAGGAGTCGCCAGGCAAAATTGTGCTCTTTAATTCAGTCCCGCCCCTGGCTGAATGCATTCTTTAAAATTAATCAATTACCCTTTCAATTTATTGTTTTGTTTCGGTTTCGCCTAGCCCGCAAAAATAAACAGTCATGAATAATTGCTCAGCCGAAACTAAATTGCAAAGGTTTCATACATCATAGGCAATCAGGGGCTGTGAATGCAGTCACGCTTGGCATTGATTTAAGCATCGGTTTTCACAGGCATTAGTGCGGAATACTTTAATCGCTGCTCTTCCAGTGGAAGCACTTTAAAGCGCTTAAACGCGCTTTAAGTATTTTATGGAAGCTTCACACCAAATGAGTTTCAGCATCACAAAGAATATATTCCACCCCAATTCATGCTGCACACACAGGATTAAAAAAAATGAAAAATTGGAAACTTTGTTTCAGGTTTTCCTTTTTTGTATTTTTCCAGCCCGCTCTGACACTTTGAAACTCGCATAGAAAATGATTCATGCCTGAGTGGACTTTCAACCTCGAACCGTTGGCCAATTCTAATAGCCAACTTCAATTAATGCCCACGTTGTACCAATTTTAAAGTCGCCGTTGTGAAGGAAAACCAATGCACACGGGAAAAAATCACAGTGAATACTCCGGCATCCGCAGCTCTGAGCTATAAATTATAATTTCCGCACGCCGAGTCTCCCTTCGTCGTCGCCCCAGCCCCGCCGCAATCTGCCTGGCCATCGTCCGGTCACTCCCAGGTTTTATGATGCTTATGGAAAAAATTCTTGCCACTGCATGGCTGCAAGGTGTGCGCCAATTTCCGGCACATGTGAGCCGACATTCTGTGCCCGCCCTTGTACATACATATATGTATATATATAATTTAAAAAATGTTTGGCCAACACCCCATGTCCGTGCTTATACATACATATGTTGCCAGCATAGCCGGAGAAAAAAATTATAATTAATTGCGCTCCAGAAGAGAGTTACAAAAAAGCCGAAAAGTATGCATAACTTAAAGCTTGCCAAGCCACAGCCCCGCCGCACACAAGCTACTCGGATTGCAAAGGATTTTTATTACTCATACGCACTGGGTAACGTTTGGGTGAATGGCATTTCCATCATGCATGATCACCGGCATTCACTTAAATATAATTTTTATAGCACATTTTCGGTGAGATTTCTATCACTCAAACAAGCAACCTTTGGGTGAAAGCGATTTATATCACTTATATTTAAATATTACTCATACGCCCTGGGAGCCCGTTTCATCATTTAAGTGCCTTGGCAACCTGTTTTTGCATGTATAATGTGTAGCGTATTAGTTAAGGCCTACGTTAGTCCTAATTTTATTTGATTTATAATGTCCTGCGTAACCCTTAGTTGTAAAGGGGCTCTCGATCTCTAAACTTCACATCTTAACACCTGTAATATATGTTAAAATGACTCATAAGTAATGGGTGAACCCTTTGGGGATTACGATTGATATCGCCCACACGCACTGGGTAATGCCTGGTTGAGTGAACATGCCACGAGTTACGCTCTACGCCCTGCTTAACTTTAACCTTTTTACAATATCCCTCCTAGACTGTTGCGCTGCACAGCCAATTTCCCACCGTAAACATAAGTGTTTGCTTCATATTGCCACCCCGTCTACATCCACATCCACACCCACACCTGCCCGACCACCCACCACTGCTGTGTAATGAATGTTGTTTGTGTAACATATTTAACAACAAGTAGCAGTGCTGAGCAATCATTGCTTGCCAACAACTCGTTTGTTTTCCTTCGAAGGGGTATTTGCTCTGGCTAAAGAAATTGGCTTTTAGGGGGGAAAGTATGATTAAGTCTTGCGGGGACTTGACAGTATATCATGAATACATTTGGTGTACATCTGAGTGCATCAAATGGGGATTTATTGTCGTAAGTCATTGAAGTTTTTGTATAATTCCTTCTTATGCTTTCAAGAAGTATTTATTATATTTATTTATATATTCAAGAAACTACCTCAGACCCTGTTACTGTTTGAAGTATGCATAAAGCATTATTTAACGTAAGCTTACTTATGATACTTAAGCATACCCATAAATATTTACACATTTTATTTCCGTGTTGCGATTGCTTCCACTTGATTGCCCAGCTTTTAATGAATATTATTTAGAAATTGCACACAGGCACGAGTAAGGAAATTCCTTATGACTTCCTTGATTTCGTACGTAGTCCATAACTTCTGACATCAAGATTCTCCCTAACGCACACATAAACCCGCTGCCGCTGCCGACACAGCCACAAAAAGCGGGGAGTGTGTGTGAGTGTGGTTTTGAGGTCCTAGCGCCGCTGGTCGTAACTTCCGCTCGGAACGCTCACCACTTGAGTTTTGTGTGGCATTGCAAAATGCATTTTATACGCAATAAAAATACACTTACGGGATTTTTTACAGCTCGCTCGCTCGCTTTCAGGGGCGGACGACCAGCACGCCCCTTACGCCCCCACAACCATATAGCCCATGCCGGCGATTTCATTTCTTTTGGCGCCGTTTTTCTACTATAATATTTTCTACTTACAAAATAAAAAGGAAAAGTCAGTTGGTCTGCCAGTGGCTTGTTTGCGTTGTGTTCTTCTGTTGGTTAAGGAAATTTAATGAGCTACTTAATGCTGTTGCGGTGCAGTTTCCGCTGCCGGCGAGTGTGTGTGCGTTATTTTTTCATCCCACTCACTTTACGGTTTTAACAAGTTGGTTGTTAAATAAATTTAAATTATATTGTCGCTCCCTTTACAAGCTGGGCTGTGCTCTCTGGTCATTTCTTTGCCTTACACTCGGGCTTCGCTCCTCTTTTTTTTAGCCACGAGTGCTACAAGTTTATTAATACTTGCCCTGGCAGCAAACACTTAATCATCGCAGGGGCGAGGGAGGGCCCTGTAAAATATGTATCGACAAATAAGAAAAAGGGAAAGGGAGGAAAAAGGAAAAACGAATGCCAAAAATAAACACAAATAAATTGCCTCATCATCGCATTTACCTGGGGGCCATATTTTAACCCAAATGATTCGAAACTTTTGAGCCCAGGCCGAGGTAGAGGCCTCTGCCTGAAATGCTTATGAGTAACCGCAAAATTCGGCTCTCGAGAATGAAAATTTAATCAAACATTTTAGCATCGCCAAGCTGGGCTGCATTTTTTAAATTTCCTCTGTTCCAGCGTACGAAAGCGGAAAATGCTTTTAGAATATTTTCGTGCATTCTATTTGAGTTTCCAGCAAAATAGCTGAGACTGCAAGTTGGACAGTTTTATTTTGTTGGACAAAAAACACGAAAAAAACGAAGCTGCATCCACAAAATTGAATTTTACCCGTTTAAGTTTTAAACTCTCAACAGAGAAGAGGCCATATTAAACCTTTTGTCAATTGATTGCCTGCTTGTCGATAATTTTGAGCCACAAGGAATTCATATTACAACTGTGGAAATAACTCGGCAGCAGCTACTTTGTAAATGCATAGCTCGTTTGTGACCAAGGGGGTATGATTTCCATTTCAAAATTAATTGTACCATACATTATTTGGGGGCAAATCAACATAATACAAGCACACGCAATCAGCAGACGTAAAAATCAACTACTGTCCTTTGGCATTACGTATGTATATGTTTGCACAGGCAATTGGCAATGCACAGCATGCAAAATTCGAAATGCAAATGCTAAGTAAATAATGTCATTGGAAAAACGGCAACTGCAAACGGCAAATGATGTGGCCGATGGAAAATCGGCGGTAACAATCAGCAGGCAGGCAGGCGCAAATCGCATTAGACCCCACTCGCTCCCACAGCCATCATTTCCGCCCACACTACTGCCGCAGTAATCAAAAGTTCAGCCTTCGCATACTGGGTATCGAACGAATAAAATGGATTTGCGAACCCATTGCCCGACTCCTTTCTTAAATTGCGAACAAGTCTGCCCATTTTGCCCGATGAAAATATTTCTAAATTCCGCATAGATGTGTTCCAGCAATTGAAGTCCATTTAAAAAACACAAGAGGGGCTGCGAAATGGACTTTGGCAGTTGTGACGAGTGTGCGCCAGCGTCATAAATTTCACTAAAATCGGGAATCGTTCTGGCGGGGGCTCTGACTCTTGGACTCTTTGGTATCAGTCCCGTTTTTTGCGTTGTGACTGCGATAGTTTGGCTATGCATGTTAAATGAAATTATTGCAACTTTTTGCCCGGCCCAAATGGCGGATGCGTAACGTTCACTCAATTCATCAATCACTAAATTTGTCCCGATGTCCTCGTACTGTGACTGTGACTCTGACTCCGTTGCTCTCCTTTTTGTTATTTTTGTTTGCTAAAAAAATGGTTTAGATTTATGCGACAGTTGCCCGCATCTGTTTTCCGTTTTTTGTGCAACAACTGGCTGTTTGTTTAAAAATTCTTTTCGCTTTCATTCGTGGCAACAGCGCTAACATTTCATTTTGGCCACTTAAGCTTAAATTTTGTGTTTTCTCTTCGGCACGGGGCCGGTATTTTGCTTGCAAATCGTCGGCATTTAATCCAATTTTGTGTGCTGCCGACGCCGCAGTTGCACGGTGGGTATACTTGATAGTATTTTGAAGGTGTTTATTGTTTTGCTTTTAAAATATTGTTTATATAATGAAATCAGATTGCAAGATGATGCAATTATTAATGAATTATTTATGTTAGTTGATCCTAAGATGTTAGCAATTTAGTACTGCTTCCTTAAAAGCCAATCTTTTTGTGAATTTAATATTTATATAGGCTTAACCAGGAAGCACTTTAGTCATTTTAAGGTAATTATATTTAACACAGTTGATCATTTTAATTTATTTAATATTTGCTTGCTTACATTAATTAGTGAGCATGCAATAAATTACAATTATGTTTTGCGGTTAATTTTATGAGAATATAGAAGCAAAATAATTTAAATTAAATAATATCCTTTTAGTAGTTTTTATAAGCAATAACTTTTTTTTTATTTAAAGAAGGTCCGTTTTTATAACTATTGTCATGATTGGAATGAAACAATACGAGCTTGGTCTGAAAAATACCGCTATTTATTTTTTTAATGTTAGTTGTTAATTGCAGACTCTTGTGTAAGAGGATATTTTAATTACTAAGCAATTAAATCGTCTTTTTTGTAGCTTTTATGGAAATTTAATATTTATGAAAGGAATCCTGTTGGTCTGATATTTTCCATGGTGTTTCATGCCGGATCGTTAGCGCTGTTGGCCATTTTAAATGCTGCGAACACAACTCAATTAAGCCTGTAACTGACGGAGACCGCCACCCACTTGGCCATTCGCACAGCCGTCGAGTTAGAGTGCGATCCTGAACACACTCCATGCCAATCGACGGCAGTCGGATGGGCGTGGGATTGAGGTGGGACTTGGGCCTGGGCTTGGGCTTGGCTTGGGCGGGGTCTATCTGTCTGACTGCCGGTTCGTCTGGCAGGTGAACAAGTCGCCTTCCACACTCCATTGCAGAGGGCTCTCAGTCCCAGTGCCAGTGCGAGTGTCTGTGTGCGTGTTAATTACATTTGGCTTGCATTTGGGTAAAAGTTGGCCCCTCAAAATTGAATTACAAGTTTTTCGCTCGCCAGCATTTAGCAAAAGTGTTTTTTGTGTTTTCGGTTGCCGCATTTAGCCACACATGGCCAGAGAGTTCAGCTGCGTTTGGGACTTTATATAATTTTTTTCTTCTATTTTTGCAAAAGTTCCCTCAAGTTTCTGGCAACCGATAACCCGAAAAAGAAAGTAAATTAAGGCTGGCTCCCAAAATAGAGAAAATGGTAAATTAATGAATCTTGAATTTCTCGATGAATACCCGACGGATATAGGGGTATTATAGCTAACAGAAAATGTTACTTCGATCCTGAAAAATATTTTTGATCAAAATAATCTGGCAAGTCTGAAACCCAGAGATTATAAAAGTTTAAGACAAGGGTGCAAGGCAATAAATTGACATATTAAATGGCACTTGTGTCAATAAGAAATAGAGCGAAGTGGCTAGATATAAGAACAAAATTTGGTAAAATTTAATTGACTAAAAAATAGCTATTTAACTCTTAACAAGTCAGAAAGCTACAGTTAAGTGTGGCCGATTGTGATATACCAGGTACCCAAAGCTTTGTGTGTGAAAGACATATGAAAATGCTTAATTTACTTTGTCTAATTATTGCCAAATTTATGATTATCTTAAATAAAACAGGGCGGAAGGCAGAAGAAAATGCTGACAGATGTAATTGGCTGGTGATGCTGATCAAGAATAAATACATTCTCGTACATACACTTGTTTTATGGGGTCGGAGATGCCTTCGTCTGCATGTTGCATATAATACATTAAATCCTTCCAGGGTTTTATGGGATTTTTGTCAGAAGTTTGCAACGCAGTGACCTTATAAAATATTTTTATATATTCTTGATCAACATTACCAGACAAATCGATCTAGCCATGTCCGTCTGTTCGTCTGTCTTACGCAAACTTTCCTTTCAGTTTTTTAGCTTTCTGATTAAAACCTTGCAGATAGTCTTCTATATATTCCCATTAGTACACTCAAAACAAAATTAACCCTAAATTCAAGAAATTCGCCCTGTTTTTGTCTTCCGGAAAGGCTAACCATAAATAGTAGGGTAAATTTTTCATATATTTAGGACAAGAAGCACTAAAATCTTTCTAAGATCTAGAACATTTTTTCTTAAAAGTAGGGTAAATAGTTCTACATTTAAAGGAAAATTATCTCAGATTTAGGGCAATTTTTCTTACTTTTAGTGCGAATTTCTAAAGTTAAAAAATACTTTTGTTTACACACTTCATAAGTTTATAAAATATTTCTTTTCTTCTTCTTCTTCTTTTCTTTTCTTTCTGGTTAGGGTATTAGATTTTAGGAAATGTGTTTCTAAAAAATTCTGTTTATGGAACAGCTTTCCTATTTTTCAGAAAATAATTTATAAAAATAAGAAATATTTTTCTTAAGCTTAGATATTCTTTCTTATTTCTATGCCGATTCTGGCTTATGGTGGCCATTTCTGTAATATAGAAATTTATTTCTTATTTTAAGAAAAAATTTCTTGTTTTGAGATATATATTTCTTGTATTAAGAAAAATTAATTTTTTTTGTCGATTTTCTTGAAAATAGGGCGAAAATTATTATGAGTGTATACCATACATGTACATACATAAGCAAAACGGGCCAGATCGGACATAGCTGCGGCAAGTTAGCTGATTTTAGTGGTTTTTAAAGACATGCGATTACAACTTAATATATGCATGGTCTTTGTACTTAAATATAGTAATATTTTCTACATTTCATCCAAATCGGATTCCAAATATTCATGCATATGGTCCATTAATTTTACTTGCATTATTATCTGCAAGGATAAATGAACATCGGCTTAGGGAAGTTAGCTTCCTTTCTTGTTAATTTAAATTTAAATATTAATGATTATTTGTTTTCGCTGAAGAATCGCCGGCGAATCGCGGAAGAATCGTGGAAGAGTCGCGGAAGTATCGCGGAAGAGTCGTCGGCGAATCGCGGAAGAGTCGCGGAAGAATCGTAAGCGAATCGCGGAAGAATCGCCGGCGAATCACGGAAGAATCGCCGGCGAATCGCGGAAGAGTCGCGGAAGAAGCGCTGGGGAATCGTGGAAGAGTCACTGAAGAATCGCCGGTGAGTCGCAAAAGAGTTGCGGAAAAATCGCCCCCGAATCGCGGAAGAGTCGCGGAATTGAGGAAGAATCGCCGGCGAATCGCGGAAGAGTCTCCTGTGAATCGCGGAAGTATCGCCGGCGAGTCGCGATAGAATCGCCGGCGAATCGCAGAAGAGTTCCGGCAAATTGCGAAAGAGTGGCGCAAGTGTATATATAAAAGATACTTTATCTTATAATTAAATTAATTTTTTCGCGCCTGGTATTTTAAAGAATGGGTTTTCTATGACACTTTAAACGCTTAACTGTTGTATTATTTTTCGGTCCTTCTGTGGGGAATATATTTGTGCTCCGCTGGGTTTTTTGGGCAAGACTGGTCAGGATATCCAAGCCACAATGGCTCACACCATTCCTTTGTCCTGGCTAACTGGTTCCTGCAGGCATCATTAACCTTTCTGCGCGCACACACAATTAATGAGCCAGGCCAGCTATTGTCTACTTTGTTTTCCAGCCTCTCCACGCTGCACGCAGCAATGCAATCAGCCAGCAAACAAGTGCAGGCTCAGGGCTGGAAAGTGCGGAATACCAGAACGGCGCGCTGCTTGCATAATAGAAATTCATTGCCAAATTACATAGAAAATCGTTGAGGGCGCTAAGAAGGTGCCGCTGGGCAAGTTGGCAGCAACTCGAAAGTTATTCCACTCGGCGGCTCTTGGGAGCACAGAAGAACAGCTATTTTAATTACCGCAAACTGTGCGCGGCTGTAAGCGCATTACGTATACGCAGCGTGGCAACAGCAGCTGATAAAATCGCATTGAATGCAAGTTAATTAAAAGACGAGCGCCATTGGCCCAAAAAACACTCTCGACTTGACTTTAATTAAAACTGCAAATGAACAAAACCAGCGTTTGCTGCCTCCAACCTCACGGTTGGATTGTCTGCTGGATCCAGTCCATGTAGTCGGCAACGCGTGTGTAGACCCCCGGCCAGCCCTCCAGTCCGCAGCGGTTGCCGAAGGAGACCACGCCCTCCTGGTACCAGGCCTGGTCGTACGCCCTCCGCATCAGCGGTCCGCCGGAGTCGCCGTCGCAGCTGTCGCGGTAGAACTCCCCGCCGACGCACAGCTGCGAGCTGATCAGGCTGATCTGCCGCGTGGCGAACTTCCGCGAGCAGTCGTCGTGATCGTTGACCGGCAGATCCAGCCGCTGTTTGATGGTGCTCTTGCGGGCTGTGAAAAAGAGGATTTAGTGAACTAAAAACCTCCAATGGCTTTCCTCAACCAACCTGTGGTGGTACGTCCCCAGCCGCTGACCACTAGGATCTCGCCCGTGCTGATGGCCTGTCGTGTGCTGACCAAGGGCAAGCAAACTGGCTGGATGTACTCGTTGAGCACAACGGGCTGATCGAGTCGCAACAAGGCTATATCGTGGACTCTGTTCCTGTTGGCAGGATCATACTGGGGATGGACAATGCTCCGCTCGATGCCCCGTTCAACGATGGGCTGGTTGCAGTCATCGTTGATGCAATCGATATCCTTGCTGGTGTCATATTCACCCAACCGAACTGTGGTGCTGTAACATTGTAAATAAATGTATAATTAAATAGTTTCTATCTATAAGGATAAAGATAATATGTCTACTTACAGACGGCCCACTTCCTTTTCAACATCTCCAATCACGCAATGGGCAGCGGTCAGGACATAGCGACTGTTGATCAGACTGCCACCGCAACTGAGCTCTCGACGTCCTCTGCCTTTTAAGAGAAAATTAATAATACAATTAAACAATAGAAATAAAATTTTTTGAATTAAAATAAAAACTTTTCTTACGATCAACATACTCCAGAAGCGCCATCCAGGTGAACTCATCCAGAGCCGTGTCATTGCCGTTGTAGATCTTGTCGCTGAAAGAGTGTGGCCCACATCTGGGAGGCGAGGGCAACTGATCGCCCAGACCCTGCTGACCCTGCTGACCGCCATTCCTGGTTGGAGATGTCACGGTTCGAGCTGTGGTGGTGGTGGTGCTGGTGCTTCGCTCTGGCGGGCAGCAGACATGGGGCATTCGTCCGTATCCATTGTAGCACTGGGAGTCCCGAAGGAACATCCTGTCCTGAGTGCTGACGGAACTCTGCTGGACCAAGGCAAGCAGAGTGGGGCAGTCGTATATGGACATGCATACTCCTTGATCCTGCCTGGGATTTGTACAGCCTGTTGGGGAATTCATAAGAAGGTGTTATACAAAATAATATAAGGGAAGCAAAGGGGTGGCTTTAATATATGAAAGTATTTCGTTTTGGGCCTTCTCAAATAAAACCATGGTAATGGGATTTGTCTGGTGATGCTGATCGAGAGAAAATATATTTAACAGGTCATGCCTTCGTCTGTATGGGGTATTACTTATTTTTATGACCTACAGATTTAATGTTAAATTTATTTGAGATGAGATTAATTAATTAGTGGCTCCAGCTTTTAAATTAAGATATTGATTTCATTTCTAAATTGATCTTGATTCCAGTGCCCTTGTATATCATTTTAATATCAAAATATATTCTTTCAGTATGCAAAACAAGTGAATTGATTACAGTATCTTAAATTTATTACTAGTCAACCTGTTTACACTTGTTTAATTGAAGTAATTTACATGTGAGTCAATGCCATAAACCGTAAAAGCAGTATAGGAAAACAAGATAACTTGTAACCTTTTAATAAGGAATCCAAGAATAATATTTGAAATGCTTTTATAAATTGTTTTATAAATAAAGAATCAATCTAAAATATTTCCCTACTAGGAAATGACACTATTTTATATTGATAATAGAAAAAAATAATAAACAACTTCATTGTCAGCGGTAAAGCCCTTGGTGCTTCCCAGACAATCTGCGATAGGAGGAGGCTTGGGAATGTAATCTGTGTTTGTGTGACGAGTCGACCCATTAAATTCATTGAGGAACATTAAAAATCACACGAGTGCACTGAAATAAAGTCATTCATATGGGAATATTGGCCTCTCAATTATCTTTGAGTCCCCGTGAAGCTACGCGTTACGTATGTAGATAACTACTGGTGACCGGTCAAACTTAATGACTCATCGGTGGAGTGAATCAGTTGAGTTTTGGTACTAACTTCCTTGGGCCCGCACAATTTGTAGAACGGTGAACGGCAGCAGACAACTGGTCCAAAAAATCCCAAGTACTTGGCGTGTTGACTTCATCTTACGGGATATTTCCCCCAGCACGTATATAGTAAAAAAGTCTACAGCTAATTCAATCACAACGCGCGCCGATTACGCACGACGACCTCGAACCTGAGAACCGGGAGCGGGACTTAAACTGAGATCAACTTCGAGGCGCTTCGCGAACTGATCGCGAGCTTGCGGAGAAGACCTTTAAATACTATCGGGAGATGATAAGCCGGTTCGGTGACCACGATGCGAGCTTTTAAGCTGGCTCTGTGACAGATAATACCAAAGAGCTTTCGACAGTCTGATTCTCACTCAGAGAGAGAGTTATTAACTACGACAATGATATCCAAATTGCGGTAGAGATTAGCACCTAAAAATAGGTATAAGGCTAGAAAATATATTATTTTTGAGTTTAAAGCAGGATATGAAGAATATTTGTTTACCAAGAAATATAGGAATAATAATTATACTAAGATCAGATTGCTTAATAGAGCTTTAAGTCAGCCCTAAGCTCCAGGTTATTTCCAATAAAATAAGCAGTCACATTTCCTTTTTATAGTTTAAACGTTTTTTAATAGATTTCGTAGTTATATTACTTTTTTTCTCTATTTTCACATGCTGGGGCTCTTTTTTTGAACAATTTTTGTATTTAATGAGTTATGAATTGAGTTTAAGAACCTTCATGTAAAATTAGTAGACATTATTTTATCGTATCTATGCTGCTCAGCTGGCGAAAGTTTGCAAAAGTCCTTTTCAAACATCTTGAGCTCCTTTCTTGTGTGCAGCGGTGGCCAAAGGGTTGTATAAGCCATGGTCCTGAAAGGGATTTATTATATATACTTATAACTTTGGTTAATTCCTTAATTTTATATATTTTTCCCGATTACCTTACGAACTGCCAGGCACTTTCGGCTGTCGACTGATTGTCGATCAGGAGCTTTATCTCCCGCTTGAACTGTTGGGCATACTCCCTCTTTGAGTTGTGATATCGCTCCAAACAGCGGATTTGCCTGGAGGAGGGGGATATATGTTGGAGGATTCATCATCATCGGGAATACAGGGGAGACTTACAGCGGTATGCGGTGATTGGCGAATGTGGGTTCATGCATGGGGTCTCTATCGTCATCGAACTTGGTTTGATAGATTGGAATGTATTCAGACTCTGCCTTGTCCTCATAATTGGTATCTATAAAATCCCTGTCTTTCTTGTGGCGCCTTTTCATGAACGTGAAGGAGTAGTGCGGTTCGTCGCTCGCTCTGAAGATGCTCCCAATGAACGAGGCGTAGATGCTCTTCATTCCCATGCTCTGCCGCTTGTCCCCCATCAGTTTCCTTTTCTCCAGAATCTGGGTTTTCCGCTCTTGAATACTCATTTTGATGCTTAAATAGAGTCTAACGGTTTATCTCTGTGGATGAGTTTATTTTTATTTTGGATCTGCTGCAGCTGCTGAGTCGAATATATTTTGTTGTATTATGTTTTTGTGTAATGGTTGACTGATCCTTAAATCTATGAGTGGTTGAACAAGGCTATATTGATGGCGATTATATATTACGCATACTCGATCTGTATTGGAACTAAAGGCACAATATAATTTGGATGTTTTTAAGCCGAAATCGAAAATCATTCTGCAAGGGCTTTAGGTGAAAATAAAGTCAACTTATTGACACTCCGATAAAGGCTAATTTTTACATTAAAATCAATAAAAGCCAATAATATTATGTATTATTTAAAGATAATTACCAGAGCTCGTACATTAGACTCAACCCATTTATATTTTCGAATCCGTTCCCAAAAATAAACGGAATGAAACTTAAAAGAGCGATATCTCTCAGTGCAGAAACTATCTCGTTTATCTCTGAACACAACTTATAAGTTTTTGTTGCTGCTTTGGTTGAACATTGCAGGCAGAGCGTGGTAGAGAGAGCGAGAAGGACTTCTATCTGTCCACATCTAAACCGAAGGCGCAAACAGAAATAGGGGAATTGAGCGGTTCTTTCAATTCCGAGAGCAACTGGTCTCTTGCGACATTTAGTGAAACGGGATCCGGTCCGGCGAGCTCTGTTTATTTAACGTAAATAACACAACATTAATAAGAATAATTATATAATTTATTAAATATTATAAAATGATTTATTTGAACAGATATAATACAAATCTTAATAATTAAATAAATTCAGAGCCTTCTTTTTATAGTTCTAAAATTGTTCTCAATGCCGTATCACTTAAAATTTTACAAAGACCTACTCTTTTTAGTGGCTTTTCTAGGGTAATACTACTAATATTTTGATAAGGCCGAACGATTCGTATTTATTATATATATCCTAATTAAATTCTACATATACTGTATGTACGATTTTCTTTAATACTTATTTATTTACTTATTATTTATTTTTCTGGAAATCTGCGCTGCTGGGCTTTACGACTGACGTAAATTGTTTGGTGTACGCTAAGGGATTCTTATGTCGGTCTCAAAGATCTCGTCGTCGGACGATTGTAGCTTGATGCTCGGCATATCTGCGATTGTTGGATGGATAACAATCGCAAATATGCCGAGCATCAAGCTACAATCGTCCGACGACGAGATCTTTGACACCGACATCCAGATTGCCAAGTGCTCGGGCACCATCAAGACTATGCTGGAGGATTGCGGCACGGGGGACGATGAGAATGCGGTGATGCCGTTGCCCAATGTCAATCTACGATTCTCCGTAAGGTGCTGACCTGGGCTCATTATCACAAGGATGATCCCCAGCCGACAGAGGATGATGAGAGCAAGGAGAAGCGCACCGACGACATTATCTCGTGGGGCGCCGACTTCCTTAAGGTTGATCAGGGCACGCTGTTCGAGCTGATCTTGGCGGCCAATTATCTTGATATCAAGGGACTCTTGGGCTGACCTGCAAGACGGTGGCAAAGTAGACGGTGAGTAGAAGTAGAGGTAGAAGTTCGCGGCAGAAGCAGCAGGAGCGGAGATATGCGCTGAAGCCGCATGATCTTACTTAAGTTGCTAATTATAACTGATTTAATCCCATTTGAAGTTTTTTTTTGTATTATTTCCTTGTGTACTCCTTTTCTCTGTAAGACGAAGCCTGGATATGAATAAGAACTTTTGATTTCATCTGAATACATACCCTTAACTTTGATGCCTGCATATTTTCTGTGGGGATTGCTGAAGCGATCAGAGAGTTTACCATCAAATTTGTATGTTCAGCCGTTGTGACTTTGAGTCCTTGCAGATGAACATTTGCATTTCATGCGCTGCAACTTGCTGTAAGTAGTGAAATGACGAGCAAAAAATAGAAAACAGGAATTGGAACACGGACAGGAGTCCAAAGTGGAGCACAAATCGAGTACAACTTTTGCACAAAGTTGTTTTCCTTTGCCTGTCGGCATCGAGGCGTACTCATCCCGTGCCATCCCTTTTTCCCGGAATCCCCTCTCCGCCTCACCTTGCTACACATCCTGTTTAGCTTCAATGAATGCTCCAACGCTCTCCGTGTAGTCCCCCTTAGTCCCCACCGGACACGCTGCCCCTGAAAGCCGTTCCACTTGGCCCATTCACGATGTCTATCTGCTGCCGGGCGCTTTGTTTCTGCGCCCGGCCTATTCATAATTCCACAGCCGGCTGCTGGCACAAATTGAAAAGCAAACACGTGGCTCCGTAGTTGGCCTTATCACTGGCTACATTGGGATTTTGTTGCTCTGAGCCACTGACACTCCGTCATGTTCTGTCCAGCGACAGACTACATCGGGACAGGGGACGGCCGGTCACTTGCTCCGGGTTCAGTTTCATTTTCAGCCGGAGTCGAACTCGGGGGCTTGGAATTTGAGTTTTTGTGTTGAGCTGCTGTGACACTTTTTTGTTGTCTTGTTTTCTGTGTGTAGTTCCAGAAACACTGCTAAAAAAATGGGAAACGCAGAGCGTCCTGAGAAACGGGCTCAAAATTTAGGGCACCTTAAATTAATTACATTTCTTAAAGCTCCAGGGCGTAATATATTTATTTTTCACAACTCTAAAAGGAATATAAATAAATGTCTCATAAAATAATAAAAACCTTTTTTTTGCTGCGTGTGCCTGTGTGGCATCCCATTTTGTTTGTGGGCTTAGGTCAGCACTTTGCCATTTTCATAGCTGCATGCACCAGGGTCCTCATTGTCATCATCCTTGTCTCATCTCCTCTCATTTCCTCACCACCTCGTCCTGCAGTCCCTGGGCATTGTTTAATAATTTTCCTGCTTAGAGCAGGATATTTCAGCCGCACAAAACTGGTTGGTACATTTTTTCTAGCCTGGAATTTAACAAAAGCAGCTGAAAGTTTAACTTTAGCTTAACCCTTAATGAGGGCTTTATGGCAGCGGTAGCCCTTAAGCCGATGACGCGGCTATCATTGCTAATTTTCTTGGCCAGCGACGAAAGTTTAAGCAAAGTTAAAGGTATTTACGGCTGCTCCCCTTTCAGCTGCTCCAGTTTTTGCCGCTTTTTCCGCTTTTCCCCACTTTTCCCGCTTTCCCTTGCAACTGCAGATGGATGGACAGCAGGGCAGCCATCAAAGGCAGATGCCACTTGAGTTGATTTCCGTTCGGAGCCGTCGAGATTGAGTTGAGTCCTGGTCAAGTACCGAACTCACTTGTGTGTCCATTTCAGTGGGACTGTATTTTCCTCGTCGAGTGGCTTGTATATTAATTGAAATTAAAAACACTTTCGAGTGTCCATCAAGTGTCTGCCATTAAAGTTATTACGAATTTATGGCCTTAGCCAGGTTATTTTAACAGCCAGAATATGTAAATAGAGCTTGATTATTTATTAAGCAATTTACGGTTTCATAAATTGGTTAGGGAAATTGGTTTCTTTTACCATGGTCAATGTAAGTATTTAACAGTAATATCTTGAAAGATTTTGATGAATATATGAAGTGATTATGATAAAAGGTAATCTGAATTGTGTTTATTTAATTTAAGCTAAAAACATTTTTAAAATTCAACCTCCAGCTGAATGTTTTTTATAATCCGATTTATAATTACCCAAAAATGATTTGAAACCACAAAAAAAATATAAAAGCACATTAAAATGCATGTTTAGCTGTCAAAAAAATATGTTCCATTACTTTGACGTGAAAAATTCCAAAGCTAGAATATTTATTAGTTAATATCCACGGACAAAGCAATGTTTAAATTAACAAACAAACAAGCTGGGAATGCAACTGAATTTATGCCTCAATTTGTGTGGTCCCTACCTGCTGTCGTGCATAAATTCCGCAGCAAACCAGTAAAAAATTTAAATTAGCTGGCACTCGGTATGGAAAATGGAAAAGCAACACCAGAAGAGAGAGTGCTAAAAAAACCCCTGTAGGAATGCTAAAAACACACAAAAGTAGTTGGCTTTTCATTTCCAATATACCAACCCAAACCCCACGCCCTCCCCACAGTGGCTCTTCAATATTAATGAACTGTAAAGAGCTGTAGCGGGAACGGATAACTAAATGCAAAAGGTGTACCTTCGGTCTGTATTTGCCTTGGCTGGATGCACTCCACCTGAATGTCGGACACATGTTCAATTAGGCAAATGCTCCTGCCGTGTGCCATTTTTACGGTTTGGTCAGTGCCGCATTTTGCATATTCCTCCTCCATTTCATGTTGCACCTGCTCGACGGGAATGCATGTAATTCATAAATCGCGGCTTGCATCCATACGGCTACTAATTTAATTAGTGCTGGAAAGTGCTGCGAGTTTCACGCATTTTCCAACGCCTGGCCGCATCCCAGCGAAGGTTTTCCACGTGCTCGTGGGCGCGGTCATTAAATTAATTTTCAATTAGCTGTGCACTCGCTTGAAAGACAGAATGTGTCAGTGCACAGTAAGAAAATATCTTAAATTATGTTTACAATTAAAAGATGAATAAAATATTAAAGTAGCATTTGGACTATAGTCCCTATATATTTATCTATTTATTCAACTCTTAAAAAGGGCTAAATTTTCCCACAAAATTAATATTTGTTCGCACTGGTGAGTTCCTCTGTTGCTCTGTGCATACTGTGCGTGTGGCAGCAGAGGCTGGTCAGAGAAATTTACTGACTGGCTGCTATATAAGGATTTCTGACTTCATAGCAGAATGTTTATGATTAACTCATTTACAATTGATTTCCCTGTGTTCCCCAGGTCACATAATCATATAATCTTCTCCCAGTGCGCTTATCTGGCGTGTTTCCCATGCTAATCAGCGGAGCGTGAGAAAGGAAACTGTTGCCATTATTATGTGGCAAGAACTTGGCGTGGATATATCGGGCCCTATTGTTTTTCGGCCAACGTGGCCAACGTGTTTTACCTGGCCGAGAGGCAATCAAACTTCGGTTAGAACTTTAGGGACTTAGGGCGCGACTTAAGGAGCGCGTGGAATGCAATTTGATTAGCATTTGGCGCAAAACAAAACAATTTGCAGTCAGCGCGTGTGCGTGGTGCCAGTTGAGTAATGAAAAGGGCAACTAAAAACCCATTAACCCACATTTTTCCCCCGCTTAAATGCTCAGACGTGTCCCATTCAGCTTTCTCCCCCGCACTTTGTCTTGTCCCCACTTTGTGCCTGTGTGAGCGATGCAAACAACGCAGAGTCACCAACAAGTGCAACAACAATGGCCAGCGGACTATATATGCATTTCCCGCCCCGCCGGCCCGGCTGCCTTTCATTTGCCAGCGTAAATCCCCGGGGAGAGAGCAGCGACTAGGAAACAAGTCAACACTGCCTACCAACAACAAACACCGAATGTTGCATGTGTCGCCCGCACACAAACACAAACAAGGCGGTATGCACTGAGATACAGGATTGGTAGGAAAGGAACAGGGAGGATATTCCATCCAATTCATTTTACCAAACTTGTAAACTTGAAATAGAAATTTTTAAAATTATTACTTCTACTTCCTTTGAAATTATAATTATCGGCGATCATTTGAAAAGCATGAAAGCAATGTATTCCGATTTTTTTTTTATAACAAAGTATAGTTATCTACGGAAATCTGTTTTCAGGAATTTATTATTATACATCTTTCTATTTATTTATATATATTTATTTATTCAGATGCAAACAATTGTAGAAAGTCTTATTGAAAATTAAAATCTCTGTTGGCTATATTCTAATATATTTCTTAAGTTTAAAGAAGGTATTCTGTTATAAGGATTAACTACATATATACAGCTTATAACGTTAAACCTAACTTAAAACTAGACAAAATAAATAAAATAACTTTAATTTTACGTAATTGATTTAATTTTGTAGCTGATAAGTTAGCATTTACTCTACAAATAAATGTTGACTGCTGCTTACTTAAATTTTATAAGTAAGAAATTAAGGTAGGTAAGTATTTTGGTGAATTTAAAATTATATATGTATTTATTTACTAATTTTTGTACATTAGGCAACCGAAATTTGTTATTGAAGGTGGAGCTAACTCGAGGTCTAACCGGCCTAATTTCACATACGTAAATCTAGACGCGATTATATGCCAAGATCACACACAGATCTTATTGCACAGCGGGGTTGTAATTATTTACATTAATAACATTTACATTATATTCAACAATTACTCAAACTTCCCAATAGATTTATTACTTAAGGCTAAGCATCTCTAATAATGATGTTTCTTATTCTTACGATACAACTAAAAAATAAGGCTCAGTTTGAAAATAATTCAGTGACTATTATAACTTCATGATCTTAATTTTGTATTTTGAATAAATACATCTTATAACCTTAAAGCTAACTTGAAGTTTACAAAATACATAATTTTCTTAATTTAGGTCGTATTGGTTTAATAGCTCTAAAATTATTGTTAGCAGCTGTTTTCTTAAAGTATAAAAGTAAAAACGTTGAGATAGTATTTTTTATGAATTTATATATTTATTTACATATGTATCAATAATTATTAATTCTACAATTAATCGAATTTACTGATAGTTGTTAGTTTTTTCAGGCTTAGTTTCTCTATAAATATATAATTTGTACAGTAAGTTTAAAAAAAGTATTAGTTGGAAAATATTTCAGTGACTACTGAAATATCAAGATCTTAATTTTGGAACCTTTCCAAACCTGACTTGACTTGACTTATTTTTTCCGTGTTGACAAACTCAAAGTCAGCGCGCGCTTTATTAACGGTTGTTATTCCCAAGCGTCACAAGTGGCACTCGCCGCAAAGCTTTCGGGTGCGAGCAGTGCGGCCTACGCGGCAGCTATCTCGTTTTCGCGGCGCAAGCAATATATCGCCACACCACTCGCACACTTAAGAGAGTCTGCAAAGGAGAGGATGAAGAGAGCGAAAGCTCCCGAATAGCCGAAGTCCTTTCGGGTTCGGTCCGAATCGAAAGGACTCGTGGAAGGCGCTCGGATTTCGCAGTCGGCGGCTGATGGGCGGCCCTGGAAGACGCACAAAGGTTACACTTTTCGCAGCCCAAACTTGGGCAACTTTTGGGCGAGTTTTTACGGCAATGACTCTGAGAACCGAGAACTCGAGCTCGGAATGTATTGACATAGTTTCAGCTGGCAGAGGAAGCTGGCTCGAAAGTCATTCAGGTGCAAGAGGCGAACTTTCTCCAGGAGTTCGCCAGAAGCCAGGCGCTTGTATTTATTTTTATCGCTGTTCATTAGTTGGCAGTGGCCATAATTTCAATTTTATACTTTCGCCAGCATATTAATTTATAGTGCTGGCTGCAGGTCCGCCCCTTTAATGCACTTTTCGGGGCGGGAAAATAGTTGATTGGTTTTTCCAGTTGATTGTCTGGCCAAGTTTTTGGGCGCTGAAAAACTAATTGTAGCGAAATTGAAAGGCAGCGATCGGCGGACGCTTAGCTCCCAATTTATCATGCATAATACGACGCACCGGCACAAAATAAATCAAACGAAATTTCTATGAAAATATAATTTGGCGAAATCAAATTAGATGTAAGCCGATTTGCCGACGTAATACTTAGAGGCAAGCCGTTGATATATGGAAATATTTATGCCGAAATCGAGGGGGCCCCCAAATTGACCCTTGCCAATATATTTTTAGCCCATTACCGCAAATTGAATAGTCGTAGAGTGCTGAGTTTACCCCATTTAATAACCGAGTTTTGATGGGAAAATTCATTGCTTGGTTTTCTTGTTTTTTGCCAATTTAACTCTTCTATATTCTACGTGTGCAAAATGTAATATTTTCATCGTTTTTTTCCAGGTTTTCAGGTTTCCCTGTGGGGGCGGGGATTGCCCAAAAAAAAGTTGCCAACACGCAAATGCTGGCAGCCATAAATTTGCCGCTTTTCTGCTAAAAGTGGCCCAGAGTTTTTTTTGCCACGTGCAGTCTCGTTTTTGGCTCCCAGACCCTCGACTCACAGGAATGCATATGGAAAAACTGAGCGATGGAGCTGGGAAATGGGGAAAATCGTCTGATCCTACGTCTGACAGGAGCAGCAGCAGCAGGAGCAGTAGGAGGAACAGCAATTGCAGCATATTTAGCCGCTTGTTTTCGAAAACTCTATTTAATTTAAGTTCCTGTTTCGCCTGGCTCACGTCTCGGTGCACTCCTTTGCCTCTCATTTTTCAACTCGGGCGGGCTGCGTGCGGCGCGTTTTTTATTCGCTAGTCGTTCCTTCGCATTTTCCTTCTGGCTTTCCTTTGTGGCTGTCAGGGGTCCACATGAGTTGGCCATTGCCCAGCCGATTTTGCAGCATTTAATTTAAGTTACAGCACAAGCTGCCGAGATTTATAGCCGACCCTTAACAAGTCTCGCTGCCCCTTTTTGTGTCCCTACTCTCCTTTTTTTTTTAGCCGGCGAAGCCTGGCAGTGGACACAATGTAAGTTGTAATTTTTTTTTTTTTCAGCTTCCTGTCCTTCCGAGTGTTATATTTTTTATTGAAAATTACACAGGGAAGAACTTGGGAAGAGTTGGGCATGTGGCTGGGCATGTAAGTCAGGAGGCGGGCCAAGTTGTATTATTAATACAATTCATTTTGTGTGGGTTATGTATGAATTTTATAATAGCCTTCTTATTTATAGATATTGATTTTCGCATCCTTATTAAAAACAGCTTGATTTATGGCATCTCTTTGAGCCGTAAACATTTTATCTGAATTTTAAATTGGTTTGTTACATAATAAAATTAGTTTTCCTTTCAAATTAGTAAAGTTTGAATTCTGATAGCCAATTAGTAAATTAAATGCTGATTTACGTTTCCCAAAAATAGTTATTTAATTCAATAAAACCCTTTTAGCAGAAATTCATTGAAAGTAGCTAGGATTTTCCAATTTTGCAGGCCTTAATCCATTGTCAATCACTTCCCTAGTCTTTCAAATTAATTGAGCATTCATGGTCAAATTTCACTCCGGGCTAATATTTGAATATTGAATTTAAATGAATTTAGTTTACAATTGAAATTTGTCACAATTTTAAACTCATTTCTGATGGCTTCAAAAATAGCACAGACATTTTTATTTATCTTCATGCAGCTTGGTTTTATGAATAAATTGATGCCATCAAACTGAAAACTGAAATTTTATCGAACTTCGGCCTTGGGACCACCGACCTCCCATCGATTTCCCCCCTCCATTTCGGGCAGTGCAATGTGTGGGTAAGTGTGTGAGATTTTGACCCGGCCAGGAGGCCAGACCATAACCAATCTCAGTACAATAAATTAAAGCTAAACAATTCATTCGGCTGAGCATGGCTCGGTTTCGGTTTTAGCTGCGAATTCCATCAGAGGACAGACATCCTGGTCGGATGCGAGGCATACGTAGTATAGGGCATTCTCAGGGGCAATAAGGCAGAAAGCCACTTCTTAGTTTGCTTGCAGCTCAAGCGGAAACCATATAAATGCGGAAATGATAAAAATGCCTGCGAACATGTTACCAAAGCGTATGCGATAAATTGCAATGGCAAGAAGGTCCATGGTCCTCGGTCGTCGGTCCTGGGAGTCCTGGGGCTCCTCGGAATGGCTTCTCGCTCCCACATGGACACTGCAGCCAGACAATAAAATAATAATAAAAATAGAACAAAGCCGGCGAGCAGACGACATCGCCAATGATGAGGTTCCATTCCGTTCGGATCGGTTTGGGACGGGTTCAATAAATGAATGTGGCCAAATGGAGGACACTGGGTCCACACACACAAACGCAAACACACAATCACTGGCCCATACACGCAGAGAAAAGATGGGTGCGCGGCAAGAAGCGTCTCTGCGACTGCCAATTTAATGAAATTGTTTTACACTCAATTGAGTTGCCAACTGAAAAAGAAAACAAAAAGCGTTCCGAGCAGCGCCAGCGCCAGCGCCAGCACCAGAACTAGACAAACAAACATCTTTCGCCCCGAAAAAGATTTCTGGTAATTTGCATTGCCTTCCAGCACGCAACGAGACCCACATTGGGCTTCAAGTTAATCTTTTCTAATACAAAATGGCCCCAAAAGCTGTCAGCTTTCAGACAAAGTAGCTGACATCAGAGATGCTCTGGCGATACAGACGTGCTCTAAATAGATTTAATATTTTGAAAACTTTGAGATAATCGGCTTAAGGAGATCAATTTGCATATTTACGAGAAAAGTTCTATCTATAAAAGAGTTATAATATATTGATACAGAAATATATTAGACTAGAGAAATAGAAAACGGTTTGGCTTAAACATTGTAATGTGAACAAGCAAAGCCTTTATAAAGCCTTTAAGTTGTACTATTTAAAGGTAATCAATTGTATCATTCTTTAAATATAATATTTATCACTTATATAATAAAGTATATATTTTATTTTCAATTGCTCAAAAATACTTCTTATTCAATATGTTCACTTATAAACTGAACTAAAATGTAAATAATTGTACATAGTTTAATTTCTTAACAAAAAAGAACTTGGAATTCCTTTAAATTCATAATAGTTTAGCTATAAATTTATAAAGAACCAACAATTAAATATCCAATTTAGAGTTCACTAAAAAAACCACGTCAACTTTTCTTATAAAATCTTAAAATAATGGTTCAATTAAGTTCAATAAATATTACGATTCTTACGAAGCATTCTTTATGCGCTATTTAAGGGACAATGAGTGTACCCATATGTGTTTTACTATTTTGGTATTCTCAAGAGAGAAAATCATTGAAGAAAAACCACAAAGAGAGAGAAAAACAAAGAGAGAATAACAGAGAGAGAGATCTACAGCAAGCAGGCGAGAGAGAGAGATAAGAAGGTGAACGCGATCGTCGACATAGGCATTCCATATAGTGCGCTGGACGCAATAGGTTGCTCTATCAATAAAACTCGGAACAAACCGATTAATGCGAATTAACAACAATGTCGGCATTTGAATTGAAAAACTTGAACGACAGCTTGGAGAAGCATCTGCCGGCCGATGAACTGAAGGAGGTCAAGCGGATTTTGTACGGCGTTGAAGAGGAGTGAGTACCAAAAACTAAGTGACAATACTGATAAGAGCGAACATCATGTGGGGTGATCGTAAAAGAAATCTCCAGATAATTCTAAAAATATTTTAATCTTAATCGCCTCGCAAATACGTATTAACGTACCAAAAATTCCAGTTCTGAGCATAACAACGTCCCTAAATATTCCGTTTATATATTTGAAGATGTTTTGTATCAAAATACATTTAAATATAGAACTAATACCCTGTGTATCTACACGTGTGTGATCGCGAACATCTGGTGATGTGAATGGCACGATCGGAGAAGCAAAACAAAACAAATTGAGAAATTGAGAGATCGTAAGATCAATTAAGGCTACGATGTTTGTAAAACTTTATTTATTTATTGGTCTTGATTGATCAGAAATCTATCTCTGGATTGTAATTTAAATATTTGAATAAAAAAGTTCAAAAGTTACGGCGGCTAGAAGAGAGATAAGCATCCAATTCCGTCCGGTTCGACGACATCAGCGCCAGATGATGATCAGAAATGTTTCATTTAAAATTAAAATCTTTATATATTCCAAAACATTCTTTAAATGATGACATGAAACATATATTTTATGATTTAATTTTTAAAAATTCTTAATTTAAAAATCACCCAATAATTACATAATATGATCCGTTTTCTGTAGCCAAACACTGGACCTACCCGAAAGTGCCACTAAGATAGCTCTAGAGAATGGCTTTGAGATCAAGGGCTATCGCTTCAAGGCGCGAGAGGAGCAGACCCGCAAGCCCCGAATAGTTCGGGTTGGCGCCATCCAAAACTCCATCTCACTTCCCACCACGGCGCCCATTGAACAGCAACGCGAAGGCATTTGGAACAAGGTCAAGAACATTATCAAGGCAGCGGCGGCTGCTGGCTGCAACATCGTTTGCACCCAAGAAGCGTGGAGTAAGTAACTCACTTAGATTTATGGCAAGGTACTTCAGGAACCCCTTACAATTTTAATTAGCTTCTTTATTTCGATTCTGACTTTATTAATGATCCCTTGGCTTTTCTAAACTCAACACACAGCCATGCCCTTTGCCTTCTGCACCCGGGAAAAGTTCCCCTGGTGCGAGTTCGCCGAGGAGGCTGAGAATGGACCGACCACCAAGATGCTCTCAGGGCTAGCCAAGGCCTATAACATGGTGATCATTCACTCGATCCTGGAGCGTGATATCGAGCACGGCGAGACCATTTGGAACACAGCCGTGGTCATCTCGAACAGCGGTCGGTACCTGGGCAAGCATCGCAAGAACCACATCCCCCGGGTGGGTGACTTCAACGAATCCACGTATTACCTGGAGGGCAACACCGGGCACCCGGTCTTCGAGACGGAGTTCGGCAAGCTGGCCATCAACATCTGCTATGGGCGCCATCATCCGCAGAACTGGATGATGTTCGGGCTGAATGGCGCGGAGATCGTCTTCAATCCCTCGGCCACGATCGGTCGGTTATCGGAGCCCCTTTGGAGCATTGAAGCCAGGAATGCTGCCATAGCCAATAGCTACTTCACCGTGCCGATCAATCGAGTGGGAACGGAGCAGTTCCCCAATGAGTACACATCCGGCGATGGCAATAAGGCCCACAAGGAGTTCGGACCCTTCTACGGTTCGTCGTATGTAGCTGCTCCAGATGGTTCAAGGACTCCGGTAGGTTAAAAAAAAAATGATCTGCTTTTATTTTGTAACAGAAAAGCGAAGAAACATCAAGGTCATAGAATATAATCATTGGATACATATAGAAAATTGAATGAAATGTTTTTATAAATGAATTTCCTTTAATTTGTTTATAGAACATTTTATTAGAACATTTTATAATGCCAAACAGTATAAGCAAACCGGACATATATAATTTATTTGCAAAGCATGCTTTTAGAATACATTTTTGGGTACAAATAGATTTTAATATAATGATAATGAGAAATACATTTTTATTTACAGAGCTTGTCCCGAGATAATGATGGCCTACTAGTGGTGGAACTCGATCTAAACCTCTGTCGCCAGGTGAAGGACTTCTGGGGCTTCCGCATGACACAGAGGATTCCTCTCTATGCCGAGTCCTTTCAAAAGGCTTCGGAACATGACTTCAAGCCACAGATCATTAGAGAGACATAAGTCCTACTGGCTTAAAGTATAGTTTATCCAATTTGCATTTGAAATTAATAATAAAGATGAAGATTTTATAAAATTTCGTTGCCTTGTAAATATTAATTTATAAATTGTATATAAACAGTAATATCCAAGCTCAACTTAATTCAAAGTATATTCTAGATCTTGTGAGCAGTTTCCATTTCTCATGTACTTCCTCTATATGCAGATTATAAAATCCCCTCTCGTTCCTTTTGAGAAGTTGCCCCGAAACTCATTATTTTCGGCTTACATTAAGAGCACCCAGGCAGACTTTTTGATCTGCTTAAACTTCAAGTCAAATCTGCTTATTAGGAGTCACATCCTTGAATTCGCAGAGCATCTCTATCAGGACCCATCCTCCAGGATGGACCGCTTTAAAAATTCCCTCATCCCCATACAAAATGCTGCAATCTAGCATTGAGCTAAGCTTTGACTTTTACGATTATGTTACGGCTGAATGGGAACGGGGACGGGGACTTGGGTTCGCTCGAGCACGGGATGTGGCTCCCGGGAGGAGTGTGGGATATAATCTGTTTCTATTACGTTTGCTTATCTGCATGCGACTCACATGTGCGTTTCTTTTGCCGACTCCTAATGCAGTAATAATCGTTTGTGCGTTGCCGGAATGACTCGGCTGACCTTGCCGGAGCGCTGGCAGTAATTGGTTAGATTATTCCGAATTGGTTTCCCTGCTCTCGGCCTGACCTTGTGCGGCAATGGAGTTATCAAGCGAAAATTGCTTGTCGGGAAAGAGCAACCAACACAAATGGAAATTATAAACTTTTGTGCACCAGGCACAAGGAGCACTTGGAGCAACAGAGATGGAAATATGCAAATTGAATTTCGGGCAAAAGCCAAGTCAAAAATATACAAAGAGACAAATGTGCGAAAATCGTATCTTCCAGCACAATTTTAGCCAAGATAATAGCACCAGAAAAATAAAATATTTATTATTGGTTGAATTGTAAGCAATAGGATAAAATATAGGAAGATTATGTACATATAATAGGCACCCAAAGGCGAGAATTGTTGAAAATAATAAGTATTGGGCTTTGACACTACATTTTTTTTTTTTATTAGTTGGAGTAATCATTTTTAGACTATCGGCTTCTGCGTGAGTGTGAGCAAGACCATCATTTGACACTTTTAGTGACCAAAATCAGTGGTCTCTTTCTGCTTTAATGGCACCTTTAGCGAATAAAAGCAATAATATAGTGTCATAACACCATTAGGAAAATTTATTTTAATTTTCTTTAGAAATGTATAGATATTTTGGATATGGGTTGATGTTTTATAATAAAATTCAATTTCCTTAAAGGTGCTAAGGGTAATATATATAATTACAAGTCCCTGGAAAGCTTATGGAAGGACCGTACCCAATTTACACAGTAATTCTGCCAGAAACAAAAGATTATGGTGCCTAACTCAAGCTGTTGGTCACATTAATCCATATGGAAATGAAGCTAAATTACAACCCTAACTTGATTAAATACATATAACACCACACAATTCCACTTGTGGTCCAGTTCGCTTCTATTATTTCAACCGCAGCTGTGCGATAAGAGCATGCAAGGAATGTGGGCTTTTGTGTGTGTCTATTTGACAAAGGTCACCCGAAAATAAATCAAATATTTACCCAGCTTCATTCGTTTATTCAAATTGAAAAGTCACTTTCGCCCACACACTTGGGCCAGCGGAGATTCAAGCCCTCGATTGCATTACCCATTCGACATGTTGCTAATAAATATGTTTTCCGGGGAAAAGCCAAATAAAATCCAAAGTGACAGAGACCTCTCCAAACGAGCCTTCCTGGGACATCAGGGAATTGCCAATAAAATGTGGGCCCTGCTCGTTTATAGCCGAAGGATGTCTTCGACCAGACCAGACCAGTATATATTTTATTCAGTGCCTGTGTTGATTGATTAAGCCCAAGATGTATTCCCAACCATCGGCACGCTCAGGGCTCACCAGGATAATCCTCTACATATCGGATAATAATTTCCCAGCCCGCCTCAGGCAATTACACTAATCATTTTCCTCTCCTCCTCCGCTCCTCCTGGGGACAGCTGGCAATTGTGACAGCTCAGATATCAGAGCGATTTCAATTAAAGCCCAACCTTTTAATTAAGCAGATAAAGTGGCTATAAAATGGGACAGAGGCCAGCTGGCCAGGCTGGCCAGGCCAAGTGGGCGAACTCGAACTTGATTATGAGCTCATATTTAATTAAACAAAATATTTAGAGCTAAGCAGCTCCCGGCGAAGGCGCTTAAGTGCTCGTTAAGTGTGTGCGATATATGTATGCATGGGTGTCGTGAGTGCTGTCAGGAAGTCAGGACCCAGGGCTCAAGAATCCCAGTGTAATCAGGACGCGCCGGCAGGATGCGAGTGTGCATTTTGCGGCAGGCTGGCTGAAAAAATGCCGAGGACGTGCATCAATCTGAATGCATAATAATGGTGCCACTGTGGCAATCAGTTACTCCCAAGGCGGCATTAACCACCAGCCAAATGCATATTGAACAGGATGTCGACTCCACGTAGGGAAAAAATACTCATTCTTTAAGTCCAGGGATGCTAGACAATCAGACTATTAGGTTTTCGATTTAAGTCACTCTTCTTGGGGATTAGTTCTAGTCAGTGCTATATTAATAATATTTCAATGCGGTGTTGAAGGTATTCTTAGGAAAATAAAATGTGACGTTCTGGTAGAAATTTCTTTAACTTTTTAAAATCATTATTTTTGCTATTATTTTCTATTAAAATAAGTTTAGATTGGCTGGGATCTGTTCAGAGCTGGTCCATCCCTGTTGAAATAAGCACCAGCCGCCGCACACGATATGAATGGGAAATCTTAAGCCGCGTACGTGTGCACAACAGCGAGCAGGAATGAAAAGGAAAAGGAGCAGAATCATCAGGAGCAGAGGTACCGGCAGGAACAGAAGCTGGAGCTGGAGCTGGAGCTGAAGCTGAAGATGGAGCTGAAGCAGCAGGCGCAGGCGAGTAAAATTGGAAAGGAAATGCGATGCCGGTCGGCATTGTTGTTGCTTGGATGGAAAGTGGAAATGGAAAGGGTTTATGGGTGGCGGTGACTGTGCCCTGCGCCTTTCCATTAAACGGGATTATTTATTTTATTTCGTTATGCACGGCAAACAGCTTGTGTAAAGGATTTAAGCGTCTGCTGAATGCGGCAAGCGGCACACACAAGGCCGATCCTTATTCCCAATCCCAATCCCAATTCCAAGACCCAAAACCAGGCCCCCGCTCCCCCCATAACCAATGCCAACTCCCTTGTAATGAAATACACGAAAACTTAAAACCAACAAACCAGCGGAGGGGACAACAAAGGGCCTTCGTGATATTAAATTCCAGCCGCACTTGCACTTGTTAGAGCCTGTAAGATTATAATTCCGCCACAGTGAGCAAAAAGAGAAAACGAGGATGCTCGCAGATAGCTGGCAATGAGAGCGGGGCGGCCTGGGGGGCATGGAGGTGTCCTGTAGTGCCAGGACAATGCAGATAGGCGTTTGGGATAATAAAATATTATGCAACTGGGACTGGAGTCGAGGAGGGAGGCGCAGACGGAGGCCGAAGGCTGCTGGCAGGAAGGAGGCGCCAAAGCGGAAATGGAAAACTTGAATGCAAAGTGGGAAATGGTTATGTTGGCGAGGAGGCTCCTTTATGGTGCGGCATAAAAGTCAATTCCCCGAAGCGAGTTCAAAGTCTGACCTAATAATTGTAACTTGATTATTGGAAAAATCTAAAAACGGTGAAGGCTCAACTTAAAGAATTGAGTTCAGTGGGTTATCCTTTAATATAGACTAGGGTATTTTTATAAATGTTGCATTGAAGTGTAAGGTATGTTATGTATTGTTTCTACGAAGTTGTAGAATTATTATGAAACTGATTAAAATTATAAGAGATATTATAAATCCTTTCATTCCTCCATCTGAGAAGCTGGTATAAATTAAAGACCACTAGCATCGTCTTAAATATGGCAATACCAGCAACAATTCCTCAATTTTAAATGGAAACACCGTCAAGAAGAAATATTAATTAAAAAGCGAATTTCGGGACTCGGTCGGCTCACTATAATTGCACTTTTTCGCGTTGTGGCTGAAAGTATCTGCGTGGCCTCATTACGAAGGCAGTTAATGGACCGCAATCCAAGCAGAAAATGAAGTGCAATACGCAAGATGTTCTGTGTTTATGACCAGCTTCCCCTTCTGGCATTATAATTAATACCTGCTCGAATCGACAGCCTTGGGGGTGGCGAAAAATCGGCAAGGATGGGGTAAAAATGCTCGCAATTGTAATGATAATGTGAAGCGAAGCGTTGCAGGCCATTAAACTTTCGCACAGAACGAACGAACGCTCGAATTAAACAATAAAATATTTAAAAAATTTGCCAACGCATCCATCCTCACCTCCTTCGGCTGATTTTCCTTCTTTTCTTATTATTCTTATTACTGCCTTTATTGTTATGAGCGGAAAGACAAAGGAACTGGATCTGAAAACCGAGACCGAAACTGTAACTGTAATGGTAAGTGTAACTGAACTGGCCAGCAAATGAGTGAGTGGGTGGATGGCCAGGTGGGCGGCCAGGTGGCTGATAAGGTGGCAGTGTGGCATTGATGCGAGGGCGTGGATGGTGCGGTTCTGTTTGACTGCTTGGCTGCCGATCCTGCGGCTACCTGTGAAGTGTGTGCCACGCTCGAATTCTCACCTGCTTGCCACAGCAATGGCAATAACAGTAAGAACGGGGGAAAAGTCGAGCAGGTAGTGGTGGAGCAGTTTCTGGGAAAGATTGAGGAGGAAGTGCGGTCATTGCTCTGACCTGGCTTGGACATCCTGGCATTTATGGGAGAGAAGCTTGATTTTTACGCTCGTGTAAACAGTTATTATTACGGGCAGTAAATGTTGATATGACCCTTCTAATGGTCGTTAAATGCGGTTAAGGGAGTGCTAATCCAATGAATACATATTCGCTTTTATGAATATCAAATATGTTTTTTGCTTCACGGAGCGAATACGTATGTTATTTCCGGCCACAGTATTAGTGACTTTTATTGAAAGAAAACAAATTGATTAAATATTCTTTGGTATAGGAAGATATCAAGACGACATAGTTACAGCTGTCTGGTCATAAGAATAAAAATATATAGCAAATTAATCTTAAGTTTTATCAAATCCGCAAGAAGTATATAAAGAAATTACTATTTATTTGTATGGTATATTTATTTGACATATTTTTGTTCTGTTTTATAAAATTGTCTCTGCTTCTCATAGCCACATCAGTGAGTCACTAGAAAGAAAATAGTTTTTTGTTACCGAGAAACCTCTGCCATTTTGATCAAAGACATTCTTTCCTTGTCAAGCTGACAAAAAACCGCATGCGGAAACAGGAAGCAAAAGAATTTCAAAACTATTCTAGCTTACACCTGCGGAGCCACTGCACCAGATGAAGGGAATACCTTCGCCAAATCTCCTTTTTTTTGTTGTCTGAAGCCCACAAGTGCCGAGCTTCGTCGGTCAGATGAGCGCATCAAACAAAGCCATGAAAATTAATTATTTCTTTTTGTTGGGCGAAGCTAAGGAATATAGTGTCGAGGAGCCAAGCAAGGCAGCCAAGTGAGAAAAGGACGAGCCAGAGTGAAGTGAGCTGGCGACGACTGATGCATGATGAAATTGTGTTGTGTGTGGAACTTACCAAGCGTTTATTGTATAAATTTTCCACATTCTCTGCCCGCGCACTAAGCATACACTCACTAGCACTGAAAGAAATTATTTTCGATTTCTATCACGTTTTACAAAGTATATTCGAAGACTAAACTATGAGAAAATTTACTCGAAAGTTGTTGTAGTCCCAGGAGTCCTTTTTATTACAATCCTAGTCAAGGATTACAATGAAAAAAATTATAAAATAAAGTATTATTTGCTCTTAAAGTCTCCGAATACTTATTAATAATTTAAAAAAAATATTATTAAAAAATATAAACAAATAAAAGGCTAATTTATCTCAATGCAGGGCCACTCCCCTCTTGGGGCTTGCGACTGTGAGACCGAGCTGTTCTCTTGGCCCTTTAGCTGGGTTCAGGCCAACGCAGCTGGTGGTGGTCGCTTCCGGCCAACTCATGCATTTTTCACCAGCAACCGACGGCGGAAAAAGCAACAGTGTTGCAGCGACGGAAAAATGGAAAACACGAGGAGGGGCTTAGAGCACAGTGTATTGAATGCTGTGACAGCAGCTCTACGCCTAATTGCCAGCGACATGGCACAGTGTGCTCCTCCTCTTTGGAATCTAGCAGCTGCCAGGCACATTTTTCTGTCACTATCGATCTGCTTTGAATACGCCAATCTTCTGGACGAGTGTGCTCCGCTCCGACCCGGCTGGAAGTTAATGAAGTCCGACAGCCGGGTGGCAACACTTTGCACTCCATTCAGTTCTGGCCGCCGCCGCATGCTGATGGTGTTGTTATTGCCAGCTGCCAATATTGTTAATTACGGACCACGGCTGTTTAATTAAGTTTTAAATGCGCTGACGACTAATTAACTCGAAGCCAAGGCCGCGGCAGACAGACAGAAAGATAGACAGGCAGCAATGTCAAGGCTGCGATGGGGTGAGCATTGACTTTAATATAAATAGGCCATTAATATCGAAGAGTATAGAGGATGCTGTGTCTAATAAGAGGAGGTCCTTTTAGAGTTTAACCTTCAGATCAAATATATTAATATATGAACGGTTAAGTAGTTAAGTAAAAAGTCTCTTTACAAAGGATTACATGCTACTTTTGTAGGAAATCACTTAAAGGGCTCTTGTTGCTTGAACATAATGTACTCTGGTTTTAAGAAAAAAAAATTTATTTTATTTTTTGAAGCCCTGCGGACATTGAGTTTAAAACTTTGTTTCGTACAAAGTGAACCCGCTTTAAGTTCCTGAAACATATAAATACTTACTTGTATAAATATTGCCAAAGTTCAGACATTTAAAATAATTGCGGAAAATGCCTAGAGACACTTCCGGGACATCCTTGTTTTTGTACAAAAATGAAAAGTAATTTTCGCAGTCCCTTGTGGTTATCCTTTCGACCAAAAATAAAAATGGGTTAGCCCCTTGATGATGATTACCTTATGTGTGGCTCGCAAAAAAAAAAAAAAGAAGAAGTCACGCCAACAGCTGCAGACACGAACTAAACAATAAAGGATGCCTCGGCTCCAAAGTGGAATACCAAACATTTTTTCTTTGTATGCCATTATTGAAAAATTGCTTCGCCCAAATCGATGCCCGCCGTGGCTGTGGATGTGGATGCAAATGACTGGAGACCCAAGGCAGGGGAGTGCTTCAAAAGTAAAAAAAGATAAAATTAAATGAAATCTGAGAGCGAGGGATCTAGTGCCTAGTGCGGTGCGGAAAATCCATTAGCCGGAATTGATTTTTCGGTTTGCTTTTCAATCAAATTAAATCCTGCCGCTGCCGCTGTTGCTGCAAAAATGTTGTCGACCCGTTTGACCATCAATCATGATCCGCAGGTCTTTTGTGTGGCTGAGGACAGCAACAACAATGAAATAATGAAATAAAACAAAATAAATCATTTAAATTAATGCCAAATTGGACAATGCATAATGGCGGACAATCAACAAAAAATATAAGAAATCGCTGAATTATATACAGTATGCATATTTGACAACCTTTCAATGTCACTGCTCGGCGATATTTTTATCGTCGCACAAAAAGAAGACAGCTCGCCTGAAAATTGCCAGAGGGCCAAAAGGAGAGCCAACGGAAAACCCAACTAAATAAAAGGCTGTGAAAAGGAAATCTGCACATATTGGTCATTAATAAAAGTTTTTGCATATCGATACAAAAAGCAAATATTGATAAACAAAAAATGAATACGGCTTACATGCGGAAGGGGTGCGGCAAAAAAGCGAAAGAGCCAAGCGGAGCAGAGCATATAAATAAATAAATAAAGCGTGTGTGAAAAGGCAACAATAAAACACGTCCGACAGGGCCAGGACCACGACCCACCCAGCCAGAGATGGTCGCGTGATGTGAATAAATCGCTAAAGGATGTCACGGTCCGGAGATTTATACCATCCTGTTGAGCTTCAGGTGAACACAACGGCAGCAGAGCCACAAAACTCATCGCCATCGATCAGTTTGTGTGGCCGAAAGCAGTCTTATTTGAAGCCATATGTCAACTGCTCACATTCCTGGCACATACATTTAACCGAATATAATGTATTGCTGGTATATGTAGTCCTGCGCCCTTACATCGCGGCATCCCTTTCGCAGTGAGTGTGGTAAAAGCGGTCGCGATTTCAAGTCAATTGCGTCGTTATTTATCAGCCGCCATAAATGTATGCTTCTGTACGAATATATACTGCGGATGGGCAGAAAATATTACCCACAATGTCAGAACACTGTGATGTTTTAAGCATTGCACAATTGGTTGGAAACGGATGGATGGTCTTGAATTCAAACTGAAATATCGCTCAGTAGGCAATCGAATGAGTTTAAATTATGTTGTGGGCTTTAAATATAAATTAAATTAATCTGTAATTGAAAAAGAACCGATTAACTCTTCATTCTTAACAACAAAAATAAGAGTTATTATACACAAGTCCAAACTATACAAATTTAAAGATCCTATTTGTAAAGCTGTATTAATTATTCAATATTATCAGAGTATTTATTTTAAATTCCTTGTACTTTTTGCCCCTCTAAAATATTGAGCCTTTAATGGACAGTCCGTCATAAAAAGGTTGCAATTGCATTTGTTCAGCATTTCCCTTCCCTGCAGCAAAAAAGCGACCCAATTCTAACCATTAATAGTTGACCAGCCTGAGAGCCGTAGCTAAAACCCATTAAATTGAAGTTCTGAGAGCTTCTGCATATTAAAATACCGATATATATATTTTTTGTAAGCTTTGTCCACTTGATTTATTTTTATTGGAAATGTTCTTTAATGGCCGCCAATTTCCGTTGTTCATTAAGAGCATTGTGCATAAACAAACGAGTTATTGGCCTCAATGGGCTTTGTGGTCAGGCTTTTATGACTGTGATTATGTCTTTTGTGTTCAACGTGTAAACTGCCGATAGCTGCGGTAATTAATTGTTTACATTTTTTCGCCTGCTGTCTTAATTCTGGATGGAGTTACTAGGCTGGTCTTAAAAAAGTCACAGGTTAAGTAAGATTCGTGCTAAGTTGATGCAACAGAAATGGATTCGCCACGGCAATTATAAATGTTAGTTGAAATGCAATAAATCTGCACTTTCGTTTTTTAGCTAGTTCGGAAAAGTCAATATGCAGCGAATATGGTTCACTGTTCTTATATTTTAAAATCTACAAATACTCATCCAAGGTCCCATTGCTTTCTCGCTTTGGTTCTCCAAACGGTCACAGGTTAAGTTAGATAATCAATTTTGTTTCGCGTTAAATTGATGCTAAACAAATTGGTTGGCAAGATTGTATTTATAAATGCCAAGTAAAATGCAATGTAGCGGCACTTTCGTTCTATTGTTAGACCGACAAAGGCAAGATGCAGCGACTATTTTTCGTGGTTCTGATATTTTCAAATCTACTATTTATCCAGGGTCAGAGGGGTCCAGCAAGTTCCCCGGCTAAAACAGAGAAAGGTATGCTTTAATATATTAAAAATATACCTAAACCGAATATTAAATAAATCAATCTTTGATATCCAGGCTATAGCATTGATGAGTTGTACAAGGAACATATTTTGAAAATCAGAGCAATGAGATCCGCATGCCAAACGGAAGGTAATTTATACAAAGAAATAGTTTTGAGTACAAATCTATACGTAATATTTTCGTATTACAGAATGTAAATTAGATGAATTAATTGCCAAATTCAGTCGAGAATCGCAGACTACCCCACCAACTGAACCGATACAGCGTCCATCTAATCTTTTTGGGGGAGTCCTTGATTTTCTTTTGCAAAAGAAAAAGGATTTAATCGGACAAATTGCTGGCGTCAGTGGATAAATAAAATAAATAAAATAAAAAAATACAATCTTAAATAATGCAATAATATCGTTTGTTCCTTTAAAATCTTCATAGATATAATATATAAGATAAGATATAAGGCTATTCTGATTGCTTTTGATAGTTGAAAAACTGAAATCGCAAGGTCTTGATTAAAATGGAAATCGAATAGAGCGATGATCAGATTGGACCTTTTCAGTAAATGCGAGAAATTTCGCTCTCCTGAGAAGTAAGTTGTAAGTTTTTTCCAAAAAAAGTTAAAATTTATTTTGGTTTTTGTGTAAAAAAAATGTTGTTTAACTTTTATAACTTTTATATATTTGTATGCCATGAAAGTAGAAAACGTGTTCGAAGAAATAATTTCCTTGAGCTTGCCGATGATCGAAGACGAAGAACCTCCGATGAGTTTTTATGCAGATCAAGTGGAGGAGGGCTCCGTGGAGGTCAGATATAACGAGAACGGATATCTCCTCGTCACTCAGGGAACGCAGTTCGAAGGAGGTTTGCTGGATAAGACGCCCCGCTTGACGGTTTCTGGAGGGTGATCCTGTGCGGATGTATTTCGCTCTTTACTCTTCACCGGAGATCCTTTGGCACAATACCATGTTTGTGCATATCTGAGGAGCCTTGCTCCTTGCCAAACACCATCTGGCAGCGCCTAATGCGCAACCTGTTCGGCATGTAGGGGCCCCCAGCACCCCGCTCCTGAGCTCCGGTTAGTTTCCAGTTCGATCCCTGACTCCATCGTATAATTCCTCCGCCGACCGGCTGCTGATTGGATTTGTCTCGTTTTGTTTTTCATTGTCCGGCGGAGACTAGTCCCGAGACACTGGAGTGCCCGAAATACACATGTGTTGTCGTTGTTGTTCCTATGTTGTCGGGCACCCACCAGCAACAGCAGCCGATAAGATCGGAGGAATTTACTCGAATCTCAGGCACCGATCAACAAGCCACATCTACGGATCCACAAATAATAAAGCCAAGCCCCAGCCTCATTGTATTTGGAGGTCCATCTAATCTTTTTGGGAGAGTACTTGATTTTCTTTTGCAAAAGAAAAAGAGTTTAATCGGGCAAATCGCTGGCGTCAGTGGTTAAATAAAATAAATTATATTAAAAAATACAATTTTAAATAATGCAATAATATTGTTTGTTATTTGCCTTTAAAATCCTCATATTTAAAAACTACACTGGTCATTTGAATTGATTATTTCGTTGGCAGCTGGAAGATATAAGGCTATTCTGATTGCTTTTGATAGTTGGAAAACTGAAATTGCAAGGTCTAGAGTAAAATGGGAGTCGAATGAACCCATGATCAGATTGGACCTTTTCAGTAAATGCGAAAGAAATTTCGCTCTCTTGAGAAGTAAGTTGTAAGATTTCTCAAAACAAAATTTTTTTCGGGTTATTGTGTGACAAGTATAAATTTTTCTAAAATAAATATTTAACGCTGCTCGCATAGAAACTTTTATATTTTTGTATGCCATGAAAGTAGAAAACGTGTTCGAAGAAATAATCCCTGAGCTTGCCGATGATCGAAGACGAAGAACCTCCGATGAGTTTTAATGCAGATCAAGTGGAGGAGGGCTCCGTGGAGGTCAGATATAACGAGAACGGAGATCTCCTCGTCACTCAGGGAACGCAGTTCGAAGAAGATTGGCTGGATAAGACGCCCCGCTTGACGGTTTCTGGAGGGTGATCCTGTGCGGATGTATTTCGCTCTTTACTCTTCACCGGAGAACCTTTGGCACAATACCATGTTTGTGCATATCTGAGGAGGGTTGCTCCTTGCCAAACACCCTCTGGCAGCGCCTAATGCGCAACCTGTTCGGCATGTAGGGGCGCCCAGCACCCCGCTCCTGAGCTCCGGTTAGTTTCCAGTTCGATCCCTGACTCCATCGTATGATTCCTCCGCCGACCGGCTGCTGATTGGATTTGTTTCGTTTTGTTCTTCATTGTCCGGCGGAGACTAGTCCCGAGACACTGGAGTGCCCGAAATACACATGTGTTGTCGTTGTTGTTCCTATTTTGTCGGGCACCCACCAGCAACAGCAGCCGATAAGATCGGAGGAATTTACTCGAATCTCAGGCACCGATCAACAAGCCACATCTACGGATCCACAAATAATAAAGCCAAGCCCCAGCCTCATTGTATTTGGAGACAAAAAATGCAAAGCTTACTTAGAGTCCAACTAATAAGAAACTCTCTCGTTCGCTATAGCTTGTACCTTGCAGGCAAAGCGTGGAAGAGAGAGCGACAAAGAGACAAGAAAAGCAAGTGCTCTCAGGAGAGCGACAACTGCTCTTGAACTTTATAAAATCGAACTGAGAGGTTCTTCCAGTTTGAGTCTGGAGCAACCGGTATTAACGAGAGTCTCACTTAAAGTACGGTAACAAAAGTCATTACCTCTTCTCGCTCGCTCCTCCACGCAATGTCTGCAATATAGTAGCAAAGCAGCAACCGTTTTTATTTAGCTGCACTCTGAGAGAGCTTCGCATTTTTTCTCTCCGCAAAATGTACGAGATGTTGTATAAATTGAACCGATACAGCGTCCATCTAATCTTTTTGGGAGAGTACTTGATTTTCTTTTGCAAAAGAAAAAGAGTTTAATCGGACAAATCGCTAGCGTCAGTGGTTAAATAAAATAAATTATATTAAAAAATACAATTTTAAATAATGCAATAATATTGTTTGTTATATGCCTTTAAAATCCTCATATTTAAAAAAACTCTGGTCATTTGAATTGATTATTTCGTTGGCAGCTGGAAGATATAAGGCTATTCTGATTGCTTTTGATAGTTGGAAAACTGAAATTGCAAGGTCTAGAGTAAAATGGGAGTCGAATGAACCCATGATCAGATTGGACCTTTTCAGTAAATGCGAAAGAAATTTCGCTCTCTTGAGAAGTAAGTTGTAAGATTTCTCAAAACAAAATTTTTTCGGGTTATTGTGTGACAAGTATAAAATTTTCTAAAATAAATATTTAACGCTGCTCGCATAGAAACTTTTATATATTTGTATGCCATGAAAGTAGAAAACGTGTTCGAAGAAATAATTTCCATGAGCTTGCCGATGATCGAAGACGAAGAACCTCCGATGAGTTTTTATGCAGATCAAGTGGAGGAGGGCTCCGTGGAGGTCAGATATAACGAGAACGGAGATCTCCTCGTCACTCAGGGAACGCAGTTCGAAGAAGATTGGCTGGATAAGACGCCCCGCATGACGGTTTCTGGAGGGTGATCCTGTGCGGATGTATTTCGCTCTTTACTCTTCACCGGAGAACCTTTGGCACAATACCATGTTTGTGCATATCTGAGGAGGGTTGCTCCTTGCCAAACACCCTCTGGCAGCGCCTAATGCGCAACCTGTTCGGCATGTAGGGGCGCCCAGCACCCCGCTCCTGAGCTCCGGTTAGTTTCCAGTTCGATCCCTGACTCCATCGTATGATTCCTCCGCCGACCGGCTGCTGATTGGATTTGTCTCGTTTTGTTCTTCATTGTCCGGCGGAGACTAGTCCCGAGACACTGGAGTGCCCTAAATACACATGTGTTGTCGTTGTTGTTCCTATGTTGTCGGGCACCCACCAGCAACAGCAGCCGATAAGATCGGAGGAATTTACTCGAGTCTCAGGCACCGATCAACAATCCACATCTACGGATCCACAAATAATAAAGCCAAGCCCCAGCCTCATTGTATTTGTAGACAAACAATGCAAAGCTTACTTAGAGTCCAACTAATAAGAAACTCTCTCGTTCGCTATTGCTTGTACCTTGCAGGCAAAGCGTGGAAGAGAGAGCGACAAAGAGACAAGAAGAGCAAGTGCTCTCAGGAGAGCGACAACTGCTCTTGAACTTTATAAAATCGAACTGAGAGGTTCTTCCAGTTTGAGTCTGGAGCAACCGGTATTAACGAGAGTCTCACTTAAAGTACGGTAACAGAAGTCATTACCTCTTCTCGCTCGCTCCTCCACGCAATGTCTGCAATGTAGTAGCAAAGCAGCAACCGTTTTTATTTAGCTGCACTCTGAGAGAGCTTCGCATTTTTTCTCTCCGCAAAATGGTATAGATGTTGTATAAATTGACAGACAGACAGACGGTCATGGTTAGACCGACACACGTTTGGTTATTTTTTAATGGTTACCTAATATGTGAAACGAATCAATTCAGAACATTTAGGATTGCCATCTAATAGCTCGATACAGTGATCCACTTTTGGTTATTCTTAGCCAGAATAGGTTGAAATGAAGCAATATTTGTTGAGTATTTTTATTTATTTTATCTTGATACCTAACCCCACCGTTGGCCGACCTTCGTGGGAACCAGCATTCGCCGTAAGTGTTGGAAATACAAAGAACTGGATAAATACCATTCCGCCAACGATTCCAACCTGGGCGCCCGTTATATCGGTGGGACTTCCGACATGCACCGGTTTACTTCCAGTTGGTAAATACATATTAGAACCCAGTTATTCCTGCACTCACTACTTTCCTTTGGTTTCAGATTGTAAGCGGTTGCACGTTAAGTATTATCTTGTTCAATTTTTAGCCAAGCAAGACAAGAAAACATCATTAATTGATAAAATACTGGGTTAGTTGATAATATTGTATGTCTACCATTCTTTATATTCATTTATAAAACGAGTGATGTAATATAATGTCTCTGAAGAGCCTTTTTTCTAGACCTTTAACATTTTAGATCTCCTTTTGGGTTATACCTTCTGATATAAAAGTAAAAAGAAATTAAAGTAAGGTGTTTTTGCTTATATTATATATTGGCAGCGAGGACTCCTTAAAGCTCATATGCAAATGATTACCTAACAAAGCCCCTTTAAAATAAATGAAAATACACAACATACTCGTATTTGCGAGATTGCATAAGCATTTCCTCATTAAATCGTGCTGCAGCCCTTGGTGTAATTAAAGTTGCCGGGCGGTATGAGTGATGTGGCGAGAAATTTATCTGCATAACTCATACGTCATGTGGGACGTTTCCCTCTTTTTGTCTGCGCCTCTGCCAGTTAGTTTTTCACTCCGGGAGTCCCTCGAAGTGTGTCGGCATGTGTGTGGGGGCAGCAGCTGCAGCTTAATGATTTTCACGCTTCTGCTGCACTTAAGTTGCAGCTTTCTCAATGTTTTTTTTTTGGCCTGAAACAGGCGTTAATGGCAAACAGAAGCGACAACAGCCGGCTTACAGAGAGAGTTTTCGAGGACCGGCAGGAAGAGGTCGGGCACACATGCTCATTTGGCTGGCGGGCAAACAAATTCCAAGTCATTAGTCGTTGTCCCGTCTCCTCTGACTGGTAAAAAAGCACACACTGCAAACTAAATTACAAGGGCTACAAAAAGCATTATGCCGGATTAGAGGAAAGAGGACTCGAAACTGTTGACAACTTTAGCCCCAGGAGCGATTCTCACATACGATTTCCACTGCACTTTATAAAACAAGCGTTTACACTCAGACAGAAGCCGCCACAAAGCCTTGAATATTTCATTTTAAGAGGAAAGTAAAACTACATTATTTAAATGAAATAAACTATAAAGTAGAAGATAGTTTTGTTTCTTTAAGTGCACAATACTTTCCCTGTTCACTATAAAAATATGGTCAAAAGTAAGCAACAAACAACCCTGGAAGGACACAGAGCAAGGGCTTCTTCTCCTCCTGACAGCTTGTTCCGCACGCTCTACACTGCTCAGCATATTTCATAAGTCAAAAATGTTTCCGGACAGGCTTCTGCCGTTAGTGGATCGGGTCCGTGCCCGGCAAAAGCTGGCTGTCAGCAGACGCCTGACATCTGCAGGATGTGTCCATGGTGTCGGCATCGCTGTCATTGCCCATCAGACTCATATTGTCGCTGTTGCGTTCCCTCTTCCTACCACCTTCTCGGGTTCCTCCTGTTGCCCTACCCTGCCTTGCCCTGTTGCCAAGGTAAACGATGGGAATTTAAGCCCCACAAAAAAAAAAAAAAAAGAGCACGCGTGTGTGTTTTCCGGGGCGCAATTAAAATGCGAAAGCGAAATTAATATCCGCTTACTGAGGTATCTTTCTTACGACAATGACATTTTTCAAAGCTGCTTACATAATTATGCAGTGACTTTGAGAAATGCTAATGGTTATTATCGTGAATTATAAGCAGCTTACCACATATTTAGCAGATTATTCACTTTTTGCTCCGCTCCTTCTCAGAATAATTATGTGAATTCCGTTTTTGGCAAATGACAATGGCGAGTGAATCGCTGAAGCTGAGCAACAATTCATAGATTTATTATTCAATTACAGCAATTAAATTCGGCACACGGGCAAACTTTATTCATTATTCTAATGTCTAATGGCATCTTAAATATTCATCAACACTCCGCTGGTACTTTAATTAATTTCCTCTTACGCAGTTGTTTATCTAACAAATATAGAGCCCCGCCCCGAGTGACATAATGAAGCAACTTGTCCAAAAAGGAAGTACCTACGTTCCGGGTCAACAGGATCCGCCCACCACTTCCTGCTGAACTCATTTGCATACGAGGTGCCATCGAAATAAAAATTTAGCAATTCCAAATGAGGCTGGCGAAGGGAGCCAGGATGGAGCCAACTTGGTATGCAAATTGAACAAACACAAACCGCAGCAAAGTTTGCGATGGGCCAAAAAACAAAAGGTGAAGTTCAAAGTTTCCATCCAGTTCTCCAGCCTGATATGATATGTTGGGGCCGTGGTTTTTTTCTCTTTGTTTAAAAAATCTGTTGAATATGCAAATTGCACTTAAACGATTGCTGCGACCATTTTGGTAAATTGCCACAGCAAACTTCCTCCGCTCCTAAATAAATTTAATAATTTATTGCATTATTTAAAGCTTTAAGCTGCTTTCGGCTTGTGAATCCCTCTTTGCAGGTCCTTCCCTTCACATTTCTCTGTTCATAATAAACGATATTTTGTTCTCTTACACACACGCAGACTCGCACAGACTGGCACGCATCTAAAATTTCAAAATTTTTAAATTTTTAGCATCGTGAGCTTACCAAGGTAAGGGCTAGGCAGAACTTATTCCTTGGAACTTTCCTAGAAGCGCTCTTAGTATTTGCAGAGGAAAATGGAGAACATTAGCTATATTGCTAAGTTTAATTATTTACTATATGTATTTACTACTTTGATAAGTCAGCATATACATTTTAAATATTTACCACAACTATCATGCATCCTATATCAAATATCAGTGAAATTATAATGCTTGATCCATTTTCCTTCGTTGTGGAATAAAATTGTTCACCTGAATTAAATTTAAAATATTTACGAATGAAACATTTTAGTCTATTTTCAGCGGTTTTAAGGATGTTTCTCTTACCCCTATTCCCATATAAAATGACTCGCAATCACAATTCACTTCGGCTTGTGTCACTTTCAGGGCATTTAGAATTCTGCGCAAAGGTGGCCATTCCACTTGCCTTGTTTTAGTGCCATTTGTGCGTTATTTTTATAAAGTTACCTCATGAATTATTCATAAACGAAGCAGACGTACCGTGACGTAAGAAAAAGCGACTAAAAAGAGGAAAATCTTTAAGTTTTCTTCCTGGGAAGAGCTCTGGCGCGATACCAAGCAGGCAGGCTTTGTCTTGGCAAATACGCAAATCTGATTAAATTATGAGAAACTTTCTAATTGGTTTGTTATTAAGACGGCGATTACCATAAATTACATTTGGAATAAGCTAGCCATTTGGCTATTATACAACAATTGATAAAGCCATTCCCGCAAAGCTTAGCAAATTATCTCACTCGAGTAAACTCTGAGAAGAAAACAAAAGCAAAACAAGGAAAGCTGGCGCGAACCCTTGCCTCATGTTTAATGCACTTGACAGGACCAGACCCGAAGCACGAAACCCCAAAAACGAAAAACGGAGCGGAACCTTCAAGGAAGCCCTCAATTTACAGCCCCAAAGTTATGACTTTTACGCCCCATTATCGCTTAAATAATTTAGCCTGGCCACGAGAGGGAAGCCCGAGAGGCGAAATTGCTAGAAAAACAAGAAAACCTTGCATAACTTGTGGCCAGCAGAGCAAAGTAAGTGGCAGGAGGGAAGAGCGGGGCCTGCATTCATAAACAGCCAAATTAACCGCAATTAGATTTTTACAAACGCGAACAAAACATTTGATAAAATATGCGAAAAATGACCACGCTGATTACTGGGGCCCTGGCCCCGTCCGAGTGTGTGGAATCTGAATAATCAAGTGGCTCCGGGAATTGAGTAAGAAATCCTGAAAGGACTGCCAAAAGCCCCGTCAAACAATCGACCGACACGGCGCGTCGGCAGAAAGGTAAACATTATTTTTTCATCCTGTCAATTTTGAGCTTTTTAATTAAAAATCATGCGTGCTTCAGGTACAGTGCAAACAGGCGGCCCGCCAAAAAGGGATAACCAAAGCAAAGGGTTCGCTAATTAAAAAAATAGAATCCTCTGCCTGAGCCCAGTGCCCTGTTCCCTGTGCCTATGCCCTTTAAAGACGCCCTGGGAGCGGCCCGTCTCACTTCATGATGATGCATGGCCATGAAGTGTGAAAAATTCGGCCTCATTTTTAAATAGACTTAAGTCCGCTTGCCATTTTCATTTGAACTCGCACCGCCTGCCATTTATTTGCCGCTGTGCTGGAAATTAATTAAACACTCGCCGGGGCAAGGTCAAGAAAAGAAAGAACGACTTGCAAGGGCCAGCAATTAGCCTTCGCGAGGGACCAAACCGAAGCGGATGTTTGACCAGAATAAAGGGAAACTGAAGCTGAAATAGAAATTTTGTTGGTTCCTAGAAACGGAAGTTTCAACTAACTAGAGGCTGAAGGGTCTTCCGCTTTCCCGCCCAACACAATTATGCGTTTTAATAAAGTTTCAGCCAAGTCCGGGCATAAAATTAAACAATTAAGCAAATAGTTCTTGAAACTGAGCTGCAGCAGCCCCAGCCATTGCCAAAGGGCAGAATTAAAGGGCAAATTTATAGCCAGGAGGGGAAAATATTGATATGTATTATTAAATAATACTTATAGGTTTCATAGTAATTATGAGACATAGTTCATGAAAAATATTGAACGTTTGCTGTTAGAATATTAATGATATATTAAACTTGCATATCAGGTCTTTAAAAATACCAGAACTAATTGAAATATTTATTTTTAAATTCATTATTAATTAAAGATAGGTAATAAATCAGCTTGGATAAAACTGGTTTCTTTAAGGAAAATCCGAAGGGCTCTTAGTTATATGAGATGATTTATAATAATAAAAAGACTTTAAGAACTAATTTGCAGGATGAACAAAAATAAACCTTTTAAATTTCTTTGAACTAGAACGAAACTGATTTAGATCAAGATAATAACCCTTAAGTACGCCCGACAACAAAGCAGGCCGAAAGCAATATTAAGGGGCGCTTAAGCGTGCTTGATTTGATTAGTCAATTAACAGTTCATTAGTTGTCAATCGGTGACGCTGTCGAGGCTTTAATATCTTCACACTTTGTCACCCAATAATCCAATCTTAAATCATTTTCATGGCCCCCGGTTTGTTTGTGTTCGCCAGGACGCGAGTCGGAGTCGGTATGGGATTGGGACAAATAAATCGAATATCCATTCACACGGCCACGCCCACACAATGTCAATGGTGAGGCGGACAAAAACAGGCCAGAAATGAGATAGACTGCCGACAGAGACGGACGGGCCATAAATAAAGATCCGCATCCGCATCCGTATCCCTACCAGGCACAGGCTGTACTCCGGTGTATTTTTAATGCCACAATTAAATGCAAATACAATACAGCAAGGGAAAAAAGATGGAATTCGCCGGGCTGACAACACACAGCAGGCAAATGTTGAAGGATGGCCCAGGGACAGCTAAAGGACACATGGACAGACGGACGGAAGGACGGAGGGCTCTGTTCCCTATCAACAGCTTTTTTCCTGCCTGTTTTTTTTTGTTTCTGTTTCTGCTCTTTGCGGCAGGGAAAATATTTTTGATGCTGACAACAAAAAACACTGGCTAGCAACAGCCTGCGGAAAATATATAGACAAGCGCCACGCCCCCACAACCAACACCAGGCCGCCGCCGCCCCCGGCCAAAGTAACTGGAAGACAAAGGGAAGAAAAGGAGTGCAGTGTAGCCAGAGGTCCTTCGGTGTGGCTTGGTTGTGGCATGGTTAAAAATTCGCCCATACGAAAACAAATGAGATATTCACTTAAATTTAATTTCCATTATTTTTATGAAAGCATATTTTAATTCGCTTTATTGGCAATTTTCGTCGGCCAGCAAGAATACCAATATGAGAAAAAAGGATCCTCGCCGGGTTAAGTATTTTTAATAATGTGATTTTCCCAGAATAAGAGAATAACAAAAGAAGTCGTGGGCTCTTGAATTTATTTATTCTTTATTTAAATAGTAGAGTATTGGCCTTATTGGTGGGGCTCTGATTAAAAGCAGTGATGCCTGTGCTTTAAAATAAATAAAATTAATGTTCCGAATATTTTCCAGAGAAGGAATCATGCTCTGTGGGCGATTTCTCAATTATTTCATCAGCGGTTTCGCTTCGAAGCACTGAGCAATTAATTGAACAGCCGCAAATACCGAGCTGAGTGCGTAAAAACGGCAATAATTGCTCCAGCCACACTTTGACACTTGCAGCGGCCATAACCCAATGCAAACAATTAAATAAGGCGAAAGGAAAATAAACAAAAAATATCACATTTCCCTCACTGCGGCGACCCTGTCAAAATCACGACCCAAACTCATCACTACCACGGGGAGATCCCTCAATTTTGTTATCCTGCCAACCAGAAGGAAGATGGAGCGATGGCAGCAACAAAAAACATATATTTCGCATCTCTCTTCTCTGTCATCCGGTTTCCGTAGTTTGTGTTTGCTGGGCCATGCTTTGTGTACTTTGTTGCCTCTTTAATAAAAACAAAGGACACAAACACACAAAAAAAGATTGAAATTTTCGCTTGGACAGTTTTTTGTGATAGCCGAATTATTCGAGCGAAAAGCAAAACCTACAGAAATGCAATTAAGCTCGGCCCCGAGGCAAACAAACACTTCTTAATTACTCGGTTTAGTTTTGATATATATTTCCTAGCCGAGATTTATAGATTTCCTGCCAGACTCAATCACCGAACTATATTTTTGGTCACCGGGCCCCGGGCACGAACTGCATTTTCAGTCCCACAGTGGAGGAAACTGTGGCGAAACGTGACCGGGCCCACAAAGGATATTCGATTAACTGGGAATGGCAAAATGCAGTTGGAAGGCGGAATGCGGAAGAAAAACGAGCTCCCTTTTAAGCCAGTTTACCTTGAGCAATTCCGTTTAATTTCCCTTTGCGCTCGCTCAAATTGCAGTTAATGTAAATGAATGAATATTCCATTAAATGTCAACTCGGGCAAAGGGATACGGAGCAACAGGCGCCGACGCGTCAGAGTCGGAGTCTAAAGCTTCGAAAATGCAAATTGATTTCCCGAAGTAACACGTAAAGCGTCGTCGCGCAGCTTAATTGGGATATTGGATTGGGCTCCGGTGGGGGGATTACATAAAATATGAGCTATTTATTTACAAGGAGGGGGACGGCACTACTAGTCCTTCCTGACCACCTCGGCATTCGGGTTGCTCAGCAGCAGGGTCTCGTTGTGCTCCCGCACGTTGTAGTGAAAGAAGAAGGACTTGCTGTACTCGAAGGTGGAGATCATGATGGCGCAGGCGGGCGCCACCTTCAGCAGCCGGGGTCCACATCCCGAGAAGAGCCCTCTCACTCCGTGCGTCCTGTAGATGGCCGTTAGTCGGCTGTAGGTCCCTGGCCTCCTGCCCAGATCCCGTGCAGGCGAGTCCGTGAAGATGACCCTCTCCCCGAACTCCACCTGCTCGTGGGTCTTGACCACGTCAAAGGGCGTCGTCATTACGGCGGCCACCGAACCCGCCAGCACGCCAGCCAAGAAGCTCCGGCTGAACGAGGGCTGGGTTCGGTTGCCCAGGTGTAGCTTGAGATACTCATAGATGGGCCAGTAGATGCCCGAGAAGGGCACATCCCTGAGGATCGTGGGCCTCAGGCCCCGCCACAATCCCCAGATGCCCTGCAAGGCAATCACGTTTCGGACGAACTGCATTATCTGAGCGTAGGTCTGTCGCTGGGCCTGCATCTTGGTCCTTACGAGTTCGATGGGACTCACCACCGTGACGGCACATATCCGAGCGGTTACTCCGGACATCATGGGCACCACGGGCGGCAGGCTCTCGCCGGATTTCCTGCGAAGTATTAAAAATTATATTGAGTTTTTAGACGAAGATTAAGCAATCCTACCTGAGGATCACCTCTCGTGGTTGCGTCCTACTCTTAAAGTGACGCTCGTACACCTGTTTATAATTTGCCTTGAACTGCTCGTAGGCCACGAAGTAGATGATCGTGGAGGGCAGGGCCGAGACGAGCGTGGGCCCCAGGCCCGACCATAGGGAAGCGATGCCCTCGTACCGGCTGATCTTCACCAGAGCGTCCCATGAGCTGGTGAACTGTGGCCGCAGCCGCTGGCTCACCATCGCGGGCTGGCCACTGGTACCGCTCGGGAAGAGGTGGTCCATCAGGCCGTTGGAGTAGAAGAAGCACTTGTGCGACGGCGACTGTTGCGACTGCATGCGGGTCTTGATCACGTCCAGCGGCGTCATGAAGCAGGCCGTGATCATGGCCCCTGTGCACGCCGAGACCACCTGCTGCAGCGGCCGGATCCGAAAGCGCGGATCGTTCAGGAGTTTCTGCTTTTGGTCCTTCGTTTGCGTCGCATAATCGTACGAGCTGCTGTCACGAGGGCTAACCGAGCTCCGGCTCTCGGAGCCGATGCCGCTGCCGCCGGCAGTCCCGCTACTACTTGAGCCGCCGCTGTCACCGTCGCCACGTGATGTGCCTCCATTGCTTCCAACTCCGCCTCCTCTTCCGCTTCCGCTTCTGTTTACGCTGGGGATCTTTCGCTGCTTGGAGAGACGCGGCCCACGACCCACAGAAACCTCGGTCTCGGTTGGATTCGTCTCCGCGCTGGTCGCGCCGGGGTCCTCCTTCGACATGGCAACCGTCTCTGTTGGGCTCGAGCTTGAGCAGTTGAACGGGAGTCGTCGTCGTCTGGTTTCGAAGAGGCACTTATTAATTTACATTTCAGATTTCACATTGCTGGGGCCTGGAAGAAAATAGTAGAAAATAGTGACGTTTGCTGCGGCAACTCTACAGGCAATGATTACTGGCAATCAATATTCTACCAAATATTAAGGATACCCCGAGCAAAAAGGGAAGGGTATCCCTTATATTATATATTATAAATTATTATAAAACAACACGTCTCCATTTTCTTAGAAAGTCATTATTAAAAACACTAGATTTTTGAGTGAATATTTTGGAATAAAAAATAAAGAGTTAAGTGTCATAAAGATTTTCTTAAAGTTATTTATTCTGATTTTTCGTGACCTATATTTTCATTATTAGTAATTTGCGGCAACTCGAGGTCTATAGTCAACCTGATCTTCGTATACAGAACAGACAAATTCTGACTGCCTTCCGAAAGTCAATTGCTCTGTATTAATTTTCAAAATATATTTTTAAATATTTCTTATTATTATTAACAGTTTGCGAGATATCTTTAAAATTAAGTCAAACAGTAATACAGTATTTTAGTATTTTATTACAATTTATAAAGTAAGTTCATGCTCGGCTCGTTATGATGAAAATTTGAGAATGCATATTTCTAACAGGAAATAAAGAATAATTTAAAGTGACATCTGCAGCTCTCAAATGTAAGAAAGAAATGTGAGCTGATAAAATAATTACTAATAACATTGATATGCTTCACTTTTCTTTATTGCTAATATAATTAAATTGACATATTTTGAATTTATTTGACGCAACATAACTCGATTGAGGCTTGTGTGAACAATTTTAAATGTAGAAAACCTGACACCGAATTGACACATACATACAAATTTTAAATTGCTTTCCGACAATGCTGGTTTAGAATTTTTGGGAAAACCCAAACGTAGCCAATGTTAAATTTGTTAATTCAATTAATATAGCAAAAGAAAGTTTCCCACTCACCTCAGTTCATTTCGGGTGATTATAAATTCCATTTGTAAATTCCTCTTTATTTGTGTGATTCGCCATCCTGTCGTTAGCTGCTCCCCTCGCAGCCTCCTTCCCCTCTCACAAAGCAATTAAAATACTTTTGTGCCAAAGTTAAAGAAAAAAAAGAAACGAAACGAAACGCAGCCATTCCGGAATTGTTGTCGCTCCTGCTTTACTTTATTTTTGGCAATTAACATGCAGTACTCTCATTGCTGATGGCATTCGTTCCGATCCCTCCAGTTTTTTCCCCTCCCATCCAACCCCTGGCAGTGGTCCACCCGAAGGGAGGAGTGTGTGTTCATTATGCCGAAGGGACACCCCATTTTCCCCAGCAACCGCACCTTCAAGTCATCCCGCACAGCAGCAACTGCAAATGTGTCAAAGGTTTGACGTACTCGAAATGGGCTTCGGTTTGCTGGCGGGTCGAGTGGGTTACTGCACTGAGAACAACTTTGGAGATTTCTAGATACTATTTCAGTTTATAGAGCAAGTATCAATATCAATTTAATTATTAATGATAAATTTAAACAAAGAGTACTGTTAAAACGAGATCGATTGGAAAAACAAATATATAAAGATTAGTTTAGTCAACACAGAAAAATAGTTCAGTTCTTTGGAATTAAAAAATCGATGGATTTTGTAATATTCAATTATAATTATTTATATTTATAGTGACAATATTTTTTGTACAGATAAAGAACTAATATACATCTAAAGTCTTCAGTTATAAGAAAAGTATTTTTATATTATCATAAAATATATCAGCATATATTTATCTATTATTATAAATTATATTATTCTGTATTGGTATTTATTTTTTGTGAGTGTATTTTCACGCAAAGCAAGTTGACTGTTGGCGTAAAAATAATTGACATCAAATTGATGTTCCAGTAAGCGCGGTTGTGTGTGTAGTTGACACATGTCCCACAATCTGTCGTCAGTTGCTTCACACCAATGGCAATGCATAGAACCAATATGTTGATAATTTTTTAACCAGTATTTGAACGGTATCAAGCCAGGATTAATAAAAGAATCATTGGAAATACAAAACAAAACTCACCCAGAAATAAGCGTAACTTTCACTTATCAGTAATAGGAATTAGATTAACCCGTATACATTTTTTAGATCCATCTTTATTCTTTTCATTCAAATCGAATGTACAAGTTGATACTTGTATTCACTTTCACTTTCTGAGCTTGAACTTTTCCACAAAGAAGTCTTAGTTGGTGGCAAAAGGCGCTTGGATCGTGTGATTAGCTCTTAAGCAGATTGCAGCTTACTTTAAATTCAATTTGGGCGTTTTTCTCGAGTGGGTTAAGATGTTCGCACAATCCTTTTTCCCTGGCAGCAGCAAGGCCATGCATAAGACAAGACAACAACAACATCAGCATCGGCATCAACAAGAGGAGCCTGGAAGGACAAGTCGTAGCGCTTTTGAAAAACACGAGAAAACACTTCATGGGCAGTGGAGGCGTTGGGGGGAGCTAGGAAGTAGGTGGTGTTGCCAGAATGTTACCCTGATATGATTACGTTGTAACACAAGTTTGGCGCAAGGCCACGCCGAAAAAAAATTTAGGAATATTCAAGAATTTTTAGCGTGAAAATTGTTATTTTTGAGTGTGTGATTTGTTAAGTAGTTTTTACGAATATATGGTATTATATAAAATCATATATGGAACGAAAATAAGCTAAATAAAATATATTTAAATTTGAAATGTATTCTCAAATAATTTAAGACGTAAGATTCCGTACTAAAAAATACGAAAGAACTTCTCGAAGCGGTTGAGCGATACCCTAAGGCAGGGTATAAATCGGTTCAAAGGGGGGGAAAATTTTAGGATGAGTTGGCGGACCTGAAGGTAAGTCTCCAACGAAATATGCCAACATGCACATGACATACTAACTAGCGCTGCTTTGCATCACCTACACGTCCGCCCCCGCCTCCAGAAGTACTCCCTTTGGAACCAGGCTCCTCTTCTCCTCTGCTCCCGGAATCCCATTCAGCTGCGTGACAACGTACCCGTCATCGCATCACACGCAGACATTGTCTTACAGTTATGACTGGCGTTGCTATTTGGAATTCGACACGTACGCGGGCATCCCAGGACACGTAGGGCGGTGTAATCCGTGGGTATGGTTGTTCCAGGGGTGTTACATTGGGGGGGCTTCAGGGGGAAGCGGTGTCGATTTTGACACGTTGCCCGTGTGTGAGAGCTGGTAATTGTGGTGTAAAACTGTAGAATAACAGCACTTAGCTGGCTGCTAATACGAGCACGTGTCTGCTCTGTTGCACAACAGGGCGTATGCGCAATATCCAGCCATGCATGCTCCGGGTCCTGCTGGAGCGATAATGAAAAAGTGCAGCCAAACCGAAATACAAACCCAATCGAAATGGATTCATTAGGCTTTCAATTTGCCATTAGCACTGCTCGCTTAATTAATATCTTCTGTTGTTAATCAACGTCCCTGGCAATTGACTTTCCAAAATGGAATTAGAGCAGAGCTTGGCCATCTTATTGTCTGTGCGACGCATCTGCGCTGATCAAATAGTAATTATAACCAGATTTTAGAAGAGAAAGTTTCCCATTAACTGCTGCTGCTGCCAGTCATATGCATATTTTTATTTAATTAAAATCGAGAATAAACAGCTCTGCGCGGCAAAGGAATGTTGACAGGGCGCCGGTGGAAAGCAATTGAAAGGGCTTCCAAGGATGGATCCGACATATGGCAAGCCAAGAAAAATTCGCACACACACTCACACGCGATAAGTCACAAAGGCTGCCGAGGGTAAAGGGGATAAAGGGCAAGCGGAACTGAGGGAAATCGGGGGCAAGACAAGGCGAAAATGTGGCACGCGGCATTCACCGCACAATTCCATTACGTAAAGCAAACATCAGATGGCGAAAACTGCGCTGCATGATTGGGTTTGTGCTCCTTGTGGCATCGGCTTCTGTTTCCCTGCCGCCCATTCCGCGGGTTTCGGCTGCTGGCAGGGGCGTGGCGCCAGTAAAAGCAACATATTGAATATTGATGCTCATCGATTTCGACTTGAAAGCGAAAAAGTTCAAGCCAGCACACGCACAAACGCACGCACGGAGCTGGCATGCTCTTTGTTTATAATATAAACATTTTCAATTTCTTGCAGCCCCCCGGAATTCAATGGCAAACACTAGGCACCAAAAATAATTTTGAATTAAGCCAAATACAACTTGAAACTAATGTTTGTAAGTGATAAAACAATATTTACTTTAGAACTATGAATATGAATTGTTATTTTTCTTGGTGTTTAGTGAGCCTTTTTGAATTTCAACTATTATTATATTCAACTATATTATATTTTAAAAAGAGTTAGACGTATTTTATATGAAAGGACATTTAATAAACAGGGTATATTAAAACTCCATGAAATTCCATTTTTAAAGCCCAGCTTGAATATAATTATTTGGAAATAGAAAACATTTTTTTCAGCCAATCCATTAGAATGCAAACGCAGTCAGTGGAATTTATAAAACTATTTAAATTAATTATATTCAAAATTGGTTCAGCAGTTGATATTGTTCCTGGTGTTCACTACAATTAAACCTTTCCACTTTTATGGACGTAACTGGATTCCGAATCGGTATGCTGGAGACCCACGAAATTCAATTTAAAAAATCCATTTTAAATGCATTTGTTTGTGCAAGGTCAGTGAGTGGCATTTACAAAGCTATTTCAGTTATCATATTCAAAATTAGTTCATTATTTCATATTTTCCTGGTGCTCGCTGCAATTAAACCTTTTCACTTTTATGGAAGTAATTTGATTCGGATCAAACTGTTGACAGCAGAGTGTAAGTGCACTCAGCTCAGTTAACTGGCTGCGGCGTATGGGAAGCAATTTGTGAACGCGCGTCGAGCATTTAAAACAATTGGTGCCAAACAATTACGCGGAGGGTGCATTTTCCGATGGAGAAGGATGCGATGTGCTCCCATGCGCGGAGTGCGGGTTGCGTGGAAGGAAGCCAAAAGGCTTCCCTCGCCAAATTAGCGACAAATGTGTGTGTGGCAGCGGATTCGGGAGCGGAGACGGAGGCGGAGGCAGAGGCAGTGGCTGAGGGCTGAGGGCTGAAGGCAGACGGCAGACAACGACCCAAATTGCAAATTGCAACAAACTTGGACAAAAGTGGGGCAACGATGGCGACAACGACGCGCGACGATGGCCGCTTTGTCTGCATAAGTTCGTAATAAGCAAATTAAATGCCAAGTAAACCCAAAGGACCCTGTAAAGTAGGCAACAATAAAAATCCAGCCGGCTGCCAATGCGAGTGGCGCGTAGTGACTTGGCGCATTAACACCCCGATGCCAACGCGGATGCGGATGCTGATGCCGCTTGCCGAACCCAATGACGCCACATGCCGCCAGCACATTCCAAATGCAACCGAAGCGCAATATCATGGGCGTTAATTGCCACTCAAAAGGATGGGGTAAGGAGGGGCAGGAGCAGGCGTGGTGGAAGCTGGTAAGCTCAATGGCCATGCTTGAGTGGCCTTCTGCACAGTGGAATCAATTCAGTACCTAATTTGAGTGTTTAAAATATATAATTACACTTTTTGTTGTCTAATTTTTGTAGTTAGCTGGCAGTTACTGTTCTGCAGATTCATTGTCAAAAATAATTATTAAGTTCAATATTTTATTTAATATTTTTATATTTTCTACTTCTAATTTTACCCACTGTGGCTCGGCCAAGTCATGTCCTATAAAGTTTCCTGCGCTTTTCTACACTTTATTTACTTTTAGAGGATCTGCTGCCAAGTTTCCCTTTGGCCTGCGTACACCCCCTCAATGTTTTTTCTATGTAATTGTAGTTTTGCTTTCGTTTTCCGTAAAGGGAAAATATTTATTATAGAGAAGCGAGAGGGGGAAAATATGAAAACAACAAAAGTCATAAAATATATATAAATAAAACGCGCTCTGCCATAAATCTCATACGTGCGAGTGTCCCTGTGGATACGTAGAGCGAATGTTCCGGCAGTGCGTGCTGACTCGCCAAGGATCCTTTCGAACAGCAGCAGCAACAGCAACTCTCCTGGCTGAATTTTATAAATTTAATAAAAGGAAAAAACCATGAAAGATGTAAATGCAAATGGGATACTTGTTTACATTTTTAGCTGCATACAATGTGTTATGCAGTGTCTGTGCAGATAGGAGAGCATTTATTTTGGCCATTGCCCAAAATGTTTACTATTCAAATAGGTTTCTGATATACAAAACGGGGGGACGCATCTACTAATTGATCTAAGCCATAAATATGAATAGAAATTAAATGGAAATCTAATTAACATATTTCCCCCTTATTCGGCCAAGAAGTGTACATTTTTTTAATGCAATTTAAATCAATTGCTGCATATTATTTTATGCCTACGAAATTATACAACCCATTGAACTTTCGACCGTAGAACAAACAAATAAACAGTCGGGCGGATTAATTAAAAAAAATAGATAGATACTAAGGGACACAGCACAACTCAACAAAACAGGACAAAAAATGTGTTTAATTAAATATTTATGTTATTATTATTGTGCCCTGTGTTCTAGGCGATTTCTGTTCATTTGCGAATTTATATTCATTGAGGTTTTCGATGCGAATAATTTGCATTTAACACATGCGCACACGCATACAAATTCAACCGCAAAATTACATTTAATTCTCGCAGCACGAAATTATCAACCAGCAAATCCGTTTACGCACTTGATGTCCTTAATGACTTTTGTTGTTCTTCATTCTGCTGCCGTCCCTGTTGTTTTCAGATGTCTAGTCACCAAATGCAATTAATTCAACAATTTCCGTTTCTGTTCAGAAAATTGCGTTTCAGAAACTCTTTTGTGAAAACGTTTGTAGCCAAATTATTTCTCAAAATCTTATTATATATTCCAGACTATATAAATTTATAAAAGCAAAGAATTTTTAATGAATAAATAAGGCCTTTGTGGTACTCACTCAGGGAAACTTAAGGAAATCAAAGAACGCCATTGATTTAATTGCCAGAGCCTATCTTTTATTTGTTTATTTTCATCATATAATGGGCGTAAGCTACAATTATTGTTGGGGTCTTAAATTATTTACACATGTTCATGTCCGCATGCAGCTGTGTTATTTGGCACCTATTAAATTATTAAAATTTTCATTATAAAGTCAAACAAACGTCCTGCTGACTCGAAAAAGATGAAGGGAAATACCGAACATAATTTGCATATTTGTTTATTTTCCGTCGCTGTTTTTGCTTTGTATTTGCGTTTACTTTGCTTGCTGGGGACAGGGACAAGGACAGGGACAGGGACAGGGACAGGACTCGTGTTGTTCTCATTTGCTTTGTTTGTGGAATGTTTAACCAGTTTATTGTGTAAGGCCATTGAATCGAAGACCTCTGCCCGGGGAAAGGATCGGCGGCCAGTGCAAATACAATCGTAAAATGTATAAATAATCGAATAATAATAATAATAAAGTGCATTAATTAGGCATGATGCATTAACCTGCTTAATTAAAAAACGAAAGAATGGTGCACAATTAAAACCATTGTACGGCATATGCATATTATATTAGCCACGTCGCTCTCAATTAGCTTCAATTAAAAAAGATTAAATATGTGCACAATAATCCGGTGCGTATCCAATTTAAGTTTAAGCCGATAAAAACAAGAAACAAGAGCGCAATGTTTGCTTTGCCTTATATTTATTTTTTGCTTTTCCTTATGGCCTTCCTGTCATAACTTTGCATTTGTCTCGGTTAGATTCCGGCCCTTCTCTCCGGTTTTTGGCCCCCGCCATTTGACCATAAACCGGGGGAAGTCCCCGAACAGTAAATCAAATCAGAGACCAGAACGTTATTCGAGTATTAATGCATGAATCGCCTCCACGTCCCCTAAAGGACGCCTCATCCTCGTCTCTGTGCTCCTCCGCAGTACACTCTCGTTATTTATGGTCCGCCCGCCCTCTACATATTTGACTTTAATATACTCTCGAGTTGCTCTAATTTGTGGTTGTCAGCAAATTTTGGGACCATTCAGTACTGGGTCAGAGAATCTGCTTTGGGAATTTAATTTTTCCTATTTTCTGTTTTGGTTTTGCTTGCGGCTGGGCTGCCTGCCGGCCGCCTGCGAACTTTGATTTGTTGGGCCAAACTATTCGGTCTCTGCGGTTGCTCCGGCCGGATTATGAATTATTCAAGCCGGCAAAACCGAGATGGTATGGAAATTTTACTAAATTGATTCGAATGCTTAATATTTAATGGGGTATAAGTGTTTTTAATATTCGGTAAAGTGATTAAGAATAGACAGCATTGCCAAATGTTGCTCGCTCGAATTCCATTACACGCTTATCAAACCAACAGACTTCCATTTAGCACTTTACAACTTGCCACAAAAGTTAGCTTCGGGTTTATTCACTTCGAGTGCCATTCCATACACTTTGCACTTCACTGCCAGAATACACACGCAGGACTTGGCAGCAGGAATTCCTCCTACATGGACGAAAAATAAACTTCATTCAGAAGACGTTGAAAGAAATTACGAAAAACTGGCCACAGATAGGAGAGGCAAGCAGATGGAAAGTGATTCCCTTTTTTATACAGAAAACAAATGTCAACAACATCCATTCATATCAGGTTGTCCTGTCCGTCGGTCCATCCATAGGTCATTATACCAATTTATGTTTGATCAAACGACGCCGACTCCGTTGATAAAGATGTTTTTGCGCTGCTCAATTAGATGGCTCCGACAGAGGATTTCTCATAATTAAAGGCTATTTTCAAAGGCCGGCAAAAATCGCACACAAAAAGGACCAACACCCGTGGGAGGAGAGACCAAAATGAAAAAGTAAAAACAATCCATTGGGGCAAACAATTTAATTACAAATTTTTTGGGGCTGCTCCAGGGGGAAAAACATTTCTGTTTGTCCTGTTTATGGCGGAGATTTTCAATTTCGCCCGCAGTTCGCGACAAACTTTCGCATTCGACGTAACCTGTGAAAAGGGGATATAACAACAACTCGAAGACAGAACAATTTGCATAAAGGACCAGGGCAAAAACGACACAATAACTCAATTCGCAGCACCACAAAGAAAAAAAAACCGAAGAAAAAAAAAAGAAAAAAAAGAAAACAAATGCGCCACAAAGGGAATAAGGCATAAAAGCCGACGCAAAAACTTTTCTGCCAAGGCAGTAAATCCTACAGGATACTGCTCTAAGCTTAGCAACACAACGCACAACTATTCTCCGGTGTCGAGGGCCAGCAGCGGCAACTTTGATGTCCTGGCCGCGGGGCGGTGGGGCGGCGGGGATCGGGGATCGGCAAGTGGAGAAGAGTTAACAACTATGCACGAAACGCCAAATATTTGAAATATGTGTAGCAACAGAAATGTTGACATTTGAACTGATTTCCGGCAGGCTCCAGAGTCCCTCACAACAACTCAGCTTGCCACTGCGTGTGTCTCTCTGTCTTGCACTTGGAAAAAACTTTCCAGGATCTTTTCCTAATTCTCCGATTAGTTCTATAAATTCGGTGTGGTTTTTCATTATTTTGAAATGCCAGAGAATACATATAGTTAGTATTATTTGAATGTTTATCAATTTATTAACATTTTCGGGGATATAAAATATTTTTTAAGTTGATCCCGAATTAATATAAACATTTTTAACTTTATTACCATTCCTAGCAAATGTCTTGACTATTTAATTTAATGGAATCAACTAATTTTAATTTTAACAAACCAAAAGAATTGTCAAACATTAAGAGTTTATCAGAAAAAGCTAAATATGTAAGCCTGCTGTTAGACAAAGTCTTTGTTTATTCGTGACATAAAGTCACGTTTTGATTCATTTTATTAATTAATTCAAGGCTTGACCTCAAGTTTCCAACAAGCTTTTTCAAGGAAACAAAAAAGATTTTTTTTCCCGGGAATAACACTTCGGGGAAAATATTTTCGAAACACAGAGACAGGCAATTTCAGGGATTTCAGGGGGTGAGACATTTTTTTCCGAGTGAAATAGCTGGCAAAATGTTTGTGGCAAATTAAGTTGGCGGCACTGCGAAATTGCCTCAGCCCGGAGAGAGTATTGGCAACGAAAGTGGCCCGGCGAAGAGCAGCAGCAGCCGGAGCATAAAAGAGGGAGCAAAAACGTTCGTAAGTAGCTTTTGTTTGGTAAATTGGCGGCAACAATAGTTGACACAACTTCTGGTGAGCGAGTGGCAAAATTCGAGGCATTTGTTATTGGCAATTTCTGCTGCAGCTATTTCTGCTGTCGGTTGTCAGGGGAATAAATGTAAAATCAGCCACATACAAATTGCTTTCATCGATGTGGTTTTCTCTGCCTGCCACTATGTGCGCGCATGTCATCTTATGGTTAACCTTACTTAGAGAGTAAATAGAATGAAAACATTTATCTTATAATACTTATTTTCCACTCTTCTTTTTGTGGTTTTGTATGCAGAAAAACTAATTTCTAGGCTGGTCCCTTGTGTTGCACTCTTTGTGGTTGGTAAGCTACACTTTAAACTATATTTATTAAGTCATATGTTGGTGCTCGAATTATTTTAAGGCATTTAACTATTTTTATAAAATACTGCGGCTCGTATTCTCAAACTTAAGCATACTTCTGATTATTTTATGATTTCTTCTACTCTATTTATATGTTTTCTTAAACAATTAGTTGAAAGTGACTCCCTCGCTGTGCAATATTTTTCTCGAAATTAGTTTCCTTTACGGCAATCGCTGTATATATCGATAAAGGGAGCCATCGCTGCAATCTCCAGGGCAACCTCTGCTGCAATTTTCCCAACTAATTTACGCCGGCACAAAGTTACCCGCAGAAAGGCCAGAGAATGCCAGAAGTCGGAGCTCTAACCACGAGCCGTAGATAAACTTTACACCGAGATGTATTATTAAATTTACGCAGGCTCCATGAAATTCCGACCGAGGAAACCGAGGAGATGGGCTGCCGACAAGGATTGGATGGGATTTGGCAGCCAGCTGCCTGTCGCCGCATTGCGGGCACAACGGGGCGCGCATCTCCCCGGGAATCCTCTGGAGTCCGAAGGATGATTCCTGGCTGGCTGTTTCTATATATTGGTCGTAATACTTCTGCCGGGCGGTTGAAACTGCTGCAGCTCGGTGCGTACAGTGCCCGTGGACGAGGAGGAGGTGGATGAGTCGCAGGACGAGGCGTTGGATGCCGACGAGCCCGATGATATTGTGGAATCCGTTCTCTGCTGGCAGCCCATGGGACTTGCCTTGTTTTCCGCAGCGTTTGTTGTGTTGAAATCCTTGCCGGAAGCCGGGCGCTGCAATTGAGGTATGCGGCTTGGCGTGGCCACTGCTGCAGCTCCTGGGGATTCCCCGGCTCCTTCTCCTGCTCCTGCCGCCTGGCTGCAGTCCCCAGGCGGTGCCACCTGGTGGGTGGGCCTGGGTATAAGGGAGGTTCTCGAGGGCGATTTCATGGGCTGCGCATACAAGTCCCCGTTGGGCGCCGACCAGCTGCAACTCGCAGGACTGGCCTCAATCGCGTAAATGCACTCGGTGCGCTCGCCCTGCGGCGGCGTGGTCTCATGGGCCGGCGGCACCGACTCGAAGGACTGGAAGGAACCGCTGAGGGCGGTCATCGCCGCAGAAGCTGATGCTGATGCCTCTGGCGCCCTCCTCGCTCGCTTCAGCGAACTTGCCGGCGACTTGGGCACAATGGGTCCCACAATAAGAGTGTTCTGCGTGATCTGGGGTTCTCTGAGCTCCTCGTCCTCGGCTCCACAGTCCCGGGCCACTTGTAGCGGAGAGGTGGTCACATTGCTGCTGTCCCTCCGCCTCCGGCCCAGCGTGCTGCTAATGGTCCTTGGCGGCGGCATCGGAGCATTGAAATTCTGCGGCGGCAGCGAATTGCGCTTGTAATTGCTGTCTCTGATGTCCTGTTCGGTGGGCAGGACCTTCGGATAGTTGCGCTGCCTCAGCAGCTCCAGCTGCTGGGCCGTGGTCAGCGGAATCGCCTGCAGGCCGTGCGTATCCTCCCTGCTCGTCACATTGATGTCCACGTCGTCGGCGTGCACGAAGCTGGTGACCTGCTCGTCGGCCGCCAGGATCATGTCCACCGGATCGGAGTGCGTCCGCGAGTGGTACTGCTGCTGCAGGAGGTCCTCGCTGGGCTCGGTGAGGGCCGAGTGCTGCCTCTGCAGCAGCATCTCGTAGTGCTGCGGCTCGTGCATGTGCTGCGGGATGAGCAGGGCGGCATCGGCCACCTCGATGTCCTGGCAAATGATGAGTCCCCGCCCGTCTGACCCGATGGACGGAGGCGGTGGCGTGGCCGTGGCGAAGCTGCCCGACTTGGGAGCCTCCTGCCCCGACATCCACTCGCACACCTTGGTGTGGGTGTCCACCGTGGAGCAGCTGAGCGACCTCTGACCCGTCTTGATGGCCTCGTAGGTGTTCGACTTCCGTGTCATCTCCAGTACGAAGCTGTCGTCGCCATCGCGCGACTTGCTGCAACGCTTCAGCTCCTCATCGTTGGCCCCGTCGTAGCTCAGGATGTGTCCTCCCAGCTTGGGAGCCGGAAACGGCAGGGCCTTGATCCTGCGGCGACGCTGGCGCAGCAGGAAGGTTCCGTAGATCAGCAGATTGAGGACTATGATGATGGCTATCAGCGCGATCAGCAGCTGCAGTGTGGCCTCCGACTTGGCCACCGTCTCGGGCGGCTGCTGCTTCTGCGGCGGATCCTCGCCGTTGTCCAAGGGGTTCGTAGAGGTCACCACATCCTCGAAGTCACTGCCGCCCATTATCTTGTGCACGTGCCCGAAGGTCGGCGGTGCATTGTACATGTTCTCCGCCGCCGTCTCCGTGGACTCGCCGCTCTGACCCGGGCCGGCCAAGCTGGGCTCCTGCAGGAGGAGCTTCAGGGTCCGCACGGGATCCTCGCCGCCATGATCCCTGGGTCCGTACTTGCTCATGTGTCCCGTGATCACCTCGTGTCCACCAGGGCTGTGCAGCTGCTCCTGAATGGCCGCAATCTGATTGAGTTCGTCGGGCAACTCCTTGTTCCAGAAGTTCATGTAGATCTGGCGGTACTTGTAGCCTACCGTGGGAGGAATGCCTGGCCAGGGAAAATATCAAATATAATTTATTAATTTAATTATTAAGATAAAATATTAAGGTCACTCACCTATATTGAGGTAGGCCTGGGCTCTCCTATTAAACTCCGGCCAGTCCAGATCGTAGCGATCCCATTCGAGGGCATGGGAGTTGAGGAAGATGCCCTTCCACGGGGCCTTTGGATTGCTGAGAGCGAAATAGGAAAACACCATTAGATGTCAGAAAAAAATCCTCTTTTTATCGACATAATCCGGTCGTTCATTTGCTCATTTAAATGACATGGTTATGGCCAATAAGCACACCATCCCGACTGAGATTGCCTCTGTTTGGCCGGCAGCCGAATGCCGAAACGTCCTGCTAACGATCTCTGATTCCAGTTTTGATTGCCGCACCCGTTCCCATTCCTATCTCGCCAGCCTTTATTTCTGCCCCAGAGCGCTGGCCACTTCAACTAATAATATTTGCATGCCGCCCGGCGTCCAACTATGGTGGAATAATAATAAAGGCGGCAGTAAAAATTCTATTCATTTCGCTGTCCAAGCGCTGCAGATTGCAGAACGTGCCGCAGTCGATGCCAAACCAAAGCCACCAGTCGCAGCCATTCCAGGACTCATGAATATCCCACACAGCATCCGCATCCGCATCCGCATCCTGATTCGCATCTGCATTTGCATGCAGAACTGTGACCCCTCTCGTGTTGATGTTGATGGTCGGCTAGGAGCCCTTTCGCCAGCCAGCCAACCCCCTGTTAACTTTCTCGAAATGCACTTTTCACATCCGGCTTTTGGCTTCGGCTTCGGCTTACCAAAGAAGTGGCCAGCAGCCAGCAGTACTCACCCGGTCTTTACGAAATTCGTCCAATATGCCATTACCGCCTCGGAAAGCAGCTTTTCCTGCACCGTGTAGTTGCCGCTGGGAAAGGGGCCGGCCGGGGCCAGGGGCGCTCCGAAGATAAACGCCAGTTCCTCGCCCATAATGCTATGCGGTAGCTGTAAGTGAAATATATATGTAGCCGAGTGCAGCAGGGGTTGGCTCGGTAAATCAAACCGTTAAGGGAATACTCTAAAACGCAGACTGTTAAGGAAGCAAGGGGAGGCCATAAATAATAAGGCATTAGGGCAGGTAAAAAAATGGCAGGCTTCTGTGTTAACTTCATAACTTTAAGGCAGTTTTTAAGAGAAGTTTAAGAGACTAAACATTAAATCCATCCAAATAATTGTAATTGTATTTCAAATTAGTTTTATTTATTCCAAACGCATGATAGACTCTTTATGTGTACCCCTAATGACCTCTATCTGACCCTGTTGCGAAATGACTTCAAAGATTAAGAGCCTGTAACCTTTTCAACCTTCATCACAAAGTTCGCATACCCTTTGCAGAGATTTAATGCGGTTAGGAATGCGGTGACTCCGGAGATCGGTGTGAAATGTTTTCAGCAGTATTTTTATGGCTCTTTTTTTTGGCCATTGTGGCCAAGCAGCATCAATCTTCTTAGACGGCCTGCATAAATATTTAGCCAGCCGAAGACAGGCTTTGGCCCGGAGGCGCCAGTGGGGGACGGCCAGAAGGAATCGCTGTGTGTAAGTAGGTAATAAAGCCAAGTTTTTATTGTTGCCATGAAAAATGTAACAAAGTCACAAAGCATTTCTGTCTGAGCACATCAAAATGGGACTGTGACTGTCCTGGAGCGGCTGTCCCGGCGATGTCCTTTGGACAATGTCCTCTCAGCGCCATCGCCCGCCTTTTATGGCATTTATGAATGATGAATTTCGCTTTTGATTTTCAGTTTGCAATTGTGTGAGAATTTGATGAAACGAGAGCCAACGGAATTCAATATTGGTTTCTTTGGCAAGGCTTAGTCTAAGCTTCTTGTGATGAATATTCGGTTCGATGACCGAGCGCCGAAATCAAAGCGAATCTTTAAGGTCTTTTATATTTTATGATTGGCATAGAATGAAATTTGCGGACCGGGCGTATGTTTATTTTTACGCTTGCCATTCTGTATTGACATGCGAATGAAATGGCCAGGAAATATTTTGATATCAATCAATTTGAGTGTTTGCTAAAGCAAATATTGGTTTTATGCTCTCTCTCTATCGCAAAAAAAGAGTATAAATTTCCATAAATATGGTTTTACTGTCAATGTTGACACGAAATCCTAAAAATTGCAATTAAACACATCCGCTCTAGTCGGCGCTCATTCAATATTATTCCACGGCGAATGCATAATTAAAGAGTGTCCATAAATTGGACGAAATTAATTTATGGATTTATTCCACTGCCCAAAACGTGAACGCACTTCCTGTAGCGAATTATTGTTATTGCCATCGGCCGGCGATTTGCGCTTTAAAGTTGGAAATTAAAAAATTACCGGAACGGAGGCGGAAATTCAATTTGAAATAAATGCGTAACTTTCGTAATTTATGCTCGCCCACTCTCGGCGTTACGTAAGGCGCCCTTTCTGTGCCCACGGCAACGGAAGCAACAATTTGACTTAGCGCCATTTGTCGTAATAAACCTAATGGAGTTAATGGCACTCGCAGCGTGTAAAATTTCCAAAAATATTTCCCAGAATTGGCCCAAGGCTGAGGCGCCTTATGGGTGGGGACGAAGGATGCGAAGCCCACGGCGATTGCCTGGGCGTGAATTTGCAGAGGGGATGGGAACGTCTTGCCGCACAATTTGCTCTCATCTTCTTATAATTTTATTGGATTACACAAGACTCGGGCTAGGTTTCCTTTAATTTGATATTTCTGGGTTCGGTAATTAAATATTTTGCCTCGCCTCGTGTTTTCAGGGCTGTGGCTGCCCCAAAGAGTCTGCTGCACGTTAAGCGTAATGTGCACGTTTTTCGGTATTTGCCAAACACTCGAGTTGCCGAATCCTTTTTGTGGACTGCGGCCGCAAACTTTCGTCCACGCACCAAAATAAAAACTTTAGTTTCAGTCATATTTATTTTATTTTCATAAATTTTTCTTTTCCTTCCTCGGCCATTTCGCATTCTTATCATAAGGAGAGAGAAGGGAAGGGGAAATGCCCAAATAGTCGACGGAAAAAAACTTTCCCAAGAAAAAAGAAAGTGGACCAGACGGGACATACTTCAAGTCTTTTTTTTTATTTTGTGGGGTTTTTGTGGAAAATTCTTGGGATGCTGACCGCGTTTAGAATGCGATGATAATGACGTTTGTCTACGTGCCTGTGTGTGAGAGAGCGACCACTGGGGAAAATGCTAAATTTAATATGGAAAACTTATTAAACTGTCCTCAAGTCGAAGTCGAAGTCGAAGTCAATGTGAATGGTCGTTTTCATCTCTTTTGCCTCAATTGTGCCTAAATAAATTGGAACTTGTTTTGCCAAACTTTTCGGCTCGCTGAGTTTATTGCTCAGCTTGGGAAATTACAAAAGGAAAATAGAAAGAGAAAATCTCCAAAGCAGCAAATTTTTATTCCAATCCCCATGTTGTTTATTTGTGTGCGCATTTTGCGTTTTGTCTTCGGGATTAAATTCAATTAAGCCCTACTTTAAGCCCAAAACCCATTTTGTCGGAATTATCTAGGATTCGGATAATTTTCCCAAAGTCTCTTAGAGCCGCAACAAATTCTGCAAACAATTAAGTCAAGTATATAAGAGGTTTGTGTGGAAATATCTTTAATAAGGCCGGAAAGCCCGAATACTTGATGTGCTTGATATAACGAAATACAAGTTATTTCATAAAAATGCCACGTGTAGGAGACCACCAAATATTATCGCTTCATCCTTCAATCTGTGGTTTGGTCCGAAAATTTCATTAGATGTTGTAGTAGGTCCGTGGGATTAAATTCAATTAGGCCGAACTTTAAGCCATTTCGGCGGAATATCTGCTCGTGGGATAATTCTCGCTATTTTTAACAATGGCCTGGAGCCGCAGCAGCGTCTCAGTGGGATGAATGGTCGGCCTCCGCCAGACCAAGTACGTAAGTAGTCTCCCAGGCCCGTTTTGAGGCTGAGGAAAACAGGCAAGACATGTGCCAAAAAGTTTCACAATATGCCCGCGGCCCACGGCCACGCGTTAGATAGTCAAAGGAGCGGGAACGGCTCGGAAGGATGTGGTGGCGGAGTTGGAGTCCTAGTGAGTGGCTGCCGCTTGAGATGGAGTGCAGAAGCGCAGTTTATGCACAAATTCATTCGCATTCAGTCGAGAGTTCTTTGGCTTCTCCACTGACAAACGAAGAATGCGGCAGCAGAAAAATGTTTGTAGAAATAAGAGAAGAGCCTGAATTTTGTTGTGCGATTGTGTGGGCCTTAACTTGTCTGACTGTTTGCTTGTCTGGCCCGAAAAATAAAACGAGGAGACTTCAGCTGAGCGTATAGACCAGAGAATACTTATGACTCAGTTTGAGACAAAAAATATTAGTATATATTTAAGTAGAAATGGTATTTAAACCTGCGGAGGTGTTACAGTTTTCCAAGTAATAATAAATAAACTAACTAGACTTGCTTTGAATTCAGAAAAATATCTCTGCACAATTTGGCCAACAACCTATAAGCTCTTTTGACCTACGACTACACGATATAAGCCCAGCAAGCGGGTAGGTTGCGTTGGCGACAGCCAGCGATAATTTGTAGGCACACCCGAATATATCCTTGGGATCCGCTTTTCATGTTTCGGGCTCCTGCTCCGGCTCTCGGGCTCCCAGCAGCAGCATGAAATATTTAAGTGAATTTTATTCTCGCAATTTATTCGCAACTAATGCGATGGCGAGGAACGAAATCCGGCCATATATCAGGGCGCATAAACATGTTCTTTTGTGTGATTTGGCTACTTTTATTCGATGGCAGCGCGTTGGCAATTTATCAGACTTATTTTCATACTTTAATTGCGGGCTATTAAAAAGTTGTTGCCCCCGCCCGGCCGTGTCCCAAGCTGTTGTCGCATTCGAGAGGCCATGCCCCCAGAGCTGTTCATCTATTTGCAGTTGCAGTTTGTTTTATGGTCGAGTTGCTGCCCCAACTATGATCATAAAAATTCGCTTAGCGAAAAAGCCAAAAAGTTGCCAGAAAATATAATACGAAATAATAAGTTTCCGCTTTGAGGCGGCGGGAGTGTCGGCGGTGGTGAGTGTCGCTTTTGTTTTGGGTTCCTTGTTTGAGTTGTTTTCAAATTCATTATTTTCTGTATGGCTTGCTGTTTGGGCAAGTTTTGTCTCCGTCTGCTGAGCAATTCTTATTTTGGCAGCAAATATTTTTCTATGAGTTTCCAGACGAAGCTCCGAGGGGCACTCGGCGAGCAGATGAAAGGATTTCCAGGAAAATGTCTATACTCCCAGGATCCTCTTGCACCATCCTTATTTGCCTATCAGTCCAATCATCTTAATTACAAATCAATATGCCCATTTCGAGTAGAGTAGAGTAGAGTAGCGCTGGGTCCGAGGCCAAGACAGCTTCATGGCCGCACAAAGCTATCTCGGCGAGGCAATCAGTAACAAATCCATAAGCATGACAAAGCCATAAAAACCCTAGCGGAGGGACAAGGACACAAGTAACCATAACCATGGCCAGTCACAGTCACAGTCACAGCCACCACACTGCTGACTCCTCGCAAGTGACCCCTCGCAGGACACAAATGAACCCTAAGTCAAGGGGATGCCGTCTGTTTAGCAAGAGGACACGAGCTAAACTTGTCTGGCGATGTTTTTGTTTTGGATTTTCAGGCCCTTCCCCTTTATTCTCAATTACACAGAGAATTTTATTTTTTTTAAAAGGGTTCAAAGTTTAAATACAAAAATGTATAATCCGAATGATATTTTATCAAACAACGCTCCCTGTGCCATAAAGGGAGAAATTGTTGTTTGTTCTTATTATTCATATCATTAATTTAAAGTGTTTCGATTGTAAATATTAATTTCTGATTTTATAAGTATTTTTTTAAGCCTTAAAGGCAAGGGAAAATATTTATTTTATAATTTCTGAATATGTCGTTTTATATATCTTAGTGTATCGAATATTTTCCGTTTCTGTTGCTGCAGGGTTCATTGTCTTTATGGCTATCATTCGCGGCAGTTCGCCGCTGGCAGCTGCAAACTTGTGAATTGTTTTGGCCAAAAAGCCAAAAACAAGCACCGTCAACCAATGATGGACTCAACTGAACTCCACCAGCCACCAGGCCAGGCCAGTGCCACAAACTTTTCAGCATTATTGTTCCATTATTGGGTAGGCAAAGAAGACAAGAGCGGGGGACATCGGGAAACTCATTAGATGCCAACTCATGCTGCGTTTATTTAGACTGGACCGCGAGCTTTTAGATTAAATGCGCTGTAGAGTATGTAATTGGAATCGCCGTTTGGCCGGCTAATACTTACGTGGGCATAGGGTCCGGTGGCGCTGTTATGGCCGAATACGTACATATAATTGCGCCGATTGACATCCGCGTGGAACATGCCCGTCTGCAGGAGCGGCCCCACCACTCGAGCATCGGACAGAATGTCCAGGACCACATCACGGTGCTCCAAATTAGTGGCCTTAATCGGATTGTTGTACATGTCCTGGTATCTGCGGAGAAAGCGAGAGAGAGAAGGAAAGAGAGAGAGAGTGAGTGAAAGGAGGCCATGTGTGAGTGTGGGGCACGGAGCAAGCGGAACATCATCGCAACGTGGCGTATGCGTAATGTGCATTGTTAACATTTGGTGGCTCGCTGCGGTTATGGGTGTGCGTGCCATCGAGTGTGCTGCTGCTGTTTGCGTATTTACTCTCCCAGCGTAAAGCTTAATTACGCGGTTGGCTTTTGTGCACAGCTCTCCCAGCGGACAGTAAACAATGGACAACAATGGGGACTAATGCCGAAAATCGCGAATCAACCAAAGAGAGTCTCGGTGATTGCAATCGAGTATTCCGCCGAACTCCTGCCCGGGCCCAAAGAACAACAATTTAATGCATTTTTCGTGGACATAAATGTTTAATAGAAATTTATTGGTAATTTTTGGAGAACATTTATGGCCCTGACGATGGCTTTAACTTGTTGCTTTAGATTTTCCCATTAACTTATATTTACTTCTTTTGTTTAACCATTTAATGATAATCACTTTTAAAATGACATTATCGCTGATTAAGTCTTAATTTTCTTTAAAAAATATTCAAAGAATTCCCGCTGCCTGCTTATTTAATTTGCGGCTCCACACCTTTTTGGCATTCCATTGTTTTCCCAGTCATTTAAAGAGCCCCTGACAAGTCTTTTTCCATGGTAACCTCTTTAAACTCGCCGCCTGCTTTGTTTTCCCTAATAAATTTGTTACTTTCCCGCTCCCGCATTAGATAAATCGACAGGCTTCTGGTTAAGTCCAGCCCAGCATGAAATTATTATGGCGCAGCGGGAGCGACAGGCAGACAGGACGACGACGAGGACAGAAAAAAAAAACAGAAAATACAGAAATCCCTGCGCTGTGTGTACTACATGTCAAGCACAACACTTGGCCTTTTGCTAGCAGCTGTTGAGGCAGGTACGACATGCCACAGGACACACACTCGCTCCCCCGCACTCAAAGGCCAAAAGGATGTGCACGGCTGGCAGGCGGGTTTTTCAACGTCTTGGCTGGCATGGTCTAATGTACAAATAAATAGAGCCATATTTTCCACATTTTCGTACGGTCTGTACTTAGTTTTCCTTTTGCCGCTTGCTGCTTGCTGCTGGCTGCCGACTTCTGTCTGTTTGTGTTTTGTGCGCCATGTTATGCATTTTATTGTCGGCTACTTAAGTTATGCACTTTGACCTCCATGCAGACAGCACACAGAACCGGCCCCCCGTGAAGATGCCCCAAGCAGGGCCAAAGCTGAGCGCGGTGGGGGGGACAGTGCCACTCATGATCGTATGGCCGAAGGTGGCTCGCAAGACGCCATTCGTTGGCCAACTCTTGCTCTACTTGCGGTGGTTCCTGGAAAACTCTAGCACAGTTGGAGGCAGAAGTATAGAGCTAGGAAAGGCTGGTATTTACTACAAATTTATTATATTTTTAAATAGTTTCCTTAATCAATTAAATGTATTTTAAATGTTACATTAAAAATTAATCTTCAGCTATTTTGAATTATAAACGCAAAATCGCAATCCTTTTATTCCGACCTCATTTGTATCCTTCGCTTCAGCTCCAGTTGCTGCTGCCGGAGACGCCACATGTTTGCATTTGGATTCGGAATCGGAGTCGGAATCAGAATCGAAGCAGCTCAGCTCAGCTTCGCTTTATATTTATTTGCGGTTTCTATTATGTAATCCCACATGGTTGAGCAAACGCTTAGGGCGTTTTGCTGACGGCCCACGATGCGTATGCGCAATAAATAAAGTGTGAGCTTCAAGTGTACGCAGATCCAAGGAGAAGAGCTGCTCCGTTGTGTGTTTTAAAGATTTAAATGGAACGTGCATGTGTCAAAGTTCCCGCAGCAGCTGAAAACTTTGATCCCATTATATTCCGTACAGTGGCATTATTATAAGCTCATCGGAAACACCGCCCCCGGCCATTCACTTAATTAAAAATGCATGCAAACCGCTATAATTCCGTTTTGTTGGACGGGGGAGTGACGAACTTTTGGCCATCAAAATGTGTCACGGCAAATATAATTTGGAAATCACGCGACATTCGCTGCAGAACAAACAAAAAGTCGTGCAAACAATTTTCAAATGCTACCCAGACCAGCACAAATGCTTAATTAAAAGTTGGACAAGTGTGCAATGGGGAAATCCCATGAAAAACATGCAAAACCCGAAACGTGTGTGGTGTTGGTGGCAAGGAAATAAGATTAAAGTGCGCCACAAACAAACAATAAGTGGAACTGTTCCGAGCATAACTCTGCCCCGAAAGTTATATAAACGAAAGCAGTTGTTCCACCGACAATATAATTAAATATATACTACATATGTTATATACGTGTGTATTTAGGCGACAATGGTACCGCACCGCACAACAGCCCACAGAGGCGGCCAAACATACGAAAACACTTAAAAGTAACCGCACAACACTCGAAACACCAATACACACTGGAACCCGGGAACAGTCGCAGTCACACACAAACGCCCCCCGACAAATGGCCACCGGAAATATGCACAACAAACACTCGAAAGTATGCAGTGCAAAACACACACAGCACACAACAAAGCCCGAAACAAATAGCAGGTAAAAGGGGTTAACAAAGCGATGAGCGTCTCTTGGATGGCTTTGCCTCAGCCCAGCCCCAGTTCGCACCTTGAGTGGAGACCCAAGGAATGACCATTTGGGGACCAAACAGGAGTGTGATCCAATTTGGCAATACTATACTGGAAAATGGAAAAAATGAGAAATTTAAAGAAATTCACGCTATTGCTTCACTGGAATTTAATTTTAGAAAAATCTTTAGAAGAGTTTAAGCCTAAGAAAACATCAGTAAATACTTTCCTATATATTCTTTTAGCATTTAAACATTTTTTTTAAAATTATTTCTTCCCTTTAATAAGTTGAATATCCAGCATTCCCAACCGCCAAAGCAACTAAATTTAACAATGCGATTAGGACTCACATTAAGATCTGGGTAAATTAGCATCCGCACGCAGGCTGTGCGGTTAGCCACTTGAAAGACGTTTTCCCCCAATTTGGCGGCACAGTGTAGGTCGCCGACTTCCGCTGCTCGTTTCTGGAGCGTAAAGTAACACTCGCATTTAATTTCCGAAGAGCGTATGTGACACTTTAAATATTTCCGCACTCAAACAAACACTTTGCCGTCAGAACACACTCGCAGTCGTACAGTCGCACAGTCGCACAGTCGCACACGCAGGCATCTGCCGGATACGGATACGGAGGCGACACAGACTGGGACAGACGGAGGTGTTCGCCGTACTTCTGTCCGGGATGTCTGGTCTCCGGCTGCCTCACTCGGGTGCACAATTTCCCAGTGCCCTAGATTTTTGGCAGCTGCAGAGCCATAATGAATTTGTCGAGGAGTTTGCTAATGAAGTACGACGGGCGGACGGAGAGAGAGTCTTTCGTATAAAATGCAATTTGATTTTAAATTGCATTAAGCGGGAATTGCATGGAATGAGAATATGCTGCTAATGGCATTTTCGCAGCATTCAAACGAGTGGACAAATATCCTTGCGCTTTCATTAAACTGCGTGAAATACGCTGGATCCCTAACGAAGTTAAAGAAATTTGAATACACACCCCGGGGCAAATAAAAATTGAGTTAGCTTTAAATGGAGTCCAACCTCAAATATGTTAAGCACGGGTTCAAATCACAGTTTGCCCGCAGCCGGCAGTTTCGGAAGAGTGCGTGAAAAAAGGTTAAGTCAAATCCATTTAATCACCAAGAACCCTCGCATCCGATACGCCCGCAAACACAACAAGCTGAGCGAAACAACTCGAGTCATCTATATAGACGCCAACACGGATGCGGAACACTAACTGGCGTTAATGCCCGACCGTTGCGGTGGATCAGGGAATAGTGGGAGTTCATGAACCCCACTTAACGTGGCTCGGATGCGGGGAAGCGAGACTAAGAGGCTGGGTGGCTATGAGGATACGAGGGTCGCCCATTAAGTGTTCAGCCGATGCTGCGGGCTCTTCGGCAGCCGGGCTAAATAGTCAAGGCTCTGCAGGATGTGTGTGAGCTCTCTGAAAAGGTTGCTTCTCCAATCAGATCCCTAATGACTGAGAGCGGGAATGGGTGCCATTTATTCCATCTATGTAAGGTAAAAGGTACAAACTACTAATCAATAAATATGCGCACACTAAGCCTGTTTTTAAATTTAAGACATGCTTTGTTAAGATGTTTTCCACGTTTATTAGGGATTTTATTAAAGAACTCAAATGCAGAGGAATCCAATTTTAAAGCCACGAAGTTTGCTGTTAGTCTGCATCGGACAGATCTAATCTTCTCAAACACAAACTCGCCACTAATACACTAGTCGACATGGTAATTGTTGAATTTAACAATTCACAGCATCACCGAATGCCAGATTTTAATTATTTATTGCGCCCGCGTATGTTTACAACAATTTCTGGTCAGTGCGGAATATAATATAATATATTGCGTATACGCCGCCTTGTCCGCCCAAAAAGCGTTTACCAAAATTGCTTCGCCGCATCCTGCGGTCGCTTTACGTCTGTGTGTGCTGTGCGCTGATATGGGTGTTGGCCAGTATTTGCCACGGGCGCACACATGCAAATATGTATTAAAGTCCTCCACTGACAAACGATTATGAATAACTGCAACTCGCCTGGGAAAGGCGACCACTCACGGCGGCGTTCGGGGAGCATAGTCAGCCGACTATACGAGTACATCCCATCCCAGCGAGTGCTTCTGGGCGCGTGTGTGCGAATATTTATGCCGCTCACAATGCAATAAGCACCATTTTATTACACTTCAACATGCACATGTGTGTGTCTGTGTGTACACAGAGCAGCAAAGTTGAGGCGCGTTGGATGAGCCCAGGATGTAATAAGCGGTCTGGCTGTTTAGAGGCTGCAAGTGCGGTTAGAGAACGGATTAAAGCACTGTGTCTAGCTTTTGCTTTTGTGTGGAAAGTGAAAGTTGGAGAGCAAACTGTGTTGAAAAAGTTAAAATTACGGTACGTACATACTGTAATTGTGTAAGCATAGTTATGCTAGAGATCATTTAGAAAAGTATTTAAATTATTTGCAGCAATTATGTGTGGTTATGTTAATACTTACAAATAACATGATTAATTAAACAAATTCTAGAGAGCCCGCTATTAGTGATGGCAATATTACAGGCTGACCTTAGAGCTTGGTTTAAATGTAAAGAGAACTTTTATATTTATTTTGAAGTCCCAGCAATTATATTATTTTTCATTTTTTCCTACACTTTTAATAATTGTAATTAAAACATATTTAGTTCACTGTTCTTATAAACTGCTAGAATTTAAAATAGAAAGCATTAAAGACTACACTTAAAATTATGAGAAAGCTACCTTGAAACTTTCCGAAAATAAAACGAGTTTACTCAAGAGGCCGAGGCGTTCGCACTTCATGAATGAATTTTCCACTCAAAATGCTCGCCATTTTCATATTTGCCCGTCAAACAAAAACACTGAAATATGCAAAGTAAATAATTGCGTGGGCTTGGGGAACGCAGCTCGGCCGGTTGCATAATCGAAAGTTCTCCGAAAATGCATGTCAGCGGCAGATTGCCTCCGCAAAGGGGGCGTGGCCATCCAGGGGCCAGGAGATGGCCCCAAACAATCGCCGCAACTGAGCCAGATTGAGTCTCTGAGTCCGCGTACACACAAGAGGAGTGGCAAAAAGCACGCATGTAATTTATGATGTTTCAGCGTGTAAACAACACGTTCCGAGCCGTTGAGGAAAAAAAAAACCAGGAAGCAGAAAGCGAAGGGGTGCGCTCCATACATCTGCACTAGCTGCAGCAGCGCAAAATTTACGACGGAAGTTTGGCAAATAAAACGGGAGCAACTGGTTCAAGATGCCGCTGCCGCTGGGGACGCAAGGATGCAGTCATACAAGGATATATGGATATGGATACGAGCGAGCAGGAGCAGCTGGAAACCAAATGCATATTTAGCCAGCATATTAAAGCGGCGAGAGTACGGGGTAACAGCAGACAATGCCATTTAAAAGTTTATGGCTTTTTCATCGCCTCCCGCGCTCTCACTGCCATCACCAAGGCCACGCCCACATCATTGTCCTGGCATTGTTCGGTAATCAGTGCTGCAGAGCTGGCTATTATCACGGAAATATAAGTATTTTTAAAGCGCGAAAAGAGGAAATTACCCTCATATGAAGTCTTTAGTTAAACTTACTCAATCTTTTAGGAGCTAAGCTTAGCTTGAGAGAGGAGAGCGTTCAAGGAAATAGTTATTAATAAATCAGTTATTAACAGGACAAAGCAGTGTTCATATTTTACAATTCCTTGGAAAAACTTATTTTTATTTGCCTGAAGAGTACTATAATTTTGTTAAAATGTGATAATAAATTCCAAATTTTATCTAATAAAAAAGATCCCTTAGTTCAAAGTATGGAGCGCTGCGCCTTTGTCGCCTTCAGCTATTTTAAACATATTTAAAATCCACGGGGGGGCCATCACTACCCATAATGTATGCAGCGTCCTGCGGCACGGCCCGAGGACGATAAATTAAAGCGACCCGAACGCACGAACGGGCGCCGTCTGTCGCCAAGGATCACCGAGCTGACCCGAGCGTTGCTTTGCATATTTTTGTAAATAATATTATAATAAATAAGTTTACGCTATTAAGCGTCTGCTGGCGGGCCCCGCAGCATTGTTGACCGACCCTCCCGCAGGCCTCGAGGGCTCCGTTATCTGTGGAGCGCGGGACTGGGGAGTAAACAACTTTTGCGGCTGCCGGGTAATTCAAGAGGCCGCTCAACGTTGCGGTTTATAAATGGCTGAAATTAAAACGACAATATAAAGCTGTCAGCGACACTTTGAGTTGGGTCAATTGTGTCTCGGCCAGATAAGCTAGGGATTAAGCGACTAAGCAACAGTTAACAAAACCGGCAAGACGATGAGGAATGAGCCGGAGATAAGCGACAATGGAGCTCAGGCAAAGTAAATTGACACCAGTACCTTCTGGGATATAAATGAATATTCAATTAAATTACACAACTGCTTTAAACGATTCACATTTCTTTCTCACAGTCGGGGGATAAATTGATTTCCATTTGAATTAATTTTGTATTCATTCAATTAGTTTCCATTGAGTTTGCGCTTGTGTTTACAACAAAGATTAAGCAAGACTAAGGTGGGATTACAGAAAACTTTAAATTTGCTGGAAAGAAACTTAATTGCTGAATGGATTTTAGAGGCAACACTTTCACTTGTAATTTTCTAAAGAAATCCGACAAACCCAGCCATGAAAAGAGAAAGAGATCCGCTTTAGTGACGCTTTAAGCATCTCTGAAGGCTTTTCTCTCTGCGATAGTGTATATCCTCAGACCTAAATCCTTTTGGGAAGTCGACTGTGGCCGCAAGTACATGATACGGATACAGGGCTAAATAATTGCCTTTTCACTCGGACAGCCTTCCCTTCTCAGGGCCCAAAGAGCAGCCAGAGACCGGTAGACATTTTCGATGGGGCCATAAATCCCAACTGGCTCGGTGAATGTGTGTCAGCTTAGCGTTTAAAAGAACACGGAGAATGCTACGGTAATGCCAAAATAGCCAATTTCTTGGCTAGTGTAAATCAAACACACCTGCAATTAGGCCCACACCGACATACGACCACCCACCTGAGGGCATTTGCGGAGCGGACAAAGCTATTTAGGCAATGGCCCCAGAAACAATTTCTGGCAATAGCCAGGCAGGCAACTCATTAACATGCAGCACTGAACCTACACGGATAAAAATCAGTCTGAGTAAGCTCTATATATTGTAGCATTTCCTTAAAACTTTAATTTGTATTTAAATGGCAAAGTTCAATGTTAAAGCTCCCTTTGGAGCTGTCCCACTCCGGGACTGGCTTTTATTAGGCTTTAAAAAGTTGCAAAACGTGAACTTTTTGGCAATTTGGCCACGTATTTCTCGAAACTTAGACGTGATGAAAAGTTTGTTGTGAAAAAAATAATAGTCCTACGAGGGCTAAATTTGCAAATATCTTTCAGGTATTTTATGATTATGTCAGCAGAATATGCTTAGCATATTCAGTGCTGATAATAAAATGTGTAACTAAGAATAATAATAATTTTATGGGCTTCCTCACCGCAGAAGTAATTAATGTGTGGTAATTAATGTCTCTTAGAAACTAGATAAGCATCTGCTTTTTATAAACTAGCTTAAGCCCCTCTCAACATAGGCTTTATACTAAATATAAACTGCTATTCTTTTCCCGCTGTGCACTTCTGCTGTGGGCCCCCTCTCCAGTCTTAAGCCATTGTCTGGCCGGCGTGCTGTTGTTGTTTGACGTTGGAGTAGCTAATTTTTAGGGCCACATGTGTGAGGGTGGAGAAGTATTAGGAGGAGGACTCTCTCACCCCGATCCGGGTGTTGTAGTGTCTGTAACTGTATCTGACCAGCCATTAAACGCAGCCATGGAAACACGGCTCGGGCATGCTAAAAGGGGTTGGATAACAGCTCTAACCCCCAGCTCCCTAGCCTCGCTGGGGGACCGGGGGTGCTGAACGTAGCCTGCCATAAACCAAAAATTTTTGAAAGTGGCGCAATGCCTAAAAGTTACCAACGCAGAGGCCCCTAAAACTTGCGACACTGCACCGGATAAAATGGCCGTCGGCAAAGAGGATATGCAGTGCATATAAAAAAGTGCATTCAAGGGTCCTTTTGCGTCGGCTCTCGCTTTGAGCGTGGCCTAAATGAAATCAAGGCACGGCGGCGGAAGCAATTGTATGCGCTTTAAGGCGCCTCAAAGGCGGATTATGGAAAATCATAAGCCCGATGCGGCAAAATGAAATGCAATCAACTCGAGAGATTACCAGGGAAGTCATAAATATGTCTAAGGGCGAATATCTGATGCTGTGTCAAAGCCATTTCGAATTAGCTCGCTTACTGGGTGGATCAGCTTAAGGAAATAAATTAAAGGAAGCCTCACAAGCTGCCCCAGGGAAAAGGAAAAGAGTATATATTGTTGACAACTTCTTGGTTCATATTCAAGATAATTTCCCTTGTGTGTGGGCCAAGAATGCACCGCCACCATATTCGATAATTCCATTGATGTATTGGGCCTAAAGGACCCAGGGGCGTCCTGCGGCGCGGTATTGATTGCCCAACGAGTCATGTTGAACCATCGAACAAACAGACAAGTGCAAAGTGCACATCCCTTAACTTGGGAGACACCAGCGTCGGAAAAGCGGACTCGAAATGAAATGAAACGAAACAAAAAGCGCGGCTGTCTGTCAATGACTCCGTGGGTCCGCCGTTGGTCCGGCCCGGGCTGCCATTTAATTCAATGACGGACAACAAAGCATTGCCAGTGGGATGCAGTTAACGGACGAGTGAGAAAAGCGCCAAATATGTGCTAGCAAAGCCTGAAAGGCTGCCACACCAACTTTTCCGCCCACACACCACCAGCAACACCCACCAGCCAGCAGCAGCAGCAACGTCATACAAAACAATTTCCCCTGGAGAGTTTCCATGTTCAGTTATTCGTATGTGAAAAAGCGCATCTGTTGTTGATTGTGTGAACTTCCTTTCAATCGTTTGTTTGTCCTTTCCTTTTTCCCTCAGTTGACGTTGTGTGGGTGTTGTTTTGTTTTTTGTTTTTTGTTGCTTGTTTGTTGTTTATTCTTATTGGTGCTATGGCCGTTGTTGTTACTGTTGTCGCTGTTGTTGCCTTTCAAGCCGTTAGGGTGTGTTGCTGTTGCGGGTGTTATTGCTGTTATCCGCTACGAGCGAGTGCCTGCAGCTTAGATCGCTTTGGCTCGCTTCCTGGACACTCAAGAAGGGGTATTTGAAGTTGGTAACAAAGCTTGCATCCTGGTAACGCTTCCTGATATCTTGAGACAGTCGGAAGGCTGCTATATTTGGCCTGTAGCCTTACCAAACAATTATTATGAGTTTACAGAAAAATCACTTAACTTTTTTTTAAAGGATATATCAATGGATAGTATGTAAAATATTGAAATTGTTTTAAAATTAATACAAAATATATTTTGCTAAGAATTTACTGTTTATTTTTGTTATATTTTTATTGAAGCTATTCAACAAATTTTCTAATAATTAAAGGGAATTTAAAAGATACCTAATCACGAAGTTATGGTTTATAATTAAAAGTGATAAATGCCTGAGAGGGATTTAAATGTAATGTGCTTCTTTTATTACAAAACACTAAGCAACCAATTTTAGTATTATTTTTACTTTTAAGCCATTTAGCAGACACATAAATCCATATTAGAAATTTCCTTTCGTCTGTGACCATGAAGATAATTTAAAACAACAATTATTTCTGAAAAGCCCTTAAAGCTGTGAACTAAATGCTGATAAATAGCAAAACAATTTTCGAACAAAAACTAAGCCTTTTACAAATCCCACCCAGGAAGAGATCGATGGAACAGCTTGTCTTAAGGACAAAGGATTTACTTTTGGAAAATATTTTAATATTGAATACCAGTGCAAGCACATACAAAATTCGTTTTTTTTAATTTTCACACAAGGATTTTCACTTCCACATGCTGCATTGCCTGGACATTCCGTTTATAATCCTTGCTGTGCATCTTTGAAAACAATTGCATCTTTTGTGCAAATAACTTTATAGGACGCCACCGAAAAAAACCCAGCTCAGGAGCTGTTTCGGAGGATGCAAGAAGCGCTGACATTGAAGGGGCGTGGGCGGGAGCTTTGCCCGGGCCAGTGCCAGGAGGTCACTGCTGTGCATTGTGCAATTTATTTATTGCACACAAAAGTTTCCTACGCCCCCCAGACAAGGAGCGGAAGGGAGTGGCAGGGAGACAGCCAAAGGACAGTGCTGCGAAAATGAGATAGTCACTGGCATTGTTTTCCCGAAATGAACGGAGTAATGTCGTCTCGGGGGAATGTCAACAGCTCGCAGTAATAAGTAGCCAGCTAGTGACATAATAGTGCTCTCTTGTGGCAGCTCTCCGGATCAGTAGATTCGCTCGCTTATTATAATTTATGGAGGCAGTTCCAAAGAGTTTCTAAACAAGCCCAAAATCCCAAAATTCGAGATACGAAGAACGAAATCCTTTCAGCCATTTCCGTCCCGAATAAATTTCAATTCCAAAATGAAACCTTAAAGCCGGCGCTCGGCTCCACTGGATTCCCGGTGACGTCAATCCGGGAGTAAATTGCCTAGGCAACATTTCCAGGCAGGCGTCGCTAATCCGCGGCACTTAGCAAACAAATTGCCCCACATAAACAATTCTAATTGAGATGAACGATATGGCCGTGTACTTACAAACATACATCCATGCAAACCATTCAATCGGATCGCTCACACTCCACCAACTATGTTAAATGCAAAGTAAGTTATAACTGCACGTCAATAAATCGGGGTGGGTTTCGGAATTTTTTGATAATAGCTAACGTATTCGGAGCTAACATAAATAGGTAGTTAAAACCACAAAAAGATGTCTAAAAACTGCGTCATGGTAAAAAGAAAACAAATTAGCTTAACAAATTAACAATTTATTGCAAAATTTTAGATACATTTTAAAGTGATTTTAAGCCCACACAAATTTTTTGGTGCACCCCTAATAATTTTGTTTTTTTCTGCAAATAGTTAGTAATTAATAGATAGGAATAATATTTATCCATTCCGATTTAGCCAGCTCTGAAACATTTTGCTCCATTTCACATTTTGGCACCTGTTTAAAATATATCTACTTTGTGCTTCTCTAAATACATATTTAAATGCTTTAAAATATCCTAACAATCAGACTAATCTCTTCAGCTAGAAACCTAATACCATATATTAATTTCTTTCTGTGCCTGAACGGTTATTTGGCTTTGGCCTAAAGCAAGGTCTGTGGGCTCGGATTTGCATTGCCCACCGTCATAAAAGCGAGCATAAATTTCACTTACTTCTTCAGCGTGGCAGCCAATGCCAAATCGGGGCGTACATCAAAGCGGCTCTGCATATAGAAGCGCAATAAATTATCGCGTTCATTTTCACGTAATCCTTCCTCGAGTGCTAATGCGGCCAGTGTGTGATAGGATTCTGACTCCGTGATGCCGAATAATAAATCATAACTGTGGGAGAGAAAAGGGCAGCTGGAGTGAGTGAGATAGCGAGATATGGTCAGGGCGGTGAGGAGGTAGGGAGTGGGGCGGTCAACATGCATAGTTTGTGTTTGCTCTGGTGAATTAAAGCTAGTGTTAAACACTGAAAAAATATCAAAGGAAAAACGTTAAAAAAATGTTGAAAATTTAGTTCGAAGTTTAGATTTACATTGATTTTTATTTTAAAGTTTTTATGGTTCTTATATTCTTATCTGCTCAAAAGGGATAGGTTATATATTTTTTATGAAATTTGTTTTAATATTAAATGTGAAAGCTTCTTTTTTTTATATTAAAAAGATTTAAAATCTATAAATTTGTTTATTACGGCTCATTAATTGGGCTCAACCCAAATGTTCTATCAGTTCTCTTTCCTGCTATGACCGTTTACTGCTGCTTTGCTTGTACATTGCAGATAAAGCGTGGAAGATGAGTGGTTTTGGCGATTTTTAGTGATACGGGGCAACCTTTTAGTATTTTATTGACCTAAAATTCGTATACAGTGTTTGGAACAGTATTTATACAAGTTGACTACATATTTCCCTTTAATAATGTTTTCTTTTTAATTTATTACCGGCTCAACTGTCAAGTTTTTCTCACACTGCACGTTCTGCATGGTCGGGCCAACAACAGGCCAATGAATTCCCATAAAACGCAGTTAAAAGCACTAAAATAAAACGAGCTCTCGCTCCTGTGGCGTTACTTGTTACGCCGCCTGATAAATGGTGCGACTGGTGCTCGTCTTTGAAAAGTGGTCCACTCCACTCGAATCTCCACACTTTACGCCCCGGATCCCCGGGGTCCCACCCAGGTCCCTCAGCTGGGCATTGTCTTCCTGTTGCGCCGTGGACAGGGCATTAAAAGTTCCGCTCAAGTTGGGGCCGGAAAGTTTCCTTCGATAAAAGTAAATGCAAAGCTTCTGCTGCAAAACTTGGTAAATTGAATGGAGATGGCGCTGCCAATGGAATGGCCATCGGACTCTTGAGCGATGCTCGTAGCAACACTTTCCTGCACTCCTACACTCGGCGATGAAGGCTTTAATCCCTGGTCATCGCTGATTAAGGTGATTAAGAGCCACAGAAAGTGTCGGGGGGAACCGCTCCGGACAGAAACTCCGGCCGTGTGAAACGTGCTTCCCCTGCAGTTGCCCAACTTATCCGTGACCTGCCTTTCCGGAGACGGAGCCGGAGACCTGTGTCTGTTCGCCGTAATTAATGGCTCTTCCTGGCAGCTATTATTCTATTTTTCCCGGTATTGCGTGTCAAATACGTTTGACTTGCAAAAGGATAACAATTAAAATCAAATTAATCACGCATTTTATTAGATTATACCGTGTTAGGTTGACTGAATGGCTGAGCAGCACGTGCCCTAATGTCCTCCGGGGAAATGCGAGTGCCGGATGGCGGAAGAGTCCTGCGAGGAGTTGAGTTATTACTTGTTGCCCGATTGATTGATGGATGGGTGTAATTTACAAGGGGGCAACGGGGCCCAATACCTCAAAGTAGCTTGATGCTTTTGATGCGGCCCCAGCCTATTATTTGTTTTGGGGCTTATTGAATTTTATGTGGATACACAGAAAAAGGTGGCCCAAAGTGAAGGATATTCCTTCAAGGGGATTGGAGCTAGAGATAGCTGAAGATGTAGACTCCACACTTCTATTGCCTTTTAATGTTTCACCTTCAGTTTGACCGCAGCTGAACCCACTTTTGGTCCGTAAATATCGCCTTGGGGATAACGCCAGGCATGGTCCAAGGTCGCTGTGTAATCACTGGCCCAAAAGTAGCGCCCCACGCGTGTTGAGAGGATTGTTTTTCTCATCTTGAGCCAACAAGTGACATTCGAGCCGTAATTTGCTCGATGATAACTGAGCCAACGACAACGCCAACGCAAAATTGCCGTGTTAAATGGCCAGCCGAAGCCTCGATTTTCACAGACGATTTGACTTCACCTGAGGCCAAAGGCACGGATCGAAAAAGAAATACCAGACGTCTAATCAAGTAACGCACAATAAATAGTCCGGTGAGCTGTCTGCCCGGCCCGGCCCGGTGGAGGAAATAAAAGGAATGTTTGACAGCTCCCCAAAGCACGGTCCGCCAGTAAATATCAAACGCAAAGGAATTGGCAAAGGTTTAGGTTAAGGGAAAAGCATTTCGAATGGCTGTGGATGTGGATGTGAATGTGGATTTAGATGGGGAGGGAATTGCTTAACAAACCGGCTGAAGTGCTCCGTATAATGCCCCATGACCTTGTACGGTTGATTTGGTATTACATGTCCATCGACAATTGGACCCAATGATGTTGAAAATTGCGTGAGCGCCGTCGGTATGTGCAAGATATCCTGGTAGCTGCAAAGAGAAACAAGAAACGGGACAAAATGCGTTAAAAGGTCTCACGAACGCACATACAATATAACGTATAACGTATAACGGATGGGTATAAAGTGCGCTGGATGGATATATTCTGGGACTGCGGCGGCGGCGGCAGCGGCTCAGCCGGCTGACAGCGGTCACTTTTCACTTTGATTTGAAATTTCTAATAAATTTTATGTGTGATTCGTTCCCTGCTGCTGGACACTCCCTGGCACGTACGCATCCTGGCCGGCCACTCACACGTGGCCGACATAAAGCCAATGAGATGGCCAGCATGATACACATATGGTCTTTAGGGCATTGCGGAATTACTCCGCAGAAAATTAAGAGGGCCATCAGGCCGCCTTTTAGTTGTGCAGTGCAAGGAATCGTATCAGTAACAAAAATCCCCACTAAAAATATATATATTAAAATATAAAATATTTAAGCTGATAAAATAAATTGAATTTTTCAAAACATTAGCTTCGAACATTTCAATTTGCTCTCTGAAACAATGATAAGCCCTAATACTTGATACTAGGACTAGTTGCAGACAAAACGATATTTCATAGAACCGACCTGGATATTACTTTCACTTGGGTAAATCTTTGTTAAGCCCAAATAGCCAACAATTCCTGGTTTTGTTTTATATATATTACAAGGGTTTCCCATTTACACATATTCAAATTTACATCCCTAGCATCTGAATGCCTTCCATCAACGTCTGTGCTCTTATCTGTACATCCTGTAGTTATGACATTTTTCGTAAAGTATTTTTCCCCATTCAACGCCATAATAGAGCCGCAATGCAAACCAATTCCCAGACGCACACCCCTGCAGATTTACACTCGTATTTATACGTGCGAGTGTGGCCAATACAAGCAGGGGACCCCAACCCCTTTTCCGACATAAAAATGCTACGTGTGTATGAAATACAATCAGCACACATATAGTATTGCTCCAGCGATCTCTGGTCTGAAGCTTCTGCTGCTGCTGCTCCTCCTGCAAAGCATTTCCGTTCGGTGCAATATTTACGGTTTTTGCTCTTTTTCCAGCCGCTTGACTGGCTCTTTTGGCCTTCGATTTGGGCCACCCGCCGCCGCCGTCGCTCCCCCGTATTGATACAAAATTGCAGTGGCGAAATGGTTCAGTTGGGTGCAATTTCTGGCATAGTTTGCATAAAAATCCACATGCCAAAGCTCCGACTGAAGTGTCGATGGCACAGAAATTGGCACAAATTAAGAAAACTACCGACAAAAAAATATATGTACATATATACCAACAAAGGAGCCAGTTGAGGTGGGTGAAAGGTAAAACGAAAATCTGGAATATTTTGGCTACCCGTGTTGGACAATTGCTATCTGGGAAATGCAGACCAGACCAGGAATAAACCAGCTGAGGTAAAAGTGGTAGAAATTCAAATTTCACATTCTGCATACTCAGGCTGGTATAACCTTCGACCGAGCCCCAGTTCGCATTGTCATAATATTTGGTTCGTTTGCCCATCGCCACCTTCTCTGGGGAATGGCATGCCGGTGAATTAAGAACCAAGCCCCCTTAATCATTCAGTCCTCTTTGAGTTGGAGCAACTCTAAGGAGGGAAAATTCAATTGGAAGCGAAGCCCAGGATTCCTGGCATCCATTCACATGCTAAGCTGCAAAAAATCCCGAAAACTGCCATCTGTCTGTGGGTGTGTGGGACGTTAATTCACTCAACACCTTGGGATCCCGCTGAAGATGGGACATTATCGTAATCCATTTAAGCTGAACGCTGAATGCAGCAATCGATGCAATGCCATCAAACACTCTCGAGTCGAAATAAAGCTTCGTTGCACTTTAAACGAGTTGGCTAAAGTCACACAAAAATAGAGCAAGCTTCTTACACGCAAAGAAATTGCTTCTCAAATTTAAATTTATGATGTAACATGTTAAATAAATGGTGACAAGTAACACAATATAGAAAATGTATGAATTAACGCCACATTTATTTTTTAGCTCTGTTAGAATAACAAGAAATTTATTACATATTTTTCTGGGTGCAGGGCAAACTCTTTCGAACATGTTCCTGGCTAGGGCGGTCATCCTGGCTTCTGGATCCTGGATCCTGGCTATCGACACATGGTCAAGTTTATGGCTCAAGTCGGCACCACAAGGCCACAGCTACGTGAGCTTGTGTTTTGCCTGACTTTGACAATTTGTGGAAGCTAAAACATTTCGGGCAGGGCAGCTTTCCCGGGGAAAGTTGTGCCCGTGACTTGGGGAAAACCTCTTCATCGCTGTCGTTGTCGCTGCCGCTGCTGCTGTGTGATTTATGATTTTCATGTGGGGGAAGAGTTTAGTGCCGAGCCGTTGCTGTTGTTGTTTCTTATTAGCTCGGCTGGTGCAAAACTGTCACAAGTTGAGCTGCAACTGCGATTAACTCGTTAGACACACAATATGTGCGATTTCTCTCTATATATTGTGTGTTGTGGCCCAGCTACAGATACACAGATACAGATACATTGGATGCACAATTTGTCAGTGTGCTGGTGGTGGCAGGAACGAAGATTGATGGTATCCTTAAGGCTGCATGTAGCTACTTGGCGAAACACACACTCCACTTGGCTGCGAGTCCTGCGCAGGCAAACCGAGCATTTATTATGCCCCAGTTTAGCCCGGTTTCCAGTTTTGCCAGTTGTGTTTGTGGCCCTGCTTAAACTGTCTGCCTCTGCTTGCTTTCTATTTAATGAATTTTTAATATGCTTTGGCTTTCTCTTTTAATTTTGTCAATTAGAAGTGCTCGACTGGCACAAAGGCTGTGGATTATTTGTGGGCCAACATGGCGTATACTCGATATGGCCCTTGCACTAACTCCCCTCTTTGTTGCATTGTTAAGACGCTTAAATGCGCAAAAAATGAATTTTACATTCGCCAGAGCTCTATACTATTTACTAAAAATTGTACTTTTTCAAATATAGAATTAAGCGCTTCATGATTTTTTTAGTAGGCATGTTTCAATTGATTCCTGTATTTAGAAACAATCAGCTTAAATTTCGTTCCACAGCTGGCGCAAATTCCAATAGATTCCCTTAATAGTCCCCAAAAACTCAATGCAATAATCAGCTTATAGAAATATTTGCACAAACAGACAGAAAATGGAGAAATCGAACCTAATTGCTCATTTTAAGGCCAAGTGGGCAGTCTGAACATGGACAATTTTCTATGTAGTATACATATAAATGTGGCCCCGGGAATTCCGCAGTGATGCAATTACTCCTGAGACGACGGTTTATATTATTATTATAATTTATTTAAAGTATTATCGATTTGGTTTTTGGATTACAAATATGTATGTGTGTTTTAACTTTAATGAGTTACAAGTTCTGTTCTGTTTCTGTGCATGCGTAACGATCGAGATTTCGGCACCGACTACCTTAACGAGATTTTACTCGCTCGCTACTCTATAAGATCTCTCTCAGCCGAAGTCGTTAGAAACGACGGCCACTTCGTGTCTCTCTCACTTCTTGCTCTTCTGGCTCTCTACTGATTCCTACATAAATATTGCTACAAACTTGGCCAGGAGTAAATAAAGATCACAGGTCCTGTTTGGCAGGCAAACACATTAGACCAAGGCATTGAGTAAATAATTTGAATAAATTAGCAAGTTGCAAAAGCTCACATTCGAATCAATGGGCAGGATTTTGGGGAAAAGTTCTATTAAATATTTAGAGTGCCTAAGACCCAGAAGAGACACAAGGCTTAAGCCGGTCCCTGTGTGTGTGTGTGTGAGAGTGGGTTAAACAAATGCGACTGTGGCTCTCAGTTAGTTTGCACAAGTAGTTGTTACCTGTTTGTGCTTCCGTGGCCGGGCTGGGCTTCACTGGGTTGAGAGTGTATGAGTTGTGTGCCTTTGTAGGAAAAGCGATGAGCACATTTGCTCAGTAATTCATGCATAATTCATTGCATTCATTTAACACTCGCTCCCGTCCCCGGCCCACACGCACATGCCACTCAGCCCCACTTACCCACTCACTCACTCACACACCCGTTCATTCCCTCAGTTATTTAAGTAAGCTGCCACACGAGGCTGCAATTCTCAGGCTCAAACCAAAGCTTAGCCCATTCATTAAAACATTCCGTAATGAACTTTTCCGAGAGGGTATTTCCACTATCTTCGAGGGCTTGGCTTAGGGGAAAGGCTTAAGATTTAAGTATCAAGGAAAATCTTCTGCTTCTCTACATTTATTTGCTTTTAATCTTATGGATTTTAAATCTATTTAGAATTTGTTGTGTGAAAATAAATATTAATTTGTAAAACATATCCAAATACTCGGCATATGTTTTACAGAAATACATATTTAATAGGGGAGAATTTCTTCCACCCCTTTTTAATAACAAAATCCAGAATAAATCTGACAGTAGAGCCTTGTAAATTCCTTGTACTTCTACTAGAATTTACCATGAGTTGACGCCAGCAAAAGTTTTGGTTTGGATCTTCAAGTTACTGTGCCAATTTGTATTAAGGACACGAAGGCAAGTAGAAAGTTTTCACAGAGACACACACGCATTCAGAACCGACTGTTGCATCATTGTGTCTGTTCAGAGACTGGCTGTGTGTGAGTGTGAGCAGGCATAATTAACATAATTACTATTATTGTGCCGTTGTTGATTTAGTTTTACATATTTAGTTACATGCGCTTTTCTTTTTTCATTTTGTATGCAAATTGTTTTTTAGTTTTCTCTCTTGTGCTGCCGCGTCGCATACAAATGAACTTCCTCCCAGCGGCGAAAGCCCACACATGCATTAAATTCTGCTAAATAAAAAAAGTGCATTTAAGTTCCGCGTCTGGTTGGTTTTTCAAGCGATTTTTGTGGCGAGTCCTTTAATGGAAGGAGAGCCTGGTATTCTGATGGGATAAGCCGATGAAATGCGTGCAATGAATATGAAATGTGAATAACTTTTAGTAAGGGATACTCGTGTTTTATAAGGAAAATATTATTATAAATTGCAGAACTTTGCTGTGTAATTACTGTTCAATAAATATGACCAGTTTTAAGTTATTATTATTGAGAAAAGTAATGTTGCAACTTTTAATAATCAAATAAGAACTTAATTTCTATTAAAATTACCAATTCAATTTCAAGTGCTAAACATAGATCGGTTATTGATATTGACTAAATAAATGTCAAATAATAATTGTTATAAGTAGGTTTAATTTAAACTGCATCGAAAACTTAGTAAATAGCAATAAATATTTGAATCACGCATTTAATTATTTGGCGTAATTGATAGTTATTTACTCTATCATTTAATTGATGTCTTGCTTTATTATTTTTTTTATTATTTTAAAGAACTTTAATATTTAAAAAGGACCCCCAAATGTTCCGTTACCTTAACCCAAAAGGTCTTTGGAAAAAACTTTACAAATTAATCATTTAAAAAGTAATTAACTTGAAGTACTGCCATCCATCACCTACTCTCAACGAGGGGTTCTACACAAGCTCCGCCCACTTTTAGACTGAGTCCTGGGTCAAAGTGGACACGGGAGATTAGAAGTAATCGCCATGCAAATGCCCAAGCATCGACATCAACATTATGCGTGATTAGTCAAGGTCCTGTGGGCTGTGGTCTGAGGGCAAAGGACTTAACGCCTCATTGGTATCCTGGCGCATCAAACTCGTAAATTTTACCGAATCATTAGGCGGCACGAATTGAATCAGTGTCCTGGACAGATGAAACAGGGCACTATTCAGATGAAGACGGTAGCGCTAATGAAGTTGACGGATTCGCATTTGCCACAAAAGGCACTAAGCAAAAAGCTACGACAGTTTAGGGTTAAGATATACGATTATAATTAAAAATTCTAAGAATATTATTCCTGAAACTATCATAAAAAACTCCATAAAAATAAACACTGGCCATTATAAATTATTTTATGACCCAATCAACCGGATTGAGACCTTTTCTCCGAGTGCACTAACCGAAAAGGCATTAAGGGGCATTATGGCTGATTATAATGCCTCCCCATATAGCTGATGCGCTCGTTTGGCGGCTCTAAATAATTCAATTGGTCGAGGACTACTCACCGACGATGGCGAAAACAATCGAGCAGGACATCATCGTCCTCCGCCTCCACGTGCTCGTTGAGCGGACAGTCGAGGGCATGGGCTATTTGCATGGTCAATTGCAGCGACTGATTGCTGGCGGCCCAGTCGGACATGGCGGATCCGGACATGAGGATGGCGCGATGGAAGAGCCCTGCGGCAAACGGAGTGTGTTCGCATCAAGTTAACGCAGTCGAAGTGCATCGTACTCACCCGAGGCCACCGGTGATACCATTAGATAATTGACACACGCCGCCCCCGTGCTGTGGCCCATCAGCGTGACGCGCGAGTTGTCGCCGCCGAAGGCACCGATGTTCTCCTTGATCCAGTGGAGGGCCGCTATCTGATCCAGCAGGGCGTAGTTGGCTATATTGTGCGCATCGATGCTGGGTCGCAGGAAGCCTGACAATCGGAGCAATAGGGACTTGGTGAAATCGAAGAAAAAAATCTCAAAAACTCACCCAGCACTCCCAGGCGGTAGTTGACGGTCACCACAATCACCTCTCCATAACTGGAGAGAACGGAGCCATCATACGGATTGCCACTGTTCCACTCGAAGGACTCGCCGTGCAGATAGACCAGAACGGCGTACTGTTTGGGGGCACTCAGAGGCTCTGAAAATGTGAGAAAAAACCATAAAGTACTATGTGTCGTAACACCTTTTAATCTCTGTTTTTGTATCCGGCGGACTCACCATCGTGCGGCACATACAGGTTGAGGTACAGGCAGTCCTCGCTCTCGGTTCGCAGGTAGGGCAGCAGGCGACTCAGGTGCTTCTGGCGGCCGCGGGACATGTTGCCGCTGCCGTGGATGTCCGGCAACTTTTGCGGACATACCGGCGGCAGGTGACGCGCTATCTTCAGGCCCTGCCACGGCAGGGGAGCACCTAAAAGGACGGACATAGTTATTTGGGTCTCACAGATAAGACCTTAAATTAAAAGACTTTTTACTATTCATACTTGAATTTGCAATGTAAAATCAAAGTCTGTAGATAGATAATTCTGTAATAAATCGGGCCTCATTAGGTAATTTTATTTATTATCCTCTCGAATACCCATTGCCATGCTTAGCAAATATATTAATATATATATATATATATAATAATTTCTTTCGCATTCCGCACAAATCTTTTTGCAAAAGTCAATAAGACCCTGGGAGGCGAAGAGGCGTAAGGCGTAAAAGTGATCGCCTAACCCATTGTGGCCAAGCACATTGCACTACTTCCTGTCGCCTCTCCGTTTCTCCATTTCGCAGCCATTCGATTGCTTTCGGAGTGCTGTGTGGCCAAAAAGTCAATTCCGTATTTATGTAACACGGTCAACAGGCACTTGAAAACGCCATAAACAAGCAAACAAGCACACTGGCACACACAACACACAGCACACCACACTTCCTGCACACAAGTGTCACTGGAGACCAAAGGACACTCGGTGCTCGGTACTGTGTTTGGTACTGTCCGTATCCGATGGCGATTTCGATTTGGAATCCGATTCGTGGCCAAGTTGACTGCGGTTACGCTTTGGTGTTGCAGTTAACGTCAAACCGTGCTCGCAGATGCGGAGAATCGTCGGTGGACGGTCAACCACGATTGGGTCAAGTTAGTCCGGATTCCGGTCACTGCATCCAAGACCTATACGACCTTGCGGTTGGGAGGAGGAAGCCTGGGAGGAGGAAGCTGCCATTCACCTGCGTTGAGTGGCTGCAAATCGCGTACGAATTTTGACACCGCATTGTTACGGCTTCAGCTTGCTTTGCGGTTATTTTGGAATACGATCGATACGCAAATGCCGGGGGGTTTAGGCAAATTAAGTGGCTTCAATCAGACCGAATTGATTGAAAATATTATTGCATATTCGAACACGCTCTGAGTGGGTGCGGCGGGTTTCGGGTTCAGTCGACTCAATAACAGCATTAACACGACGCCGTAATTGATTCGAATTTAAATTCCAACAAGTTTATTCGTCAAATATGAGGAAGGGCTCCCCGAATCAATGCCGATTTCAATATCGTCGCCCCCTAAAATATGCAACATTTACACTTTGACACATTCGCGGCAGACAAATTTCATTTTGTCGCGTTATTGTGCCATAAAAATGGGAAGAAAAGAGCAAACTCCAAGCGCTTGGAAGGGGGAACTCGTATCCAATATCCGGCTGTGAGCATTATTTGCATTTTGTTATTAATAAATTTCGCAGCAGGGAAGTGGTGAAACGCGAAACGCGAGACGGGAGACGGGAAATAGGAAACGCGGACCGAATGTCTACTATATTTGTTTGGTTGCTGGGCTACAGGACTCTGTTTGCATACGGGTTGGAATGGAATGTCCTCCGCTTTGACAGGCTCCCCCTACACATTACGCATACGCAACGTGAGCATATTTGCATTGCCTGATATTTGCCCGGCGAATTTCAAGGCAAGTTGTATCGGCATCAGCGACTGCCACTGTTTGCCATGCCACACACTGGCAACAACTTCCCCCCCCTGACAAATTTACCGCTGCCGCCGCCTGTCCCCAGTTGCTGCCGTTGCTGCTGCTGTTGTCGAAGTTGCTGTCCGCTCGGATTGAGTGCGTGGCCCTCAAGTGCTCAATAAACTCAGCGCGACAAGCGGCGGAGTGCAAACTGAAAACTGCAACTGGAAACTCACACACAAGCCAGCACAGCTCACACACCACACAAATCGCGACCAACACTCTCGACAACCCCCGGGGCCGTGTTAATTTATTGTCTTTACGTAATGCAATGCAAAGCCATGTTCCGATGCCACAGTTGGCCTACACTCTGAGTATTTGGATTGAGATTACTACTTTTAATGTTTTAGTAAAAGAAAATATAAAAAAATGACACTAAAATAATCCGTTTCCAATGGAAATTTATCAGTGTTTCCCTTAAAATATTGAATATCTTAAGGTGCCAATTAAATACAAAACAAGAGTTTAAGAAAATAAGTAGATCGCTGAATCCTTTTATTTTGTAAAGACATATTTTAGATATATTTCTTAGAAATAAAATCAATATCATGTATATTTAAAAGCTTTGAAGTTCCTATAATGTATGCTGATCAGAATATAAAATATTAAAATGGAAAAAAAAGTTCTCTGAGTGTCTAATAAGTGCAACCGGAGGACCGACTGGCAAAGAGGAAGTTGTGGTGCGAACAGTTGGAACTGCGGCCTGTTTATGGCGAGAAGAGCAGGACAAAGGCTTGAAACTCTGGCTAGTTGGTGGCAGCAGCTTGGTGACCACAAATCTCCCAGAACAATTGGCACTACCCACTTGAATCGTGTTTTGATAAACAAATTAAAAACACATATAATAATAGCAATTCCCACTCTTAATTAAACAAGCAAAATATTCATGTACAAGGCCCGAAACATAGTCGCCCGGCATATGGCCAGGGATCGAATGAATGAGCAAACTATGACCAGCTCGGATTTACATTGCAATCCTTGTAAAAACAAGCTGCAATAATAATAGCCATTCGGGACAGGAAGCGCACACACACAGGGACATGAATAGGGCCAGGGAGTGGGACGTGCCTTAAGCCCCGACATCCTGCCGGATCGGTGTGCTGGAGAGAGGGCACATGTCAGGTTTTGAAAGCCTAATGCCAGGCCAGCTCCGACGATAATTGCCTAAATTGCAGGCTAAATTCTAAGTGGCCCAGCAGCATCCCCAGGACCCGGGACCGACCAGCAGGATGTTCTTACACGGACAGCAGGCGGAATGCGGCCGGCATGTGTTGGCAGCTCCAAGGAGTGTCCGCTGCTTCCCGAAAATCCCCATCCCCCCACCGCTCCACTTTCAGGTTTTGGGGTTTCTCGGTTTGCGTGTTGGTGCTGCAAAGTGGCAATTTGCCATCATATTTGCGGTCACAAATAGTGCTGGCTGCCATCCGGGAAAGGTCCAAATAGCTAGGATTTTCCCAGCTCAAGTGGTGTCCTTAACAGCGCAAAAGGTTCACCTCTCCTCCACTTACTTTAAATACTATTCTCATCATTTGTTTGTAAGTAATTGAACCCAACTAAAATTACACCATTTATTTTTGAAATTTGGGAACAATGGAAAGCGGAGCAATCAAACTATATATTGTTTATTATTTCGTCTGCATTCTGTCTAAATATTTCATTTGAATAGAGGCTATGTATTTATAAATAAACATGCAAATATCAAATATGTACACATGTTTACTCGCTTTTAGAAAGCATAACGCCTAGAGGAACTACATAATTCTATTGTTGTTAACAAATGCCCGAAAAGTTTATTCAAAATGAGAACTTTCTGTAAACTAGCTGAAGAATTGTTTATTTTTATTTACTGCTAAATCTTCTCCTATTTTTTATCCCTGTTTCATAAGAAAAACCCGGTCTTTATCTGTAACCTTTGTTCCGTAAATTTAATTCCTTAAACTTCTAAACTCACCTGGCGGCATGAAGCGTCTACTGCCGGTGGGCGCCTCTGCATAGGGCAGCCCCAAGTACTGGTCCACCTCGCCTAAGCCACTGGTCACCTGGAAGCGACGTGTGATGCCCATAAGGCGGCCCTGCTTCACCTGGATCTCCTTGGTGTACTGCAGCTTGTCGGGTACCACATGTCGGCGTCCCGGATGATGTGTGGTCGTTGGTTCGCCGCGACTGGGATCTGTGGCCAATGATGCGGCCGCGGGGTTGTCACTTGCCACGCCACTGGGCGTTTCATCGCTGGCGAAGAGCTGGGCCACTGACTCTCGGAAATGCAGCTCCAAATCCTGCGAGGACGAGGAGGCAGACCCGGCCTTGGCGCGTCGCAGCGCATGATGGCCAATCGATCTGCTGCCGGCGGATGCGACGGTGCTGGTGGCGGTGGCGTTATCCGGATGGATTGTCGTCGTGATGTCCCCAATAAACCGAGTTTGCTTTGAGGTTTCACGCAATTTCAGTGCATTTTCCAGTTCATTTCCTTTGTGCCGCCATTGCTCTGTCGGGGCCACCGTCACTGCCATGGCCATGCCCCTTGCGAAATCATGGCTTAATTGCTTGTGATTGCCGCCAACTGTCAACAGAAATAGCCAAAATGCTGCCAAACGAAACTTCATGGCTCTGCTTTCCTGCTATTTGCTGCTCCTTTCTGTATTAATTTTAGTCCTGGAAACTTTTCACATTCCGTCTGCTTTCCGTGTTTGTCTCTAATTGTTTTTCTTTTCGCAGTTTCGTACTTGGTTGTGTCCAACCGAATCGCTCACATTTTCCGGACACCGTGTATACATGGATTTTCCTTGAGCGTCTTAAATAGTTTTTGCCATTTATTTACTTGCGATGTTTAGCATTCTCCTTTGTCCAGCCCTCGAGTTTTTTCCGTATTTTATTTGCTGCAAAAGTTTTCACTTCTGCTTTTGTGTGTCACAACTTTGTATGCCGAAAGAAAAACACAAAGAAAGTGTGGGTGAGAAACACTAAGTAAATTGAAGGCGCCCAACAATTTCATTATTCTTTAATTTTTCTTTAACAAGTTGTTCACTTATTCTGCGAAACTTTTGTTTATTCATAGGGGGTCACCTTATAAAAGTTTATCTTGGCACTTTTAAATGATTAAACGTTGCTTATATAACCGAATTTTTATTTTTTTATATTTTTAATTGGTTTAAAATTAGAAAATCTTTTAATAATTGTTAGAATCAACATAAATATTTCCCCCAAATTACACAACTAAGAAAAAAATGTAAGTATTCCCTAAAATGGATTCTGGCTCCCTCAAAAAAGTTCTGATTGAGTCATCTTTCAGTTTCCATAGCTACTGCATTTTCCTATTGACATGCCCTCTCTCGTGTGTGGCACACAATCAGTGTGCTGTTCATTTTCAACATTTCAAATAATATTTTAAGACTCTCCATGGCATGGTGGAAGTCATTTATTTATAGTGGCCCATTAGTTATGAATGCCTTTTGGCTTTGGACTTTGTCAAATCGATTCGATCGAAGTGAAGTGAATGGGAACGAAATGAAAGGAGCTTCCGACACTCTGTTCGAGTGATTTCCATGCTGACTGCGATAAGAAGCTGGCGTCTAAACCGAATATTGTATACAAATATATGAGAGCGTTGAACAAACGTCCGTCATTCAAGTCCTGACATATGGCACAAATGCAAATGAATTCAGAATTTAGTGCCGTGTAGTTTCCACATTTGCGTAACGTAAACAAAGAACGAAATGGCAGAGAAAAGCCAAGATTTCCCATGACGATTAATCATAAAACCGAAAACACCAATGAAAATTCAATTACGTTCCTCTGTTTCTCCTCCATCTCGATTTATGTCGGCACGCCAGCGAAGTGAGCTAATTCGCTATAAAAGTAAAGCAAATGCAAAATCTAAAAATGAAAAGGAATTTAAATGTTTTTTTACGAGTCCGCTAAGAAAAGCCCCAGTGGCGTAGGGAGGGGGTGCTAAAACATGCTAGAAACATGTGTGTGTCTGAGAACTTTAAATGTGTCGCAGTGTGTGCCTGAATGTATATCAAAATAATCACAAGGCACTGACACACTAAAAGCATTTTTCACAATAACAACAAACCAAATAGAACAAGAAATATTAAGGAAATAACAAAAACATAAAAGGGGGAATATGCGAATCCGAAAAGTGAATGCCCTTCCAGAAATAAAACTAACAATGATATTTACAAATAATGTCTGTTGATTCTTACACTATTCTAATTTATTTTTATCAATGTATAGAATAGTTAATATTTTCTGACAAATTTAAAGTAAAAGCCAAGAAAAGAATCCCTGCAGAAGATTGCCCTAATATAGTTCTTTAAACATTATACATATAAACACGGATATACATGTATAAGTATATGACGCATTTTATTAATAGAACGTAATAAATAAACTCGTATACATTTTGAATATTATTTAAATCCCAAATTTAAATAAATGTAATCATGAATCATTTTTTCTCTATTTCCTAACGTTTCCAAAAGAGCCATAAAACCGATTTTAGGGCATCAACAAATAGCAAACAACCTAGAGAATAATAAAAAATCTTTTAAAATGATTTTCTTATTTATTACATTTTTTTCGTTCGACTTTTTACTGCCGTCGTGTGTGTGTGTCTCTGGGGATATGGCCAAGAGTGTGTGGATGGCATGAATGTTTGTGGATGTTTGCATCACAATCACACTCACATAAATGTCAAGGTACATTGGCTGTGAACATAAAATTGACCTCTTGCTAAACGCAAGGAGTGGAAAAGTCAAACGGTGCCGAAGTGGAGTTTTTCCGAGCACTTAGGCGGCCCCCGCCAAAGGAAATCTCATAAATCGCATGGGAGCTAATTGAGTCAACACGACGACTATCTGTTATGGCTGCTTCGTATTTTTAGAGCGAAATGAAATGGAAAATCAATGCTATTTTTGTGCTCTTTTCTTGGCAATCGCTCGACTTAGCGTATTCACTAAGTGAAAGTAAATTAAGACAGCTGTCGGGACCACTGAATGCAAATTAAAAAAAATAAAGAAACTTAAAACGAACATCGAGAGTGCAAGAGCTACAAATGCTACTAATAAAAAATAAATACAGAGCAGAGTGGAGGAAACGGCATCAATGCAAATTTAAACAAAATGAACAGCTTTAAAAATAAACAGCAAGTGCCTAAAAATAAAAGCGAATGAGCAAAAATATTCACGGAATTTAGCTGCATTGTCCGCGCACTCCACGAAATGTCGTCACCAAAGGAAAAAATAAATAAAAAGAAGAATTCGCGAAAATAGAAGAGGAATCGCAAGAGAAACTTGCTAGTTGCTAGTTGGGGCATCTGGCATCTGGCGAAGAGGAGAACGCAACAAACGGAAACCAGAGATGGAGAAAATGGGAAAAACTACAGAGTTGAACGAAAGAAAACGCAGACGAAATCAGGGAAAAGTGCAATTGGAATTTAAGTAAAGTGATTTGATTTGGATTATTCTGTCGCGAAGTCACTTATTTTCTGCCGGTCCACTTGTCTTGGTCAAAACAATTCGAGGAATGCTTTTCTGGCTCTGATGAAGTCACTCAGCTGAGCATTTGGCATTTCGATTACACCAAAGCACACACAATTTGTGGGTCAATTGGGCAACCACTTATTTCAGTGTCAACCCAAAGGCTTTCTTTAAAAACACACAAACTGCCGATTAACCCAGAGCAAACCCACTTTAGGTTGCTTAATATATTCAGTACTCACTCCTATTGAAATGAGAGTTGGCTGCCAGCCTGAATAAACTTTTAATGGGACCGAAAAGGGATCCTAATCCATACCGTACGTAATCGATAGCGAAACACTTTCGACATAGTTTCAAACCAGATGTGACAGTGTCATAAATTATACTCCACCAGCGGTGTAACAATTCCGGCGAGAGTTCCTCCGTCGCTTTTGTGATGCAAATGGCGACAGAGACAAGCCACGTAGCAGGGGTCCCGTGGGTTAAACCAGCCAACAACCAACCCCCTTTAACCCTCTGAAAAACAGCATTGTATATCCCTCGGACACAGTGCAAAATTTGCATAATTAGCACAGAAATGTCGACGCATTGAAAGCTGTCACTTGTGACACGCGAAAACGAAACGAGAACTATAAAGTACACACACACGAAACACAACAAACAACAACAAATTAGTTGCAACTAATTTTAGCTGACTTGCAGAAAACAACATTTGGAAATAGGCAAATGCGAAACCGCGACAAAAAGTTCAACAAACCCCGGCTAAATGCAAGAGATCGGACCGAATTATTTCGAATTATGAGATTTATTTTTGGTCTCCCTCGCAAAAACACACAAAAATTGTGCACTCTGCCAGTGGGCGGTGGGCGGCAGCGCAGTGTTTTATCACGCAAATTAAGTGAAATGTTTATTTTTAAATAATTCGACTACTCGGAACACACAGGCAAATATTTTGAATTTGTTTACACAATTGTTTTGTGCCGTTATAAAGGTCCCGTTCTAGTAAGCTCGAATAAGCGATATATTTAAGCATTTACGTATTTAATACGGAATTTGGAGCATCCATTCTTTCTATCCATCAAGTAAATATCTAGATACAAATCCGGTTCCTCGGATAATCTGCTCAAAGTATTTTTATTTTATCTTCGAAATACTTATATTTCTTTGTTTTATTTTGTTTATATGCTTAAATCTTTCTGAGCGACACACAACATTTTTTTTATCTCGGTTGTTCTTCACTTGTACATTTTTTTATAAATGTAATCTTTGCAGTATTCTGTTTATATGATTTTGCTACAAGTTAAGTTGATTTCTGCACGAACAATGAACGTAAAAAATGTGAAATATTTTCACATTTAATATTTCTTTTATATATTTTCTTTTGCGGAGGAAAATATTCGTTATTAATTGATGCAAGTCGCCGTGCACAGAAATTCTTTTGGAAATTAATTTTCACGGGTTATTTGTACGTTGCCCTGCCGATAATTATGCGCATTGAGAATTTCTCAATATTTTTATTTACCAATTTGCGGCTGATTTGTTTTTATCTTTGATCTGGTCGATAGATGCGCAAAACAATTTTGGCAGCGCCGGGACTCAAATATTTTCATTTATCACATTAAGTGTCTTTTTGCACAAAGAAATCGCCTATGATTTCGATTACTTTTCATTCAGTAAGGATTGCAACACACTTAAAATAAATCACTTCGGCAACTTTTCCTCGTTTTTTTCGAACTGATTAACTTTGGTGCCTTCCTCGCGTAAACATTTTCACTTGAGCACTTGGCACGCGCTCTGTTTTTGTCCCCCTTTTGCAGATATTTTTTCTCGGCGTTATTTTTGGATCACGCGCAAGATTTATTTCACTGCTGCTTGGCTTGGCACAAGAATATTCCCCCAAGAACCGAAGCGAGCACAGGAGCCATCCACAACCGACGCGATCAACGTTCAAACTGCAACTGTTCGGGGCCTCCTCATCCGGCGGAAGAATTGCCGGGGCCTCCGGATCGTCTCTCCTTGACATGCTCTTCTCTTAGTTGAGAGAATTTGTACTTTATACCATAAAAACTGGCATAAATTATAGTGTTTCTTGATTTTTTCACGAGATCGAAAGGCAAGAGCTGACAGGAGAAATATTTGTAAGAGCAAGTTTTGATTTAGCTCAAAAGAGCACTATTTCTTGCAGTCTTTAATCCACTTTTTTTCTAATTTAACAATAACAAATTATAGACAAATAATAGGGCTGCCCGATTTCTCCTTAAATTTATTCACAGGCGGAAATTACGAATTAATATGTAGGATGTAATCAAAGATAGCTTTGCTTTCCTCGCATTTCTCCTATCTCGCCAAGGTGAAACTTCCGCAACTTCCGGTGGTTCATTAATATACAAATAGACTTCTTTGATGCCGAGTGGAAAGATTTCCGTATTTCTCCATTTCTCTTATCGTAGACTTCCTGCCGCAAATCTATCTCTAAGTCTAAGTGCACAGTCAGAGCCAAGTTAAAGTCTTAAATCAGCTTGGCTCCTGGCCAAAAACGAAAGGAGGATTCGAGGAAACGAGAAATCAACCACCTCACCCAAAGAGTACAAGGCTAAATTCGGTGCCAGGTCTCTGCCAACGCTTTTTTGCATCTCAACATGCAGTGGCTAAGTGACTTGGTTGACTTCTTCATTGTGGGCGGCACTTCATCGCCAATTTGGTAAGGCTACTGGAAAACCAAAGGACTTCCACGGTGAGTGCTGTTCACGGTACACGGTTAATCCTAGGAGCCTCTTAAAATCGCTAAAAGATTAAAATAAAAATGTACTTAGTTTTTCTGTTATCAGTACTTCAAAATGAATTAACAAAATATACCTAAATTAAATTAATAAATAAATAGTACAACATAGTATAATTGTGCATTTTGTTAAACATTTATCAGATTCATACAAAAATTAGTTTGGAAAAATATAGGAATATACTTGATTAAACCAGTGGTTACTCATCGCTAACAGTCAGTTTCCGGGCAGAGTCACAGTTTTCACACCCAATTTTCCCTTTCAATGTGTGAAGGGAAAAATGAATAAACGGCTGTTAGCATAGCAAAGTTCCACATAAGGTTTCCAATTTCTTTTTCTTTCCTTCCCTTTTTTGCCAGTCTCGGCCTTTGCCGGAATCGGTGGAAATTGATTTACCCGGCTGACATTTTGAAAGTATCTCGAGTAGCTAATTTACGACCATCAAAGTGCGCCAATAAATTTCGTTTAATTGCAAGTTAATTAAAATCGAAGCCCCGCGCTTGGGACTCGGTACACGAAAATATACTGATACGTTCAGTACCGCTGGTATAAAGCGCCATCGGAACGTCAGCGGGGAATTTAAAAATAGACGAAACACGACGTCAACAAGGCGGCATCCACACATACCTCCATACAATATTCACCGAAAACTCATAAAAATACGTATAAAGTGAACCCATAAAAATGCGGAAAATATCAAGTTAATTGAATTATTTAAATATCCACCAGTTAGCATGCGGCAAGAGCCGCAACTATTAGATTTTCCATCTCCGAATTGCAGTGCGAATTTCTCTTCCAATTTAGGGCGACCCACAAGATTTTCTATTTGAACTAGTTCGGTGCGGCCGGCCTGTCAATTTATCAAGAAATACATTATTCATCTCGAAGACCTTTGAAATGCCATTTTCATTTCGTTGCTCGTATTTCCCAATAGTTTCATTTATATAAATATGGGTTTTATTTTTAATTTTTGTACATTTTAGTTGTGTTTCTTATGGCGCTTGAGGTGCCAAATGGTTTGCATAAACAAATTAGACCAGTTTGTTTACAAATTAAGCATGGGTTGATAGATGAAAATTGCTAAACTTTGAACTGGAAACTTTTATGAGAACCCTGTCAGATGCCTTGACTTTGCAAATTATAAGCAAGGTTTGCCAAGTTTTGAAAGGGAAAATATATTCTTTTTTTGACCCCTTTGGCAGTAACAGAATCATTTTTGTGCAAATATTTTCATTCTATATTTCTTTAACAAGAGCTTCTGTTTGTAACTTGATCTATTTCCTATATGTTAGTATTTTATTTGGCGTGCTTATGGGCCTGTAATGCTGAAGTTATGTTGAATAGTTGATTTAATTGGATATTCTATACTTTAAGGCTTGTATGCACTTACTTTAAAATCCTGTCAGATACCTCGACTGGGATACATTAAGTAATGTGTTTCGAAAGCTTTAAGGTAGAAGTACAAGTATATATATATAAATATATCTTAAACTCTATTGGTTGCTGCAGCTTAAGAGAAAACCTCACCAAAAAATTTAACGAAAGCTGATAATTTTCCATAGTCCTTAGCATTTTTTGGCTGAAGATTAACCAGTTTTTTATGCTTAACAGAGGCGCAGCTCATTCAGGTTCATAACGGGATGAAATTTTTATAAGCCATCCGATTTGCTGCTCCACTAATTCCTTGCCAACCAATTTGCCACATTCAGACAGGGTCAGGGATCTGGGGCCCCGAATGGCTTGCAATTTGCGATCTAATTAACTTCGATTCCTTTGGCAAGGACATTTACATAATTGCATTTCGTGCCGCATAATTCTGCCACGGGCCCCGCCCACATTCAGCCCTAGATAAGAAAAAAATTAAACCATCGCAATCAAGTTAAAAACGAAAGTTGCCCAGAGCCAAGGCAGCGAAAGGATAGCTGAAAGAATGGAACTGAAATTAGAAAAGCAAAATGACAGAAAAAAGGAGACTGCGAGTGTAATTGTGTTTTGCCGCTACCACTGCAATTGGGTCCTTTCTGGTCATATGGCGGCCACATTACACCGAGTTAAACGAAGGCCGTGGACCAGGAAAAAACGAGCAGAGCCGTCAAGAAGAAAGGCAACGGCGCCAAATGAAAGCCAACTCTAATTAAGTCAGCAATGGTCAAGATACACACACACACACACAGACCAAAAGAGCGGAGTAAGCGTCCTTAAAAAAAAAAGAATTAAAAAAACAACAACTTGCAGCAGATAGCGAGCAGGAGTCCCATCTTCTCCATCTTCATGGCCCCGCAGAGAAGAAGCCACAGCGGATGATTTAATTCAAGAGTGCACTGGGCCAAGCCAAATTATTTTGCTAATTATATGCCCTAACCCGGGGAATTATGAATGCAGTTAAATGCTCTTAGGCAGCCATTTTACTTAAAACTATAAAACCGAGAAATGAAGAAATGGAGACTCCTCCAGCCTGAATTCAACTGTTCAAGTGTTTGGCTTGGGGCTGGCGCTGCAAAGTAAAGAGCAAATAAATTAGCCAAAAAATAGCTCAAGAAATGCCCCAAGAAATGCACTTAACTTTGGCTTGTTGACTCGCCAAAAAAAAATTCATAAAATGGAATACAAAAAGGCTTGAGCTGTCCACAGGCACAAACTAGGGGAACACATTTTATTGTAAGTAAAAATTGTTTTTCAACAAAAAAAAATAATTTAAAAATAAAACAATACGTAACATAATTATACATATATAGATATAAGGAATTTTTAAAATACGACAACATTTTATATTTTGCCATATAATTATTTATTCTATTTAGTTGTTAAGAATATCTAAGTTGGTTACTTAACAACACCTGACAAAACATTAAACTCCAAACAATCATATTTCAATTGATCTAGATACTTAAATTAAACCCTTAATTTTTATTACAAGAGTCAAATTTAATTTAACACAACTTTGAACAGTATTAAATTTAGCTCGACTTTTAAGGCTTACATATTTTATATTTGCCCAAGTGTACGCGACCGCAAAAAAAGCAATTTGAATTATTGCAAACTTATTCTCTGTCGCTTCATTTCGGCGGGATTACGCTCCGTAAACTTGGCTCGAACTTCTCGCTAATCAGGATGAATTCCTTTACAGCAGAACGAGTCCTGGAAACTAAAATTGAAGTGGTCCAAAACCAATTGAGCAGAAAACACAGCCGGCAGCAACGAGAGCTTTCTCTTGGGCTCTTGGGGCAGTAAATTTGGCGTAAAATAGGCTATTGATTTTCGAGCTCAACTGGGCTTAGTATCCAGCTGAAATTTAACTAAACTTATCCAAACCGTTAACAGATTTGGCTCTTTGTTGTGGTCCGTGTATTTAAGATCCCTGGTGCATATGCAAATCAAGCAGACAGTGAATTTAATTCGTTGGCATTTAAATGCTAGAAACTCCCCAGAGACTCTTTCACTTCGAATCTGTCTTTCACTCAAGTGAAAATAAATGACACTCATTTACACTTGTCGCCCTCGGACTGGCCAACAAAAAAAAGAACGAGGTGTATATAAACGTTAAGTAAACAAAATCCGCACAAAAAGGAAACTAAATCAAAACGAGGAGGAAATCCTCGGAAAAGTGGCGTCCAAAATAGAGTCTCCTCTTCAAGTGGTCGGCCCTGGAAAGTTGGGAGTGGAAAAAAATGGAAAACGCTGAACGACCACGCTCTGGACTGTCCACTTGTATTAAAGGAAAAACGCCGCAGGCATTTTAAGTGTTGTTAATGCCAATGCGACGGCGGCACGAAAGTTTTTTCTCTGCGCAAATGAAACAAGTTTTCCTCTAGTTTTCCCTTTTTTCGGCAGCATCCGCTCGCCCGCCCCATTTTATGCATTTATAAAAAACTAAGGGACTGCAAACTGAAAAGCAAACCAGGAAAAGTTGTGCCACTTTTTGTTAACGCGTGGCTGCCTACGTGTGTGTCATTTAGCTCAAGTCCCAGGTCCCTGCCTTACCCATCTCATTTGGGGTCAGTATCCATTAAAGTGGTCACCACGCTTGGTGGGCAGCTGTAGGTCCGGTCCGTCCATGTAAATGGCACTTCGAGATTCTATACAACTTGCAACTGGAAGCGGATTAAGCCATTCCTTTCATCAAATTCTCTAAGCCAAGTTTGTCCTTCAAATTGTGCGACTGAAAATGATATCATGCAAATAGTTACAAATACTTGTAGTTGAGCTTGGGAAAATTTACATGTGGCTTTTTTTCAACAAGGAATAAGGCTAAAAAATTTAAAAATTAAGGTTAATTTTTATACTATACGCTCTGGGATTTTTCAATTTTTTCCCCCTATTACAGGTTTTTTTTTTGAAAAATTTAAATAACTCTTCTCTAGGACTCAATAATTTTTTTTTATAAAATCACTTCTAATATCCTTTTTTCTCCCACCCTTAAGAAACTACTTTGGCTCTTGAATAATGAATTAATTGAGATGCCTTTGTCATTTGCATTCAATTAGCAAATTTGTTATTGTTGCCGCGCTTTCCCATCGAGCGTTTGAGATTATTATACATTATGCCATGCAAATGAATTCCGAACCATTTTCGCTGGCACCTTTCAGGTGGAATATTTATGAGCTATGCCAATGATTTTTCATCACAAAAAGGACTCGGATTAATTTGTAATTATGGCAAAGGCAGCTGCAGCAAGACGCCGGCATTATGAAAATGGAATGAAATTAATTGGTGATATGGAGAGGCGGCAGCATAACGCTGCTCCGACCGAATTGTGCGCATCTGTTTCGCATTATAAATATGTCATATCCTGTTTCCTGCAGACACACACAGAGCGGCTTATCAGACCCACTTGCAATTGCAGTTCCTCCAGTGAAAGAGCCTCAAAGGAAGCGCATCTCCATCGCCCCTCGCTGTCTCGAAAAGGGGAACTCTGGGAGCTCTTGGATCCCAGCAAAGTAGCAATTCAACCGAAGGTTTCCTCATTTGCTAAAGGAAAACGAGAAACAGCAGCAGGATGTACAAGGACAGCGGCAGGGAGAGGGCAATGGAGCTGGCTCCATCTCCCTGTGTAAATCGGCGCAAAATGGTATAAATTTCTCTGCTTATTTGCGATGCAACTCGATATACTCTTATGTGTTTTTGATGTGTATTAACTATGATAATGGGCTATAGTCATTGGGGAATATGTTGAGGGGATAAAATGAGAAACAATAAAGTAGACGGAACAATGCGCTGGGAAAACCTCCAAGAACACACAATTTACTTAGCATTGTATAGAGAGGAAAATAATAAGGAAAAAATCGGAAAAGGGGAAAATAGTAAAATTTGAGCAGAAAATAAGGATTGCAACAATGTATTATAAGGGGACTGAGACCAAATAAGATTAAGAATAATAAGGAATATTAAAGAGTATTATTTACAGGAAACAAGTCCAAGAAAGGCTAGGATTTTAATACAAACGGACTCATTCACTTTTCTGAAAAGCTAATTGAGCTAGTTTTTATCTAAGACGACGAGCTCTATATTTATATAAATAATTTTCAATAGTAAAAACTTGTTTCTCGAGTTTAGTTTTATTTTAAAATAAAGAAAAAAATCATATAAAATATCAAAAAAGTTATTTATTTATACTTTTAAGCTATTTGACATATTTTGTTGATTAATAAACAATTGTGTATATAAGGTTCCAATCTCTGAATGTATAAAATGTTAAAACAGTATTAAAATTAATAAATGCCCAACTCATATTTTTCTTAATGAAGTGAATAAGCTCTTCGACTTGCCGATGATTTATATATTTTTATTATTTTGCCTTTACTTCTGCCCTGTTTGTTGTCTTTTGTGCCTTTTTTACACTTCGGGACTATTGTCGGCTTAATTGTTGTTGCCATTGTTGTTGTGCGTTTGCCCGTTCCTGCTGCTGCCACTGCTGCTGTTGTTTTTATTGTTTCTGGCTGTGTTTCTCAGGCTGTTGTTCTTGTTGGAGGTGTAGCTGTGTGTGCGGGTGTGCAGTAGCTGCCAGTCCGATTGTTGACGTGGCTGGGGAAAGCGCACACTTAAGTGCACTTGAGCGTTTTTAATTAAAACGCAATTTTTCAACAAGCAAAAGTCGGGCTGGAGAACAACGGGGCAGACAAGTAGGTACCCAGATCCGCACGATTTTTATTTTTTCTAATATATTTTCACATTTTCCTACCCATATGGTTGCTGAAATAAAAGCTTAGGGAAGCATGGTAATATTTCAGAAAATACTTTCAGGGCTCCTTAGGCGGAGAACTAGAAGTAATCTCAGGGACAAATCTCAACATATTTAGCTATGCATTCAGATTGGGGGCTACACACATCAATCATGCTGCAAGGAGTACATATAAAACCAACACACAAAATGTCTTTCAATCAGAAGTGCTTCCAGCAATAGCGAGGGTCCTTTAGTGCAGATTTGTTTTTCGTTGCTGCGGGAAAAAGTAGTTGTTGCTTGGAAACATAATCAACGTCATCATCGTCAGTCAACCCGGCCAACTTTGTCGTTCTCCTAGTTATTTATGCAGTTCTCCGTCGTGCATAGAGATTAAAAGGGGAAAAAATACGCGGTAGTGCGCTAGTTTAGTTTTTTTAATCTCTGGATTTTTATAAAAAAAAGAATGAACAGAAAAATAAACTACTAAGCCAATTAAAATAAATCAAAATCATAATTACAGCCATTTTTTGATAGCAAATTTATATAAATAAAACGAAATAAAAGTTACTTTAAGCCTTTTTCAACTTTTTTGCGGGAGTATTTATTTTTGTTTTACTTATAAAATCCTGATTATAAAATCTTAAGGAAATTTCATTTTTATTTTTTCAGTTTTTCCAGTGATCAATTTCTTCTGCTGCTGCTGCGCCAGATGATGTGGAAGTGAAGGGAGGATGAGCGTGATGAAGATTGAGATGATGATGACGATGATGACAACAAGTGCACAACCCTTTGCCCCCGGCAGTGACTCCACTTGGCTGGCGTCTATCTATGGCTTGACTTTGCCATGTGCCGCTGGCCCGGAGGCAGCTACTGGGACAGGGACACATCCATATACGTGCCTTAGGATGGGGACATGCCACATTTACGCGCTGCACTTGCCACGCGCGTTCAAAAATAAACATGCAATTTTGCGTGGCACCACGACCGAAGTCTGCGTCCCGCGAGGGTTGACAAAACAAGTCCGCAAGTGCAGCAATTTAGGCGGAAAAGCTGGGAAATGGGGAGCCAGGAGATGAGCTGCTGCTGCCCGAAGGCTTGCAAAATTGTGCACATTGAAATTCCATCGATGGTACACCCGGAAAACCGTATGCAATAGGAGGTTACTCGAATCTCTCTCAACCGAACTTCCACCAAACAGCTTGGGTTTTTTTGGGATAAGGAAACGAAATAATTTATAGAGGAAAATTCAGAGACTTATTCCCGAACTTGGGAATTAAAAAATGTTTTTAGAGAAATTAGTTCTTCCTTAACATTGTTAGCATTGCAAAGATTTGATTAAGTAAGCAGCTAAAGTTAATTATAACGACCTTAAATGACATTAAAGTAGAGGAATGTGTGGCATTGCTGGAAATCAATTAATTCCGTCCGCTCCCAGTCAACAAACTAATCAAAATTCATAGCAAGGGCAATTATGAAACTACTCAATGCTTAAACCAGAAACCAAGCTACCAGCACATGCCAGCCGTAATTAATATCTAAACCAAAATTCGTATCTCAAGCACACACAGCCGTTGAGGTGCAACGCCACCGCAGGATCGGCATGCAGGGAGCCGACGACAAATTAACAATAACTAATTGGAAGCTAATGGCCTATTCAAGCATTTACATCCTAGCCATATTGGCAGCAGCAGCAGCAGCAGCAATGTCGTGTCAGGAGACACTTTGGTCGAGCGCCCAGGACACGGACTCCCTCAGCCGGAAAATCCAAGCAGCCCAAAACCATGAAATCCCCTCATATTTCACCATAATTAGCACATTGCCTGAAGGCCCAATATGCAAACATGGCTCACATTGTGTAGACGTGGCTCGCAATAGACAGAGGCCGTGGGAGGGATGTGGTCAGTGTGCCATCGAGGTTAAATAGGAAGGTTCAATAGTAAGGGGGAAATATTATTCAAATCCCGTATTCATGGACATCAACTTTTTTGAGAAAGATTGAATGCAGCAACTGACTTGCTTAGCGAAAAGATCCCATTTAATGCTCAAAATTGACTCCGTTTCTGCCCTGATAACTCCGAAAGCAACTTTACTTGGAGCTCATAAAAAAGGCTGCTCCTAGGCTCTTCTAGACACACTTCCCCCCATTCCAGCTCCATATTGACACATGCGGGTACGTGGGCTCTGTTAGATGAACATTAAAGATATGGCCAACAGCTTGGCAGATTGGGATGTGCCCGCGTGCAAATGTGCGAACTCATTAGAGAGCTCCGGGTAACGCTGTCAAAAGGAGGCAATTAGAAAATGATTTAGCGCAATTTTCGGTGTGATTAAAAACGGCGTCATCTGACAATTTAAGATGCTGTTCGTACGTGTGCAATTCCGGCGAATAAAAGTTGACGGCACAATCTGGCGAGAGGCTACTGGTGCGAGGCTCAGCTGTCCCTAATTAAAACGAATAAGTCTGCCGCCGTTGCCTACTTTTGTGCGTCTCCAACTGAATGGCCACGTCTTTGTCTAGGGATTCCATTAAGGATCTCCATCTCGGCTCGCTGCTACTCGCTACTCAGCTCCATTACCATCTCCATCTGGAAGATAACTCAAGTGGCTGGGCCGAGTGCCGGTGCCGGGATAGTTTGCATGCCTCGCGTTACCAGCTCAGCCTTTTCCCTGTACCACGTTAACGCTAACGTTCCTCGGTGCGTGATATAGCCGTCATTCTGAAAGTTCTGAGCGTTAGCGTTTGCGGGGCGTTGTAAGTGGGGGGCCGACAGCCGTCGCATCTGTCTGCATCAGTCAGCTAATGGCCGCTTTGCGGCTCAAGTGGCAGACGCACCATGGCGCCCGGGGAAGTCATCAAGTATTTAAGCCAAGCTGCAAGTTTGTGCAAACGCAACTCAAGGCCCCAGCAGTCCGGGCACTCGCTTTGTGGGTGGCTTAAAGACCCCTCCGCTTGAAAATGTAAAATCGGTTCGGTTCACTGGCTCACAGAATTTGGCCAGGACAAACAGAACCGGGCTTATGGCTCAGTAGTTACACGTTTCGGCAAAGCATAAATAAATAAGACAGGTAATCAGAAGTAGAAGTAAGCCCTGTTGCTGAAAAATATTTTTCGACATTTTTTTGGGAGTTTCGATCCCGATATTACCTAAAATAGCAATGCTTTAAATACGCTTAAAACTTCCATTTAGGCAAGTAACTATTTCTGAAGCGCTCCAATCTATTTATTCAACTTTCAAAATTTGCTGATGGCCCCGAAAAATGCAAATTGCATGGCAATCATATCAATTGGTTCCCCCAGTTCGGTGGGCATGGGTAAAATTTTGGTAGCCCGTTTTCCCGCAGTTCTGTAGTCCACCTATCGCTTTTCATTGTTAATAAATTTCGCGCTTAATTCATTCATGGAAATTTGCAGTGCCGCGTTTCGCGTGGAGCGTGGAGCCACCTACTCCCAACTCCCGAATTGAAATCAATTTTCGTTCGCAACTTTTCAAGCCCCAAAGCTGTCAAATAGGGGGAGATGTCGAAAAATGGAAGGGTGCCTCCAGGCAGCACTAAATCAATCACTTAACTATTTCCCTGCACTTTTCAGTGCAATTTATATACCCGTTCGAAGTAAGGAAAGCGAGGAACAAACCGAACGGAATAAACAAAACAATTGGCCGTGCGCACAAGGCAAATAAAAAATTTGAAAACGAAAAGAGAAACAACAGGATCCTATAACACTTTTATAGAAAAAATTCAGCATCAGCCCCAGATATACATACATATATATATAAATATTTCTTTTCGCTTTTTTTTGCCTTTGCTTATGCGAGAACATACGCCAAAGCTGTGTTCCACCGCATGCTGTTTCTATGTATCGCTCTGAATTTTATTTTGTATACTGCTTGTTGTTGCCATTTTTTGTTTATCGTTATTGCTGGAAAATTTATTTTATTCACTGATTTTTTTGTTCGCTGGAAATCCTTTTGTTTCGTATATATTTTTGGTTAGCAATAATAGGGGGGCGCAACAGCGAAATTGTTTACGACATGGATTAGCATGTTTTGATGATGCCCTTTGTCAAGCCAACGATGACATGGAATGGCTTATAGATTTCCATACATGTCAGTTATTAAAAAATTGTTTTCTCAATGAATTAGTCCATTTATCAGTGGCTTCTGGCTGGGATCAATTTTGGATTTAACCATCCTTAAGGGAAACCACTTACATTTCCACCTGCGATAGTGTATTCCAGGCACATTGCCCAAAATGCTGTATGCTAATATGCCGAGTGCGTTTAAAATTCAATGTTGTTTTTTTGGCATTTATGTACTGATAGTTGTTCGCGCATTTCTGCTGTGTAATATTTTCCCAAATACTGCATATTTCATACAAATACCATATTGAATCGCACAAAGAGATGAGCGAGGGTGAACGTGAGTTCGTTCCATGCCAATGCATTTTTGATTTGCAATTGCGGGTTTATCGCCGCAGTTCACAGGGAAAACGCACAGTTTGCATAGCGTGGCAAAAGCATTTCGGCTCAGCATTTCAGACCACTGCAATTCGTGGCACGTCCATTTATTAAAAATCTTTGGAAATCATTACGCAGTGCTCGCAGCTAAAAATGGCAGCAAATTTACGCATCTTGCATCTACCGGGAGGAGTCGAACTGAGTTGACTAACTTACCAGATATAATCAGCATATTTCCAACGAAATTTGAATACTCTTGTGAGGACAATTTTCTGGGTATCTTCGGCCCCCATAAAATGCTAATAGGAGTGCGTACGATTCTGTATTATCTTTCATCATATATTTTAAATATAGACTTTCAGAGGTCTATTTGCTACATTTTACATAATATAATAATTAAGAAAGCTCAGAAAAATGGCAAATAATGATAGTATTTATTGAAAGCTATAATATTTTATATTCTAGTTAATTAGAAATAAGTTTCATTCGACATGCTTTGTCATATAATCTTTTTTCAAAGGAATTTTCCTTTTTTTTTAATAAAAATTCAGAAAGAAAGCATATTTTAACATATCTACTCTTCGAATGTAAATGTTTCTATTATATAAAATATCTAAAATAAAATCTTATTGTTATTACTCCAAGTAGTTTATATTTACTGATTTAATCTGAACATTTTAATTTGACCAACCTAAGTACTTGGACCTCCTGCCGGATTTTTGCGGTACTTGACGTCGCTCGGGGGCTGAGAAAAAAATGTTTGTTTACCTTTTTGATGGCGTTGGCGGCGGCGGTGGCGACAAAAATCAAATGAAAACAACGCCAGCTCTCAGTTCAAACACCCCGAAGCCAAAGACGCCGAGGTCCCAAGATGTTGTTGATGAGGCGACCTTAGCATAAAGTTGCCAGCCAGTCGCCTTGTCTTGCCTGCGTGTTATGCTAAATTTAAAATATGTTGCGGTTGAGATTAGAATAAAGCAGAGGGAGCCTGTGTGCACTGACAGAAATGGTATGATGTACAAACAAAAATACAAAATCTTAAGTGTAGGTGTGACATTTTAATCGGGAATATTTTTGGCTGATTGTGGGGAATATTCTGGAGAGAAGCTAAAATATTTCTTTATTTAAATTAATATAAAATATAAAATATATGTATAATAGATAATAACATGATCATCTTTGTCTTACCTGGCACTTACTATTGGTTAATCTTTATTAAGAGGAATTTTGCCCAGTGTAGATACTTTCTTGCTGCTTGGTCTTAGCGCTCGCCCTGCGACATGTTCCCTGCGTTTTGTTGACGCTGCTCGGGTGAGACATCTACAAGCTAACATCTGGCGTGGCATATCACACACGCGTGCGCGCTTTAATTAGCTCCTCGGCGAGGGGAATATCGGGGGATAATACGCATATAGCGGAATTGCGCGCCCTGCTTGCACATGTCAACGTGTTCGGTGTGTTTGTTTAGGGTGCCCGTGTCCCTTTATATAGAATGAGTATCTTTGGAAACCCCATCGAATAATGCTTCGAGCGCTCTGTTTATGTTTAGACACTGCACATTCGCATTGCCAAAATGGTGCACGCAAAGAAAATCTATAATGACATCATTGGATCGGTGATAAACAAATATATATTATTTTTAAAAGGAATTTGCAAATATTTTTATGTTTGAAGCATGTGATTTAAAAAGATTTTTCTCACACATAATTATAAAGCCAAAAAATTTATAGACTTGGTTGAAGGTGAGCTTACTTTAAAAAATAATTTTATTTTCATCACCATTTATTTTAATATAATTATTTTAACTCAAATGACCTTCTTATTAATTGCAGTCTTCTTTATATTTTTATCTCTTAAGATTGGTGTATTATAAATTAGATAATAATTAAGGAAACATTTTATTTTTTTTTCAGAGTAGTTCCTTGGTAATTATCTCAATTTATATTTATTTCTCTGTAGACATGTATTGATTATTTGAAATCGGCCAGAGAAGGGGCTCCTTTCAGTTTGGGTTTATCTCTGTGCCGGCATGTAAATGTTTGCGGATACAAATCAAACCCAAGCCCAATTGTCGAAATGCCAAGTTCAAAATTAGCAAAATACTCGGACTGACATCTCTCCCTTTCGCCCACTCTCGCCACTACTCGCCTGTCGAAAATTGCCAATGTCTGAGAAATGTGTGTAAATTAGATTTTTGAGCGCGCTGTGCAATGCAAGTTGCTAAACGTCGGATGTCGATGCAGATTCGCACCAAACCGCAAAAAGCCACATGGACAGCCCGGGAGAACACAACTGACCCTCGAACAGAACGAACTGCAGCTCAGCAGCCATAAACGAGCACACTGAAAAAAATGTACATAAGAAAATAGTAAATATTAGCAAGTACTTAAAATATACCAAAGCTTTTGATAACAATTCATCTTAATATGCAATTGATTTTACATTTATTTTAATTATCTCTCATAATATTAAAACGAGTTTTTTCTGTGTGCACTCGCTTCTGTTGGTAAATGCATTTCGGTTCGGTTTTTGTGGATCGGAAAGTGGCTTGCAGATTGCCAAATACTTACCCCAAAACCAAATCATCAGCATATTTGTGTCACTTCCGAACTCAAACACAGATTTCAATTCAGTCAGGGGCCGCGCCCCAAAACGAAGGTATGAGGTATGAATTATTAGCTAGGGATATGGACATTTACCAGCTGACACCATCAATCACCTGCAATATGGAGCTGACTAGGCGTCCAATATTAATTGTACTTCCTCCATGAAAATCCTCACTCGAACGCCTAAGAAAGGGCACTCGCTCCCGTGGAAATGCACTTCCGTTGATCATTTTATTGCGTGGCCTCTGGCTGCCAGACACAAAATAACCAGCAGCCCGGAGGAAAAGTAAGCGGAAACTGAATCCGAGTCACAGGGTTCAGTTCCTGCGACTGTTGCCGTTTTGGCCCTGCAACTGCTGCGGCGGGTAAATTGTCCGTGAAGGATTTATTTGTTGGAAATTATGATTTATAAGGTCAGCCGCCAGTGGCACTCACAGCTTCCATTCGAGAAGCCACAGACACAAAGAGAATGGAGGAACCTCACCATCAAATCATGGCCAGAGCCCGAGCGAACGCCTTTGCACCACTTTCTTTTATTATTTCTGGCCATTGACCTCGATTTTACTGGGCCAAATCGGTCCGATGCATAAGAAAATAAGAAAAGGAACTGAAATATGCAGTGCTTTTAACTGCAGGTTGCACATCTCCCCGGGAAACTAAGAAAAAAATGAAAGAAAACCTTAATTTACAACTTGCTGTGTTGGATATTTCTTAAAATATTATCGCCTCTTTATACTTTTGACTTTTGCCTAGGTCAACTATTTGTAGATTACCACTGCGGTGTATTTTATGAGTTTTGAAATTGAAACTCTTACTTTACACTGTACAAAAGCAAAATGAGCAATTAGGCTAAAATATTTAAATTCAAATTAAACTAATCAATATAAAACAAAGAAATCTTGCTTGTTTAAATTAAGATATATTTTTAAATTAAAAAAAAAAAACATTTCTTATTAAATTAAATAATCACCTATCGCAAACTTTAGGAACTACCATTAAATTCAACACCATTTCCAAAAGTTCACCAAACTTTGTACAAGAAGCACCGGAAGTATTTGAAAGCGTTCCAAAGTTGTAAGCGTCTTTCTCGTTGAAGCTTTTTCCCTGTGAAAGTTCTGAAAGCACCAAAGTAGAAATCATGAATATAGACGCTGGTTCCTAAAAATAATATAGCTTTCGTTAAACTTTCTTTCATTCAGTCGAGCAACTGAGCCTTAGAGAGGGACCGAATGGTCCCTGCAATTGAGCAGAAAAAAGGCTATTAATCTAAATGCCAGGACTATACTAAATGCTATGTGCTTCAAAACTCAAGGTTTAGAAACATACTACTTTTGAAGGTTCCTATTGTGCTTTCAATATATATGTATTATAGATATACTCTTATTGAAAGAGTACTAATGAAAATTGTGTTCCTTAAGATTAGTTTTAAAAATTAAATATTTGAGATTTAGAAGTATCGAAAATAAACCGCTTTATCAAAATGCAAAAAAAAAGCAATCAGGTTGGCCCAATTATTTATATGGCGTCCATAGTCGAATGAATTAGAATGTATTCAAAGTGGCGCTTGTGAAAATAAAACTTTCTTGGCACACAAAAATGGCTTTTGTTTTTGTGATTGTTCAAAATAGTATCTATGGATCCCGGAAACTCCGGGTAGGAAGATACGCCACTTTGGGGCATTTCATGTGGTGTCGATCATTTGGTGTTATATTAGTCGTCCATGTCTATCTCCGCCGAGTATCCATAGATCCGCAGGGTGTCGCCTCAGCAAAGGTTGGTATGCGCAAGGAGGCAGACACTGTATTGGTTAGCACATAGAGAAATTGTCTCTGTTGCTGTAGGTATTCCTGTGTCTTGAAATAATGTGTGATTTTGTACGTAGTGGTGTCACCTCACTCCCAGAATCCTTTTCAGAGCCTTTGTTATGCAAGTTTGCACCCTTTTTTAGAGAAGAATCACAAGCGGTGCCCCAGCATGTAATTTCCCAGCTCAGTGATAGGACGCTACCTGGACTAAGGAGCCAATCCATTTTTCAAGGTTGATCCTTGCTGACCCGCAGACTCGGTTAATCTGCCCCTTCACCATATCCTCGTACCCATCCAAGTGAGCGGCCTGGCCTGTAAGATTCTGATGAGCACGAGTCTTCCAATTCTTATGGAACATTGTGATTACCGCACCTTTCCAGGGGGTTGGTAAATAGTCTAGGCTAATGGAAACATTAAGGAGAAGGCCAAGCTGTGCAATAATTGAGCTAGGGCGTGCCTTTGTTTCTTTACCATCCTTTGCATCCATGCAAGCAGTTTTTCGTGTTCGGTCCGAAAGAATCTAAAAGAAGCACCCTTGTTAATCTTGTTACCGAACAATTTCCATACCCTTGCAGAGGGTATTATGATACTTGCAACGCAGTGAAGGAGGCATCTCCGAAAAACGGACAGACGGACATGGCTAAATCGACTCGGCTGGTGATGCTGATCAAGAATACATATATACATATACACATAATGCTGATCAAGAATACATACATACATATATACAATTAAAATTTTATTATGGTTCGATATTTGAACGGGTCGGGTTAATATAATCACATTGACCGTGGGTCCTAGTATGCTTTGACTACCTGGTCATTCAATATGAGTTGAGATTGTTGTACTGAGAGTTAGTCTAGTTCTAAAGCTTGATCGTAAAACATTAGTTCATTCGAAGTAAAACCGGTATAGAAAATATAAAAATGAATTTTAAATATCAAAATTATCCATATTCGGGAAGTCATTGGGCGACTGTTTCTTGCCGCCGCCGACAAGTTTGTTTTGGCCCTTTTGCTGGCGGAGGATCACCGTCGTCATACGCGTCCTCCTCGTTCTCGTCAAAATCTCCCTCGTCCTCGTCAAGCACTGCTTTTGGAATAATTCTGGCGCGCAAGAATTGATCAATTTCGAAATCGGTTGCCAAAATCTTGAGATTCGTCATCGATTTCCTCCTTGTCGGTTGGAAGCTCGGGGGATGAAGTGGAAGAAGGATTCAGTTGGAACCTGCTTGACAATGGTGCTCACAGCGCCGCGCTCCTTTGGGTTCTGCTTCTTCCTGATGGTCTTCACCGTCAGGTTCATCTTCTTCTCTCTGTAGATAGTGAAAGCCCGTGCACTTGTAAATCTTGGGTCTTTCAAATGCAAACGAATCGTCGGAATCGACAGTCGACTTCAGAACGTACCGTTTCGTTAGGACCGAGTTGGTGAAGTACCCATTCTTGTCGACATGGATCTCCAGGGTATAAAAATGCCCATTCACGTATTTAATGGATATGTCGGATAGCTTGCGCATGGCTAGCGTGGAAAGGATCGCCGGGATGCCCTTGGCATCCTGTGGAAAACTTTTAAAACTCGTGAGACTCACGGAAGCCCTCGGCATCGGCCCCGTTATCGGTCGGATGCCTAGGCTCTTTCCAGTTGGGCTCCTGCTCGACGGGGTCCACCGAGCCCTCGACGATCTCCAGCGGCTGGTACTTGAGCTGGTATTTCTGCTCCAGCTTGCACACCTCTTGGAAGAACACGGCATCTATTTTTAGGTGCTCCAATTGCAGATTCTTCAGAAACACTATGCTGGCCTGAATCGGAGCGGGCAGCGCCTTCACCGTTTTCTGCAAGTACTGACGCCAAAACACGGAGTTTGTCGTCCTCGATCTTATTGCTGGGTTCGGTGTCCACATTCCCTCTGGCGGAGCGTGCATTATTCAGTATACGCGGATTTCACTTCAAAACCGACGCCGATATCTCGCTACAAGAGGTGAGTTCTGCCTGAAAAATATGCTTTATTTTGAAATGCGAATCATTTCAGAAAATTAGTGCAGGATACTTTGGAAGAGTATAAAGCAGTAAAGGCGATTAGCTTCGGAAAAGCGGACAAACATATCGAAAGGGAAGTAAACCAGCTGTCCAAGGTGAAACATCGTTAAGCTATATGGAATATCCAAGCACGATGACATGATCCACCTGCTGGAGGAGTACACAGATGGTGGATCTCTGTCCAGCCTTATCCATTCGAACTACCCAAGTTATAACGTGGGCCACAGCTTCAACTGGGCCCTCCAAATCGCACAGGTAAGAGAGCTTGTACCAAGTCAGATAAGTGAAATCATTGGCAAGCTCCACAGGGACTAGCTTATCTTCATGGAATGAGACCAAGTGCGATCATTCATTTCGATATAAAGCCGTTCAACGCAGTGCTCTGCCAAATCTGCCTCAGTCCGAAGATCTGTGACTTTGGAACAGTTGCGGACCTAGCTACTTCGATGACCGTTGAGGTGGGCACTTGTGGGTACAAGGCTCCTGAGGTTTGTGGTCTTCATTAAGATTTATTTATAAGTAAGTCGTCAGTTGCCATGCAGGTCTTTAAGGAGCGATACTATAACGAAAAGTGCGACGTGCATAGCTGGAAAATATTGTGAAATCAGCATTTACTGAACAATAAACGCTCCGCCATAGGGAAGCTTGGACACCAAGTCCAGCAATGAGATCGAGGTCGAGCAACTCCGTGTTTCGGCGTCAGTACTTGCAGAAAACGGTGAAGGCGCTGCCCGCTCCGATTCAGGCCAGAATTGTGCTTCTGAAGAATCTGCAATTGGAACACCTGAAAATCGGAGCCGAGTTCTTCGAAGAGGTGTGCAGGCTAGAGCAGAAGTACCAGCTCAAATCCCAGCCGCTGTAGATCGTCTAGTGCACGGAGGACCCCGTCAAGGAGAAGCACAACTGGAAGGTGCCTAGGGAACCGACCGATAGCGGGGTCGATGCCGAGGCCTTCCGCGAGTCTCGAGTTTCAAAAGCATTCCACAGGTCGCCAAGGGCATCCCGGCAACACGTCGATCCCTTCCGAGCCATGCGCAAGCTGTCTGATATATCTATTAAATACGAGAATGGCCATTCTTATACCCTGGAGTTCGACAAGAATGAGTACTTCACCAACTCGGTCCTCACGAAACAGTAAGTCCTGAGGTCGACTGATGATCTCGATGAAGTGTACGGGCTTTCACCATCAACTGGGAGAGGAAGATGAACCTGACGGTAAAGACCATCTGGAAGAAGTGGAACCCAAAGGAGCACGGCGCTGTGAGCACCTTTCTCAAGCAGGTCCCAACTGATTCCTTCTTCGACTTCTTCAATTCCCCGAGGTTCCAACCGACGAGGAGGAAATTGATGATGAATCTTGGTTCTATTGCGATGATGATGAAATAGATAAGTTTCTTATACAATATGAGAAAAATAATTGTTAAAATCATTGTTTGAAATCATGTCTTGAGGCGAGTGCCTTTCTGCTGTCAACTATTCAGCTTTTCTTTTATAAATATAAAATTTATGTTCATTCAAAACATAAGATGCACAATATGCTCTTTCAGGCACTTTGTAGCTGTTAAAGTACAAATTAAAATATAACGCAAGATAATAAACATATTTATTTGTGAATTAATTTTATTTTCATGAAAACTCTTTTTAAATATTTACATTGTAACAGATTCTGTACGGGCTATGTGGATAGGGCAGGATGGAAGTTTGAGATTTGGGTGCCAAATGGTCAATTCAAGCTTGTATCCTATGAACGGTAGGTATAGCTGTTATGTACTGTTCTAGAATTACGGTTTTAATTTCATTAAGATCGGACAACTATATGATATAGCTAACATCGAATTTATATGACAGAAGTGATCGGTTGATTTATATGAAAATGTAAAATTCTACGTGTTAAATTTAAAATGTGTAGGTAAATGTTATGCAAATTTAAAAACTTCGATATAAGAATTTCCCAACATCGCGAACACGCGGTCGTACGCTTTATGGCTATAAAACTACCCTTAAAAATCATTTTATTTTATTTATTTTTTTACGTACACATTAAAGCTCTACTCTTGGAGCAAAAAGAAGCCTCGGTGGATGCATAATGCCTCTAAAAATACCAAAGAATACCAAAATTTAAGTTTTTTTCAATTTTCTGGCCGATTTTTTGAAAACACTAAAAATTTGTATTTAAGTTTGAAGTTTTATTATATATATTCACAAAAAAATACGATGATAATGAGCATTTCAGTTTTCGGGCCTGGTTTACCATTTTTTCAATTTTACCAATATGGATCGATTTTCAATAATCCAATAGCAGACTGCATGGGTATACAAACCATGGTTTACTGAAGTTAGCTTTCTTTCTTGTTTTGTGTTTTATGTTCTTATAATTTTTTTTCGTTTTATTATTTAGTTATTTTCTCAGGTACCCATAATCAATGCCAGTATTCTCGAAAACATGTTTTTAACATTTAGCTTCAAAAGAGTTTTCATTAAAATAAAATTAGTGTTAACGTTCACAAATAATCACAAATATGTTTATTATTATCTTGCTTTATATTTTAATTTGTACTTGTAACAGCTCCAAAGCGCCTGAATGAGCATATTGTGCATGCGTGATCACAGGCCCGGCAAAGGAGTTTGCTATCCAACGATAGATAAGATAAATCCATTGTGGACGGAGTAATTTATTGCATCCTGCATTTCTGACAGATTCCGCCATGTTATTTGACCTGGTACTTCTGCTCCAGCTTGCACAGCTCTTGGAAGGTGCTCGATTTGTAGGTGCTCCAATTGCAGATTCTTCAGAAACTCAATTCAGCTCTGAACCAGAGCGGGCAGCGCCTTCACCGTTTCCTGCAAGTACTGACGCGAAAACACGGAGTTGTTCGTCCTCGATCTCATTGCTGGACTTGGTGCCCAAGTTTCCCTATGGCGGAGCATTCATTGTTCAGTAAATGCGGTAATGGCCCAGCTATGCACGTCGCACTTTTCGTTATAGTGTCGCCCCTTAAAGACCTGCATGGCAACTGATGACTTACTTATAAATAAATGTAAATGAAGACCACGAACCTCAGGAGCCTTGTATCTAGAGGTGCCCAGCTCAACGGTCATCGAAGTAGCTAGGTCCACAACTGTTCCGAAATCACAGATCTTCAAGCTGAGGCCCCTTTGGCTAAGCACTGCGTTGATCGGCTTTATATCGCGATGAATGATCGCACTAGGTCTCATTCCATGAAGATAGGCTAGTCTCTGTGGAGCTTGCCAATGATTTCACCTCTTATCTGACTTTGTATCAGCTCTCTTACCTGGCCGATTTGGGGTGCCCAGTTGAAGGCGTGGCTCACGGTATAAGTTGGGTAGTTCGAATGGATAAGCCTGGACAGATGCTCTCATATTTTACCATGGATAGCTGGTTTACTTCCCTTTCGATATGTTTGCCAGCTTTTCCGAAGCTAATCGCCTTTACTGCAATTGTCTGACTCCGCCTTTGGGCTTTATATTCTCTTCCAAAGTATCCTGCACCAATTTTCAGAAATGATTAAGTTTTCAATATAAAGCATAGTTATCAGCCAGAGCTCACCTCCTGTAGCAAGATAATCGGCGTCGTTATTAAAGTGAAGTCCGCGTATACTGAATAATGGACGCTTCGCCAGAGGGAAATGTGGACACCGAGCCCAGCAATGATCTCGAGGACATGAAACTCCGTGTTTCGGCGTCAGTATTTGCAGGAAACGGTGAAGGCGCTGCCCGCTCCGGTTCAGAACAGAATTGAGTTTCTGAAGAATCTGCAATTGGAGCACCTACAAATCGAGAACGAATTCTTCCAAGAGGTGTGCAAGCTGGAGCAGAAGTACCAGCACCATTGCTGCCCGAATATGACTGGTGTTTACCGATAATTTGGATATTTCGAATTCATTTTTATATTTTCTGTACCGGTTTTACTTCGTATGAACTAATGTGTTCCGATTTAGATTAACAACTAGACTAACTCTCTGTACAACAATCTAAATTCATATTGAAGGACCAGGTAGTCAAAGCATACTAGGACCTCGGTTATGGTGATTATTATAACCCGACCCATGATACAATTATATAATGTATATTCTTCATGGGGTCGGAGATGCATCCTGCACTGCGTTGCAAATAGCATGGTAAAATTATAATACCCTCTGCAAGGTTATAACAAATAACGAAAATACATATTACAACGGGAGCAACAATATAAAAGACACAGAACGAAAAAACAGCGCCCCTCCTAGATAAAGCTGCTGGAAAATAAATGAGGTTAGGTTCCATTTGGCAATGCCACATGTGCAACTGCAGGTTGCTGCTGCTGAAGTAAACATTTATATAATCTTTAAATATTAAGAAATAATTGTATGTGTACTTCATTGGGGGGCAACCGGGGAAAACACGTTAAAAGTTAAAACTTTACCGAAACCTTGTAATGTAAAACAAATACGAACTAAAAAATACGCACTTCTTAACAAAATATATACACAGACACAGCACAAGTTATTTATATATTTATTTGTATAAATAAAGTATATACCGTTATGATCAATATTCATTGGAGTCGTATTTGGATTACCCGTGATTTATAATTTATTTTTCGTTTTTAAATTTGGTGTTACATTACAATACGTAAACACGTTCTCGCCTTTTCCTTTCTATTTTTAGACAATTCAATATTATTGCCAATCATTTACTAAATCTATTTATATAAAACTATCTTTTTTCTATAAATAATATCGAATAAACTTAAAACTATAATATAATATATATAATTTAATATGGATAACCAATCCCACAATATTAATAATAATAAATAGTCCTATATTAAAAAATCTTGTCAGCTTTATATTTAATGAACTTTTCAAAAAAATGTTTAAGCCTAGCAGAGGTTAATAAATTGGTATTTAATAAAAATGAATTTTTGCGAAATACATTCTTAAAATTTTAAAAATAATAATGCATTTAGTTTATTTAGTTTTAGCTTGGACTGAAATATATTTTTAATCCTCTGTGCCATGTTCATTTAGCAACAAGTTGAGGACCGATGAGCCTGACTTTTTCGAAGTTTGTAAAGGTGGAGAAATTTCCCCCTATTGTCCGACCTTTCCTGCCCGAAAGGAGAACTCTCTCTCGGAATTTTTCCGCTCCGAAAAGTGTGCAATCGCCATGCGCCCGCTCGCCGAATCCTTCGGCTCTCTCTCGATTAGTTCGGCCCACGTCCGTCTGGCGCTGCTCTTGCTGGTAGCGGGGACTCGGCCAAATCCGAATGAAGCTGGCCGAAACGACCGAACGGCATCCCCGTGGCCTGGGCCTGTTTTTGGCTGGCTGAAACGGCGGATTTCCATGTCAGTTCACGTTCGATATTTGTGTTGTTTGGTAGCGGCCATCGGGCGACCGTCGCATGCCTTAAGAACCGAGCCGAGCGCGTCGCGTTTTCCCAAATACCAAATCGTACTGAGAAATAGCAGACAGTGTGTGCGTGAGTGCGAGCTGGCCAAAATGCGCGGCTGTGTGCGTGTTGTTGAAGTTGTTGCATTGACAAGGCGCGACCAAAAACAACGCCCAGAAAAGTAGAGGAACGGATATAGCCAGCAACTTCTGACCTACCCAAGAAAGTCGCGAATCCAAGCACGGTTCAGCACACAGCACATGCGAGATAAAGGACGCCGGAAATCGCAAGGAGCTAGCTAGCTAGAATTTAAGTGTGTGTGCCAGTGCCTGTGACCGCGTCCGCGTCCGACCCGTGTGCGTGTGCCTGTGCGTGTGTGTGAGGCGCCAACTTGCCCCGGCAAAAAGTATAGAAATAAATAGTCAACCAAATGGCAGCCTAGGAGCACAGGCAGTGAAAAGAATATCCCGGCGAAGAAATAATATTAAAGAAAATTAAATTCCCCAGGCTGTGGTGTGAATAGCCGCCAGCCAGTGAAGTGTGACGAACGAGTAGCAACATTTCCCTAGCCGAAGAAAGTACATTTTTGGAAATCAAAGTCAAGCCAAGCACTTGGATCCGGTCTGGACTATTGAACGGTAATTGAGTCATAAATCAAGCCATAATTAGAGCAAATTCACTGACCGCCTCCTCCCTTGGTCAATTCGCCACGCGAGATTAAACTTGAAATGGACATTCAGAGGCGACGAAAGTTGCCACTCCCTCCTCCTCCTCCTGAGACAAGATCCAAAATCAAACTCAAGACGGGCCAATCCATCATGTGACTATGTCTCTCTCGCCACAGCACACAACACAGAAAAAAAGACACGGAATAGACCATGAGGGGCTTTCACTGATTGATTAGTTGTCGATTTGCGGGCACGCACAAGTCAAGTGTTTTGGCCACGAATATTCCGCTCGATTGGCGAATTTCTTTGTTCGCTTCAGGCTTGTTCTCTGTCAGCCAGACAAACGGCCAGCATTTGACATGAACAGCGCAATTAGTGCATAAATCGGATTGTGATCCCTCTGACCTGGCAATGAACTCTGTCAGTCATTAGGCTTCAATTGTTTTCCGTTCGCCGCTTTGTGTTTGCATTTGTTGCGGCCTCTGTTTTTGCGCTTGTTGAGCTTGGATTTTGAACATGATATTTTAACGAGCATCGGGAATGCAATTGCTTGTTGATAATAGACTTGGCTTTGCGTTCAGTGAATAAAGTATACAATAGAAAAAAGAACAGCAACCCCAGGCGTCACAAAAAAAGGTTTTTAAATATTAATACCAAATGCGTATGTTATTAAATAAATTGGGTCCACTTCTCAGAAAATAATCATTTAATATGCCAAGTAATACTCATTGTTTATACTATTTGAAATTAAAAAAAAAAGGAAAAATGCTTTGTGGGATAATAGTTCTTAAAGAAGATACTTTTCAAATATTCTTCGGAACTTAAAATGCTTGAAAATAAATACACTAACAAAATTAGCGAATAAGTATAAAGTCAAATATATTAAAAATTAATTTAGTTTCCCCTAATTTGCATAATTAAATTTAATATAAACATATATTTTTGCAATTTAGCCCACCAAATTTATTAACTTTCCAACCAAAAATACACATCATCGTGACTAGAAATCGAGAGGTCTGCCCTAGAGGAAATTAACTTTTCTCGGCTCGTGTTCGCTCAGCCCCCGCACTTGACTTTTAATTAAATATTAATTTTGATGAGAAAATAATACGCGCACATTAGCACAGTGCCCACCACCAGGGGCGATGACCGATGTAATTATTTGCCAGAGCCGGAAGTGCTCACTTCATGCAAAGCTTTGGTTGTGGCTAATGCCAAAGCCATATCGGATAGTGGACCACCCTCGGTCGTGTTGCCTAGTCGCCGTGATTAATAATGCTTAATTGCAAGTATTTGCGCCGCCGAGGAAAGAACTCTCGGCGCTGCGGAGAGGGCTTTTCCCCTTTTTGATTGATTACCACATTTTGTCGCACTAATACCGAGTTGCTCTGAATAAGTTTTGCGTAGCCCAGAGCCTGAATTCCGAGGATTACCGGGGGCTTAGCAGGGCAGCCACGAGATTGAGGCGGCCACGTTGTGGCACTTGAAAGCTAATCAACAATTAATGAGCAATTAATATGCAAAATTTTGTTACAGGCCTCGGCAGCGACAGGAGAAGGGCGGGGCAGCAGGCGATCGGGCATCATTGGAATGCATAAATTAATAATCGCTTACTCGACACGGGTTTCCGTTATGATGCAGTCAGTCAATAGGCACACATTCGCCCTAAGAGGTAAATGAAATGGCCAGGCATCAATTGATAAAGTCGAAATTTAAAGAAATTTGTACATCATATGCAGAACAGTAGGATTTCTATCAAATAATTCGGCTCCTAATTGGCTCGCAGGAGGTTACATTTCAGTTTGTGATCCTACGTCACCAATTCAAAATAAACGTTAATCAATTGCAAACCATATCAAATATTCTGCGCCATTGAGAGAATACATTTATTTTTGGCTTCTTCCTAGCCCCACCACTGAAATATGGATGAGGTTTATTAAATGGCAACTCCAGCGGCATGTATAATTAATTTCCTGCATTTCGCGTTGAATTTGTTATGTGTAAAGCAAATAAACAATAGCGTGTGTCATTAAAATTATAATGTACAGATGAAAAACTTACCAAGTGCTTAAAAAATATATCGTTTTTGCAAAACATCAATTAATTTTTAATGTCAAACACAGTAAAAACCCAGTGAACAATGGAAAGCCACAGCCAGCAAACAAATTTCATTTTAAATACTTCATGCAGACGAAACGTAACTATTTACCTTGAACCTTCTGGGGAATAATAAAATAAAACATTTCGGGAGCGTTCTTTTGAGTTTCCAGCAAAGTGCTGGTAAACTGTGCCGATAAGAAGGGAAATTATTCCTAAGACCGAAATGTTGGCCTGGCAATTGCAGTAATAATATGTCACGAATCCGTGCAGCTAAACATAAAGTAATGGCGGCCATAAATCATGGACATTGGCCTTGTCAAATGGCAAGAGTTTGATATATTTGCGGCTGGCGAATGCCAAAACTACACGCAATCGGAATACCAACTAAGCCCGCAATTGAAGGTATTTGAATAATAGCCGGGCCAAAGTAAACTTAAGCAACTCAAGCTGGCATTAATTCACAGCGAAATTGGTGGAAGTTTGGGCATCAATTCTGCACTGGCTATTTGGTCTTGTAGTTTGAATTTTGTATGAATAAAGCTTGCAATTGGAAATTCTATATTTTTTAAATCAGAAAGCAGGAAGAAAAGTATGCCTTGATTGTCTATTAAACTCGTTACCTCGCCTAACATGTAAAATATTATTATTTATTACTTTCCTTTTCTTAAAAAATTTGCAGAACATTTTCCAATTTAAATGCCCTATAGTCTTCAGGAGTACTTACAGTTACTCCTTTTATTCGAAAAACCTTAAATTAACGTTGAATTCATCAGAATATTGCAATAATATTTGTATTTGTCCCCAGTTAACAACAACATATAAGTCAGGTCCTATTTTTAGCTTGACGTTTTATATTTTTACTTATTTCTTACCTATGGAAGGCTCTGCATTGTTTTTCTTATATTCAGGTTGGCTGTTGTAGCTTAACAGCTCGCCCTTTTAATTCCCAACTTCAAGTTGTCTGGGCTTCCTGCAAATATTTTATAATTAGGCTCATTTAAAATTCCTTTTCGACCGGAGCCCCATTACGAACGCATTGCGTGCTAAGAGGAACGTATTTTCGCCGCATTGTTTTCCGCGAATATATAAAACTCTAGGGTCGACTTCCCCCATTCAACACGAGCATAATTAAATCAAATGGAGGCACACGCTGTCTAACAAAAACAAGGGAAAAGAGTAGAAAAAGGGAAATAGAAAAGGAAAACAGCGCCGAATGTAAAGTTTGATGAAATCGACTCTGGTTCATTCCGGGTATTCATGATATTATTTTGTTTTGACTTTCTTTTTTCTGCCTTGATGAGGGCAATTAGCAAAGTTTTTTCCGCGATGGCAAACAAAGTGTAGCACACTTTTCCGAGGGGCTGCTGTCGCATGCATAGTTTTCCTCTTGCGGGAGGAAGAGGAGGATCTGCCATGTAATTGAATATTAATCATACGCCACCCACGCCCATAACTCACGGAGATGGGCGGGGCATTTGCATGGCAGGCTGGACAGGTGAACGAGAGCAGGGTCCTCCCGTACATCGAGTGCAGGCCCTGAAAATAAAATAAAATGCTAACGAATATGCCGTGCGCCAGCAATATTTATTTATGCAACAACGACAAGAACAACAACAATGACAACAAGGACGAGCGACTCCGAGTGTCGGGAAGCGGAGAGTCCACCTACGAGCGATCCTGCCGGCCACCTGGCATCGCATGCAGGACCATAAATAAATTTGCTCATATTTCAGCACATGAACAATAATTAAATTCGTTTATATGGCACATGGGAGCGACTAACCGGTTGGTGTGCTATTTTTACCATCTTTTCCGACCCTCCTTGGCCATCATCTTTGTAGTTTTTGCGCTGGCTGTTGACATCCATAATGGAAATGAATGCTGATGCTGCAGCCCCAATTAATTGTTTTTACCGCCACCGCTGCATCGAATATATTCCGCAGTTATTACACCCCGCCATTGGCAGACTAACAAAAAGCGCACATGGGCGCAAATAAATCCCAAGTTTATGACAGACCCACAGCAGCTGTAATGAAACCGAATTCGCTTTTTTCAGATTGATAAAATCGAAAATTAATTAAGCACTTACTTTGCCCTTTTTCGGACGGTTTCTTTTAATGGCTTTCCTGTTTGGTTATATTGGATATACATATTCAAAGTTTTTGCAATGAATATAATTTAATAAATGGATTACGAAAGGTTTACGAGTGCTCATGAATCGATCGAATCGGCTTTATGAAAATTGATGGGCATGAGTAGAACCAAATTTTTTTATTGCAAGCTGTTTTCATTGTATTTTATTTAGTTTGTAATATTCACTTAAGACACCACTTCCATCCTTGTCATTTGCGAAATTTATTTGCTACATTTTTCACTCCATAAATTTGTTGTTCCACTGATGGTTTTACTTTCAATTAACATTAAAATCCCCCATTAAAATGAACAATTTCAATTATAGATGCAAATTGTTGCTTTCCATTTATGATCCTACAGCATTCCTTTTGACCTTTTTATTTTCATATTCTGCGGGCCAAGACGCATATAAATTGTATTGCGGCTGCAATTAAATGAGCAATTCTTTTTTCCCCTCTCGCGAAATAAAAACGCATGTGATAAATGTATCTGCTCCGCTTGCTGGCAGCTTTTTCAATTATAATTATAATAAAAATATATATACATAACAAAATGTGTAAAAAAATACAGCAGAAGGCCAGACAAATATTGATTTAAATGTGAACAGCGAATTAAATTTGCATATATCAAGAATGCTCCACATGAGCCGCCAGCGTTGATAAGTTTTAAATTTCTGACAAGTTGTCGAGGGGCGCTTCATCGCTCAAGGCGCTCGTTAAGCTCCGGGAAAGTCAAGCGCTTCGGTCGAATCCGCCGAAGGGCCATAAAATATCAATGCCTGCCTTCTGCCAACTCCAATTTAAGTCAAGGAATGGCGTGAACTGCCTCCAAGGCTTCCTATGACGTACACTGAAAAATATATGATAAAAATAACCATTAAAAGAGTTCTGCAAGAGAAGGACTATTAGTGGATAAGGGAACCTTTGAATTTCAGTCCTTTACTGAGACATTCTTCAACATTTTTAAGTTCACGTAGGCTAACCCATTTCCTGTTCCCAATTTCGAAGTCACACCTGCAAGCCAAGTTCCGGAAATGCTTTTTTCGTTGTGTTCATCATTTCCAGTTCCAATGAACTCTTTCCTCATGATTTGCAGACAATTTTTGAGTTGGCTTTACATGGAAAAGCAAAAAAACAATTTGCCTGCGGCAACCCTTATACCCAGTTGCGTCTCATAAATGTTTTAACGGAGTGCCATTTTGAGACGAAGTGTCACTTGTCTAGAGACAACAGCCTCACGCTCGTGCGCCTTCCTTTTGCGAATGAAGACTTTCCTTATTTCCCCGCCGGGTTCTACTTAGAGAATTTTAATTTTGAAATGCCTCGCACGGCGTGTGGGGTAGGGTAGGGAACTTTGGTATTTTCGTTGAGGTTTTAAGTGACACGACGACGAGTTAATATCATAAAAAATATTAAAATTGTGTCAAAAACAAGCGAAAGTGGGGAGAGTGGGTAAAAAGTTCCCCGAATGATGTCGTACGCATATGTTAGAATGTTTACAGACAGATTCCAACTCACTTAGGCAACTTTTTGATGTGGGAGTAATTACGTATAATTGCTCAACAATTCGGTTTACATACTTTGGCTTAAAGAAATCAATTCCCCTCGACCGCAACACATAAATTAACCCAGCAAATCCCAGATAAATATCTATTAGCTTAGCGAGAAGAAAAAAGTCGGTTAAATCTGCTGTGCCACACGCCGTAAGACATAAACCTCACACGCAGGCCGCACCCATGACTTTCATTAGAGCCGGAATTGTTTTTCCTACTTGCCTTGGCTTATTTATAGTATGCTGCGGGGACGATGGGGAGGTTCTCCTTTTGTTTCACTTCGTGGGCGATAATAAAAACGATGACGAGTATGATATGCATGTGTGGCAGCCCGGATGGGCAATGAAACAGTCCAAGATAAATGACTCAGAGACCGAGTGCACAGCGAAAAATAAAATGGGGTATGACTTACGTTGTAAGCCAAATTCATTTTATTACTTTGTTCAGTTAGATTTTGTTCTTACTTAATGAGTGCTTATGAAATGTATAATATAAAAATATCTCCAAGTTTACATTTAGTTTTTATGTTTAGATGTTTGGAAATTATATTTCGTTCATTCTAAAAGCTGTGTTTGTTTGAGCATTAATATCAAGTTTCGTAGGTATACATTTTTTCCCTGGTGTGGTTACCGAACTGGAATTCCAGGCAGTCCAATATCAAATCAGCCAGTGAAACTGAGTACAATGGCGGCGCACTTGATTTATGTTTATTATGTTGCCCTGCCAATAATATGGATCCAGGATCCTGTCCCTCTCCCCTCGCTCCCCGCTGCTGCACGGCTTGTTTATTACAAGACAATGGCGTTGACAACGGAAAGAAGGCAAGCAGAGGGCAAAAGAAATATGGCGGCAGAGGCAGAAGCGCCGCGACTGGCAATTAATATTCCACTCGCTCGCTCTGTCAATAGTTAACTACTTATTTTAGTGGAAAAGCAGTCCGGCATTCAATCATTTATTCATTTCGCTTTCCGCATTCGAGTGGCATTCACATCTCGATGAGGGAACCTTGAAATGCGCGCCATTACGAGTCTGGTTCGAAGGGCTTGATTAATTGAAAAATAAACCCGGTCCTAGACACTCGAATTCGGCAACAATGACGGTCGTCGACGACGGCATCATCATCAACTCAATGGTGAAAAAAAAAGCTGAAAAACAAAAACAGGGAAAAATCAGTGGAATAAGTATCCAACTGCGGCGACTATTAATGCCCATTGCTGTGCAGGGCATAACAATGCGGATGCACGAAGGGGAAATGAAACTTTTGTGGTGCATCATCCAATGACGACAATGACATTGGCAGAACAAAACGAGACTCGCTCTGTGTGCAATAATTTTTAATCCGCCATTGTGGCACATGAATTTCCATAATTACTGGCAAAAGTTTTCAGCTGCAGTCCATTTTTTTTTTTGGGCGCCGGCGCCTGCTAACCTTGAAACGAATTTAAAGCCGCTTCTGTGCACACACGAGAAAGGCGGCGTTTAACGCGTCGTATGCGTGATTTTTATGCAAATAACCAAACAATACGCAGCAAGCGGATCTCCAAACAAAACCCCATGACAGAGGGTTGCGAGTTTCTTTTTTTTTTGGCTTCCAAAAGAAAGTGCCAGAGAGCGTTGGAGTGTGGAAGTGCAGGCTTTAAATAAATTAAATGTAATGCGAACTGTGTGTATGAACTCGTTTCTGGGCTGGTTTGTTAGTTGGTTGGCTGAGTCTGTAGGGTAAATTGGGAGTTTCTGATGCATGAATAGCATGAGCAAAGGAAATAATTTCTGTAAATAATCCATAAAAACTGATTTAAGAGCACATATTAATAGTCATTAAACTGTTTTTTTCCAGTTCGGACAATCCGCAGTTGGGAGTATCAGATGCATGATTAGCCTGATTTGTTTTATTTGAAGCATTTATAAGTTCATTTTCTTCCCCAGATTTCTTTCCTTGCTCCAAACAGTCGCAAAATGAGTATTAAATGTGTCTTCCCATTTTTCCTTATTTTTTCCTCTGCCAAACCATGACTCGCTGACTGATTGTCTCATTGCGACCAACAGACACACTGCCTGACATCTGATGTTCATTGTCAAAAATGCATCACAGCATCCCGGGCATCAACAGCTCGACGGAGGGGAGAACTGTGCTAATTTGTTTCTGCACTTGGTGTCGTGTTTGTTTCTATGTGTTTTTTTTTTTTTTTTTATGTCACGGCCAGCTGGCCAAAGCCAAAGCAAAAGGCAAAAAGCGGCGAGAAAGCGCTGCAGCAGCCAGCAGCCAAGTGGACGGACAGCATGTCAATCAAGCCCACGCTTTTGCCCAAAGAAAAAAGCGCGAAATGGGAAAAATACAGAGAGGCGACAGAGGAAACGCCGGCAGTGCAACAAAGTGTCTTCATTTGGCAGCCAGAAATTCTGAGGTCGAGGGAACAGTCGGGCACCGGGGGTCAAGGGGTTATTCGGGGACCCTCCGGCCGGCCTTTGGATGTAACTGCTGCACCGAGTTATGAAAACAAAATTAATGTCAGGCGGCGGCGAGGGTAAGGTTGGACTGGCATCCCCCGCTTAACACTTTTTCGCCAACTTTCAGGGGGTGTTCTGCAGAGAGAAAAAATTATTTTCAGTGGCTTCGGCGGTTTTTAATATTTATAGAGCATTCTCAATGATTTTAGTGTCCTTCAGATTGCTGTTATTTAGTAACTAGTTCCAATAGAAGTGTCCTCGATATTAGTATGAAATTCTAAACATTTTGTTAGCGGATAGGATATATTCTGAGTCGAAAGCAATGATTCATTAAAATATACATTTCTCTCAGTGTTGGTAACAGCTTTCCTCCATCAAAGAGTTTAGCTTTCATATTTTTTGCACTAGCACTGGCACTGCCGCTGATGCTGTTTCTACTGGCGACCTTGTTAATGACAAACAATATACATAGTTTGTGCGATGCTTTTTCATCTGACAAATGGCCGCTCGGAGGCTTGAGGAGCCGTCTCCGAGCAAATTCACAGCATCAGGCGTTCGTCAACACCAGGACTGGCCTTTCCTCCCATTTTGCCCCACGGAACTCCTCATGTTGTCAGTGCCGGGTCATTTTATGTGCGCAATAAAAAAATGAAGCCGCTTCTCGGGGCTTCTCGAGCAGGCAGCATAAATAGGCGGGCATTATAAACAAAATGCGTGCACAAAAAAAAAAAATTATGGGAATCTAAATTGATTCAAGGAAGTTTTATTCAAAAATTATACCTTATTGATTTCAATATATTATTTGATTATTTTTTTATTATATCTTCTTAAGTCAAAATAAATATGTTAAAATTACCTTGTACCTTAAACCATGTCCTGAGTGAGCTACGATTTAGCTCAAAAATGTTTCAAAGACAAGAATAAATATTTCTTGAATCCTTTTATTTATCAGTGTACAAAGTTGGACGCTGGATGCTAACCCCATTGCCTAGTTTCCTGCCCAACGGAAATGTCAACAGCAAGAAGAACAACAACAAGCACAGCTTGCCTTTGGACTCATTTTTTATAGCTCGAATTATGCAAAAATTTTCCCGTCTTTTTATTGGCGTAACAAAAATGTTTTTAATACGCAATGGTCTGGAACCAGAGTGATAAGCTTAAATTACAAGCAAACCTTCCACATACAACTGCAAGTAGATGTTCAAGGAATATATATCTATATATACTTTTTTCCCCCCTTAACAGTTTATTTTGCAGGCCTGGCTGCTGAGCTGTATTTCTATTTGAGGCCTGGCCAAAATTTCCCATAAAATATGGGTCAGCCCGCTGTTGATTGAGTTCTGGGGGGCTCAGTGGCTCAGATTCTGGTCAGTCGGACAGTCTGGCATGTGAATTAAGTTGTATGCGGGGCTCGGTGGGGGGAAATGGAAAGATAATACAAACAAATGGGGAAAAAAGTAAAGGGGTAAAAGTGAAAATGGAATAAACAAGAGATGGCTCTGTTTACTAGGCACGTGTTTGTCCAAATTTCGGGCTACAAATGGGAGAGTATTTCGAACGTGTGAAAGCAGATAGAAGAAGATTTCCAGAGGGGTTTGAAAGGAGTTTAAGATCGCATATTGTTTAAACTTATTACACATAAATCACTCAACGATTTCTGACATATAGTTTAATTAACAAAAACTTTTTCTATATTATCAGGTTATGTCTAAAAGGCATGCCATCTTAAACTTCGATTTTATTAATTTTTTTTTATAATTGAACATACAACTATTTTAAAATAAGCCAAATGCTGAAATATTAAGGAGTGTTTTGTTGTGAGGCTCAAAAATATTTATCTTAACCTTCTACTATTATTTGAAACCCAGCTGCTCATTGAAAAGTCAAGCAATTCGGCTCTTCTGAGCGCCATGCGAGTCTGGAAAATGCCAGAAAACTAAAATTCAAGCAGCAGCCAGACAACAAATGCAATTAAATGCTGCATACAAATAGGCGAGGCCGGCAAGGAAACCATGAGCGGCAGTCGGAGGCTGCGTAATTTCATTGCATTCAATTACATGCTCGCAACAATAAAATCCTTGAACTGCTGGCCCCACATCCTGGGCTCCTCTAAACCACTTGGGCTGACCCACTTCAGCGGCCCAGCACTTGAAAATGAGTCTCCAAGGAGCGCGAGCAGCGTCACCGCAGACCCGGCTCCTGCCGCCATTGTCCTTGGTTGGTGTGCGCCATTTTATAATAATTGCAAGAATGGGGAAAAAGTAGGGGAGGGCAAGAGTGGCTGGCTGAGGAGGCAGCGCCTAAAAAGCAAATTGTAAGCGACCCTTAAGGACAATATTTCAACACAATTTTCCACCCACGCACAGAATTTCGCGCCTTTTTTGTATTTCCGCTGTTGGGGGTTGCTAAATGACATAAAAGTGGGTGGCTGTATGTGTGTGAGTGCGGAGAATATTTTATGTATAATAAGGGAACTTGTTTGTATTTGTTTCTTATTTAAAATGGTCCTAAAAGGACCTTGTCAGTCTTGTTATTGAACTTTCAGGTAAAACATAATTTGATAAATAAGTAAATCAGAGGTAATTGTTTATAAATAAATAATTTGACTTCCTTAGAATTATATTCTGTAACAATTTGGATACTTAGACAATTGATTTAGTCAAGTTTAATTGAATTTACAAATTTCATTTGAGCTAAATTGCAAGTAATAAATTAAGCAAGTGGTGCACTGTGTGATATAAAGTAGAGCATCACAGTTACTAAAAGCTCAATGTTTTTTTTTTACTGGATCGCATTTCTTTTCGTTCAATAGGTGAAAATACAGAGAAATAACCATTCAAAGACAAACAGACCACTATCAATATGGTTTTGGTTCATGCCACTTGTTCGGTTTTGCTCTTTCTGCGGCAACTACCAGATAGCAATCAACGGCAAAGCTAGCACTCAAGCCACATTCACATCCACATCCACCGCTCGCCAATTCACAGGAACAATTCCCCCCAAAAATTTCGCCCTCAAACCCTGGGGCGCAGCTTTGTTGGTTAGCACATGTAAAATGCCAAAAACTTTGAAAAGGAGCCAAAGCGATAGACATCAATTTGAAAAATGGGCCAAAAACAACAAGAACAACAAAAAGCAAACACACCCGAACAATGGACGACCCAAGAACGAACCTGAAGCAAGGAAATGTTTAATTTGGGGATTAAGACATTGGAATACCCATCAATAAATTTCACCTATTACCCTATATATTAAAACTAATATATTTTGCAAAATTGTCAATTATTTGTTAAAGATATTGACCAAGGGACGACGCCCTTATTTATTTCCACTAATTCAAGGCAATATTCTCTGGACCCGTTACCGTAATGGATAGCACTGGGAAACCCCAAACCCAAACCCAAACGCAAGGCCAACACCAACGGCGACGTATACTTAACGTTAGTTCTGTGCTGGAAATTTGAGCAGCATAAATTTTGACAGCCAGTTCACACAGAGACAGACACATGAGATTGCCCTGGCCAGCAGGAAGCGAGCAATAAAAAACGTTACACGGCTAACGGACACTCACTTGCACCCACACATGAACACATTCGCATACACACAGACGCTCCTGGGCGATGGGTAAGCCATAACAAATGCTTAGCCATACGTCACTCATACGCCAGGTAGCCCGGCTGGGTACGTAGCGAGCGTCAGTTAGTCCTGAGCTGCAGTGCACTGAAAAAGTATTATAACTCGAAGTTTTACAGTTTAGCATTTTGGATTTCTTTATTACCATTTTTTCGGGATATAGAATAATTTAATAAAAATATAACAATATATTTATAAATAATGTTGTATGAAAAATGTAATAAATTTTCAGTTCTTGACCTAAAAATGCTTGCATTAATATTTCTGGGAATATTTCAAACCATTAATTTTATTTAAAACATTTTTTTAAGAACTCAAAAATAGAATTATATATAAATCGAATGAAAACAATTGCGTGACGTTCCTTTTGTTCAGACACATTAAAATAAATTTATTTTTAACTAAAAATACAATTATTTTAAGCAAACACAATTAAAAAACTATTTTCCAATGCAAGTGCAATGCAATTTTTAAAATCCCTCTTATTTTACAATAATTCATGTGCAACTAATAAGTTTCTCTGTACGCCTGGTGAGATGTGTCATGCGTACTCAAAATGAATGTCCTTCGCCGAACTGGCGTTACCAAAGTGCTGGCTAGCTGGGGAAAATTCAATAAAAACAAATTGATTGCTCCGGAGGATTTGCGTGCATGCTAAAAGCCAAAGGTAAACACCATCTACACTCGCCTGTTCCTGCTTCTCGACTAAACCCCACCTTTATGTTAAGTGGCACCTGACAGATTGTCAGCAGCGCCAGGGCGACAAACAACCGCTGCCAGCTGACTTTCTAGATCCCGGGATCCTGGATGGCCACCCCAAGCACGTCGGCCGCTGCCGATCAATATTTGCCCAGCGGCGAGGATTTATGCCAGCTCATTTGATTGCCTGCCCGCTCCAGCTCCAGAGCTTCATCTTGACATCTTGATTTGGATGCGAGGAAGTCTATGCCGGCAGGCATTCCCAATTCCTAACCTTCAGGATCCTGGCGCAAATTCGAAAAGTAGAAAACCTCGTTTGTTGCTCATTTGATGTGCGCTCACGCATAATTCCATTGGACTTTCCGGGTGTGTTTCAAGTCGATTTATGTGAAGGACAGCAGAAGTTCGCCTTCGCATTTTTGGCAAGGGGCATAAAACACATTAAAGCCCCTTTTATGACCGCCATAAAAGTCAAGTCAATTCGCCTGCTTTGCCCGCCTCGGCCGAAAGTCTTGACCCTCGAGCAGAACACACAGAAATATTGTACAAGAAAAGGTGAACATTAAAAAATCATGAAATCTCTAGGAGGCAGGCAGCACTAAGTTGGAATGCGTAAGTGATGATATTTCTTACGGACTTAAAATATAAGCCTAAGAATAATGTTAAAGCAGTACGCGAAAATCTCCACAAGATAGATGAGGAACCCCACTGGGTAATATCCGATTTTATTCCTCTGCTTTTGCCCAGTATCCGAGGCATCAACAACCAATCGAGAAACAAAGCCGGACAGAGGAAAAAATAAATAAAACATTTAAAAAATGTGGTCTAGAATTTAAGTTGTTCCGTCTAAAAACTCTTGGGTATTTTAAGCCAAATTCTTGTATAAATTAAATTGAAATTAAAATCCCAAAAAGCATATTCATTACTCGTAAATAAGTCCCTGGTTTGGCTATTCATTTATTGCAGTGTTCTAAGCACTCTGATTCCTTCGACACGAGTCCTGCCTTCTCATCCCAAATAAAATCCTGTATCACAGCATGATTCATTCCGAATCACTGGCACACGCACACACACTCTAAAACCTTAGACAGATATCAGAAAACAATACAAATCCATGGCGTACAAATATAAACATTATTTAAATGTTCCCCAAAAAATATGCTACAGCAAAAACAAAAAGATATCCGAGCAGGAGAATACAAATGCAAAGGCGGCAACAATAAAAAGTGGGACAACAGCGGGGCAAGGGCGAAAACAAAAATCAAATAAATGGCAATTTAATACACTCAACATGCCATTTCATAGCTTTGGTTGTTGCTGCTTTTTGTGGAAATTGTTATTGAAGCAACATAAATTTGCCGCACGAGGCGTGTGGCGCAGTTATTTGAATATGGCTGCACAACAAAAGAATTCTATCCACACACATGTGGGATATGGTGGATTTGCCAAAGGGTTTTGCACCGAAATAAACCAAAATTAAATAAAACGCAAAAATGTACGATTCTCTGTGCACTTGGGAAAATGTTCACGCTCCAAAATCAATAAATATTTTGTTTTACTTAGGGATACTGTAACTAATATATCATTTATTATTTCACAAGGTAATTAATGGAGGATGTTTAAATATAAAATAGAATTCGGAAAGTCTAAGGATTTTTACTTAATTTTCTCTTCTTTATTTTCCCTTTTTTCCGAGTGAATGTGGGTCTGTTTGCCGAGCCCTGTATGTGCGCGTTGTCCAATTTATTTTGTAAGCCGGCGAAAATGAAATAAAAATCTGTTGACCAGCCGCGATTGCAAATGCGATAACAGCCCCTGGCTGCGGATACATACAAGCGAAAAGGACGCGCAGGACACCCACAGCCAGCACATTTTTGGCCTGCTACACTTTGGGGCGCGCTGTAATTTGCTTTATTTAATTTTGGCCAGTCGTAAATCTGAGCAATCAGCGACAGAAGACAAACAGGCCCTGCACAATCAATTAGCATCAATTAAGGTGCTCAATGAGGCAGAGGACGTGATCCCAGATGCGGGTGCATTGCACATCCTCCCAGCTATCGGTATATATATGGAATCCATCCCGACTCCAGTGCAATTGCAAGTTCTTGTATTGCTCTGCATTGTCCGTCATGCAAATGATAACTAATTAAATGCGAAACTGCTGCTTGTGTTGGTCGTTTGGCTGATGACGATGCCGTTTGCTCTGTCGCCTGCAAAGTTGTCGGAGCGTTGTGTCAACTTCTTGCACAGATAATGAGTTAATGAGTTTGCCAAAGTTCTTGCAGCCCAAGTTGGGCAAGAGAGGGGCTTGCAGCTGTCAGCTGCCAAACGGAACGGCGATGACTAAATGCTAAGGGGATCTCAATGTTTGCCATGTGAACTTGCCAAAACTGCTTGGTTATGGAGGACATTTCGTAATTTCTCAAACCATTTACATTAATTAAGAGCATTTAGCTTGCTCTTTCTGGAATCATAGAGGCCATGTAGGGTTTCAGTTTTAAAAAATATAACTATCAGTATTCGGATTAATCCATAAAACGAAACCACATAAAACAACATTCTGGTCCAAAGTACAAAACAGTATAAGTCATAAAAATATGAATGAAAATGCGAACAAGGACCAGTCGAGGAAGGAAAAAAAGATATTTATTGAGCCTTGAGCCTACGTAAACCGGCCAGGGACCAAAAAATGTATAGAAATACATGTTCAAGGCACAACTTCAATTGTGCCAATAATTTCAGAAATTTATGGCACAACTTCTTGATATCGCATTGAAATTTTACGCACTACTTGCTGCAACCGGAAACTTTGACAATAAGCAGCAAGGCCGAAAGCGGCGCCGAATCCATGGAATCCGGCTTACACATAAAACAAGGCAAACGACCAGGCAAACAATGGGTCACACATTTTATGGGCCAACTCTGAACCGAGGGCACTTAAACCGCAACAAAGTTGGGTGTGTGTGCTCCGACTGAAATTCCCCGCTTCCAACTAATCCAATCCTCTCCTGCCAAAATCATACCACTCATATCGCCCACCCAAAACATAAAATCGGGCGCCCCGGCCTTTATGCGAATACTTTTCACAAATTTATTTATACAACTCGTTGTCTTTTAGGTACATTTAATGGCACCAAACTAATAAATGCCCCGGCTGTATTTTAATTAAGACATTTCCATTGACTCGGCCGAAAATTTGCAATTGAAATGTGGCTGAATTGGCCTTATGAATATGTACTTGGCCGCCACATCAATTGGTCGCAGTAATAAATACGAATTACCATTGATTTAATTACGCCATGGTCAATCGCCCTGTGCGTTTTTGTGCCTATTAATTTAGCTGAAAGAAGTATTGAGAGACAGGTATTTGTTCGCTAGATATAATTTTAATTAAAATTTTCAGCTTTGCCACAAAACTATTTCATTAGAGACATTTTCAGCATAACAGCCACAAGCGGAAGCCAACGAGATAATTCAGGTGGTTTGTGGTTAAAGCTATTGAAGGTTAAAGATAATCCATTATTTTCAGGTAGGAACATGTTAAATAAATCTTTATGTTTTATTTGGAAGAATTTTTAAAGATATTATAAATGAGCAAATCATAGGAGAAAGCTATAAAGTAATAATTTATAGGCACTAAACTTAGTTTAACTATTAAAATGCAATTTAATGATTTTTTATTTTATTTACAGCCTTTATTTAATTAGTTAACAGTGAAAATTAATACCATTTACTTAAATTCTCAGTTCTCCTGTGGTTGGCCAGAGATTTGGCACCGAAAACAGCGAAACATTTCAATTTCATGTGCTCGTGTTATGAGCGCTTAATGAAGCCGCAAGCATTTCAGCTTGCCAACCGCATAAAGTCACACGCCCGGCACTTTTACCAGCCCCCACAACGCCCCTGCAGCCAGGCAGTTTATTAGCCAATTTAAGACAAAAGCTGCGACAGGCCACTCCAAGTCAACCCCATCTTCATCCCCTGCCTGTGGTGCGTTTTATGTGCTGCGATGAATTCTGGCGGCGTTTTTGCCGGGCTGCCATTCATTTAATGACTGAAGCACCCACACACACACACAGCCAGTGGGGGTGCTTGGGGGGCGGGATGACCCCACCAGCACGCCCCCTGGAAAAGTGCAACTGTTTAAGTTCCAAGGCTGCCCCACCTTCGGTGGAAACTGTGACAAGTGTTTGACTTTGTCTTTAGTTTTCCACGCGCTCGCCGCAGACTTTCCCGGGTCCCAGTAAGTGGCACTTTCTCGCTCTGGCATAACGTTAATTATACGACTCGTTGACCGTGCTATTAGTGCTGAGTTTTGGCTTGAAAATGTATAAAACTTTGTCACACTTAACGCTCCGCCTCGGGGGGGCGTTTCCTTGACTTTTCCTCGCTCGGATTTCCCAGGGATTGTTGACTGCCTTCGAAGCTCGACATTAACAAAAGCTCTCTCCGTCTCTACTTTCAGGTATGTGAAGTCTGTGAAACTGAGTGTGCAGCAAAAAGGTAAAATATTAATTGAATTACTCCGCCTGTTGGCCGCAAAGCCACATTTGCCACAGTCAGGCCAAATATTTGACAGAGGCAGCAGCTGAAAGCCGGAGTAAATTCAGCACACAGCCGCAAGGATCCTGCCGTTCTGCTGTTCTGCAGTCCTGAAGGTCCTGCTGCCGATGCAGCCAAAATGCAAATCAGTCAAACGCATTTCATGCATGCCTGGCACTTTGCCCCTGCTGGAGTCGGGAAAGCAGGCTAAGTGGAAATTACAAGGCGGAGCAGAGCAGATAATGCAGAATGCCAAACCACAGTCAGACAAAAGCACTTCCTGCGTGCGGCTTACTTCCGAGAATTTTCCCAGCATCTCCTGCTTATTATTATTTGGGGGACCAGGATGTGGCATCCAAAGAAGCTTTCGAAGATGCAACTTAGTTGCCGTTTTTCATGCTGAGGCACATCTGAGTGGAAGTCTTGGAATATCTTAAAGTTTTCCAATTTACTTTGGGATCGAAAAAGTGCTCTTTTGCTAATTCCTTATTAGTTGGAGATTTCCGTAAGATATAATCTGGTGAGCTGTTTTGGCAATAAACTTATTCTGTTTATTTAAATATTAATTACTTATATTATTATATATATTTAATATTTCAAATTTTTAAAATCACCAGGAGAGTAATGCATTTTAATTTTGATTAATTTTACAATAATTTTTATTAACAGGCAGTTTACAGAGATGTTAACTTGATAGAAAACTAATATGTAATTATACATTATTCGCATTCTCATTAAGGGATTCTTTAGAGCATCCCAAGCTTTTGGACACACAGAAACGCACTCAAAGCTGCTGTTCAAGTTTGTGTAAATTTCCCTTTGGTTGGTTAACTTATTTCATATTCCATATTTGTTTCACTTAAGGACTCTGGCATCGACAGCTTTTCGCACTTTGCCGGCAAGAGTATTCCGCAGACACAGCTATTCTACAGCTATTCTATCATTTATTAAATAATTGAATAAATGAAGAAGCACATTTGTGTGCGAGGCAGCTAAATTTATAATGCATTGCGGCTGCCTGGCTGCTGTTGTGGTTAATGAGACTGCCAGCCGTCGGTTGAGGTTGACCACCCGATTCCGCACCCCAGATAGCCCCGATATCCCATATCCTTTCGCACGTGGCGCCCACCTGGGACACGGTATAGTTTATACGGGTTCCTTTTCATTAGATTGCATAATCTTTGCCAGACACAAGACCCGAAGCTGTGGCTGCGTGCGGGTGTGTGTTGCCTTTGTAATATTTCATTTTGCCAGCAAGTATCCTTAATTATTTACGAGCCAAGGATACACACAAACGCACTTAGGAGCGGATAGGAGGATGCCTGCAACTTTGGGCAAATAATTGAATATTTAAGTTGCATCCAGCCAGGTGGCTACATAAACCCGGCAATCAGCTAATATTTATTGGTATCGCACAGATACCCAGATGCCCTCTGGAATCACAAGATAAAGCAACTGCTGCCGGCTCTTGTTTTCATTTTGCATGTTATTTTAATGAACTGAATGTGGTGTGTGTTTATTTTAAGCCTTTGTCGAATGGCATTAATATAGATTGCCCAACCGAGATATGTGCCTCCTCCTCGCGCTCAAAAATATTCACAGAGCCTGTCCCAATTCCCCATCAATGTGTCACGTTAAATTTGAAAGCTTCTTAAAAACTTGAACTCATAAAACACTGGCCCACAAAATACGAGTATGATACAAAAGTTAAACACACGTGGCTAGGACAAAAACCTCCGGCACACATGTGTAGCGCAAAAGCCAAAGAGAAAAATAAAATTGGAGGAGAGGAGAAGATGAAAACATTCAAATCGGTGCAAAAATCAGGCCAAGCTCGTGCACCGCTCGCTCTCGGAAGAGGAGAGTTGGATACGGATACGGATTGGGGTTTCTGGTTCGCCACAGCCACAGTGCGGGAATATCTATGCCACTCTACATATTTCTGTTTATTTTCCAGGTCTTTGGGGAAGCATAAATAATAAGCAGCTGCATTTGCCATCGCAAAAGCTAAAATTCGGTGCGCGTTAAATATTTAACTGTTGCGTGGCTACTTTAAGGCATGGCAAATATAATAGCATCACTTCTGACGCGAACAGGCCCGGCGTTTCCCCTTAGTTGATTAAATAGCTAAGTGCAGTGGACAGATATAATTTTAATTCTTTATTTTAAATAAATTATTTTGGAGTTATTGGGTTTCGTTAAGAGTCTGCGCCTCCCTCCAGAAATGGTTTGAAGTCGTTTCGAATACATTTATAGGTTTAAACTTTTCCTAAATTTGTCTCTGTGTTTATCCTCTGGTATCTATCTTTAGGAACTACACGTACTGTCTGGGCTCTTGGAATTGTGCGTGCTTCACATGCAAATGCTATTAGGGTTTTGCCGGAGGCGTGTCTGCGCTTTAATTATGCTGCAAACTTGCCACACTCGATACGGCCGACGAGGACTAAAAACCAGCGTGCAGGGCAGCATTTATAAGCGTATGCCCTGGCCACAATTAGCAAAAGTTGCTGCAGGTGCTTTATGCACAAGGTGCCCTCGGACACAGAGAAAGCGCTTTTCCCCCTCGTCGCCACTTCGAAAATAACCCTCCTGGCTGCGGTTATATCTGTATTTTCATCGGAGCCCCTTCTCCTCCTCAGCTTGGCACATAATGAAACTTGATTTAGCTGACAGCAAAAAGTCACGTACAATGGTGCGTATTAGTAATCTTGTGTTAACTTTGTTAGCAAGCACTTGAGCATGCCGCAACGGAAAAGTTCCTTCCACAGATACATATACACATGCACGCATACATGGGGGAATGAAAAAACCGAATATAGCAAAAATACATAAGTGTGTGCGTGGTGGTATGTGCATCCTAACTGGGTTAGTGCATAGTTTCATAAACTTGACCAACTTGATTGACAAAAGGTTGCCTTCCAGCGAGCCAGAATGGGGCTTGGCCGGCTCTAAAATGTGCAATCAAATTTATTTTATGCTTCGAGAATTTCAGTATTTTCTTTAATAGGAGGGAGCAGTGCATTCCTCGAGCTTCCAAGTAACCAAGTAAAAAATGCAGTTAATATATAAGGGAAAATAATAAAAAAGGCAACGATAAATAAGAATTTCAGAAAAATTAAACCTTATAATAACTTAAGTAGGTTTTGGCTTATTTATACATTTAATAATGAGAATTTTTTTTTAATCCAAAGCCTAAAGTTTGTTATAATAAAATGATTTTTTATATATTTACTTTAACGGTTACTTTACAGGAAAGCCCACCGAATAATTGGGAACATTTTTATTCGCCTAATTTTTATTATTTTAGGTGAGGAGGGTCTGAGCTGGCCCTTTTATTGAGTCCATTACCTATGGACCGCTGGATCGTAAAAGCTTCGTTTCCTGCATTTACGAGTACTCAAGGATAAATACAGTGAAAACTCATTATAAAACAATTTTATTCGACTTTATAAATCTAAGAATATAATTTCTCTCAAAATGTGAATCCATAATTTTCTTTAATGAAAAGAACATTAATTTCTGGAGCATTCAAGATTTAACCCATACCTTTGCTAACTCTAAATCGAGTGCTTACTGTATCTATTCTCCACACCTTCGAGTTGGGGGCAATTGCATGTGGACCGGCGTTTTGTCTGGCGTAATTGCTACACGCATTTGACGTCCATTTGACTGCCTGCCCACTTGGTCTGGAGCTAATAGAATTAGAACATAAACCGCTTTATTGTCGGAAGTTATGTACGCCACATATACGCGCAGAACAAAGCACTTTTATGACAGCTCGCCGATTTGCGCGTCCTGGAAATTGACGCAAAACTTCGAGCTCGGATGTACATCATTAAATTCAACGCTTGGTTTTGCATACGTATGCGTGTGTGTTTGTGTAAGTGGGTGGCGAGGGGCGTGGCTAGGCTGGTCAAGCCATAAAGAATGAAACTCATTTCGGGCAGGAAAATTGCGCGCTCAGTTGACGCACTGCAGGTGCGGCACATTACCCAGGGGATTTTCCCTGCTGTTTTTGTAGGAAATCGCTCTTTACGATTGTTAGGCGGCTTATGCTTGGCTGGTAAAAAAAAAAACGGGGATAAAAAACGGAATAGAGTGGGATATATATTTAGAATATAATGGAAAATATAAGGAATCAAAGGGGATGCTACCAATATGGGTAGAAAGTGTTTTGATAAAGCGAAATATATTTAATACAGTATGAATTAATTTTGTATCAATTTATTATTTTATAAATATCCTAAAAATGTATACATTAAAATTTTTTTTATGTTGTAATAACTAAAACCTTTTTAAAACGATTCTTAAATTATAAACTAAATATCCAGTTGCTTAATATTTTACCCTACAGCGAACTAATTAGTTTAAATAATAATAAAGTACATTTTTACCCCAAACCGAAAAAGTACATGCTAATTATCCAGACTGCTTGCCCAACTTTGCGCCTAATTAATGCCCCAGCTCAACTATTCCCATTGGAATATGTGAAGCCAGTTTCAGCATTTAAAAGCTTAGACGTACATACACCAATTTAATTTATTGAAAACTGTGGCTCCATAGCAAGGAATTTAAATGAATATTAAATTATACGGATTTTGCGTGTGTCTCAGATTTTAATTTGTAATGAAAGCGACGACAAATGTCGCTGATACAACGGCAGAGAGCAAACAACAATTCCCATGTATAGCCTTAACAGATTTCACTTTGTTATGCAATTCCCAGGCAGAAAATGGGGAGCAGCAAATTAGACAAAAAGGAAAGTGAACAGAGAGCAGAACAGAGGAAAAATTGCCAATATCAAGACCAGCCAAAACGGCAATGCTAACAAAAAACAACTTGGGAAAACAGAGAAAGCCAAGGAAGCGGAGGCAAACAACAACAAAAAAAAAAATCAAACAAATTTCGTGTTCCCAGCTAACTAAGGTCCTTGGCCCGAGGGAATTAAATGGCAAAAGCAGGCACAGCCTGGCAGCCTGGAGAAGAAAAGCAGAGGCCGGGCTAGTAATTATCGGGGAAACTGCAGGCAAACTGGTATCCAGGCTAACTGGCATCGCTGCTGAATGGCTTTAAGGATGAATGGGGAGCCAGCACGCTGTGGATGAATCAAATATTACTAAACTAGAACTTGCACGGGAAATGCCTAATATAAAACTCATTATAAATCTAACAAAAAAAGAAAACAGAAATTATTCACTGAGAAAAAACGATAGGATAGAAAAAAACAAATATCAAAATTAAATGGAAACTTGAAATTAATTTCCTCTAACAGCAAAGGTTGTGTCATAAATTTAAATTAAAGAATGCTAAATGAGTAATAAATTGGTACAGTATTTATGAAATCCTAATAAAGTGTATTAGTGGCAGTGGTTCTACGCTTTTCAGAGACTCTTTTCTGGTTACCTATATTATTTTAACACCGGCAAAAATTCAAAATTTCTATTCTCAATTTTATTTTTGAATCTCCTGTATCAAGAGAGCTTTTTTTACAATGTTTCAAATTGCACGAGCCCCGGATAAGCTCTCACCGAAACGTACACACATGCACAACTCGAATCTGGAGCGTGAAAAATCAGCGACACTTGTGCTCCCTTTGGCTTGTTAGCCATCAGCATCTGTTGCCGTGGAATGTTGGTAGCGCCCCAGAAACCAGCCCCCAGGCTGAGCTCCACTTCCTGCTTTTTTTGTTGCAATGTGGGAGGGTGGAGAGTGGGCGAGTGAGAGGGTCGGGATGGCAGGCCCTGTGGGAGGACAGGAGGACGAGGACTCGGTTGGATGGTGGGAGGCTGCGCTAACAAGATTCGACATTTGAACGAGAGTAATCCATCAGCTAACGTTGAGTACAAAAATGGATTAAGAAGCGGCGAGTGAGTGTGTTTGTGTGTGGCACAGTGTAGTGGAGAAGGTTTCAGTTTCATATCGTGCCTCGGGTTTTTCCTTCGCTTTTTTTAAATCGCTTTTAATGTGCGGCATTTGGTCTCGTTTTTGCCTGCTCCGTCGCTGGGATGTGCCTCATTTTTCACAATGGAATGAAAGTTCAATTATTTGATTTGACAGGCCCTGCCAGGAACTGGCATCAAAGAGCGAAGGCTGCGAGCATCAGATTTATTCGCGCACACAAACAATCACAAGCCACCGAGGCGACTGCCACAACGTATTTTATATCGAACATGACTTTGACTGCACAATTGAAGTGTAATTTATTAACTTCCCCTCATGCGAAATGAGTTTTTCGCGTTCCAGTAAAATCGATAAGGAATTCCTTGTCAATGCTTCAAAACAATTGAGTAGAAGGGGGGAAAGTACGGTTCAAAAGATAGATTTTCTTTAACTTTAAGGAGAACTCGTATTAGTACCAAGTATAAAATTTAGTAAAGTATCTAGTTTAGTTATATGAAAATATCTTAGGTGTATATATCACGAATTCCAAGCCGAACCTTTTTAAAAGTAATTTTTCTCAATGTGTGAATGTAATCCCTTTTTATTGAAGTTTCCCCGGCCCTCCTTTAAAGGTAGAGACTTTGATTAACCTCTGCAAATTAAGGTGGAATACTCAAATCCTGATATCTATCCTATTGCTACCCTCATGAGTGTGTGAGCCGTGTATTTGATGACTTCGGTTTACGATAAAGGCGAGCCCATAAACAACACACTCAGCTGGTTGATAGTCCATAAGCCCGATGCCGCAGCACATGTCCCAGCCACCTTTCCCTGGCCCTGGCAACAAATTTTAATGAGCGGGCTCAGCCCATCTGCGGGTTCATTTCTGGGCTCAGCCCGCAGCCAAATAAAATGTGTCCCCTCCCTGCTATGCGGTTTGCTCGCCCGAAACAAAAACTGTTAGATTTTATTTGTTTTGTGGGCGATAAGTGGTTGACAATGTAGATTTTGCTTTACAAACAGTAAGCCGAAACATGTTAAATAAATTCCAAGTTGGCAGCTTAATGATTGGGAGGAGAAGCATGGCTTTAGCCGTAATTTTTGTTTAAATGTAGCTTGTAAATAATAGTATAGAGAAAATATCTTTCTAAAATCAAAGGCTTACAAATTTTAATTTATTTTTTCGGCCCGATTTAATTATAAATAAACCAGAATTAAATGGAGCTTTATTACACCTTTTTAATTGATATTTTCTTTGAATTGAGATACCTTTAGGTAGTTGAACGAGTCAAGGGCCTCAGTCTCCAACATATCACAATATCAACAATCTGTCTGACTGGCGCAGTCAAAACCCATACGATTCTCATCAATTTTCAGCGAGTCAAAGGCCCCGAGCCAGCCAAATCACACAGCCAATCGAAATTCCAAGTGTGAGAACCAATTTGCGACTATTAAACGGGCACCAGAAACACAAGGAGCTGTATAAGCCAAAAGGATCGCATCGAATCGAATCGAAAGGGAAAGAATGAAAGCGGAGCGAATGCATCTGCTGTGCAATGCATTTTCTGGGTGGTGGTGGGTGGTGTGTCGTCGGGTTCAGACCAGATTTGAATGGCAGCAAAGCCAAAACGAGCAGTCAAGTGGGTGTGCCAGTATGAATGTGTGGGTAGTATCTGTGTGTGGAAGCCAATCTCGGAGAACGCGACAGGCAGGGGTACACTGGCCCAAATGGAACTTAGTTCTTAGCTAAAGAAAAGTTTTTGAGAAGCCTTACTCAGTATCTGGAATTATTCGCCAAAAAATAAAGGCAAAGGCTTCCAAGGGCCTAAAGTTTAAAGACTAGGATTTGTTACTTTCCCTTTTTTTCTCCGTGTCGCTGAGCTTCGAGTACAAATTGCAGTACTTGTATCAAGATACATTCGAGGAACGACCGAGCAACTGAAGCAGAAAGTTTGAATGGTACCGAGGAGAAAGCGGAGAAAGGCAGTCTCGAAATATTTGCATAGGTGACTTCCCCCCTCGGTCGCCGCTTGTTGGCCCCCTTTTCCTGTTTGCTCGCATATTGATATGCTTTTGGCCTTTTGTCGACACTAAATGCCAGGCAGAGCGCTTAAAGGCAATGAAAATCCGTTCTCTCCGATTCGCTGCCTAAATAGTTAAACACAAAATCCCCACCCAGAAACTGAGCGACGACTTAGCGCGGTTTGGTGGGTGAGTGACTCGGTCCCACTTTGACATTTGTTTGACTTTGCCAGTTGGCATAACACAAAGGCAGCAGCAGCTCCGCCCGGGATTGTGTGCATTTTAACGGAGTTTTTAGAGGCAAAAAGCTAGTGGCAAGAGCCCAAGTCATGTTCAAGTTTGACGAAGAAAAGGGGAGACTAGGGGGAGGTTATGGGGGGAGTTTGAAAACATTTCGGCATAGTTATGCACTCTAAACGACATAATATTATTTTCCAAAACTTTATAGCTGCAGATAAATTTTAAGAAAACTTAAAAAAGCAGTTTATCAATTGGATTTTCTATTAGAAATTATACTTTAAGCATGTTAGACACTATATGTTTTATTCAGATACAGATTATATCAAGATATCTAAGAGTCTGCTACGAATATAAAGGCTGCATAGAAAGAGTATTCTGAGACGCGTACTCCTGCATTTTATGGATGCGTAACCCCACCTCCGGTGCGCTAACATTAACAAGCACACCTCCTGACATTTAGCCAGGAGGTCGCAGGTTGCGTATACGCCACGCCTTACGCTCGGATCCCACCTGCCTGCTTGTTTGGCAAAAACTGTTTGCTGGCTGTGAAAACTAATTAAAATATGCACAACTTGCCAAAATACTTAAAGGGAACACATGTGTCGGGCCGAGGCGCAGAAGGAGCCACAGCCACTCTCCGTGGCATGCAGAAAATGTTGGTAAACGCCGCTTTTGCAGTTTTTTGTAATTTTCCACTCAACAGATTTCCTAGCTCCCCTTGTTCCCCTCCCTTCTGAATGCCGTTTACAAAAATGTTGAGAATACGGAGGGAAAATGGGAGTGGAAAATGCTCGGAGCGAGATGCCTTAACAACAAATAGTTTATTTATGCGCTTATTCCTCGTTATGTATGCACGTTCATTTCGTGTTGCCGTCGCCCCGAAAAGTGGGATTTAATTTAAGTTTCTTTCTTGGTTTATGCTTAGTTGCAGCCAGGAGTCCAAGATTTTGTGGATACATAAAGATATGCATATAATAACAGAGAATGGAAGATACGTTAGTGGCCCTGGGGTAAAGCGAGAGAATTCTAAAGTGGTCTCCATTTCATTGTGATCTTTAAAGTCTCCGATATTCCTTTAGTAGCTGCAAATTGCTTTCCCCCTCAGCTTGCTGAACATTTATCCAGTTCACCTTTCGTACTTGGCCCTTGGGCAAAAGTCATCTGCTGTTTTTGCCAAAGTTTTAACTAATTTTCCTGTTTTCGTGCCAGGGAGACCAAATAAAGGCGGAAAACTTGCATAAGACTTTCACGATAAACTTCCCGTCCTATGTCCTACCGGGACAATTAAAAAGATTTGTTTTCGTTGTTGAATTTTGTTTTCCGAACGGAAACTGCACGCATTCGTTAACTGAGATCCTCCGCTTTAAAGCCACCTGCTACACGATAATTTAATTGAATGTGGAAGCCGAGAAAGGGCGGCGAGTAATTAAAGTCAACCGGTGGAGGGGGCAGCGTTCAAATTAAGCCGAAACAATTTCGGATGCCTTTGTTTATGCCATCGTTATGCCAAACTTCCAACTGGGCCAAGCGGCCCAGCAAACCCAGCCACTTGACGCCTAATGACCAATTTAATGGGAAGGCGGAGGGCGGAAGGCGGAAGGCTCCGTGGCGCTGTGTGTCCAGAGAACATTTGCAAATGAAATGGCCTGAACAATGGAAGGGAGCCCAGAACAAGCTGGAGCCTGGCCTGACGGAGCAATTCGACTGCCTGCCGATTACCTGTTCGGGGTTGTTAATTAAGTTTAGGCAGCGTAAATGTTATGGCAAAGTTTTCTATTACCGAGCCGGGAGAGAGGGGCACACGACTCCTAATGAGACACGTAGGCGTATGAGTAACGCAGTCAAACAGGTGAATTTACGGGACAGACGACGTGACACAGTGAACACAACACTCAGACTCGACAATGGGGCGTATGCGTAATGCACAGAATAATCACCTGGCCAGGGCCCGTTCCCGCTGCCTCCCTTTAGTTATTGCCCAGCTTCGAGGCGTAAATACTTCGTCGACCATTAACAATTCTCGGGCATGCTGCGCAACTAAAATATGTATGAAACTCGAATTGAAAAAAGTCCTGCCGAAATATATTCCATCTAACAAATTTCCAGCCAAAAGTTACTGAACCGAGGGGGAAAGCCAGCAACAACTTGGCTTAGCGTGTAATACCATCCGTAACCCAGAAGCCGCCGCCACCCCCACCCACATACTCGTATCTATGGAATTCGAGACTTTTTCTAGCTGGTGCTCGCAACTTTCACTGCTTGAAAGTTTTCGCACATGAGCTTCAAATTGCGCGTATCCCCCCCAGGGGAAAATGCAAGGGAAATGGGGGGAAGGCCGGGGCCCCAAACTGAAATCGAAAATTGTTTGCCAAGCGAAGCGCTTAGCTAAATGTCTTCCGTGCCAGTTCTCCATTGGGAGGATGTCGATTGTTGTGGAAACCCGAGAGGAGGCAGTGAAGGCAGGCGAAACAGGATAAGGAGGAGCTAGAGCTCTGGGCGCAGGATAAGGGGGGCGAACTCGAGCTGAGCAGGTGCACTCCTCGCCCGCCCATTAAAACGAACGACAAGTGCAAACATGGAGTTCCACACAGAGAGAAATAGGGATAAATATATATACATTGCAATCTCAATTTGTAGAAACCTTCATAAGTGAATAAATTGGTAGATACCAAATTAATACCAAATCAAATCAAATTCATTTATATTTTGACTCAGTGCGAGGCCTTTTTGTTTGACTCCAATTTCCAAATATTCCCGAATAAATAGCCTATGTGTCTAAATTTCTTTCTGTGCACCCGGGGACCGATTCGACAGACCCACAGCCCGTGCCACATTGCTGTATTTACATGCAGACAATATGAAGCAGTCGTATATGTTTATAACATCCGCAAATTGTTGAAGATAACAATTATTGTGCATTGAAAGCAGAGCTAGGACGTTCTAGGGCTGGGGGGGCAGCTCTGGAGCAGTGGCAGCCGGAAATGACAGTTTACGGAAACACACAAAGCCAACGAGGACCAGGACGGACACAAAGCCAGGCCCAAATAGCCTGGAGATGTGCCATTAGGTTGGCAACAACCGCCCCGTTGTGGCTGAGCAGATTCTTTTTTTACTCGTGTGCTGTAAATTTTGCAACTTGTCTGGGGATAACTATTTCACCTTTACCGCTGCTGCTGTCTCCCCAGGTGTTGCTCATTAGTGTAACAGGCTTTCCTATGCGGTTAAGTTGAGATTGTTCAGATTGAAATATTACTGGCTAAGACTCCGGCTTACAGCATGAGGTCGAAACTCAATTAGGGACCAGCTGGGGACCGGCCCTGCTCGGTAATATAAGTATATCTGAGTTGGAAGTGGATGGGGATTTCTGCACAGATACGTACAGATTGTCACCGAAATGTGTCAGCAGTTTCGGTACTTATATAAATCTCAGAATACTAAATAATTACATATATTATTAATCCAAGTGCCCCATAAAAGATGAAGAATTTAAACGTATAAGGTCGGTGCTTGTCGTAAAAAAATATCTGGTCCATTAAACTTGTTTATTTTTTAGCCCCCGCTTCGGCTTGAGCTAATTGATTCCCATTGTCTGGTCCAGAATCACTTTCTCCCTGCCAAATGAAGCCTTTATCCTTGGCTATTTCCCATCACTGGCTCGCTGAAAGGTCAATTACGGCTCGGGTGTCTTGGCCATTGTTTCGGCCTGCTCTTATGTAACTCCATCCAGCGTTGACCTTGCATTATTTAGACAGGATGATTCGCCCTTGCATATTTATAAGGCGGAGCGAAACAAGCAAATGTATTAACTAAGTGGGCAAAAACAAAGCCAAATGGGAAACAAAATGGCTGGCTTCGAATGCTCCTATGACCACACATACACAAAGAACCCAAGGACCTGGGAACGAAAGGACCAAAGGACCCGTTGTCATATCGCGCCAGCAACGCCCTCATTGAGTAAACATTGAGTCAACACTTCCGCTGAGATAAAATCAACATGGCGCCAACATTATGGAAGGGCCGAAAGCGATGGCCAAATAGATATTCCATTGCAGATAACATGAGCCAAAAGACAAAAGCGAGGACAACGCAGAAAAAAGGACGGGGGAAACCAGAGCGCTTAGCTCTTGGCCAGCGATTTTTACCCAATAAATTATTTTATCTACCATTTCGGCCAAACAAAAACAAATACGTCGCATGAAGGCCGGGCCACGTGGCATAAAATGGAATTAGGAACGCATTGACAGACACAGAGAGCCGCAAAAAGAGACACACAGAATGGCGGCGGCTGTTTATGAAAACGTCATTAAAATACCCCCAAGGAGCAGCTAAGCGCGTAGTTCTCTGCCACATCCAGTAAAAGTAATCCCGGACAAAGCCAAGGGCACTGCTCTGGCATGGGTGGAAATTAATTAAGACTAACACGCTTAGCTGGATGAATATTTGGGGTCCTGCGTCCTTTGGCGTGTGCGCTGTCAATTGATTTTCATTCCAAATTGTCGCCTTAAGTGTGATGGACTGCCAGGATGATAACAATCCAAAGTAAATGATGCGAAAATGTGGTCCAAAGATTTCGATAACTTAGCTATGGTTACCTTCAGAAGACCTTATTTATTTTTTCTCTCTATATAATTTTCACTTTTGCTTCTTTGAAATTATATTAAACTGTAAAAAAGGATAAAATAAATATGTATTCACAAGAACAGATACAAATTCTTGCAAATATTTAGACCATGGTTCCATATTAGCACAGAATAAAAACATGTATTTATTTAAAAAACCTGTTAGGTTACGAAAACATGATATGAATTATATCTTTCCATTCAGAAATTAGAAATTATTAGTAACCATTTCTTACAACTTTAACGCAAAATATATTATTTTAGGGGTTAAGCAAATATGTGATCTTCTGAGACGAAATCTCTAGCTTCTAGCCCCCTTATTCACTCCATTCGTTCACGTTGCCAACTCCGCCTGTGTCCTCTGTAGCCTCATTATTTAGTCCGGCTTGGCTCACGGGGCGTATGCGTAATGTCTTCGTTTGCCGATGTGTGCGCGTGGCAGTCGCCTACGTCATTGTCGTCAATTATTTTTGCATGTGTGTAGCTACGTAATGGCGTAATGTGGCTTTAATATCATTATTTTGCCATTTGCTGTTGGTGACCCCCCAAGGGAAAATTATTTAATGCGACGCCGAATAACGAATTCAATTTGCGAATTCGGGGCAAAGAAAATACCGGAACGAAGGCGAAGGCGAGGCGAGGCAGTGAAGTGATGGTTCCAAATTATTTGCCAATATTAAACGATAATTTATTTCCAACTGGGCCGAAAATTTGCCTTCGGAATTTGTTTAGCCGCGAGCGCAGAATTTATGCCCAGAAAGGGAAGACAGCAGTGTAAAATCGGATGGGGAATTAATTTCCCATGCATTTGCCGGGCCCAATTGTGCGAAAAATTTATTGCTCCAGCTAATGTTTGGCCTAAGGATAAATTCATGTGTATCACAGTTCGGTGTGCGTTTGTGTGACAATCGATTTCAAATGTCAAAGAACTTTGCATAATTTTAACTTTTTGCGATTGCGTTTTCCCCTCTGATTACACCTTTGAGTGAGTGCAAAATTTAAGATTAAATACATGGTTTGAGCTAGAAATTGTATTACTCCTGATTAAAGGTAAATTATTATGGCAGCGATAGCGACTGAATAATTCATTCCGGTTCGATTGTCCTCCATAAACGTGTATTTAGGGAAGCGTAAAGGTAAAAATTGGTTATGAAATATTAACGAGGCCTTCGTTTGCATAAGGATAACAATAATTTTCCATTTGCAGTTAGGGTAATACTTCAGTTCGCATATTTAATTTTAAACAGCATTTATGCTAATATTTAATACGCCTTTGAGCTGCTTTAAGGCTCGAGCGAGAAACTACTTTCCTCCATTTTCTTTTCGTTTTAAAAATGCAGAGGGATTATAATTTCCGCCAAGTATTTTTTATCCCAACTATTTTTCCGAAACGCTTCCTTGTTTTCTTCACGTTGACTTGTCAGTTGTGCTTTTTCTGATGAAAGTCAGTTTAATTTCTGCCGCTCTTGTTGTGGAAAGCCATTGTTTTTTCCATTTTCCGGGCAAAGGATGGCGAGAAGTTATGTACTCGTATACATAAATAAAAGACGTGGGCGGGCAAAAAATTATAAGCCTTTGTTCGCCGGATAGTCAACATAATGAAACCCTAAAACGCAGCATCAAGAAGATAGCCCATTAGGGCAATGAAGAGTCGTCGGAAGAAGAGATGGAGGAGAAGAATTGCGATAAAAAGTGGGAGAAGAGAGTGCTCAGTGCTCTCTCGAATATTATTATCAGGAGACGAACTCTGACATGCAAAATGCATTTAGCTAAACTAAAAACGTAGTTAAAAAGTCGCATTATTTCCCATCACTTGGAAAGTTCGCCATCCCACTTAATTCTTTGTTTGCTAGTTCTTCTTTGGTTTTTTAACTCTCTTGCAGATTGCATTTTTCGCTCATATTTTCTTGGGGCGAATTCCCACATTTTTGCATAAATTTGCATGAAAAATTACAGTTTAAGTTGCTCCGAAGTCAGTCAACTCTTTGGTCGGTCTCCTTATTGTTTTTATCAGACACGGCTTAATGCAAAAACAATAGTTTCTACCGATTTCGAGACATGTGTTGGATATGCTATTCTATTTTCAATGCGGTCGGAGAATTCAACAAAATAATTACAAGAAAACTCGCAAAAAGTCGATGCTTGGAGCAACTAGAATTACATATCTGGCCTGTCTTTATATCTTTGCATGGAGAAAACCAAGGCCAGAAAGCCATTTCCCTCGGCCACTATCTCTTTTGCCTTTTCCTGCCTTTGCATGGGTATTTTCATACCCACTTAAGCAGGGCATGGCAAGACAGTCATTTCAATAAACTCAAATAACAATGCCGAGGCCGAGGCAAGTAAGTCAGAAACATTTTCATTTCCATTTCCAGTCAGACAACTGCTAAACAATTCTCCCTCCTGCGCCTCGGCCACCTTCGCCCCGCCAACGCATTCCTTTTCCTTTGCTCTGCCATTGGATTTGGATTTTTTTTTTATATTTGTGAAGATTCCTTCGTTTCGTTTGCTTTCCACAACTCGGCAAAGCACCAAAACTGATTAAATTTCCGGAAATACATGTCTGCGAACGTATCCAATCGATATACTATAAAGAAGCAATTTTTTCCTACATGCGGGCTCCGAGAGGGAACATTGAATATAAAGCATACGCATCGTTGCCGTCCTTCGAACTTTCGTTTAGTTTATTGCAGAAAAATAAAGGGAAGAACAAAATGTAAAAAAACAATGTAATCTGAAAATTTCCCATTCATTTGTACAATTCTCCAAGTTAATTTAAGTTCTAAAACTTATAATAAATTCGTAAAGGGAGCTTTTTGTTACAAATAAAAATTCGAACAATATTTTTACTCTGTAGAGACTTAGGTTCTTATTAAGCTTGCGTGTGTGCCTCGACTACCCACGGAAAAGGCAGATTAGAGCAGGAGAAATCTGAACAAACAAATATCCATTACACCTAAGGATTGACCTAACTTTGAACTTTATTGCCCATTGTGTGACCTGCCTCCGCAGCCCCTTTTCTAATTGCTTGGCCCACAATTCTTAATTTAGTTGTGCTACTTAAGCAGTTTAATGCCGAAGCGGGAGCGACTGCTCCTCGTCCAAGCAACTGCCGGTGCTGGAGCCGCCTCCGCCTCGAAAGACAAATTAATGACCCTCGGACCGGGCAAAATAACTGAGGCTGCGGATGCGAAGGCTCCGTCTAGCTGGCGCTGAATTTATGGCACAAAGAGCACGAAAAAAGTTGCGGCAAGACGGAAATTGCGGCCAGTTGCAAAGTCAAGAGACTACTTCTCGTTGGAGATGTAATTCCTCGACCCGCCTCTGTCCGCTCCGGTTCCGTGATAAAACGTTTTCCATGGCATTTCCCTGGGCCGCTTATCGCGTTTTGATTTTTAATTAAAGCAAAAGTATTTCACAAACTGGAATTCGTTTCGTTTATTTGCAATTAAATTAGGCAAACAACATGAAAACACTCTCGAATCCAATTATCTCTCCGAGAGCCGAGATACAAATTACAAATGTGAATAAAGTCATTTCGAATGCCATAGCTATATACAAGTTGTATACAAATTTGAACTTTTTGACAACTTTTTGTTTTCTGTCCAAAAGTTCGGCAAGAATTTCTGGAGGAGGAACGAAGAGCAAAGTTGGAGATGTTTTTCCTGTCATGTAATAAGGCGGTATTATTGTGTACGTAGAGTCGTTGAGTGCGCTCAAGGAAAATCCTAATCCGGCTTGTTTCAATACTTTCGGAACGAGCCGGGCCGGGGAAATAAGTGAGAGTCGGACATTAATAACAATCAGAAAAGTTGAAGCCGGACGCCAGCTGTTGGCTTTGCAATAAGTGCATATTTATATGTTTGTCACACTGTTTAAGCACTTGAAAATCCCAACCGCAGCGTGACTGGCCCCTAACTCATCTACAATGGCAAAACTCAGGCAAAACGTCTGGGCAACAGTGCGTATGACTTACAATGTTTACCCTGGGAGTGGGGACGCAAAGTAAAGTAACGTAAAGTCACTATTGCTGGGGACCACTTGATGATGTTATTTGCTGAACAAACTAAGCAACTCGCACTCCCTTCTGGTCCTGGCCTCTGTTTGCTTATGTGACTCGGCCTGGGGGAAATTATATGCGGGAAACTCACTCGAATTTCGCATAATAAATGAAAAGCGCCAACAACAGCGCCAGAGTCGAAGGCGAAGACAAGAACGAGGCTGAGAGCTATCGCTAGGGCCTGATGGAATGTGAAAATAACTCAATTTCCAGGAACACAATTAATTCAACTAGTGAGCCGAGGATTATGGGCGGAGAGGCAGCCGAGTCTAATTACTTTGCTAATGATCTGCATAATAATTTACTTACACTTGAGGGCATCATATAATTAAAATTTTACACCAGCTTCGGAGTCACTGATTGAGTTAATACCCTGCAGGAAGGATGATTCTATTTTAGATAAGCTGTACAAATAAGTTGATTAAATCATAATTGAATAAGACTACTTAAAAAAGAGTACCAGTTTTAAAGTTGAAAATTCAATAGATTTTAGTTAATTTCCTTTTCATATTTTGGCATTCTTTATTGTTATATTAAGCGCAGTGAACTGTTTTGAAAATACCGACTAAATCACTCAGAAAACTAGTGAGGGCATAAGAAATTTAATAGTTATTAACCACCACCGCCTCTCGGTGCCTTGGATAAATTGTTTGTCGCCCCAGATACGCATTCAAATGGCGCGTGTCGGGTTAATTATTAAGGCATAGGTTAAGTGCCACAACCAGATAGCGGAAGGTCTAATGAAAAGTGTGCCATCTCTTTGAACCAATTGCAGCCTCCATGGAAGGTCTGCTCCCACAGCCGCCGGCCAACGCCTCCTCGGCCGCATCCGTCTCCGCGGGATCCCAGCCAGCGCTGAGTACGTGAACGTCTCCGCGGAGAATGTCCGCTTGCATGACAATTGTAGCGTGCCGGCATTCAGAAAACGCAGCTCCAGCAGACGACGCGGCTGAGCGAGCAGTACGTGAAGTGATTCTCAACAAGGTGCAACGACAGGAGGACTAAGAGCAGCAGCAGCAGCAGGAGCAGCGCAAGGACATCCAACGCACATGCACGACAGAAAGGCTTAGCACCTGCACAGGAGCAGAGCAAACGCACGGAATAAGTAAGTGCGAGCTGAATAAAAATGTCTTCCTTCCACCGAAAAAATCCAAGAATAAAACACACACACAGGGGCAGGAGCAGAAGCAGGAGCAGCAGGCAGTCTGGCGGGCTTTTGGGTTTATGAGACTGTCGAGTGTCTTACTCAAGACAAAAGCTGCTAAAGGACAGTGGGGTTAATCCCTGAACAATGACCAATATTGGGGGACAGTTCTGCTAGGAAACCAAGGAAACCAAGAAAAGAGAGAACTCTTGATAGTTGGTGTTTAGTTGCTATATTTTCATGAAGAAATTATTTTGATTGAAGTAGTGAGTGTTAACAGTGCCTTAGCTTTCCTTTACCAAATCCAAGGTCCACTTAAGGCTACCCCAAACAGAGATCCGTTAATAAGCATTACACGGAGATCTCCTTATCGAACCTGTGTCCATTCGGTCGACTCCTTTCAATTGCTGATCCAATGACCCAATGTCACCAGTCAGACAACGAAAGGGCTCCAGCTCAGTGCTCTGCACCTTAAGCCTCCATCGACCCGCTCCATCCCACTCACTTGTCGTTCCACGTAGGCATTCTCCTCATGTTGTCAGGAGCCTGCTAGACTGACATGTCTGGCATATGCAAAATGCCAACTGTCCTGGCTACCGAGCCCATTCCCATCCCTGCTCCCAGCACAGCACTCCTTTGTCCCTCTGTTCTTGTTGTTGACAACAACAAGGGCAAGGACACTACACCAAGTGCAAACAAGGTGATGCTTCAGCTGGCAAACATACCAAAAAACAAGACGAGAGAAAGAGGCAAAGACAACGAGAGAACGCTGGGTTTTTCTGCCCCATCTGCCAGTCCCCCATTCCTTTTTCGGAGGGACTGCCTTCAGTTTGAGCACAAAAATGGCAGAGGGCCGAATGAAACGCTTCAGGACACACACTCGGCGGAATTGGCTGAAGAGAGTAGAAGAGCCCGGAATTGTGAAAAAGGCTTGATGGAACTAAGATCGACTTGAGCTGGAAGGGGGAAAATTTAATTTTAAAAAGTGTCGTAAACTTAAAATAAATTACATGTTATGAAGATTTATGTATTGGAGTTTAGATCAATACAAAACGAATTGATTATATATTTTGAACAATAAATGAAACCCTGTAAGGTTTTCCAGATGTAAGGCACATTCTTATTTTATAAAAATTTTCTACCTGTGTAATATAAATATAATATAAATAGTTACTGACATGGCTTTAATTTACCAATAAACTTGCGATATAATTTTATTTAACCAATTACATTTTTTCCTTTCCAGAATCCACTTCACTTCAACTGCCATATTTTTTTTCACCGAAAAAACAAGCAAGCTCATTGATGTTACAAGGTTAAACAAAAAGGGACATAACAAGGGGAAAATCCTTGCCGAAACAAGCGAAAGCGGAAAGCAGGCCACGCCACAAACAGCTATCTTGTGGTCAATTATAAAGCAAGGATAAAAAGGGCGAAAAAGCATAAAACAGGACACAAGTTATCCGAAAAACAACGGCAACATTGCGACGTGGCCATTGTGACCAATAATAATAATGGTTATGTTGCTGCACTCGAACCGCCAACTCCCGCCATCAGCAGCAACGCAACCGCGGCGGAAAGGTCCGCCCGCCAGGACTCGCACGTGGTCCTGGTCGTGGACGTGGCCCCCACTGCTGGTCATGGTGGCTCTGGCCGTGTCCGGGTGCACTGCAGCGGGCATTAGCTACAGCAGCAACAGCGGCAACCTGAGCACATCACAGCGCGGCCCCGGCTCGGGGCCATCCACCAGCAACGGCGGACTCGTGCTGATCGGATCCAGCAGCGCCACTTCCAGTTCCGTGCCCTCATTATCCCTCACTTCATCATCGTCAGCGGGTGGCTCCACGTCCTCCTCCTCCTCCTCCGCGTCCTCCACTAGCAGTTCGTCCTCCTCGGGAGCCCCGAGCAGCAGCAGTAGTGGCGGCAACAACAACCGCAGTGGGCGGCCCTCCGGCAACAACTCCAACTCCAATTCCAATTCCAACTCGAATCATGATCAATTACCCGCCCAGCTATCGTCGCGGATAATCCGCACACGCAATGGCGATATATCGGGCGTAATTGTCCAATTAGATGGCCGGCATTTGGATCCGGTCGAGGCGTACCGGGGAATACCCTACGCCTCGCCGCCGGTCGGCAATCTGCGCTTCATGCCGCCCGTCTCGGCGGCCATGTGGTCGGGCGTCAAAAAGGCAGACAGGTGAGTCAAGTTACCTCTAAATATTACGGTATTTTGCGTGGGACCTGGCGAAATTGTTTCCTCAAACTTAGGAAAGTAATTTCGGAAAATTGGAATTCCAGGGGCTACGTTTGAGGGAAATTGTTGCTAAAACCTTAATCGAAAAGTAAATAAGAATATTTAAATTAAATTCCATTTCATAAACAAGCACTCCTTAACTCCTAAATTATCCAAGTCTAAACTTTCCACTTAGTACGACAGTCGAAGCGAAATCCCATCAGAAGTAACACGAACCCTCATCCAACTAATTTAATATATATTTCCCAAGAAGCCTGTGACAGATTTCTTTGTTCATCCAAAAGCGCTAAAGCTCCATGAAAAAAGGTTAAATTAGATTTCCCTTTCGAGTGCATAAAATGATCAAAATGCCATAAGTCAAGGGCCGAGCAGCGAGTCTCTCGAGGCTGTCCAACAATTGTCACCTCAATTAACTGGCTCATTATTGAGTCAAGTGCGCAGGCGGCGGTCCGAAAATGTCGAGAGCCAACTGAAAATAATGAAAATAATGGCAAGTGCTACAACCCTTGCCTCTTGCCCAGCCCGCGACAACAATGGACATAATGATAATGGCTTCTGAAAGTAACGAATGAAAAAATGCGGAAAATACAAGTCAAAGGTCAACTAAGTCGGCGCTCTTCCGCCTGAAATATCTCGAAAATTAAATATTTACGCTGTCGCCGGCAGCAAACGGTGCGACGGGACAGCAGCAGCCTCACAGCGGCGGCATCTAATTTACAAATGCTCCCAAGTGGCAAATCATTATTCACAAAGATGCCCAGAGATATTCCCGGTTCCCTTGTTTACCATTGTTGTAAAAAAAAGGGGAGCAAAATGGTGCTGCACTCGGAGAAAGATGTCCCTAAATGTACCAAGGAATATCTGAAGTTGACGGTTCTTATAACATATTTAAATTTGTTTATTGTGTAAAATTGTTCCTATAAATCCTTCACAAACATTCCCTAGTTAATATCTTTTATATATCCCAGTTCATAAAGGAATGAGATCGTATATTTCTATTCAGCTTCATATTCGTTGATATTTAGAGATTAAATGACAGAGAAGTAAAATTGTATAAAATATTTCTTATAAATATTTCCGTCCCAAATATTTCTCTTAGTGTTCGCAGACTGCCCAAGTTTTTCCCCTTTTTCCAAAGCCCCAATGATGATGAAAAAGGGCCGCGAAATCAGTACAGCGCACAACGGGGCCAGCGAAATAAAATATAATTTTTCAAGTTTAACAAAGAACACCACCTGCGGCCTGCTGGCAGGCCAGACCGATGATTCTCGCATTCTCGTATTTCCCCCGCCAATTTTTGGGTAATTCAAGTCGCCAAACGGACAGTTGTGTCGTTTCTGCGGCATCATCTTCACTTTTCCGGCGAGGTGAGCGGCTTTATTTGTCAGCCCGTCCCGCGTTGACAGCGGGGGGTCGGTGGGGAAAGGAGCCAATAAAACGGCTTGAGTAATGTTCAGGAGATTTTTCAGCACGTCAGCGTAATAAAGTTGTCCATGGACAGGTCACACAATAGGTCATTAGCCTGATTTCGCCCCGGGAAATAAATCCATCTCACGTTGCGAAGGACGAAATATTTAGATTGTTTAGCGGTTTTAGCTTACATTTTTGCCTTTTGGTTTGATTAACCTTTGAGGGAATGCCTAAATATTTAAAAAATGGATTTTACTAAGCATTTAGTGCTGAATACTGATGTCACCTCTAGCTCAGCACTTTTCACCTGTCAAATTCCGCCCTTTGAACCAAAGTTTACGCTGAATTTATGCTACAGCTGAACTTTGTGTGCTGCATATTTCTGCCACCGCAAGTTTGCCCGCAACTTTCATCGGGCCTCATTGCAAAAATAATTTCTCCCCACCGCAAAAAAATTAAAATAAAAAGGGAGCTCAGCTGAGAAAAAAGGGAAAATTATGTCCACACATATTCCTAGCCCGCCAAAGCCAGCAGCTGCTCCTGGCTTTGACAAGCCACGCGTGTCACCGCCAAACCACCGAGCACCGACCATCCACCCTCCACCTCCCACCGACCGACACCCATTTTTTCCAGCCCCATCCACGCATTTTCCCCTCCCACAGCGGCGCCATCGTCTTTAATAAAAATGAAATAAAGTCTGCCAGCCACTTTGCACTCTTGATGTTTTTCCTGCTGTTGTTGTTGGTGTTCCGCGGCTGCACATCGGTCCTGTTGCCCGTTGCCTGCGGCGTAAGGATTATGAAAAACAAGCGGATTAGTGGCCAACCTCTCCTGACCAGGTTCAGCGCGAATCCCCGGTTCTGGCTCATAAACGAAGTGTAAAAATCGCAATAAACTGACGAGTTTTATGCATGACGCCAAAGTTTTTAATAAAGAAGAAAGTAAAAGCTCGGCGCAAAAACGCTAAGTGGGGAAACTCAAGTTAACGATTTTCCTAATAAAAAAGCGCATTAATGAATGGATGGAGGGCCCGAGACCTTCAGAATGTGCGTGCAGCAGTTTCAGAGGCATCTCTCTCTCGCTTTAACAAACGGAAGCTGGCTATACACAGGGACGAATATAATATGGAGTTTGATGTTTTCCAATTTGAAATTTAACTCAGGTTATAGAGTTCAACATTTTCTGTACTTAGAAAATTCTGTTAAGCACCAGAAGGGAGTATTTATATTTTAAATAGCAAAAAGTATATCAACATTTTATACAGAATATCTTTAGTTATCCTTAGGAAGTCGGAAGCTTTTTTCCAGTGCAGGCCGTCTTCAGAATGTGCGTGCAGCAGTTTGAGAGGCTCTCGTTCGCCCCAGCAAACAGGAGCTGGCTCCATCATTAAAAACGTTAATTCCAATTTGAGGCTCAAGAGCAAGTGGTAACCGCAAGGCAGCGGCGGCGGAGGGTTAAGAGTGGGCGGCGCATTGGGGGCTGGGGCTGGGCGGCGGGGCGTGGCTGCTCGAGGACATCAGCCGCATAAATTGCCGACTGACTCGACGGCGGCGCTACAAACTGTTGCCCGTCTTAAATGAAATTGCGAAAATTCATTTTAAATTGGATTTTATTTAATTTGACTGCGGCAAGAAAGCTTTACGCCCGAAGGAGATTTTTCCCGGGAAGGTGTGAGCTGTGAGCGGTCGCAGGGTGTGTGTGTGTGTGTGTGCTGGGTTGCCTGCCAATCTAATTTGCGGGTACGAATGGAGGGTGGGAAAATGGAGGCGGAGGGGACACAACCTTCTGGCCCGTTGGCCACAGGTAAAATTAATCTATTTTACTTGACGTGGCCGCAATGTCGCGTATAATTTTATGCGATCCGGTGCCCTCCGCTCGTCACCAGCCATCCCCCATTGAAGGCTACACTGAGAAGAAATTGGACAGGTCCAAGAAAAGTTACCGTATTTTTTCCTATCGGAAGTTGCTTAACTAGGAGTTATTAATATCTATCGTTTTGAAAATCAAATAAATTTTAATTAATTAGTTGGCATATTTTAATCTCTTAAATATTTATAGTTCAATTAAGTATTGAAAGTCGTAGAAATAGGCTTTTCTCCGTGTATACGTGTACTTTTCTGCTTGGCTAAGATTATGCTTTTGTTTGATGTATTTAAGCCGAAAGCGCCAGCGGATCTCTGGCCAGGCTGCTGTGCTGGCTACCATTTATTTACCACAAAGCGTTGCGTATGCCTCCTGGCTCCAAAAGTTCCCCAGAAGTCCCCATGAAGCCCCAAGGCCCTGACCCTCGCAGCTTTGTCTGCTCTGGAGGCGCTTGCCCCTGCATGCAGATTAGCCTGGCCTTCCTTCCACTGAAATGTACACAAAACTGGAGCGTTTTGGGCCAGCTTTGCTTTATGTTTTGTTTGTGAATTCCAAATTGCATGTATTCCGGAATATGCGAGATGGAGGCGATGGCGGCCATGGCATGGCTATAACCTTGTTTACTTTTGACCGCGTGCTCCGGCTACCGAGCAGTTGCCATCTCGCCAGAGCCAGGGTCACCATTCTCCGAATTGTTTGCACGCATCTCCCAGATATCTGTTTGTGGCAAATAATCTGCGAGGAAAGCAAGCTGTGTTTGAGAGATGCAATCTGATATTAGTTATTAGTCGGAGTACGTTCAGGAGGTTCGAACAGGTAAATTTTCGGACCTGAGGACACCTGAGCTAAGGTGATTAAATAAGGGGTCCAACAAGTTTGGGCAAAAGTCAGATAGCTTAAAAAAATACACAATTTCCTAAGGTCAATATTAGCGCAAAATTGAATATATAATTTCGAGCTATTAGTTTAATTAAATTTACCATCAGAAAGCAAAAAATAAATACAAATACAGAAGCAGACCAAATGTAATCAGTTTCTATGTGGTTAATGTGGATTGATTGTTTGATTAAAATAAATTTGCACAGCAGAATAATTATTCCGAAATGGTATTTAAATTAATTATTTAAATATCAACAGGACACCCTATTCATTTGAAGAGAAAAATGTATTCTAGCTGTATTACTTATTTCCCTGAGTTCCACTTCGAACATATTTCCCCACTCTAAGCGCTCAGTATTTCCGTATAAATAGTGAGGGGCGCTTAAATAGATTGGCCATCAGGGAGACATGATTATTCGCTCCACAGCTGTCTGTGGAATCTACAAGTAATTATCAAGTTTTTAGTGCCTGCCCATTTGCAAATGCGGTATCGATGGCGGGGAGGAGGAGGACTCGCCCTGACCTTAATTGCGGCACCCGCTTTATTAGCTCAACTTGTTCCCCCGAGCAACCTGTGCCACCTGTGTAGCATCTAGTCGGTGCTCCCAGTCGGTACCACCCAGTCTTATCTGGGAAAGTTCAGCGGTTGCAAAGTGGCATAAACAAGATCGCTTGCCACTTGAGAAGTGCGCGCCATTCGTTTGCCATGGGGGCAACATTAAAAAGGCAAAATGTGGCTTTTATGACCTCGAGAGCAGGGGGGACGGTGGAGCTTTTCGTTACCTTTTCGCACAAGCACAAGCACAACTACAACTAAAGCGGTTGCCGTAAAAACTTTTCACTTTCATTATTTTTCATATTTCTGCTCATCCAGACCAGCTTGGTCCTGATTCCGGGGCTGCAGCCTGCAGGGTTCCGAGGTTCCGAGGTTGACACCATGTCCGCTACATTACAAAATAAAAAAGAAAAATAACAAAAAGGCGAGGGGCGAACGCAGCCCGAAAATGAAACTTTTATTACCTGCCTTATTGTTTTGCCATAAAATTAATGATTATTATGGCAATCGCATGGCCACCACAAGCGTCCATTAAAGCGGCGACCCACGGCGGGTCAGTTCCCGGAGTGCCGGCCACCACCATCGCGGATTCCCAATTTTCTGCGAGGCGTTTGAAACGCCATAAAAAGCAAAAATTAAATATACTCGCCATGGAAAACAAAAAGCAGCTCCAGCTCAAGCAGCGACAGCGGCAGCGGCAGCGGCGGTAATAACAAAGATAAAAGGGCAACAGCGAAATAAAGTTAAGGAAATTAAATAAAATAAATTCTCGTTTCGCAATGTCATTAATGTTAATGCATTTTGGGATGACTGGAAGAGGAAGCCCCGTAATGGCCAGGCTGATAGGAGGAACGGAGGAGCCTTTCTGCCCCGAATGGTCCTATTGATTTTCGCTTTATGACAATTTGATGGCCAACAGGAGTTGTGGCTGTTAATGAGTTAAGCCCACAACTTTAAGGGCTCCCAGAATGTCAACTGTGAATTAGGGCGGACTTCATAACTAGACGAGTGAAATTCAAGGGTTTTCCTTTACAAATCGCATCAGGTTAAATTCATTAGGGGCCCGAGAGGGATTCCCTCTCGAGCGTTTGCCTATCCTCACACAGAGATATGGCCGCAAATCTCCCAATCAATTCGGGGACACAGCATGAAATTTGAACTCAATTTTCCCTCAAACACACACAGTATCTCAGCTACGGAGTATCAGCCTGGAAAATGTTGGAAGAGGTGCATGCAACGGGGAGGAATGTGTGTCACCCGCCCACTCATAGATCAGATTAAAAACAAATAATAACAATGCCAGCTCAAAGCAGCTGCCAGGACCGAAATGGTTGGGTACTAAAGAGCACTGGGAAAATGTTTAGTTATGTATGAAAATTATAATTATATTTTTGTTAAGAAATAATTTTATTGTAGGAGTATACAAAAAAATATAAGTTAATATAAGCTAAATATCCAATAATAAAGCGAGCTTGTGCAAAAAATATATTATGAAAGTCACTTAGAAAACATAAAATACCTAAAAAACAACCAAAAGGGGTTTGTGACAGACATTTTCTCCAGTGTACCTCGCCACATCAGATTCATGAATGAGCGCAAGGCTGAACCAGAAAGAGCGCTCATGGCATTTGCATGGGCTGGTCTATGGGAATATTGGGAGAAAATCAGTAAATTGCACAAGTGCACACATAGAGCGAGATCTGTCCAAGAGGGAAAATCGAACGATAAGAGCCAAATCGAAAACCAATTTACCAACAGTGAAAATAAGCCTTGGCCGAAAAGAGGAAAAAGCAAGGCGGAAAGGCTGGAAGGGGAAAGACCCGAAAAAACAAATTAAAACGCAAACTTTGCGTTCAAATCAAAAAGTTGTTATGGCCAAAAGACAATCACAAAGTTGACGTCCGTGGCTAAACTCCGCCCGAAAAACCCCCTCGAAGATTACACAATTCTGGCAAATTAATCTATTTATAACGACATTCGAGGCCGGGCATAAAAATAAGCCTATTTACCGAAAAACTTTTTTTTATTTTTTTTGAGGGTTTTTTTGTGGAAACCTTTTTAAACAACAGCCGAGAGCCCTACACGCAAAATGCCTTCGGAGAAAGTTTCGCCTTTGACAAGTTTGGCACTGAAATCTTTTTCGATTTTTCAGATTCAGCCCCGTCTGCCCGCAACGACTGCCGGACATCCACAACGAGACGGCGGCCCTGGAACGGATGCCCAAGGGCAGGCTGGAGTATCTGAAGCGATTGCTGCCCTATCTACAGAATCAATCAGAGGACTGCCTCTATCTAAATATTTATGTGCCCATACAAGGTGAGTGGGGGTCGAGGGAAAGGGGCAGGGACTTTTGCTAACACCAACACCAAATAACTGTGCTATAATTTTTGTCTTTTTTTTTATTTTGCACTCTGCTAAAACCAAGAGAAATGACATGACCATGCCGGGGGACTGAGTCTTGTTTATTTAGCACTTTGCAAGGCATTTGAATAAATTGGCAGCCGCCATGAAAGCGCCTGGGTGCGGGTAGGGTAACTCGCCTCAATTTTTCTTTCCTCCGTTAATCCCTAAGGCCAATGCCAGAAAGGGTCAGCCTTGGTAAAGTTTTAAAATTTCTTCTTTTTTTGGAAATTTTTTGCATGGGTCTTCAGTTACTTTTTTTTCATTTCTCGTTCTGCATGCAAATGGACAAATGCTTGGGCATTTTTCAAATTCCCAAAGAAAAAACACGCTAAGCTGGAGAGGAGGTCCGGTCCAAGGTCCCGAATGCAAAGTGGCCAAATTTATGCCTAAAAGTATGTCTGGTCCAGCTTGGGGAAAATCCGAAACAATTTGCCACATTTGTCTGCAGCTGATTTGCTTTTTGAGTTTTACTTGGGGAAGAGAAGTTGTTGTGGATCCATTTAAATAAATCTACAAAGGGGATAATAATAAATTCAAAATCATATTATTTTAATTTACTAAGATACGTTAAAGGAATTATTTAATTATCTACAAATATATTTAAATCTAACTAGATTAATAAGGCAAATAAATTTACAAAACAATTCTCTGTTTCATAGATTTAAATGTAGTTATAAAATCAATGAGCTGAAGGCCCTAGCAGTTATAGCTCAAGTTAGCGTACAGTTTTCATTACAGGTTAGCATTATATGAATAAATAAAATAATCATAAAAATCAAGTAAATATACTTCCATTTGCCCCGCTTAGTTTGAATACATACTATATAATAGGCAGCGGTTTCGTACCTTAGAAATAATTAATTATCTTTATATCTTATTTTAGACAAGTTAAGACTATGCTTGCAACTTTTCATAAAGCTACCCTTTGTTTAAGTTCATAGTTTTTAGGATGTATATTTTACTTAAACTTCAGCTCATTCATCGATCCGTCCAGCTATGTGTCTGTCAGTCAGTCAATTTCAGTTGGCCACTGGGAAATGCAACGGCAGCGGACTCAAACGTAGGCGCCGCCGTTCGACAGGATAGTAAATTACATTTTAATTAAAACCCAGAGGAGCGCTGGCCGTCGGGAATCGGGACGCGTAACTCGGCTTAATGGAAGCCATCAGCGGCAGTCATTTCCCGGCTAACTGAGCCAACTGGGCCAACGGAGGCAACTGAGCCAGCGCGCACGGCAACTGCCAGCCAAGGAGTTGAAGAAGTGAAGTGCACTGCGAATCGAAGTAAATTTGATTGTCTATCAGCGCGTTAAGAGCCACATTTAATGTACTGTGCGGTGGCAATGGAGTTTCCGCCGCAGAGCGACTGTCTCTCAGTCTGTCAGCCCGCTCAGTGCCTTGGCGAGACAGTCGTCCATCATTCTGGGAGACAGTTGCCTTGATTTCGCCGCTGGCTTTCAATTAACTTAGAGTTTTTCAGGGTGTATTCTTAATCTATTTGCGACACTTACTCTAACAATGTGAAAGTTAGGTAAATCTCTGTGGTTTTTTGACAGTCGTAATTATAGGATAGTTAAAGGCGAGCCTTATTTGAAGGAATTTAACTTAAATATATTTTTTCTTACCTTGTGAATGATAAGCTCATTGAAAATACATTTGGACCCTTAGAGAGCTTCTTAGAATTTGTTTAACCCCGAATTTCGAATTTTATGTCCAAGGACCTTAAGGAGTGCCCAATTAGATGAATTTACGTTCTTATAACAAAGGCACATTTTTTCGGTTTGCTGATAAGGAAAATGTCGCCTTGTCTGGGGATGAAAAATGAAGAAAAGTAAATACCTATAGTATAAATAAAGATTCGCTCAAGTATGAAGGAATTTACATTTTACCTGCAATTTGTCTTCGACGGCAGATGGCAGCAAAGGACCCTTCCCGATGAAGGCGTGCCAACTTTGCTGAGTTGCAAGAGCTTTCATTTTTTCCCTTATTTATTTTCCCTGGGAAATTATGATAAATTGTTTGGGCCAGAAACTTGAGACTCGGCCCCAAATTGAATTCGAAATTGTATACGTATTTCGAGTGCAATGCTCATCTTCAAGGGCAGCTAATTGAACGAGCAATTTGTGGGGGGCAAGCACAAGTGAAAGGGAAAATTAAATGTCTGGCTTTGATAATTGGATAAGCAGTCCCTGAAACACAGGGAAACTTTTTTGCTGGCAACAGAAGCACAAGGATAAACACATATTTACAGGGGGATAACAACCGCAACCAATCCGAGTCCTTAAGCATTTTGTAATAAATCTTTTAAAACGGAGAAAAGGAAAAAACACCGAAGAATATGTAAATTTTTGACAGTTTAACTTAATGAGCTGAGGGCTCCGTGCTCGTCTTGGGTTTCCCAACTGCCAGAAAGGGCACCTAGATGCATAAATCATTATTTATTTGTGTGGGGTTGTCGAAGATAGGCCAGGCGAGGAACCCTAGATAAAATTCAAGGTTGCCTATATTTTATCATTTATAATAAGTGATGGGTAGCGTTTTTTACCTGTAAATTTTACTGGTAAAACGTATAATAAGAGAATAAATCAAATTAAATGAATGGATAGGATAGTAACACTTTTTTAGTCTTAAAATCCGATCATTATGAAATACTTTATTTGTTTAACTCAAAGAGAGAACCACATAATTCTTTAAGGTTTTATTCACCAATTTGTTTCAAGGCCCCATGTCAAAATAATGAAACATTCTTTAGCTGTTTTAGTTGCCAAGACGAGAGGCTCACTTGAAGTCCAAACGTGTATGAATATGCTGCATAAAAAGTGGAAAATATACTTTTATTATCCCTACGAAACACACGCGCACACATAAGCACATAAATCTCTTGTGCCTTTTTTGTAGTCTACTTTTTGAGCTCCGTTTACGGGATTCGAGGAGCCGGAATTCGGGACTTCGGTCTCTGGTCTCTGGTCTCGGACGGATATGCAGCTAGTTTAATCTACTTGGACATGACAATAAAATTTATATCATCTTAACTTGCCTCTCTCTTTGGGCTGCTGCTTAGTGAAGTCCTTTCTCGCCTCTGTGGTTTTTATTTGCTCCTTGCCATCGCTTATTGCCAGCGTCGAGCGTCCAGCGTCCTGCGTCCAGCGTCCAGCGTCCTGCTCTTGGCCTTGCGCTTCATTTTGGCCTCTTTCTCATCTCATCTCGTCTCATTTTATTTTATTTGCTGCCTTTTTTATGGTATTGTTGTTGTTGCTGTGTCCGTTGGCATTTTCTTTTAAGTCCCGGGCTTGTTCTCGCTGAGGCAAACCAAAGGAAAAGCGCAGAGGGAAATGTATAAAAATAAAAAAATAAACATACAAATGCCACATTAAGCATGATTTGCCGCTTTTCAAGGCAAAAGTCCATTGGGCTTTTTATTCTTCCGAAATCGCTCCGCCTCCGGCCTCTTCGAACCCTCATCTGGCTTTGCTCGTTCGTGTGTAGACTTCAAGTTTATCAGCTGTTTGAATGTTGGCCATATTTTGTGCTTAACTGACTTTTGTTTGCCCACTGAGAAATGGACCTCCATCCCGTATCCAGAACCCCGAATCCCGTATCCGTGGCGTGGTGAAAAATTAATGTCATAATTTCTAATCTCCAGCATTTCCATGTGATTAACTTCTTCAAGCCTCACTTAATGGCGCATTACGAGGGGGCTTTGTTGCCCATTGACCAATTGATATATGTAGGGCAATGACTTCCTTGACCTTTTCCCATATCGCAGGCCATAAGACCCCCCAAAACAACACCCACGCACACAGGGCAATTGCATCTATATTTTCCATAAATCCATGGCAGCATTGTAGCTGAATTCGTAATGAAATGTTTCCTTTGTGTCTATGGTTTCGCTTGAATTCAATAAGCCAATCGAATTTTGCCGAAAAAGTTGTTTGATTGCGTGAGCCAGAAAATAAACAAATATTTATCATGTGCACTGTATGCCGCCAAAGAGGGCTCTTGAAATTGATATACGTAGGACAGTATGGGTATGGGGTTTCGGGCCATCAGTTTGGGCTTCCATCAGAAATCAAATGGTGTCAGGGCTTGGAAATTGACGAAGAGTGCAGGGAAACGATTTTTACGGCTTTAAAAGTCAATTTAAAATTATCAAGCACATCAACCTGTAATCTTAAAATAATAATAAGATAACTTACTTCAGAAGACACATTTTTTTAATCTAAAAGATTTGCACACTTACCATTCTTTTGTATTTATTAAATTTTTTTTTCATCTCGCAGTGCACCAATTTCGGTTTGGCTACAGCAATTCCATCCCATTATTCCCTAACCCAATCGTATCGGGAAACCTGTCCCATCGAAAATACATTATTAATGAGGCGGGAGACGGGTTGAATTGATGTGTGCCGAATGCGTGCCGCTTTCGTCACGCAAGCGGCGGCGGCCCAAGTCAGTCGGCCCAGAGAGGCGGAAGCGGAAATCGAAGCGAGAGCCGCTTGGCGCGTGATCCTGGTCACACACGTAAATGAAGATTTTTTCTCCGTTTTTTTTTTGTTCCTTATTTCCCTCTGCCAAAACCTTGCAAGAGTTATGTACACGAAATGGCTAAATATAGTTGCACTTTACCGCTGTTCCTCTGCGTATTTTTGTATTTTTTTATGTAGTAGTCAAATTAACACCAAAAAAAGAAAATAAACTGTGGAGCAGAGAATACAGAGCAAAAGGAAGGAAGCAAGTAAACTTTTTACTTTGTCTGCTCAGCGTAAACTTTCCTGGCCAGATATTGCAGTTGGATGAGATTGTCGTGGGAGGGAAAAATCGAGGCAGACAAAGACCAGAATGAGGTTACTTTGCTCATTTTCTTATGCCAGACACAATTGCCAAACGAAAAGCGGGAGTAGGAAACGGAAAATTTTGAAATTACATTTATTATTTCCCCGGCTCCTGCATACCATTTAGTGTCAAGTTTTCAAAGTTTTCCATCACCATCTGGATGGACATCTTAAAGCTGTGACCTGATTTGTCCATCCCAGCAAAAAAAAACTTCAGGAATTCTGAAGTTTTAAGATTTTTAGAAGACAGCCATTAAAAGAAAATCCATTTAAATTCAAAAATATTTAAGCTCGAACCAGATTAGGAGCAGATATGAGCTCTTAAATTGTTTCGAATTAAAACAAAACCGAGAAGCATTGAATTGTTCATATTCATGAGAAAGGAAATAAACTTTTAATTAGCACTATTTACCAATGTGTTCTGCCTGACCATAACCTCCCAATCTCTTTTCAATTAGTAGTAAGTAACCGTCTTTGCATCCATTCAGCCTGCAATCAGGGCTTAAACGAGCTTCCACAAATCGATTCCCATTGGGAGGGGATTCCCAGGACATATGGTACATACATCAAATCGCTCATTTTGCGTTACTGCTTCGCCGAGACAGATAGTCACTCCTCCGATGGGATTGTGTCTGCGTTTGTGTTGCTGATTGTATTTGCTGCCTGCGATTGCAATTTCCTAGGCCCTGCCAACACAGCCCAGCCAGCCAGGCAGCGCAGACATCTAGCATCTACAATAACTTTGGAACAACTACCTAGGAGTGACGATGGAAGCCCATAAATACTGGGCACAAAAAATGCGGCTGGCAGAAAAAAGGGCGTCGGAAACTTTTGTCAACTTTGTGTTATAAACGAAGCGCTTGACTACATATTGACTTTAACTGAAAGCGTTTATGGTGATTGTATGTGTGCGTGCCTATGTGAGCCTGTACACTGAGAAAAAACTATCATGACAGTAAATACATAACAAAAATTATACAAATCAAAGAACTAGTTTTTAAATGGTTTAGCCAGACATTTTTGGAGCAATCAAAAAATATTTGTATTTAATTATTTATTTTAGCATTTCCTGCTATTGGTTTATTCTTTAAAATCCCAGAATTTAATTAGTTTCCTTCTCAAATTTGTTTTGTGTGCATATGTGTTTGCTGAACATTTGTTTGTGTGTTTGGTTTTGCGAACGAGGAGCGCTATCAATAAATCTACAATATGTATGAAGGCAAAGTCTCTGCTGATGGCCGCCATTTGTGTTTGCGTTTGTGAGTGTGAGTAACTGTGAGCATGTGTGCGACATTTTCCCAGTTATTCTCTGTCTTTTACTGTTACGAAACAATGTTGCATGGCACTTTTGACATGTTTCCATATTTTTGGGAATATTTTCGTACGCCTTTTCCAGGGCAATACTTTAAGATGGATGGAAATGAAATAAATAAATTGTTCTGGCTCCCATTTGTGACTCAATTTGGTAGTAACTCAATGATTAACTCAGGAAAACATGCTGTTTTCAATATGTGTACTCTTTGCTTATAGCCTTTTAAATTAAAAAATTAAATAGCATTCATAGAATACACACAAATTTAAGTAAACACATTTTTTTCACAACATTGACTTTAAAAACGTATTGGTGCTATTTTATATCTAAGGAAAAAGCTAAGGCCAAAAAAGTTGATTTTCTTTGGTCCATTTCCAAAACATTTTTAAACGTGTCTATTTAAGTTACTTCCCAACTTCACAGAGTACTTCGAGTTCGAAGCCTCGGTCGAAAGGCATCCCTTGCTTTTATTTATATTTCACTTTTCATGCAAATTTAAATATTCAATATTGACACAGAAAATTGCGCTTTTAAAGTGCCAGCCTTATTTTTAGCTCCGACCAGCACAGTCACCACCCAAAGCCACCTTGTGAAATATGTATTTTTGTTTTATCAACCCTGGCACAAACACACGTACACCACGAACACACACCGCACACGCACAGACATCCACAACCAAACACACACGACCGTCGACGGTCCTTTGGACACTCAGAGCCAAGGCATAAAATATGCATCAAAAATTTGTCACATCTCGGTAAAATGGTCGAACAGAGTTCACCTTTTCAATGGCCACTTGACCCTCGGAAGCGTGCTATACATATAGAAAAAGAAAGAACCCCGAAAGCAAATGGATCCAAGGCATTGAATTTAAATTGCGCATTAAATGTGGCCAACAGAATGTGACCGTTCTCAGTGTGTGCGGTCATTTTCCAAGAAATTGATAAGTCAAAGTTCATAATTGGCTCCATGCGCTTCAACCTTTTGGAGTTTCCACTTGACAGTTGACAATTTCTCCAGACTTTCCTGAGAAGAATGTACAGTGCAAGCTCTGGAAACAACTCTCTGTTGCGGCAGCTTTAATAAATGTAAATTTGTTTGATTTCCTCAACAATAAAACTTTAATGGCATAATAAATATTAGATCTAAGAGCAAGTTCCAAAATACCCAAGGGGCCCCAGCCAGCATCGCTTTCGTTGCACTAGAATTCCCAATGGGGTCTAGCTGTAAAATGGTTCTAGCCATGCTGAAGCAAAGTCTTATCAAGCAAGGCCAACAAATACTTTGCAGAAAGACTAGGAAATATATAGTAAATGCCTGCTCTTACTGGCTCCTATCTTTATCGACCGATTACCGTAGTTTTCCCGGCGGCGCAAATTGAAATAGAAAATGTGCCAAACTAAAACAAATAGAAACTTGCAAACGGCACAGAGCCCGTCGAAAGAAAGGCGGAAAAGTAACTTTCATTGCATGCACTTGAAGCATTTCCCCCAAGACGTTTCCCTTCCTCTTCCCGGATATTCCTTCCTTGTTTTTTCTACTTATTTCCCAGTGTTTGTGCACTTAGCGTGTCATAGTCTAATTACAGGGCGTTATACTGACTGCCATTTTGCATGCTAGCAGTGCATTAGACACATGCCCCGCCGTGCGGCATGAATTTGTAGCGGCATGTTTACAAACACACAAAGCAGGAGTTGGTCGAGCCCCAAGACGTCCGGATAAATGAACAGTTGACTTGTGCATTTTTCGGGTATTGCTTAATATGTGTAACAAAAAAATGCCCTAAGATTTCCTGCCCGCTTTGCCTTACGAACTTGCACGCAAAGTAATCTGGGTTTTAGTGCAAACAAAATTGCAGTTTGATAGTTTGGCGGGTAATCATGGAAGGGATTGCAATTTGTGATGGTTAAAAATGCAATGAAGGGGCTTTGCATATACCGCTAGGGTTTTGGTTTTTTTATTTTTAAATATAAATGTAAATTTATAAAATTCTAAAAGCATATTTCATCGAGTTAACTAAAAACCTTCATAAATGCAAGTAAAAATAAAACTATTTGGGTAAACAAATTACTAAATATCTCATTAACTTGAAAACCAGTGCTGCTTTAGAGAAACAAAAGGGGATTAAAGTCGCACATTTTTTATGTTATAGTTGAAAGTTAAATTTAGAAATTTCCAAAAGCATATTCCATCGAGTTAACTAAAAACCTTCATAAATGCAACGAAAAAATAAAACTATTTTGGTAAACAAATTACTAAATATCCCATTAACTTGAAAATTTATTAGAAAAAAAATTAAATAGCCGGGGATTAAATTCGCACATTCGATTAATTATTTGACCAACTTCTCTGGCTTCCGGTAAACTTTGAGAAAAGTTCCAAATTGATTTTCCTGGTTAAAGCCACAAAGTGTTCAGTTCCGAAGACCCTGCTCTAAATAGACCTAATCGATTGGGTAATCAGAATCAACTGTCAAATCCAATATAGAGATTCCGCTCCTTGATTCGTGGAAGACACAGACTAAATTGCCTCCGACACAGCCATCCACTGGCACTTCTTGAACACGAGCAGAGGAGCGGAGATCACACCACACATTGTCATTTATTACCTTCAGTACACTTGACTGCCTAACTGCCAAACGAGCGTATATAATATTTCATTATAAATTACACACGACTTACGTCAATTTGTTTTCGGTGGCCAAACAAAAGTGAGGCTGGCGGCCTGGCGGGCGGGAGTCCCGTAAGTAAGCCATAGCGCACACACTTACGCACAACATATGACGGCTCAGTTTATTAGACAGCAGCAAAAACGGAAGTGGCCATAATTTACTAACGAAGCCATAACGGAAAATGGCCGGCACACAAACACACACACACTCGGTGAGGACGAGCAAAGAACACAAGCGGCAGAATGGCAGCCGTAAAAGTAAATTTATCAATCAAAGAGGCCAGGCAGAAAAAAGAGCAAACAGTAAGGGAAGACACGCTTTCGAATAGTTGTAGCAATAGACATAAATTTGCTACAACAAGGAGAACTACTTGATGGCCATTAATATTTTGACAATTTTTCGCCATATCTAGCGGATATTGATGATGCCGAGGATGGATGAGTTTTTGCTGCTTATTTGTTTATAACACATACGTCATGTTAGTTATTGATGAGCGTGCTTGCCATGTGCAGGCCATCAATTATGTGCGGACTTCTCCTCCGGCTCCTTGTGCCGGCACAAAGCGAAAAGTTCTCCGGAGTCGTTAAAATGCAGCACAAAATGCGTGGAAAGCCCCCAGTGTAAATAGTTCACATTATGCATACGCCCTGGTGTCCCGGGCACAATGTATGACACATTTACGATGTAGCAACAAATGCAGAAAATTCAACGCTTACACGCAGAATAAAAATTGGTTTAAGCCATAGCCAGAATTTTAAATAATTATTTAAGAGGTACATTTTCTTTTACTCCCTTGAAGGTGGACAACAGTTATTTCTTAAAAATATTTATTTTAAAAATTTATAAGAAATCTTAGATTGATTCAGAATTTCATTTCGGTTATCGGGTTTTTTTTAGTGTATGGAAAATGTGCACAAAATGTAACTGGAACGCAATTATGTGGCAGATTTCCCTCGCCCCCTCGATCATCATAAATTGCACTGGGTCGGTGGGAAAATGAGAAAAAGAAAACTGATAAGGTGCCGAAGCACTTGCTTCGATTTTAAAACGACTTGGAACCAATTTCTATTCGCCATTTTTTTTCTCCTTGCCCCTTCCCATACCACCCCTTCGTTGCAATTTTCTTAAGCAGTTTTACGCCTGAACGCTGACATAATGTTGTTAACCGATAATACGTTGAAATTGAAAAGGGAATGGAAAAGTAAGGGCAAAAGGACCGGAAAAGCGGACCGAGCATCGAGCAACGAGCACAGCGGGAGCTGCAGTCGGAGTCAGCGGCAAAGCCACACAAAATCTCTCACGACAAATTGCATATTTCAATTTGCAACAACATTCAGGGCCAGGAGCCACAGCGAGACGCCCTTTCTGGACCAGACACACTTTTTTCATACCCAACCAGCCCCTTATCTTCCCGTACCAGTGTCACACTGAGGGAAAACCTGGTTATAAGATTGGAAAGAGAAAGTGTAATGGTGTGGAAAGGGCTAATGGAATAAATAATAACTATTAGGAGCTTAGGATTATATAAATATTTTGTTTTGATTTTTCTTCACTCGCAATATATGTGTCTAAGAGAAGTTATGTATTTAAGTTTTTCTGAATATTTATGAGCTTTTCTCCCCTGTGCATTGCTGCTACTTGAAGTGCTTTCATTTTGCCCATAATTCTTTTTTGAAGTCAGGTGTCTGCCGCATATTGGTTTCGTTAAAATGCACTCTCACCTGTGCACTCGTATGCAAAACGTTGGCTGGCTGGCTTAAGCCGGAGTTAAGCTGATGCATGGGTTAAGCGGTAAAATGCATTAAGATTAAGTGGCCCGGGTCTGTTTCTGATTCTGAATCTGTTCCTGCTCCGGATCCCAGCTCACGACTCCCCTTGCGATCGGCTCCCCTGGCCTGCGGTCCACTTTATTACGTATACGCCGCGTGTGTGTGCAGAGTTGGCTTACATTAAGTCGGTACATGTGCTTAACTAGCTTGCAAATGGCAGCCCGAGTGGCTGAAGGTAACAGGTGCTGGGATAAGTGCATCGTTAAAGAAACCCAAAGGGCAAATGATTTTCACCAGAAACATTTTCGATGACATTTCCAACAAAATTGCCATTTACATTTGGGGTTTTTTTTGTGTATTTTTTTTAAATAGCAAATATGAGAAGCAGAAAAATTTTGAGAGGATCTCACACAATGCGTTTTGAGTGAACGTGTCCGGAGGCATCATAATATTTTACATTTTTATGAAGTGCCAGACGATGCCACGGGGCCAAGGCAATAAAAATCGTATTTTGTGGGTTATAAAAGTTCAGCAACAAGGCCGAAAGCAAAAAGAATCCAAGCAAAGTTGGCAGTAGCAACATTTTCCATTTGCATTCGACTCTTTTCGGTTCGTCTTCTCGGCGCTTTCCCTTTATTTTTCTTTTAATGATTTATCGGCATTTAAGTGTGGCCTGGGCCAAGTGACGCATCGTAAAGTTTTCCACTCTCCACTCTCAGCTGGCTGCTGTGCGCGCCTAATTTAATGCAACAATTTTTTCTTCACACTTGCTTGCGCCGCCGCCTTTGCCGAGCATTTTCCTGTAGCATTTCTGCTTCGCATTTTTCTCATTCACTTTGGGCTTATCAGCGAGGAAGCAAAGGGCATTTGTGTGAGTATATGCAGAGAGAAAAATGGTGAAACACAAATGTTCCATATAACAATGTTCCACTCGCGACACATGTCGTTAAGCAGAATTAATAACGCTGGGGCGAGGCAGATTTAGTGCACACCTTAAGAAACAGAATTTGGAAAAATTGTTTATTTTTTAACAACAAATGCAGACTCAGGAGCAATGTGTTTTAATAATTAAAATAGCTTACTATACATAAATACTTGTAATTCATTATTGAATATTAAGAACCACAATTTAATGAGAATTTATTAATAATACTGGAAGTGAGAATACCTCTCAAGACGAGCTATAAAAATGTTGTATATTACAATAAAGACAATACATGCCACAATTTCTTTGTGTATGCTGTTTTCTCTGTGTACGGGTGTCTCCTTGCCGGTATGTGTTTGTGTGTGTTTTGTGTACATGAATGTAAATTGAGTTTTGGCGGGCAAAGTACTTTGTAATTTATGGCGTGCAATGTGCGTAAGGAGTCACGTGATAACTTCATACTTTTCCTCTCCCGCCGACGCATTCATATTTCTTTTACGAGCCCTTATGGCTGTGTGTGTGTATTTATTTATGAGTGTTTAGCCGCATTTTGCATGACGAAATCATTATTTCATCTCTCCTTTGCTTTTTGACATTTTGCTTTGTTTCCTGCGGTTCCATTTAATATATTCTCCAAGTACGTGCAATATATTAAGTGCTGCGAATTTATCCGCTGAGTTTATTAACATTATCAAGCCCCATCTTTGTCGAGATTAGATGGCTCATTTAGGAATGAATTGCTGGCCCTCCTTAATGCCGCTTTCGTTATAAATTTAAGCCTTAACATTTTCAACTTGCCTTGAACTATTCGGAAACTTTGTGCTCGCACAAAAGTTGCCAGGGAGGAAACTTTAAGTTTGAATGACTTTTTGCATTTACGAGTACATTTGCCTACTCACTCATGCAATTTGAGACAAATACTAAGTGGAAAATCAAGTTTCGCCAACTGACCGCAGGAACTTTAATTGGTATTTGAACCAATTGACTTTTAGCCAACAATTTTGAACTTAAAAAAAAAGGAAAAACATTTTTTCCGCTTCTGACTGTCCACAACATAACCAGAAATCCCCATTTATATCTTGTCTCCTCACTGAATAATTCAATTCACTTATCGGTCTTCTGTTGGCCAAAAAGTTTACAGCTCTCGGTGTGGTCCATTTTCGAAAGCCCCAAACATGTTTGTGTTAATCTCCCAACATCACTTAAGCCCCCATAACGCAGCCAACAGTTTAACTGCAGGAGGAGTGGGAAAAAGACAGAAAATATTGAAAATATTGCCAACTAGTTCCATTCATTTGTCCGGAGCTGAAAAGTTTCGCCAAATCGAAAACATAAAAAAGGGAGGAAAAAGGAAAACTTAAGCGAAAGTAATAAACTACGAAACTGGAAATGCACTCACCACCTACCTAAAAGCGAGGCGGACGGGGGCGAAACAGTTTGGGATAGGTTCCAGGAGTTAGGAGGAGCCGCCGCTTGGCCGTAAAGTGCAAAATGTCGAAAAAATAATGATAGAAAAGGAAAACTTACGTGACCGTAACTGTGTCACCTGGATAACTCCGGCGAACCAACGAAACATTTTTCCAAACACTGCGCCCAATGAACCTTAAACCGATGACATACACACGCCGCCCCAGCGACCGAGCAATTTATTAAATCGATAAAAAGCTGAAAACAAAAAGAAAATCACAAAAAGGCTGAGAAAAATAAATTGAAGAAGATCAGAAATTTGTCGAACAAACACTTTAAACTCAGCCTGCGGCAGCTTATAGTATATGATATAATACCTGGATTTGAGGAAAATGTGTTATTTATCGCGAAACTCTTTAAAAATATATTTTTACAGATAATTAATTGATTACTTTATTTATTATGTATGAACAATTTCACAGAAAAACCAATAGCCTTTTTTTTTAATTTAAAATACATAACCTTATTCAAATCAAAAGTTCAAAAAATACATTTCCATTGACCAGAACCCGCTGTACTTGAAAATATACTTGAAATGTAACAAAGGACGACACTAAACTTCAAGCTCAACGAAATGAAATTTCCTACCAACTACCATAAAACGAAATGAACTAGATTTTTCCATTTTTTTGCAGCATCTTCCATCGAACACAAGTAGCATTGTTTGGCGAACAGGAAATGAAAGGGTTTTTTTCAGCGCAAAAGGGGGAAAAGTCTGGGAGTCTAAGAGTCTGGGGGCTACGACGACAATGCGGCTGCCAGGAGGCCAAGCAAAATGAGTTGAGGATATTGATTTCACCTAGTTTTGGTTGCCTGAAGGCTGTTTTCCGAACTCGGGTTTCCTGCTCTCCTGCTGTTAGTTTGCTACATATTTTTTCTTTTTTTGGTTTTTGTTTATTTGGCTATGTTATGGGTGTGAAAGTGTGTGCCATAAAACAAGCAATACAATGTTGTGTGAGCATGCTTGAAAATGAATTTCAAAGCGGCAACTTTATTATCAACAAATTGCTCTACATACTCGAGTGGTTTGTCAACTAAACGTTGGTTTTGAGAAGAAGGTTAGAGAAGTGTGTGTGCTTGCATAAAAGTGTTAACGAAACAATGGTGAAATATTCCAAAAAGTCGTTTTAATATTATTTTTATAAAAAACGAGACAAGTTTTTATTGACAATTAAATATTTATTTATTCTCGCATCACTAAATATAGAGAAAATATAAACATGGAAGGAATTATTTTATATAAATCAACAAGGAAAAATATAACCATTTAGACTTTACTGTGGTTTATTTAAATATAACGCTTTCTGTCAATAATTGGAATTTAACAGAATATACCTTGGAACTGTTGTATTTTTTGAATATTTCAAAGGGGTTTTGTGGATTCCCTAAATAGCCCTCAAGTCGTTCACTAATTAAGTGATATTTTTCAGCCACTGCCTGGCACTATATTTGCATAAAACCGTTTTATTTTGAATAATTTAACTTCCCCCTTAAATCACACTGACTTACTCAGCACCTAATCCTTTTATCTTGGCCTTAATGAGAGAACTCTTTACGAGAGCACTGGCTTAACAGTGTCAATCACTTTAGTTCCATTTAGTCAGACACTGCCAAAATTTGGTAACATTTTGCTGGGAAATGTCGGCTATTAGCCGGCACAAAGGAAGAAAGGGGCAGGCGCACAGTTGCCACATGCCACAAATATGATTAAATTTATGCCAGTCAAAATAACACAAAACTGTTGACACCGCTCCAAAAGACGGCAACTCCCAGCGGCAACTTTCGGGGAGTCGACGAGTCTGCCCCCAAAAAGTTGACATCCAAGTTGTGATTTGCCGGTTGCAAATAAATGGCTCAGACTCAGCAGCTAGCAGTGGTGCGCAAAAAGCGTGAGCATGTAAATTAAAACATGTTCAACTTATTAACAAGCCCGACTGCGGGCCCCGAAAGGCGCATTAGTTTTCCGACAAACACATATTTGTATGCCCGCGCTCCTACAAAATATTTACATTTGCTGAAATTATGCGGAGCAAACTTCTTGCCGAGCAGCTAGCAAAAACTATTGTACAAGTTTTTTAAGGCAAGACATTTGTGGGAGGGTCCCGGCTAAACTTATGTCTGTCTGGAATTTGAAAGAACAGAGAAAATAATTATGTGATAAATAAATAAATAAATATGGTATAATTTTAATGACTGTGTGCATATAAAAGATGTCGAACAAACATAGACTATTAAAACTAAAACTAACTCAACTAACTGTAAAGATGCTTAAATATTTACGTTGATTTTTTAAAATAATATTACTGGGGTGACAAAGGAGAAAATAGTTTAAATGATTCTTCTAGAGTTAAGCTTACATCTGTTATTTTTTTGTTTTCTCGAAAATACTAACAATTTTTTAATATTATTAAATATATATAAATCTTAAATATATCTCTTTGAAAAAACAAGTGAGAAAAACAAAAAATGGAATAGGAAAATTAAATAAATAAAATTTCGTTGTGTGTCGCGTACATTTGGAGATTGCCCTTAAATTAAGCCCTATTTCTTCGTTTATAATTTATTTTCAGTGCAGCTGTATACGTGCTGACTTCTTCTCGGGGGCAGTCATAAAAGTTTAATTCCTTTTGCTCTTGTTGTTGTAAGTAGCATCCCCCGGGGCTGCAACTTGCAGGGAACGTCGCCATTTTTGTTGAAATGACAACAAAAGTTTTCTGGCCGGGTTCTTGTGCGGGTCCCCGGAAGTTCTGGAGACAAGTTTTAAATGCTGTTTGCATGTTACGTGGCTTGCCCCTCACCCCGCTCTTTTTGGTAAAAGACCTTTCTGGCCCCAAATTACTGTAATGACTGAGGGGGGTCTAAGCATTTGCGGGCAGCTAGGAATTTATAGGTTGTTGCAGTTAACAAAGTTCCATAAGAATTAATATAGAAATTCCCTAAAACTAAACTGTTTTGTCCGCAATTAGAAAATTAGGTAAATGCCTTTTAAAACCAAATAATTAGCTAAGATAATATAAATGAAGTGTACTGACCTAAGCTTAGATATAAACAGTGACTTTAAGCAAATTCACTGAACTAGCACGAAATGTGAGAACTGTGACACCGTTGCAACATCAAGGCGCGAAGATTTTCCACAGATATTGACATTGGTTTCCATTCGGTGACACGCTGACACACATAGCCCCGTTCTCGCGTGGTTTTTGGCCAGGTCTGAATGGATATCTGCGTCTATATGCGGCGCAGAGCCCCGCCCGCCGCTCCATTCCTCGTCTGCGGTCCACACACGTGCCACGAGTCAGTCTTTGTTCGCGCTATTTATAAAAGTCACTGACACAGTAACTTGCCTTCCTCCTTTGGCCTTTATACGGTGCTCGTTTCGCCACTTCTTCTAACTCTCGGTAACAGAGCCATCCCCTCCGTGCTCCATTCTCCAAGCCCTTCTTCGCCCCAACTCTTTTTCCGCTTTGATAAGCAGGTCCTTTTGTTCCTGGAGCGAACTTTCTATGTGGGCAGCAGGCGAGAAACCCGTGCTCATATTGCTTTTGTTGTACTTGTTGTTGTGGCCTTTGTTCGGCGGAGCCTGATGCTGACTAGCTCAGATACAAGCGTGTGCTCAGATACATGCGATATGTATCTGCCAAAGATGCAGCTGCACGACCGCCCCTGCCCCCTTATCCTCTGTAGATAAATTTATGTTTGCATTTTGTGTTCTCCGCTGTGAAGTTAGTTTAGTCTCACTTGGGTGTTGCCTTAAAGTTAAGGCACAACTTTTTCTTCAAGGTAGTTTAACAGTTATCATTGAAGGGAAATATCCTACGAAAAGGATATTGGTTTAATTCTTTCTACTCCCTATTCCTTTAAAAATAATTTTAGTTGGTCCTTCCGCAAGTCACCACTTTCCCGCCTTAATCCTTAAATGTGCCACTTCAACGACTCACACATACATATCTGGGGATTACCAGAGACATGTACGCCAGGAAAAAGGGACCTCAGGACCAAGAAAAACCTTTCAAAACAAAAATGTCTTAAGCTCCGAAACGTGTCCGTTGCGATTCGTATCCACTAGACCAGGAGAGCCATCGATGACTGTGGGCTTTCGTCAGGCAGACAGGAAAAGAGTTGTTTACGTCTAATTTGCCTATTTTCGAGGCTTAGGCGCTCATTTGTCCCGGAATTGAGTCAGTGGCGGAAGCCTGATTTAATGCCCTGTTTACCTATTTCCTTGGACCGGCTTGATTAATGGTTTTGGCCTCTCAGCCGACGACTTAAAGGCAAAGTCTCTGAATCTTCTTCTCCCGCCATTGTTCTTCCCCGCTGATAACTTGAATTCCAACAGGACTTCCACCGGAAAGACAATCAATTTTTGCATTCCCATTATACACCGACCTCTGTCACTTTCTTGAATTGAGCGGCTGTCAATTAGCACATCTTCCGGTTCTGGTACACTAAAGAAAATGCAGTGTAAAGGGGCTCTTTAACTAATAAAAATCTTATTTATAGACAATCCTATATACATTGTGGGGAAAAATGATTGGAAGAAGTTATTGATTTATTTCCCATTACCAAACACTTTTCCTTTATGTATTTCTTGCAGTTGGTTCGCGTGACTCCTCCGGCAGTTCCTCCTCCTCCTCGTCATCCTCCTCTTCGGGAAGTGGGAGCAGCAGCTCCTCCTCCTCGTCGTCTTCATCATCCTCCTCGTCGTCTGGCGGAGGAGGAAGTCCCGCCAAGTATCCTGTGCTGGTGTTTGTGCACGGCGAATCGTATGAATGGAACAGCGGCAATCCCTACGACGGATCCGTGTTGGCCAGCTATGGACAAATATTGGTGGTAACCATAAATTATCGCCTCGGAGTGCTGGGTAAGTGCTCTGCACACTCGCATCCTAATGCTAATTGATATGCCGAGTGCATGACTGGCGGACGAGGACGACCACCAAGCGAAGGGACTGGCGGGAGAGGTCAGCGCAATGAGGCGGACGTGCCGCCAATCGTGCCCTCCGTGCCCTCCTTGCCCTCACTGGCAGCCTTTCAGCCAACCTCTTTTGCCATCCAACGGCAACGGCAACATCAACTGCACTTCCGCCGACAACAACTATGGCAGCTGTAACAACTGCAGCAGCAGCGAAGCGTACATTTATTCCATAATCTAACTAATTTAGTTACACTGAGGCGCGGACTTAACTGAAACACGAACCAATTTTTATTTTCCGTTAAATTTCAAAGACTTTTTGTAGCCAGAGAGAATCCCTACTTGCTGGAGGTAAGTGGGGGGAAATTTATAATGGCAAAATCAGGTTACTACAAATTGAACCACTGTGCCTTGCCCAAAACACTGAGCAAATTCAAATGCGCCGACGAAAATTAGTGTGACCTCATTTGGCGCCAACCACTCTTCGCGGCGACCCCTTTTTCCTGAAACAACCGAATCCCCTGCTGCCGCCGCCATTGCCTCTGCCTTTGGTGCTGCCTCTGCTGCTGCAGAGGAAACGGAAGTGCTGACATCATGATTTGCACGCGTGACTTTGCACATTTTTGCGCGCCAGAAAAGAGTTGCGTTTGACATTTTAAATAGGCAGCGCAGCCAGCACAAGGCTGGGCGGCCGACCGACCGACTGACTGACTGGGTGACTGACTGACTGGCCGCACGACTGGGCGGCGAATCGATTAAATTTCCATTCGCAGGCCAATCGGGCGTGCTGGGAAAACTGCTGATTAAGTGTGGTGAACGCCCCTGACTATTTGCAGGCTTCTTGAACGCCAACACGGACCGCTACTCGAAGCTGCCGGCCAATTACGGCCTGATGGACATCATAGCGGCGCTGCACTGGCTCAAGGAGAACATCGCGTCCTTCGGCGGGGACCCGAACAGCATCACTCTGGCGGGGCACGGAACTGGGGCGGCCTGCGTCCACTTTCTCATCTCATCGATGGCCGTGCCAGAGGGTGAGTACCCGCCAAGGGGCCCAAGCATACGAGATTCTCTCAGTTCCCCATCTCATTTTACCACATAACGAAAAAAAAAAGGATAGGATCCTGATGTGAAAACTTTCAGGAAAAATCGCTTAAATACTTATACTTAAATTCCAATTTATAACCAACTTGCTTTGTATTTCTCTCCGTGTTTTGCTCCCCGAAGGTCTGCTCTTCAATCGCGCCATCCTGATGTCCGGCTCGGGCCTGGCGCCCTGGTCGCTGGTCAGCAATCCGGCCAAGTACGCGGCTATCGTGGCCCATCACGTGAACTGCGCCTCTGACCTCCCGCACGCCCACCTCATGAAGTGTCTGCGCGAGAAGACGCTCGACCAGCTGCTCAGCGTCCCCATCCGGCCGCCGGAGTTCGGCTTTGCCTTTGGTCCCAGCATCGATGGCGTGGTCATAGACGGCGGGGACTATGTGCCTCCTGCCCCGGGATCGCCGGCGGCCCAGGCTCAGGCACAGGCTTCGACAGCGGCGGGTAACGGACTCGGCGGAGAGGCGGGAATCGCAGCCGCTGGGGGCTGGGGAACGCCAGGGCAACTGGAGAATATCGGTGAGTTAGAGGAGTCACAGAATATGTCATTTTTATTTAAACTACGTTTAAGGTATTTAACGTTTTTCGTTAGGTTTTACTAAAATTAAATAATATTAAACTAAATAACTTTTAAAAGTGAGTTTTGTGAACCTTAAAACACTCATATTTAAATATTTATTTAATTAAGAGTCTTAAGTTTAAAGTATTCAAAACAGTGAATATTATTTTTTATTGCTTTCCCTTGTAAGAACAGGTCGAAAAAGTTAATTAAAATCATTAAAAATAATTTTAGTGCATCTGGTTGCGTTTCTCGCCCGCCTCGAAAATTTCCTTCATTTCCTTTGAATAATTAAAATAAATTATAATGCAATGTTTTCTCACTTCTCTCTCCCAACTACAACTGCTCCTGATGGCGATGGTGTTGATGATGATGATGATGATGATGATGATGATGATGATGATGATGATGATGATGATGATGATGGCTGGCACTTGTAACCTCACACACATGCCCACATGAACGAACAACAACACACACGCTTACACAACATGCGGCGGACTTTTTAATTAATGCAGTATTAATGAGAAAAACTGCCATTAACAAGTTGTCAAGGTAAGTTGGGCCAAGCCAGCAAATGCTTAATTATTTTTACCTTAACTCTTACGCCCTATAAACACACATTTGGATAATGCACAGAAAAAAATTAACCTTCCATTATATTTATTACTAAAATAATTTGTATTGTTTTTTGATTACAAACAAGCATTTTGCACTTGATAAAAAATAATTTATTATTGAAAGTGCCCTTTGAATTGCTAGAACCTCTAATACATTTTTTTTTTGCCATTAGTCTTAGTGCATCCTTTAACTCTGTAAGCAGAGCATGGAATATAATTAATCTAAAGTTTCGACTTCTTTTGGCAAGTTTGTGCCTGCTTTGTTAGGTGTCAAAGGGGGTTTATCTTGACTTTTTGCCACGGCACGAACCCTGTAAGAGCCGCTGGTTTAGCCAGCGATAAGATTACCCACAGACCAGCAACAGATTTGCCCGCACACCTGCATAGAGTTTAATTAATTTATGCACATTAGGCACGCAAGTGCTGGGCTTCATTTTGTTTAATGCTCAGCGCCCTGCCGGCCATTGTGGCTCCTGCGGATGGTTGAGAGGGGCGGAGTGGAGGGGACACTTGATTTATGCACTTTGTGTTTGAGCCATTTTACAATGTTAATATATATTATTAACAGCTAATTAGCTGCGATTCCATAATTGATGTGTGGCTCTGCAGCTGAGTCCCGAAACTAGGTCAGTTGTAGGGATGGTAGAGATACCTGAATTTGTTGAAAATGAACAAATACTTACCTTGTTTAGTTTATCAATAACATGAATAGCCCTTGTAGTTATCTAGGTAAATAACAATTTTGAAACGGGTCTTGATACAAAGTCCAATTTAGATTTATATATGGATAACCCAAAAGTAGGCGGCATACCCATAGTATAGTATCGAACTGCAATTGAAGTCGGAGCACTAGGGCGAACTGCACTTGAATAGATAATTAACGGAGAATTGGAATGCCAGCCAATCAAACGCACAGTCAATAGTTAATGAGAACTCTTTTTGTGCTGAAAATTGCAGCACTTTGATGTCCGCCCTTTGAGCACGACCGACACGGGTGCAGGCTGGGTGGCATTGTTGGTCTAACATGAATTTATCTCGGTGCGCTTTGTAAACTGTCAATGCCCGAGGGGCTATTAGTCGGTCTTGCTGCCAAAGGAGTATAAATATTTCTTTGTGCACATTTAAAAGCAATTTGGTGCACTCACACACCAGCAGGCAGCGGGATCTCCAAAGGAATTCCATTAAACACACGATGGACAAAGAGCAAATAAAATTTACCAAATATAAAATGCAAAACTCCAAGCCAAGCAGCATCTACTCGAGTCCGTACTATCTCCAGCTCGCACTGTGCGTAAGCAAATAGGGCAAAAATAAATGTAAAACTGCAAATGCAGCAAGTAGATGCGATGGCCACTGGCCGAGGGATACTTTCTCAGCTGGTCTCGGCCGAGAGTTGCTTCAAAGTTTTATATCTATCAAGAGTGCGGTTAGCTGCAAGGGTCAGTTCAACTTGTTTAACAAATGGACGGAGCCAAAGTTTTTGGGGCTAAATTATTGTGGCAGGGAGATAAATGTGAATTGATGCTTGAGGAATGCAATTTGTTGGTTGTTGGTTGAAATTAGTAATTGCAAAAGCATAATTTATGTATACCAGAGAAGGGCACTTAAACTGTCCACTTGCTTAACTTTCCAGTTCTGTGTGAAGTTAATCTGCATTTTCGGGGCAACGCCAGACCTTTAATCAGCATTTCATTTCATCTTCGGCAGGGGGCCAACGAGCCATTGACACCTCACAATTATTTGTTCCAGTCAAAAATGTACACAATGGGAAAATAAAATAAAATTAAATTAAAATTAAATAAAATTAATTGAAAAAAAATGTATAATACTTTGACTTAATCATTTTTCTTTTTAGGATATAAAAACCTATGTTTATTTATATTAATTCTTTCTTATTTTGATTAGTTAGTATTTTAATTATTCAAAATAATTCTAAAAAAAACACAATTAAGTAATTTATATATATTATGTAACTTAATATCTTAATTTTTCCTTTTAGGCTTAAGAAAACGATTCTATAATATACAATAAGTAGGAATTTTCGCAATTATCATTATTTATCCCGAGTGTTTGCATTGACTCCGCCATTCCTCACTCGCATTTTTGCAGATACGACCTGATGGCCGGGGTGACACGTGCGGAGGCCTTTTTCAGCTTCAATTCGGGCGACGTGCAATATGGAATCGAGGCGGATCGACGGTCGAGAATTTTAAAGGCCTACGTACGCAACACGTACACGTTCCATTTGAACGAGATATTCGCAACGATTGTCAATGAGTATACGGATTGGGAGAGGCCCGTCCAGCATCCAATTAATATCCGGTGAGTAATTGCGTTTGTATGCGAGCCCGAGACTCCGCGTGGGGGGCATGCGGATGCGGGAAGGGTGGCGTCGAAGGCGGATTGGGGATGTGTGTGTGTGTGCCAAATAAATATTTCGTTCTTAATTAAATGCGCAATGGCATGCTCCCGATCTCTGGCTCCGGTGCTCACTGCCCGAGCAGGTTTCAATTAAAGCGGCTTAAATGAATCTTGATTTCGATCTTATGGCAAATAAAATGCAAATTTTTGTCCATTCGCTGCGCACCGAGTCTGCCGGCCTTCCGGCCTGCCACTCTTCATAAATAATGTTCCGGGGGCAATTTGTCCCGTAAAACGGGTCGTTTAAGTGATATGGAAATTGGCCGCCCACAAATCCCATCTAATATGTGATTTTCCAGTGCTTTTTCAATTTCAATCAATATTTATGTTAGCGACTGGGTCAAAGTGGCATTGCCTGATGCATTCGTATCATGTACTGAATTTTTAGCTCTCGCTTCGCCTTCCTCAAACAATTTATTTGTGTTTGCATAATTTATGCGCAATTACATTTCCATATTTCCAAAGAAATGTCCCAAACAAATTGATTTCCCCGAGTGCAACGCGTGGCGTATACTTAATATTTCCTTTCAGAGCCTCGTCCTGAAATCTTTGCCGTTGCCGGAGTTGTGCGGACGTGCGTCAAGTTGCCTGCAATGAAGCACGACAAACGTTTCACGCTCCAACTCCGACACGGGCCCGACTTTCCGGAGAGCCTTGATCGCAGGTGGAGGGTTGAGCGGGATAATCCGGTGCTTACGAGAATAAAGCCAGGCGGCAGTTCCCTTTTTCACAGAAATAAAAAATCGTTTCCAGAATATTCCTAATATTTAGCATTCGAATAATCTCGAAATAATTCAATAATTTATTTTAAATGTCGACTTTAAGTAATCCCCAAGTCTAAGCCTTACTTTAAACATTTAATGGGCAACAGACACAGCCCATGATAAAAAGCATAGAAAAAAGCGGCAAAGGCCCTTTTCCGTGCGGCTCCAGCTCCAGCTAGTGGATCCATCTTTGCTGCATTGAAAAGATATGTATGCAAATGCGCCAAATGGGTTTTATTCAAATTTTACGCTAGTGCATTTCGAATGCTAAACAAACTACAAAAAATAAAAGGGCAGACATACAAAAATGAGAAAAAAAATGCAGGAAATCGGAGCGGGTGAAAACATGAAACCCCGAAATAGGCTTAGGCCAGCGCTGAGGACATCACTTGGTAAACAGGTAAATACGAGCCGCATCAACGAAAGTGGCAGCACTCAAAGTGGCTTGTTAGTTGCGCACTTGAACACAGCTCGATTGGCGGAGGGAAATGGCAAAATAGCCGGAAAATTGCAGGCAAACTGAAGGGCAGCGGAGGCGACGGTGGCTGCAGGGCAAATATTGAAAAATTGTTATTTGATTTTAATGTTGTTCTTTCCCCCCCTTTTTCCGCATCGCCCCTTTGCAGGGACGAAACACTGGAGGCGCTGAGCGATGCTCAGGTTGTGGCCCCGGCGGCTCAAACGGTGGACTTGCACTCGGCGGATCATCGCAACTCGTACCTGTATGTGTTCGACTACCAGACTCGCTTCGGCGATTATCCGCAGGTGAGTTTCCGTGCGGATTTCAAAGATTTTTATTATAAAAAGCATTTATAAAAGTTATTTAAGTTGTGAAGAAATTAGTTTTTAAAATCTCAGTCACATAAGGTACCAGGCTTCTAAAATTATTTTAAACCAATTAAAATATATTAAAAGTTATCCTTGTGAAGGAATAGGAGTATATGCTTTTTATTTTGGAATGTTACATGGAATTAAATTTCTTATTTTGTATTCATACTTGAGCAGGATTTTATTTGATCAGATAACACACCCTAATGTTTGATGATTCGGTATCTAAGTGGTAATTTAAACAGAACTCATATGCGCTCTTCATCGCATTACTCATTGACCTATTTTAATTAACATGGCCGAGTCTGAACGCTCCCATCAAAAATATCCAAATTGAATAGCAGCCCAAGTCGTTAGCTCCATGCACTCCACTCCACTGGCCATGGCAGACCGAAGGCACAGGGAAGCTGATGCATTAATACAAATAGGATCAGGGTTAAGGGGCTGATGTGAAGCCAGGCACTTAATTTGGTTTCTGGCTTTCTGGCATTTTTCAGCGCCAGGGCTGCATTCACGGCGAGGACCTGCCCTACATCTTCGGTGCACCACTCGTTGGCGGCTTCAATCACTTCACGCGCAACTACACGAAAACCGAAATCAGTCTATCGGAAGTCGTGATGTTTTACTGGTCCAACTTTGTGCGAACTGGGTAAGTGTACTTCAGGACAGACTCGCGAAATAAGCCTTCCATACCGCAGTATTTAATCTTTTTAATTTCATTCAAAGCAATTAGCTATAAGTATTATTTATTGATGTGTATTTTACTACTATTTAAAATGTTTTCTCTGTGTATTCAACTATGTTCCCAATTATGCCACTGCTCTTATTAAATCACACTCTTGTCCATTTGCAGCAATCCAAATGAGCAAATGGAGGCGGAGCACGGCAGTCGTCAGGAGCGGAGTCGCTACAAGACCATCGAGTGGACGGCCTACGAGAGTGTGCACAAGAAATATCTAAATTTCGGTTAGTATAAACTCTGAATCCATAGCCTAACAACCCTGAAATAATTAAGAAAGTCAAAGAACTCTTCACTGGTTAATAACAAGCTGTTCAATTAACTTAAATAATAATAGCACAATGCAATGTTAGTAAATTATCAAATAAATAATATAATTTAATATAAATATATCTATGGTTTCTCCTTCTGCTTTAATATTTCCGCTGCAGATACCAAACCGAAGCTGAAAAATCACTATCGAGCACACCGCCTCTCCTTCTGGCTGAACCTCATCCCGGATCTGCACAAGCCTGGCGGTGACAACGTGCCGGCTGCTCATCACCAGCTGCGGGACGATGACGACGAGGACAACAATATACCCAGCGACGCCTCCGTGAAGCCCCTCAATCCGCCCTACACTTCACGGGCAGCGAATGCCGCGGCCATGGGAAACTTCACGATCTTCACCAACCAGGTCTTCTCCCTGCTAAACCTGAGTTCCCCCTCATCTTCGCTGCAAAGAAATGGCACTCGCTATGGCGGCGCCAAGATATATCCGGATGACATGATGGATAGCGATCATGGAGGTGGTGGTGGAGCCGCCAGTGCCTCGCAGGACAGCGATGGATTCGCGGCCTACTCCACGGCTCTGAGTGTGACCATAGCCATTGGGTGTTCCCTGCTCATTCTGAATGTCCTGATCTTCGCGGGGGTGTACTATCAAAGGGACAAGACCCGGCTCAGTGAGCCGCGACCTCAGACCAAGCTGAAGAGGCAGGAGAACGGCCAGATGCCGAACAACATCTGCGGCGACCTAGAGACCCTGACCATTCACGCCAAGAGCGACCCAGCCACCATACTCTCGCACCACCATGCCATGCAGCACCACCAGCTGCCGCCACCGGAGTTCGCGGACATACCCCACCGGGCCCCGCCTCCGCCGAAGCACATGAAGTCCCTGCAGGATCCCGGCGGCGGTGGCTCGGTCAGCGGCGCCGTGGGTGTCTCGGGGGTGGTGCAGATGCCACCGCCACACGCACTCCAGGTAATGGGCAACCAGTGCGGCACACTGACAAAAAAGAGCTGCATGAAGCAGACCCAGCAGGCTCAGGCCCAGCAGCACTCGCCCGCACAGCAGCAGCAGCAGCAGCAGCAACATGTGGTTACCCACCAGCAGCATTTGCAGAATCATCATAATCAAAGCATGACCACTGTGCTGACCACGGCCGGTGGCCTGGTGGTGCCGACGCCGCCTACAGTGCCGGTGATTGTGGCCACCACCACGCAGCACCAGCAACACCAGCAGCAGCAGCAACAACAGCAGCAGCAGCAGCAACATCCGCTGATGGACGAGCTGCGTGTGTGACATTAATTGACCGTGCGTTTTAAATGCGACCTCTAAACGCACAGTGTCCCTAATGTTCTGAATCCCTGATCCTCTGCCCCTTTCCTATGCTGTCTCTGAATGTAGTTGTGTAAGTGACTGTGGGGAGGGAAAGCTGTGTCTATCGAATACGCACAGATACTCCTCATCGCTAAACTCTGTTGCTAGTTGGTTTTCCAAAAATTACCCTGTAAATAGTTAACTAAGTGTAGATTGTTGTCGAACTCATTATCAAAATGGTTTACTTAAACTGAAACTAGCTGGAAACTGTACTCTAAATAGTTTGCTTTTTCTTTTGATTATTTGGAATTAATTAAACAAATTGTGCATTCATTTTAAAGAGATTTATGTAGCTTAATGCAAGGGAAATATTTACTAATTTTGTTTTGTAACTGCTATTATTATCTATTTCTGGCAAACCATTTAATTTTTTTTACGAATAGGAAAGGAAAAAGTCTGTTCAATTTCTTTACATATAAATTTAAATTAATCCATTTTATTTATCGGTTAGTTCCCAGCCAATCTAGATTTCGAAACTAATTAGGACCAATAAAGCTATACAATTCAAAGTTACGGACACGTTTTCATCTCTCCCTCTGTTGGCATTAGTATAAAAAAATTAAAGTAGAAAAGAGTATAGGAAAACTACGAGAATTACAAATGCGTAAAAACCAAAAAGATCATGAATGTTATTCTTCCAAAGACTGAATTATAATTGTGTATTGTGTGTAAATAAACTAGGGACATGTACAACAAGCACTCCCATATATATAATTTCCGAACGAATAAATAATGATTTTAGCCAAAGAAAGAGTTGAACAAAAATTGCAGCCGTAGAATCGAATCATGTACAGGTGAAAGAGAGCCTTTCCTTTAAGTTTCGACAGGATACTTGTAAAAAGAAAAACAGATATGTACAACTACCCCAGCAAAACAATAGATGCAACTCGGAATCTAACTAAAACGTAACTAAACTTTGGTCAGACAGAAAACAAACGGAGGCAAAATTAAATTAAAATGTTAATTGTAAGCATGCAGCTACTTTGTTATGTAACTAAATAAATATTTATATAGCTATTAAAATTAAATGCATACACGTATAAGCCCACACTGGAATCCAAAACCAAGTAAGCTCTTTATATAGCCATAGCAATTTCAAACCGCGAGATACTTAGTTAAAAATTCCATTAGGAGTTAAGCAGGGCAATTGAAATGAGCAGTAACATCATAATTTCCTTTATTTTTGTATTCCGTACGTTTTTTCGTTGTGAATTATACAAATTTACGAACAATTGCCGAAATGTGTAATTAAAACGAAAAGGATGCGCGAGAGAAAAAACATAAAAGGAAAATTAAGCAATGGAACAGCTCATTAAAGTGAAACAGCGCGAAAATTGCAAACAATTTAATGGCGCTTATGAAAAATACTTGTAAATTATATAAACACGTTTAGCGGCAGTAAAGCCAACAGGAGAACTATAATGAAAAACTGAAACAAATTACAACCGAATTGAAAATGTATAAGTCTATAGCTTCTGTGTGCAGACACAAACACATACATCTATAAATATAAATCTATGTATTAATGTACTGGTGTAAACTTAGCATAATTAGCAAATTAATACCACAAATATATATAAATAATATATAGAGTGCTGCATAACTTGCAAAAACAGAAAGAAAAAACAATACAATTAAAACGAAAACTCATGAAACCCTATTGCGTTAGAAAACAAACTCTGAATAAATGCAATATAGTAAAAATCAGTAATAAAAGAAATCTAAATGAGAGGAAATCACAACATTTGATTTAATGGTTTATATCAACAAAAGTGGTGTGGAGCAAATTGCAAGCACTAAAGATAAAATGGAAGTTTAAGTAATAATAAAGTTGCAAAAATTATAAAAAATATACGAATTTGTGGTTTTATTTTGGTTGGGAATTTTACTTCATTTATCCAAATATTTTATATTACTATCAATAAGCTTTTATGGAGGCTTACATTAAATCCAAGCTAAAATAATGGAGGCTGTGCTCTTTAAGAGGCAGTTGAAGTGTCGTATAAGTGCCATGCCACATACACTTACGGAGAAACAGATAGTTCTCGGCATCTTTATGCGAAACAAATACGGCGCTGGCGCCCACACAGATACACACTTCGCACATCTACAGTTGTTAACCAAATATTCGCCGAGTTGCAGCAGCAGGAATAAAGGAAAACTACAGACAGACAAGGAGTATGGTTGGATGGGGGCAGACTGAAGTGTAATAATGGTTCCATTGATACGAAAATAGAATGTGCAAAGGCAAAGCTCGCTAGATATAAGATTCTGCAACGAAAAAAATGAGATGGATAAGAACAAGCGAATCCATTGAAAATAGATTTATTATGTAAATTTGCCAAAGCGTAAGTGAGTTGGCTATTACTCCGTCTGTACCACTCTTCTCTCGATAAGATTAACGGCTTAATTTATAAAATAGAATAATACCATTCTTTACACTTTAAGTAAAAAGAGAAACTGTAGGTTATCTCTGATTTATAATACTGCTCCGTTGATATACAATATCTCCAGATCTATAAAGATGCTTCGGGGCTAGAAACAAGTATTCAGTAATGTTGTATATTATTGTAACATATATTCTTTTAATTTTATAGTACTTATCATTTTTGCACAATACGTTTTTTCTGATCTGTAATTTTTAGAGCATTCCTACTCTAAGTGCTCAACTTTCCATAGCCTTATATGCTTGGCGAAGTAATTGAATCAAAACAATTTTAAACAAGCTTCGCTTTCGCTTTGTCTCTGCTGTTGGCTTAAGATTTAACTGATTTTTATTGCCAATGACGAAATCCAATTGAAAGTCACGAAACAATGGAGCGAATAGGGAGAATCTTGGCATTTAATCCCCCCTGAAAAGTTACATTTTCCCAGTTTAGTTTTTAGTCGTACGTGTTATATTCTGTTCATTTCACTTAAAATCAAGGCGGAAAGGGGCGTACCACGGGTGGGCGTTAGCTGAGCTGAGTTTAATTTATTAGCACAAGCCGGGTGAAATTAAATAATAAAAGTCTTCCAAGTGGCTCTCCCTCTCTGGTTTTCCCTTTATACATATATGTGTGAGGGAAAATTATCACTTTTAATGCTGCCAAAAAGGTCACGATTCAGGCGGCGGGACGGGCGGAGGTCAAGGGATCACCCCATTGATGGGCGAGAGGCCAAAAGCAAATGGCTGGCGAGCTCTGGTCTCCGCTTCTCTCGGCCCTGGCTTCGTTGATAATTTATGTTGCAAAATCTGTTCGAAATTGCTTTGTACGCTAATAAAAGTATTTCCAAAGGGGGCTAGAAAACAACTTAATTTAAGGTGATCCGGATACTAAGGGAATACACTTATCGCTGATGTCTTAACTATTAAGTAAATTGATAAGTTAACTGAAAGAAATACACCAAACAATATTCATATGCCTTTGGTGATTATTTAATAATTATTTCCCGTCATAAGTTTAACAACACATGGTTTAACTACGGTAATCATTGAGCTTCGAAAAAAAAACTTACAGAGTCAGAAACATCCATTCCCCTTGCACGAATGAAGTTCTATCAGACCTTGTACTAAACAAGTGCCGGGTTAAATCAGAAAGTACTGTGATTAAAAACAGTAATCCCGACCTGACTGTAACAAGTTTTTCTGGGGATACATACTGTTCAAAATTATCTTCCTGATCTTTCCACTGGCCAAATCTAGGAAAAACTTATGGAGTTAAAAGTTTTACTGTTCCCTGTTTTATAGCACATCAACGTTAATCCCAACCAAAATTGAGTTTCGAATGGCTGCAAAAAAATCGAACAATTTGCTGAAAGTTCGTTACGGGGTTTCCAGCAGATGCTGGAAAAGTTTAAACGAAATCGAAGAAAAGTAGAGAGAGAGGAAAAAATGTTATACACATTATAACAGTTTTTCGTTGGATAAACTTTATTTGGCCGGCAATTAGTTTGTATTATTTTCAGTTTGCTTTGCCATTTGTATTTGTTCTTGCTGCGCCCGGTCGTAGTTGTATTTTTTTTTTCAACTTTTAAATATTTATATAGCATGCGTTTTTGCACCATTCGCTTGCCATTTTCTGTTTTCCTTTTATTTTGGTTTTAGTTTTGGCAGACAGGTGAAAACAGGATTTCGTGCTATACGCTTTTTGAATGCCACGAAAAGTTTTATTAGTTGTTTGACCAATATCTTTCTCTCTGCTCTCTACCCTCTAACCAATTTTCCGCTGCACAAAAAGGTGAAATAGCAAAGTTTTTCCATTGCCTTTTTGTCACTGTTGATTCCGTTCACGCAACAGATACACTCAAATCCAATCGGCAATAGCTATATTTCAGTTAGATTTTAAGACCCTTCCGGCGTTGAGTCGGAAACCCGCTAATTAGTCAGCCAAGGATTCCCTCAATTGGCTTGGGCGTCTGTTTCTAAAAAACCTAATTAGATACATCTGAAGTGGTTTTCACATGGATGGAAACCATTCACACGCGCTCCTAATCGCATTAACATCGCCAAAAAGGTGTTTAAAAAAAGAACAGAAAGCACTTCAAATTCCTTTTGTTATTTCATCTTTTCTTATTAATTGTATAGATAAATATATAGGTAATTAATAATGGATAGACACTTTATTTTTTTTATCGTCTCACATTTCCTGACCAACGCATTATCTTTCTAGCAATTAAGTTTTTTTCTCTGAGCTATTGCTATGAGATTTCGATTAGAATAAATTATGGTACATAATAAAACGAACCTCACACATTTTCGATGAAAATCCAAAACTCAAAGGTAAATTAAAGTCTGAAAATAGCATCGAAATTGTAAGCCAGCGCCAGATATCGCATCACACATCTGTGCGATACAATCTCCAACTAACCTACATTCCGGACACACAGACATACACTAGAATGTATGTATATATGGGAGCCATAATCTATCCATTCAGCCAAATCAAATCGAATCACAAATGCAGCAATGAGGGTAATGGAGGTTTGGCAAGGAGCGCCAGCTGAAGGAGCTTACATCCGATGCAGGGCACACAGAAATACAGAGAGGCAAGAACGAAGACTAGGTCAGCACTCCATCTCTATCTATCTATCTATATCACTAGCCCCTCGATCCACCGCTATAACTGGCCCTCCAAGTCACACCCGGTGGCTGTCAATGAGGGCTTCAGCTGCAGGGGAGGAATGCGAAAGGCACCAACTGCCCGACAAGTGTCGTATGTCGTCCTGTCTAATGTTAAGCTACTTTTCATGTATGCCCCTTGCATCCAAGCCCATCCTTTTAGTTGTGGCAACTTCGAACTTGCGCACGAACGCACAGAGGACAAAAACAGAACGGAAATTCGTGGCTAACGACTATTAGATACCTGGCGGTGGTATTAAAAAAATACCTTAAATATATGTAAGTATATTTAAATAAATTAACAATAATGTCTGATGCTTCGACCATAAATAAATTTATTATAAAACCACTGCCTCCTTTTTGCCGGCTGCATTTAAGTAATAAACGAAAGAGTTAACTTTAAAAGCTCGGTGTATAATAATTAATTCCTCAAACAATATTTTAATTAGACAAATTTCTCTTATTCAATATAATTTCTCAGCCAATAAGTTATTGGCTGATTTCTAAGTATATCCGACTGCTTTTATATTAATTAAAATAGTATAACAATTTCTTTAAAAAAAAATAGGCATACCCTCGACTTCTTAGGTCTGCTGGATATCACGACAAACGCAAGGAACATATAAAAAAGAAGGCGGAACCCCGTCTCCTTTTGAGGTCTCCTGAGCTTTCAACGCCCGTTAAGCATCGCAATTATTCATGTTTATGATGCGATGACATTGCCATCGTTTCACCTTTCTCCCCCAATCGTGCAGCCCCTTTACTTTATACTTACTAATAAGCCAAGGATGACGGAAATCTGGGGGAAAAAAAGGAAGGGCTAAGAATCTGCGTTCAGAGTGTTTGCCAGTTGGGTCACGACCATGGCATCAAATTGGTGAAGATTGAAAAATTATAAATTATCGAATGGAAATCTTGGCTCGGCATACTGAGTATCCGGTAATAGAGTGAGCTTTTGAGATCCTTTAAGTTTCTAATTACTAATGAACCCCTCGCGATGGCCATCCCCAATGTAAGCCCTTGTTTGTAATTCAACCACACAGCGAAGTAGGTTTTGGATCTACAGTGCGTTTAGGAAATGTAAGTCTACAGAGTTTTAGGAATGGCTTTATATAGTTAATAAGATGTAGTTTAATAGCGTGACTCAGTTATACTACTTCTTACTACTAATAAAAATCATCTAAAATTCAATATTTATTAACACATAATAATTTTTTTCTATTTCTTACAAATCGTAGAATTAAGAAAATTAATTTAAAATCATTTTGTTGTCATAAATCAGCTGCCCATGATATTTTTAGAAATCCAAAATGGGCCATTGAGCATTTATGGATAACGATTACAAAGTCATTAATCAAATGTACAGCTTATCATCCGTTGACCTACAGTATTGAGCATTAGTGTATGGTCAAATCAAGGCTGCCGATAAGTAGATGCCGAAGGGTAGTTAACATCCCAGATTTCCACCTCCCACTTCGGTCGCCACCCCCTAAAGGCTGGTTCAAACTTAATCGTGTGTTTTGCATAAGATTATGAACACGAAATTAAACCGGTAACAAGAAACTTCAATTAGAGGCAAACATTTTGATTAGTAGCGGAGAAGGAGGAGGTGGCTGCCACGGACAAGTTTATCTGACCAAGTGCAGTTCAAGTTGAAATTGCTGGAAGCTTGACAACAATAAAACACAAAAATTGCTTTTAGCCAAACGCAGCGTAACTTTGCTCAATTAATTTATTGAGGCAAGTTTAAAAAACGAAAAAAATAGCACGTTTAATGGAAAAAGTTTTTGGCGCTAAGGAAAATGCTGCTAATTCGATTGTCATTAGACGGCGAAGGCGAGAAACAAATTCATCCAACCTTCTTCGCGTCCATAATATCTGCACTAGGAAAAAAATTAATATTATCTACACAGAAAAAAATATATGTTTGATTTCTGTTCTTGGAAAAAAGACAAGTTATTGTAAGCTGAACTATTGGTTATAAATCAAAACATATAAAATAAAAACGAAAATTGGTTGGAAAAGCTTACAACAAAACCTTAAAATTCAATTTTCTAATTTCTTTTTAGATTTTATGTACTAGAATTAAAATAATGTATAATATTTAATTTTGTTAAGGCTCACATAATAGAAACCATTTTTATAAGGAACATAAAGTTTGACTCTTGAAAATAGATTTGGTACTTTGGAATAATTTATGAAATATTGTATTTTACATTTTTATCATTTAAAATTAAAAGGAACATATTGGGAATTATTTTTAATTTCAAAATTTTAATTTAAAAAACGCACAATACTTCAATTTAGCACTCTTAGAGATCGGTAAAAATAAAAATTTAAGGGGGCCGCTCTTTTTTAGAGTGCCTATGGGAGTGTTGGATGGGCTTTATGTAAGGTAATGCACATAATTGAATTTTTACACAACTAAAAAAGAGGCCTATTCGCCAAATGCCTTTGTTGCTAGAAAAAGAGCGCCACGGCAAAAAGATGGCGATGGCGATGAAGACGGCGCAGAATGCCGGCAAAATTAAAGTGAAATTGAAAAAGTTTTATGAGCTTTTCCTTCATGCAGCGGGCCCCCGCAAAAGGAGCAGTCGGATGGCGGGAAAATAAAGAAAAATATTACACAGCCACCGACGACGCGTAAAGAAGACAAAAGGCCGAAACGAGAGGGAGTGAGTGGGAAACGCTTTGCCACCGTTAAATTGCCATCCTGCTCGTTGGCTTCGGGGAGGCGGGGCCATAACTTTGTGCAGCAGGTTGCTTAGGTAACAGTTTTATGTAGTTATCCCTCCGAGAGCCAATAGAAGGACGATGTCGGTGTAGGCCTCCTCACACTGCTCTGGCTTTCCCTCCGGTAATTGCATAATAATTGCAGTGGCAGCGGCACCCACAGCAATCCACACTCTGACAGCTCTGAATCATCCGAAGGCGGCTGCCACGCCCGCTTAAACTAATTTTCCCATAGAATTACTTTGCATGAGTTTGGTAATTAATGGCAGCGGCAACGGTGAGCAAAGTCATCGCACACTGTAAAAAAGGAAAGTTATATCAGCTCTAAGTGTTCATCCTAAAATTAGTCGAATACAAAAGATCCACGGTAAGAATTTGTTTTCCTTAACACTTAAACTTTTTAACTTAAGCTTTTAAACTTTTCTCCGAGTGCATTAACCAGCAAACAGGACAGAGAAGCGAGTCAAGAAATCCCAGCCACCCAGCAACTTCTTCCATAGATGTTCCAAGTATAAAAACAACTGACGGATCATAGATAAAGCTATATTTCACTCTACAATTAAAAAAAGAAGGCTTACGCTAAATTTAAGCATCGTAACATAGAGTTTGTTTACTTGAAAAAATTGCTTTTCTAAAAAAAATGTTTAATTCAATAAATAAAAAGAACAGAGCAAATAAATTAAATTGAATTAAAATTACTATAATACATACAACTACAAGGTTCTGAGATATTAAAACGAACAAATTTTTGTTAGTATTTATTAAAACAGGTTACATTAAATATACATAACTCTTATTCAATCCAAATTGAATAATTTTTTAAAGCACAACAAGAAATACGAATCATTTTAAAGCAAATGCGGAGGCGGAAACTCAACCAAGCATAAAATGTTCAACCCATTGAAAGTCAAAGTCATTGCAAATTAATTGAAAAATCAAACAATTTTTCTTTCCTTTTTCGTTGGTTTTCACTGATAAACAAAATGGGCTACCAAAAGGAGCAAGCCCTCGAGGACTTGTCAGCTTAAAATGAAGTCCTTTGATAATAGAATGAATAAATAATAAGGAATATAATCAAAAGTACACACTGAATGGGTGTGATTTTAATATTTATTTCGGGAGAACTTGCATTGATGGTATTGGGATGCCATGTCGTTTAAAGTTTCGTTAAAAAAAGCAAGGCTCTTATTTACTTTTATTAAAGACATATTCCCCTAATATTTAAAAGGGCATATGGCACCCAAATAGTAATTTATTTGGTATTTATCTGGTTAACCAATGCTGCATTCCGAGCTCCACTTACATTGCTGGAATAAAATGAATTTAAGGACACATTTTTTGGCAACCACGAACTGATCAAGCTTAGAGTACAAAAAATAAGATTAAAGAGGATTGTAAAACTTTATTAGGCAATCTCCCTAACAAACTCCGGGTTTAACTCCAACAAGGAAATAATCTTCAGTTCTTCTGGTTGTGGGAAGACAGGACCACATGGCGTATGAGCAACGCCATGCAGATGCAATCCGCATTCAAAGTTGCAGAGCTAAGAGTCTTAAGAAAACGCCACCAAGGACACTCGACGGTCCATTCAGCTGAGCTGTAGGAGGTCCTCGACAGTAGCCGCTGCTATTAGCACGTGGCCAGGAGCTGCCACAAAGGGATTTCGCACTTTCCGATGGACATTGAATTCACATTTAAATCTGCAGATACTAAATGGATTGTAGTTCGGTGACAAATAAAATCCAGACAAGCAACATTTTCCAACTCCGTAGATCGTAAGCGTAAGTTTAAATTGCAAAAAAATTCCAGGAATTCGCAAGAAAAACTACTTTGGAAATTGTGTGAACAAAAATATTTGACTATGCAGAAGGAGCAGGCTTGGGTCCAAACAAAGAGAACATAAATAAAGTGCATGGCTACAATAAATCAGAAAAATATGTTTTCACACTTCCCTGGACAGACAGAATTTGTCAATTAAAATTTAAGTTATTTCGGAAAGATATTATGGAATATTATATAATATCGTTGAAGCTGAAATTAAAAAAAATACTTTGGATGTGGTTGCCTTTTCAAATCTTAGTTTATTGCAAGAAACAACTTAGCTTACTATTAAATCAGAGCTAAGTCTGCTGATGCAATAAAATATGATTTGACGTAGGTTTCGTAAGTTGGTTCTGGTTTAAGTAAGTCCAAGCATTAGTCCGACCTTACTTTTGAAAAAAGATTAGGCCGGATAAATGCTTGACCATACAACTACCATGTAAATATTTTTTGATTGCAGACACCGCTTTTATACACAATTGTTTGCCATATAATTATGTGTTTTATCTTACTATTTCATTAGGTTCACGGCTGATTGCACAATTCGAATTAGATTCCGGTTGCCGCAGCACCGGAATATTTACTTTGCAGTGTTTATTTAATGTTAATTTAATATAATCAATTATGTGGGTTTAACAAAGCTGGTAAACTAGTTTTTTGCCCTTTTTGTAACGACTATATTTGGATTTTATATATTACTTTGCAATGCAAACAATGGAATTATTTCGCTGATGCAGCTGATAAATGGCATTATATATTTAATATTATCTTATGGAAATGAAGGATTATCCCGCATCCGATTTTGCGAAAATATAATAATAAATTGGTTATTAAAGTTTGCCCTAACCAGATTTAAGCTTTGATAATGTAAATCCATGATTCAGGGGATACGGCTTATAAAACTGTGTGATATCAACGAGGTTTTTAACTAAATCATTGTCCAACCCCAAAATCTTGCCTTTTGGGTGACAAGAACCCTAAGGTTAATGCATTTTTCAATTAACAGAAAAACGTTGAATGAATCATTAAACCAACAATTAATTTTCATCGACTCCGGTATCCATTATTGCGGTTACAGCCGCAGCTCCCAGTTGGGTCATAATCGAGAGCACCTCCCTCCGAATATGGCCGGAACCATAATGCCAATTGGAATGATGTGGGTGCAATTTGTGCATTGTTATGTTTCTGTTTCTGGGGATATCTGCTGTGCATACACACTCCCGCCTGCCAATTGTTATTATTTTTCTGTCAATTTTTGCATTTTACAGAAATGTTATAATCCCAGCGCCCCCACGCGCACAAACATTTCGATCGATCGCCGTTTTAATTAATGCAAAAGCAGAAGCAACCATTTTTAATGTGACATTTGAACATGTTTGCGGTGGCAATGGATATTAAGAGGATTCCATTTAATTGCCCATGAGCGAGTGGATTCAGTCGAGCCTCGGCTCCTTCACTGCTTAGTTGTCTTTAAGGATGTCCAGTGCATATGCAAAATGCACAAAATTTTACGATACCATCCGCGGCAGTTGCGCCAATTTGTTTTGCTTTTTTAACATAAATTTTAATGGGCCGACTGACTAAATATTTATGCTATATACTATGCCCCATTGCACATTCGGGAAGCTTGGAGGGTTGTTTGGGGTTTATTTCATTGGCAGCGCTCGCCTGGACTGACCGTTCTCTTTGATGGCCTTTCGGTTGTATTTATGAAATGGCCCGTCCGGACTATCAAGCGTTCACCAAAGGCAGAATGCGTTTAATATCGGTTCAAAGCGACTTTTAAATGAACTTTTAAGGAAAATCTCGCATGGACAACATTTTTTTCTTTATCACCAAAATAAAATTTTTCGATATTTTTACAAAAACACTGCCATTGAGGGAACCCTGAGTGTCGCTATGCCAAATGCCAAGCAATACTAAAAAAGCTTTGGTATTTAATAAATCGCAGACAAAATATATTTTTAATTTCAAACACTGGGCGGCGTTTTTCTTTCTGTTTAACATATATAAAAAGATTCAATGAAAAAAAGGGAAAACTTAACAAATAAATTAAATGCAGGGAAGATATATATATATTTAAGAAAATGTAAAATATAAAGCTTACTTCGCCAATCCGAAGTTTTTATACCCTTGCAGATCTGATACATTTAATAAATCAAAATTCAAATAAAATTAAAGTATAATATATTTAATTTTAAACCGTAATGTCTAAAATCAACGATAACCGGCTAGTTTGGCACGATCGTTTTCATGGCAGCTATAGTGGTTCGATTTAGGTGAAATTTAATTTGTATGGCTTAAATTATATTAAGCAACCATATATCAAGTTTTAATCCCATATCTAGAAACAACGAAAATCGGATATAGTGGTCTGATCTGGACCGGTCCGACTTATATAATAATGGGCCTAGAAAGAGAAGACTATCTGCAAAAACTAAAAGATAACGGGAAGACGGACAAACGGACATGGGTAGATCGACTCGTCTGGTGATGCTGATCAAGAATATTTTATTTATGGGGTCGGAGATAAAAATTATAATACCCTGCAAGGGTATAATTAAATAAAAATATGATCATTTAACAAAATTAGGAGCTCAAATACTTATTACAAAATGGCAGTAGCTAAACAGAAATTAAATAATTAATAAAACAAACTGATAATCTGTTCCTCAAGAATTGAAGTACATTTCGAATTGTAATAAATTTGGCCAATTAAGCAAATATTTAAAATAAAATGTTAAGATTAAGGAGTACTTTACTTACAGTACTGTACTTACAATAGGACTGCTGTAATATGAAACTATTTCTAGTTATTTAAGAATAAATATGTGCTTTATCAAAAGGTGAAAGAATTTCTACTTTCACCGAAAATATGATATGCCCAGGAATGATATGGTGCCGGTGACCAGCCAATTTGCAGCCCCGTTTTGTCCCGTTTTATTCAGTTGGCCTGTTTGGTTTTGCATATTTCAAGTTAATGCTATTAAATGGTAATACTCACACGTTCCAGGCATTCGAGCAAAATGGGTCGTTGACCCCTTTTGCCCAGGTGAACTGGAGCATTAAGGGGCGAAAATCTGGCAGAGCAGAGGTGCATTTTCCCTATTTGTGCGCATCCAGTTGTGCGAAAATGTGCCGTTAAAAATTTGTTTTGGCTTACATTATTTATGCCTTTTGTAAATGAGTCCGAACCTCCAGCTGGGGTGCCCATTCAATGAGGGAGACTTCCACCCGGCAAAACGTTGCAAATTGGAGTTGCTTAGCTGTTAATGGAAATAAACCATACTCGAGATTATAATTTGCAATTATGATTTAGGACAATGCCTCATTTCTGTTGGTAAAATTTAGTGGGTTCTTTGTGAAACTATTAAACTTTATTTGGAAAAATTAAAGCTTAAATACAATGCCAAAAAATCTATTTAAATTCCAATTTAAATAAAAATATATTCATGCCACTTTTTAAGATAATAAGTTCCACATCCCCTGATTCAATAGTGAGTTACCCTTCAGCGATCCGCCAAGCAAATACAATTACAGCACTGAAATTGGAAATTACAAAACGATTGCAAATAGAACAACAACAAATAACTGTTGAATAATAAAGTGTACAAAATGAGAAATTCCCCACGACACGCAAACAATAAAATTGCTATAAACAACAAAACAAACATTTGCCAAACACTGCAGGACCAAAAAAATGTTATTAACACAAATAGAAAATAAACAAAAAGGAGGGAGAATGTCACAAGTGAGGGGGGGCGAAATTTTGGATTTCGTGTGCTTGTTTTGTGTTTATTTTCGTGTGTGTATGGGACAATCGGGGTGAAAAATAAGCAACAAAAAAGAAATTTGCATAATGAGGCTATTATAATTTCAATTAAAATTTCTCTTTACCAGGATTTTTTCGGGCCTTTTTCCCCTATGGAAAAACCCGGTGCATGACTAACGACCACAGAACTACAACAAAAACTGAAAATGAGTTTAGGCACACTCCACCCGTGGGCACAACGAAATCTACAACAAACACCAATCGCTTTAATTACATTATAAATTATGCAAACAAAGTGTATGCTAAAAAAATTGTAGCCGAAATGTGTGTTGGAAGAGGGGAACTTTAACGAATTGGATCGATCGTCGATAGTGAAAACATAATTTATTTTGGATCGTACTTCAAAAAAAAGTTTATTTTGAATAAAGAGGATTTTGAGGCACCTTAAAGCGGTAAGGATTTATTCCATAAAAACTAATAAAGCTCCTATTAAGATATATAGAAAATCAGGGAATTAAGTAACTAACATAATTAGTTAACAAAGTCCAGTTGCCTAATTGACAAACCAATCTCCTATCATTAGCTACAATAACTTTGCCTTTATAGCTAAATTAATAAGAAACCTTGCACTTGTATTCCTGTTTGCCAACCAGCTCCTTTTGGGAATCTATTTCCGAACACACACACTTTCTTGGGGATCTGCTTTAAGGGAGGAGCCCAATATTTGAATTGGCAAAACAAGTAATGCCAAACCGCAACATTTGCATAACCAAATGTTCGTGCAGCCGCTCTCTCGCTCTGTCACTCGCAACCGGAAAATGTCGGAAAAAAATAAAATAAAAATGGCCGCTGTACAGTTGGCTGCCATATTTCGGAGCCTGCCAGTGTCAATGCAGGCGAATGTCATAAATTTTGCATGCAGACGAAGGAGATGCAGGCCCGCCCCTTAACCCCTTACCGCCTCGGCAAACACCACCACCACACTCCATGCACCGTGCACCGCCCACCACCCCTCCATAGCAACTGCGGCGCATAAATTTCGTTCCAATAAATTTAAATTAGCAGAGCAGTACAGTTACACGAGACAGGGCCGCCAAGTCTGCTGCACACAGTATTTATGGCACCATTCCGGGGCTACAGTGGGCCAACTCGGGCGGAACGGGCAAATTGGGGGGCAGAAGAAGGTGTGACAATGTAATGAGTGCGGTTCTGCGGCCAGTGTCACCACACCTAAGCACATTATGTTGTTGCTAATTAGAGTTGTCTTTGGACGGGAAAGCCACACATATCCTTGTATATGTGTCGGAAGATATGCACTGAGCGAAAGCATTTCCATTAAAATAAATAATGTTTTAATAAATTGAAATATAGGAGTTAACGATTAAAGTTTATGTAATATTTTTCTAGAATACCCACTATGATCATCTTTCTTCCAGTTAATAAAGTATATTCCCTTTCTTCGAGAAAATAAGAAAAATCTGTTGGCACACGTACCAATAATCAATGCAACGGGTCGCCATAAAACTCCCAAGGAAGATTTCACCTTCTCCCATAAATACTTGCCGTACGCAGCTGCCTAAAAGTAGGCAACATTTCGCGAACTGAGTGTTGGATATGTGGACTACACCGTTGTTGCTTACTTCTTTCTCTTTGCACGTATGAAAAACACACTAATTGCACTTGTTTGAAGCCGGGGAAAGCAACAAAAATAAATCAAGGTTGTTACCCAAATGTAGTGTGACGACACACTTTTTCCCTCCGTTCTGGATAAGTTATTTTTCTTTTTCAAATTGAGTTCGTGATTTGTCAAATGCCAAATCAAACCTAAAAGAAAAAGAAAGAAATTAGAAGCAACATCATATTCCAGACTGGCAGCATTAAATATTAAGAGAGCAGCCTTCACGATGTCAGGAGAGTAATTTCTCAGATTGCAAATGACTTTTCAATTCTTTGAGGACGTAAATTATAAAGTGAGCGCCCAGAGGGGTGTGGCCTGTGTTTCTGCATGCAACTTGTGACTTATCCTCAATGCAAATGGCCGGAGCCCAACCAGAGTCATCAATATGAGGCAACCACAACCGCAGGCAACTAATGACTATCAACATAAGTAAGACGAGATGGAGATTAATACTGACATTTGAAATACACTTTTACAAATATACGTATAAGTAATTGTGTTTATATTTATTTTACTTTAATATACTCAAGACCGAATTGGTTTTTATCCCAAAGACTTCAAAAATTAAAGAATATTAGAGGTTACCCACCAATTTTATATGGAAAGACCTATTTCAAATATTTTGCCTAACCCTTGAAAAGATATTCGTAATGTCTTACATTTTTCAACTCAAAATATTTCAGAAATATTCAAATGGTTTTTTCAAAAATCAGTCGTATTCAGTATAAAAAACAATTTAAAATACTCTTAGCCAGAGTATAATGAACTATACATTTCGGAGAGTTCCCCTGCTGGCTGGCTAGCTGGCTGGCCATCAAAATAGTCCCAAATGTCCGTGGAGCGAAGCCACCAACGCAGCAGTTTATCACTGTGAGGAAAGGACGTGGTGGCCCAGCCCAGTCCGACTGCATCTCCTTCGCAGCTGCCGAATCAGCAGTGAAGGACAACGATGTCAGCAGCAGCAGGAACAAAGGCTGACCCCCGCCGCCAGCGTCCATTCCGCACCAGGCCATTCCATTCCATTTATAAACCACCAAAACGAGACGATGACGACGACGACGACGACGAGCATTGACCAGGATGTGAGGTAGAAGTACTGGACAGAGGCTGGGAGTGCAAGAAAATGCCACAAAACTGTTTGGTTTCTGCTCCTTCGTCCTGCGCATCCGTTTCTTGCATTCTCGGGACTCCCTAAACAGGAACAAGAAAAACAACGGACCCAATCTTGACAGCTGACATCGTGGCGGGAAGAGAAGGGCGGACAGCGGCAGGAGCAGTCGAAAAATATTCAGTGCCCATTGTTGGTCCTGAATGTTCAGGATTCTGCATGGGACAGTTGAAAAGTAAAAGTTCGTCATTCAATCTATGCGTGTCCTTAAATTCAACCACGCCTCCAGGACAACTTTTGCCAGAGAAAAGTACTAGACAAATTGTGAAAAAATGTAATTTACTCCTCTGAAACTTCCTTTAAGTTTCTATTTAAAATCTCAGCACATTGAGTAGTTATTCACTGGGCGACGACCTAAAAAATTGAGAGCCCGAGGAACTGATTTTAATGATTTAAGAGCTCGTCAATCTTTCAAGATTCAAAGTGTCCCTGCTATTACATTGTCGCTGGGTGGCATTTGATTATCTTTTTAAAACAATCTCTCAGTTGGCTTCACCTGACCCGCATTACTATAAATATGCATTCGTTTCAAGGATAGCCATCAAGGACCGCTGCCGACCTGACCTATTCCAAGCCCTGGCAACGGGATCCGAAGCCAGCAAAGCGTGAAATTTCAATTTAACCCATTAATAAACCCAGCTGAAAATTTCCAGCGAATGCAATCAGAAGCAGAAAGAGAAAGACACAAAAATAGACAATAGCCAAAGGCGGAGACCTGCCCCCACCAACTATTCAGATCCGCATCCACATCCTCGTCCTCCGAAACATCCCCATTCCCCAGCAGCTTCTCAGTTCTCTAGCCAGCTCTTTGGTTAGTCATCTCTTGGAGCGGCAGCGGCCACAAAACAACTTTGGACTACATTTCACAAAAGCCGCACACACATATACATAGAGAGGGGGAGCCACGCCCACAATTTAGACAATTTCACACAACAGAAAGGAGGGGGCGGGGGAAAAGGAAGGCAACACTTCCGTTTCCGCTAGCTTGCACTGATTGTTTTATATCCTGTCAGAGGACACGCCGTTGCCGAAATTCACAAACTTGTTTTGCGCTTTCTTGGCGACTTGACTAAGGAGCGAGCCAATGCACTTAAAGAATTTGCATGATAGAATAGAATTATCGCACTAAAAACGGTTTCAATTATTTAAAAGTATAGTTCTATCTGGCAACTTTATATACATTTTCCTTATGAGCTTCTCATACTATTTTTGTATTTCAGGACCTGAAAAATCGTCGCCTGATTTCTTCGAGTGCAAAATGAGGCTAGCAGCGAGTTTGTGAGTTGGCGGATCGGTGGGATTCGGGTCCCTTGACTGTCGTTGCATTGCTGCGGCATTTGAATGCGGTCCTCGTCCAGCGGCGTCCTGCGAGAGCCCAGCATCCTTGCATATTTAATCAAAGTGAATTACAAATGCCACCAGACAATGACAGTGGCAACTTGGCAAATGACGACGGAGTCGACGCCTCTTACGCCCCGTCCTTATCAATTTGAAAGTGTTATATATAACGCCAGGACAAGCGCCGGGATAATGTTTCATTGCTGGCTGAGAAGAGGAAAAGTGGGGACGCGGTCCAAGGCGTTGTAGCCTGTAATTTGCGTTGGCAAGATCAAAAAGCATTCAGTTAATAATAAGACGAGCAGTCCATTATTTAGCCATTGATGGGGGCCGAACACTTGGCGAGTCCTTCCCACCTAAGACCCTCCCTCCGCGCTCTGAACAAAAGTTAATTTATTTCTTTTTTCACAGCTCCTTCCCGAGTTCCCAAAAAAAAACCCGAATTTATTAAGAGAACGATGGAAAGTTAACTTTATGGTCTGCACCTTTTCTTCCTCAAACAGGCAAGTAAGTTTCAACTTCCCTTACCTTTGCTCTGAGGGGACTTCCCCGCCCGCTTAGCCCATTCTTAGCCCCGGGGCGACAGTTTAATAATTACTCATTTTGCATTCTTACCAAATTACTTTGTGAAAAATGGCAAAGTTGAATGCAAAACGGTTTCCATTTTCTATATGGACCTTTCTGCTTTTCTAATCGTGGCTTGTACATCATTTACCCTTTTCTTTTGGGGCTTGATAAGATTTCCAATTGTTTTCTGGGGTTTCAATTTTTTTCTGTTTAACAATTTTGTATTTAATTAAAAAGGCCTCAACCTTTTTGAACAGTTTCTAGGAATCCTTTGACTTAATAACGCAAACGTCTTATTAAAGAATTGAACTGGTTTGACTTAAAAAATATTCCTCAGAAATCACTCCTTAGAATTTCTTCATAAAGCAATTTAAAATGTATTTAATTGATTCTCATTCATTTGAAAAATGTTGCCCACAGAAGCAAGGACCGAAAAATGGCCAGGAAAATCAAAGTCAAGCGCGTGGCAAAAAAAAACTCAATTGTTGTTATAAAAAAAATCACAAAATAAGGGAGAAAGGCAAACAATTTGGTCCCCTGACACTGCCCTCTCGAAATCCAACATCCCCAAAAAAACACGCATAATTTTTGACGCATAGAAATTTGTCTGCATTTCAAATTCAAAATAGTTTGGGCCCAAAAGCGTATGGAAAGTCCCTTTGGGTGCAATAAGCAGTCGAGATAAAACCCGAAGAAATGAAACTTTCTAGCCGGTCCCAAAAGAAGAATATTTTTATGCAGTGCGGTGGGGTCGGTATCGTTTTATGGACTCTGATTTTATGACTACTGCATATTTGCCATGTGAAACCCGAGGAAAGCCCACCGAGCACTTTTGCCGTTTCCCTTTTCTGGGCTGTCAGCTGCTGCGGCACTTTCAATTAACCCTTTTGACATTGAATTCACTTGATACCGAAGGAGCAGCTCCCACTGGCTTAAATCGAGATTAGAATGCTGGAAATTTAAGACCACACCCCGTCCTACTCCGACCCCCTCTGTATAATTTAATAAGCTCCTCCATGCAACCAACTCGCCGAGCTTGACTTCTCTTCCCTGGCACATCTCCCGGCTTAAGCCTATAATTTACAATGTTTCGGCTCGTCTTGACTTCGCACCGCCCCCTCCTTTCGTTTCCAGGGAAGGGCAAAAAATTAACATTTCTTTGCCGTCGCTTACAATTTTGGGCCAAAATTTTTTAACTGGAAATTAAAGTGCGCGCAAGTGTAATTAAGTAGCTGCTCAAGTTATACGAGCAATCCCTTTCTTGGCCATTTCTCACCAGGCCACTCGACTGTAAATGGGTTAAACTCTTGGGATTTATGACAATTTTTTAATTAGTTGGCGCTGCCTTTGGGACTGGCGTATTAATCAAAATCGTTTACGCGTAAATAAACTTTTTTCTATGCTCTGATTGCTTATGGAAATTGAGCAAGCCGGCATATGCATATGGAAATTTTACAACTCTCAGGTATTTGTTTGGAACTTCTGGCTAAAAGTTTGAGCACTTTATTTTCAATTCAGTTGTTCAAAGTTTTATAGAATTCGGTTGCACACAAATTCTTTGGCATTGATTGGAAATTTACAAGCAAAAAAAAAAATGGAAAAGGAGAAGCGACAAAGTTCCCTACACTCAAACATAATTGTTCAGAAGTTACCTAATGAAATTCGCATGCTGGTAAGATTATGTTCAGAAAGTGCTCAGACTCTAAACCTTAGAATGTTTAAGTTGAATTTAATGAGCTACTTAGGGACTAAAATATATAATATAAAAAATACCCTTAATAACCTATTCTGACTGGGTTTCATATACTTCAATATATGATTATTAGCGGCTCAGACAAAACCTAACAGCTTTGCAATTTATTTAAGTAAACAAAATCAAAGAGGGAGTTAGATGTGCACTCACAGTCTTTTGAGATGCTCGAGGGAATAAACTAAATAACGTAATCCAAATAAACCTTCAGTGAACGTAAACAATTTTCTTCTACATTCCAAAGCCGTCTGATAAACAAAAAACTTATTAAACAAAGAATTTAAATACTTACAGATTATAAAGCTTCTGAATATGATTTATATTTGTTTTTAAATTAAATATTTAATAATTTTTTTAATATTATGAAATCACTTTCCTTATTACTTAAAATACAAATCAAAGCCAGACTGCGTGCTGATTGTCGAAAATTAACGTAGGAAGAATACTATCAAGAAGAAGCTCTGCTAGCTGTCTAGGCCCAGAGTTGCATCTGATCGATTATCGATTACTATTTCTATCGATGCGCTAACAGCTCGCAAGCAGTGCAAGCAGTTCATGTAAGCTTCGCGCGCAGCTCTAATGAGAATGTTAACATGGTTGCACTTTAGTCTGAAACTAGTACACCTGTTTCCGTCTAATAGGGCAAAAGCTTGAACTGTAACCCCTATCATTAAATGAGTTTTGGCATGTTTTAACCCCGCTCTCTGATATAAAATCAGACCTTATAACAGACGCAAGCGAACTCGGAGTATATCATTAAAAAGCAATTACACACAAATCACGAAACAGCTGTCCGCGATGAGTAGTCAGTCGACGCTCTCCGCTTATCAGTGGGTATTTTGCTTCTCTGTGTACGGTGCCGTATGTTTCGGCACCATAGCTCATATTGCGATAAGCGTCGGGCGTGATTATGGCGGCAACTGAATTGGGGCTGCTGCGGCTTGTACTCGCCTATGCCAGCACTCGAACTGATAGATCGGATTGTACTGTTCCCGGTGCTGCGGTTCAGTTGTTCCCTGTCGATCGCGGCCGGCGGAAGTATTGCGATCACATTCGGATCGTAATCGCTCACCTCGACTAAGTAATAGTGTTGAATCCAGCGGGAGTCGCGAGCCATGGAGGTCCGAGTGGGCGTGGCGGATCTGCTGAAAATGGGCACCAAGTAGGTCAACAGATTGCCGAGATGACATCTACAGTTGGAGCTTTCTGTCCTCTTATCTATGATATCAAGGGATTCCACATACTCTTTCAGTTTGATTGAACCAAATAGAACCTGTTATGGGTCGATAAGGTTTATTGTGGCTTTAAATAATCACAAATAGTTTGACTGTTTGCCTCCAGATTAGGTTCTAGTTCAAGTGCATTATTTCTATATTCGGAAAATTATTTAGTCACGAAATTCAATCGAGGAGCTTGTATTTGTGTGGTTAGTGTGTTTTTTATGTAAAATATTGTAAATTAATTAAATTAATATGTAAAGAATATAGAGGAGAAACAAAGATCGCTTACAAAATTATTTTTCTTTTTCATTGTTTAATTTTAATTGTTGAACGAGTACATTTTCGAATCTTAGAAATGAATAAATGCTTTGTTATTACATTTGTAAGCTTGACTCTTGTCGCAGACGAAGAACTTTCCGTTATAAGAGCTTTTCCTGTACTCCGTTTTGCATTCTTAGCATCATCTTATTTGACAGATAAGGAAAGCTCATTAATAAAATCAAAATATTTAGTCTTATAAACGAGTAAACAAGTTAAGCTTAATGAGAAAAAATAAAGATCAGCAAGCAAAGCATTTTTAGTTTTATAAGTGTAGAGGAAAATGTATCGAATTAGTTAATATCTAAAAACTGTTCTAATTGTGTGTGAATATGGAAATCTGAGTTATAATACTATGTCTCCGCAGGCTCATTGGCCACAAGATCATCCAGTACCGACTGGCAACCAAGCAGACGAAAGTGGTCTGCACCAGGGATGGCCAGGTGCGAGGACTCCGTCGCAGGACGCTCCACGACGACGAGCTCTACTACTCCTTCGAGGGAATTCCCTTTGCCCAGCCACCAGTCGGTGAGCTGCGATTTCGGGCCCCTCAGCCACCACGCCCATGGATCGGAGTGAGGGACTGCACTTACCCGAGGTCGAAGCCCATGCAGAAACACTTCGTCCTCAGCATCGTCGAAGGCAGCGAGGACTGTCTGTACCTAAACGTGTACAGTAAGCGGCTTAAGTCGGATAAGCCGCTGCCCGTAATCGTGTGGATATACGGTGGGGGCTTCCAGATCGGGGAAGCTAGCCGAGATTTCTATAGTCCGGACTACTTTATGAAGCAGGACGTAGTGGTGGTAACCTTTAATTACAGAGTCGGCGCGTTAGGTGAGTAATATACAAAATTACTTAAATTATACATAAACATCTATTTATTTACGAAATTAGGTCAATAACTTAAAAACGTAATTAAGACAATCGGCATATACTACAAGGCCAAAAAATTGTCTTAAGGTTATCTTTAAATACTAATTTTTTCTTAAATTTAATATATATATTATGCTTGTTTACATAAACAGTCAGGGCCAGGAAATATGACCACTATAATACTTAATTTATAATACTTAGGATTTTTGTAAGGGGTTAAAGTTCTATCCTAGCAGTGAGCAAAGTAATGTTAATTGCCTCCAATTATTTTTAAGTTTTAATAAAGTTTCTTAGGTCTTAAGGTCATAACTTAAACTTGTTGTACTTGCAGCAACATAAGATTTTAGTTCAGTTTCTACATCTGGAATAATAATGAGTGCCATAAATAATTAGTCATAATAAGTGAGAATCATAACAGTCAATTTGGGTTAGAGAAAAACTGTATGTAAATGAACAATATGAACAGATTAAGTAGAATGTAGCTTGTAGTTGGATTATATAAATTAGGTTTCTTGCTCACTAATTGTCTGCCACCCTAGCCCTTCAATAATTAAAACATCAGGAACGTCTATGCAATATAAATTACGCCTTTCATTCGACATGCCATACTAAGTTAATTGCAATCGGAAATAATTCGAAGGCTGTACACTTTAATTGAACACTACTGCCACTTCTCAGCCATAAAACCATTTGCATAGCTATTACTGTCGTTATAACTGTCATTACTTACTAAGGAGAAAACAAAAGTCACCTGTAATAATGGGACTTACATAATATTGAAATATGAACATTAAAAATATAAATAGGGGAAAACTCGATCTTAATCATAAATAATAGCGTTAAGTCTTGGGCTACAGAAATGCACATATGTGTAGGTCAGTGTTTTATGAATTAAAACGAGCTATTCAGTTAATATCGGTATAAGCGTAAGTGATCTATAGATGTATCTGTAACCAGTCATAGAAGCATACGGTTCTCCGATGCACATAAGTAAATTAATACAGGAATAAGTCTCTAATATATACAAATCCTGCGAAGATCGTGACTATTTGCTTACGTCAAAAAAAACCTTTCCTTTTTAGATTAATTTAACTCAGAGAAACCAACGTTTAAGCTACTAATTTCCTATGCTTTTCCCCTGGTTTTATTAGGGTTCCTGAGCCTCTCGGATCGCGATTTGGACGTGCCGGGCAATGCTGGGCTAAAGGACCAGGTGATGGCCCTGCGCTGGGTCAGCCAGAATATCGCCCAGTTCAACGGAGATCCCCAGAATGTGACGCTGATGGGCGAGAGTGCGGGCGCTGCGTCCGTCCACGCGATGATGACCACGGAGCAGACGCGGGGCCTCTTCCACAAGGCCATCATGCAGTCGGGCTCCATGTACTGCGAGTGGGCCAACGAGCCGAGGGGGCGTTGGGCCTACCGCCTGGCCTGCCTGCTGGGCTACTCGGGAAGCGAGAACGAGAAGGAGGTGTTCCGGTTCCTCCAGCGAGCATCCGCCTCTGAAATGGCCTCCCAGGCTATAACGTTGATTACGCAGGAGGAGCGACGGGAATACGTACTGTTTCCCTTCACGCCCGTGGTGGAGCCCTATGTAACCAGGGACTGCGTCCTGCCCCGCTCCCACAGGGAGATGCTGCCAGCAGCCTGGGGCAATGATCTGCCCCTGATCCTGGGAGGAAACTCCTTCGAGGGCCTCTTCTCCTACCAGGCCACCCTGCACGACGAGGAGCACATGCTGAGCGCCTTCGAGGCCCTCATTCCGCGTGAGATCAGGGAGAAGTGTTCTCCGGCACGGCTCAAGGATCTGGTGCGCCAGTTCAAGGTGGACAATTTTGAGGACGCCACCAGGGGCCGGATGGAGTTCAACGAGTGCCTGCAGATACTCTCCATAAAGCACTTTTGGCATGGAATCCATCGCACTGTCCTAGCCCGCCAACAGCACGCCCCCACGACGCCCACCTTTCTGTACCGCTTCGATGTGGACTCACCGCACTTCAACCACTTCCGGCTGGTGATGTGCGGGAAGCATGTCCGCGGAGTGAGCCATGCGGACGACGTCTCCTACCTATTCTACCACGTGCTGGCCTCCAAGCTGGAGAAGTCCTCGCCGGAGTACCAGACCATCGAGCGGATGGTGGGCATGTGGGTGGCGTTCGCCCGAAACGATAATCCCAACTGCCCACAGATCTCGCCGGCCTCGTGGGATGCTCTGGATGACTCAGGTCCTCAGATGTGCCTCAACATCGGAAAGCAGCTGGACTTCATAAAGCTGCCGGAATCCAAACAGATTCGATTTTGGGATAGACTCTACGAAAAGCACGACTTGTACTAGGGGAAATAAGGATATTTTGTACATAACACTAAAGTTCATTTTGTTATTGAATTACTTTAAAATAAATGTGTATAAAAAGGCAAGCCACTCTTATTTATAATATAATAACACAGATCGACAAAAAAAACGAACTTTTTTCGCACCGGCAAAACTACAGAACGAGAGGTCCCACATTGAATATTCTTGTTGAATATAATACCAGCTCTTGGCTACTTAAGGTTTGGGAGTTATTAAGCCTTGAAAAGTGCCAATTGAAGCAGTGCACGATAGTTCGACCGCGATTTTCTCAAAATTGGTACGTGGTGGAAACTTTTCAGTTTCGGACTTGTAATGTACCGGTTCAGATCTATCAGAATCAATGGGTTTTATTTATTTTTGTCGACCAGTGTAATTATTTTTCCCAGGCTGTAGCCATGCTAACAGTGGGATCAAAAAACCATTCCGAACTTATTAACATTTACCGAGATGCTTTAAAAGTAGAATATCAGACTAAGTGCAATTATGACTAAAACTGGTTTAGGGTGCTGGCATTAATCACGGTGTGAATGCGATAGCCAGGTAGCTTTCCACCAAGTCACCTTAAACTTGACCCTCGCGGTGACTCGCCGATTTATTTGTTTATATAAATGATAAATGCAATTGGTATTTAAGCAAACTCATATTTTATGAATGCGAATTAAATTCAAGTTTTATATTCTCTATGTTTTATATTATACATAAGCTCATTTCGATACAAGGCATTTTCTTCAAAGCTTTTTCGACCCTCCTTGAACATTTTGTACCATTCAACAATTCTAATTTCACAAAAATTAGCAAAAAGCAAAATGTTCATTGGCTCGGCCGCAATTTTCGCACACAAATTAAATCGGACCTTGTTGTTGAATAATTTCAAACTTAGCAAAAATCGCCCACGCACGTTTAGTGATGTACAATATCAAGCATAGTTAAAACACCAATAAATATTATTAAGCGGAACTTAAACCTGCTGTAAGTAATAGTGTTGTCTCTCGGAATTTGTCTCTCGGAATTTAGTATTCTGCAGTTACAGTGGGAATTCATTGACGATTCAGTGACGATGACCACCGATAGTGCGCGCAAGGCGACTCGCACGGAGATGTAATATATGTCGATATAATAATCGTTAATAATTTATATAAATAAAATTGTTATGCAGCTATGACTAAAACAAGTTTAAGGTCCTAACATTAATCATGGTGTGAGTGCGATAACGAGGAAGCTTTCCACCAAGTCACCGTAAACTTGGCCTTACCCACAGGGTACAAGGGTATTATAAGTTAGTGCCAACCGAGAATGTATGTAACAGGCAGAAGGAGAAATCTCCGACCCAAAGTATATATATTCTTGATCAGCGTCACCAGCCGAGTCGGTTTAGCCATGTCCGTTTGTCCGTACGTCTAAGAGCTAGAGTAATAAAATTTGGTGACAACATTCGAATCTTTTGCACGCTGATTAAGTTTGTTTTAAAATTTGGCCACGCCCAGTGCCGCCAACGTAAATCATAAACAAACATTAAAAAAGCTATATTCATTATTTTTAATTTAAGGTAAATAATTAAAACTAATTAATAGGATTGTGCGGACGTTTTCTGAAAAGTTGAGAACAATCGGATAATAAACATGGGAAATATCAACAAAAATGTGAGAATTTTAAGACAACCCCTAAGGCACTGCTGTTGCAAGCTGTAGCCAACAGGTGGGGCATTCGAGCCATGGCTGCGCGATATAATGGCGCCAACTGCAGGAGAAATCACAAAAGAATAGAGCAAAAAATGACAAAAAATAACATAATTAATTTTTTGACGCCGATAGAGCAGGATTTTAAGTTCCCCTATAAAATGTATCATTCATATTTAAGTATGACATTAAATTGTTTAGGTCGGGAGCTAATTCGACAGGCGATTTATTTTAAGAAGTATCGAAGTAGACTATTATAATGAAACATATGTACAATTTTAAATTGCCTTTTAGTGTGAAGCGCAAACGTTTAGGTACTGGGTATCTCACAGTCGAGCACAGTCGACTGTAGCTTTTTTACTTGTTTTTTTATATGCGAGATAAGTGCAAGCAGCATTTAAGCTAATTCATATTATATGAATTCGAAAAAATTTAATAATTTTTAAAATATATTGTCCAGACCTATATCTATTAATATCTAGAATAAAAGCTCTTTAGTATACAAGGAATCCCACATAGCCATGGAGTCGGCCTCCGGCAGCTCTCTCATGTCCAGCTCATGACTGATGTTGAAACACTGCTCCACGCCAGTATCCATCCCCCTAAGAGGCTCCCACTTGGCATTTCCCATTTCCCGACAGTTTGGATTTCCACTCGCGGCGAATGATGTCCACATGCCCACCATCCGCTCGATGGTCAGGTACTCCTCGGAAGATTTATCCAGGTGTGTAGCCATTACCGTATAGAAGAGGTAAGATAGCTCATCGGCATGGCATACTCCACGAAAATTATCGCCGCAGACTATCCACCGGAACTGATTAAAGTGCGGAGAGTCGAAGTCGAAGCGATAAAGATATGTGGGAGTGTCGGGGGCGTAGGTCCTTCGAGCGAGAGCTAAGCGATGCATATCGTGCCATATCTGGCGATGGGAGCATATATTCAATCCCTCGAACAAATCCATTGTTCGTTGCTCCTCATTGCCGAAATAGTGTTTTTTGATGCGTCGCACCAGTTGATCCCGCTCTTCTTCAGTGCAGGCTTCACTCACTTCACGGGGCAGGATGTTATGGAAGTTGCTAAGGAACCAGGGATCATCTCTCGTCAGTCGGTAGCAGAACAACCCCTCAAAGGAGGTGCCCCCCATAATTACGGGTATTTCGTTGCCCCAGGCCTCTGATAGCAGATCCTTATGTCTCCTAGGCACCACACATTGGTCTGTCTCATAAGGCTCCACCACTGGACCGAAGGCATAGAGTAGAAAACTCCGTACCTCGTCCTGGGTGACGAGGTTCTGATCACAGCAAGCTATCTGATAGGCGGAAAATTTGTTAAGGAATTCAAATACATCTGATTCCTTCTCGTCGCCCTTGTAGCCCATATTCTGCGCCAGCCGGAAGGCCCAGTTGGAATCCGGATTATACACCCATTCGCTCAGTGCACATCCTGAATGCAGGATAGCCTTGTGGAATAGACCGCGGGTCTGTTCAGTGGTCATCATTATGTGGACGCAGGACGCTCCTGCACTTCCGCCCATCAGGGTGATGTTGTTTGGATCTCCATTGAAGTCCGCGATATTTTGGCTGATCCATCGAAGGGCCAGCACTTGGTCCTTGAGTCCTGCGTTACCAGGAATGTTCAACTGCGGATCCTTAAAACTGAGAAAACCTAAGCAGAACAAAAGTTTTTATAAAGATCACACTGATAAACTTAAGCCAACCCGAAGACTCACCCAATGCCCCCAGCCGGAAATTGAAGGTGATGAACACCACTGGCTGCTTCATGAAGTAATCCGGACTGTAGAGATCGCGGTCGGCCTGACCCTTCTGGAAGCCCCCGCCATATATCCACACGATCACGGGAAGCTGCTTCTCCGATATCAGCGTTTTTATATACACATTTAGGTGCAGACAGTCCTCATTGCCCTCCACAAACCCCAGAGTCATGTTCCTTTGAAGGGGCTTCGACCTGTAGTAGGTGCAGTCCAGCACTCCCTTCCAGGGTTCCGGAGGCTGGGGAGCCTTAAACCGAAGCTCACCCACCGGGGGCTTGGCATAGGGTATTCCCTCAAAGGCGAAGTACAGCTCCTCATCGTACACCGTCTTCCTCTGGAGTCCGCGTACTTGTCCATATTTGGTGTCCAACACCACAGTGTGTCTTGTGGACAGGCGGTACTGACGGAACTTGTGGTAAGTCCACCTGTGGATGATAAAGGATTGGATGAGTCTGTTTTCGTAAAGTGGTTACGGAAACCATAGGCTGTGAGTACGAAATACTTAACTTGCCTCTGAACTTTTGGACCCCGGGTGTTAGTTGTTTTTTACTCACCTTGCGACAATTTTGAGAAACTTGGGCCATTCCATTAGCAAGTCCATAATTCACAACTTTTTTTTAGTGCTTGGAGTGTGGTGGGGTTGGAATTAAACTTTTAATCTTGTTCCCCCAAGATGTTCAAGCGAACGATGTTTACGTGGAACTGAGCCCAGGAGATCGCCTACGGTCGCATAAATTATGAAAACGCGAAGTTAACGTCTTTTAATGAGCCTATTTACGAGTTTTTCACATAATTGTTAGCAAGAATTACTACCGTCAGTACATTAAACTTTCTAATATGCCTAATATTATTATTACCTAGGCCTTGTTGCACCACGACCAGATGTTAGGTCTTTTGTGCCGGCCTGTAGGATTAAGGTAGAGCCTCTACACCTAGGCTTTTGATAAAGGAGAGCACTTTGGCGGGGTCTATCTGTTCCCAAATCCTGTAGGGGGGGATAAGTTCACCTCCTAGTTGTTGAAGTCGACGTCTGATTAGCGAGGGGCATTCACATAGAACATGTTCTGATGTTTCTGGCTCCATCTCACAGAATCTGCATATGTCGATCTCTGAAAGTTTTAATTTCTTAAGGTGATACCTTAGGTTGCAGTGACCCGTTAGGTAGCCTGTAAGAGTACGAATTTCACTCGTTTTTAGGTTGATGATGCGCTTAGATCGCGACATCTGGGGGACGAGGAATTGTTTGGCTTGTCTCAGCCCTGCACTGTCGGTCCAGTGGCGTCTTATCTCCTTTTCTTCCCAATTCCTGAGCAGTTCTCTTTTGTGTCCTTTCGAAAGTCCACAGAACGGTTCAGGGCCGATTAGTGGTGTCATCGCCCCGCGTTTAGCCAGGGAGTCTGCCACCTCGTTTCCTATATGGCCTTCATGCCCTGGCACCCAGCCCACCGTTACGATGTTCTTGGAAGCGAGGGCGTTCAGCTGCTGGAAACAGTTCTCTACAAGTCTGGAGGAGATCGTAAAGGACCTCAGCGCTATGAGCGCCGCCTGACTGTCAGAGAAGATGTAAATCCGTGCGCCTTGCATTTTCCTGCGAAGGCACTCACGAGCACAGATTTCTATGGCGTGTATCTCTGCTTGGAAAATGGTCGGAGACTTTCCCATGGCTATGGATTTGTTGAACCTTGGTCCAAAAATACCAGCCCCGGTGTCTCCGTTTTCCAATTTAGACCCATCAGTGTACCACGTTTGTGATCCTCTGGGTAGAGATATTGATTTTGTGTTCCAATCGTGTCTGGTGTACAAGACTACAGAGAAGTTTCTGTGGAAGACAAGTTTGGGTTTCTGTTCGTCAGTTACGCGCAGAATGGGCTCGTTTATTAAGGGTTCGAGAACCCGTAAATGTCCCGTAAGATCACCACTTTTTATGTCGGTGATATTTTGAAGGCGAAGTGCCCCCAGACAGGGTTATAGTTAAAGGGGGTATGCCAGTAATGACTCCAAGTGCTGCAGTGGGGCATGTTCGGATGGCTCCAGTAATGCCTATGCAGACCAGTCTTTGTATTTTGGTAAGTGCTGCTGCAGCTGTCTTCTGGGTAGCTTTCGTCCACCAAGCAAGAGATGCATAGGTTAGAATCGGTTTTACCACAGTGTTAAAAGACCAGTAGATCATTTTGGGACTTAGGCCCCATGTTCTACCGAAAAGCCTATTGCAAGCGAAATATGCTCGAGTGGCCTTATTTATTGTCTTTTCGAGGTGTGAATTCCAGTTGAGCTTGGAGTCAAGTATGACTCCTAGGTAGTTGGCTTCAACCGAAAAATCAATGGTGGATCCATTTAGGGATGGTCTAGTTAAAGAAAGAGACCTTTTCCTGGTAAATGGAACTATAACTGTTTTAGATGGGTTTATGGACAATCCTTTGTCCTGACACCACCTGCTGGCTATATTAAGGGCTTGCTGCATGCGATCCGAGATGGTTTGCTCATGCCAGCCCACTATACAGATGACTAGGTCATCAGCGTAGCCTTGAGTGGGGAATCCTAAGTTGTTGAGCTCATACAGTAGCTCGTCAATGACCAGAGTCCACAGGAGAGGAGAGAGTACTCCCCCTTGGGGGCATCCCCTTGTGGCTGTGATTGAGGTCTTGGTTCCTCCTAGGTCTACAGTTATGGTTCTGGATTTGAGCATTTCCAGAATCCACCTTATAATGGGTGTGGAGACATTTTTACGTACGAGAGAGGCACGGATAGCCTCATATGACGTGTTGTCGAAAGCTCCTGAGATGTCTAGAAAGGCACCTAGTGCTATTTGTTGAGCGCCAATGGCCTTTTCAATGGTCGTTGTAAGGCAGTGAATGGCAGTCTCAGTTGACTTACCAGCTTGGTACGCATATTGGTACTTATGTAGGGGAAGGTGCTTGAGATTCACCTCCCTGATGTGCTGGTCAATTATCTTCTCCATAGTTTTAAGTAAGAAGGAGCTTAGGCTAATCGGTCTATAGGACTTAGGCAGTTGGGAATCTTTCTTCCCTACCTTTGGAATAAACACAACTTTCACCTTAGCCCATTTGCTTGGTATGTATCCAAGCACGAGACGAGCTCGGAATATGCCTAATATATAGAACTAGCTTATTTTAAACAAATTATATAATTATGAATTCAAAACGGATTTCACCTTTTATTCAGTTAAATATTTAATGGATCGTCAACTTGCCGGACTCCTGATTGCACACTGGAAAAGTTGTAATACATTCAATAATCACTGTTCCCTGAAGAACCCCTTTTGCAAAAGCAAAGAGTATGAGAAACTCATTTCGTCCTTGGTTATTGAGTCCTGGTTAGTTGACACTATATTACGGGCGAGAATTCCACGAAGAAACCGAAGTTCCTGACCATATTCTGGACCAGCCAAAAGACTGTGAATGAAGGAGATGTATTATAAATTGTTATATTTATTATACAAAAATATATCTAATAATTGCCTTAGGAGCAAAGTGTGGAGATACTTATATTCGAAAACACCCTACAGCCCACACAAATTACATAGAAAAGAGTCGTCCTCGGACTATACGGGACATATTATAATAAATGAATCACTAGAAGAGAGCTCCTTTGGTATACAAGGAATCCCACATAGCCATGGAGTCGGCCTCCGGCAGTTCTCTCATGTCCAGCTCATGGCTGATATTGAAACACTGCTCCACGCCAGTATCCATCCGCCGGAGGGGCTCCCATTTGGCATTTCCTATCGCTCGACAGTTTGGGTCCCCACTCGCGGCAAATGATGTCCACATGCCCACCATCCGCTCGATGGTTAGGTACTCCTCTGAAGATTTATCCAGGTGTGTAGCCATTACTGTGTAGAAGAGGTAAGATAGCTCATCGGCGTGGCATACTCCACGAGTATAATTCTTGCAGACTAACCAACGGAACTGGTTAAAGTGCGGAGAGTCGAAGTCGAAGCGATAGAGATATGTGGGAGTGTCGGGGGAGTAGGTCCTCCGAGCGAGAACCATGCGATGCATATCGTGCCATATCTGGCGATGGGAGCATATATTGAGTGCCTCGAAGAAACCCATCGATTGTTGCTCCTCGTTGTTGAAGTAATGCTTTTTGATGCGTCGCACCAGTAGATCCCGCTCCTCCTGGCTGCAGGCTTCACTCACTTCAAGTGGCAGGATGTTGTGGAAGTTCGTAAGAAACCATGGATCCTTTCCCAACTGTTGGTAGCCGAACAGTCCCTCGAAGGAGTTGCCCCCGATAATTGCAGGCATTTCGTTGCCCCAGGCCTCGGATAACCGATCTATATGTCTCATGGGCAACACACAATGCTCGGTCTCATAAGGTTCCACCACAGGTCCGAAAGCGTAGATAACAAAATTGCGTATTTCATCCCGAGTGACAAGATCTTGGTCAGCGGAAGCTATCTGGCGGGAGGAAATTCCGCTAAGAAAGCGGAAAATTTCTGATTCCTTCTCGTCGCCCTTGTAGCCCATGCTCTGGGCCAGCCGGAAGGCCCAGTTGTGATCCGGATAATTAACCCATTCGCTCAAGGCACATCCAGATTGCAGGATAGCCTTGTGGAATAGTCCGCGGGTCTGTTCCGTGGTCATCATTATGTGGACACAGGAGGCTCCAGCACTTCCGCCCATCAGGGTGATGTTGTTTGGATCTCCATTGAAGTCCGCGATATTCTGGCTGATCCAGCGGAGGGCCAGCACTTGGTCCTTGAGTCCTGCGTTTCCCGGAATGTCCAACTGCGGATCCTTGAAACTGAGGAAACCTAAAAGAAACGAACAGTGCAATTTTAGCATAAGTAGCCATGCAGAAAAGTATTGATATAAATGATTAAAATGGCAATTAGATACCCATTTCCGGTTGACTGGATGCCAATATACATACGAAAACTAGGAAACTCACCCAAAGCTCCCAGCCTGAAGTTGAAGGTAATGAACACCACTGGCTGCTTCATGAAGTAATCCGGACTGTAGAGATCGCGGTCGGCCTGACCCTTCTGGAAACCCCCGCCATATATCCACACGATCACGGGAAGCGGCCTCTCCGATATCAGAGTCTTCACATACACATTTAGGTGCAGGCAGTCCTCACTGCCCTCCACATATCCCAGGAGCATGTTCCGTTGCAGAGGCTTGGATCTGTAGGTGGTGCAGTTGAGCACTCCCTTCCAGGGTTCCGGGGGCTGGGGAGCCCTGAATCGGAGCTCACCCACCGGGGGCTTGGCATAGGGCATTCCCTCGAAGGCGAAGTACAGCTCCTGGTCGTAAACCGTCTTCCTCTGGAGTCCACATACTTGTCCGTATTTGGTATCCAACACCACGGTGTTACTTGTGGACAAGCGGTACTGACGGAACTTGTGGTAAATCATCCTAGGTGGGATTAACGATTTCATGAGTATTCAACGAAGTCGGAGCCCCTACCTTGGCTCTGTTCTTTTGAACTTCAAGTGTTTGTTGTTTTGTTCTTACTTTGCGACAATTTTGAGAAACTTGGGCCATTCCATTCGAAAGTCCATTTTCAAAAATAAGTGTTATTCTTTGTATTTCTGTGGGCTTTAAATTATATCTTAAATCTTGTTCTCCCAAGGAGTTGATGCCAGCAATGTTGACGTGGAACTGATCGCAGATGGGTGCCTACGGAAATTTTAATTAAGAACACGCGGCGATAATATCATTTAATGAGTTTTCCGGAGCACTATCACATAATCGTTAACAAGAATAACTACCGTCAGCAAATAAAACTTTCTCGAATGGACAAATTAAATTGTTTTAATATTAACCTTGCTAAATATTCAACTCCATATATTCATTAAAAATTGTTTAAACGTTTTTGTTTTAATAGAAAATGACCTCACAAAGAATTTAACTTTCACGGCAAACTGCCTCACTAGACAGCTTCTTGATCTTATTTACCTTACAGTTGCTGGATTACCAAGTTGTAGCTTATGGGTTGACATTCGTTTGACACAAAAAAAGGAGACAAACAGAGCAGTTCGAACATGCCGAGGAAAGGTATAGACTGACAGTTCCAAGGTTTGCAAATCGAAAATGTGAGCCAAGCGAAATTGCTAAGGTCATCACAGAGCAACAAGAGTCCGGAAAATTACCTGGTTTCGATTTAATAACTCCGAAAATGATCATCGAAGCTGCATGCACAATAAAACCAATGGAATATTAGCCACGCGAATTTGCAAAAATTGGCAAAAAGCAATTAATGCCCGAAAATCATCTGGTTTCTATTTGATAAATCAAAAATTACCATAACCTGATGGAAATATAAAATTACTGTCTGCAGTCACTCGCCGGCTTTGGGGATGTTGTTCTTGTTTTATACGTATCCTGATACTATCTAGACAAAATTATTAACAGAAAGGTTAGTTAACTAAACGGGAAGAAAATATAAATAAATTCGGAAAAAATAGAATTCAAAGACTCAAGAAAAAGAAAAGAAAAAGAGAAATCTTATCGCAAGCGAAGACAGGGATGTTGTTCTGCTCGCTGGGTGCCCTCCCTGGTGACTCCTTTTGTACCCACCGAAAGTGAAAAAATCAGCTGACTTCAGTAAATATTAGTTTTAAGCTTTCATTTTAATTATGAATTCAGGGAAATATAACTTAATTATTATCAGTAACTAGTATATAATTTTCAAAAAAATAATTGGCTTAAAAATAGTGTTTAGACAATGGCATGGTTAGATAAAACTAATTGTAAGGATATTTTTTTTTTGTAAGATAAGGCAGGTATTTTTAAATTTGCCATTTAAATAAAAACCTTTTATTAAAAGGTTAAGTTTATGAAAATAAACAATTATATCAAACTCACGGCAACTTATCCATCGACGAAAGATCGATCTCCCGCCGCAGGTGTGCTGGAAAAGGATTATGGCGATTTATACCATAGGGTTAAAGTAAACTCAAGAATACTCGATATTTTGAAAACGATTTAAAGAAAGTTCTTAGCCAATAATTATCCCGATTCCTTAGACGCGAACAAAATAATTATTTAAGTGAAGTTGTGTTTATGGTAAACTAATTAAGATTCTGCTTGATTACACTCTCCATTATTCTAGAATTTTTCATGGATATTTTCCCATGACTGTAGTTGCAGGTTAAAGTTGCTCGCAAATTTTGATAGGGGTCAATTGCAATAGAGGGTTAAACTCAAGAGATCACAGATCACACGCAGGTGTGTGTGCTGGGCTGCTGCGTGTGTTGGCTGCCAAAATATCACACGTCCATATGGAAGAGTAGCTGATGCGTTGGTATGCCCATGCACCTTTTGTCTCTTGTCAGGTGCGCAAAATGACCGCCGAAAATGTGTGAAAACTACGGCTGGTGTTGGTGTGTACGCTGTTAATGCTGTTGGTGATCACCTGATCGTTCTCACTTTACGTGCTTCTAACTGGGTGCAACCTGACGATTAAGAACGGCCACATTAAACACCTAATAAAAGTCACTGTGCTCGAGCATATAGTATCTACCTTACAATTAGGCCCAGATAACATTTTAGGGATATTGTGAATATTTTCCGGGTCGTTGACGTCAAAAATATCGCCAATGCCACCCAATAATAAAACTCTCTCGCACTTTCGGAGCCAGGCACAGATAAATCCAATTCGCCGGGAAACTTCGGTGCTGTTTTCTTTATTTTTTTATTTTCTCGCAATACTTGCCAGATGCCCGCGCACCTAGTTAAAAAATTGGAATTTGCTTAATGGAACTGGGAACTTAAATTTTGTGCATGTGCACACGACAACTCGATCGAAAATAAATATAACTGAACCGGAATGTTGCCAGCGGAAGTGCATCGCAGCTGGTACTCCCTCCCTGATGCAAACTAAGCTTTCCAGAGCTACCCTGGTACAGCTGATTACGATAGTCACGATGAGTTGGCATCCCAGGCTCACTAACTTATGGTTTGAAATAAGTTAAGCTTAGCTCAAACTTAAAAAACACTTTCTGTCTGAAGTAAAAGAAACGTCGTTTCAGTCGCCGCACGGTGGCTCGTTTCCCGAAAACTCGTTGCAAAAGTCGGATTTCGCGTTGTTGAATTTAGCAAATCTTTTGATACCATTCAATTAGAAATTGATCAAGCAATTCAAAACCAAAATTTTATAATTTAAAAAAAATTTTAAGTATTTATTATCGCTGCTCAAAGTTTGACAATTTTTCTGTACTTGCAAAAAGGTAGAAAAACTCGCTAAATCGACAGATTTAAAATAATTTTTCTAAAAAAGTAGTTAAACTAAAAGAAAAAAAAAAAAAATCTTCTTTAAGAAACCAATTTTAAACCTGAATTAAAAAAAAAATTTCATTATTTTTTGCACTTCTATTTTTTTAGATTTAAAAAAAAAAGCCTCTTTTTTTTTTCATTTTTTCAATTTTTAGTGGAAAATAAAAAAAAAATGCCAGATTTCGCCGAGCTCTAGATAATACTAAAAATTAGTGGAGATATTCAACTAACAAACCAAAAAAAAACCATTGCTACAATTGTGCGTATTTCCAGATTTTGATAATTGTTCATATCAAACCATGATACCAAACTGGCACTTTGTAGTCGGCCAGTATGGAAAACGGCAAGGCAGCAAAAATTATAGCTTAAAGTCAACTCCGGTACAAAAAAAAAAAAAAAAAAATGCTTTTTTTTTGCAAATTTATTTTTTATTTATAGAATGAGTATAAAAAAATATGTTTAATCATTTTGAATTTTTAAGTTCATTGATTCCTATGAAAAATGTATTTTTATAGTAAAAAATCAAAAGTTTTAGTTTGCCGAATAAATTCCGCCTCTTTCGGTGGGCGTAACCTAAAAAAAGTACTACTTAAAAATGTTTGGATATCTGTAAATTATTATACAAAAAAAATTAAGTAGATACCTTCAATAGATCAAAAGTTATTAATTTTGCAACGTGTTTTGAGAAAACGAGCCACAGTGCGCCGCTACATAATGATGTATACTTTTTTATAAAAAACATTTAACCCAGAAGAGTCTTCCTTACCTTGTTCAAGAGATCCATACCTTCAAAGGGAGTCACATGCCTTATAAGGTCGAAACGCTTTGTTTTCCCAGTTAGAAATATGTATTCAAAAAAGACTTTAAATTTATATTTGCAAAAAAAAATTGCGTTTGACCTGTCCTAAAATAGATTAACACTAGAGAACAGAACAAAATTTTTTTTCTAGAATAGAGCATGCTTGAGATAGAAAGAGTCCCACACTGCCAGAGCATTGGCCTCCGGCAGCTCTCTCATGTCTAGCTTTTGGCTGATGTTGAAGCACTGCTCCACGCCGCTTTCCATCCGCTGAAGAGGCTCCCATTTGGCATTTCCCACTTCCCGACAGTTTGGATTTCCACTCGAGGCAAACGAGGTCCACATGCCCACCATCCGCTCGATGGTCTGGTACTCCTCGGAAGATTTATCCAATTTTGAGGCGATCACGTTGTAGAAGAGGTAAGACAGCTCATCTGCGTGGGACACCCCACGAACTTTATCGCCGCAGACTAGCCATCGGAATTGGTTAAAGTGTGGGGAGTCAAAGTCGAAGCGATACAGATATGTGGCAGTTTCGGGAGCGTATGTCCTTCGAGCGAGAGCTAGGCGATGCATATCGTGCCATATCTGGCGATGGGAGAATATATTTAAGGCCTCGAACAAGTCCATCGATTCCTGTAGCTCGTTGTTGAAGTATTGCTTTTTAAGGCGTCGAACCAGTATATCCTGCTCCTCGCGACTGGCGGCTTCCTTAACCTCCCTTGGCAGTATGTAGTGAAAGTTATTCAGGCACCAAGGATCGCCCCTTGCCACTTGGTAAGAGAACAGACCCTCAAAAGAGTTGCCGCCCATAATTACGGGTATGTTGTTGCCCCAGGCCTCGGACAGACGATCTTTATGTCTCTTGGGCACCACACAATGGTCGGTCTCATAAGGCTCTACTACGGGTCCGAAGGCAAAGAGCAGGAAACTTCGCATCTCGTCCAGGGTGACTACGTCTTGATCATTCGACGCCATCTGACGGGCGTTGCTTCTACGAAGGAACCGGAGAATATCCGCGTCCTTCTCGTCGCCCTCGTACCCCATACTCTGGGCTAGCCGGAAGCCCCAGTTGTGATCCGGACTATTCGCCCATTCGCTCAGTGCACACCCTGATTGCAGGATAGCCTTGTGGAAAAGTCCTCGTGTTTGCTCGGTGGTCATCATCACGTGAACAGAGGCCGCTCCTGCACTTTCGCCCATCAGGGTGATGTTGTTGGGATCTCCATTGAAGTGGGCTATGTTCTGGCTGATCCAGCGGAGGGCCAGCACTTGATCCTTTAATCCTGCGTTTCCAGGAACGTCCAGTCTGGGATCCTTGAGGCTAAGGAAGCCTAAAATATACGAAATGATTAGTTACTTGATAAGTGTTTAAAAGGGGTAATTGCGAATATAAAGATTGACAACACTTTAATATCCTAAGCAGTGATAACATAATGTTTAATATAAATTTTGTATACTTTTATTCAGAAGTCGTAAAACTGAATTATAATTGGTTCTCATGAAGAATCAAATTAAATAAATAATCAATAGTCATTCTTGGCACCTTTGCTGTTGATAAAGCTTATGCTTATATTTATATATGGCTAATTATTTTTCAATTGAGCTGACAATAACATTAAAGAATGTGGCAGCTAATACTTAGAAACTTACCCAGTGCTCCCAGCCGGTAGTTGAAGGAGACAAACACCACTGGCTGCTTCATGAAGTAGTCCGGACTGTAGATGTCCCGGGAGGCCTCTCCCTTCTGGAATCCCCCGCCGTATATCCACACGATCACGGGCAGCGGCTTCTCCGATGTCAGGGTCTTCGCATACACATTCAGGTGCAGGCAGTCCTCACTGCCCTCCACAATCCCCAAGACCATGTTCCGTTGCAGGGGCTTCGACCTGTAGGTGGTGCAGTTGAGCACTCCCTGCCAGGGCTGGGGTGGCTGGGGAGCCTTGAATCGAAGCTCGCCCAGCGGGGGCTTGGCATAGGGTATTCCCTCGAAGGCGAAATACAGCTCCTCATCGTACACCGTCTTCCTTTGGAGCCCTCGTACCTGTCCGTATTTGGTGTCCAACACCACTGTGTGACCTGTGGCCAGGCGGTACTGCTGGAACTTGTGGCCCACCATCCTGTGGGTGAGATTAGAGATTGGGTGAGTTTGTTTGGGATTGGGGGTTACGGAGACAGACTGCGATAAGCGATAAGGGATGATAACCGCCGGAGGGGAGTCGCTCTACGTTCAAAGTCAACGATGAGCGAAATCCGACCTCGGCCCTGTACTTTTGGACCCCCGGGTGTTTGTGTTTATGTACTCACTTGGCACCCATCTTGAGCAACTTGGGCCATTCCACATTCACTTCCATAATTAAGTTGTTTCTTCCTAGAATTCCTTTGTTATTTTATTTCGTTAAAATTATATTTTGTTTTCCTTCTAGATGTGGATGCGATCGATGTTTAAAGTGCAACTGATCGCTGGCCGCTGTATACGGCACCTTAAATAAGTCGCACCGCCAGGTTCTCACGTGAATATACACAAATTCACCTATTTATGAGTTTTCCGGAGCACTATCACATAGTCGTTATCACGAATAGCAGCAGTTAGCAAAATAAAACATCTCTAAGAATACGAACATAATTTTAGTTCTAGAGAAAAATATATTTTTAAAAACAAACTTTTAAAGTTAGTTACCCAAAAATTCCAATTAAATAAATTTACTAATGTAAGTCGAAGCTTGGTTATTATTACTTTCTAGCTATGAAAAAGTTATAATTACATACACATTAAATATTTGAAAATAAGTAAATACTTTTTTGTTCTTACTTTTTGATTATCCAAATCTTATTATTATGAATATAGCAAATGTCGCACAATTAAAAATGTTCAAAACATTCAGAAATTTCAGACTGAATACATAATAATACAAAGCAAGCTCTTTTTCTTGGCTCAATTGTAATCTTTGGTCAATGAATTAATCTTTATTGAAGCATTTCCGTTTGGTAAAAATATAACAGATGGCATATCTTTATACAATTATACATTGGGGCTTTAAATAGTTCAATACTTTATCGATTTCCAAACAATTGGTATTTTGCAAGTAATCAAAAAGTGATTAAAGAACATAATTATATAATGTTTATAATTAATTACATTAAATTTGGGAAATGATTGGCGGCAGTTGAATAATTCCTATGTTTAGTAAGCTGTCTGACTTGGGTCTTATTATTATTTTTCAGAATAAAATTAAATGGCAAGTTTCACCCAGAGACATATGACCTTGTTCACAGGCTTACAAATTATAATACCTTATGAAAAGGTAAAATCAGCATAGAACACAATCCTGGGACTACAAAAAGTACTCGGGACAATTGAAAAATATGTACATACCTTAATTTATTATTAACTACTTTTATACTTATATGCTAGAATAGATCCTCCTTCGGATAGAAGGTGTCCCACACAGCCAGAGAATCGGCCTCAGGCAGTTCGAGCATTTTCAAGTCATGGCTGATGTTGAAGCACTTCTCCACGCCGCTTTCCATCCTCTGGAGAGGCTCCCATTTGGCATTGCCTATTTCCCGACAGTTTGGATTTCCACTCGAGGCAAACGAGGTCCACATGCCCACCATCCGCTCGATGGTTTTGTACTCCCAGGAAGATTTCTCCAGCTTTGAGGATATGACGTTGTAGAAGAGGTAAGACAAGTCATCGCCATGGGACACTCCCCGAACATGGTTGTCGCAGACTAGCCAACGGAATTGGTTAAAGTGCGGAGAGTCGAAGTCGAAGCGATAGAGATATGTGGGAGTGTCGGGAGCGTATGTCCTTCGAGCGAGAGCTAGGCGATGCAAATCGTGCCATACCTGGCGATGGGAGAATATATTCAGCGCCTCGAACATATCCATTGTTTGTTGGTCCCCATTGTTGAAGTATTGCTCTTTAAGGCGTCGAACCAGCTGATCCCGCTCCTCCTGGCTGCTTGCCTCGCTCACTTCTCGTGGCAGGATGTTGTGGAAGTTCTTCATTACCCAGGGATCCGCTTTCAGTATCTGGTATGAAAACAGGCCCTCGAAGGAGTTGCCACCCATGATTATGGGGATGTCGTTGCCCCAGGCCTCGGCAAGGAGCTCCTTGTTCCTCCTGGGCACCACGCAGTGATCACTTTCGTAGGGCTCCACGACTGGGCCGAAGGCGAAGAGCAGAAAGCTGCGAACCTCATCCCGCGTAATGATATCCTGATCACAAGTCGCCATCTTCTGGGCGGGAGCTCGACTTAGGAATCGCAGTACATCCGCATCCTTCTCTCCACCCTTGTAGCCCATTTTCCGAGCCAGCCGCAGGGCCCACTGGCGATCAGGAGCTTCCGCCCATTCAGTGAGAGCGCATGCCGATTGCAGGATAGCCTTGTGGAAAAGTCCTCGCGTTTGCTCCGTGGTCATCATGACGTGAACGGACACCGCTCCTGCACTTTCGCCCATCAGGGTGATGTTGTTGGGATCTCCATTGAAGTGGGCTATGTTCTGGCTGATCCAGCGGAGGGCCAGCACTTGATCCTTTAATCCTGCGTTTCCAGGAACGTCCAGATTGGGATCTTTCAGACTAAGGAAACCTAAAATGATAATGAACTCGGTATAAGCAACTTTTATGGTAATCACAAGCGGCGCATCTGGCTTAATATTTATTTGACATGATTGATAGTGAGTGAAACCTTCAAAATCATTATTTAAAAAATCAAAATCATTTAAAAGAAATAAGGAATTTTATAATTTTGCTCAATACTCTAGGTGTTCTGTTGATGGTTATTTACTGTCACTGCTGATAGAACTATATACTCGTATGTAGGTAAAGATTAAAGGTTTGAGAACGCTTCCTTCTACTGATTAAATACAGTTGCACGAATTAACAAATATTATCAATATGAGTATGTAGTTGCACTTCTCTAACTCACACCTACTCGTGCCATACTATTTCTGTATTTACTTATCTCCTAATCGTGTGTGTTTGTGGCAGGTAATGGTCGATATTGTAGACTGATAATGCAAATGTCGACCCGGAACCTTACCCAGTGCTCCCAGCCGGTAGTTGATGGAGACAAACACCACTGGCTGCTTCATGAAGTAGTCCGGACTGTAGATGTCCCGGGAGGCCTCTCCCTTCTGGAATCCCCCGCCGTATATCCACACGATCACGGGCAGCGGCTTCTCCGATGTCAGGGTCTTCGCATACACATTCAGGTGCAGGCAGTCCTCACTGCCCTCCACAATCCCCAGGACCATGTTCCGTTGCAGGGGCTTCGACCTGTAGGTGGTGCAGTTGAGCACTCCCTGCCAGGGTTCGGGTGGCTGGGGAGCCTTGAATCGAAGCTCGCCCAGCGGGGGCTTGGCATAGGGTATTCCCTCGAAGGCGAAGTACAGCTCCTCATCGTACACCGTCTTCCTTTGGAGCCCACGTACCTGTCCATATTCGGTGTCCAACACCACTGTGTGACCTGTGGCCAGGCGGTACTGCTGGAACTTGTGGCCCACCATCCTGTGGAAGAGATTGGAGATTGGGTGAGTTTGGGTGGGAATGAGGGTTAGGTAGACAGCCAGACCGCGATAAGCGATAAGGAATGATAACCGCCGGCTGTGGGTCGCGCCAGGTTCGAAGTCAGCGATGAGCGAAATCCGACCTTGGCCCTGTACCTTTGGACCGCAGGGTGTTTGTGTTTATGTACTCACTTGGCACCCATCTTGAGCAGCTTGGGCCATGCCACTTGTACTTCCATAATTTTGTGGAAATTCTGTAGACTTGGGTTCCTGGGTGGCTAATGTTATTCGAACTCGATGTTTGGAAATTCAAAAGTATTTCTCTGCGGGATTATCGATCGATCAACGTTTGCCGAGCAACTGATCGCAAATGTTTGCGGAGGCCGCTTAAATCAGGAGCGTTGCCGGCAGCGCACGTGAACACACACTAATACTCATCCATATTTACGCCTTTCCGAAGCATTTTTATACTCAGGAGATGGAACAACTGCGGTCATCCTTTTAGAACCCTGCTGATCTAGTATCTAGAAACATGTATCTAATCCTGTCGCTGAACTAATAATAATATCAAATAATTAAATTTAATGCTAGCTTATCCAAGTTCCTAAAACTGTCAAACTTCAATCAGATTTCTTTTAACACGAATGAAATTCTTATCTCGAATTGCTATTGCCTTGACCACAGCTGTGATTTTAGGTGCGTGTATCTGTATTTCCGAATTCATAGATTTGTGTGGGGCCCGAAGACCCCACTATTGGTCTTTGTTTTTTTGTAAAATGCGTATTAAAAATAGAATTGCGTCTAACGGAGCTTTTACATCACAACACTGCAAAGCTTTGGTTTAATTATAAATTATTTATGTTGTATTTATGTGGGCAAGAGGCAAAACAAATAAATAGACGAACAAATAGACCGAGTGGACTGTGTATTTAGCATGTTCGTATTATTGCCTTTTCGTGTAAACCTAACGAATATTCATACAACTTACTAAGGACATTTTTATACAAAACTTTGTGAGTCAAGCTTCCTTAAATAATTCTTTCAGAAAGAAATCCCTGGACCTTGCATCCAAATCTGACCTAGCTTTATTTTTATAGGGCTGGGATATTGAGAAAATCAAGATCAAAGACTTCGAAACCTTCAAGGTTTGCCTTTCAAAGGCTTAATTGTAGGCGAATGTAATTTTCAATTCCCCTCATCAATTTATTATTGCTTTTTTATTTAATTTTTTTTTTTTTTATAATTTTATGAATTAAATAATATTGTAAACTTTAACTGATAAATAACTTGTTTTTGCTGTAATAAAATCAAGCATAAATATAATACAAAAAATTAAAAAAAAAAAGGTCTATAAAAAACCATGTATGGTCAATGATTTGAAAAAAAAAAAACAGAATGTTTAAAATTAATCTTTAAAATTGGTTTCAAAATTTCTGGAACTGTAAAAGCGCTGTTAACTTTTGTAGCCCTGGTATTTAGCTGCTTACAGAGAAGCGCTGTCGACGCCACTATTAACGAAGGCAGAACCTCTAACGTCGATCAGCTGATGATAACAACAGCAAAAGCTCAAAGAACAACAAAACAACCTCAAGAAAGCACAAATACAAAAACAACAATGGCAGCCACACACACACACACACATACACAGACGCCGTAAAAAGCTACAAAAGCAAACTGAAAATCAGCTGTCTCAGACAATTTGTTTTCATTTTGTTTTTATATTTTTTCAAAGCCGCTCGGATTGCGCGATAAAAAGCGTAAATGTTTTTGCATTGCGAGATACACAGCGCGGAGTAGCAGCGAGCAGTTAACCCTTGGACATGGAGAGGTGAGGTCTTTGTCGAGTCTGCGACCACGATCACTGGCGCAGTGCACTAATCTTCGCGGAAACTTGCAGCTTGCAGGTGAACACGAGCAGTGGCCCCGTGTGCGGAAAACACTGCACGGGCGTCTATGGCGACGAGTACGTGAGCTTCGAGCGGATTCCGTATGCGCAGCCGCCGGTCGGTCGCCTCCGGTTCGTGGCCCCCGTGCCCGTGGAGCCCTGGACCCAGCCGCTGGACTGCACCAGGGCGGGCGAGAAGCCGCTGCAGTTCAACCACTACACCAAGCAGCTGGAGGGAGTCGAGGACTGTCTGTACCTGAATGTGTACGCCAAGGAGGTATCACTGACGTATCAAGTTTGACTTTTTGTTCGTAAATAGTTCCTATCTAGATAAACCCATTTATATAATACCCAAAATAGTCTTAACTCGAAGTTTGTGGTTATGGAAGCCATTGAAAAGATAGCATAAGCCCCAGGACTTTATCTAGATATAAGCCATATATTGTTATATTCTTTACTAGTGTAGAGACCAATACCTTATGTGAAGATAAACCCTAAGCAATTTCACAGTGGAATAACACTTATTCAACTAGTAATAGCACCTGCCAGTTAGCCTTAAGGTTAATGTTCATAATACTTCATATTCAAATAAGTAAAAGCCTACTATCTTATATGACATTTATCAGTTTTACTGTCACAGCAAATGGCTTAGATTTATTGTGAGTTGGGCTTTAACATTATTAGGTACTTACAAATTCAGTTAACTTAAAACATTCCCAATAATTAATACTCTGAGTCACCTCAGTCTGCATGTCTGAGTGCAAAGCCATAACCCTGAACACTTGGTCAGATAAGACTAAACTTTACAGCTGACTTTTGTTTTTATAAGATAGCTAACTCGAACACCTATGGAGAATTACATATGGTAGTAACTCTGAGTTTTAATAAATTTATCAAATATATTCTGTTATTATAATAGTTACATTTACTTTTACTTTACTTTTTAATCCAGCCTACTGATCCTATTATTTACTTTCATTCGCAGCTCAACTCAGCGAGTCCACTGCCGCTGATTGTCTTCTTTTTTGGCGGTGGCTTCGAGAAGGGTGATCCCACCAAGGAACTGCACAGTCCGGATTACCTGATGATGCGCAATGTGGTGGTGGTCACGGTTTCCTACCGCGTTGGCCCCCTGGGCTTTCTCAGCCTGAACGATCCCGCTGTCGGAGTGCCCGGCAATGCGGGCCTCAAGGATCAACTGATGGCGCTGAAATGGATCAAGGAGAATGCAGCCAACTTTAATGGGGATCCCAAAAACATGACCGCTTTCGGGGAGAGCGCTGGAGCCGCCTCCGTGGATTATCTGATGCTGAACCCCAATGCTGAGGGGCTGTTCCAGAAGGCCTAACACTTAGGCCCGACACATGCAGTCGGGCAACGTGCTCTGCTCCTGGGCCCTCTGTCCGATCGAGAAGCTGCCCCATCGTCTGGCCGCCCATTTGGGAATGAACAGTGCGGAGCATGCGACCGATGCCATGGTTCTCGACTTCCTGCAGAGCGTGCCGGGCGAGAAGCTTGTGCAACCATATCTTCTCAGCCAGGCGGAGCACTTGGACGACTGCGTCTTCCAGTTTGGGCCGATGGTGGAGCCCTATAAAACGGAGCACTGTGTGCTGCCCAAGCAGCCGAAGGACCTGCTGAGCCAGGCCTGGGGCAACCGGATTCCGGTACTGATGAGCGGCACCTCATTCGAGGGACTTCTCATGTACGCCCGGGTGCACGTGGCTCCGTACCTGCTGACGAGCTTGAAGAAGGAGCCGGAGCACATGCTGCCGCTCGACGTGAAGCGGAACTTGCCCCAGGCCCTGGCTCGAAACCTGGGCCAGCGACTTCAGGAGATGCACTTCGGGGACAGCGACCTTTCGTCCATGTCGCCTGAATCGGTTCGGGCCTACTGCGAGGTGGGTTTACTTGACTTTTTTATTTTATTTATTGCTCCACAGCACAGCTTTTGCTACTATCTTTTAGTACGCCAGCTACAAGGTCTTCTGGCATCCCATCCTGAAGTCTCTGAAGTCCAGACTCAGCCACTCCCGGGCACCCACTTACCTGTACCGCTTCGACTTCGACTCGCCCACGTTCAATCACCAGCGCCTGAAGTACTGCGGGGACAAGATGCGCGGCGTGGCCCACGTGGACGATCACTCGTATATTTGGTACGGGAACTTCTCCTGGAAGCTGGACAAGCACACGCCGGAGTTCCTTACCATCGAACGGCTGGTCGACATTTTGACCAGCTTCGCCATCACATCGAATCCGAACTGCGAGCTAGTCAAGGAGCAGCTGCCGCGAACCAAGGAGTGGAAGCCCCTGGACAGCAACTCGTCCTTGGAGTGTCTGAACATCTCGGACAGCATCAAGCTGATGGAGCTGCCGGAGCTGCAGAAACTGAGGGTGTGGGAGAGTGTTTGCCAGAAATCGGACTAAACGCCAATATAGCACAAATTTACCTGTATCCAAATTTTGCAAATAGAAAACATTAGTATTACTCCCAATTTATTTTTAAGGGAAAGTAGAGTATCGGGGCAAGATATTATCTTAAAGTAAATAAATTTATTTAACCATAAAAACCTTGTAAACTCTGGCATTTATCAGATTTTCCTAAGAGTTAATCAAACAATCTTGTGGAGTAAGGACTGTACATTAATTTACAGAAAATATAACTCATACATATACGCTTTTGAAACAGCATTCAACCCTTACGGACGATAGCCAACCTTTAATTTACGTGATTGTGTTGCCAAAGCAAATTTATTTGAGATAACTGAGCGAACAACCTATTTTTAAGACGATAAGCCGTGGTTATCTTATGATTTCATTGATTTGGGCCCACTGTATCAATGGCCGAACCTCCATTCCATTCTAGGCAATACTGGCGATCGGAGATGGCGGACGACTAGTAAGGGAATTTTCTCTTATATAACAATTTTCATACATAAAATATCGCTTTTAGTAGTAACGTTTCCCCGGTGGTTCAGACGACACACGGAAAGGTACGGGGAACTGTCCTCAAGGGATTTTACGACGTGCAGTTCTACGCCTTCGATGGCATTCCATATGCCGTTCCGCCGCTCGGAACCCTGCGCTTCAAGGAGCCGTACGATCTGAAACCCTGGCATGGGATTCGGGACTGCTCCAAGCCGCTGGACAAGTGCCTGCAAGTGAGCAGCTACACCCAGTTGGTTGAGGGCTCCGAGGACTGCCTGTACCTGAATATCTCCGTGAAAACCGTGAGTTCTATGTGAAAATATATCCCAATATGATAATTTACCTTTTTTTTTTTTGGTAGTTGAAAAGCGAGAAACCTTTGCCAGTGATGGTCTATATTCATGGGGGAGGTTTCAGGGGCGGCGATTCCTCCAGACGAGCCTGGGGTCCGGACTATTTTATGAGAGAGGAAGTGGTTTTTATAAGCATCGGCCACCGGCTGGGTCCTTTAGGTGAGTTACTAACAAACCGAAAAGGAAAGAGCATACAAATTCGTTTGAATTGCAGGCTTTCTCAGTTTCAAGGATCCATCGCTAGAGATTCCCGGGAATGCTGGCCTCAAGGACATTGTCCTGGCGCTCCGTTGGATCAAAGCGAACGCTGCCAACTTCAATGGCGACCCGGATAACATTACTCTATTCGGCCACAGCTCCGGCAGCATGTCGGTCCAGCTCCTATTAGCAAGTCCCCAGACGGAGGGACTTTTCCACAAGGCCATCCTCATGGCGGGCTATTCCATGGAGCTGAACCGCCTGCCCGATATGGAGTATCGCCTGGCGAAGCACTTGGGCTACGAGGGCGAGAACATTGACAGCCAGGTCCTGGAGTTTCTCTTGAAAGCCGATCCCCACCAGCTCGTCTCTGCGGACTTCTTCACTGCTGCGGAGAAGAGCCGCGGAATGATAATGCCGTTTGTGCCGAGCGTGGAGAGCTATGTGACTCCCAAAGCTGTCCTCCTGGCAGAACCCATTGAACTCCAGCGCAAGACTTGGAGCAATCGGATTCCCATCATCCTGGGCTCCAACAGCGGCGAGGGCTTACTGCCCTTGGCTTTTATGAAAAAGAATCCGAAATGGCTGTCAAGTTTTCAGCATTCTCCGGAGTCCGCTTTGCCAACGACGTTGAAGCTTCGCTGCGATCCCGGGCAGCGGCGCCAGCTGGGTCAGTCGCTGCTCCAGCACTTCTGCCAGGCACAAGGCCTTCAGCTGTCGGAAGATCACTCGGATGCCCTGATGGAACTGTTCACCCACAGCATGGTCCACCCGCAGCACCGACTAATCCAGGCCAGGCTGACCTACGGCCAGTCGTCCACCTACTTGTACCGCTTCGACTTTGACTCGCCGGACTTCAATTTCTACCGTATTCGATACCTCGGAAAGGAGCAGCGAGGAGTGGGTCATGTGGATGAGCTGGGCTACATCTTTGTGATCCCGGCCACCTTTAAGTTGGACGAATCTCGACCGGAGTTCAGCACCATTTGTCGCATGGTTGCTATGCTAACCCACTTCGCAGCCACTTCGGATCCGAATGCTCCGCTCACCAAGTCCCTAGTAGAGTGGAAGCCGGTCACTCGATTTGGAACACGAATGGCCCTTAACATCAGTGAGGAATTGAAGTTTATCCCACAACCAGAGTGGCCGAAACTGAAGTTCTACGATCGCATATATGAACAGGCTGGAGTGCCCCTAATTTAGTACAAATAAGAAGACTTTCCCAAACATACGAGTATAAAGTGCAAAGACTTTTTAAAAGAAACACCTAAGTCCATACAAGCGTGTCCCCTTATAAAGGTTTATTAATAGTATAAAGAAAGCAAAAACAAATGTTATCTTCTCTTATTATTTACTATGTAAAGTCAAACATTCAGCGATAAAGTCTAAACTTTAAATAAAAGTTGACAAAGAAACACATCCATTTTAGTCTTAATTGTGTAAAGCCACAAACTCTTGGATCTTAAAGATCTGATCCCCGTCTAATCAAGATAATTACCACGTGTGATAAACATTGTGATACGCCTTCACTTTGCTCTGTAAGACCTTGTTTTTGTCCATTAAATTTATCACAGCTCTGGTTTCGAAGAAGATTAGCCTATTTCTAGATGATAAGCAGCGACTATCTCTCAGCACTCGCTGTAGCCAGGTCGTTTCTCTGAATATTCCCTTACTGTCCACCACAGTCATCGCTGGATGGCACTGGAGAGCGGATATGATGGCGGACTAGTAAGAAAAATAATTACCAACACAATGCCAACGCCCACTTAAACTTATTTCAAACAGCATAGAGAAGTCTCCGGTCGTTCAGACCACACACGGAAAGGTACAGGGAACTTTGCTAAAAGGACTCTACGACGAGCAGTTCTACGCTTTTGATGGCATTCCATATGCAGCTCCTCCGCTCGGACCATGGCGCTTCAAGGAGCCACAGGATCTGGAGCCCTGGAACGGGATTCTGGATTGTTCCAAGCCGTTGGACAAGTGCCTGCAAGTGAGCTCCTACACCAAGCTGGTGGAGGGTTCCGAGGACTGCCTGTACCTGAATTTCTCCGTGAAAACTGTGAGTTCTTTGCGAAAATAAGTAATTGTATGATCATTTTTGCTTTTTTGGTAGTTTAAGAGCGAGAAACATTTGCCACTGATGGTCTATGTCCATGGGGGTGGTTTCAAGGGCGGCGATTCCTCGAGACGAGCCTGGAGTCCGGACTATCTGATGAGTGAGAACGTCGTCCACGTCAGTATCGGGCATCGGCTGGGACCATTGGGTGAGTTATCGAGTCCCATCTTCGATTAAGGTAAATTAGGCCCATTCTGAAATGTGAATTTCAGGCTTTCTCAGTTTTAAGGATCCCTCGCTAGAGATTCCCGGGAATGCTGGCCTCAAGGATGTAGTCCAAGCCCTTCGCTGGATCAAAGCGAACGCTGTCAACTTTAATGGCGATCCGGATAACATTACTCTATTTGGTCACAGCTCAGGCAGCATGTTGGTCCAGCTCCTGATGGCTAGTCCCCAGACAGAGGGACTTTTCCACAAGGCCATTCTCATGGCGGGTTATTGTATGGAGCTCAATCGCCTACCCGATATGGAGTATCGCCTGGCGAAGCACTTGGGCTTCGAAGGCGAGAACATCGACAGCCAGGTCTTGGAGTTCCTTTTGAAGGCCGATCCCCATCTGCTAGTCTCTGCGGACTTCTTCACCGCCGCAGAGAAGGGTCGGGGTCTTTCGATGCCCTTCAGGCCCAGTGTGGAGAGCTACGCCACATCTAGAGCTGTGCTCCTGGCTGAGCCCATTATCCTGCAGCGTAGCACCTGGAGCAATAGGATCCCCGTTATGTTGGGCGCCAACAGCGAGGACGGATTAAATTTCGTGATTGATATGCACACCGATCCCAAAGTCCTGCAGCTGTTTCAGACGTATCCGGAGCGTGTTCTACCCAATACCTTAAAAGATGGCAGCAATCCAGCCCAGCAGCGGGCGATTGGGGTGCAGCTCTTGGAATACTTCTGCCAGGCGCATGGCGAGGACCTCAACGTGGGTCATATGAATGCATTGACGGAGCTCTTTACGGTCAATATGGTGCACTCGCAGGAGCGAGTAGTCCGAGCCAGGTTGGCCTACAGCCGGGCTCCGACCCATCTCTACCGCTTCGCCTTCGATTCGCCGGACTTTAACTTTTACCGAATTCGTTATTTCGGTCCCGACTGGCGAGGTGTTTTCCACTCGGATGAGCTAGGTTACCTCTACAGGCTCCCGGCCACCTTTAAGTTGGACAAATCTCGACCTGAGCGTACCGCCATCTGTCGCATGGTGGCCATGTGGACTCAATTCGCTGCCACCTCGGACCCGAATGCTCCACTAACCACACCTTTAGTGGACTGGAAGCCCGTAACTTCATCAGGAATCCGAATGGTTCTCAACATTAACGAGGATCTGAAGTTCATCCCGCAACCCGAGGAGGCGAAGCTCCATTTTCTTGATCAGTTGTATGAAGAGGCTGGGGTGGATCTGTTTTAGTGTTTTCTTAAGTAGATATTGTTTGTCAGAAAAAGTCAGCAGGTCAGATAATTTCTTTTGGGCTGATAAGCGAAGCCAGATGAGTATAATTAAGATAGTATTTCCGTGAAGTAAAACCACTCCCATGGATAAAGTCCAACAATTTTATAATTGAGATAGGCCCAACATTATTTTGGCACTTCCGAGAACTTTGAACCATTATTATTTTCAATTTAAAATGTTTGTTGTATTTAAAGTATTTTCCTTGTTATTTTAGTAATAAATTCGGGTTCTACATGTAATAAGAAAACGTTTTATTTACTTATTTAAAACTCTCTTTATATTTTAAAGAAATAACACCCACTTCAGCTCCTCAGGTTTAAACCTTTCCCATTTTTAATTGTACTTTGTTTTAGGCATAAAGTAATAATTTTCGTTGTTTATTGATAAGCCCCCTTGGTTCACACGTTGGGATGATAAGGTTTCTCACCACATTAGGTGAAAACACAAAAAAAAAAAAGCTCGATCACCGGACATGTTTTTTCCAACACCTCTGTGGGAGCTTGAACTTTTCGCACTGCTCTGGCTTTGCCCGTAAAAGTTAATTCATTTCTATTTAGTTGACAGACGACTCGCGCTGCGAACGGAGACCTGCCAAACGATGTCGGAGAGGTGAGCCTGAGTGGATTAGGAAACGAGAGATTCTCAGCTAATTAGCTTTCTAATGCAGCCTAGCTAGCTGTGAACTTACGCTGCCCCTGGGTCAAATTAGGGGCGCCAAACGCCAGGGCCTTTACGATGACACCTACTTCAGCTTCGAGAAGATTCCCTTCGCCAAGCCGCCGCTGGGGGAGCTTCGGTTCAGGGCCCCAGTGCCGGCAGATCCGTGGAGCGGGGTCTTGGACTGCACCCACTATGCGGAGAAGCCCACCCAGAGGAGTTTGATGACGAGGGTGATTGAGGGAGGCGAGGACTGTCTATATCTGAATGTCTATGCCAAGCAGGTGAATATTATGAAAGAGTTTTAAGAAAGAAATTTAATTAAGTGCAAGTTTAATTGTGTTCCCCGTTTATTCTTTAAGTGTTCTCTATTATTATTTAATAATATTTCATGTTTATATTTGTACCATGAAACGGAAAAAGTCCATTAACTGCTGATCGTTTATCTCTCCGATTATCATATGTACATAAGTGATGGATTATTTGTTTTTTTGCAGTTGAAGAGCGACAAGCCTTTGCCGGTCATGGTCTACATTTACGGCGGGGCCTTCACGGTGGGCGAGGCCACACGCGAACTCTATGGCCCGGACTACTTTATGGCCAAGGATGTGGTCCTGGTAACGCTCAACTATCGCGTGGATTGTTTGGGTGAGTCAGCAGAAACGTGTATGGGGTATCTTATCTGCAACCTGATTATTACCTTATCTACCCTTATCAAGGGGTCAAAATATCAAAACTAAAATCTGATGTTAGTGCCTCACAGAGTTGTTAAATTTGAAAAAAAAATTATATGTATATTTTAGTTTACTTACGATTTTTGATTTATTTTGTCCAAGGTCACAAATGTATAAAATGTATAATATTAATAAAATTGTAATAATTAAAGATCATGAATTCCCTTGCAGGCTTTCTGTCCCTGAAGGATCCCAGTTTGAAGGTGCCCGGAAATGCTGGCCTCAAGGACCAGGTACTGGCCCTCAAGTGGGTCAAGCAGTACATTTCGCACTTCAATGGCGATGATGGCAATATCACCGTGTTCGGCGAGAGTGCCGGCGGATGTTCCACCCATTTTATGATGTGCACGGAGCAGACCCGGGGCCTCTTCCACAAGGCCATTCCCATGTCGGGAACAGTGCACAACTACTGGTCCAGAAGCCCCACCGAGGACTTTGCTTTTCGCCTGGCCCAGGGCCTGGGCTACACTGGCGAGGACAACGATGCCAAGGTGTTGGAGCATCTGCGCGGAGTTCCTGCCAGAGATTTGGTGAACCACAATCTGATAGATCCCAAGTATCGCAGGAACGGCATGCTCTTCGCCTTTGGACCCACTGTGGAGTCGTATGTGGGCGAGGATTGTGTGGTTCCCAGGGCGCCGGTGGAGATGGCCCGAGATGCGTGGAGCAACAACCTGCCCGCTATGCTGGGTGGCACCTCCTTCGAGGGTCTCTTCATGTATCCCGGGGTGTCGGCCAATCTCAAGGCATTGGATAGCCTCGGCCAGGATCCCCAGAGGATGGTGCCATACGATGTACGAGTGGTCAGCAGCGATGAGGAGAATACGGAGTACGGTCAGCGCTTGATCAAGGCCTACTTCGGAGATAAGACACCCAGCTCGGAGCACTTGCTGAATATTCTGGACGTGAGTAAAAAACACTTAGTAATTGTTTAATTTCATTTAATAACCCTCTTATTGGTGTTTTAGTTCTATTCGTATAAGGTCTTCTGGCACGGCTTCCATCGCACCTTGAACGCCCGATTGGCCTATGCCACAGCACCCACATACTATTATAGATTTGACTTTGACTCCCTCAACTTTAACTTCTATCGCTCGAAATTCTGCGGAGATAATATTAAGTCTGGGGTGGCCCATGCCGACGATCTTAGCTATCTGTTCAGGAACGCTGGATCTTGGAAGCTGGAGAAGGACTCGGCGGAATATCGCACCATTGAACGGATGATCGGTATTTGGACCGCCTTCGCAGCCACCTCCAATCCCAACTGCCCGGAAATCGGCCAAGTTAATTGGAAACCGTCAACAAAGGAAAATCCCAAGCCTGTGCTCAACATCAGCAACGAGGTGAAAGTCATTGATCTGCCCGAGTACGAAAAACTGCAGGTGTGGGATGGCATCTACAAGCCGAATCAGTTGATTTGAATAAAAAATATTACATTTTTTTAAACAGGCTTTTACTTAGCTAGAAATAATAAAATAATAATGTGTAGCTAAATTCTTAATGAGGTTTCGTTCACTACTAAAACTAAATAAAGCACAATGACTACAACACAATTTTTTAAAAAAGATTTTTGGTTTTGAATTACAAAATTACATATTTTGTTTTTAAAAAATAGTTTATCTTAAGTGCTAATTAAAGTTACATATTACATATTTGATTTCAAAAATTACTTTTTCTTTAAGACTAACTAAAGTGAAATTTCTACTGGGTTTTCAATGTTAATGGTGGCGAATAACTTTAATTGATTTTGTAAAAATACACACTGAAAATGTTTAAATAAATTCAAACCAAAGTGGGCTTTAAAATCAAGTTTTGTCGATCATTTGGAATACTAAACCTTGGCTGCTTCTGTCAAAGTATTAAAATGTTTTTGGAGTCCTGTTTAATATTATGGACATTCCTTACAATTTTACAACGTTCTGATAGGTAAGTACCGCATTCAATCAATAACATATTAGTTTTATCCTTCATGGCTTTTTGCGCGTGTAAAAATTGCAAAGATTTGTTTAATTTCGATCTAAATCTTGTTTTTACGTTTTTTTTTTTTTTTGAGTAAGTTATCATTCCGCTTAATACTTAATTATAGTTAATTAAAGTAAAGGCAGTTCACGTTTCATTATCTCCTTTCTCGATTATTAAAATTGCACTCCCATTTCAGTCTCGATAGAGGGATTCTTTTATTTTCACCATAATTCTTATTCCCTTTCTATCTGCCCATCTGTGTTGGCCTTCGAAATATCACTCACTTCCAAAAACTCAAAGTTCAATTTACTCTCAGCCCATCACCTGTATCCGTAATTAAGAATAAGGAGCTCGGAAACATGGATTCCAATATCCCGAAGCCGGCTAAAGGCACGAGCCAGCTTGTCTTGGTGATCAAGGACCTCTTGCTGTGGCGCAACTTCCGCCTGACGCTGGTGGTGTTCACGAGCGTCCTGGTCCTGCTGCTGGACATAATGGCGCACTCGATGATCAGCGTGGTCAGCATGGCAGGCATCACTGTTCTCCTGGCAGCCATCGCCTATCGCTCCTTCGTGCAGGTTATGAAGTGGAAGAAGGGTGGAGTCCAGGATGATATATCCCGTCTCTATCCGCGCATTAGGATTGATATTCCCAGGGAGGAGGCAATGAAGCTGACCGGGATTGCTGTGGACTATCTGAACGAGGGCCTAAGCGTTGTGATTGGATTGTTTTTGGTGGAAAGCTGGGAGGACTCCTTTAAGTTTCTGGCCACCCTTGTGGGCCTTAATTTGCTGGGCGATTGTTTCAACGGACTAACAATGCTTTTATTTGGTGAGTTTTACTTCTTCAAAATGTTTCCAGACTTAGTTTAATGGCTAGAATATTCTTTTTGCGATGAATTAAATTAATTACTTAGTTGCTCCTAGGCTAAATGATTCCCTTCAATTATTTAGTTTGCCATAGCTTCCTATAACATATTTTAGCACCCACAATAATCGTATCCCCTACAGGACACGTGTTGCTATTTACCTTACCAAAACTCTACGAGTGGTACCAACCCCTCATCGACATTCAGCTGCAGAAACTCCGTAAATCCAAGAAACAGGATAAGCAGACTCCCGAAACTAAGACAGAAAACACTCAAAACCCCCCAGACGACGATAACTCGGCTGAGGAGGTTCCGTTTGAAGGTCAGGAATCCGGCGGGGCCAACATGCTCTACAAGGTCTGCGATAATGAGCAGCTACTCGATCTCTTGGAGGAGGAGCACCGCAAGGGCTGCCGATGTCGCGACTGTGAGCACCAGGATCTGCCCATCCAGGCACACTGATTTGCATTCGATTTGAAGTTTACACAATTCCTTTGAAGTTTATGTTCAAAATTTGTGTTGTGCCATTAAATGTACTGTTGTCTTACACAGTTGGCAATCAGATGTGTTTCAGTTCTCGTTTCAAAATTTGGAGGTCCCTTGTCGGCCGGATCAAGTGCCCTGTTCGTTTCCGGTCTAGCCCCGGAATCAATAATGACATGTGGAAACTCTGCCGGGCCAGTAGTCGTAGTCTGAGTCAGAGCAAATGTCTCCGCTGTTCCAACCCGCAACGTGGCCCCAGCGAGGGCCCCACCATCCTGGGAGAGGGAGTCGCGAACTCCCAGGAGACCAAAGTCGTTGAGCTCTCCGTGGGAAGTGTGAGAGGTCGCCGGCAGCACGGTCTCTACTGCGACGCGTTCTACAGCTTTGAGGGAATCCCCTTCGCCAAGCCGCCGCTGGGAGACCTCCGGTTCGTGGCCTCCTGTCCGGCTGATCCGTGGCAGAACCAGGAGCTGGACGCCAGGCAGGAGAAGCCTGTGCCGCTGCAGGTGGACCGGCAGACGGGCAAGGTCATCGGCAGCGAGGACTGCCTCTACCTGAACGTGTACACCAAGCATGTGAGTGACTGAGCTATCAACCAGTGTTTCCTCAACATCCTCTTCTCCAGTTTGACGAGGAGAAGCCGCCGCTGCCCGTCATGGTCTACATCTATGGAGGGGGCTTTCGCACAGGCGGTGCCCTGAGATCCAAGTACGGCCCGGACTACCTCATGAGCAAGGATGTTGTCTACGTGCTCTTCAACTACCGCCTCTGCTCGCTAGGATTCCTCAGCTTGCCGAGTCGGGAGTCGAATGTACCCGGCAATGCGGGACTCCAGGATCAGTTAATGGCCCTCCAGTGGGTTAGCCAGCACATAAGGTGCTTCAATGGGGACCCACAGAACATAACACTCTTTGGAGAGAGTGCCGGAGCGGCTTCGGTGCACTTCATGATGTGCCTGCCACAGGCGAAGGGTCTGTTCCACAAGGCCATCATGATGTCCGGCTCGATGCTGAATCCCTGGGCGGACAACCCGGAGAGGCAGAGCTTGTTCTCCCGGCTGGCCATTGCGGCGGGATACCAGGGCCCGGCGGAGGAGGCCTCCATGCTGGAGTTCCTGCGCAGCGTGGCGGCCGAGAAGCTTCTGGGACACGAGTTCTTCACCGCTCGGGACCGTTGCTTCGGATTCCTCTACCCGTTCGTGCCGGGCGTGGCCACCGCCGAGGGCGGGCTGATCCAGGCACCGTACCCGCAGCTCATGAAGGAGGCGTGGTCCGGCCAGATACCTCTGATGCTGGGTGGCACCTCCTTCGAGGGCCTGGTGTTCTACCCCTTCTGCCAGCTGGACAATGGCTATATGCTGGACCTCCTCAAGCACGAGCCCGCAATGGTGCTGCCCCACGAGCTGTACCACTCGATGAGCGCCGAGGAGCGCCAAACAGCCGCCGATGAGCTGGTGAAGCACCACTATGGACCTCGTGGCATTACCAAAAGCAATGTCACGCAGATTCTGGATGTGAGTGACCTAACTCAAATTCCTCCTAGCTTCTGTCCCAAATCCCTATCCCAGCTCTTCAGCTACAAGCTCTTCTGGCACGGCCTGCACCGCGTGGTCCTGTCCCGGTTGTCCCAGGCTCAGGCGCCCACTTACCTGTACCGCTTCGACTTCGATTCCCCCAAGTGGAACCTGATGCGGAACCACCTGTGCGGCGACGATATCAAGCGGGGCGTGTGCCATGCCGACGACCTGGGCTACATATTCCACAAGAAGGACCAGAAGAAGCTGCCCCTGGATTCCCCGGAGTATCTCACTATCCAGCGGATGGTCGCCATGCTGACGACCTTCGCCAGGACAGGGGATCCCAACTGTCCGGAGACGGGGCCGGATCAGTGGATACCTGTCACCGCCAAGTATCCCTTCAAGGTGCTGAACATTGGACAGAACGTTGAGTGTGTGACGCAAATCGAAAAGGATGGCCTCGAGGTGTGGAATCGTCTGTATAACGCTAAAAAGGTTGTCGTTTAGTTGGTCTTGGCTCTCAAAATTGGATAGGAACCATTTTTATAGGACATATTTTTTGTATTAAATATTTAAACTTCATTTAAGTTATTTACTCTATAGGGGTTTTTCATATACTCGTTACATAAAACCAACCCAGACCTGTATATTTTTACTGAACCCATTTATGCTGGCTCCCACTGTAAAGCTTTTCTCAGTTTTCTTCACCGAAAGCTTTGCGCCAACGCCCCTCACCAGCTCGGAGCTTTATGGCCGCGTAAACAAAAACAAAAAACATAAATTTGTTTGTTTACCGTAGTTTTGCCGGCGCGATCAAAATGTTGTTGACCCACTCAGTGGGCGCACCTCCCCGCTTTCCCCTTGACTTACTGCCAAGTAGCTGGCAGATAGCTGAGCCAATAGTTGCAGATGCTTGGTTAGGTTGAAGATACAGTGGGGATACCTTGAAAAATGGTCTCATAAGTAACTTAAGAGTAAATTGAAGTAAATAAAATAATTAGTGATAATACTTATAATAAATTTGCTCTATTTATATTTTTTTTAAATATTTGTATTGCCCTATATCATATTATAAGACATTTGTCTTAATAAAAAATTGTATTGAGAGTTAAGCTAACAGCTACAGATTCTTAGATAAGTTGAAGGGATAGCTTAGACCATAGATTCAACATCACAAGTTATTTAGACTTCAACCCCCTAGATATTGTTTAATTATTCAGTTAATTTCACCTACCTTAGTTGAAGGTGCAGCTAGTAGAGTGAGATACTTGGATAAGTTTAATAGGCTCAGGTATTCAAGCTCAAGAAACTTGGGTTGTGGTCTACTGTTTACACTGCGCAAATGAATATATTTGGTTTTTCGCAGTGTTGATTAATTATGCATTCGCCTGAGGCGCGTCGGGAGGTGTTTCTGGCCCCTGAAACCCCTTCGGACCCCCTCGCTGAGTGACAGCCCACGCTCGATGATCGCTTGTTGTTATATCAGTAACCGTTGTTGTTGCTGTTTATCTCCGCTCCGCACTTGAAATACATTTTTTCGTTTTCCTTTTTCCCTACTTTATTCTCTCTCCTCTCTCCGGCTCTCTTCGTTCTTTTTTTCGGTTTAATTTGTATTCTGATATTCGTGTTAATGTATTATATTTTTTTCTATAATTTTGTTCACTTGTTTTCGCCTATTTGGCGCTCTGCCGCTGGAATCCGATGTGAAAAGTCAGTTTTTAATTTCAGTTTCAGTTCGGCGCTTGCCCGCTACAGTACGCAGCTCGTGGACCTATCTGTATATAGCAAATCGATCGTGAACTGGTCTATCCGATATGAACAAGAACCTCGGCTTCGTGGAGCGCCTGCGCTGGCGCCTCAAGTAAGTTTCGCCGACGACCTTAATGCCGGGGAATTATTTATTCAATTATCGCTCATATTAATGTCGGAGAGTGTGCATTTTCTTTATGAAACTTTCGATTGCTTTTTGTGGCTGCTATTGTTGTGGTCGGCTCTGTCGATTGTAGCGGTTTGTGTTTCAGGTTCTTTGTTTGCTCAGTCATTTTTGTTATTCACTGTCCAGGGCATGACTAATTTTGTGGATGGCTGGAATTATTAGTTTTTGGTGTTCTAAATGAGCCAGTCGGTCCGGAGACAGATTAGATTTTGAGGAATTACGCAAGTCGCGCGAATATACATAGGTGGGTAGGTCATCGAGGAACATCGTTGAGTGCTGATAAAATTTAAATTAATTAATCAAGATTGCGAGACTCTTGATTCAAGTTCAAAATAATTCAACGCTTAAAAAATAATACTTTTCCTAAATTAAAGTGTTTTAAAAATTACTTTTTGGAAAAAAAAAAAATATGTATATACTTGTTTATAGGTTTTTTTCTCAAGTAAATGTATATATATATACTTACCACATAAATTAGACACCAGCAATACTTCATAGATTTTATTCATCACCATTATTTGCCATCAAGTTTGTCGCTTTATTCGAAAAACTTTTTATATTGGTAATAAAAGTGTCACTTGTAACCATTAATCGACATTCTATATATTCATAAAATTGTATTTATTGCTTAATCAGTGTAACGTGCGTTAATATTTTATATTTATTACTCCGCATAGCCGTAATTTCGTGGCAATAGCCATCTAATCGATACGTAAATTCAGTTTGTTTAAGCAAATGGGTTTCAACATGGTTGGCTGCTACTTTGTTTTGCAACGTAAACAGTTTGGTAACTGAATATGTGTTCCCCAGTGTAAACAAAACGATTGTAGACCCTGTTAGGTCTTCAAATCAATAAATGATAACCATAACGCTATCAAGCACTGATTTCTGCTGGGTCCAACTATAACTGGTAATTTTCTCAAGTCATCCAGCGCCCAGTCAGCTCTTATCACATACCACAACCTTGATAATGATAGGTAAAAAGTCTCAGTTTCAACACGTTCCCCTGTCTTCCTCCTATAATTGGCAAATTAATGTTTTATCATGCTGACAGCTAAATAGGTGCTGCCTCAATATAATCCAATTAAAAATCTCTAGAGGCCTCTGAATAATTATCAGCAATTTTTCGCATTACCTTCGTTATTAATAAATACATAACGCAATTTATGCCCAGCTAATAATCACCAATTAATGGTTCTTTAACGCTGCTAGCCCTGAAAATAGGTGATATTCGTGAACCTTCTCGTGATTGGCACTTTATTTTTAAATTGAAATATAATAATAATGCTTACTCTCAAGCTTGGCCAGTGATAACAAACAGGACAGCTGACGATAAGCCAGCACAATGGCCTAGGCCCATAATATATTCACAAGATTATGGGCATTATGAGCATACTTTGGTGTTCATTAACGTCCAGCCAAAGGGTAGTCCGAACTGGAAATGATTTAGGGGCTCTCCGGTGCCTTAAATTTCGAGCACTCCGGATTGCTGCTTCACTGGCCACCAGCCAGAAGCACTGCCAGGAGCCCGGCAGCGGACTGTGTTAATTTATCACTGACAGACGTGCCTGGTTAGCAGGTGGACCACACACACAGACGACTGAACCACCTAAGCACGATGTCCAGCCTCAGTCTGGAACTGTACACTCTGAAAAGTATTTGAAGGTATAGTTAAATTATGGAATTCATCTTAACGTAAGAAGCACTGGATCGGAGAGAAACAGAAACAGATTTGGCCACATTCTTTTCTTAATAAAATTAAAAAAAGGCCATTAACAGTTTTGAAAATGTTAAATATAAACTAAAAAATTTTTAGTAACCTAAAATATTAAAATGTTTTACATTTGAACGTACAAAAGATGTTTCAAATTCTAAATAAAATCGAATCTCACAATATTTGTCTCAGTTCACACATAGATCTGAGAATTGGATTGTGACGGGTGGATATGGGCTGGGCTGGCTGGTGGATTCGATGTGATGAGCAGCAGCAAAACAAATTTAAATTTAATGCAATGCATGCATTCTGCCCACTGGCATGTGGCTTTGAGACTGAATTAAAATCATTGACTTTGTGACAAAAATATCAAATTATCCGGTTGCGATTCGGGTCCAATATTGTTATGCTAATTACGCTTCCCGTCGCCCTCCCGCCATTGCAGATCCATCGAGCATAAAGTCCAGCAGTACCGCCAGACGACCAACGAGACCGTGGTGGCCGAGACCGAGTACGGCAAGGTGCAGGGTGTCAAGCGGATCTCGCTCTACGATGTGCCCTACTTCAGCTTCGAGGGTATCCCCTACGCCCAGCCGCCAGTCGGTGAGTTGAGGTTTAAGGCCCCGCAACGACCGACACCCTGGGAGGGAGTTCGCGACTGCACCCAGCCCAAGGATAAGGCGGTCCAGGTGCAGTTCATCTTCGATAAGGTCGAGGGCTCCGAGGACTGTCTCTACCTGAATGTTTTCACCAACAATGTGAGTATTATATAAAACAAGAATTATCTATTAAGTCTGGAAAACATTAGTTTATTTTCTAAATCATTGGGCTGAGAAAAATCTGAAAATAAAACCTCATTGGTTGAAACTAACTAACATTAAGACAAAGGTTAAAGATATCTTAGGAAATTAACGAATTTAAAGAATAGATAAATGTACCTAAACTGATGACTCAATCTTTTTGTTAATTACAAATGCCCATTTTATAAATGCTTACTAAATAGATGATATCACTTCTAGCTTCTGGCCAAACGATCAATTACTAAGACTTATTTCAGGGAGTATTTTTTTCAGTGATGCCATTAAGATAGCAAATAACCCTAAAAATCTAAGCCTTAAACCAACCTTAGCCAAAATGCCAAAAAATGTTATCTGCTAACAGTGAATTCGCAATTAGATAAAATTGTTGGGGCTAGAGGTAAAGGTGTACTTTGTACTAAGGTTCCTTGTTTACAAAAATGAAAAGAAAATATTAATTACACATTTTTAGTGTAATGTATATGTATATTTTGTATAGATTTCATATTGCTTTAATATTTACACCTTATAAAAATCTGTATTAAAGGTTACTCCTGACAAGCCCCGACCCGTCTTGGTCTGGATTCATGGAGGTGGCTTCATCATCGGCGAGGCCAATCGGGAGTGGTATGGACCGGACTACTTCATGAAGGAAGACGTGGTTCTCGTCACCATACAATATCGTCTTGGTGCCTTGGGTATATTATTAATTATTTGTAATTATTAAAGGTTATTACCTATGCTACTCCTTAGGTTTCATGAGTCTGAAATCGCCCGAACTAAACGTGCCTGGCAATGCTGGCCTTAAGGATCAGGTGCTGGCCCTCAAGTGGATCAAGAATAATTGCGCCAGCTTCGGCGGAGATCCCAACTGCATCACCGTCTTCGGAGAGAGTGCTGGGGCAGCCTCCACTCACTACATGATGATAACCGAACAGACCCAGGGCCTCTTCCACCGCGGTATCCTGCAGTCCGGCAGTGCCATTGCTCCTTGGGCCTACAACGGAGACAACACCCACAATGCCTATAGGATAGCCAAGCTGGTGGGCTACAAGGGGGAGAATAACGACAAGGATGTGCTGGAATTCCTGCAAAATGTCAAGGCCAAGGACCTTATCCGGGTCGAGGAGAATGTCCTGACGCTGGAGGATCGCATGAACAAGGTCATGTTTGCCTTTGGTCCATCGCTGGAGCTGTTCTCCACGCCCGAGTGCGTGATACCCAAGCCACCGAAGGAGATGATGAAGACCGCCTGGAGCAACTCCATCCCCATGATGATAGGAAACACGTCATACGAGGGCCTGCTGTGGTTGGCAGGTATGTATATGGTATCTGGTTTATAATATTTTATTATATATCTTGTACTTGCCTATTCAGAAATCAAACTGATGCCACAGGTGACTCAGCAGGTGGACGCTGGAACTCCTTTCATTCCACGAGAGCTGCTGGCAACGGAACCCAGCAAGGACAAGCTGGACTCATGGAGTGCAAGGATTCGAGATGCTATTCGCACTGGAACCGAGGCCACCCCAGATAATTACATGGATGTAAGGACTTCCATCGAGTATAGATTACTGATATTAAAAGTCGTGTATTATTTCCAGATATGTTCGATTCACTACTTTGTGTTCCCGGCCCTGAGGGTGATCCGCTCTCGGCACGCCCATGCAGCCGGGGCTCCAGTGTACCTCTACCGCTTCGACTTCGACTCCGAGGAGCTCATCTTCCCATACCGCCTCATGCGATTCGGCCGTGGAGTCAAAGGAGTGAGCCATGCCGACGACTTGACCTACCAGTTCACCAGCTTGCTGGCCCGTCGGTTGCCCAAGGAGAGCCGCGAGTACCGGAATATCGAGCGAACTGTCGGGATCTGGACTCAGTTTGCAGCCACCGGAAATCCCTATAGCGAGAAGATCAACGGCATGGATACTCTGACCCTGGACCCGGTCCGAAAGTCCGACGAGGTGTTCAAGTGTCTGAACATCAACGATGACCTGAAGTTCATAGATCTGCCCGAGTGGCCTAAGGTTAGGGCTTGGGAGAGCCTCTTCGACGACAACAAGGATCTACTGTTCTAAGGAGTTATGCCGCACAATATAAATAATTAACTAGAAATTGTATATAGGACAAAATGCTTTATTAAACAATATATACGGCTTAATTTGCTTAACTCAAAATGGTAAGGGATTTTTTATAAGATTTAATGGATTCAGTTTGTGAAAGAATATCTGGAAAATGATAATAGGCTTTAAATTATATTAATATTTAGATAAAATATTAAATTTGAGAATCACTGTAAGCAATTAAATATTTGGAAATATATCACGGATGCACCGAAGAAAAGTACGATAGTAGGAAATTAATTTGTTAGAATAGACTGTGGGATTTGTAATAATACAATATCTTTTAAGTTTTTTAATTTCGAAGTAAGGAGAGGTAATACAGATTAACAAATTATATTAATTTAATTATTCTCTTAAGTGAGATTTAAAAAAAATTTACCAAAGTTAATCCGCCGTCTTTATAGTCACAAGCAATCATTTCTTCGCCGCCAAAAAGAAGGCAACAAATTTGCTTTATATCAGGTTTTGCCTTATACATACATTCATGTACTAGTATATGAAGCTAACATATTGAATTAAATCAAGTATTTGCTGGGCTGTAAAAGTCATTCGATGTGAGCTACAAAATATATTTTAGTTTAAAGGGGTTCGCCGAACCCTTTTGAACAAGGCTGTCAGTTTCCCATAAAAGCAATAGCAACCCTGCTTTTTCGAAAAAAATAAATTAAAAAAGTTTCCTTTAGACACGCACGGAACCTGAAGGAAGAGGATCCGACTCGCTGATAGAATGGCTGCCACTCGTCGCCTGACCCGCGAGCTCTCAGACCTGAATGAGGCCAAGATGAACACGCTGCGGAACCTCGAGAGCAGCGACGAGACCCTGCTGCTGTGGACGGGCCTGCTCGTTCCGGAGAAGGCGCCCTACAACAAGGGCGCCTTCCGCATCGAGATCACCTTCCCGCCCCAGTACCCCTTCATGCCCCCGAAGATCCTCTTCAAGACGAAGATCTACCATCCGAACGTGGACGAGAAGGGCGAGGTGTGCCTGCCGATCATCAACTCGGACAACTGGAAGCCCACCACGCGGACGGAGGACGTGCTGCAGGCCCTGGTGGCCATCATCCACGACCCGGAGCCGGAGCACCCGCTGCGCTCCGACCTGGCCGAGGAGTTCGTCAAGGAGCACAAGAAGTTCATGAAGACCGCCGAGGAGTTCACCAAGAAGAACGCGGAAAAGCGACCAGAGTAAAGTCAGCTGGCAGTTCCCAGATCCCATTCTATGTACATCAAAATTCAATACAGTTTAGACCCTGAATCCGAATCTGTCTCGAGTCTCGTTAATTCATGATACTACCCAAATCGGTTATAGGTTTAAAGGCCGCTTAGGGAGCTCTAAATATTTAGAAAACACAAAAAAAAAAAAAAAAAAAAAGGAAATATATACAAGGTTGTAACTGTCGCGTACAGTTGTTAATTTTTTTTTTTTTTATATAAAACAGCTTTGAGTATGTTAAAGTTTTAACTTGTTTCTATGAGTAATAAACCAGTTACTGTTCTGAATTAACTTACCCTTGAATTACCACAAATGAGTTACCTAATAATACAAATTATTTAATAATAGATAGCTTAACAGTCTGTAAACAAAACATCAGTGATAAAAGCTGTCGGATAGAATTATCTATAGTGCTTATCGGAACAGAACCGAAACCTGTATTTGTGCTCAGACACTTGATCAGAAGTGCTGCCAGTGCTGTCAAGTTATTTATGGGCCGAGTGCATTGTCTTGCAATTGCATAATTTATGGCCAAAACTGGGCAAAGGGATAGGTGAGCCCTGCCCCCAGTAGGTCCTAGGGCGATTCGGTCTCTCATTTAACTTTTATGCCAGTCACTCGAGTGTCCTCTCCCTTCGGCAGCGGTATATCTAATTGAAAATTAATTAAAATCTGTTGATGAGCGAGCCAAGGTGATCTCAATAAATTAGTCAGTAAACAAGCTCGGAGCGGGAACAACTCTCGCTGACTTTAATTGGCCAATTAGGCTTTGAATAAAATTTGTAGAATAAAACGGAAAAAAGTCATCCGTTAACTTATCAAACCTAAGCCAGCACGTCAGCTTGCGTGGCTTACAGAGGGAAATGGCGCAGTAAGCCAACTACTTATATAATATTGTATTATTGCGAGAAATATATTTTACTGGTATTTCCTCACAAGGCAAGTTCTTCCCATTAGCTGGGAGTATTATTCTGATGGTCAGCACTCTTCCTATATCGATTTCGTGTAATTCCCGCATGGTAGGCGTTGATGGTATCGCGAGTTACTTGGTTAATTGCAAAAAATAGATTTATCACGGTCAAGCCTTCTAGTAAGGGCAATAAATTTGTATTCAAGAGCACTTAATGAAATTACAGCAATCGAGTTATGCTGGAAATTGAATTTATTGTGTGGGAAAAAAAACTAGTGAACAAAAACCCTGAGATTTTATTAAATAGAAAATTCAAAACAGAAAAGGTCAAAAAATAATTTGTAGAAATTAAACAAGTATTAAGTTACAATATTATTTAATACTTCAATCACTTTTAGTTACGAAATTTAACCGAAATGTAAGCCATCTCTGTAAGATGAGTCTGACCTTTCCCAACACCGATGCATCCTGCGAGCTCCACCCCCGAAACGGGCGTAACATTAATAACAAACGCGGGAGGCTGATTGCCGGACACCGGCGCATGCTATAAACAATAAGCAACGCGGCAGCAACAAAAACGATAACGCTTAAACAAAACAACGGCGCCCAGCACGGCCAGCAGGCGGATTCGGTCGAGCAGACACAATGCCCAAAGGCATTTGAGTGCGAAGCGCACACACGGCAGCCCGGAGTACGGCGGCTAGAATATCACTCATACGACCCCGCGACCAGTTCGGAATGAGCAAACGAGTGGAAAAATCATCACCGCCGCCGCCGCCGAGCGAGTGAGAGTGTGAGTGCGATTCGAACGGCGACGGCGAACAACGGCGGGCACTAAACTTAGCCGGCGCTTACTTTTAACGCTCAGTTGCCGAGCGGCCCCTGAGCAAAGCGCAACGTCAGCCTTAAATATTCTCAGGCTGGAAATTCTTCCCGCGGTCCGTTGACTTTTTTCAATTAAACCGCATCTGGGAAATTGGAGCAGCAACAAGTGATGTGACATTCCTGTGCGCGAGTGTACATAAATAATCAAATAAAACAATTCCGCATTAGAAGAACAAAAAACGTAAATTAAAGCTATTACGCTTTGCCGCCTGAATCCCTGAGTCCCGCCGTTACGCATCCGCCCCATTGACCAGTCGCGATTTTATAGATTTTTTACGTTTGGTGCCTGGGATTTTGAACAGATTGCGAATTGCGTTGTGTGTACTTTTTAGTTTCGCCCATATAGACACAGAAATCCGGAAAGGAATTGATTGCGGCCAGAGGCGTGAGACCACAGCAAGATGTCATTCGATATTGCCGTGGCCGATCAAATGCGCATAGCGCTGAAGTAAGTTCAAGTCCGTATTGGTTGTACTTTAAGAAAAGTAACAGAGGAGGAAATCGTTAAACGCGTAAAATTAAATTGCACTTTTTTACTGGCTGTTATAAAGTCACAAAGGATACTTAAATTTAAAAAAAAATTAAATAAAAAAATTAAGTGCAAAAGAGCTTAAATTAGGCAGCTGCTATCAGTTTCACAATGTTTAAAGCTTACATACCAAATTCATTAAATATAGTATAGAAACTATGATTCTGCAAAAATGTTTACAAATGGAACACAAATTTGTATATTATTTTGTAGAGACGAGAGCTATTTATTTCTGTTTAATGTTAAACAGCTTCCTTACTATTCTTCACCGTGCATTTGCTCGAGAAACACTCATTGAGCCGCCTCGTTGGCTAGTTAATCCATCAATCAATAAGGTCAATTGGACTGAATGTATATACGAGAGCACATGCCACTTGCCATGACACTACGTGTCTCAAGTTGAGACGCTCTGATAAGAGAAGTCCGGCCCGCCGAGCCTAGGTTCTTATCAGCCAATCGCCACAGGCTTCGGTAGCAGATGTCGAAATCCGGTTCACCGCTTGGGTCTTAAAAATAGTCATAAAGGCGCCGATAAGGCCGCCAGCTTTGCATCCGCATCATCGTCGCTAATGCCGATACCATCGGATCCAAACGTCACCGAGACAAAGTCTAGCCGATTTTTGCCTACTAAAAATCTTCGGACGATCAGCAGACATCTCGTCTGAACCCTGTACCGTCTCAGCATTACACATCAATTTTCAATCAAAATCGGGGCTGTCGAGGTGCGAAAAAGTTAAAGCTAGCCACCGAAGTTGATAAGGGACAAGAGACTTCTTGTTGTTGCTCCTGTCCGACAGCGAGTTCGGGTTAATTATCAATTATCGGTATCAGCCTGTAGGTCGATAAGTGGCTTAACATGGGCGTGTGCTAGTAGGACGGTCACTATTGGTGCGTCAGAACGTAGATTACTTAACTATTTTACTGGCCCCTGATATAAATCATAGGTGTAGGCTTAACTGGCTGATAGAGCCCTCTGAATTATTTGCGAAACTGGATTCCCTTCGGCTGGTGATAAACAATGTTTGGTCACATAGTTATGTATCTGTTTTGGGCAGCATATAAAAAGGTTATTTAACGAGAATCACGTTTGGCAAATGTCAAGGCAATTACACTCAGTTGCAGCATCAGCACACAAGTTTTAGCTTTAACAATAAAAACTTGACTAAAGGCAGAGACGCCGATGGAAAAAAAGAGTCAGAAAAGAAGTTAAGCGAAGAAGTCAAGCAAGGTAAACAAGAAGCGAATAAGTTCGTTGGATCTATGCAAATTATTTGACCAACTTTAATATTGCCTATTTGCTACAATTTCTTGGCCCGTTTTCCCACTCAATATAAATGGCTACTCAATTTGTAATTGTCAATTCAAAACGATTTGCATTTAATTACACTGTAATCCCTTCCACCTGCGTGTATATTTGCTGAGTAATTGTTTAATTCGTCTGCATTACGTCTGCTCAACTAGAAATTGTGGTAAATATATTTTCCGTCCTTTTTGTCAATAGCTTAAATGTTTCAGAGAAAAAAATCAGACGAAAAGTAAATAAAACGAGTGCTTGTTCTGTTGCTCTTCTGCATCGCTTTTCACATGACTGCTTGAATTTGATAGATTGAAAAATATGGAATATTATATTTAGCTTATTTCTCTTTTCGGGGGAAAATAATATTGAATATTGAATGCACTCAAGCAAAATGCCATTGACCTGCATGCAGCGCTTTGATGCATTGCAATATTGATTGATTTGCTGAAATTTTCCATTTTCATTTCCATTTCACATCCCAAACGTATTTTAATCTGTAAATATTTTGAGTTGGCCAGTGCACAGTTTATTTTCTTTAAAAAATAAATAAATACGAACAAACACACGGCCAATTATGCTGGAAATGAACTGGGAAAGTATTGACTTTGGATTTCCTTAATCTGTTAATTTTGATGCCGAGATCATTTCTTTTCTGACCCATCAGCGAATGTTTCCAGCTTATAGAATACAGTTCGTAGATTATTTATTTCACTTTCAGTCGATGACAAACGAGAACCAGGTTCTCGCTCTAGAACTATGTATGGCTTGAAGACTGGATCCTAGGGCCTGACCTCGAAAAAATGGAAACCTGTAATTAGCACTTGATATCTAATAAATCACACCAACTGCATCGCGCCAAAGATCTCCACTGGAATCCCCTCAAGGCCACCGAAACGCCACAAGTAGACACTGGGCAGCTGTTAATTGATCGTTGCCTCTGTTTACTACCCGTAGACTCGTTTGCTCTCATGATTTGTGGTCATCATATTTGACTCGAGCGTGCCCGGGCATTCCGTCTTCTTTATTCCATATTCCATTCCACTTTACTATGCGGCTACGGCTACGGGTTCGGTTTGGGCATTTATGAGATCTTCTATACGGCGGTCTGTTGTGGATCGGCTCACGCGTCGTTTGGAGCGCACGTTCCCAAATGGAAACGCACTTGAAATCCAAATGGGCCACGCCTCCACGGGTATATGGTATTTCCGATATTCTACAGTGCACCCATCAATATCGAAAAGGAATCTGGCAGACTCGATTCTCTGGATAGGTTTGGTTGCGCATTTAATTAGTTAAAGTGATATCTATAGTAAGCATTTTTTCTTTGTTAAATAATTTATAATGCAATAAGTTGTGCGTTTCAAATTAAATTAAACTCGACATATATCGATATAATTATTTCGGTAAATCTTCAAGGGATTTGATATTATTTATTATTTAATAATTATATTTTTCACAAAGTTAAGTCAAAGAAAGGTCTCTTAATAGCTGAGCACTTGTAGCTTTACCAATTTGATAAGGAAAAGTGTCGGATTCATCAAATAATCCCGAAATATCTGAGGACTAATATATTGTTTATAGCTTAATTTTTATACCCTTGCTAGGTTACAGGGCATCACAAGACTCCCCACATCGCACTCGCATTCTATTTTCACTATTGCCTATTTATACTCTCGTTTTGTTTACGCGCTAATTGAAAATTCGCAAAAAAAATACTCGAAGCCCGCCCGCTAAACTGCGAGTATTTGTTTACAAACACCGCCAGCGAATTGCCAAACACTCGGAGGGGTGCTGCTCCTCCCAGCCAAATCAGCAAAAGTGAAGTGTTTCTGACCCTGTTTCTGGCCACCTCCCTCATTGCAGCTACGTCAAGTTCAAGACTAACCAGCAGCGCCTGCGCAGCAACGACAAGGTCATCGCCGACACGGTCTACGGTAAGGTCAAGGGGGTGAAGTGGCAGTCGATCTATGGCAACAACTACTACAGCTTCGAGGGCATCCCCTTTGCCAAGCCCCCGCTGGGCGACCTCCGCTTCAAGGCGCCTGTGGAGCCCGACCACTGGACGGAGGTGCGCCGCTGCACCCGGGAGCGATCCAAGCCCTGCCAGGTGAACATCGTACTCAAGCAGGTCCAGGGCAGCGAGGACTGTCTGTATCTGAACGTGTATACCAGGGAGGTGAGCTTTCTCTTGTAGATATTGTATTAATGGAGACCCGAGAAAACATGGGCCGGTTAGTTACTTTATTTTATGATCACCTTTATATACAAATTTAATTTAAAAAAAACTTTAATAATAATGCTAAACAAAATCTTCAATAAATTACCTTTCTAAATAAAGGTTCAGTTATAAATAAATGTAAATAATTATTTAACTTGGTTACAAAGTGGTATAATAAGAACAAAGGATTTAACCAATCTAAACCAATTGATCAATTAGCTGACGCATAGACAGGTGTTGGTATTGTTAACTTAACAAAAATATAAAGTTTTATGGGCTTGTTAAGTCATGTTTTAATTTCGAGCACTTAAAATGGCTTTTAATTTCTAGATAAAGAACTTTAATCATTAATTTAACTGTAAGACGGAAGTTGCTTTTGAAGTTAATATTTAAGTGTAGCGAAATCTACTAACTTTATATTACTCATTAATGGCCTGATATTAAAAATTCATTTTTTTCCTTCTTTGTGTCTCAGCTCATTATTCAGCATACTATTTTTTTTTTTTTTCCCTTAAATAGTTTAATTAAAAAAACGTCTGTTTTTCAGCTACATCCCCACAAACCTCTGCCGGTTTTGGTCTGGATTTATGGCGGCGGATTTCAAATGGGCGAGGCCTCGCGGGATCTGTACAGTCCCGACTACATCATGATGGAGCACGTGGTGCTGGTGGTGATTTCGTATCGGCTCGGAGCCCTGGGCTTCCTCAGCCTCGAGGACGAAGAGCTGGATGTGCCGGGAAATGCCGGCCTCAAGGATCAGGTGATGGCCTTGCGTTGGGTCAAGAAAAACTGCCACTTCTTTGGCGGCGATTCGGAGAATATCACGATCTTCGGCGAGAGTGCCGGCGGCGCCTCCACGCACTACATGATGCTGACGGATCAGGCCAGGGGACTCTTCCACAAGACCGTGATCATGTCGGGCTCGGCTCTGGCGCCCTGGGCCCAGACGCCCACCCAGATAAACTGGGCCTATCGCCTGGCCGAGGCCACCGGCTACACGGGTGACCAGAATGATCGGGAAATATTCGCACATCTCAAGAAGTGCAAGGCCAGCAGCATGCTGAAGGTGGCCGAAGACATCATCACCATGGATGAGCGCCATCAGCGACTGACCATGTTCTGCTTCGGGCCAACCATCGAGCCCTATATAACGCCGCACTGTGTCATCCCGAAGTCGCCGCTCGAGATGATGCGCAATTGCTGGGGCAACAGCATTCCGATGGTCATCGGTGGCAACTCCTTCGAGGGCCTGCTGATGTTTCCCGAGGTGAACAAGTGGCCGGAACTGCTCTGCCAGCTGGGAGACTGCGAGCACCTGGCTCCAGCGGATGCCCACGCGGACGAGGAGCAGAGGAAGGCCTTTGGAAGGCGAGTGCGAGAGGCATACTTTGGCGATAGGACTCCCAGCAGGAAGACCATCTTGGAGTACAGTGATGTGAGTTTCTAAAATGGATATTTAAAACTCAAAACGGTTTAATTTATTTATTTATTTATTTATTTGGTTGCCATTTTTCCATAAGCTATTAAATTGTAGACTCTCTGTTGACTTGCATTAAAATTACTTAGCCAAACGCCTTTTAATGGGGTTTTGTTTTAAAAGCCACCCGATTGCGGTAATTAAATATTTTGCAATTATAATATGTGCTTACGTTGAACCAAAGGTGTTTACAAAATTTTTTTAGAATTCTACAAAGTCTCTTGATTAAAAACATTCACAAAGATGTTACTTTAATTTAATGTTAGCAAATGTCAAACAATATCGATTAACCTTGTAATTGTTCCTCATTTCAGCTCTTCTCGTACAAATACTTTTGGCACAGCATCCACAGGACCCTGCTCTCGCGTGCTCATCACGCTCCACTGGCGCCGACGTTCCTGTACCGCTTTGACTTCGACTCGAAGCACTTCAACATCATGCGGATCATCACCTGCGGACGCAAGGTGCGTGGCACCTGTCACGCCGATGACCTCTCCTACCTGTTCTACAATGCGGCGGCCAAGAAGCTGAAGCGCCGCACGGCCGAGTTCAAGACCATACGGCGTCTGGTCTCAATGGTCGTCCAGTTCGCCATCTGCGGGGATCCCAACATCCCGATGGTCACCCATGACGAGAAGCAGGCGCCCCAGGGGGCGTGGCTGCCCATCTCGCGGGAGGATGCGGTGTTCAAGTGCCTGAATATATCGCACGATGTGCAAGTGATGGATTTGCCGGAGGCCGAAAAGCTGCGCCTGTGGGACAGCGTCTACGAGAAAAGACTCCTCTATTGAAGGACCCTCCTGTACCATCTCTGTGTATCCTTGGTAGCACTCCCCATTTAGGCTTAGCAATGCAGCAATACTTAGCCATAGATTTAGCCCCTAAGCTGGCCCTGAGGTGGCCTTAAAAGCACATCAAATGTACACATGTAAATAGCGATTTTTTAAAGCTTAGCCATAAGAGTAAATACAAAAAATATAAATACAAACACGAGTGGGTACATATTTTTGTTTGCATACAAATTGGCCATCAAAGCCCAAGCGGAATTATTTTTATACTCGTGCCGGCACCAAAAAGGCGTGGGATTTTTTTTATTAAAGCACAATATCCCTTCAAGCGATTTTACTGACACATATTAAAGGGAAGCTATACTTTTTAAGCGAGGTTAAATAAAGTGCAGTTTGAATTTAAATTGTTACATATCTACAATAAATAATGCAAACTAATCAAACTCCACAGGGAGCCATTTAAATTGATTAAAGGAAACTATTCACTACTGGTATTTAATATAAATAAATATCAATTGTTAAAAATGGTTTATTAGTTGGAATTTGGATGAAAGTACATTTGGAATTGCATTAAATTCGGATGGGGAAAAAGTTTGAATCTGTTTAAGTAACAATGCTATTAGAGTGCCAGTAAAGGGACTTTAACAAAGTGAATAATAGGTCAAATTACAAAAAATACCGATTCACGCACAAAGCCATTGATCAGATTACCGATGGTGTGTATTTTTTTCTAGAGTCACGCTTAGGGGATTAATCCCTGCGAAGGCCTACCCGTAAAGTATGCAGCCTGTTATGATATTAAAAATATTTAAACGCTCAAACATGACAATATTAACACCTGCACACAGGCGAGTCACACGCACGCACACAGATGATAGCTGTCATGTGACAAAACCAAAAGCCCGCGCACAGCTGGCCGCGTAAACATACATATATATAGAGGTCTCTGCGTATATAAATATATACACTTGTATGAACAGTGTACACCCCCACCCCCCAAGCCATGTTGTGTTTGTGTGTGTCTGTGTCTATGGCAACTTCAAAGACCGCTAAAAACACAATGCACATACACAGAGGAAGCTCCTGTTAGCCTCTGAACCTCTAACATGCGCCACCCACACCCCACAGCCATTAATTGTAATTAAAAACTTACACGTGCTCCAAATTTACTGAGCTCGGTTGCGTTGACTTCCGTTGACCTTTACCCGACAGCGGGATTTTTTCGGCATTTTTTGTTTGTTTATGCGGTTATATTGTAATTATTATTTACAGGTGCTTAGCAAGTGTGGTGCGAGTTCTCGGGGTAGCTCTTTTGGGGCTGACTGAATTTGAGATGAACATTTTAAGCGGCTGCCGCAAAGTATGCAATGCATTTGGTTTGGTAACTTTTGGAGACGAAGACTTAAGGGATTATTTCTGTGTTTATGGGGGAACATATGCGATACGAATTTCACCAGGCCTACGATCGTTTACTATTCCTGATTAAATTAACAAAAATGTATAGGATCAAATTTAGGCATTCCGATTAGATAGTAAACGAAGGTGTCGCTTTGAGGTGTTACTTTGAAGCTGTAAATATATTAGTTTTCTCTTCAGATATATCTATAGCTTTTTTAATGGAAAAAGCTCTGTAACAACTTGATAAATGGATTGTAGTAATACAAATGATTACGTTAAGCCAAAAGTGTATTCAATAATGTATTTTAAAGGCAAAAGTAATTAATAACTTTTACTATACATGGTATATAAGCGAATTTGTTAGAAAATATTGTTCAAAGCCTCTTCAAAAATTAACTTCTTGCACAACAAAATAAATTTAAAATTTTGCAAGCTCCTAAGAATTCCAATACCATTTAATAGTCATTAAAGGATATTCCCTTCATGCAATACGCTCCCCCCAATGCAGCCATGTGCGGTGCCTTTGCCCTTAAAAGTGTCAGAGGTTTTTTTATTCGTTGGAATTTTTAAAATCAAAGACAATAGTTTTGTGTCACGTGCAGAGACGTCCCGAGGAAAGGGATCGGGGCTTTGATGGCTCGGGGAAATATCCAACACCGGGCCCTCCCCCAATTATCCTTGCTCGAGGAAAACACAAACAAGGACGCATGTTAACCGTGCACTGTAATCAAGTCACGAAATGGCATGGAAAAGTCACGCAGGCCGCCGGAAAATTATGACTTCTTCACTGGGAAGGCAAACAGAAGGAGCCCGACGAGGGGCGTGGCGGCGGGTCCGCTTTGATTTGATTCGTCTTTGAAAAATTCATGAGGCAATTGTTGCGCGGCGAGAAATGCTCATGATTATCATGTGCGAGTTGAACCGCCGAGCTGGCACGTTGCTTCGATTCAGCTCCTGGACATTTGATATTCCATTTACATTTCCTTCGCCGCGCTTGTGGCGGAAAAGCGCGGAGAACTAAGTTAGCAGATTGCCAGAAATGAATTTTTAATTCATTGGAACTTTCACTTTCGGGAAATGCATTTACTCACTGCCCCAAATTCTTGCTCCAAATGATGGGATAAATATTTTCAAGCCACGAGTGTACAGGAAAAAATTAAATTTTAAATATTAAAAATTTGCATTAAATATATGTAAATAATAAACACAAACCAGCATTTTTCGTACTACATTTATCTTTAAAAGTATCTACGACGAAAGATTGTCAAATTTATTAATAGATTTAGTTCTAATAATGATAGTTTTTAATAGTTTTTTCTTTGTGTAATTTTAACGTAGCCATATGAGCAAGGTAAACATCGGACAATTCGGAAAACAACAGATGGGCAATGTGAAGTCCCGTGAAGCATATTCAAAATAGCAAACTTTTGCTATTATTAATACTTTTATAGTTTGAGTTGATTGCAATCAGTTGGGTTTAATCAAAACCATTTAAAAAGCCAGAAATAGTCGTGGCTGTGTGGCACAAGAAGAAGCGACAACTTACTTAAATTGATATAAATGAATTAGAGAAGCACTCGTACATACAACGGAAAAACGTGTCAGTACCAGAGCACGCGATCGTTCCCAGAGAGATCTAAAGAGCAGTCGAGAGAGAGCGAGCACTCCATCCACAGAGCGAAGTATGCTCGCTATATAGAACTATATAGAACGAGATCTGATTGAAAAGCTCGATAAGCGAAGAGCGCATGGCAACATAAGCGCCAAAAGTCACGAGAGTTTATATTACCCCCCGGCCAAGGTTATTTATTTAGCATATCATAAATATAAACAAATCTGTAGACTGCTCCCTCAGCAAAGGCGTACACTGAAAAATATAGTGATTTCAGGTTTCCGCTTAGCTAAGCAGGTTTCAGTTTTTTACATACTTGATGAATTAATTTCATCTACAAATGTAATCTTATTGTACTCAAAGTAGCTCTCTGCGGCTTGCAAGGGAATTGTTCTTTAAATGCGATCTCATTTTTTAATCATTTGTATTTACTCCTTATTAAACAATATAATTCAAAATTAATTAATTGGCGTTAACCCGTTTTTAGACGAGGAGGCCAAATAATTCTTTCAGCTGTTCGAGGTTGAAAGTAACTTAATACCAAAAAAATTAAATTATTTGGACAAGAATAATGATGAAACTTTCAAGATAATCATTTAATAACCCACTAAATGTCTTAAAATTATACATATCTTTTTCAATCGCTTTTATGAGAGCAATAACAATGTCACAGTGCAATTATTATGATGATCCTCTTGATCTTTGTCTAAGGTGTCATTTTATTTAATACTAATTTATCTCCTATCATATTCTTTAGTACTTTGAAAAACTTAGAAGATTATAGACAAGAACCAAATTGTTGGGCAACCTAAAGACACTTTTCTCCCTGTGCAAATGCCCATTTATTCGCTTAATCCAACCCATAATTTGATTAGGTGTAATCTTCGCTGATTCCAGTCCGCGTCGGTTGCGTGCCAAGCTAAACCGAAACCTGGAACTGACCATAACTAGAGCCAATTGCTTGGGGCAGACCAAATCGAAATAAAGAACAATATAAATCAAAATAAGTTCAGCGGTTGAAAGCTGGCGGGTTGAAAAGCTCCCAGACAGGGCTTTTTCCTCGCGATGAGAGCTTTCAGCAGCAACAGGAGTCAGGTCGGGCCTTTAGTCAGCTGTGCCTATCCTGCCCCCATTTCTTAGCTTCCGCAGCTTGGCATTGTTTACTCCGCCTCTTGTGGCTTTGGGCCCAGCAATAAGAAACCCGAGGAAAAGTGCGACACGCTTCTAATGAATGACTCTTTTCGAGGTCATGTGAACTTCCTGGTATAGAGAATAATTTAGAGGAAGGAGAGCCATGAATGGGGTTAAGTAATCGCCAGGAGCTGGTAACAAAATTAATATAAACGGGTGACTAAGAAGGGCTTATTGAGTTATAAGGAAATATATAGTATGTACTTAGTTACTTTTAATTTCTTATGCAAAATATTTGTAATATGATACCTGATTTCTATGAATATGAAAACATATTTAAAATAGCAATTAAGAATCTGCAATTATAATTTCCTAAGGAAAAAAAAAAAATAAATTTAGAACGGGTTTTTCCTTTATAAATAACTTAATATGTTTATTGTGAAATAATCAAGATAAATTATTTAATATGTTCATAGTGAAATAATCAAGAAATACATTTTATTATTCCAGAATTAAAAGCTCTGAATAGTTGTGGGTATTTTCTACGTGAAGGTCACTATTATGATTCTTATTAATCCCATTTACTAATAATTAGCTCAGTATTAATGTGAGACCTTACTAAGAGAAGGTCATCATTATATTTTCAATTAATCCTATTTACCAATAAATAGCTCAGAATAATTGTGATTATTTTTTCCGAAATCCAAAAAGTCCCAAGAATTTCTTCCCGATTACAGCTTCCTAGAAGTTCCCTGCAATAAAAAATGACTCACTCCCGAAATCGATTCCACGCGCTCTTATCAAAGCATGAGTGGGCCATATAGATTATAATGCCGCATGACACCCCCATCAAACAAAAAAGAACCAACCGAAAAAATATTGTCGAATCAGCGAAATCACAACTTGTTAGCCCCCCTTTGCAGTGCGAATCAATACGATTATTGTTATCTGGCAACAGTTTCGCGGGGACAGTGATAAAGTGGATATGGGGCGGCAGGACAAAGTCGAGCTGGTAGCTGGTGCCCTGTAACGGGCCGCGTGAGTCAGTTCGCTGGAAAATGCCTCCTCCAGCCACATAATTGCGGCACTACCGAGGAATAGATAAGGCCTTCTCGTTCGCGCGCGAGGGTATCTCCCGTATACCGTATCAACTACGAAAACGCTTTCGGTGTTTCGCATCGCACCGAAAGCTTTTTGCCACGCTTAGAACTTTTTCGTGCTTTGGCGGGCAGTTGATGAGCTGCCTTCACGCCAAGCGGACGCGTAACGGGGCAACAAACGGCCAAACCATCCACAATAGTCTGTTAATACCATAAGTGACCCAACAATCTGCATCACAACATATACAAGACCGGGCGGCCCGCAACAATAGTGATCTGAACAGTTTATTGCCAGTAAATCTACGATTCCGCGGCGCGAGCAAAGTATGTGATAGTCTTCTTCGCTTGTTCCCGAACTTTTTCGCATCCTGCGCTTCGAGATTCCAGCGTGGGCTTTCACGCGTGTGCGAGTGCGTGTGCGTGTGCGTGTGTTGATGCGCAGGACACAAAAGCTTCGTTTTGTTGATATACGCCATCCTGGCAAGGCCACCGAACAGCTGGCAGTTCCTCAACTCGGCTAAGCAAAACCAAAACAATTTTTATATTTGGAATTTTTGAATATTTTTTATAAAATACCCGCGTCACCACTGCTCCCCTAAGCATAGGCCAAATAATTTAAAAATACCAATTTGGCGAGTTTGCTGATTGAATTTCGAGCCTCAGAGACAACGAGAACAACTATAAAATGTCTTCCATGGCTGCCTTTGATCAGTTCAAAATTGGACTCAAGTAAGTTGATGGCTATAATTGTTTTATTGCAGGTATTTATAGGTGGAAAGGCGGAGAATTTGAAAGGAAAATCAGTATGTCTTGGATGAGCTTTTCCTTGTTCGGTCTGGCAGTCAATTTAGCATTGTAATTACTTTAAAAGCGTTTAATTTGCTGTGCCAAGAGTCGAATGAAAATCATTCCAATTGTGCACAGGCACATGACATCAGCGCATTGTGTCATTCCAACGAAGGCACACTATATAATTAAGCAGCACACCTCCGTAGACCACGGGCTGTATGGAGGGGCTTTGTGTAATTGTAACTGACAAAATTCGCTGTGATGTATGCCCATGATCTATCCACAAAAATGCTCCTTTTGACGGCGTACAGTGAGAATGGAACTCGCGTAGCTGTGAATTCCGAGTAACTCCAATTAATCGATAAGCCCTTCCTTGGGGCAACAAGAAAGCATTTACGTCAAAAATCCCCGTGGGACAATATTTATGCTTGGCAAATAACATTTTTTATGCTTTCTACGCAGCTGGGAGCATTGAAATTGCTTCAGCATTTCCGAGCAGCTGTTTACAATGTCCTACCCCAGGGATAGCCTGTCCTTGTGGGAAACACGCATACATATTTAATTATATTTGAGTCAACAACAGAGAACCAACGGACAAGTGGGCGTTGGGCGCCCGAAAAAATTCGAGAGAAATTCACCTAGGAATAGTACAAGACATATACCCTAGCAAAATCATGAATCATTATTTTCTCTTTATCAGAAAGGGGTAAAGCAAACCTTAAAAACTATTTCTATATATGAAAACAATCATATTGTAATGGTTTCAAATTCTACTTAATAAAATTCCTCTTAAAAATGGCACTTTCTCCACAATATGCTCCAGATAATACCTTGCTTCTCTATTAAGAGTATAGTAAAGCATAAGTATTATTGTCTTCCATCACCTCTGGTGGGTTATTGCTCCTTTCAGGGGGGTTTTCTTCATTGGGTCGTAGCTGGTCTTCACAACGAGCAAACATGGATACACAAATGCCTACACAGACATAGAGCAGCTGTCATTATGCATCCGCTTGGGGTCTTTGGCTCGCTCTCCCTCTCGCCATTGTCTGAGGGCTTTTTTGCCGACACTTAAACTGCGCAAATAATTAGGTAGCAAACTAGAATGCCGCTAGAATGGGCCCCGCTCACTCCGCAGATGCCTGCGGGATGTATGTAAATTATTGTATTGTGTAAACCCTAGTAAGCCCCTTATAGAGGCTGACTCACAGTTTGGGCTGGTGTGCAAAAAATAAAAAATGTTTGGCGTTTCGCGAAGAGAGGGAAAGAATGGTGTATGAGATCAGCTTGGTTTTGGTTTTGGCAGCCAACTGGTTCCGTTTCGAATCAATTCAAGTGATGATTACATTAAGTTTCAATCGCCATATAGATGAATTGTGGCGTATAAAATGTCGGGGCAGAAATGGTTTTACATTTTTACTTTGATATTGCGGCTGCTTTATTGAACATTTTTACTTTCTGTAGTAAGCGATAAGCATTGCTGACAACTTTTATTGCTTTTTTTAAATTTTGTTTTCATTATAAAATGGCATTCATTTCACCGTGTCTATATAAAAAGTATTTCCATTGATATGCATGTCTATTTGTGCAATTTAATGACGCCATATCACGAACATTGTTTTTTTAAACATTTCAATTCTGCATTCATTTGCATATTTTAATGGGTATTTTTTTCTGATTTATGCCAGGCGAAACGGCTCGAAATGAATGACTTCGCACAGCCCACGTTCAATCATTTTTTGGCATATATGAATTGTCAATTTCACGTACAATGTATTTTCGATTTTTGTTCAATAAATTGGTTGCCTTTAAAGCCTAAAATTAAAAATTGGCAGCTCCCAAATTGTTATTTATTGGCTGAAATCAATTTAAGTCTTTGGTTTGATCAATTGACACAGCAAATTCATCGCTGGGCAGCCAATTAACCTTCAATTCACCACAATCTTTGCTGGGAATTCTTGCAGCTTCTCGGCACGTGCAAATATTTATTTTTGACGTACAAGAGTACCTCAAGTCTTTGTCAGTCGATCTCGTACTCGGAAGATATATCTAGTTTAGAGTGGTTTTTGAGCGGAGTTTCTGCAATGCGATTCCCCTTTACAAACTTAACCGCAACTCTAGAATTTCCAATGGCCTCAATAAGTGTTCCATATACAGTCTTGAGGTTTTTGAGCGACTTTTTCTCCAGTACCCATGGACCTTAAGGTCTGTATGCAATTTTTGCTGTGTAGGTCTGCGTCATAACCATAATCATCATCTTCTTCAGCTCTATCCTGTTCCTACCCTTTTCCTGCAGTCTTAATATCTTTGCTTAACTTTTCTAAGCACCTTTCCTTCTCATCTTTTCATCTTATAAAATTCTCTTTACTGTATATTTGTTTTTTCATATTTGTAACATACACATTTCGGCTACAATGCAGTGAAATTATAAAAAAATACCCCAATGTCAAAAAATTCACGAGCTAAATAAATTATGCATATTAATGCAGCAGCAAATGTAAAAAGACAGCAATATTTTTGCCACTGCTCCTAACAGAACGTTGTGGAACTTTCTATAAAATTCATCGCAATCCAAGAAAATAATTGGATGCTGGAGAAGAAGAATAAAACGAGGACTGGCGACCAGCTCGGCGCTTTTTTCAGTTGTAGATTTTACGAACCCCGTTCTGTTCGGCAATCGGTGGTCCGGCCTGCATCTACGTCGATGCGCCTCGGACTAGTCCGAGTGAGGTAAACTGTTTCAGACAAATGTCGGGGTCGGGTTCTGTTTTTTTTAAGCTAATTTCCCAAGAATATGTAATAATCATATTTTTAAAAATCAATCATACGGAAAGAGTAAACAATTTGTACGCTTCATAATAATTTATAAGCCATTGCTAGACAGTTCCCCTTTCTCTTTAAATCTCCGAAGCCTTTGCCTTTCTTGTCTCAGTTTGGCCCAAAAATTTTCAAAATTTTGTGTCCTTTGTGTTTAAAAACACACGGCTCCTCGCACTTTTCACATCAATCTCCCGAAAAAGATATACATGACTTCCGATAAAAGTTAAACACCAAAAATTAGTCACAAAAAACCAATAGCGAAACCAAATCATTCGGTACTTTTTATAATTGTTCGCGATGCTTTTGGCCCGCTTAGCCCATGTGCTGCCAGGACGATCGCTGCGCCTCCTGGGCCAGACTGGAGGTCCTCGGCTATGGAGCTCCGTCCAGCCCCCGGTCAAAGGCCAACCCCTGACACTGCCACCTTTGGTGAGGAGCAAGGCCCTGCTGCCGAGAAGGAACATGCAAGCGCTGAGAACGCGAAAGTATTCGCGGGAGCCACGGGATCGGGACCGCTCAGAGCTGGAAAGCCGAACCAGACCCTCGCTCAAGGAGCGGATGATGGGTCCGCCCAGCGAGAACGCCTACTCCATGGGCAAGGGCGCGGCGGCGGGAGCGGCTCTGATGGGTCTGGTGGGTCTGTGCTACTACGGACTGGGTCTGTCCCAGCAGCCCAGCATCTACGACCACTCGGTGGTGTGGCCCCAGTACGTGAGGGACCGCATACACGCCACCTACGCCTACTTTGGAGCCTCCTGCGCCCTGACTGCTGCCTCCTCGGTGGCCATATTCCAGTCTGACGCCATGATGTCCCTGCTGACGCGCTCCGGATGGATCGCTTCGCTGGTCACCTTGGGCATGGTGATGGTAAGCGGGGCCGTAGCCCAAGGCCTGGACTACGAGCCCGGCTTCGGGGCCAAGCAGCTGGCCTGGGCCGCCCACTGCGTCATTCTCGGTGCGGTCCTGGCCCCCATGTGCATGCTGGGCGGGCCCATCCTGATCAAGGCCCTCCTCTACACCGGCGGCATAGTGGGCGCGCTGTCCACGGTGGCTGCCTGCGCCCCCAGCGAGAAGTTCCTGCACATGGGCGGACCCCTGGCCATCGGTCTCGGAGTGGTCTTTGCCTCCTCGCTGGCCTCCATGTGGCTGCCGCCAACTACGGCGGTGGGCGCTGGGCTGGCCAGCATGTCCCTGTACGGCGGACTGATCCTGTTCAGCGGCTTCCTGCTCTACGACACCCAGAGGATCGTCAAGTCGGCTGAGCACCATCCGCAGTACGGCACCAACCCGTTCGATCCGATCAACCACGCCCTGGCCATTTACATGGATGCGCTGAACATCTTTATACGCATCGCCATTATTTTGGCGGGACAGGATCAGAAGCGAAAGTAGGGCAAATTCGAAACAGGATTTGGGTTTTTTTTTTGGATTCTTTATACGCAAGGTTGTAAAAAATTATTCAAGGGAGGAACATGGTAGGATGTGAAAGGTGTAAGGCAAATTCTTAATGGGAACTAGTTGACTTCATACGTAAACATTTTCAGTAATAAAAATAGCCAAAGAAATAAATATTTGTTGAATTATAATGATTAAAGTCATCTACATAAGGTTTGTTATAGTTTTATTCTTTCATTAACGTAACGAAAATAAAAAATAATTTTAAACTAGAAACAAACTTAAAGCTTGAACGCATTTGAAAATGTATTTGTACTTATGTACTTCCCCTAACTGCATTGCTTAAAACCCAGAGACCGAAGTCCTCTTTTTATTGTTCTAGGATTTCTTTGAATTTCCCCTTTCCTTTATTCCGAATGCTTTATTTCTGCAATGTCAGACCGGGTCTGACCGCGGCATAGAAATTCGTTTTGTGAAATTTTGTCGCTGGCACTTTGTGCTCGCCTTCTATCTACCGCCCACGCACACACCCGCACACACTTGCACACACTTGCACACCAGCACACACACAGACGCAGCGCAACTTGTCAATTTCATTTAATTTTGCCGCATTTTCTTTCTCTATTATTATTTCTCTTTTCTTTTTTGCCTCCGAAAGCTTTTGTGTGGCGAAAATAAATTTTTTAAATGAATAAAGAATGAAAGAATTGGCGCGAGAGGAGCAAACATTCTGATAAAATCATGTGTATACCTAATATATAATGCGGGGACTTTCAATGAATGAGTTTAAATTTTGGCCCATTAACTCGGCTGCGAGTTGGTCGTTAAATACGTTTACCCTATTAGGGTTAATAAAGTGCAAAATCAAATATAATTTAATTTGTGCCGAGTGATTTGCACATCAGACGATAATGTCCAGAAGATTTTTAATGTCATATGTGGTATATTCTTGATTGGTGGTAACTCGGCTATCATATTTGTTCTCATAAAATATTCACATAACTGAGAGGCTTTGATAACGAGCCACTGGAACCATTTTAATTCCTGTGTCTGGACCAGGTTTAAAGCCTCAAAGTTGTAAAAGTTTTGTTTACATTCAATTGTGGACTCTGGTGTCCTTGTGCCAATTGTAAGCTTTTGGCCTCCTAACCGAGTCTGGATCATTCATGGCCCCGGAGCTTTCATTCTGCAGTCCTCGCGCTGGAGCTTTCGCAGCCTGGCCAAGGTCGACGCGCGTTCCCCAGATGGCCATGTAAAGTGTCCACAAATAGATGCCAACTTTTACGGCCACTCCGAGACGGAAATGAAATTATGGCCGTTTTATGCCTCTGCATTTTATGAGACCGGTAATCATAATGCCTAGTGTGTTGTGTCATCTTTTTCGAGAAACTAACTTGACCATGACTTTCCGACAGTGTGTCAGTCGTTCGGACAATATATTTTATGTTTGTCTTTATATTTTGGTCTATCGCGTGCCGGACCTGTACAGGGTATGGCTGATAACGCCGCCTTGTGCGCGTGAAATTTATTGATTCATCTGTGACATAAGCCCGGCTTATCTCTCCCGCTCCTGGGTGCTTAAAAACCCATGTCAGCGGGCTCAAAGCCAGTCTGAAAAAATTCCTAGTTCTCTATTGATAAGCTAACATAGGCTTTAGTTTTAGTTTATAGGTAATCTTACTTATTCACTGTCTGTTGCGAACTCAGACGCATCGTAATTGTTGGACCATTTTTCATTTTATAGTTTCTAATAAAAATACATACCTAGAATTTTTTTAAATAACAAATTTTAATCTTACTAATTCACGGAACACATTTTGTATTATATATTAATACAATATGAGGTCACTTTTCACATCATAGAATAATGAGCCATTTGCGCATCTTTTAAATCTCTTACAAAGATATGAAGTGCTGAAGTCAAATCGTAAAAAATCGTTTGTTCTTTAAAAAAATCATGCAAAGTTTATTTGCCTTCAAGTCTCTAGTATTTCTTCGATGCTTTCTTCGGGCTGCTGTCGTCACTTGTTGCTAATAAGCAGCTGAATATTTTCCTTCTTGGTGTAAGCAAAAATCTCTTGTTTATTTTGCTTTAAATTTATCGCCATAGGGGCCAAAAATAACACATAAATCAGTTGGGACACACAAGATCGTTTAGCAGATATATTCTCTGTGGGAACTACGGAAAAGAATCGGAACATCAAAATTTGTTGCAGATCTTAATGGGGGGATAGCAGCGCATTCAAGGCTGTAATATTCTGAGTCGTTTGTTTATTTTTTGTCTAATAAAAATAAAATTAACCATGGGTCCCGTGAGCTTTCCATGTTTTCAAAAACTGCCCAGTGGTCAGTAGGGTGCGTTCGAGGACCGCCAATTGAGAAATTGCCTTGGCGCACGCTAGCCCCGTATTAGGACACAATCTTTTACGGCCTAGGCAGACCCGTCATAAACATTATTTATATTGACTTTCCTTCTCTTTTATAGGTGCCGACCATTAGCTTAAGCGCTCCCTTCCCATTACGCTTTCCATTGGCAAAGTTCAAGGCCAAGGACCGACATAGTCCCGTCCAAATTGCTCCGGATGTATTATTCACATCATGCGTTGGGGCTTTGGCTTCCATCTTGGCTGAGGAATAGGCAACAGCTCGTTCCAGCTATTAATAAACATAAATTTTGATATATTTCGCTGCCCTTGGGCCGGCCCCAGCTGCTGATGACATTTGCAAACAACGGCAGACTGGGGAAACACAAAGAGAGATATGGCCAGGTTTATTCTTTATCTCTGCTCTCACTGAGAAATTTGAACTTACATACGAATTAATTAAAAGTTATAACACGTTCCGTTCGCTCACAAAAGCCGTCGAAACTATTCTGCTTTGAATCGTTCAATCGAAAAATGGAAATAACGACAGAAACGGTTTTATTTTGTGCACATGACCTGGCCATTATGGCAGGCGATAAACAAAGCCCTCCTCTACATGGGGATCTGAAAATTTGGCAGCACTCTTGTGAAATCATTACTAATGTACCGAAACTGAAAACAGTTCGGAGGCCTTATCACCCCCGAGACTTTTATTTATATAATTAAAAATCTTGCCAAAGTGTATACAGGTTAAGAACATGGCACCTCAGTCTATTTTTAAAATAATGAATCTGTAAACATTTGGCGTAGTTTTGATTGCTTTGCCAAAAGTTTAAGGCCAACACTCAACCTGAGTGATTATATTCAGGCAAATTTAGAGTATATAGGGTAAGGGATCCCCATGAAGGCGGCACCTTCCCGCAAATGGAATATCTGTTAAAAAATGTTGCCAAGTTACGATTGCTTTCGACTTCGCTCTTGAACTTCCGCTCGCAAGTTGAAGGACTATTTGCTTGGTTTTTCATATAATAAGCATAAGACCACTCTAAACAGTTCACCTAGTTGCGATTGCCTTGCCAAAGGTTTAATATACTTTTCAATTTCAATGGCTTTCGCCCTTGAATTTCTACACTTGAAGTTGAACGACTTACACAACTCAAAAAATTACCCGATTTTGTTTGGTTTGCGGTTTGTTTATCTTTTGATACCAGGCCGCGTCGGATTTTCTGTTTGAACGTTACTCAGAATAAATAAGCCGAAAACAAAAAATCATAGGCAGAACACAAAAAAAAAAGAATATGGCGAGCTGATTTAATGTGAATAGCGGCGAGTCGCGAGTGAAGAGTAGAGAGGGCCGCGATAAATGGCGCACACCTGGCCCGCCGCCGGGAGCTGATAAAAAATTAACCTTATCAGCAGAACGCTAAGCGGAAAAGACACTCCCATCAATATCAGCGGAGCTGACGTCGTTTATTGTCTCTGATTAATGGCTGCAAATTCTTTTTTCACCGATTGGGCTTAGACCCAAGGGGTGGCAGTAAATTGGAATCAACTCTTAATACTTCCAGTACTCTAAACCCTGTATCTGCTTCGCTTTCTCCCCCAGAATGGTTGACTTTAAGGTCCAGCAACGCCGCTATAGGACCAGCGAAAAGACTGTCGTCAGCACCACCTACGGGCCCATCAAGGGCGTCAAGCGGAAGTCCATCTATGGCCAGTCCTACTTCAGCTTTGAGCGGATCCCCTTCGCCAAGCCACCGATCGGGGAGCTGCGCTACAAGGCTCCTCAGCCGCCGGAGGTCTGGACGGAGGTGAAGAGCTGCACCTCCCAGGGACCAAAGCCCCTGCAGAAGCACTTTGTCTTCGAGATGACCGACGGATCCGAGGACTGTCTCTACCTCAATGTCTACACAAAGAATGTAAGTAATTTCTACTATTCTGTATATTAAATAATTTTATTTAAATTTCTTGATTTCTCACAGTTATATCCCACCAAACCGATGCCTGTGATGGTCTGGATCTACGGCGGTGGCTTTCAGTTCGGCGAAGCCTCCCGAGAATGCTACAGTCCCGATTACCTGCTGCGCGAGGATGTGGTAGTTATTTCGATTAACTACAGACTGGGACCCTTGGGTGAGTCCCAACCCTGGCTTTAATAACACAACACTTATTTAACCGAAATCCAAATTAATTCAATTAGGATTCCTTTGCCTGGACGATCCCGAGTTGGATGTGCCCGGCAATGCAGGACTCAAGGATCAGGTCTTGGCCCTGCGATGGGTCAAAGCCAACTGCTCCCGCTTTGGCGGAGATTCTGGCAACATAACCATCTTCGGGGACAGTGCGGGGAGTGCCTCGGTTCACTATATGATGATCACGGAGCAGACCCGCGGACTGTTCCACAAGGCCATCTGCATGTCGGGCAACACGCTCTCGCCCTGGGCGGTGACCCCGCAGAGGAACTGGCCCTACAGACTGGCGGTTCAGGCGGGCTATACGGGGGAGAACAACACCCGGGATGTGTGGGAGTTTCTGAGCAACGCCAAGGGGTCCGACATCATCAAGGCCAACGGAGAGCTCTGCATCGACGAGGAGAAGAAGGAGCGCATCGGATTCTCCTTCGGGCCCGTGATCGAGCCCTTTGTGACCAGCCACTGTGTGGTGCCCACGAAGCCCATCGAAATGATGCGCACCGCGTGGAGCAACAGCATCCCCCTGATCCTGGGCGGCGTCTCCAACGAGGGCCTCCTGCTGTACTCAGAGACCAAGACGAATCCCAAGTGTCTGAACGAGCTGGACGACTGCCGCTTCGTGGTGCCCATCGAGCTGAACATGGACCGAGATAGTGCCCTGTGCCGGGAGTACGGCGATCAGCTGAGGCAGTGCTACTACGGAGATAAGACGCCGAGTCTAGACACCCTGCACGAGTACCTTCAGGTGGGTGCTAATCTTTTTTTTTTCTTATTTCTTATTATTTAATAGCAAAGCTTAAGTAGTCTGAGCTCTTGCTAGTTTTTAGGGGTGTATATAAAGGATTTAAAGAGCAAGTATTACACGTTTTGGGTTACTGTGCGCTTATTTATCAAGGACTAACTAAATATAAAAAGTTAGGCAAAATGTACATGGAGCATTAGGTCCTTAGTCTAAGCCCTAAATAAGAGTACTTAATGCTAGAATAATAGTTCAAAGAAAATTTTTTAAATTCTTAGCTGAAATTCAAAGTATTTTTGTATCTTTAAATTTACAAATATAAAATAATGACAAGAGAAAATTGTAACCTTTTTAAGTGAAGAAAACTTCAAAGATCCTACTTTAATTTGTTCAGAATTAAAATATATAAACCCTTTAGGGCCTCTTACATAAATCTCACTAACTTTCCCTTCCACCATTTCACTTTCAGATGGTCTCGCACGAGTACTTCTGGTTCCCCATCTACCGCACAGTATTGTCCCGCCTGCTGTACGCCCCCGGGGCGCCGACGTACCTGTACCGCTTCGACTTCGACTCGAAGCACTTCAACCACCTGCGCATCCTGAGCTGCGGCAAGAAGGTGCGCGGCACGTGCCACGGCGACGACTTGTCCTACCTGTTCTACAACTCGCTGGCGAGGAAGCTGAAGAACCACACGAGGGAGTACAAGTGCATAGAGCGGCTGGTGGGGCTGTGGACGCACTTCGCCGCCTGCGGGAACCCCAACTTCGATCCTGAACAGCCCGAGCTGTGGCAGCCCGTGGAGGCGGCGGCCGTCGAGAAACACCAGCTCAAGTGCCTTAACATATCCGACGACCTGAAGGTGATCGACGTGCCCGATCTGCGGAAGCTGATGGTCTGGGAGAGCTTCTATCGGCGCGATGAGCTGCTCTAAAAATCAAAGGGGAGAGCTGTCTAGATTAAATCAGTAGCTTTACCTGTACAGAGGGGGTTCGAGTTTGGTGGCCTAAATTAGTGGAGGGGGATGTAGTCTATGGATACTTCTGAGGCATATTGGGAATATTACAAATATTTCCTTGCCAATTATATTGTAGTGGCCACTTCCACTAGTGTCTGTTAATATATTTTTATAGAATTGGACCTTGTCGGATTCTATTTAAATGAATTGTAGTTCTGAACATGCTTATGGCTCGTGATTCCCAGCCTTGTGACGAATTTTTATAAAATTAAATTCGTGGAGCTAAAGATAATCGAGCTTAGGGTGTCAGGTACATAAAAAACATTATTTTAAAGAATGAAAGTTCTCAAAACTATTGATAGATTACAAAGTTCCCTTGGGATTTTTTTAGGTAGACGAACCTCCCTGGATCTTAACGATTCTGACAGCTTTATGTTGAAGCCTCTGTTTGAAACAATGCAAAGCGTAGCTTTAGGCCGGAAATCGGAAATCGAGAGAGTTTAATGTTGTTAAGTTTGCCAACGTGGAGGATATCCTAGTTAGGTGTGTTAGGGTTTATCCGCTTCTGCCCGTATCTCAGTGGATCGGATCTGTAGTCTAAGCAGGCTCCTTATATGTGTAGTTATGAGTGTGAAACAAGTCGCAACTAAAGTACCTTCTATGAGAAACTACCAAACAAACTAAACCAAACTAAGCGATACAGCCAAGGATTCTGAGCTAAGAACTTATATTTAATGTTCCTTTATGTCTCGCTGATATCTATAACAAGCCAACATACATATATCAACCATATTTTATATTCTAGATCGCTGTAGGTCCTCGACACAAATTTGATTTAAGGGTTCCATTATTTTTCTTCCATCGCATAACGCATAACGAACGCACGAATAGAGGAAGTTTTATCCAATTGTGTTTCAAAGAATGTATATGTATATTTAACTGAGAGAACGAGTTAACCACGGTTAACCGTGTTAACCGAGCCCATTTATTTATATCCCTAGCCTAAGTCTTTTTAGATATTTAGCCTTTTGTATGCATAAGTTGTTTTGGTAAAATGTTGTTTATGAAAAAACAGAGAAACCTGTCCAAGTTTTACATCATTTATATTTTACATAACAAGCGAATAAAAAACTAAACAACCGAACGGAAAACTGATAAGTGAAAGACGATTTTTGAGTGTGCACAACATGATTGGGAGTGAGTCAGCTAGCTGAAACTAGTTTGCCTAAGAATGCTCCATGTATCCGAGTCTGTTGGAAAGAACAATTTTTGTCAGAAAGCTTCAAAGTCATGTGATGCAAGGAAACTATGAAATTTGAAAATGTATAAATCCATATTTTATTAAAAAAAAATCAAATAAAGTCACAAGTGTGAACAAAAAGAAACTAAAAGCTTACAACATGCCTTGAATTATTTTTCATGAAATTAATATGAGAAAATATCTGATTGCTCTCAGCAAACTAAGGCACTTTAGCCTGGGACGAAGCCCAGATATCATTCCGCCGGTCTTCACCATTGGGGATTTGCTAAATCAGTGAGTACGATTGATATTAGACCTCGATGAAATCCGCAAACTCAACGTGTGGCTGCAGTTCTATTATCACGTCCATAAACCTTCCTATGGGTAACATATTTTCGTCTGCGTCACATATTTCCGTCTGGTTCTCATGTGAGTTATCAGACAATCGTAATGGCTACAAATTATCGCATATGCGTTGATGCGAAAATTTAATAGAAATCGTAAGATCAAATAAAGCGTGACTAATTCGTTGCTAATTTGAACCTTTATTATTTCCCCCCGTTGGTTTTGTTACGCTAATTAGCTCTAATAATTGTATAATATTAGTACGAGTGAATGCCGGAGCTTTCCCATCGAAATTCGTTTGATCTTGGTCGACATAATGCAGGCTATTGTGCCATTAGCTGTGAATCAGCTGCTAACTGCTAATAGCTAGTGCAACCTAACTCGGTTTTTCTATTTCTGATCGTGCATATAACTATCAGTAATATCTGGGACACCGAGCTCCACAAGTCGTCATGAACACAGTTTTGAACATCTTCCTATTGATGAGGTGAGTTAATATATGAAACAGTTGGAATTTCGGAGAAATACTTTAGTCTTCTTATAGTTTTTACTTCTTGGCTGTAACTCTGCACCTGGTATGGTGCGACGATGTTCCATCAGCCGAGGCAGACATGGTTATAACACAAAGTGAACCACAACACTCCACCCCCGATGACTTTGATTTTTGACCCCCGATACGAATAGAAGCCGATAAAACCCTATCATGGGTAAATAAATAAATTATCTTTCAGCAGCGCAGACAAGTTTTTTCCCTTATTGACACATGTCAATGGTATTATTTAGTGAGCAAAGTCAAGTTCATTGTCACATGAATGGTTAAGCTTGAGCTTTACTTAACACTGAGGAAAATTTGCTGGAAATGTGAAAGCTTTAGGGAAAGCTCAAGCTATTATAGCTGCTGTAAAGCATGTAGTAGTTTAGTTTAGTAGTTTAATATTAATCTAATAGATTTCTACTTTTCGTTGAGTGTATGTATTATGCATTACCCAGTGGGGGCTTTGCACTCATAAAGCTTAAATAACAGTTGGGAATTGTTAATTAGCCAAGTCTAAGTTCGACTTCAAGGTAAACTGCTGTGAGGCGTTAGTCTTATCCGCTGAACATTCAAATTCAAAGCATGGGTAACTCTGATCTTAGCATTGAAGAGCTTGCAAGTGCCAAAGCAGACAGCTTTTTACATTAACTTTAATAGCTTTTTCGATGAAATTTTGACAACGTAGAAAACTGGACCTTTGAAGAGTACAACCGGTATTTTTGGAGAGCGGTGAGTTAGCTAGCAAATCAGCTGTTCGCAGGAGAGAGAGCATGAGAGACGCATAGAAAAGATATAGTAATCGCAAGTCCAGCGATCGCGGGTCAGTTGATGGCGCGTGCTCGCATATAGCGGTTTATTTGTTTGGTTCCGCATCGTTTTCCCAGCCGGTCGTGTTAACTTTGGGTAACTTGGAGTTTATTGTGACACTTTCTCCGAATCGGCGCTCGTAATCGAAGCGTGTATAGCTGTAAATAGCCAGTGTGTGTTTTGGGTGTTCGTGAAAAAAAGAGTGCGTTGGGAAACCCGGAGCCACGAAATGGCGACGCGATTTATGGATGTACTGAAGCTGACCTTTAAGTAAGTTTTCCCAGTTTTCCACATGCTCAGTTTCTCTCTCCCTCTCTGTTTCTCTTGTGAAGTGGTAAACAGTTTTCTGTGTTTTGAGGTCTCGCGTCTTGGTTTTGCAACAACTTCTGCCTCACATGCATACAAATGCACATGTGTGCACTGGGCGAAACTTTCCTATTTAATTGCATTAATCATTCATTAGCACATGTCTCTTAGCTTGCTCTTTATATTTTTAAAGTCCACAAGAAACCAAATAGTAAATAATAATTTTAATAATAAACCAAATTATTTCCATAAAATACAATTTTTAAAATATTTTATTATAATTTCTATTTTAAACCTTATTTTTAGGAGTTTTAAATTTATTGTTGCCAGCTTAATATAAATAGTGTATAAATGGGTGCCTTAAAAGTATAACAAAAATATAATTATACGATTATTAAGAGCAGGTATTTAGCTTAGGCAACGGATTTTCTTTTTGATGGATAAAAATAAACTGTTTATAATTTACAATATGAGATAATTTCTCATAGATAATTATTGTGTGATAAAAACGATTTAACGTGTGGAGTTTATTTTGTAATATTTTTTCCTGTGCTCTCTACACACACGCATAAATAAAAGTGCCTTGTGTTGGTGAAATTGTTGCGAAACTTTGCTGTTTGGTTTTTTTTGTCGAGTATGTTGCTTGTTTTCTGTTGTTTTGCATAAACTTAATGATGCTGTTTCTTCTTCTTTTGCTCATTTCTGTCCGCTTTGTTGTCATCGCCTTTTGTTTTTCGCCCGTGATTCAGCGATGTTTCCTCTCTTGCGGCATTCGTTAGAGTTTTTTTTTGTTTTGTTGTTTGCTTGGATTTGTTTTTGTATTTTTTGCACGTTTTCGCAGGTTTATTAGCAGTTTTTCGGGTAGTTAGTATTTTTAACATAAATTATTGCACAGCCACACACACAATTGTGTTAATTGCGTGTATCCATATTTACTTTTTATTTATTTGTTCATATTTGCCACGGAATTGGGGGAATCAGAGAGTGAGTTAGGTCAGTTTGGTATATTTTTATTGCATTAACCGATTTTTGTACTATTATTTAGAAAGAATCGTAAAAAAGTGCACTGTGAACCTTTTGCCACATTGTTTTTGATGTCCGTCATTTATTACAGCTACTCGTTAAAAATCTTAATAATCTCTGGTACTTAACCCCTTCTAATTGGATAATATCGCTACAAGTTTTCTATACTATAATTATCTGACAAGTTAATTTTTGGTTTGTATATACACGGAACCAAGCTGATAAGCTCCTAGGGTACAGGGTTCGATTCACTTTCAGGTGGTATGTATACAAATTTCTGCTCGTTGGGCATGACACGGCGGGTTTTAGCTATATTTTTTTTGTCTAGTCGGGAGTTTATATATTCGATAGATAAATTCATAAATAAGTGATCATTTCTAGTTTTTCTGCTGTCTGAATGAATTAGCTGGTCGATTATTATGCAAGCATTAGTCACTCTTTGCAAATCGTGTTGCTGAGCAAATTAATGCAACCCTTTTTAAGAGAGTTTTGTAAACTCACAACCCGTTTATTTGTTTGTTTATTTGTTTATCCCAAATAAAATATGGCAATCCTATAAATTATGATGGGTTTCTTTTTAATTGTCAAAAAAAAAAACAAAATATTTGGATTTTAAACGAACACGTGTCGAAATTAAACTTGTTATTTCCTTTTCAAAATATATATATAGGGTGAAAGGAAGTATTAACTTTAGGCTTTAAATTTTAATTAAGTCAACGACTGCCATTTATTTACTTTAGTAAGATACTTGTTTTCAAATATAAATACATATATAAAATAATTATTGAAAGTGTAGCTAAAGCGTTAAGCAATTGTGTCAAACTTTTGTGCACTTGTTGGCATTTCTTTATCGTTACTATTGACGATCGAATGTTTTGAGTACTTGCTGATTAGATGAGAAACCTGAATACTAGTCGCAATAATAGCTTAGGTGGTAACGTTTTAATTTGCATTATATTTTTGCCCATAAAACGGGCTTGGCTTTGGGTTAAGCGGAGCAATTAGCACCGCTCCTAATTTATTACCTTCATTTGTTGCGCTTGGCTTCACTAGCTACCGAGTATTATGGCATTCAAAATAGAAGGCACTGGCAAGCAATATTTTAATAACAAAAGCAGTTGATTGCAAAAATTGAGAAAGAAATAAGTAAATGGTATAATAGCTGGCTTTCACAGACTCTCGTCACGTATCGAGCAATCTGCGGGGCCTGATCTCGCCTTTCTCTCGATTCCAGTGGTAATTACCGATTTGTATGCATTCGTGTGCAATGGATGTTGATTCAAACTGTGTCAGTGCATTTGCAGAAATTCGCGCTTCAATCGAAGGTGCGCAGTGTGAACGAATAAAAATAGGCCATTAAGTGCATTAAACCGCCTCACGCCCACCCACAAATTGCCCATAAAAATCCGTGACAAACAGTCTCAGACATAAACAACGGGGCGTTATAGAAAAATAGAAAACTGGCCGTGCATGCTAAGTGCGGCTCGTTGAGGTTGGTCAAAAGCCGATGACAAAACAGCGAAGACCTCCAGCGAGATTGAAAGCGTTTCGCCGGCAATTCGATATGGATCCGCCTGGCCTAGTGCTCACTGTTGTCATGTTCCCCGAGCGTGACTGCCGCCGAGTGGATTAGATTCGCAGACTTTATTGTAGACAAATATTTTGAGGAGGAGTTAAATGGTTAATAGCCGGCACGAAGGCGTGTTATGACTTTTCAAAGATGTCAATTCCTGCTGAATATGAACCGAGAACTTGAACCGTAACGGGCACCTATAACCAGATTATTTTTCCCCTTAAGGTTCTTCAAACACTTACACTTAATTAAAAGAAATAGTTAGCAGAGTAATGTACCCATCTGACGCATTTTAATACTCTTTTCCTTGTCAGGGTTATCAAATTCAAGTATGAGCAGCGGAAATTGGCCTCAGGAATATACTCTGTGGTGAAGACCAAGCTGGGACCAGTGCGTGGAGAGAAGAGGAACACAATATGGGGAGGAAGTTACTACAGCTTCGAGAAGATCCCCTTCGCCAAGCCACCCTTGGGGGAGCTGCGTTTCAAGGCTCCGGAGCCAGTGGAGCCTTGGGATCGGGAACTGGACTGCACCTCGGCGGCTGAGAAGCCTCTCCAGACACACATGTTCTTTAAGAAGTTTGCGGGCTCAGAGGATTGCCTGTACCTGAACGTGTACGCGAAAGATGTGAGTTTGAAAACTCGAATTATTATCAAGAATTTAGTAATTAAAAGGGGTATTATTTCAGTTGCAACCCAACAAGCTGCGCCCCGTGATGGTTTGGATTTACGGTGGGGGATTTCAAGTGGGCGAAGCCTCTCGGGACATGTACAGCCCGGACTTCTTCATGTCCAAGGATGTGGTGTTAGTCACCGTGGCCTATCGGCTCGGAGCTCTGGGCTTCCTGAGCCTGGATGACCCTCAGCTGGATGTGCCGGGCAATGCGGGACTCAAGGATCAGATCATGGGCCTTCGATGGGTGCAGCAGAACATAGAGGCTTTCGGGGGAGATCCCAACAATGTCACACTATTCGGAGAGAGTGCGGGCGGTGCCTCGACTCACTTCCTCTCCCTGAGTCATCAAACGGAAGGACTCATCCACAAGGCGATCGTGATGTCGGGCAGCGTCCTATGTCCCTGGACCCAGCCACCCCGCAACAATTGGGCCTATCGTCTGGCCCAGAAACTGGGTTACACTGGGGACAACAAGGACAAGTCAATCTTCGAGTTTCTCAAGTCCGCCAGTGGCGGGGAAATTGTCAAGGCCTCGGCCACAGTATTGAGCAATGACGAGAAGCACCATCGCGTGCTCTTTGCCTTCGGACCCGTTGTCGAGTCATATAGAACGGAGCACACGGTGATCGATAGGCCGCCCCATGAGCTAATGCAGAATACCTGGAGCAACCGGGTGCCTATGATGTTCGGGGGCACCAGCTTCGAGGGACTGCTCTTCTATCCAGGTGGGTTAAAGAAGGTCTGCTTAACTATAACAAATCACGAATGACGTTCCCTTCTCCGCCAGAGGTCTCGAGGCGTCCTGCTACCCTGGATGAGGTGGGCAACTGCAAGAATGTGTTGCCCAACGACCTGAGTCCCAATTTGGACCAGAAGCTGCGCGAGAACTACGGCCTGCAGCTGAAGAAGGCGTACTTCGGCGACGAGCCCTGCAACCAGGCCAACATGATGAAGTTCCTCGAGCTGTGCTCCTACCGCGAGTTCTGGCACCCCATTTACCGGGCGGCCCTGGCTCGAGTGCGGCAATCCAGTGCGCCCACCTACCTGTATCGCTTCGATCACGACTCCAAGCTCTGCAACGCCATCAGGATTGTGCTGTGCGGCCACCAGATGCGTGGGGTGTGTCATGGAGACGATCTCTGCTACATCTTCCACAGCATGCTGTCGCACCAATCCGCTCCGGATTCGCCGGAGCACAAAGTGATCACTGGCATGATCGATGTTTGGACGAGCTTCGCCGCCAACGGCGATCCCAATTGCGAAAGCATCAAGGACCTGAAGTTCGCTCCCCTCGAGGACGAACACGACTTCAAGTGCCTGAACATTGGCGAGAGGTTTGAGTATCAGGCGCTGCCGGAATCGAAGAAAATCGATACTGTGTGGAACAGTTTCTATGCCCCGAACCAGCTGTAGAGGCAGTGCCTCTAGGTGGTCTTATAGCTTTAGCTGTCTCAACTCGACTTGGACTTGGATGATCTTAAGCTGTGTAAATACGCTGTACATATGTCATGGTTATTATTAGCTCGAGATGATAATTGTTAATTTTTACATACTATATACTGTATTTAAGTTGTACCCTGACAAAAACATATGTGGAACTTAGGATTCAATTTAACAGAAGGAAATAAAATTACGGTTTAATTTTTTATACTTGCAAACAGTTTTAAAGATTTAAGAAACGAGGTAGTATTTATTTAAATATATTTAAATCACTTATTGCTTTAAAAATAATTGTTACGGTTGATATCGAACTGAATTATTTTTCATATATTTTCTAAATACTTAATGAAATATGAAGTCTTCCCTTTTTACTAAAATTGTACATACGTTTATTATTAATAATAACTATTATTGAATATCTTTTCAGTTAAGTATTCGTAGAGTGAGTGAAATTTTTTTAACAGAAACTTTCCTGTGGCGGAGATTCGCTTAAAGCTTTAGTTCAATGTTCGTCAAAGATAGGGTTTCACTAAACCTGTCGCTCTTTTCCACATTTATTTCCTCTTTTTTTTGCGGGCATCTATACGGCTAACACCCGGCAAAACCATCGGAACCAACCCTTCCACCTTCCACCTGGCACCCGCCACCCTCAGACCCCTTTGGCTATATGCTGATGTGACATTTATGTGTGTAAGCCGTCGCTTGACAATCAAAGGGGACAACAATTTCCGCAATGCCACCGCCAACAACGGCAGGCAGGATGACACCAGGGACCAAAGCGTGAGCGTGTAGAAAGAATGAAAAAAAAAATCCATTAAAATTTTTGCAAGTTTTAATTCGTTTTTTTTTTAGGGGGCGGAACGGGGCTTTGTCGGAACACGGCCAAAATGTTGAATCTAAAAGGGGTTCGTTCGAGTGCCGTGTGCTCGCCCGGGATGCGTGCTCTCATCGGTAACGTGAAAATTTCATTTCGCCGGCGAGTTGGGCAATTTTTCGTTAAATTTTTCCTATATATAATTTTTTTTTGCTCAGAATTAGACTGTGTTATGGTCATGGATGTGGCATGCGGCCGGGCGTGACCAAAAGCGGGGCTTTCGTAGGGGATTTTACAAGGGAGGGGCTAGTGCCTGAATCCCGTTCATGTGCATAGGGTGTAAAAATGGGCGTTAACTCAATAAATTAGAATTTTTTCCGTTGCACAAAATTGTTTGAGAATGCGATTTTTCGTTTTACACATTCCTCCTTCTATTTCTCGGCTCTGGCGTTTGATTAAATATTTTTTCAATTTGTTTTTAATGAAACCGTGCTGAAAAGTAAGGATTGAATCGAAAAGCCTATGGGATTTTGCAAGAGAAGTTGATTTAATTGGGCCTTATTACAGGTAGTTTTTCAATTGATTTTCTCTTAAAATACACTTCGTTAATTTTGTTTTGTAGGGAATAAAGGTGTTGATCTTTAGCTAAAGTCCTTTTGGAATTTGTGGTTTATTTTTGTATTATTAGTCTGGCTTTCAGTTTTTAGTAAAAACTATTTTTCTTTTAATAAAAATAAACACAAACCTCGGACTATTTTTAATTGCATTTTCTCTAAATGGAGTTAAAATAGGCTACATATTTTTTCTGTCTTTTGCTTTTTTTCCCTATTCAGCTGATGAGGCATTTTTTCTGACACCGCGGAAAAGTATGCAGCTTTTAAATATAAAAATAATAACTTATTTTTTTGGTTTTATATTCGCATGTGTCAATGTGGGGCAGGCGTGGGCCTGTGGCGTATTTGCTTGCATAAGCCATATTCATCCGCCGTGTTGCCACTTGCCGTGGAGGGCTTTCGTTTTTTGTTTTCGGTTTTTTGCTTGTTGCTTATCGCAGTCACTCGTCGGATGTCTGATCATATTTGTTTGCGGTCCGCACTGTGGTGGCCGCTTAACAAAAAGTGGTCAACACACACACACACACACGCCGCACAACCACAATTATAATGGCCGACGACCATGGCAACTTGGCGCTTATTGAAGTTCAACTTTTATCGAATTAAATTTGCCGGATTACAGGTATTTAGAGCTGAACAGTCTGTGGTCGGGGCTCCTGGCAATACAAGTGGCATTAGCGGTTGTAATTGAATTTCAGCAATGTGCATGTATTGCTGCGTTTTTTACTGCGGCCTAATTGAATTTACTGCACATTTAAATAATAAAATAAGAACACATAATAAGAGATGCCGGCTTTTGTGTATGGGCGTTGGATTTCCGTGTTCGTGTTCGAAATCCTGCCCATTAGAAAGGATCTCCCCGAATTCAACAGCATTTTTTGGGATATTTTTAAATCTGCCATTCGAGTGACTCTGACAGGTCGAGAGAGCAAAAAGCTTATTCCTAATTTCCAAATTGAATAACCCCATGCTGACGAAAAATAAATTGTAAGTTGAGCCGAAAATGAAATAAATAAATAAATTCAAATTGTTTGTAAATATTTATTAACTTTGCTTGTTCCGGCTGATTGATTGATATATTTTTTCACAAAATAAGGTTTTTCTGTTTTCGTTGTGAGATTGAATTGTTTATTTATATTCCAGATCTTAACAGAAATAAAATGTTTTAGCATTTTTCTTCTGTTTAAATTAATAGAAGAAATGGAACTTAATTGTATGAGCCATCTTTACAAACTATGCATTTCAAAGAATTCTGCAAATTTTCGTCAGGAATTAAGCTATTAGACGATGTCCGCCTCCTACACATTCATGCCCTCTTCTGACCTCAAAGTGTTTGGTGGCATTGCAAGATTGAGACAGAGAGCAGTGGCAGCTGCAACTCAATTATGTTGCAACTTGCAAGCATAAATTATTCACTTAAGTGTCGCAAATTACGTGAAAAAGGTTGCCATGCCGCCAGCCGGCAGCGTTGGTTGCGTTTTACCTGCAAACACTTCAACGCACACGGACGCAACTCAATTTGAGCATAAATTTCATTTGGTCCGAGTGAAAACAACAGCAGCGTCAGATTCAGGAGCAGGATCGGGACCAGGAGCAGTAGCAGGAGCTGGAGCTGCCGCCCCGCCGCCTTTAATAACAAACACAATTTAAGTGCACATAAAACGACTTGCAAGGCAGCTGAAAGCTCTGCTCCTGCCCCCTTCGAGTTATGCACTCCAAGGATATGCTCCGCATTTTATGCACTCCCAAGCAAAGTTATTGAGTAATCAGCTTTAAAAATTTTCGAGCCCCTCTCCACCCAAACACCTCGCAGCTCGCACCTCGCATACACCGTTGGCCATTTGTTTGCTCCATTTTGGCCAAAGTAGCCCGCAGGCTGCAGCTGGAGGGGGCCAACTGCAGCCTGCATCCTGCCCATAAAATGCCCAAAATGTATGCCGGGGCACGTGGCAGCTGAAAATGATTGCGCGACATGCTTGGTTTATGCATTTTGGGTGCCACAATTTATGTGTAGCTGGAGGTGGAGCTGCCACTGAAGACGGAGATGGAAATGGAAATGGAGGTGCCGGCACCGGCGCCCCGGAGACTCAAGGTGCTTAGAATCGCACTTAGCCTCAGGCAGCGTGACGTATAAGTGTTAATAGGTTCGCCTTGCCCCATCAGGATGTGGCTAATCAGCAGGTGAACGAGCAGAAGAAGTAGTAAGAGTTCGGACTTAATGCGTGAACCTTTCATAGAAAGTGAAAACATGATGGCGATACTCGACCTGCATGCATTCTTAAGTTAAACTTTATGAAAAAGGTTTCGTTTATTTGAAAAATTATTTCATATATAAACTTGTTCTCTTCATTATATATTAAATAATAATTGTTCATCCGGTGAAATGGTTTTGAGACATCTTAACCCTATCTTTTCATAGACAATTATTTAATTAAGGCATTCTAAGAATTTTTATCCCAGGCTTAGGTGCACCACTGATAGACCCATCGGCACCCTCTCTCTTGGAGGCTGACCGTGGAAAGAACTATTATTTATTGGCGTTGGCGTTGACCAACAGCTACATAAATTAGACGCAGACAAAGAACAATGTAGCTTGCGCCTGTTTGCATGCCACACATTTTTTACTATCCAGTTATCTTCCGCTCCTTCGCTGCTTGTGTATGTCTCTGCACATCCTTTGGCTTTTTATACCAGCACACTGTGTGTATCTGTTACTGTCTGCTTTTTTTCTGCAGTTGGCCGACTCATTAAGCCCAGTAATGACACTTTAACGCTGCGAGCACGTTCTAAGCTCGCCGGCAATAATTCATGCCACTGAATGATTTGTGGAGCCCTCGGCAAGGACGAGCGGTGTAGTGGGCGCAAGGACTACTCTGCCGATATGGGCAGCCGTCGAAGTTCGGTCCTCGTTGAAGTGTGAACATAATTTGCTGGCATATTTCAGGTAAACTTTTCCGCAGCAGCTGCTCCAACAGACAATGGCAAATTATTGCTAGATTCCCTTAAATGTTTGCCATCATCTTTGGCCTGGCCAGTGTGGAAATATATGGAGTATATGGATGTACTCTCTCAGGTAACATCCGGACACAAGGTGGCTAACTCTGCTTATGGTTTAAAAGGATTCTTCTTCATATAAAATCGTTGATATTCCTAAAATTCAAAGTTTGTGACCACTTTAGATATTGGAAATGTTTTGATTAATATACTTAGATAAGTTTTACAAAGATGGTAGAGTACCTCTAATAAATTAGAGGACATCCAAATAAATCCTTATAGACATAGCACAATTCCTCTATAGCCCCAATATTTTATTAAAGCATGTTCATGTAAATTTTTCACTCACAGATTTTTAACTTAGTGTTTAGTTTATCCTAAATCTGAAACAAAGTTTAAAGTGTGACAAAATATGGCTGAATCGGAAATATACAAATTTATTTTAATATTTATTCTGTAGAAAAAATTCATATTTAATTATGAAATCGAGCAAATAAATTGCAGCACATTGCTTGTTTATAATGCATAAAACTAATCAGAGTGCGGAAATATGGAAAATAACTGGGTGAAAATCTCGAATAACCATGCCGGCAACGGACGTGCCAATAATGCGAAACGAAAAGGACACGCCGGTTACGGAAAGTGTGCCAAAAATTCAGCCAGACAAAATTCAAGTGAAAACTTTAAAAATTCAAGGGCCCACTGGCACTCACACTCACACACGGAGCGAAGTTGTATGGCCATGGTGTAAATATTTACATGTTTACATGCACATATACACGGTGTGGTCAGCAAGACAGAAAGCGGCCACATCCAAAAAACCGCAGCAAACTAATAATAACCAGCAAAGCCACATGGCCAGAAAAAAGTGAGGGGGTGCAGGATGCCCGGCTGGAGAGGGGACAGCTGGAGATATGTGTTAAGTGCGCCCAAAGTGGACATGAGGTGGAAAGGCGATGGCAACACAGCACAACACAGCAAACATAATTGCAGCCGCGAAATTTACAAATAGCTTTTAGTGTCGCCGCAAAATACAAAGCACTCCCACACACACACTCTGCGATAGTGAACTCTTCATCATGCACTTGAAAGAATTTATGTATCATAGTTGCAGTGAAGTAAACTGGCTAGCTATTTCTCTAAATTTAAATTGCACATGGGTAAACAAATTAATTTATTTTAGTTTAATCAATATCTGTATTATCTGATGAAAAGTCTTATAAAAAAATCCAATATTTAAGGACAAGGACTCCACAGACTTTAAAATTAAATACAAAATAAATATCAATGGTTCCAGTTACTTATAATTATTAAATACAATTAGAAAATCCCACGAGGACAAACGATTTCTCCCAGTGAGCCATATATGCAACTAATGCACTCAATGCATATCAGCCGCAGGACTTTGTCGGGTGGCAATATCGCTAAACAAATGCACCAAGCTGCAGCAGCAGTGAGCTGAGTGCGGGGAGAATCCCGTCGGCTGGAGTACAGTAATAACTTCGCCACTTTGGACACTCGGGAGAGCACGTCCAATTTGTCACGAGCCAGCAGGACTGGAGTCCGGCGCTAAAAAATTGTTAATGTAAAATGCAAGAGCAGAGAGCTGTGAGCCCGAGCCCGAGCCCGCAGCCAGGATTCCGTCCATGTCCGTGCCCGTGTCCGTGTCCTTGGCCACTAATTAATGCGGCTTGTTCGGCTCGCTGACCATGGCTGTTTTGGCAAGTCGCAGCCAGCACTTGTAACTGTCGGCAGAGCCGACATTACCACCCGAATAACCCAGAAACCCCACGCAAACCCTTCCCGCTTAACATTAGGCGTAGCCGGCTTCTGTAGATTTTTTTTTGGCTGCATGACCATGGTTGGAAATTAATTTTTGCACTGCCGCAGTGAGCTTTTCGAGCGATCTCAGTCCCCGGGCACTCGACTTTTTCGCATTTGCTTAACTCGGGCCCGATTACCGCCCACAGTGCGTATGCGTAATGACATATTTGGGGTTGTTCGAGAGTGGGCCCTTGGGATTGGTACAAGAGCTTTATGGCCGTGCCCAGCATGTTCGTGTTGGAATAGCATTCGGTGTGTCAGTGGGTCCTAGAGGGGTTAGGAAGCCCTTGACAAAGGACTATTTTTAATTGTCTTTAGGAGTGTGTGAGATTACGTTGGACTTGCACTTGGGTCCACAACTTCTAAGGTAGTAGATCGGGAATCAAAATGTTTCTTTTAGAGTTATTTAAATTGCTCGACAATATAGAATGTGGGAGTCAAATATAGTAAGGCAAATTTCAGAAGGATCAGAGCACAATAGTGCCATAAAGCAAGCCAAAAGACAGAGGGATTTTCGCCATGCCGAAAACTTTTCTCATTACGAAATCGTTGCAACAAAAAAGTAAACAACGCAAAAATGCATCCCCCTTTCCGAATGCAACAAGCAAACATTTTTTCGAACTAAAGTAAAACAATGCTCAATAGTTTGTCTACCCCATTCATTTGTACTTTGGCCAACTTTGGCAAACAATAAAAGTGCAAGCAAAATATTTGCCATATGATAAAAGTTAAGGCGTCCTTGGGTCGGTGGAAGGGGCTAGGATAAAATGGGGATACGACACAAAACGAACTGACAAATACCTCTAGCATCAAATTAGCTAAATTATAAATCGGTTTTCTTTCCGCTGCACCAACTTTCGGGGGTGAAAAAAGAAAGTTGTGCCGACAGCAATTTCCGCTGCTCAGTTACCAGAAATGGAGGAAGACATATGCAAAACGCTGGCTGGCAACACCTTGTCAGCAGGTGCCGGATCCGTCCAAGGACATGGTTACAGTCACGGCGGCAAAGGGGTGCCCTCAGACAGTTGGCTGTAACTTTATTCTAGCTGCAACTTTTTGCTAATTATCTGCTGGCAAATGCTGAAAGTGTTGCACGTAGCTGTGTTTTGTTGCGGGCACAAATTGCCTGAAATATTTGCATTTCCGTTACGTAATTAATAGTTGAACCCAACTCAGTCCTGGCAAGTTTATCGCCTCGCCCACCCTCGCCTCGCATCACATCTCAGCTGCTAGGTGCGTGTGTAAAATTGTAAAAGTTTTCGGCTCTTTGTCTTCAATCTCCGAGCGACGAGCAGGAAAATTAATTAAAGGCAACTCCAGCGTTTGACGAGCTAAAATGAACTTTACTAATAATTTTCGCAACTTTCATACGTCTTACTGTGGAAAAATGCAGCAAGCTCAAGACTATTATTTTCCAAGGAAACTAAAGAAAGTAATTTCCCATCTGTTAAGCTCCAGCTCACACCCTTCTTACATTAAACGGCAAACTTAAATTCAAATAGAGGAAATTCCTTGGCATCCCATGTGTCTGCGATTGCAATGTGTTAATGCAACAAATAAAACCAACAAACTGCCATGATTTCGATTATCTAGTAAACACATTAAATGGCGTGGCAGACAATGGTAGCAGGACACGAAGGACGAGCCCCATTCCGAAAAACCAAAACAGAAACATCTCGGGGCACTGAAAACAAAAAGAAAAATATACTGTGAAATTAATTATGGTAAAGACCTAGGGATACTCTGTTTTACATATTTTCGTATAGTTTATGGAGTATAGCATTATTAAGTAATTATTTAATAAGTAGCAAACATGGTTAATACTCCTGCTCCTGCATAAAAATGCAATATTCGGTAATATCTTGCACCCTTTTAAAAGCATCCCGAAAAATTCAATATACCTTCGTTTGCTGGTGTAACGGGTATAAAAAAGGGAAAAGAACAATCCGAAAGGAAAGTCGCGTGCGCCAAAAAATATTTATTGGCCTCGAGCGCAGCGTTGGCAGCGCTAAAATAGAAATCGCAGCGCTCCAGCTGGAGATACGGCCATGGCTTTGGCTTTTGCTACTGCTCCTGGCCCACTTGCTCCAGCTCCTGCTCCTGGAGAAAGGGCCAAAGAAATGGCGGAAATACAAAGTTGAGGTATCAGACCAGGAAGTGCATATCGCGTCAGGGAAATGCCCGAGCAACAGCAACAACCAGGACAGCGCGAAATCGTAAATAAAATGCAATACAAATGCGAGAGTGCAAACAAACCGAAGCCGAAATGCTACCAAATCACTGACAGCCACAACAGTATAAATTGGCTAAGAAAAATGGGCAAATTTACAAAATGGAAAAGCTACATTAAATATTTTAAATGTTTCTACTTTGTATATTTACCCACAAAAACCAGTGGAAAAAGTTGCACTTAAGAAATAAGATATTTAATGTTTCCCAGAAAAAATTTGATTCGATCTTAAATTTTTTCTTTCAAAATTAATTTACGGTAGATTATGTACTTATTACATTTTAATTTTCGGTCTAATCTCTCGACATTAATATTTATTACATTCTCTGGGCTATAAATAACATCTTTGGTTAAAATTCAACATCAAAAGAGATTAGGAAATTTGAGCTGCATTTGTAAAAATTTCCGGACCTTATTTTGTAAAAAGAAAACGTACAATTCCAACCTCTAATTTTTGTAAGAACGAAATGTGATATTTCCAGCATTCAAAAGGTGACTTTAGACCAATTCCCTCGGCGTTATCCCTCAGCGAATTGGCTCTGTAGTCATGTATAAAATACGCATCGCGACTGGCAAATAAAATTGCTGAGGAAAAATCAAATGGCAGCCGACATTTGCCGTGTGGACAACCGCGTGTGTGTTTGCCCCGATATGCCACAAACTGAAACAGAGTCGGGGTGCGCAACTTTATTTTTCGGCTCTTGGGAAATTGGAAAATTGCAAATCACGTAGTGCAAAGATAGAATAGAAATTCGCGTTCTGCGTTCCCTCCTCCGTTTTTCCAGCAGAATAAATCTCTGAGCCAAATAAAAAATGCATTTTTATTGCCCATCGTCTCCTGGCTGGCATATGAAAAGTTCCAATTGCCAAACTTAACACGGCGATGTTTACCATATTCGGAGCAGGTCTGCTCCTCCCCCTTGCTCATTTGGTAGGCAATAAAAAACTTGTTGCGAGCCAAACAATGTTTGTCTTTCACCTTTCTTTGCAGCCCCCTTTATCCCACCAAGAAAACCCGAAGCAAAACAACCTTTTTCATGGCTTCCTTACTTTGTTGTTCCTGCATAAGTCAGTGGGGCTTTCCGGCCAAGGGCGAGGGGTAAATTTAAATTTTCTAAATCAAAATACTTTCGACACGGCATTATTGCACGCCCTGCATGTGCCAGCAGTCGGAGTCCAAAAGTATGCACTGTTTGTTTAGGCGTCCTGGTAAACACTTCGCCCACTTTCCCCAGCTCGCTACCCTTCCGACAGGGATCTAGCGATTCTATTTTAGTCAAGTCTACTTATCTGTAACCCGAGGCACCGCTTAAAAGGCAAGGGTTCCTGGTCTATAAATTGAAACTTAAAACAACTGAGGAAATAGTAATAATAGTAATAAAAAAATATTCATTGATAACAACCTATGAACGAAGGCTTTTTTGAGGAACTCAGTGCCACAAGGAAACAAATTATGGTCACATTTTAAAGACTTTGATTTTCCTTTAGTCTCACAATTAATTGTAAATGAAAACAGACCTATTTGCTGAAAAATGCTCTTATTTCTTATAATTATTTAACGATTTTTAATATATATCTACCCATAAAGCTCTCGCTTTTTAGGGAATGCCTGAATTCGTCTTCAGCAAAAGCACATTATCTTTTCTCGTCCTTTTCCAGTTCTTTTGGCCTCTTTTAAATAAAGTTGGGGAGTATAACCAACTGTGTTAGAGATTTTTCGTTGAGCGTGGGCGTGTTAAAGGTTTCCCGCAAACTGTAGTTGCCTAACCAGGTACATGCAATAAAGGATTCCTCTTTATGAGATTTTTAGATGAAAAACACAGCGACAACAACATTAAACCACATTCATTTGATTTTGATCAGCTAGAAATCAATAAATACGACCAAAAATTTCATTTTTCAGTTCAGCAAACCCACACAAAAATGCAGTTAGTTCCTAATAACAAAAACAGTGGGAATGTCGCCATTTTGCGCTACTATATTCGCAATCAAATTAATTAATGTGTCGATGGAAAAAGTCAGCAAAGCTTTTGTTCTATTTTATTAAATTAGCACCAGCTCAATGCGCTATGAAATTAATTATCTGCATTCGGTTAAAAGCCATGGTAAACTAAAATAGTACCTGATGGCATACAAAAAAAAAAATAAACGCCAATAAAGGGGAAAATGGTGCACGATTAGCTATGGCTTCTGCTAAATGAGAAATGACACTTTGTTGCTTTTAATTCGTATTAGTGCATTCAACATTTAAAATCAAATTAGTTCCGAATTATTTCGTATAATGTCGGTTGCTAAGTTTTGACACACACCCTTTCAGGTTGTGCACACCCCCGTGGCTCGAAAATATATATTAGATAGCTGGAGAAAAAAAGGGTTTTGCAATTGAAGCCAATGATGATGACAGGTGTGCAATTAAATAAAATTTAATGTGGCTGGCAACCACGAACGAATTTATATAAAAAACGGCAAGGGATTACGATTAAATACGGCAATATCATTAATTTAATGATTTATACTAGTTCTTCATAACATCAGCTTAAATATCCTTGTAAAAATCGTAGAAAATTTTTAGCGTAAGCCGTTTTTTTTTTAAATTTATTATATATTGCACTATGCTCATAATATATTAAAAATTTGATTTTTATAAATATTAACTAAGCTCCTAAAAGTTTTCAGTGTCTGACTTACTTTTCAGAGAGCTTTCCAAAACGGCTTAGTTATTTCCAAAATCGCAATAAAGTAAAAACGTAGAGAAAGGCTAAAACTCTTGAGTTCCAAATAGAACTGGTGACATTCTTAAGTGCTCCTAATTGTCCTTGTCCTTGTTGATGCTTCTTGTCTTAGTTTATATTGCCCATAGAGTTCCATTTTAAGAACTCCTTTTATGTCGCAGAGCTTCCAAGCCTTCCCTTTTCGCTGTTTTGCATATTTCGGGCACGTTGTGCTCTGTGTTTGTGCAATGCCAAGTCATAATTTCTTTATATTACTGTCCTTGGCCCCTTTCACTATATTTTTTTTTTTGCCTTTCTGCTTTGGATGGCAGTGCAACATTTGCTTTGTGCAACATTTTAATTACGCATTCAGTTGGCGCAGACTCGCAAGAATTATGGCACAGAGGGGGTTAAATGGGCGGCGATGGGGGGCGTGGCAGGATACTTTTTGCTGCCGGCAGGAGTCAGCTGTTGAACACGCAGAGAAATAGTTGGTTTTCGGCTTTTAGACAATTTATTATAGACAAGAAGGGAAAATGAAGCTTGGTGTGCTGAATCATGGAATATACAATCATTATATATACACTTAAGTTACGTAAGCTTACATTCCATAAAAACACAATCCAGCTTTCAGATTTAATTACCATAATACTTAGTTACTCCATATCAATCACCAAAAGTACATATAATATTACCACGCTTTTATTTCAATACCTTTTCAGAATTTAATAACCCAAAAACCTCCTACAAATATAGCTTTCCATTGAGTGTACCTAAACTTTACTCTCTTGTAAGCCAAGCATTTTTTTATGTGTCGTTGCTTGCCACCTCCACCATGTTTAACATTTCGCGCTATTTATGCATAATTTAACCATTTTATTTTATTATTTGCGACCCGCTTCTTGTTCTTGCTCTTGTTGCAAATAAATGGCAGCAAATATGCAAAAATAATGTACAGGGCCAAAGGCAGAGTTGCAATGCCCTAGAATTTGGGGGAGGGACGACGAGAAAATGGGTTATTTTGGCTAACAGCTTGAGTAAATGTTTGATCGGACTCGCCTAGCCAAAAGTTTTATGGCACCCGGACTGCGCATAAAATCTTAACAATTCCCAAATTTATCATAAAACGTAGTTAGGCCTGCCCCCGGTCGGCTGGGGTTGTTTTCCGTAAAACATTTTAAGTTTAATGGCAATTAACCTCGGCGCTGCGAAATTAAAATCATGAGCCCGGCATAACCCGCGTATGTGGCTCCACATAAATCTTCCTCCCGAGTCGTGGAAGGGTTGCGAGTGAGCGGAGTTCTTGGGCAGACATGACACGTATTTATAGCGCGCCAACGACCTCACTCGGGCCACATTGCTAATACGCCATGTTGGCTGCTGCTCAGTTTTCTGCCCCGGCTTTGTTTTATGTGAGCGCACACACGCCCAGACCCAGGCTGAGACCCTCATGCGACCCACACACACAGGCTCGCAGACAGGCAACTTACACATTTCGAGTGCAAGTCAAGTTGAAGCTGGCCTTGCATCGCTCAGCATGCAGAGAAAGAAATTTTTTAGTACTGGTGAACTCTAAACGAAATTAGAGTTAGAAACTCGCTTAAAACACAATTTCTTTTAGTGTTGAGAATCAATTTTACAGAATTTCTTTTTAACTTTTGTAAATTAAGGTAGATTGAAACTTAAAATATTTTAAGAAATACATATTATTTAACCACTAAACCAATAAGGTTTCAATTATTTGATTAATTTTTCCCATGTACCCGGCCACACGCGTCTGCATTTGTATTAGCTGATTGTGTGGGGCGATGCAGCTGAAACAGAGGCAATTGCCGCGTACAAGCTCGTAAATTGAAATAAAGTTCAAATGTTGGCAATTAATAAACCGAAAAAGTTAATGCTTAGCTTGCACTCCGGCGCCCCGGCAAGTTGCAAACACAATCAACTCAGGCTTCGTACGGAGTGAGAAATTGCTTGGGCTGGCCTCATCAACCAAAAATATAATAAAATGAATATCTGGAACTTAACTCAAATTAACTGGGAAATCTAGTGGAATATTATTCAAGGAATTAAAGCAACACAATCATAGTCAAGTTTCTGTGTGGTTCCCGAAGCTAATTTTCCCTTGCTTTTTATAACATATATAGATCCAATCCCTGGGAACTAAAAGGCAGTTCATTTTGCCAAAATTGCCTCTATCTAGCTGGCAGTTAGCTCTTCCTTTTAGCCCTCGGCCGAGATTGTGGCAGACGCTAATTGCTCGAAAGGCTTGAAAACTCTTACCATTAAAGCCCCCCGAAAGCCCCTCTCTAAAACAGCCCCCAGTTCCACCATCAATTTCTGCCCTAATGCGTTGCCATTGTAATGAAGTCGTGCAGCATTTTGAAATCGGTGCACCGGGGGCTCTGAAAACAATGCCAGGCTCTGTTTCTGTTTTTATTTTTGCAAAATAGAGGTACTGCACATTCGCTGCAGTTAACACTTGTTGTGTGGGCTGGGCTCCAACATTTAATTGTTGTTCAGGCTCCCGCAGCCTGCGACCCTTTCGGTAATGCTTTAATTGTTGTTTCGCAGTTCAAACTCGGAATAATTTCGTAAAGTACATACACGGAAAGAAACCAAATATAATCAAGGGATTTCCAAGGGGTCAAACTTCGATGCAGATTATCTTGAGATTTCAGATCACTCGAGCGATCGTCGGCAATTGTGTTTGATATTTTTTTTCATCTTTCTGCTTCAATAAAATGTTTGTTGTAATAATATTGGAAAATATGAAATGCATCCCGATTTACTTTCCGTGTTTGTATATTCCGCATTAAAGTAGAATATAAATCTGTGAATATTTCGGTTGCGAACAGGCTGCGCTACGCAAACATTTTATTTTTGCACCTGTTTCATCATAATCTTGATAGCTACGCAAATTGTTTGCAGCAAACTTTAAATTGTTTTTGTTGGGCTCCGATGATTTGTGGGCTAAAAACAAATAGATATACACAGCCGCCGCCGTAAATGGCCAACCAGGCGGGCCTGTTAATGCTTTTTACGATGACTCTTAATGTGCAGCCGGGCTTTTTAATTATTTAAAGCCCAAAGCGCTGCGTATGCGCGCTGTTTAATAAATGACAGCTATTTGCAGGAAGTTGAGAAATGATTACGCCCATGGAGGGACAATTTCCCATAGCTTTTTTTATCCGCACGCTTTTAATTCCCCTGACAGACGCCCGACTCCTGTTGATATTTGTTTGTCTTCCCGAACGACGCAAACAAGACGAAGGCAAAGGCAAAGGCAAATCTAATTTCTAACACAGAAGGCTACGAAACAGAACAGATTACGCAACAAAAAACGGCCAGAGCGGATGTGAAAAAGAATTCTCTGTTATTTGTGCGAGGCAGAAGGAAAATCAAGAGACGGCTGACAGTCGAGCCCCCGAAAAGCGTATGCAATGCATGTGTATGGCATAAATCAAAGCTAGACAATTTTGGCTTGGGAAAACATGAGCGGCGAAAAATAAGAAAAACGACAATGGGGCGTCCCGAAAGGGGGGGAAATCAAAAGTAAGTGACAAGCAGACAGGCAGACGCACAGAAAACACATGTGCACCGCAAACAAACAGGATGTTAGGGGTTCTCCAGGCGGGGAGGAGGATCTCTCACATGACAAGTTGCTCTTTGAATATTCCGAATGCTCCCTACTACGGACCGTTTAAGTACTTTAATTGTTTCTTGCCAGGATGTTAACAACGGTAAGTTGACAACGGAGGATGAAGCGTTGCTAAGCCAGCAAATGCAAGCAATTCAGGTGGAGTCTCAAAGGTTAAATAAACTCATGACGAAATATTTAAATTTAACTCTTCAGAGCTTCCAGTTGGAATGATAACAATTTATGTGGTTTTTGGCATTATGAGCAAAATTTGATCTGAGACTCGGAAAAAAATAAATATATATATAATAAATGGGTGTTAAGACATGGCCCCAAAATAAATAGCTTTTGTCCGGTTTGTATTTTATGTAATATGTTTTTCCACATTAATCACTCTTCAAACAAATCGTTTCCTTTCATTTAAATCTTTTTGCTTATCCCAACTATTTTTTCAAAGGTTAACAAGGGGAAATCGCAATTGTAACTTGTTTCACTCTATGTTTAAACTGTTTCCAATTATTTTTACCCCATCTGGCTGCACAACGCACACACAGCTCTTATCGGGACTCAATAAATTGCTGTCTCGACGCGAAATGCACACCTGTGCTTGTGCCTGGCCAGAGGATCAGGTAGCTGTCAGCCAGCTGCGAGTTGCTTAACCTCTCCGCCTGTGAAACAGCCCCAGTCAGCCAGCCAGCCCAGCCCAGTCCCAGTTTTATTATTTTCTGCGCCATAGCTTGGCTTTTTTAATCACTGCCGTGGAACCCCGAAGCCCGATGGGCCAGACAGTTGGGTATACAAAATATGTCAACAGAGGCGACAGGCGGCAAAAAGAGGGCGAAACTCCGTCACTGTGTGTGCTTAGACCTTTAGACACTGACCAGACAATGGCCGGTCGTGTCAGCGGCATTTCCGTCCGCCTGTCACGGGATACCACTCCGCTCCGCTCCGCTCTGATTTGCCGGAATATTCGTATGAATAAACGGATAAACCGCACTGACATCCCGCCAGGGCATTGGATCGACTTCAATGAATCGAACGTCAATTATGTTCGGATCTCTGAATTGTCGACAATTGCATTACGCAGTGGTTAACTTTCAATGCAAACCATTTTATGCAGATTGCTGCGAGAATAATTTACTAAGATGTGGGGAATGCGATTGCACTCGGGAAAATATACAAAATTGTTAATATTTAAAAAATGTTCCTTAGTATTAGTATAGAATCGAAGAGATATTCCTATGGCCTATGCCAAACAAAGCTCAGTTATCGAAATTTTAAGCTGTGAAATTTCAAGAATATTATATCAATTCAGTGTCTTTTAACAAATCTTTTTTCTGTGAGTGTGCCGCAACATTGATCGAACCCCATTGACTCTTTTCGGTCCTTTGTGATGAAGTTTGTGGATAGGAAACCGCACAAGCCTCAAGGGATTACTACATCAGAGGCAACCGCAAAAGGGGTTAATGCACTCCTCGCCCACTCGCACACGGGACACAACAAGCCAATTGGGTTTAGTGAGCATTCAAAGGCTGCCAAGGTCCTGTCATATGCTCGCCATTTAATATTTATTAATGGTCGAGAGCGAGAACAAAAATGGGGAGAACCGAACCCGAATTGAATGCATCAGCGAGCCAGTTAATATTAAATTGCCGCATCAATAGGCACAACAACAAACGGATAAATTTGATTGAACAACAATATATAACCAGAGCGGATAAAAACTATGCAGGGGTTGGGCTTGAGGTTTCCCTCCGAACATCAAACGCTTCATAAGCGCGCCGCCATAACCCAAAAAGAGAAAAAATAAAGGAAAACCAGAGGAAAAACTTATGGCTCCCAGGGGAGACACTTGAGTGACTACCGCATCCGGAGGGAGGATGCTCCCTGCGAAGGAAACCGAAACTATTTCTTTGCGCAGCGTTGTGGAAAATTAAAAACGCCCAGGCCTAAGACTGGAGCGACCTCCTACCGATGCCGCTGCTGCATCTTCTGCTTATTAATTACTGCGGCGGCAGCGAAACAGTTATTAGACTCAACATACTCGAAATCTGGGTTATCCCGGCCGGATTTACCCCGGATCGGGGCCGTTGAACCTCTCATCGAGCATGGCCGTAACCAGCGGTACGGCGGACCTCATCTCACTCCAGTCAGTCCCTCCCTTTCCACAGCCCTAATCAGCACTCACATTACGCATACGCATGGTTGTCATAATTTCGCATTATTGATTTATTAGGTCGCAATGTTTGCATAGCCGAATGCGAGTGACAGGGCGATAAGCCGACTGTTTTTGGCCTGGTTTTTTGCATTAGCATAAATTACAGGACGATTGACAAACGAGACGAGTGCGTGCAGCAGGAATGGGAAGCCTAAGCGTTTAGGTAGCGAAAAAATAACAGTATTTGGTTATTTTTATTAGAAATGTTAATAATTATCAAAAATATAACGCTTAATTAACCTGTGAAAATGAACTATATTATATTATAGTAAGTGAAGTATAGTTTTAATTAATTATTTCTTCCTTTGGACATTATGCAATCATTATAAACGATTATTATTTTAATCAGAACCTGTTTCTACGGACACATTCTCATAGTATTAATACAATTATTTTCCACTCCAATAATCTGATATAAGGTGGGTGACCTTTTATCTGTCTTCAATTTGCATTGTATTGAAGATTTAATGTTCTATGAATGATCAATGCTTTTTGGGTTAGACCATGACTAAACTTTTTTTTAACTTTAATTCTCCCACTCTGAACTCAAGAATCGCTGGATATTGTCTATTGGAGAGATCTTGCATAGAAACGATTGGAAAAATAATTAGTTGTCAGGTTTAGGCTGAAATCGTATTGAAACATATATTTGGTAGCATGTAGCAATCACTTAGTTTTATTTAAGGCCATCTACAAATGCATTTATGCCATTTAACCCTGTTTATTGTTCTTTGTAACAGATAGTAACCGCGAGTAGTAATTTCCATCATTCATTTGAGGCACTCGATGGGGGAAAAGTTATTCCCCAATTAGAGTCGGAATACCAAGCGGCCAAGGCTGCAGCCTTGCGAGCCTTGATTAAAGTCGAAACCAAGGTAAAGTGGCCCGAGAATGCAATTGTACTTAAAAGCGCAGCGCAGTGCAATGAGTGAAAATGCCGGATAATAAAGAAGGGGTGCGGAACGGAAAGCGGGAAACTGGGGCGGCGGAGGTGGAGGTGAAGGTGGAGGCGGAGACAGGGGAAAAGTCGGAAAAGCCGCTGCGAACATCATTTATAAAAATGGCTCGGCATTTTGCGGGTGCGGGTGCTGCTGGGATGGCGAAAACACAGCGCAAAACCGAAACGCATTCAGGCAAACAATTGCAATTGTAATTGAGCCGAGACTCCTCGAATCACTGTCTGTGTGTGGGCTTGGGCGTGGGCGTGGTCGGAGTCTGTTTGCATTGTTATTTCCACGTCGGTGAGTCAGTCCCGCGCTCGGGCGGTCGCTCGGTCGCTTAGTGGCAATAAAAAGAATGCGCGTTCCACGGGGAAATTATGAAAGCGGATTCCTTTTGTTTAGAATCGTTTCTAGATTGCATGCAGCCAAGCGGTACGAGTTCGAGTGCGAGTACGGGTACGAGTACGGGAGCGGGAACAGTAACGTCCTCGTACCATTCCCGCTTATTGCTAATGCGACTGTTATATTGCCACGGCCCCGGCTGATATTAGATATTTGCCAAGTTGCCCCAACGCCTCGCCCCATTTGAGCCTGTTACGTCTAATGCTGATTGCAGCATCACATATTTATTAATTTCCACGCAGACCCAGCCTTGAATGAAGGGAAGTGAATGAATCCAAGGGCTTAAGAGGCTTGGTGTTCAGTTCCCTGAAATTTTATATTTTATTTCCTTTCAATTCTGTAAATTTAAACTATAGATTTTAAGGTTTATGTACATTTTTTTTTTATATTCCTTCCAGTGAAAACTTGTACAAGTGCATTGACTTTCCAGTTAAACGTAGATTTTTTTTATATTTTTCAGTTGCCTTTGTGCCAAGGAATCCATTCAAAGCCATGCAAATTAAATTGAGAAAATATCGTATAATGCGCATGCATGTATGGCAATAACTATAATTAAGGCGATGCCTTGAGCAGTTAAAATCCCTTTCAAGCTATTGGCTCCAGCTCGGAGCTCAACTCTGGACTCCTCCGACTCCTTCGAGTCGAGGAAGAGTAGACGACGATGCTCCCGCAAGTGCCGTATGTACGGAACGAAAATCAAATTTTTTATGATTGAGCAGCCAAGGAGCATGAAAATGCCATTTCCACCCCCAGCATTTGAATGGCTTGCTATTTTGTATCATCATGCAATATGACCAGAGAACGCACTCTCTGACTTTATGCCAATTTCAGCGAGCGGCTTCTGCTGCTGCTGCTGATTTCATTTCCTCCTTAAGCGCGAATATTATTTGCATGCATCTGCAGATGAGAAAGCGGGTCATGGGGGAAATCGAAGTTTTATCAAGTGTATCAATTCGCATTGTACTTGTGACCCGACCCGGACAATGAACTGTGATGACTGATTGATCAGGGTGCTTTATAAGCGATAATAGAGCTGTCACCCAGTGCTGGCAGAGTGTTAGCAAGAAGTTATCTGACGTGACTTGATATCTAAAATATATATAAAATAATTTAAATAGCCTTTCAATCTTTTTCTTTATACCCTGCTTATTTATTTTTGACAGCCGCTTGAAACTTCAGAAGTTTTTCCATTTAGATCAATGTTTTATCAGCTTCAAATAAATTCCTATTTCGATTGACTTTCCAGCCAGGACAACAGGACCGAAAGAATAGGCAAGGATAACAATGCAACTGCTTCAGAGGCTGCGCAAAAACAAAAGACTTAAGATAAATATTTTCACACGCGACGTTTTCACTGCTAATGAAATTTTGCTTTCAACTAAATTAGTATCTGTCTGTGCAGCAACGCCGGCAACAATGACAGAAAATAAAATTAAATAATGCAAGCACTTTTAGGTTAATTAAACTTGAATAGCAGCAAACGTAGCGCCAAACTAAGCTGGAATAAAGTGAGAACGAGGGGACCAGCACTCGGGCTAATGCCGGGCTCCAGGAGCCTCTGGATCTCCACTTGGTGTCCAGGACTGTCCTTGTAATTGTTATTACAATACTTGTCCTTTTTCGGTGTATTGTCTGGCTGTCTCGCACTGCACTTTCTATATAATTGTGTGGCGCTCACACAGCCTTTTGTTCCCTAATGCATTTGCAGCAGTGCATGCCAAAGCCCAAGCAAAGTGCCTGCAGACGGGTTCTGGGATATGGATGCTCCTTTGGCCCGGATGCCCAGCTCTTTCTGGCCAATTCTGTGGCCAAAACCGAAGTGGAAAGCGTTTTGGGGAACGACCGTCAGTGGTTTCGCTTGCGTTGCTTTCTGCCTGCAAATCTGCAAAAGTAAACAAAAGTGTTGCCAACTTGCCAGAGACAAATGCAAGCAGCACTACAAGGAGCACAGCAAGGATTCGTCGGTCAACTCTGTATCTTTCTCCGCACTGAAAGAAAAGGATAGTAGAAACTTTAACGTATTTTAAAGGGAATTCTAGATATATTTCCACTCTAAAAGCACTATTCCCTGGAGTATTTTGTATATTATATGATTCCAAAATTAATTCATAAAAATTATTGCCAATGGTCTTCTTAATTACGCAGATACCATTAATTTTATTCAAGTGCCTTACAAATTCCTGTTCTGGCTGCCTGCCGCCGCTCTTGCTTATTATAATTGCCAGCGTTTTCCACCTTTCCCCTTGCAAAAGTTTTTGGGCGATGTGGGCGGTGCAAGGACTTCGGTCGGCCGTGTCCTGCGACAAATGTAAGCAATGACATTGATGCTGCTTGGCCTTTTTTCAGTACGAGAGAGAGAGAGTGTTTCTGCCTTTGTTTTCGTTCCCCCCTGCACATATTTATTTTGTATGCTCAAGTTTGTCGGTTTTTGCAATTGTTATTATTTGTATTGTGATTGTTGGCATCATGTATCTGCCAAAAAGCAGCTGAAGCGAAACCAAACCCAGTCAACATTGTGGTCCACAAATGGAAATGGAATGGATTTTACACAGTTTCAGATTAGATTGAAAGCTTAAGAGTTTGATCAAGTTTTGGATGCACCGCGAGAAAATGGTGAAGAAGAAATAAATTGAGAGTAGTATCTTGTCCGAAGAACTTGAGAGTATCTCCTGACTTTTGTAAGAAATTGTAAGAACTAAGAAAGCTTATGTAAAATAATTTTCTAAACGGTTTAGTGAAAACCTGATCTTATTTTCTCTGTACAATTTTAATTAATGGAACTACTTTCACTAATACTCCTTAAGCCAGTCCTGGGCAGTTCCTTGGGTTGCACTGGAAGATGCTCATGTGTTCTCGTGTGCAGCAGACTCGAACTCGATCCAACTGCCCGCAGTTGTTGCCAGTTGTCTTTGGCGTTTTCCCCTCGGCTGGGATGTCGTCATAATGCCATTTGTAGCGCACACAATTGCTAATTGCTTTAAATGCATTTTAGCCGGAAGTGGCTCTTGCCCAAGCCTCTCGCATATGCACAGAAAGCCGGAGGAGCTCTCTGCATGCCCTCTGCTATTTGTCCTGCGTATTATGTACTGCATATTGGCCGGCATTATCTGGGACTTGCTGCCCTTCTTGGTTTGGCTCTGCTTTATTTTATTGCATTGTGTTTTTTATTTATTTAAAGCTATTAGCCCGGCTTAGTCTTTGCCTTGGCTATGACTACGGCTTTGGCTTTGGAGACGGCAGACCTTGGAGGGCGATCGGGGCGTATGCGTAATGTGATTCACCAATAAGCCAGTTACTCGACATTACAAACAACAGAAGCCAGCATAAAAGAAGAATGAGCTTATGCAAATATTTATTTTTGTTATTCACATGCACATGCACTGCCCCTGCGACTTGTCAGCGCTCCGGTTGGCTTATTTAATTGAAATCTACAAGTTTATGATTGTTTTGTATGCAATTTCAATAAGCAATTAAATATGCATGCCGTTGCGTTCATTGTTTGCCTATATTGTTGGTGCCCTTGTCCCTTATCCTTGCTCCTTGCTCCTTCTCCGCCCCCTTGCACCCTCGGTTGCTGTTTGTTATGGCCGGGCTCTTTTGTACTGTGGCTTAATGAATTTTGTGGCCGGCATAAATAAGAAACAGACAGCAGCCATTATTTGTTTGGTACTTGCATTTGTCAATATTTATTATAGAGTGCAAGCCCTTCAATTGGAATATTGCTTTACAAATATTATAACAGCTTAAATTTTATGAATTTTTAAGTTTTATTTAAAGTGTTGATTTGTTTTTTTATGCAACCAAGATTAACTATCGTAAAAGACCTTTTCGCTTGGTTATTTTCTCTTACTAATATTTAATCTGGGAATATTGCTTTCAAATATTCTTACCAAATTTAAATGAAAGAGTCATGTGAAGTTCCTAGGTTTTTGTAGCTGCCAGAAAGTATTTCGTAATCCTGACCCACCAGCTGAGTATCGAATTTATTTTTGCTAATAAAATTGATTGTGTTTTAAAACCTCCAAAGGCAGCGAAGTGCCAAAAGGAGCGGGGGATCCATAAAAGAATGTTACACTTTAAAAGTGTGGCTTAGTCGTGAGATTGGGGCTGCTTTTGGTTTTCGGGCTTGGGCTGGCTGCTTATGCGTTGACATTTTTATGGGTATTTTATGTGAAGCAAGTGAATATGGTAAAGACAAAGCTAAGCTCCTTTCGGAATCGATAAAAATGCAAATTAAACAGCGGCAGTGTGAGCGTGTAAGAGCCATATAAAGTTGCATATGTGCTTCGGATATAGATATAAACACAGAGATATGGCGGGAAAGTGTAGGAGGGAGTGGCAGCTCGTTAAAAGGAAAGCCGGGCGAAATTCAAGTGCCGGAAAATGGCTTTTGTTTAGAAGGAAAACTCCTTCAGTTGGCGTCTCTGTCCCTCGCCCCCAATTCGCTGTTTCTCTTCACATATAAAAATGAAAAATATTCAGAAAATGTCAAACGGAAACAAGTTTCCAAGTCAGCTTGCATGATGGAGCACACATGTCCTGGCGGCTACAAGACTCCTCTCACAGGCAGACACTCCTCCGACCAGTTGAGCGACAAATGAAAATTGTAGAAATGATCGGAAATGACCAATTTGAAATAAAAATGCAGTTAACTGAGGGAAGAGGCGAATGTCAGCCAGATCTACAAGTAAGTACTCAATTTAATATTTACAGTCAAGAGATTAGTAATCGATTTACTCATGCTTCAAAATATCACAATGGCACCATAATATTATTTGATTCTGTTCCTGGTTATTTATTTAATTCTCTATCAATTAAAAAAGATATTTCCACACAATCTATAAGTATTTTCTCCATTTCAAATTCTCAATTTTGAGTGCTATTACTTTGACTATATCTATAGAACGAGTACTCGTACTCGTACTCGTACTCGTACAAGGGCGTATTTTTGTGTAAGCGGAAGTTGAGTGCTTGACGTGCAACACCACCACCAGCACCAACAAGTGGAGAGCAAGCGCAGGAAGCAGACTGAATTTTCTACGGAAAACTGCAGTTTCCAGGCTCTCTCTTCATATCTGAATGCCAAGAGCAGCAACATGTATATCTGATCAGATATGACAAGATGACAAATTGGAAAATTTGTCAAAAAAGTTATCGCGATTTGGTCTTGCCGGATTCGGCTGGAGTTCCGCTTCCGGTACGAGTGGGTTTATTGACCCCGGGCTTAAGTCGAGGCCCAGGCTCATAACTCACAGATGTCGTATTATGCATGAATTTAAAAACAATAACTGGAAAACGCACACGCATGTGAGCATACAGGATCTGCTCCTTCCTCTCGTCGGAGAAGTAATAAATCAAGACGGCACAGGGGCAGGGCAAGCGGAAAACCCTTTTCAACGATTTCTATGCAAAAGTGCTGGCACAGGCAAAGAAATTCATCAAAAATAATATAACAAGACAGCAAATGAGAAAAAACGAGCCAGAACCAGAGCAGCTAAGAAATATACGAAATGGTTAAAATTGCAGGAGGAAGCAACAAATTGGTGCCTTTATATTGCAGAATGTTTGTGCGTCCTGCAATCATTTCGAACGAGCGTGTGTAAGCTATCTGGGAAAATCACGCTCGAGGGCATCTTATCGGAGTCTGCTGGATCGAGTAATTAATATAAGAACAGTTGTCATACCCTTTCTCCTCCCGGAGAATATGCATATTTAACAATAAATAACTTTAAGTAAGAATATGTGACTAGTGCGATAAATAAAAGTCTTGATAAAATAATAGGGGAATTTAAAAATTCTGAAAAATCAATTTTAAATGTAATGAACTCCGGGCTGTAGTTGTTCATGTTCTCGCCTAATTTATATTGAACTATAAGACTACTTTATTTGCCATTTTTCTTTTTATTTCAGATTTGATATCTGAATTTCCCATAGCTCATAGAAATGCTGCATTTAGCAGTACCCCCATAAATTCGTTTTACCTTTTTTCAGTTTTACTTTGACCGTTCTTTTTTGGCCAAAAAAGTCCCGACTGTAAGCAAATTTCGTTTGATATCCTTCGGCAGCTGGGTCAGCACTCTGAAGCGCAGTCCGTGCTGACATCCTCCGTGTTTACTCTCCGGTCAAATGTGTCAACAGCATTGCTGTGCAATTAGGAAGGTCCCTGAAACGGCGCTGCAATTCCTGTCCCTCCCCTTTAAACTCTTAGCTTAACCAGAGGAGAGGGGTTGGCTTTAAGCGTTTAATAAGAACTGAAAGGAGCGGGAGGAAGCAATTAATGGAGCTACACATGTTGAACATCCATCTACATAGCATACCTACATCTGTTTTAGTTTTAGTTCTCGCACGGGTTCGCTTTTTTTGTGGGGTGTGTGTGTTTTATTAAGTTTTTAATTAATGTATGAGCAGTTTAAACTTGTAAAAGTCCTGTCATGATAAACTAAAACAATATTTCTCACTTGGGGGCCAACGACGACAGCTACCATGTCCGTTTTCGGGTCAGGGTGGAGGGTCTGTCCCCACCACCGCCAGTCAAATTGCCCAAAGGAAAGCTTTTCAGAATAAATGAAGTTACGGCCAAAGGATGGTCGGGTCTGTCTGCGTTACGGGTTATCCCATGTGTGTGGCGGTGTGCCATTAAAATATTTGCATCTCATTATTTAGTTTTTGGGCTATTTCGCTTCGAGTAACTTTCAAACGCTTACTACTTTATGGCGCAAATCCAAATATAACTCCACTAGATACGCTTATTTTTTGGTAGATATTATGGTAATTGACCTTTGCCAATTTCTTACCCATATGCTCCATTCCTTACCTTCTCTTCGCTTCGGTTTTGGTAGTCTTTGTGGGCAAAACTTTTGTTTCGTTTCATTTTTGTGTGCTCTGGGTTTTTACTATCTTATCAGGCAAATTGAATTTGTGGTCAGAACCCAATGAGTGTGCTAAACCATTTGGCAAACAGACATCAAGGAGCTCACACACTCACAAATCTATAGCTGCACTGGGAGAAGTCACTAAGCTGATACAATGTATAAAGCAGGCTAATATATAAAACAAAACATAAATTTCCATTTCAGCAGTGTGACCATGCTACTTATATAAAATGGGAGTGTGAACATACTCCTTAGTAAGGAGTCCTTACAGAAATAATATGGTTTTGCAATGCAAATATTCAGATTTATATTGCAATGATACTTTGAGTATTCAGTAGAAACTAACATTTAATTTTTAATAATATCCATATTTTTTCCCTCTGTATTCAAGTTTCCATTCGTTTTTCAGAAGTCCTGCAATCTGCTTCGGTTGAGTTTGCCGTATGTGTATGTGAGGGTGCGTGTTTCTGTGTGTCTAATCCTTTATGCATTTGGTATCCCAGACGTAGACTGACCCCATTTGCAAAATTCTCTGCGCCATCTATCAACACATACACACAGAGACACGCACGCTTTGCGACACAATGCACAGGACATTCACACGACATGGTCAAAAACTTTGCACAATTAAAGTTTAAGTGTTGCACAAACTTGTGTCATGTGCTTGAGAGCCCGGGAGACGGACGAGGAGGGGTGGTTCGGTTGTGAGGTGGTGGCAAAGTCGCAACGATGGATGCATAAATTTAATTTTGTTATTATAGACTTTGCCAACGAATCCCAAAGCTGCACAGTGATGGAGAGTATCTATATAGTTTTGATGGTTGGTACCTAGTTTTGTGGGTTTTTATTGTACTTAGGTACTGGATATATTCAGTTAAGTTATGAGGGATCGATATAGTAAGCTATACAAATGTAATAATAACTAAGTATAAGCAAAACGGATTGTTTTCGTTCTAGGTATTACAATGCACACATCTTAAGCTATATCTAGGTAATTTGAAGTTCTTTCTTTTCCCATCACTGAAGCTGTCCAAGAGTGTTTGGACTTGGTGCGGGTATGTGGGTTCGAGGACAAGAAATAACACCTTTTGGAAAGTTGCAAATGCAGTAACAAAGTGTAATTAAAAAGTTTGACTACGCTTGCAAAAATAATGGAATCGATTATGAGCCAGCAGCCCTTGACTGCCGCTCCTCGTCCTGTCTGGCCTCGATTTTCTCACTGCTTGCCCACTCAATGGAATTAAAAAGATATTTTTCGCCTTTGACTCCCTGCTGCCGCCTGCCAATTGCATTCCTGCCTCCTCCTTTGCCGCGCGCCATTGTTTTCGTCTGTCAAATGCAGACACTTTGCTTTCGGTATTCATGACTCGAGAGCTCGACTCGAGTAGCTGCAACAACCGAGCGGAAAAACTGTCGCAGAAACTGCCAATAAGGGCATTTTTATGCATCCCGTTTCTTTCGCATTTCTCCAATCAGTTGAACAAAATGCACAAACTACTGCGAATTCAATGACAATAAAAACTTTGAAAGATTTTAATGCAATTGCTTTTTCGGCTCACGAGGAGCTCATTAAATTCTCCAAGACTGGCATAAAATTTGCTTAACGACATTGCGGGTATAATTAGCTGAGAGCTCGTTTAATCGGCGAGGATCATCCGATATTACTTAACCGCTTTCGCAAACGATTAATTTATATGCAAAGCACAGCGGGCCATTCATCTGTCGCTGTTAATTAAGCACAACGAATGTGACGTTTTTATTTTTAATGCTCAAAAGGGGCTGCACTGTTATTGATTTAAGGTTAAACATATATTTACATTTGCATAAACTGTTATTAATAAGGCAGATTAAGCCGCCAACGGGTTGGCCTGAAGGATAAAGCAAAATGAGCGTATTTGTGCAGTTTTCGTACTTCTTATGTGAATGTACTATATCACATTATTGTGATATGCACCTTGCTGATATTTTTATTTCCCCCGCATTTAATGCATTTTTAATCCGATATAATTAATACCATCCCAGTGGTTGTGTCTGTCGCTTATTAATTACATTATTGCGTAAAAATATTAACAAGTCCCGCAAAGTCATAAATAAATCTACGAAAACACTGAATGTAAAATAATACCACCGGCCACTGTAGCTCATAAATAAAATATAATGAGCGCTTCTTAAAATAAGAATGAAAATAAATGCTTTTACTATGACGTTTTGCGTTAAACTGACCGCAGAATGGCTTTAAGTCGCAGCTCGGATAAACAAATTGTGTGTGAAAAATTAATGATTAAGGTGGATACAGTGATTACTCCATTCAAGCGAAAATATTTTATACTTGAGTATTTATTAGCTTCACTTGAGGTCTATATTGTGGACTCCACTACAAGGTTAATAAATACTGAAGTAAAACAAATATAGATCGCAAAAATTAAAGAATTTTAAATGTTATATGTGTGTATTTAATTGGATTGATTGTGAAATTCTTCATATTATTTAAAACTGTCGTGGATAACCTGTTTTAAAATATAATTAGTATGTTAATCGATCGAATCTGTTCGCTTAATCCTTGAAGTACTGGCACAAAAGGTTGAAACAAAAAATCCAAAATGTACTGTAGCAGGCCAGTATAGAAAGATCAGCTTATAAGGCCCAAAAAAGAGCCAAAATCCGGCATTTATTTCATTCGTTCTCCACGGCGATGTTCTCACATGGCTTTGGCTTTCATCGCCAATTTAAAAACAATTTCCATGTTTGTTCCATAGTTTTGTGAGCGTTTTAAACGTGTGATTGTCTGAGGGCGACCGTCCACAAGCACACACGCACCAACCACACCTCACACCCGCCTGTCTCGCTGTCTGTCTGACGGTGTGGGTGTTGGTGAGTGTGTGCGAGATTGTAGGCTGTTTGTTGTGGTCAGCTGTGCTGAAAAGCTGGAAAATGAATCCTGAGGTTTCCTCGGTCATTTGAATGTTGTTCTTGTTGGCCGGCCACTCACACTTCAGGGCCAGAGAAGTTGCTCATACGCCAGGTAAGCCCGCCTTCTGTGTGTGTGTGTGTTATTTTTTCACCCTGTGTTTTTGCCGGTTGGCCTAATCCAAACCAAACACCTGCGTCATAAACTTTAAGACCGACAAAGTTTCGGGCCAACAACCGAATTGGATTCATTGGAGCGTACTTACGGTTTGCTGTGTGCGAGCTGGGCCAAAAACGAAAACTTTTCGATTTGTCAAATGGTATTTAGGGATATCCTTGGTTGGGTCTTAGAAAATGTCTGAAAGTTTAAAGAGTTTGTATGAAACGAGCTTTACTGTAGTGGAAATTATCAAAATATTCAATCTTTAAAATACAACCAATGCATTTATTTCCTTGTTTAAATGAGATCGAAAAAAATACAAACATTACAAGATATCCTTTATAATAGACCTCACAAAATTTTTAAATTTTAAATGCATTTACATTAACACCGCCACAGTAAAAGCAAAGTTGCCATTACTGTTCCTTTCATTATTTTTGCGTAATCCCCTGATCACGGTAGGCATACCAGGAAACTGCCTAGAGTTTAAAGAACTTATACAAACACTGCTCCATAAACGGAATATTTCTTAATCATCCTTATCAAGTCGTTATTAGAGTTATTATCATTAATTTATTAAATCCCTGTACATGGCTTGACATGACAGTCACAATTCAAATAGATATATATTTCGCAACCCCTAAACCGAATTTAATGTTCATTTTCAGGAGGGGAAAATGCTCCGGCTGCTCCGGAAAATCTCTTAGTACGCGGAGAGAGAGCAGGACATTTCTGTTGACACTCATTTTCGGTGGGGACGTCTCCATCTTCGCAGCTTAGTGGCGGACAAATTCCGAGTCTTTGGTCACGCTCTCCCCTCGCTAGCAACATTTAGCTGGTTATTGTTTTAACATTTGCCCCCGCACCGCGCACCAAGCACCCGCCGCCCGCAAATGTCCGTCTGAGCCGGTCTTATCTTATCGTTATTAACGTTCATTTTATTGTCATGCTACTCTCGGCTCTCGGCCGGCAGTGGCAGCTTCTGTCTGCTAGTTGCCATCAAGTTGGTTGTATATTTTAACAGTCCCTTTTATTGTGTCATTATTGTCATTTACTCCTCGGTCTCCCCAGCCCCAATCTTAGCTGTGTGGCCTGCATTATTTTGATTATTTGTGAGTTCCCCCCGCTAAATGTCTCTCTTTCAGTACATTATGCTCGCGTTCCTCTTTGATTTCCTGATGCCTGATGCCGGAGTTCTCTGTCACGCAGCGAAAAAGACCATATTTTCATTAAAACGTAAGATTTGGGGCTTAATAAAAATACTTCTGTACTTCCAGAAAAATATTACATTTTGAATCAATGACCCATTTGTGCAAACTTCTCTCGCAGTGTAGCTTCGCCTTAATGCCTAAGTATCTTGACATTATTAATGTGATTAACATTGACATTAAAGTCGCTTTGATTTGAACACTCAAAAGTTCGCAATGTTCCTGATTTTTTTGCCATTCACTCATTTATATATTTTCTGCGTCCTTTATATTTGTTGACCCATAAATTCCGATGGCCACGACTTGGTGGGTGCCGAGGCTGAGTCCACATCAAAGGGATGAATAAAGCAGGCCGCTCATAAATTGATTACAATATCAATTGCTGAACTTTTGACTTTTAATTAAAGGCTGTCTGTGCGTTGCGGCAAGCTCACAAAAATAAAAAAATAAAAACATTCGAAGCGTCCCCCTCGGTATGTGTTCGTTCACTTATGCATATATGGGCAGCAAGTTGTTGCAGTTACCAATTTGGCGTAAAAATTCATACAAACACGCGGGGCACTGTAAAATGCATACATTTGCGCTATAAAGAATGTTTTTCCAAGGGGCGGGAAGCTCTAGAGGCTGGAGCGTTAAAAATACGAATTAAAAAATGCCAAATGAACGGGAACCGGGGCCCAGCGCAGCAGGACAGTTAAAACGCGACGCGGGCCTGCGAGAAATTATAAATCAATTTAACGTTGCCAAACGAGAGCCGGACAAAAGTACCAGTTTCGTGCCGCATAGTAAGTAAATGTGCGGTGGCGGCGGCGAAGTTTTCCATTTTCCATTTTCCATTCCGTTCGCCATTTTACAAGCAGCGCCAGCGAAAATTGTATAAATTGCCAACTCAAACGGAAACGCAATGACACCGGACGCCATTGACCACCGCCGCCGACCCTTGGCCCGTGATCCTGTTCCCGAATCTCTGGTCTGGGTTACGGGATACGGGCTGGCCTCTCCGGGATTCCGGGGACGCATGCGCTGCTCATCATCCGGCTTTTCAACACTGCCTCGGATGTACGCGCTTTAATCTGCAAACCGCAAGCGACGGCATCAGATACAGATACGCGTCCTCGCCTTCCTACTGGGGATTCCGTATTGAAGCCACTGGGTGACTACACAGAAAGAAATGTCATGATACAGCGTCAGTGTGGTCTCATAATTTGAATAGAGGTAGATTAAGCTTCTATTTGGAATCGTTCCGACCTTAATACTCATTGCTTAAAAGAGATATTCGTGAAATAGATTTATTTTTGTATTCTCTCCACTCGAAAAGAACACCTATATTTTTTTCCGTGCCCTGCATTTTAAGTCAAGCAGTTGAACAACTGTTTGTAATTGCAACATCCCTGGCATTGTGGTAATGGCTCTTTGGGGTTGACTTGGGGTTGCTGTCCGGCGGAATCTCTCACAGTTGAATGCTGACAAAGCCCTTGTTACCGGATGTTGTGCAATAAAAATGCAAAGTGCGCAAAAGTTTCTGTCCAATAGCAGCCAGCTGATACAGTAAATAAATGTGAATTACTGTTTTTTGGGTGCACCACGATGGCATTGCCAGTGCGGGGTGCTGAGAGCGGTTAAGAAAGCGAAATTACGCGCGATTCGAGTGGGGGATTGGGTAGATTATGCAATCGCTATGATAAGAGGGGAGATCTAGATAGGTCCCCTCACTAATTTAGCTTAACTGAACAAGAGATTTCGCCTAAAAGTATACCTTGGGTTCCTAATTGCTGGAAATTGTTTAATGCTAAGCACTGCTTATTAACTGCTTACCAACTGCTTATAAACTGCTTGCATTAATGTTCTGAAATAATATTCTTACTTTCCCTAGGCAGTAAATTTGCATTGGACTTGGTAGCATTTTTATAGTCCTCACATAATAACATTTTTTTAGGTACTAAATTTGTTTTTAAAACTAAATATATAAACTTAATTTAAATATACAAACTAAACTATAAATTACAATCAAATATTATACAAAAAATAGATTCTACCTGTTCCCGCCCGGGTTCGAACCGGGGACCTTGTGCGTGTGAAGCACACGTGATAACCGCTACACTACGGAAACAACTGAATGCAGGTCATTCCTACTACCTTTCTTAAACCGAAGCTTTTTTGAAAGATTCTGACGATTGGAAAGTGAATATATATGCACTCAATAGCCAGCCTTATTACTTAAAAAATAAATACAATTTTGCTTTTTAACTTAAAGATAATTAAGTAACATATCTATAATATACACTTCAAACCTTTAAAGCAATACATTTAAAGGAAGATTTTCATATTTTGTCTGCGTACGTTAAGCAATTAATTTGTGATTCATTTCAACACCATTTTAACTGAGCGAGTAAATCAATATTTACTTGTATTCTCCGCTTAATAAAACAATAATTCATCTTGCGTTATAGGAGATAATAAGTTCACCGAAACAGAGACTGAAAAACATAAAAGAATAAAAAACAGTGAATAAAGACAAGAAATATTTTCTTTTTTAGTTTGTTTCTTTGATTATAATTATTAATATTTTTGTTAATTAGTTTAATATTAATTTTGTTGTTTTATGTAAAACCCGCAGTTTTAACAAGGTGATAACGCCGAAAAATGAGTCTAACTTATACTGAAATATAATATCCATATTAAAGACACAACTTATTATTATTTAAGAAGAAATAAAAATTAAATTGTAAAATAAATTTCGACTTGTTCCCGCCCGGGTTCGAACCGGGGACCTTGTGCGTGTGAAGCACACGTGATAACCGCTACACTACGGAAACAGTTGAAAAAGTGCTGCCGAATGTGCCAGGTCGATGGGCCTCGAAGATTTGTGAAAGTAATCACCACAAACCTGATACGACAACTGTCGCCATCGATTGGCCAAAGCTATTTTTAACAAGCTTCAGTCGAGCATAAACACAAATAGTTTGCTTTGCCATGGTAAGTTCGGTGAGCGTTTCTTTCCCCGTCTAATTATGCTCTGTGCTCAGTTTCGCTTAAGTATAGTATTTAATGACAAGCTATAATTAGCGGGGAAGCAGAGTATCGCTCGCCGCTTTTCGCTTTCATTATGGAGCTTAAGAACTTAACGATATGTGAAAATCACAAATTAAATTACTTATTTAAATGTGATTATGCGCATTATTTATGGGTAAAGTGTTGCCGCTGCTGGGGTGGAGTGGGGCACGATAAATGCAGTGCCACAAAAACGTGTGTTGCATTTTAAGGGACAATGCTTCGCAGCGTTTTGGGGCGGGAACAAAAGGGATGGGATGCCGGGCCATTACGTATACGCAGCGTATGACATTGAGCTAACGCTCTCGCTTATCGCTTGCACGTCGCAGCTGCTCGGGCGCATGGAATGGAGCCACGTTTGGCATAATGAGCGCCACCACCGGCGCCACTCCTGCACAGCTCCCATTCTTGGCTATCGCACTTTCCGCCGTCCATTTTACCGCCCACTCCAACCCAATAAGCCAATGCCCAAGCAGGGTATTAGTGTTAGTGGAAAGCTGGCGGATCTTAAAGGGCAGAGATGGCAATGGTACTACTTATTTTTACCTGTGTAAAGCTCGAGCTAAATTTGGTCTAAAAATAAAAACAAAATTAATAAAATGAAATGCCTTGGAATAGCAGAAACCTAAATAAATTATGATTATTTTATTTTCTAGGGTCCGCATATTATTTTATGGTATTCGCTTAGAATTGGTACCTTTCTGATGGCTTCAGTACCCCTCTAATAATTTTAGGTACATCTCTCTTAGAGGCTTCCCCATCACTGTGTAAGCTTGGTGAGCTGAAATCCGATGTACGATGGCGCGCAAAACGTCAAACGGCAAATAGCACCTTGCACCTGAAATGCATTAAATAAACATCATTATCGCTAAGACTAGAACAAGGCACACCCCCCGTACACACCCACATACGGCTAACAATGCAGAACACACACCAACACAGAGGCTCACATGCACATGGAAGGGAGCCCAGAACGCTGAGCATATTTGGCAAACAAAAGGATTTTGCGGTTGAGTTGTGCACACACAGAGGGAAATCGTACGCATTTGGCTTTTCACTTGTCGGATTCGGTGGAATTCGGAGCTATTCAGCTCTGGCTACTGGCTGAAACTCGCACGAAACCCTGGAAACAAGTCGAAGTACTTGTACGTTTTCATTTGGTTTCCTGGGAGATTTATAATTATAATGGAGGAGTTTAGAAATTACAGCACGCATGAGCTTAATTTAAACATTAAGCTCAAGGGTTTTTACATGTTTATTTCAAATTATATATATTAATTTAATACATTTATTGCCATATTTTCTATAAAGTAAAAGGAACCACTGCAGGTTGTACGTGTACGATTTCCTCAAGCCGCGAAATTATTTGATCATTTCTATTTTCTCACATTATTCCCGCGCAACCGAAGCCAACCATTCCGCTTGGGCCTTTCCGGGCCCTGAAAATATATCCACAGCACTGCCATTTATCATTTTCGCCCTATTGAAGTTTTAGTCTCGCGACGGCGGCCACATAAAGCAGCGGCAGGCAGCGGGAGGCTGGATCTAGAGCCGCGATGGAGGGCGTGCCAGCCCTAAGCAGATGAAGATGCCCGGCCAAGCCGGCGTAGAAACGGCCAAGACACAAAACAGCAGGGTTGCCAAAGGCAAGAAAAAAACCAAAAAAACAGGAACGAAAATTACAAAAAAAAAAACGTCGAAATCGTCGCACAAAAAGAGACGTGCAAGTAGTTCAAAAACTTTGGCCTAAAAGGAAACCGAAGGCGAACGGCAAGAAATATATAGATATATATGGGAGGGGATGCTTTGGGGGGCGAGGCCAACATTGGCTGGCATTTGGGCGAGCGTATGACATTATTTATGGTTTGTTATTTGTGCAAAAAGTATGCAAGAAAATATGCTGCGACTCTTTCATAATTTTCCTTTTTTTCTCCTCCTCGGGGCAGGGCGAGAGAAACAAAAGTTTGTGGGGTGCCAGGCGAGGCCAAAAAAGGCGACAAGCTTTAAGTGTGAAATTAAAGCTGATGGGACAGGGATGTGGCAGGACCCAGGCCCTGGCAGGCATTAATTAAAATCATAAACGCAAATCGACAGGCGGGAAATTTTTCATAATTTACTTTCGCCCGAATCGCACGCTACAAAAATGTGCATAAATTATAGGAACTCATTAAATATTTTCCGCATTAAATAGAAAGGAGCCGATGCCTCGGCTTAATGACCATAAATCGAAATTAATGACAATGCGGAACGGCGGACAGAGCTGTCGATGGAGAGCAATGGGGCTGGGGACTGAAGGGCCACTGGACAGGATCCTGTGGCCGTCACATCGTTTACGCCCGACCACAAATGAAAGCACCTGCTGCTGCTCCTACTGCTCCTACTGCTCCAGCTACCAAGGATTCGGGCCGTTAAGTGCTACCAGCGTTAATGACACCTGCGAGACAATTTCAATAACCGATATGTGCCATTTCGGGGTTTGTGGATCGTCCACTGGCCACTGCCACTGACGGATGTCTTGTGGCGGCACTGAGCTATCGATTACGCTCCAGATTTAATTTATATATTCCCCGTCCGTATTGAATATTGGAAAAGTTAAGCAAAAGTTCGGAAAGCCCCCTAAAATATAGGAACGCATTTCACCTTTAAGCTAAATTTATTATTATTGTGTTCTGGTGGCAAACAATACCCACTGATTTCGGGCGCAGTGGGTATCCGAGCTATGTTTGTGCTTAATCAAATCTAGGCCAACTGATAATAAAATCTAATCTGGGTCATCATAAGCAATTACGTGTCAAGATGGGATAAGTATCGCCGGCTTCAAGTACTCCGTATTCGCAGAAGGAGCACAGATACCTTGGCTTTTGCTGACCCAAAAATAAACTTGACAAAAAATAATTTGCCATGAAGTGGTTTCTTGGGGCACGAGGGCGGTACATTTTATAGCTGCTTATTTAAAAGTGCCTAAAATTATGCTAATATGTACACACAGTGTTCTGGAGCCGATGTTAACGGCAGAAACCACATCGGCGGACCCAAAAAGAAGTTCCCCCAGAATGAGGTGTCAAAACAAAGAGAATTCTTTAATTTTCCCTTCACTCTGAGCTCCACATAATGCTGACTCGGCTGAATTCTGGTCCTTCTCCAGCGCCGATTTCACAGACTGGAGGCTCTTCTGCAGCTGTTTACTTTGTTAATGGTCTTTTTCAGCTAAGCTCCGCCGTCGCAAACGTCCAGGACCAAAGAACTCGGGAGCAGGACCTCTCCCTCCATCGATTTCTGCTCATTTTTTGACCTCCAAGCACGTGGCATTGAAAAGCTTTGGTGTTTTGATTTAAGACAGCTCTGACGCAGTTATTCTTTTTCGCTTTTGTATTTTGCAGTCTGAGCGTCTGCGACGCGGAAAATAATTTATACAAAAGCCCCTGCTGGATTCCATTTGCCCTTATTTCGCTGAGTGGTCAAGGTGCGGTGGAAGTTGCTTTGTTGATTTTGTTAAATACTTTTTATTTTTCTTCTGAATTGTAGTTACGGTTCGCTTTGAAGTGAGCGTACTTTAATGGTGCGCAGCCGAGGTAAATGCAATTGAAAGCGTACATTTTATTCAATGGAAAGATATTACCTTTCCCGAATTTTATTACACTACGATTCATAAAGCCGAGGTAAATTCAATTGAAAGCGTACATTTTATTCAATGGAAAGTGATTACCTTTCCCGAATTTTATTACACTACGATTCATAAACTATTCGTAGTATTTTCTTTGACATTTAGAGGGCTTGAAGATTCTTTACATCTACTCAATCTAAAATATAAAATTATTCATCTAGTTATGCTATAAAAAATCTATTATGAACTTAAAAAAAGTCTTTGATATTCATTTGATAATTTATATGTTAATATTTGCCATTATCATAGAATTATATATATTTATTAAGGGTATAATATTATTATAATATTTTTTTATCCCATATTTTAAACCTCTCTCAACTTTAATATTCCTAATATACCATCGAATAACCGTCACTGAAGCCATTTAATTTAATTGGCTCTGGGCAAAAATTGTCAAGTTTTAAACGAAAACTGAATTGAAATCAAAAGTTAAGGTCGTGGCATCAAATAAATTGCCATTTCCCCCGGATCTTAACCAGGCGCAAGCTCCGTAAAGAAATTAATTTCCCACCCGCCCCGTGACGAAAGGAGGCGAGTGCTGTTGCGTTTGCAAATCTCGTCAGGAATGAATGCCCCAAGGCATTCGTGTGTAATTTTTTGTCATTGATTTGGTCCCGGCAACAGTTTGTCAGGCACTCACATTTGACCCTGTCCCGAGCACCGCCCTCAGCCCTCAGCCCACAACCCGCCGACCTTCGCCCCCACCGCACAGATGTCGACCCTTGACACAAACAAACAGACAGGGCCGCCAGGGCGAAAACTCGGCCCCAGCGCCTTTGGAAATTTATTACATTTTCAAGTATTTTTCCGGTTTTGTTGCCCGGAAATTGCCGAAACGTGTGGCCGGCGTGCAAAATCCTTGAAATGTGCTAAAATAAATTATTAATAATTTCTATGAGATCCTCGGCAGACGGGGCGGACTTTGGGAATTTACACGGTTTGTCGTCGGATAAATGAATTATTTATTTTAATGTCAAATATTCCTGTTTCCCAGCCCCGCCCACGGGTCAACTGCTATATTCGTTTGCTTTCTTGTATCTCTGTCTCTTCGGTCCAGACTCAACTCATTTCTTGGACACAGGACGTGCCGAGATGTTTTTTGTCATTTTCATTTTCCTGTTTTTGCAATGATAATCTATTTTGTCATTCGCCTCAATTTGTTTGTCGACTGTGGCCTAACAAATTGTAATCAAAGTTTATGATTGACGGATGTTTAGTATTCATTATTCAGCCTCAGCTTCATCTGGGTAAAAAATCTTCAAGGAATAAAAAATTACTCTTTCCTTCCCTTGGAACTGGAGATGAAAATGAGAAATTGCTGGAAATCTGCTGCAACTCTCGAAGCTAAAGATACTGAATTACATACTTGAAATATTTGGATTAAAATTTATTAACCAGATAATAATTACAGTAATAAGATCTGACTTAAAATCGATATATATATAAATATATATATGACTTCTTAATTTGAAAGCCAAACTGAAGGCCTCCTTTTAGCAGCAATAAATATAAATAAATGAAATAAGAAAGCCTTGAAAGAGAAAAATGTATTTCAATGGACTTGCGGATTTCACTTTTCAATTAATGCCAGCAAAATTATGAATCAAAGGAAATGCCGGGCCTCCTTCTCATCGACGGGATGTGAGTCAAGGTTTTGCAATTCCATTTCCATCAATTTATCGGCATGAACAGGAAGGGAGAGAGTTCGGGCCGAGCTGAATCAGTGGCACACTGGCAACTTGAACTGTCTGTCATTCATCAGAGAGCAAATATGAAATGAAATTTAATGATATTATATCAATATTCTCGCATTGTCTGTTTGCTTATATCCTGTTGCTGTTGTCAACGTCAATGACATGCAATTATTTTCACATTAAAACTCATTTCCGTTACTGTAACTGAAGCGAGACATTAACGGTTGGATGGAGCATCTATGGCCCTCTACATACTAACATCAGTGTTGTTCGTGCAGGATAAATAAGAAAGCGAGAAAAGGGGACAGTTTGATACAAAATCTAGGAAATATAATAGGTTACGTCTTCAGCTGTATCCTTAGGCTTTCATAAGTTTCTTTTAATTTTCATAAGTTTCTTTTAATTTAGTGGATAATTTTTAAAAGCATTTGTTAGGATATGTCAATTCACAATTTGCATTTTATATCACCAAACCGCTCGATGAATTTAATGAATCTATCCAGAAAACTGACGTAAGGGCAGCTCTGGCAGCCAGCAAGCCGGCTAATGGCCAACAACATTGGCAACGCCGACTCGACCATCAATACTCCAATTGCTCAGTTGCTAGCACTGGCCATTCGCCACTCTTATGTAAATTCGAGATGCAGAACCTTCGCTCCTCGCTCCTCGCTCCTCTGTTGGCACAGCATAATTAAGGGGATATATATGTGGGCGGTCGACTGGATGATAGCCCCATCATCCGCCATATCATCCCGACAGGCGGTGGCCTGCATGGTCATATTAAAATTATTATTGTATGCATCGGGCAAATGAGAAAAGTTGGCGCAAAATTACATTTAAAGTCGGATGGACGGGCGACTCTGGCAGCTTTAATATTTACTATCAATTTAAAATTCGTGCAAACATTTATATCAGTATTGTGGCGGGAAGTTATTGTCCTTTCGGCCATCCACTTAAGGTCATTAATTCATTCGGCGACAGCTGCGAAAAGTGAAAATCGTCTTTCGGCCGTGGGGAAATGAAATTAACATACTGCGCAGCAAGTAGGAAAATTTAATTAAAGTGGCGTAAAAAATGAGTATTAAGAGCGCGCTGCTGGCCCTCTCATTTGCATCGAGTGAAATATAAATGTTGTCATTTCATTCCAATCTTATTGACCGTGCACTCGGAAAAAATATTAGTTTAACCAAGTTAAAGGAAAAATGCTGTGGAAAATGTACCCATAATAAAGAAATCAGTTTCTATAAGTTAAACAACCCAAAAACTATAAAAACTATTTAATTTTCAAGATAAACACTGGCAAAATGTTTCATAACGCTATGCTAATGTTCTTCTTGTGTAAAGTCGGAGATCATTAGACTCGGACAACATTTTCATTTAGTCTCTATTTTTTATTACTATTGTTTGTATGGTTTATTGTTTTGCCTAATGTGGCACAGTCTAGACACTTTTAATATATCTAAAAACTCGTCCAGGGGTTTTCGGTTGCCCACTTCAGGCTGCGTGTTAAAGTTGAAAATACTTTGCAACGCTCATACGCAGCGTTGGCCACATAAATCTTCACCCTCTTGCGATCCGACTATGTGTGCGTCCGTGTGTGTTTGTCTGTGAGCATTAAAAGTTTGCCTAAGAGCTTATGGCACCATTTGTTAAAAGCGATTTTTAATGCTGCTATGAGATCCACACACACACTCGGTTGGGGGTGTGAATGGAGTGTTGTGAAGGCTCCAATGCCATGGCCAACATCTAATGGCTTTCCACGCATCCTACTCTAAACTTTTTTAATGAGAACGGAGTAAGCCGATACTCTATGCTCCGAAATATGAACATTGTTCTGGAACCAGACGTCACATTAAATTGAAAAACTATTAGGGTATTATCCTTTTCATTAGACTGACTTAAGGCTGTTCAATAAAAACGTATTTTCTGAATAATACGTACCTTTCTAAGATGTAAAAATAAACAATTTTGTTTCTATGCATTTAAAAAAGGATTAACCTCTTCTTAAAATTATATAACCTCATCATCTATAAACGAAAGTAATTTGAATCAAATTGGATCCTATTAGAGTACAGCAGCTTCGTTGGAAGCAACTAATTCGAATCGCCTTTCGACATCGCTTAGTGTCATTTAAATTGTTGCTCGGCCTGGCAGCTCATGGTTTTTCCCAGGGGAAAGGCTCAGGGGTTTCTGTAATTAGTTGAAGCGCATTAAATCGCTATGATTTTGTCACGGCCTGACATTGAGGGGCTTCGGCTTAGGCTTCGGTTACAGCAGCAGCAGTATCATGAGAATCGGCTTACAAGTTTCCATGGCAAATGGAAAACGTTTTATCAATTTTACACCAAATTGAGTAGAACATTTCTGGTGTTCTGCTATTATTATTCCCAACCGAGCGTTGGACGTTTTAATTGGAAAGTTTCGCATCAGAATGGCAAACATATCTGAAATGGAATCAAACGCTGCATATGTTTATTTTTAAATGATGTACAAGTTCTTCATGTGATTTTGTGAAAATCAAGATTTATTTTTACATTTTATTTGAATTGATCCAAGTACTTGATGACGCCGGGTTTGAAATTGTTTTAATTACCATTTATCACTGGCAAAAGCGATTATAGGAATTTAAAAACTCCCCGTACATGCCCGTATGTATTAGTTCTGAAAAAGTTTCTGTGGCCACAGTATCGTGCCATTTGCTTATCGGCAATCATTTAACATGGGAACCGGGCGAGCGAGCCGAAAAGAGATTTATCAATGGGCGATTGTAAACAATGGAATGGCGAATGGCAGTCCCACCGAAATATATGCATAAAGCGTTTGTCAGAATCATTTATAATAGCATATTAAATTTATGTTAATGCCATTAATCAATGGAAATGTTTGCTTCATTTGCGGCAGAGGCCAGATAGCCATTTAAATCAGCTGTTGCATCAAGATCGCCACCGGGCTGGCCGCCTGTATTCCCGCTGGCCAACGGCAACGCATTAATGTCAATCAGCCGTGTAATTAACGCGGCCGAAACGGACAGTAGCCGGCAGTAACAACAATGCCCGCGCCGAGTGACAAACGGGAGCCATAAATATGGCTAATCGGTGTGGCAATGATTTGATTAGATCGGACGAGCTGTGTTATTACGGCTGCAATGCACTTAGACAAAGGTATAACGAGGAAATATTTATAAATCCTCTTCGTGAACTCAAATCATATAATTAAAAATACTTGGTATATTTTGTAATACCCAAAAACGCAAAATGCTATTAACTATCGGCTAATTTAAAATATATATAAATAAATTGTACTATTTTCGTTGAGTAGATTTTCGACTAAACTACACTTTCATTTACTAATATAGTTACCTTCTTAAAGCTTCTGAAACTCCAACTTCCTGAACTTCTATTTCAAGTGTAGGTTCTTGCCTGCACTGGAATGCAACACATTCCTGACAGGCCGAATGTCAGCGACATCATCAACGCCAAGTAATTAGCATTCGGCAGATTGAGAGAATGTTAAGCGATGGGGTCGAGCTCAAGTTCGGGTTCGAGCTTGGACTTGGCTTTGCAATCGGAATCGGAATCGGGTTCTGTGGGTGTTTGGGCTTGAGTGCCGTAATATGGATATTAGCCGGGGGCTACAGTGTTTGCAGCTATTTGACAGCTGACAGGGCTTTTCAGTGTCAGCTTCGGTTTAAGTATTTGTGTCTGTTTCAGTTTCAGTTTCGGCGGCGCCAAGCTATTTGTTCGGCGTCGCCAATTAATTAAATGCTGTTAATGAATCTGAATTCCGCTTTTGTGGCGAACACGACGAGAATGTGTTTGGTGCAGGAAGGGAAAGGTGGCTACGACGGTTGATAACTAAATGTTGAGGATTTGCGGGAAGGCGAGTCACCTGGCCTGACATTTCGCTGATTGTGAATTAACTGTCAACTTGTTAAGTAAACCCTGTCAAAAGTACCCTTAAGAGTATTCTGATGTTATGCTGGAGCTACTATATTTTCTAAGAAATTTCCTTGCCGAGTTCATTAGGGACCTCTTTCATAATTTATAATTTAAATTTATCCAAAGTATGCTGAGTTCTTTGGCATGAGCTTTAATTAGCTTTAGATTATATTAGTAACATATATTTTGAAGTATTAATTTTGTAGCTAATATTTTTTTGTTTAAATTCGTATATTTAATATAATAGTTAGTACTGCCTAACGATAAATAAAAAAATATTAAGCAGCAAACTGTTAGGGTATTAGGGTTATTCAATCAATGCCCCAATAGTAAGAAATACATCTTATAATTATTTTTGCATATTCACCAACGGTCATAAAAATGTTGACTTGAAACAGATGGCCTGGCCTGTTCTGGCAAAAAATGATCAGAGATGTTTACGCTTCTTTGATCCAAAATGCTCACTTTTGTGCATTCATAAATTATTTAAGATCCATCAACAGTTTGTCTATAAAGTTTCGTATATTTCGTGTTGTGAGTTCCATGCTTCAACAGTCGCTTATAAATAATACCGAATATTTTCCGCTCATTATCTCAGTGTTCGTCGCTTCTTATTTATTTTATGTTTTGACTTGGCCTTTGAATGTTGCTTATCTAATCTAATTAAATGGATTCCGATTCCTACAGCCGGACGTGGTGCGGAAAGGGTGTGATCGTGGGCAGAGGACCGCGCCTCGGACGAGGGGTGCTCGTGAGGAAGTAGTTGGCGAAGCGGGACTGGAAGCCGCTCCCCAGGACGGAGGCATGAGTGGGCAGTGCCGCCGGCGGGGCGGGGTGCACGGAGTATGCCGGCGGAATGACCCGGACTGCTGGCCGGGGAGCAGCGGGCTGAGGGACTCTGATCACGGGCTTGGGAGCAGCGAGAGGAGCGACCCTGATCACAGGCTGTGAAGCAGCGGGCTTGGGAGTAGGTGGCGGGGTGACCTTGACAACTGGACTCGGCTCGGTCTTCTCCACCTGCAGGGTCTGCGCCTCTGCCGGCTTGGGCTCATCCTCGAAGGGCGGCAGCAGATCCAGAGACAGCAGCTGGATATCCTGCTTAGCGACACTGGCCTTCACCTTATCCTCCTTGGCCGGCTGGGCTGGCTTTGTGTAATAGGATTTCTTGGTGGGCTTCGTGGCCAGCGTCGTTGTTGTCGTCGTCGTCGACCTGGTGGTCCTCAAGGTGGTAGTAGTCGAAGTCGTGCTTGTGGAACTCGTCTCATCCTGCAGGGGTGGCAGCAAGTCATTGAACGGCAAATCAATCTTTTCCGGCCTTATTTCCGACACATCAGCTCCGCACAGAGCGATGAGGAATGCAGATGCAATGACGAGCTGGAAGATGAAAGCAGGGAATAATTTTGAAAATTGTTTATTTTTATTTAAGTATTAGAAAATATATTTTCAGAAATAAATGATATAGGGCAAGGTGCTGAGCAATTCACTTGCCAGAAGAAGCAACCTATTTAGTTTAGTTCTTTAATAATATTCTACTCTAATAATCCTGACTAATTATACTAAAAGCTATTTGATGGAAAATGCGATAATCATAGTTCAACTCCAAGGTCAAAGCTAGTAAATTATTTTAATATTTTCAACTTCATTTAAAGGCTAGATTAAGTAACTATCTTTTTAAATAATACAAATAGTTCTGTTTTATTTACATAAGAGTGTATGTGGAAACTGATTTATCTGCCTTGGAAAATGCTTAAAGCGGCACAGCGATACTGGCCAATTTTGGACACCGGGCTCTTAAGTTATGACCCTATTGTTTGATTTAGTCAAAGCTATTCCAAATGTGTTCCAGTTCGAAAATTTGGCTTAGTTTTGGCTCGGGGAGTGTGGGCGCTTGAAAGTCATTCCCATTCGATTTGAATCGGCCTTCAAAGTGGCAAAAACCTTGCATTGTTTGGCACATGCTGAAACTGGATACAGAAACTTTATGGTCTCATCTCACATAACTTTGTTCTAACGGAAATGTTCCTTTCACTGGTGGGAAAGGTCATTAGACCTTCTACGGCCCTGATTAACATAGCGACTATAATGAAACTAATCGAGCCTGAAATTTATGCAAATTCGCTGGCTGAATAGAAAGAAATTATCCGTCATCTTGTGGTCATGGTTCGCAGATTCACACCTCGGATAATAAAGCAATTTATTTCACCCAATAAATATATGTAAAATAGCTCAAGTCACAATACCCGATCCGTCTGGTCTCTGCATTTTTTGTCTCGATTGTTTAATCAAATATTTAATTTGCGATATGTTTAAAATTTTTGTTTGTTCATCTAACGAATGGTTCTCTTATGCTAATTTCAGCTCAGAACCAATTGCATAATGTAATTTATGCAGCAAACTGGAACTCAACTAATGATGCTTACGCAAGTTGCTAATTAGAACAAATTTGCTGCATTCCTATCGATTCCATTTCAGGAAAGACCAGCTCCGAGGCACAATTTCCATATCGATATGGAGCAATTAAGAAACTCCCGATGGCACTTACGTATCTCAGTGACATTTCGGCGAGGGATCCTTTTTTATGTATTTTTTAATGAGATGATTCTGGTGTCCCGAACCGAACGCTTTGGAATTTTCGAACGAACTAAAAGCGTCGCTGAGCATGCGCGGCATTTTTATAGTCGATGAAAAGCCATCACTCTAAGAAACTGAAACGAGGGAGAACTTACACGAACTTGCTGCACAGTGTAAAGTTTAATAACCGGATTAAGACGCTGGGTTTTGTTTTACTTTAATTTATTTTGGTCTCGCTTCGGTCGGAAGCTGAGCACGAGAGTCTCTCGGTCGCTCGGTCTCTCGGGGCAATTAAGTGGCTTCTTCGGCGTTTATCTTGAGTTTCAGGCGAATGCAGCAGCGAAACAGCTGATTGCCCGTTGAACTCTTGAGGTTCACGGTCGCATCTCGTGGCTACGAGATCTCATCTCTCATGTGTCGCGTATCTGGTTCCCGGGAGTTGTCACACACACCTGCGAGTGGTTAATTTTATTTTTGGTAAAAGCGAATGTAATTTTTAGCATTTAGTCAGCAGTTTGCATAAATTTTGGATAAAGGACAAACCTGATTTTTTCGTCACTTCCTCATGCTAGTAGGAGGGTGTATGCTGTGCTCCGTGCTCGGAGATTGATTTTATTTCCATCTCTTAATTGATTTTAATGGCATTCGCGCAGCGCCAACCTGTTTGTATCTATCCGGTGGAACGCCCTCATTTGCATCCAAATCGTGGGGGGATTCTCAAATGGAGTGAAAGCAAATTAGTGCCAATTACAAGTGCCCGATGGCAGGCAGATCGGCATCTCCGTCATCGAAGCCCAGAATTTGATAGGGCCCTCCGCTGCCTGTCGGCTTTATTACCTCAATTTCGTCTGATACATCTCCCATTTATGCAAATTATGTGAGCGTTGATTCCTCACGCCGAGCACAGCCGAGCCGAGCTGAGACTTTTTGTGTGCGTGCGAAGGCTCATAAATTATGAGCCGCATTAGTGGCAACCGGATTTCTCGGGCCTTGTTTTGTTCGCTTTGGCTCGGATTGGTTTGACTTGGTTCCCCGAGATTAATTGCTCAGCAGCCCATTGTTAAGATTCGTGCGGTATTTTTCGATAAGCGCTGGCAAATAGTTTTGACTCTGCATTCTGTTGTCCGAGGCATCTGGCCTAAGTGGCTACATTTTAAAGAGATGTTTATCGCTTCATTCAAAGACGCAGTGAGCTAGAGCGAACGTTATTAAGATCGCAGGGTATTTAAACAATAATCAATCAGATTTGGGTTAATTAGCTTAACTCTTTAACAAGACTGCTAATAACGTAGCGCAATCAATCAAGCATTTAGGGAGTTCCAGCTAGCATAAATGAGTGTATTAAATTACAGAATAGACTGATCTAAGTCATATGATTTTTTTTATTATGTAATAAAATGATTGAATAAAATAATGTTCCAAAAATTAACTGATTGTATTTATTGGAATCGATTTCTCCTTTCAATTAAAAATATCGACACTTATTGGTAAACATATCTATTTACTATACTATAAACTAATACTTATTTTCAAAGAAGTGTTTACTCTGTGATGTTAGTAATTACACTGTACATATATTTTTATACAAATAAATACTAAAGCAGTAGCTCCTTTACAATTGATTTAGAAAAATACTACTGCTGTTATCAACCATGTTTTATTATCAATAAATGAAGGCTGTATTATAAAATAAATAAATAAGAAATCATTGTGTTGTTTATCGGGTTTTGTTTCCTAGTCTTACTTCTCAGAAAATATAAATAATTTAAAATGCTTTATTATTTAGTTATATTATACTGTAATAGCATTACGTTAATATTTTGAAAGAAATATATTACCTAAACCTTTAAATAATAAAGCAGTAACTCCATTACAATTCAGTTAACATTCGAAGTAAAGTTCATAGCATTTGTTAAAAAACCTTTGGGGATACAGAAAGACCGAGTTGCCATGCCATCAACCTGGCTGGAAAAAAGAATATTTATCCACTACACTGCTCTCCCGTTTACCTTAATTATTGCATTGGTATTTTATTGAAAATTCACGTGCCTCAAATTCATCAAAAGCGAATTATTTATACCGCCCCCGCAATGGCATCGAGGCCGGCTGGGATTGTTCAAGAGTTTTCACTTAGCCGCTCGATGGCCGTGAGTATCCCTTCCGAATTCCATTATTTGCGGCGCTGTTATTGTTTCGATTGCGCTCCATGACCGACTCCATTTCCCGGCTCCTGGCTCCCATCTCCAGCTCCAGCTCCGGCTCGGTTATTTATTCGCATGTATTTATTTATATTTATGTGGGAATGGGCATGCGATAAGGGAAATGCCGAATGCCGAACGCCGAATATCGAGCTCCGTTGCCAGGACCTGCGTCCTTCGGGGCTCGCGCGCATTCAATTGTCTTTATACTGCCGCCATATATACATTATATATATACATATAAATCGAAAAATGCTGTTGTTTTTCTGAGAGGGACGACGCGTGTCAATGCGTGACATAAACAATGTTTATGGACCAAGGAGACAGCATTTTAAAGCGAAACAGCACATGTGTCAATATATTTGCCTCCAAAATTGATTTGAATATTACATTAATCGCAGTCACTCCCCCAAACGAAATAAACAAGTCGGAAGGCAAGTGGGGGATGGCCCAAATCCAGTCGAGCCTTATTTTGCGGCTGGCATAATTAATGAACCAGTAAAGTTCTGTGTGACTTTCGGCAACTTTCAGTTAGATAAAGTTACTCTGTCAACAGTCCGGGGCCGGGGGCTTAGAACTGTCAGTACTTCCTACAAAGCAGACAAGTTCAAGTTCAGTTAAAGTTGGTAAAAGTCTGCTTAGAGTTCGACATAAAATTAAATAGATTCTTTTACTTGGAATATTTCTGATATTAAGCTGCACTGTTGTTTGTAAGGAATGTAAATATTAAACAATGAAAATATTTATTCAAGAAGAAGTTCCCCTAAACGATCAACAAGCGCCAAATATTTGTAGCTTTTACCTGCTTGAATGCAAGCTTTTATTTAAGCAACTGGAGTTTATGTTTTCTTGGCCGGCACTTCGCAGGTAAACACTTGCAAAGGAGCTGGTGTTGGTAGCGCCTTCAGCTGGACTCCCTACCTGTTTCGGGTAGAACATGTTCCTGGCACTGCTGGCCCGGCTCGAGGTCGCTTCGCCTGCCAATCTGTTTGCTCTTGCCCACGAACTTGCCGGTGGCTTTGTTTTGCCTTCGAGCCCTCTCGGACCTTCTGGACCGGCTTTGGCTTGGGTTGCAACTGGAACTGGAGCTGGAGCTGGGGGAACTCGAACTGGACTGGTCGCCTGCCCCAGTGGCGTTCCGCCGTTTACAACTTCCTGGTCAGGCCAGGCTCCTGGCCTTGCCTTTTGGCCTGTCGCCGCCTCTTTGTTTGCTATTTTCGCTCTCGCTTTCGTTCCTTGCATTGGGCACCCATTACTGGTAGAGTATAAGGTGTGATGTGTTCTTGAGGGCTTTGTGACATATATTCCCAGCAGTGGTGACCAAGACCGCTATCCATTCACATTAAATTTAAATTGAAAAGAGTTTTGAAAGCTTAGATTTAAAAATGTTAAATATATAGAATCTTAAATAAATAAATAAATAAAATAGAATTTTTGTCGTCTGGGTATCTTTAATTCTGATCCGAAAGCCCTCTCTTCCTTTTAACTTTTTTTATTCTGTTGTGCGGGGCTGGCCTTTATGGTTATCGTCCTTTCCTGGTTGCCTGTTTGTTGTTCTTGGACGTCAGTTTGTTTTCGGCTGTTGCCAAGCGGAGAGGAGCGTCTGCGGCCCCTGTAATTAGCACAAAAATGAAGCGGGCTTGGGAGGGACAGTGCGAGGAACGGGGACAGGGACCAAGGAAGGCAAAAGGCAGGATGCACCCTGAAAATGTTTGCAACTTGAAGTTCCCGCTGGGAGAATTCCGCAGTTGCTGTTGCAGTTGCATGATTTGCGGGCCCAAAAGTCAAACTCAAGGCACTCGCACAGCGCGCACTCGAAAGTCATAAAGTGCAAAAATTGTTACACTCAGGCAGAAATGAATTATGAAAGTTGTTGCCAACCTCCTCAGATTCTTTGCCTTATTTTGCCTGCCCCTCTCCACTGCCACATCCACTGCCACTTCCACTTCCACTTCCAGTTCCCTGTCGGGCTCAGCGAAAGTTAAGTTTTGGAGAAAGTTCTGTTTGCGAGTCGACTGCATATTATTTAATTCAATTTGAATGGGAAACTTAAAAATATTGCCAGCTCGGAGGCAAACCAGCGGGAAGTCGTTGTCTTCTATTTTCATTTACAATTGCCCAGTTTGCAAGTTATATTTTCATTCGATTCGACTTCAGGCCAGCGCCCTTAACTCCTTTCAAGTCGAAATCAGTTTAAAGTTACAATTTGTATCTAACAAAGGCTCAAAGAGAATAACTGCGGTCTTTTGTTGGGAAATTTGTAAGCCAGAATTGGTAATTAACGGAGGTAGGCAGTGACAGTACAAAGTGTTATTGAGACTCTGAATGAAAGCCAATATTTATTACTGTTTTATATTACTTCAGTTCTTTAGATTGTTTAACACAACATTTAGGTGCACTTTCGCCAAATAAAAAATGCCTGACACAAATATGAATATAAAATCCATTCGATCTACTTTTTGTATTAAAATTCGCATTTAAAAGTCAACTTTAATGCTGCCAAAGATACTTTGATTTCCTTATTTTCGCAAGTTTTCGTTTGAACGTCTAGCGCTTGCCTAATTGCCCGGATAGCTAATTAAAATCAGACTAAAATTTCTGCATAATCGGGACCGCAGTAGCGATGGCAGTAACAACAACCGTCGAAGTAAAATATATTACGCAGTGCGCCTAAAAGCCGACACCGAAAACTTTGCCCTCGCCTCTGCAAATACAAACACACGTGAGAACTTGACAACTTTTCAGTGCGGGGCTGCAGGAACTTTAATTAGAAAGTTTTGTCACACATGCAGGCTATACAGCTGCGGTCAAGATAGTATGAGCAAAAGGTACCTTCAAGTAAAATTGGAATGGCTTAGTGTAGCTCAATATTTCAATCAATCCCACAACAATCAGTATTCCTTAAATGCGCATGTTAATACCGCAATTAATTATTTTAATACATTAATTAAATACTCAAGAAATTTAATCACTCTTTCATTGACCTCAATTGCACTCCTGGTTGCCCCAAATGATCTGTTGCCAAAATTCGCCCTAGTACGACCGACCGGAGACTGCGTCGGAATCAAAGTCGCTACTCCCGACTCTGAAACATTGTGAATTTTGGAGAGAGTTTGCGACCACAGAGACAATCTAAACTTTTCAAATCAATTTTAATTACCATAAATATGTTTGAACTTTTCGCTCAGTGCAGGAGGCAATGGTTTCAACCTGCTCTCGTTCGTCTGTCAGTCAAAAACAAAAAAAGAGGTGAGGGCACATGTCGCACATTTCGTCAGTTTTGTGGCGCATTGGGAACCAAAGTTCTAGAACTTTGTGTATGTATCACTTTGTATCTGGGAGCGGGTCTGGTGCGGAATTTACCTACGTGGCCTCGGTTTATTCTGCGTTGGCAATTTATTTCCACTGTCATGGCAACATGCGGGCAATTGGGGCCAAAGCCCGAAATTTGCCTGAGATGACACAAAAAAGGTTTGCAGTTCCAGGTGAACTGAGTACGCAAGAAAAGGTTAACCAATGCGGTATATTTCTTTGGTGACCCACAGTATACAGAGGGAGCCTGCAGTTTCAGGAGAACAACAATATTTAATATCAAAGTAGGCCATTACTTGATAATGTTTTCTTGTCAGTTTGCTTTACGTATTTCAACAGCAAATAATCAGTCTGATCTCGGCATCTGTATCGTCAACAGTAAAATAATTTATATTAAAAATCGGAAACTAGAACTAGAACTAGAAAATGGCTGTAAGTTCGAAATTATTTTTCCATTAGCTTTTATTTTAATGAAGCATTTTTTCCAACAGGGATCCGATGATTCGTTGCTTGATCATAAGGTGAATATAGTTGGAAAATCTCCAGGACAGTTAACCTGCAAACTATACCACGGGATAAGCCGACGGGCCTCTATAATTGCTTCCACACAGCAGAGGAACGGAAAGAAGCATAAGCTAACAAATAATGCTGAGAAGCCCCAGGAGACTCTCACAGAAGTGAATCTCGAGGTTCCAACTCAGGAATTCTTCGAACAGTACCAGAAGAGCCTTGTAATAGCCAATGATTTGGAACAGCATGCAGTCATCCAATCAACTCAAGAAATGCTATCACCAGTAACAGCTACCAAACCATACAGAGTATTCTATACTTTTAAACTTCAACAGATGTCTCGTTTGACCTTTAATCTGCCAAGACCCCATCAAGGGAGAGGCGTAAGCAACAATCCTGAAGACTTTGGACAGTACCAGAAGAGCGTTGTCAAACAGAATGCCATCCAGTCAACTCAAGAAATGCCATCACCAGTAAAAGCTACCAAACCACACAGAGTATTCTATACTTATGAACCTAAACAGATGCCTCGTTCGACTTTTAATCGGCCAGGACCCCGTCAACAACAATCAACTGAAGACGACCTACTTCGGACTTTACAGGACATGGAGAAGACATTATGTCCAGAGATGCATCGTCGAACGAAAATATTACTAAATAACCTCAATGAGATGCGTGACTTGGTAGAAAGACAACGAGGCCGTGAAGATATAAATTTAACAGTGACTAGAACCAATACCATTGGTAGCCGCTTGGTTTTGCTAGCAACCATTCTTGCGGCGATCATTTTTTTTTACAATTTGGACTTCTCCACAACCTATTGAATGCTTTATGCAATTTGTAGGGATGTATTTTTTTCTTGCTTTTGCTTTTTTTTTGACTTAATTTATTAGCGTTACTTTTTTAAGCCTTTATTATTTTCTAAATTTCAAATACAAATGTTTGAATTTTGTCATTAAAAATAAATATGTAAAAATCTAACATGATTAAAGCGTGATAAAACGTGAAAGCTTTCCTTGAGTTGCACATTCCGAGGCCCAGAAAATATACTTTGTTTTCTGACGTATTTCTGAAGGGTTGACAACGCAAAACCAACCGCGGGAGGGTGAGGTTCTGTGAGTTCTCCGAAGTTTCCATCTGCTGCACCTGCTGCAAATGCAACCCCTTCGAGTCACGTAACCATTCCGGTTCCCAATACTCCGATGAGTTTATAGTTTTCGTTTTCATTATTTAAGCCAGTTCCGAAAGGAGCCAAATTCCAGGCCGACTCGCCGTGCCAAATCCCGCCGACAATGTTGCGAAATTTCGTTAGGACGGGTCTGGGCAAGAGGAGTGGTGGCGTTGGCGGGACAAGGTGGAAAATTGGGGACTTCGGGGGCTGGGAACAGAAGACTATAATGGGACCGGTGGCCGGGGCTCGCAATTAATAGGCAAAATGTGTTACAATATTTTTGATGGCTTCTGTGCGGTCGTTCGTCGGGCTGTTTTATGGCTTGGCTTATGACTCTCAACTTAACTTGACTCGACTCTGAGCCAGAGCGAGAACGTGCTGAATTTTAATTAGCCGTGCTTTAATGGGCTGCTGTAATTTACTTGAAGCGAGCAGCGGAGGCAGAGGCCTTAATAGTTAGAAATTTACAATAAACTTGAGTTTATAGTAGTATTTAAGGGTGCTACTATCCTGGAAAAACCTCAAGCAATAACCACTCAATCCTTTGCATTTTCGATTTAAATATTTTCATTTCAAAGTGTATTCCCAGGAGAAACTGCCCGGAAAACCACAGAAATCATGACCCTTATGAGTTTCTTATAAATGTCACAACATAATGTCTCTGACCCGCAAGGAGCGAGTAGGGAGAATCGGAGAAACCTCGAGCTGAATTACACGCATGAATCATCAGAATTATCAATCATACTCGAGTGGCAAACACGGACTGGGGAATATCCCCCATCTCGGGCCGAGCTGGGAAACAGCGAATCCGAGATCCGATCCGGGACACAGAAGTCGTGTTCGCATTAAGTGCTCCTCCATAAGTGGAAATCAACAAATATAATCTAAATAAGTGCTTGTTAAACAAATTTTTTCCGCCTCTTGGAAACAAAGGGGAAAAACGAGAAGAAAACTGCTCGATGTTGACACTGTATGAATTTGTCTTTGCACGGCTGTCAACTATAATGGATTCTTGGATTCTGGGACTCTCGGGGAGGCTGGCATGCGGCGAGTTGGTTATTGAAAGTGAGAACGCAGAAGGCGGGCAATCATCGGGACCAAATTGAATCAGAGATGTTAATGTTCGCATCACGTGGAGCAATCAGCGCAACTGACGAGTAATCAGCCGCTGGGACTGAAATCGAAAAACGAAAGCGAAACCCGGCAACCGGCAACCGGCAACTGGCAACCGAAATAAAGTGCTGAAAACGCCGAAACGTGCCAGCTGAGCACTTAGGCTTTAAACTTAATGCCGCCCGCCATCGTAGTGGGGCAGCCATGATGATGAGTTGGCAAAATAAAACAGGAAATGACCGACGACGGACGGATGGACACGCAGCTCGAATGAACGAATGAGCGAGTGAGCGGACCGAACCGGACGCAGGCAAGTGGCAAAACTTTCATTGCTTTTATTCGCTTATTTAACACAAATTTTTCGGTTATTTTGCAAAGAGTTTTACGTGTCGGCATCCCTGTCTCTGTGTGTATGTGTGCGGAGGGGAGGGGGGAGCGTTGAGAATTTGTACAAATTTGCATTGTCATTTTGGAACAATTAGCAGAGAAGCCGGCGCGAGCAGCCGCACAGGCAGCCAATTCCCGTCATCAGTGGCGTATGAGCAATGTCGATGATATTCATACTGCACCGCAAATATAATGAAGCTGCTGTTCATTTCTCCCTGCTTGGTGGTTAGCGGAGAGCTGAGGGTCACGTCTATTCATTAGCTAGATAAACCGCTTTAATTACTGTCGAGAAGAGGTGGGGTAGTTTAATGTAATATCTCTGGGCAATTTAAGACCTTTTAAGTTGGAAATTTATATGGGAACCAGTAGATACTTGCTGTGAAGTTTCCTGCACTTGATACTAAAGCCTGAATTAGGAAAATGTCTTAATGTTTTATGGCCTCACAATTTACAAACATAAATTGTACTACATTTTTCTTAAACGGCTTTTAATTTCATTAAGATCGGACAACTTTATCATATAGAACTTCTATGATAGAAGCTATCGGTTGATTTATATGAAAATGTAAGATTCTACATGTAAAATGTAAAATGTGTAGGTAAATGTTCTACAAATTTACACACTTCGATATTTTTCAATTTTACCAAAATGGATCGATTTTCAATAATCCAATTGCAGACTTCAAGGGTATACTAGCTTCGGCTTACCGAAGTTAGCTTTTTACCTGTTTACTGATCATGTGGGAAGATGTTTTATATTACTTATTGTTATAGTTGTGAAGATCGCTGTGGACCGCAGTAAAACGTATTTTATAATAAAATTTAAGGTTTTCAGATCATATAATACCTACCATTGCATGCCCCCCTTTGCCTTCCTTCGTGTTATCAGCAAAAAAATGAATGCATTTTTTCGTTGCGTTTTGCTTTAATTTGTTTATGTTATGCTATCAATTGATGCAAATTCTGAAAAATACACATAGAATATTAAAAACTATTTCTGGAAGTTTTAGATTCATATAGTGGCTTAAAATAAAAAGTTTTTTGAAAAGCGACACGCAGCTGAATTTCAAATTAATATTGCGCCCGAAAGCAATGAAAATGGTGAAAATCATAAAAATCATTATACATACATACATACATAATGAATATTATAATGCAAATTATTTTAAAAAATAAGACTTATTATAACGGTCCCTGGTATTTATTATTATTATTATTCGTTTACTTGTAAACTGGGATAAAAACAAAGATAAAAATAATAATAATGTGGGAATGGGTCTGGCATCTCAGTTCAGACAAACCCACCTTAGCACAGTGGTCGGCCTTGTATGGAGCCGCGGCCATAAATATTTATAGTTGTGCTATCGCTATGAAACTTTCAAATCTATAAAAATAATATAAATATATAGTAAACAAATTGACCCTATCGTACCACTATATCTTGTCGCATCCATAGGAACGATGGCCTCAGTAATTGTCCTTACATGAGTAAATTCGCTGATATTTTTACTGTAGGTAAATAACCTAGATCTAATTTACATACATGTGTGGGTGTGATGGCTCATTTCCACCCCCACGCACGTCCCCTCAGATAACAGACAGGAGTTTCGTCCTATTTAAAACCTCAGTTAAATCCTTTTTTGGACGTCCAAGATGTACGTTAGATGCTTTTGGTCGCAAACAGCATTTTATAAATATTATTTTCAAAAATGTCGGTTGTTTTCGCGTAACGAATTGCCAAAACAATGCATTCTTACAAATAAAGTTTATTCGTTTTTGCAATTCTTTCAAATCCGGCTAATGTTCCTAATTTTTAATGTCCTTAATAAGGGGAATCAATCACATTTTCAATTCTTTGCGCATTACAATTTCAAGATACAGCGGTTTGTTACGGTTTTAGTTTTATTAAGATCAGACAACTATATCATAAAGCTGCCATAGAAACGGTCGATTTATATGAAAATGTAATAATATACATGTAAAATGTTAAATTTACAAAATTTACAAAATTCGATATTTGGCATAAAGGTGTCTTTTAAAAATTAATGCCGCTTGTACCTGAGGGACTCTGGAAGCTTATTGTGTCATTTCTGGATAACAGGAAGCTTGCCGCTGAGATGCGTGGACATCGTTCTGAACTACGCCCAATTCACGCTGGTGTACCTCAGTACTGTACACACTTTACACATCGGATCTTCTAAACCCCATTGTTCGTGGTACTCTTCTAGCCACCTACGCAGATGACACTGATTTTCTAGCTGCTGGCAGCACCCCCATATCGGCTTTCAGTCGTGTCCAGACATTCTAGGACGAATTCGAATGTTGGGCATCTCGATGGAACATAGCGCCATTGTCCTTCCGACACTGAACTTGGGCATTACATGCTGGGGCACCGCTTGTGACTCTTCACTAAAAAGGGTGCAAACATCCATAACGAAGGCTCTGAGAAGGATGCTGGGAGTTAAGGAACACCACAACGTACAAAATCGGTATTTCAAGACACAGGAATACCAAGTGTAACAGAAACCATTTCATCATTTGGAAACCGATACAGAGACCGCAACTCAAGGTAGAAAACTGGTTTTATCTTTCCAAGGAAAAATCAATATTTGCCCACCTAAATAATTAAACCGATTAATGCTCGACTAGTAGAATGGGTTGAATGAGAAAAGATGACTCGCATGGTGGCGTGATTTATCTACGCGGAATAATGGATATTTACGGTCATCAAATGAAATACTTTTGATGTTTTTTGTGGCTACTATCATAAATTATTTCATTTTGGAACATCATTTTGTCTGACCGCCGGTCGCAAAAAATAAAGCGGGGAAGGGGGTGAAAAAAGAACCTTCCCCATCTGCCTGCCTGCTGGGAAAAGTGTTGGCCAAACGGTTGCAATTTATACCAGAAATTCGACAATTTATTTCGCCAAAATTGATTTTCCCGGCGCGACGGCTGGAGGGGTCGAAGGTCGAAGGGGGCGCGGTTCAATCGCGCATTTGCGATGCCGCACACGTAAAGCGTTCTAACAATTCAATCAGTTAGCGTTGGCAAGAAAAATCGTTAGCTGCAGAAATTGATAATATTTGAATGCAGCGCATTGGAAAAATACGAGCGAAATGCGAACAATTTCCACTGCAATGGCCGGCGACGAGGCGGTGGTCAGACAGAAATATATATCGGAGATAGCTCCGCCGCTTCCGACAAATCAAGCAAAAATCGGCGAGAGAGAAAAGTGCAGTGGCACGACTTCGACACAAGTCGAGCTGAAAATTTTTGCTGAAAAAACTCCGGCTGCCGGCGTTTGGCTTCTTCTATCGGTTTTACCTGGTCGAGCAAAGTTTTCCCCGACGACTACTCGGTTGGCAAAGTTTTAAATTTGAATTTGAACATGAATTTCTCATGTAATCAACGCCGGAGCGAGAGAAAATGTAACAACTTGCCCACACGAGCACTTCATTAATGTGAAAATGGTAACGGCAACGGGAAATGGCAAACACGAATGCCAGGGAAATGTGAATGGGAAATGGGGAATGGGAGACGGGAGTTGGGAAATAGGAAATGGCAGGTGTAGAAGCCACCAGAAGGCCATGGCGAACCTCTCCGAGGATTGTTAATAAGCGAAGGTGCACAGGACGCTGGACTTTCGAGTCCGGTCTCCGGTCTCCAGTCTCCCGACTCCGGACCCTACACCCAAGTGGATGGCACGTGCTGGCCGTGATTTGTGACGGAGCTGCGGACGTTTTGTGGTTCGTTAGGAAGGACTCCGTCCTGCTGGCGGTGCAAAGTTCAATATGCCACCAAGCCAACTCGGCGTGTTGACTCAAAAAATACTCGCATATGGAAGTTAGACTGCACAGAGCGGAAGGGTTACAGAATATGCTTAATTGGAATAAAAGAGTTATCGCAATGTAAATTGAAAATAAAAAAAATTAGAGATGATTACTTACTAAATACATTTTTCAATAGGCCTAGTTTTGCTTATCTTATGGCTATCAAGTGTTAAACAGGAGTAAAATTCATTTCAGCCTCGATCCTTTGAATAAAAAATAAAAAAAATAGGACAAGAGGCGTCAATTGCCTGGCACACGGACACGGGAGATTCCCTCCGAACAAGGGCTCCAATTGCATCAGAGGCTCGAAAACTATGCAATTGCAGGCATTTTTATTCAAATTAAAAACAAAACAATCCGGAACAAAAACAGTTTTAAGCTTTTTCATCGCTTTGTGTCAGGCCATTTGAAAACGGAAACCTTTGTCATTATGTACCTACAGCAGAAATGTCAAAAGCAAAGACAAAAAACGCAAAAAGAATGCCGAAAAGGATGGTCGGTGGAGTGGGGGGAAATGTTTTATATTTTTGCAACAAAACTCACTAATTTTCTTTTATGTGGAGACAGCAGAGACAGCAACAGAAACAGAAATACGAGAGCGCTGCAAAAAAGGCAGGAAAATGCTAAAAGCGAAAAGGCAAAAATACAGTGGATGTGGGTGTGTGTACTACTGTTTGTGGGTGGATATGAGTGTGCGAGTGTGTGTTTGTGTGTGTAGTCTAGTGGAAAAGAAAAAGATGGCTGCACTGACACAAAATCAGTGAAAACAGAGGCGGCAGCAACAACGGGCGCTGCAAGAACGGCAAACGGGAAACACAAACAAATGTCACTCAACAATTTTTATGAGTCTGACAAAAGTGAATTATACGAATGGACCCAGGACACCACCGCCTCTTTTTCTAACGCAATTTATCTATGTTAAGCGACAACGGCGACCGGAGTCGGAGTCGGAGACCGGTACCCGTACCCCCAAACGAACCGAACCCGTTTCCGTAACCCTGCTCCCAACCCGGAATCGCATTTGCAACCGGAGTCCAAATCAGTGCTGCCACCAACAGAAATTGTCAAGTCCGCAACAGTGAACAAAATAGTGCGGTAACACAAAGAAATTATGTATTAATAATTATTTAAACGGAGTCGGGGGACATTTTTGATTTATTTATTCAGTGTAAAAATTTAATATCTAAAAACTGACTAAAAAATTGACTATTGGTAACAAGGTAAAGTTAATGTAATATTTTCTAGACACTGATATGGTTTTTCAGTATTAATCTATGATAAATAATGAATATAAACTTGGCAGTTGGTTTAAGTAGGTAGTTTAGTCTAATAATACAACCAAAAAAAAAACATTGTTAATAAGAAATATGTTTCCCTATATCTTATACAAAAATCATAGTATATCAAATATTAATATCCCCCATAACCAGCTTTAAAAAGGCCCGAGAGTCAACTCTGTCATAGCCATTCCCTCCCTTAAAAATGTGCTGAATTTCTGGTGCATTTTCTCGCCTTGTTTGTTTGCATTTAATTCGGCTTCTTTTTTGTTCGGAGGCATCTGAGCAAATGAATTACAATACACAACTCCTTGGCCACAGATCCGAAGGCTCTCGGACTCATAATTCTCACTTGTTGTTGCCAAGGCGAAGAAGGGGCGAGCTCGTCCTGACCCTTGCGTGTGTGGGTTGCCTTTTTATTTATGTTTTTAATTTCCTTTTGTTTCGATTGTGTTTCAGTTGGCTTGTCATATTTCTCAGCTCCTTCGTCTCTGGCCAATTTCTTGGAGAGCTTTGTCAATGTCTGAATTTGGGGTTTGTCATTTTTTGGTTTATGGCTTGGAATTTATTTTTGTTTGGCTTAAGCAAATCCTGCTGGTGATTTTATTTTATTTGCTTACCATTTCACATAAGATATTCATATAAATCTATTCAATTGATTACTGGCTCTTAATTGCATGAGTTTTATATTTCAACCATCAATGCAATCAAATTTAAGAAATTAAAAGCAATATATCCGGCAATATTGGTATTTGTTTACTGTCATTAAGGCTGGTACTAATATCCCTGCACAAATAGGTTTTTGTTTGCCTTGTTTTGTGTCGATATCGATGGTTATTAAAATTAAATAAGCTTTTATGCGTAGGCGCTAACAAAAAGGGCTGCCTGCAGTTGAAAGGCTTTGAAATCGAAAACCTATGACACGGACGCCACGACAGTTAAAGCGATGAGAATGAATGCAAATATCTGAGTGCAAAAAAACTTCAAATGGCGACATATGACAGCCGTTGGCAAATTAAAGTTGCTAACAATGTTGACAATTGCAGATGCATTTAATTGAAATTAAAAAGGGGCCGAGAAACTGGTTTTGCCGTTACGTAAGCCGGCGTATGCTGGAAAGTCGTCAGTGAAATCACTTCGCCATTTCCGCAGCCACCTGCTCCCATACATCTTGATGTACACAATTTTTTAGTATCCTCCAGACTTGGCGCACTAATGTGCCACGGCCATATTCGGAGACTGGAAACCTTTTAAGAGGCTCCCATTAAACTTGTCTCCGCTATGAAACAAAATGGCGCTAAGGACACCCGCCCACACACACATATATATATTCAGGAATCCCGGAGCCGTCGGGTTATTGCTAATCAACTCACGTTTTCGCTGCTCGTTTCAAAATGTATTTTGTGACGCCATTTTGAACTGAACTCGAGTCGAACGTCTGGCGGCGCCGCCTTATCACCCGGGGCTTATCAAATCCATCGCGGCCCCGATACCCAGTGTCCCAGTATCCGAGTATCCGAGTATCCCAGGAACCCAGTCGAAGGTGCGGAGGACACTATTACATTTCCGCCTAATAGTTGCTCGCTGTCAGGCGCTGATTAAAACGAACTTGGCTCAAGTACATCCGTCAGTTGCTCAGTCAAGTCACGCATTGGATCGTTTCGGGGGTTCCCCCTTTGCCCTCCCCCTTCTTCGGTTTTCGGCTTTCGGTTTTATTTTATTTTTACATTTAGTTAGGGAGCTATTGTCTCTGCAGTGTGCATTCAATGCTATCTGTCAGCGGCATGCGAACCCATTTGATTTACTTTTTCCTCTTAAAGAAATCAAACTTGAGAACGTAGACCGGTCGTCATTCGTCGTATTTTCGGGGGGCTGGAGTGAGGTTTATTACTGCTGCACTGCCTGCGAAGGTTTTACGCTTTTGTTTCACGTCACAAAGGAGCGCCGCAGGATATAGACAGAGCACAGTGGATCACATTGAAGTGGGAGTGGATTAGGAATAATCAATTTCTCAAATAAAATATATTATCAGAAAAGGATTAAGAAGAAATCGTTAAGTGTATTTACATTTTAGTAAACTGTTAACTAAGTACTTTGATTACAACTTTAAGTGCCTTTACCTTAAAGCCTTATATGAATTCCTAGTTACCTGATTGATAATTATCAAATTATAATTCTTTGGGTTACATTTGGTTTCCTTGAAATAAAATGCACATTCCATTCGAAAATCATGCTTCCGTTTTTCCATTTACCCCCATATACTGCACATGATATTTTTTCTTTGCCGACTGAAACTGTCTCCAAAGAAAATTCCGAAATACGAATATGACATCTCGGCTGTCAGGCGACTTTATTATCTAGACTCCGGCGAGCCGAGGCGAGCTGAGCTGAACTGAAGTGAACTGAACTTTGCTGTCAGTTGCAGGCGATTCCCTCCGCCGACTATGCCACAATCGAAGGCCTGACTTTGCATATATGTATATACAATACTATATACTATATAACATATATTTGACTTAAGCCTTGGCCGCCCTGTGTGCGAGCTGTCCACCTTTTTCGTGTTTCGAGGCGGCTGGAACAAAAGTATGTGGAGGGACCAAGTGAAATGCCACAATTACGATTTAAGACTGCCCGGCACAAATAATTTCATTTGGTCACGTGTCATAAATACAGTTGGCAGTGGCTTTTCCAGCACGTTTTCCCGGCAACTTTCATGCACATATGCGGCGCCGTTAGGGGGAGGCGAATCTAATTTTCCGCAGATTTCACCATGGACTTTTGTGCCCAGACAATGACCTCTGGCTGGCCGGAGAGGAGATCCAGGAGACTGGAGAGCGGAGTGCATCGGGCGGTGGCTTACTTATCCTTGTCGCTCGGCTGGACACGGGATTGGCCCCGTTGCTACCTCGCCCGAATCTAATTTGCATGTCCCGCACACTCCCCCCTGCCCCTGGCTCAAGGACTCCCCGATGACTTGGCCGGAATCGAGTGGCCTGTCGGTGCCGGGACTCGTTTGGCGTGCCGGTCCTGGCTGGCCAAAATGACGGCCCTGTCTTCGATGCATTAACCCACAAAATGTAGATACAGATGCAGCTGCAGCCGTAGCTGTAGCCATAAAATTGGCCCAGCCAGGCGGATTTAAGTGCCCGTCGGTTGACAGATTGAGCCAGTTTCGGCCAAATCGAGGGGATATCGAATTGGATTCGATTGCCTGGGTGAGAGTGCCAACCACAATCCTGTGAATTGGCCACAAGGAGGCACGAGGTAAGGTCCTACGTTGAATACTCTAGTGGTATTCAATGTTTACTCCTTATTTTTTGGCCTATGGATTGTTCTTTTGCAGTGATTGGTCTTAATCCATTTATTACATGCTAAATATTATTGCTTCGTTTTAAACGTTTTCGTGGGGGCATTTATCATTGCCAGCAGATCCTCTCTCACGCTTTTAGCCAGCCATAAATCTTGTCCGGCGGCATTGTCCTGCGGCTACTGCCTTTGCTTTCGTTGCTGCTGCTGCGTTGCAGCCTTTGAAATGCCAGTTCAAGTTGCCCCATAAGTGGCTTAAATGTTGAATTTCAAATACAATGGAGGACAGGAGGAAAGGAGGACAGGGAAAAAGGAGAAAACTAAAACAGGACACATGGCCGTGCCGGATGAAGGCAGGACGAGCTGTTCGCATTGTGCCGAGTGCCAAGTTATGGGCCTGGCCTCCTCGCATCGCATCGCCATCGCCATCGCCGTGTGCCATGAATGTCCTTATAAATTGTCTGCAATGTTAAATGTTGCATGTGTCTGCCCCCCAGACAGCCCAGCGCCCACACAGGAAAAAAATCACAGGATGTGGTCAATAAATCGGAGTTTTCTAATATTTATCAAGTACATACGAGTACTTCAAACTTTTCATTATGAGATATTATGTCAAGTATTCTCACCTCATATTCGTAAGCAAATCTTAGCCTTTAATTAGGTAACTTTTGAGTTGATTTAATATCTAAAATGATACTATTTCTTTGGTAAAAAAGATATTTCAGTGCTCTGCTCAACTCCCAGCCACTGGGAACTCGTGTTCGTGTGGGCTGGTTGCCTTTGACTTTGGCTGCAGTTTTGCCTGCAGCTCAGGAATTTATGGCTCTGCCTTTGGCAGACAAGTGTGTGAGTGTGTGCCGGTGTGTTGTTGTGCCTGCTCGGCCGGTGTGTGTGTGGGCCACTAATCAGCACACGTTTTAGTTCTGCCGTTGCCGTTGCCATTGCAGGAAGTGGAAGTTGAAATTGTTAAAAGCAATAAAGCTAATAAGTGATGTGGCAAATGTGCGGCCTCGCTTTGGTTTCTCTGCCTTTTGCCTTTTGCAAGTGAGTGTGTCTGAGTGTGTGAAAAGCGGGGCATTTCCCATTTTCCAGTTCTCCCCTCCCTCCCTCGTGAGTGAGTGGAGCTGCACTCGCCATTCCGTTCACGTGTCCATCGCTAGTTTTCAAGTCCGTTTCCAGTGCCAGCAGCACGGGAAATCAGCAATTAGTGGCAGACCCAACGCCCCAAGCACGAGGACTCGGTTAAGAGCGATTACCGGGTACAGAAGTGGACGCATTAGTAGGTCTTCTGCAGCAGAGTTTAAGTGGAGATTTAATACAACTAATTTGATTTGTTTGGGTATGTATATCTTTTTTTGATACTAAAAGAAGTAAAAACGTAATCACATTTACTTTGTTCTTTAAATATATAGTTAAGTTAAACTATTTCACTGACCTCCACTTTGCATGTGTGATTATGTGAGCACGAGAGTGTGTGAACGGGGTGGGCACGCATTTCCGTCAGCGCCAACTACTTCCGGCCGCTCAGTGCACTTTGACTTGGCTCCTGCCAGGATACTTGGATACTTGGAAGCCCAGACCAGTGCCAGTGCCAGGACCAGGACCCAGACCAGACCGAGACCCAGGACCAGAACCCGAACCAGACGCCGCCCTTCCATGTTTGCCCGGCTTTTGTGCGGCCTGCTCGTCCTGGGCCGTGTAATTTTATGACTAATTAGTCAGCTAGTACGTCAAGTTGGTAACTACATAAACAGCGAAGCGACGACTCCGTTTAGCCCAAGTCTATGGCCGATCGTTGGGCGTGGCCATTTATTTGCCTTGCTGCGCTTTTAATTGCTGGCAAGCAATTTCTTTAGCCTTTTTATGGCTTGTCTCGGCTGCCATTACAGCCGGAGCAGCCGGAGCAGCAGCATCTGCAGTAGCAACAGCCAAGGGAGCAACATCCAGGAGCAGGAGCTGCAACACCAATACAGCCTCCGGTTTGTCTACAAAGTTGAGTTGCAGTTTTAGTTGGCTCTGGCTGTGTTTTGTTTTATTTTGCCTTGCTTTTCTTTGTTGCTAGCTTTTTGCATGCTTTGTTCTTACTTGGCTTTGTGTAATTTTGCATCATGAAACAGGGAGAAAGCACAATGCACAGACCTCGGAAGACATGCTGCCGTCTTTCTGCAGCCTCTTTGTGGTCGCTTAAGGACGACTTTAAACTGGTTAATGAAGCTCTGGGCTTCGATATCAAATTTTGACTCGGTAGCTTGTTTTATTGACAGGCTTTTATCACAACTAAATAAAGATTCTTTTATTGAATATGTTCGATTTCGTACTTCCTTTAAGATAAGCTAATCTTTGAGCCAGAGTAATAATTTATTTTTATATAAAACCTATACTCACTTCGAAGTCTTAATCCAAGAAAAAAGTCAGTGAGACTGCTGGAGGCAGTGAGAAATATTGCCAAATTAACAACTGACCAAAGGACGACAAATGATTTCCGCTCCCAAATGAGCCACTTCCGTGGCAGGACCACACCCATCGCTCCCTCGAAAGTCAGAGGAAAGTTGCGCAGGACATTGGCGTGTTGAATTTAAAAATCCACGCCACATACACGAAGGCACCCAAGAGAGCGACGAAAAAATTTAAATGACAAGCGACTAATGGGAATTGCCAACAATTTCGCAGGGCAGGGGGCAGGTGGCAGGTGGCATGTGGCGCCGAAGTTTGCCACCTCTGGCCAACCTTTGCATCGAAAATCAGCTAACAACACAACAAATGGCTTCATTTATTTGCGTCTTTTGTGCGATGTTGCACGGAACTTCCGGCCACCAGGTGGAGAGCGGAAAGTGGAAAGACAAGGACGCGGAAAAGTAAAAGCAGCCAAGGAAAATCTGCCAAGTGGCGGGGGGCTGATCCTTGCCGGCTTAGATCCTTTCGCCGGCCCTCCCCCAAATCCGAAAGTGTGCAAAGTTTACACTGAAAAGGTTGCCGCCTCCAACGAAGCATAAACTATTTATATATAGGAGCAAGTTGCAGCTGCACTTTGCAGTGATTGAATGGCCAACACCGACAGCCGTTAATGCGCTTTGGGTTTTTCATTGAGATAAACTTTCGGTTGGCCGGAAGCACCGCAGGAAAGTCTCACTTTAAAGTTTTCGCCTTCGCCAAACGGAACTTCAACTACAGTTTCCAAGGGGTTTCTGCTGGCAGCAAGGAGCACAAATAAATAAGAAAATAAATTAAAAGATTTTTGATGATTATGATTATGAGTTGTTCCAAATTAATTATGCAGTGTTTTGATTCCTAATTTAATAACTAAACGAAATTAGTTAGGATAAAATGTTTATTGTTTTTAAGAACACATATTCTGCATATTTTCTACGTAATTTGGCTGCGATCGTCATTATCCTGACTCAGCTTGGAACTGTGGGTTCTCCTCTTTGAACTCAAGTCGGCGGTGATCAGCTTCTTCAGATCCATCTCCTCCGAATTGACTCTCATGCATATGTCTATGAACAGGCACAGGTCCAGGTTCTTCATCTTTTTGGCCAGTTCAAAGGCTTCGGCCAGAACCTCCTTCTCCCGCTCGATCTTGCCCAGAATCGCATGTGACTTGCAGATGACGATCAGGCTCAGGAAGCTCCACACAATACTCTTGCACTGAGCAGCCTCTGTGGGGTATGTTTAGATTTTTATCTGAATTTTTCGCCTTTTAACTCACCATCCAGGGCCTTGCGGGCCAAGGAGCAGGCTCCGTCGAAGGAATTGTAATCAAGGTGTGCCTGAGCCAGTTCGTGCAGCAGATAGGCGCGTTCCAGGGGATACTCGGCCCACCGCATGCGCTTCTCCAAACGGGCTACTTGTTTTCTACGAAACAAACAAAATGAGCGAAATAAAATAATAAAATAAATGTACTCACTTAAATTTCTCCGCCTTCGGATCGGTGGTATCAGATCTGGGTATATTGAACGTGCTCGGTCGCTTTGGCTTCGGAGTGTTCCACTCCCTATACTTCTCCTGCGGCAACCCAAATAGGGTCAAAAGACGTTGTCTACCCTGCAGGACCGTCATATCGCTGGGAATTTTGAATTCATTAATGCGGGCTAGACCTAGGTAGTTGTAGACCTCATTAATGAATTCAAATTTCCACGGCATTACGCGGTTTGTCTTGGTGGTGACATAATCGCCCATGACGCCTTCAATATACGTTGTCAGTTTCTAAGGAGTACATTTTATTAACAGTGATATCTGCGGAGTTTTTTTATATTTTATAGAAATCATAAAATATATATTAAAGGATCCCTTTTTCTTATCTTAAATTTAGGGAAATTGTGATAAATTATGAGTCTGATATTTATACCTACTATTAATCCTATTTGCAAGTTGTAGAAACACAAAAACTCACTTCTACTTCACCGGCTCGTATCAGTTGTCGAATGTTGCGCAGAATCTTGAACATATTTCTTCTCGTCTGGTTCTGGATGCGATATAGGTTCTCCTCCTGTTGCTTGCAATAAAATGCCTCGCTAGGATACTTTTGCTTGTGAAGGGCGTACATGGGACACCGAGTGTGCAGCATTTTCTATTAATAAAATATTAATAAATATTATTGACAAACTAAACTAACTTGACGAACCGTGAGAGTCCGTGCCGATTTGTAGTTGGCTTCCAACAGTTTTTTCAAGTACGGCGATGACTCCTTCCAGTGCTGCGGATGCAAATTGGGATCGTGTCGCAGTTTCTTCAGAAAGCCCACGTCCACCCAGGCTCTATCTAGATATGTCGCGTTATAAATCTTGAAATACCTTTGGCGTCGAGCTTTTTCCAGCGGAGACAGTAATACTTCCTTGGATTTAATAAATAAAATTTATACTGCTACGAATCAAAAGCCCAATATACTCACCTCCTTTTCCAATATGCTGACCACATCGCAGGGATCCTTGATATCCTGGGGCTGATTGGCCAGGCCACTCATCATGCGATTGATCAGCCGCTGAACTGGCATCGTGGTTTCGTCCGACAATGTGTCACGGAAGTTCGCACACAGCTGTATTTAATATGTCTTAATGGGTTATTCCTCTATTTATGTTATGCAGGAATCCTTTGAGCCTGAAGGGACATGGACTCGCCCAGCTTACCACATTCAGGCGCTTGACGACGGGAACGGCTTGAGCCGAGCTAAAGCGCGTCAGGTGGCCATGCAAGTTTATCTTGGCGTCCTCCAGCCGATTGGACTCGTAGAGGGAGTCGCTGACCTCCAGACTGATGTGGGGACTGGTGACCGGAGGCTGTCGACGCGACAGCAGATCTGCAAGTGCACAGGAGACTCAGATGAGCTTGGGCGTGCCACACCTTCACCTGCGGCTGATCTGACCTTCCGCCTTGGAGCAATCCTTGAGAGCCGCCGGCGCCTGGCCCATTGTCCGCTTCAGCTGGCTCCGTCGCATCAGAGCCGTCGCGTCGAAGGGATTAAGATCCAAGGAGTTGTCCAAGTAGCCGAGGGCGTTCCAGAACCTGCGCTGGCGCGAGAGGTACAGGCCCCAGTCGGAGTGGATGCTGGCCTGGCGGTGCGAGGACCAGTCCATCCTCTCCCAGGGCTTCAAGTGCGGCTTTACAGCGGCGGGCGGCGCCTGGACACTGCCAGTTAAGCTCAGGTGGACGGACATCGTTTGGTTTCAATAAATCAGAAATCGCAATCAAAAAACAAAATGTATAAACAGAAAGTATAAAAAGCAGGTTGTGTTGTGTAACGGGGCTTGTTATTTCTGACATGGCTTCGGACTTAGCCAGAAATTGACATATTTCAATATGGATAAATTAAATATTATATTCGAGGTGTTTTATTAACTTTTTCTTTTGCCTTAGGATGTCTTCTTCGATATTGATGAGATAGCTAATATCCTGACCATTCTTCCTCACAACTGCGGTTGAATTTGAGGTGAGAGCATACCAGTTGGCAGGAGGCAGGCAAATTGGTCGCACCAATAAGGTTAGTATGAATGGATTAACCAGCTTTAGAGCGGCATGTTTTTCGCTGAAATAATTTAAAGAAGAAGTATATATTAGACTCCATTTAGATTTAAACCAAATAAAATGAATAAATAAGTTATCACACCCTTTAAAAATGCTTTCCACGGAGTGCAACTGATATGTATGCTCGTCGCTCTTAGTATACCGCCCAAGGACTGATTATGTATCCCAGGCAGTTGAAGCTGAAATTCCTCATAGTTATGTCGCTTGTGAAGAGGCTAACGATCCAGGGATCCTGCCTCACGGTGGGCAGTTTCCTGCCGTAGTCGGTAACGCAGCGGAGCCGCTTGCTTCCCGCTGCAAGACTCCAATATGGTCTCTTTTTGCCAGCTGGATCCTCGGTGCAAATGCGTTCCATCCGAGGTTTCAGCACGTCCTGCGGTAGGTAACTTGGGGCACAGCTTATGAAGGCCGTAGTTCCGGGCAACAGCTTTACGTCCTTGTGGTTGCAGTCCCCCATTTGTCCGTTGTACAGACAGGTAACTCGGATAGAGGTGACCCTACTGAATGTCCTCCGACAGGTTTCCTTGCAGGCTGGCCAGGGACCTTGCCATTGTCCGTTGAGACAGTGGTTCAGATCGCTGCCAATTAGCTCGGTGTTGTCCAGACACAGCAATCGCACCACAGTGCTCTCCGCTATGGGCACATCAGGCTGATAGGGCAGGACATTAAGGTTTCTAGGCACCCTGCAGCCCGACTCTTGAAAGGATCTTACGCTGTCCACCTGGGTGTTCATGGGCGTCGTTCGACCTGTGCGCCTGGGAGGATCTCTATATATGTTCCAATTTGAGGTCCCGTTTCCGGAGCAAATGGCTGCCAGCTCATCGGATCTGTCCCAGCAGTGGATCAGGTGAACGCAGGCCTTCGCCTGGGCCAGGCAGCCACCGTAGGCACAGCGGAACGTGTCCTTGGGGCACTTGAAGACTAGGAAATTCGCGTGGGTCTCGTCGCTGCAATCTTAGCAGTCCTTGACGCCATCACAAATGATGCACTCGGTGGAATTCTTGCACTTGAACTGATTATTCCTGAAGAGAAAAAGTATCACTGGGGAACAAATACGAGTATGTAAGGATGCAGCTTACAAAAATTACTTACTCGCATCTCGGCGGCGAGTATTTTCGTTAAATTTGGACTACAATAATCCGGATATTCGTCTGTGTGGTCCCAGCAATCGAAATACCCATCACAGAGCTGGCTCTCTTTGTAGCAGCCGCCGTGGAACCATGTGAGCTCGGGACAAATTACTTTGCGGCACTCGACGAATGTCTCATCGCTGCCATCTCTGCAGTCTTTGTAGGCATCGCATTTTTTGTTTGACGGTATCTGCTGTCCATCGCGGCAGTCGAAAAATAATTCCTGTTGGAAGCCAGCGTGAACTTTAAAGGGAAAATATGAATAGTTAGTTTCAGTATTCCCTGGAAGGCTACACGCATTTATACACACCAGTCTGTGAGCAAATAAATAGCAAGCAAAAGCCCAGGAGCAAAAAGTCACATTTAATCATTTCTTGAAGAGCTCACGAACTGCTTAGCTCAACAAATCGACATAAATGAGCACAGATCAAGTATTTAATATATGTTTACCCTCGTCTTGGGAGATCTAATGATTAAGAGTCGGGTTTTAAGAGAACAACAAACCGTTAAGAAACGTTTAATTAATTATTATGTAGACTCTCTTCTTATAAATATTCTGTTAAGTAAATCTTCTCATTGCGTAACTCAACAAATCAAGCTTTTTGAGAAAACCATTTTAAAACCATGAATACAGAAGTTGTGCGCGTTAAGTAGTGAGGTTATTGATCTCCTTACCTTCTCCAGCTGCAATGAAACTTTCGATTTACCAAATAAAAATTCAACGGTGCACAAAATATGCAAAACAGTTTATCGAAGCAGCTTTGTTCAGCTCAAACCGATCTGAAAAATGAATGGTTTACGTACGAGGACTACCTCAATCGGCGAATAGCTTAATCGGTTTACGTCGTCGTTGAGTTGATTTTGGAGTGCATATTGATGAAACTCTTTGATGACATGTGCGAGTGCTGAATTATAAATTAAAATCCCAACGGCAAAGCGGGCTCGCAGCGAAGTGTTTGATGTACAAATGGATGGGGACTGGAGCGAACTGACAATGCGATTGTTCTGCGTTCTGTGTTTTGTGTTCCGTGGGTTTTGCCTCCAAAAAGAAAAACACAGCAACTGCATTCGGCATGCGGCATGGCCAAAGGGGCGTATACGTTATGTGGATTGACGTGGAGCGAGTGGCGCCGTGCATTGACAAATGAGCACAAATCGCACTGCCGGCTCGTCCGTGTTTCTATATCCTTGATTCCCTATCTCCATTCTGGGTGTTTTTTCGCCCGTGTTTCTGGTTTATTCTCTTTTGAGTCAACGGATTCGAAAGGAATGGGGAAATGGCAGGGCATTTGCATTAAAGTCGCTTTGATTGGGTTTCCAGCTGGGACTTGGGACAGCTCTGGTTGGCTGTTATCCGTCTGATCCTCTGTTGTGTGGAAATTAGTTACAGGGACTTTATTAGCAGAGCGAGTGAGCGTTAAATTAATCTAATCTATAAAAGAGTATCACTGTTTTCCCTGACAATATCACTAAAATTATAGTAGTAAGCTTGATCACAATTGTGAATTCAACAGGAACTTAGTACGTAGGTCTGATTTAAAAAATGTAAGATAAAACGGGGGCCCTCATATCCGACTAGTGTGATTTCCGCAATCCGTAATTTCTCGAATGTGTCAAAAGACCCACCCTGGTAAGATAATCAGGAGAAATGCTATACATATTCAGAGTCTTAAGAAATCCATTACCGCAAAACCGAGCTTCACAGCGAGCCGAGAAAAATGTTTTCTCAACTTTTTCGTCCAACTTTGTGGCACTAGAGGGGCTACGAAGGGTCAGGGAATGGGAGTGCAAAGTTGCGCAAGCCAGGCTCTTATCCAATTAAGTCATAACTCAATATGTGCTGAGAGATATGCACTTGGCCATTACTTAGGCAAAAGGCAAAAATTTGCTCTAATAACTTTTGAGTTTGCGCTTTCTTCCGTCTTCTTTGCCGCCGCTTGCCAGGAAGATAATTTTCACACCAGCGCCATGTAATTTGCCCTTCTGGGGCGAAGTTTTTTGGCCACCAGATTTTAGTTTATGCAGAGCAACAGCTTCCCATCTCCGCATCTCCATTCCCAACCCCGCCTCATGCGCATCCCGGTCCCCGTGTTCCCGGCTCTCTTTTCCCTTTTATGGCACCAGCGAGACGCTGCCACAACTCATTTGGCATTGACCAGGATTGGACGTTGCCGCAGTCCTCCGTGACTGTGTCTACGGGCAGCACTGCTGGGCTGCATCCAGCACAATCCAGTATCCAGTATCCAGTATCCAACATTCAAGTCCCGCCACCCAGCTGGATCTCCCGGCCAAGCTCCATCCACATCCGTAGCCCACATCCATCTGCCGTTGAGAGCGCGCGCGCATAAATTATTCATTTGTAATGTGCAGCATCTCTGGCCCTTAGTCCTGCACAGAGAAAAAGGATTACCAATATTTATTCCGTCTTAGAAGCCTAAATTGAAGCTTTTCTGTATTTTAAGGGCAAGCTAAGAAACAAGCAATTAAAACTAATTGAGTCTGCTTATCGACTTCTTAATGCCAACTACTTGATTGATTGATATTTAAGTACTTATTTTCTTATAGTATCTTATATACCATGTCTTATATCGAAATATCTTAAAAGAAAATGTTACTCAAGCAAATTAATAACCAGTTCTGTTGAGCTTTTCCCTCTGTGCAGTCTCAGTGCCAGGATCTGGAGTCTGGAGTCTCGGGCCAAAGTTCTGTGTGCACTTTTGGCACAGGATATGACACTGACACTCAGCGCCGGCGCTCGTCCTGCGTCAACAACTTCCTTGGCTGCTACTGGCGTTTACTTTGGTTTGTAATTTCCTTCTGGAGCTAGGGCCGTGGCTAAAAGAAAAACAGCTAGAAATGGCACGAAACCCCAAGAAGTACACGGGTACATGACGATTGCAGCTGGACCCCCCCGAATCCTAGACCCGGTCCTCAGCCGCGTCCTCGTCATGGTGCTCGTCCTTTTCTGGTTTACCGCTCTCCACCGGGGAACTGCTCCTGCTGCTGCTGCTGCGGCAATTGCAAACTTTAAAGTTTGCTCTCCTTTTTGTGTGTGTCAAAAGTTTCATTTGTGAATTGAAAAATTATTTCTAGTTGCATACATGCAGAGTGTGTCATTTGCAGGAGGGTCGGCCAGGATCTCTGAAGTCTGGCAGCGAGCCGAGCAGCCCAGCTCATTGACAAAATAGAAAGTTGTTGACTCGGTTTCCTTTCCAGCTTCTGAGCATAAGTTTTTCAGGCGGCAATGCTTTTAATTACACGCACACACCCGGCCCGCTTTAATTTTAATACTTTGTCTGGCCTGATCTCCTCAAACCGTAAACAGTGGTGAGGCCCCACACGGAGCAACATTAATTAATTAAAAACGTAATGGAGTGAGGTCTTAGGCTCTGGCTAAAGCGACGCGGCGGTGCCGGGAAATGAATAGCTGGCTCCTGCATGCAATCCCGGCACCTGGCTTAAGTTGCGTCACCAAGGCAAAAGTTAATTGCCCCAGAATAAATTCCGGAGTAAGGTAATCTAATAATAAGGAATTATACAAGTTTTAAATAACAATTTTCTGAATGCAATTACGGCTTTAAATGGCAACTAGCTGGCACGTAGTTGAGCAACTCGGAAGCAAGGCGAAAATTGCGGACACTGCGCTCAGCTTAAAACTAAGCAAATTAAATCCCACACGATGATGACATTCAGAGCGTGCGAAATGCATAATAAATATAATTAAACAATTAGCTAGTCCAACTTAAAATATTATATGTACGCCAAAAAATTACAATTTTTATTTTTATCAGAATTACGCAAATAATCCGGAAATTGAAAGGGATTCAAATCATGTTTCTTTTTTTGGCAGGCAGAATGTTTATTTAATGTAATTTTATATGTAGCTAGAAGTAATTAATAGCTACTTCATATTATTTCCTTGTTTTGTTTTTTGTATCTGTGTGATTCAGCATTTTCGAGGATTTGTAAATGTAAAGAAAATGTTTATGATTTAATTATCGACATCCGTAATATTATAAACTGCTCAAAAAATTAATTAAAAAATAGAATTATTAACTTTTATAATTACTCGCCCTCAGATCTACTTAATCCCCACTCTATTAAAGTTAAACCGTGAAAAATAACGAGGATTATAGACATATTTTTAATTTAGGCAGTAGTTTGATTTGAAACGACTTTGTTGACTTCGCTTGACCACAAATTTGTCAACAGGCATGGCAACCGCACACACATACACCAAAATCATGGCCAAAAGCCGCAGACACGCACGTGCCATGCTAAGCCGGAAACGGAAACACGCCATGTGAGTCCCTGCGTGCGACTGTGTGTTTGTATGGGGTTGTTTATTGACGTTTGCACAGTCTCTGGCAATTATTTAGTTACAGCATGTTTATTTGTGTCGACGTAAAGCGGATGCAAAACTTTCCTGCTTTTGAATGTGTTCGAAAAACAAAAAATGTGGGCTACGAATTAGTCTGTGACCCCAACACAAGCGTTCCGACGGATGCACAAGCGAGTCAAATAAATAGAAGCGGATGCGTGGTGACAGCTCCATAAAATCCTTGAACTAACGTAATTAAAATATATATAATAATTATCTGTTGCTCACACCAGTCAGGTAATTTGCCGATGAAACTGATTGTGGCAAGCCCCCATTATAAGGGCAAGCTACTTATTTCGCCTTCACTTTGTTTGGATGGACACTGAGAGTTTTCAAAGATCTCAGAATACGTAATTCAAGCTATATTTTAATTAATTATCCCACAAGAAAAGCTATTATACATAAATAAAATTCTACTTGCAACGCTAAGAATTCCTTTTTTATAGTAAACACCTGAAATATGAAAATAATATAATTATACCCTCTTTTTTCTTCGTGTGAACCAATCCCGTCAAATCAGAGACTCCTTTTCTAACTCATAACCATGCCAGCGCTCGCCTGCATGTGACAGGACACTGCCTAATTAAAATGGCAAATCGTCGGCCACAAACAAGGACTTTGGCAACACTCGTCGCACGTTGGCAACAAAAACAACAACAGCATCGGCAGGAGCAGGAACAAGCGAATCTAGATGCAAATTTATGCACCGCCTGGTCAAAAAAACAAACGGAAAATGACCGTAAAACCCAAACCTCTTCGAACCCCAAAAACGAACCATCCAAATTATGCGGATCCGCACACACACACGTTCGCACATCTGCGGGCCTTTACACTGGCTTCCATGATGAATTTGGCTGCATTGCATTTTGGCCAGATACGAAATAAATTTAAATTTGATTAACGATTTGTTGGCCAACTTTTGGCTGCGCATTTGTCGCCCCAGACGAAAATTGATTGGCTTGATTCTCCCGGGAAAAGTTTTCGGGAGCAAAACTTTGGCCAACTTATGTGGTAATTAATTTTCATACGGCCAAGCGAGTCAATACTGCAGTTGGGTAACCATTCAATTACTTGTTAGTAGTATCCAGCTTGTAGTTTCTAAGTCACTAAACAGGCTTTCAATTTGGCTAACAGAAAAACACTATTAAATTCTTGTTTTCCTTTAAAACGAAGCAACCATTTTTGTCTAGAGTGAAATATTGGCGCGCAGGAATTGCTTGTTTTGAGAGTGGACCAGGGATTATCTTCGTGTCTCTGTAGCACTATGTGGTCCCTGAAAGCCCGGCCATTGACAGGCTCCGCGAGAACATCCCACTCACAAGGGCTTGTATGCCCACGGCCCGAAGGGCCATTAAAGTCCTGTTGGCGGCCTGGCGGCGATGTCCGTGTGCTGGTCAAGGGTCCTGCATGATGGCGCGACTCTCCTTCCTGTTTATGGTTGACCGACACTTGTCATACTCCGTGGCATGTAAAAATGGATGGCCCTGGCTCCACTCCGAAGCGCTGAAGCATTGCATTTTTAAGGAGAGTCGTCGCCAGGCGGTACATAAATTCGGCAGGAAAGTGTCGTGTGCCGCACATAGATCAGTGTCCTGTCCCGGTCGACCAGCATGTGGGTCCAAGATACCACTCCCAGGCTTCGGCTCCTAAAAGAGTCATTTTGCGGTTTGGCAATTAAGTCAATGTTAACGATGCCGACACCGAGACTCCCACACAGACGGGCACAAGGACACAGATACCGGCACCAGTCATACTCGGAAAAGCAGACACAGACACAAACAGTCGGACGAGACACATTCGTTTTGGTGTGGAAAAATACGTAGGCAGCAATAATTAATTAGATACACCATAAATTACTCATACGCCAGCGGCAGCCCACAAGTAAAAAGAGAGACAAAACGATTCTATTTTTTTGCCGAAGGCGGCTGGCAATGATGGAGCATGTGGGAGCAGCAGGACTTGGCAACAATTTATGTTGAATTTTCAACCTCTGGGTATTCGTTAGCATCCCAGGTTATTCATTGCAGACACTCAGACATGAGTAATCAAGCAGGGCAGGATTGCTCTTCTCTCAGCTAAACTGGGAAAAATATTTAGACATATTAACCAATTTAAAACTAGTTATCCCTTCATTAACTAAGCATTTCGATCTGTAAAAGATTACGATGCTTTTCCTGTAAAATATTTACCCGAGAATTGTGATGATATTATTTTCTCAGTGCCTTGGAAAGACACGCTTGTTGAAAAACAACAAGGAATGAGCTCAGAAATCACAGAACAAAGTAAAGCCAGCGGAGAATGGAACAAAAACGGCACAGATTGCAGGAGACGAGGAAATACGACAACACAGAGTGAGAGCCAGGCAAAGGCAACAAGAACTATAATTTCCTAAAGGACTTAATTATTTTATAATAAGCGCATGGCGCCGGGGCGCAGCGGAGATGGAGAAGGGGGAAGGATGCCGCGCAAATGCAGCGCAAAAGTTGCAAAAGTTTTTCTCCACTCGACAATCGGTCAAAGCAGAGGAACGAGGTAAATTGCCGGAGGGACGAGGTAAAGGCACGGGCATAAATAGTGAAAATATTACAGATTCTTGTTTTCTTTCTCCACGCTCCGCCACAAACCCTGTAGCTTTGGTTCCGTTTTTTTTTTATTAATGCATTTATGGTTGAGCGAATCTGAACAATTAATATTGATTTGCAAAAGTTGTTGCGGCTCTTTGACCAGCTTTCGGTTACGGGTTCTTAGCCAGGTTCAAGACTTGGCCAAGCAAGCGTGAATCGTAAGAATAAATAAGACCTGAGAGGGCTCTTGGGCAAACAGAAAAACAGAAAGGAAAATCCAAAGCATAGCTTTGAGCTCCCCTCAGCATAATCCCGCATTTAAATACTTTCCTCGCCTCTATTAAAGTTGACTTTGTCTTATTTAATTAGCACTTGAGTCGGATCTCGATTAAAGCCTCATTTGCATAAACTTCAATCTCTCGTCGCTGAGGCGACGAAATTTCCATTCCAGGGCACTTGCCATAACATTAAGCCTGCATAAATTCGCATTACGCATACGCCCAGTGTGCCGGCGTCCAGTGCCGGCGCCCAGTGCCAGCGCCAACACCAGCGCCAGCGCCTGCGGCAAACACGGACAAACATTTAAACACTTCAAAAACAATATAAATTCATTCAGAGCACGGTCGGCCATATCCCCACTATAACCATAAGCAATAAAACACACAGACCACGCAGACATCGGATAGGCCAGGCCAACAACAGTGCCGCCGACAACGCCAACAACAATGCATAAATAAAGACCAATGCCAAACAATTGATACTTCGGCCAAGGGAACAGAGCGGCCGGCCATTGAACAATTTGTACGAATTTATATGTAACCAGGAGAGCAAGGGGCCAGGGACGGAGCCAGCCCAGACAGCGCACAACTAAACAACATTGAAACAAACATGCCTAAATGTCCTGGGAGTGAGCGAGGATATTCCCTGGCCAGTGCAGCCACTTAAAAAAAGTCGCCGGATCGTAATTGAGGTGAAAATAATTGGTTTTGTTTAGGAATATTTTGAAATTCTATGAAAATATATTCACTTATAGAATTAAGTAGTTAATAATATATTAACTTAATATATATATGTTTTGACTTGGAATCTTTGAATGTATCTGAATTATTAAATTAATGCCTTTTTTGACTCTATTAGGAGCATTAGCGAATGCAATCAATATTTATGCTAAATAATATATTTCAAATAAAAACGAGGACTTAAGAACAATACTCGTGGAAATATGCCCAAAAAAGGACAAATTCCCCAACACTACCCCGGCATTAGTTCCAGTTCCTTTTCCAAGCCAAAACCCAGCAAATTCATTTGAATTGCAAAACAAACACGACAACAGACCGAACGTTGACGACATTGGGGCTACTATATAGCAGTTGGTCGGGAGTCCGGCTAAACGAGCTTAATCATGTTGTAAATTTGCATAATGTGACGCGTGTGTGTGTGGACGACTCAGGAGGAGCATCAATGGCCCAGGGAATACAGACAAATATATAATGCACCTTCCTCGAAACGGCTCCAAATTCCTGCCGACACACAAATAGTTATTTCCTAATAAAAAATAGCCCAGAAATTACTTGTCTGCGCTTAAATTTGAATTTTATTTGGGCTGCTTTGGGGGGCTTGAGTTTGTCATCTATTAAAGCTAAAAGGCAGGAGCTTTGCAGGATTGCTGTTCTAAGCAAATAATAGTATAGATAAATAAAATTGAAGCAAAGATTATGCCACTAAAGCTGTCAAATTAAATTGCGAATATTATTTTATTTTATAAATTATTTTCTAGTCAAATTAATTTGAAAACACAAATCCCATTCTGTGACAGAAAATAATCCAAAAATCATAACGCTTGCATACGCTTAAAGCGGAATTTAATTGTGGTAATTATCACTGGCCATGGCCGCTTTGGCTCTCCCCAAATGTCACTTCTTATAAATAAGAGATTTTAGCAAGCTGGATTTGCAACTTTTTCCGCACTCGTGTGGAATTGCAGTCGTGCCGTCTCATTGCACAATCTCATTCTAAACTGTCATATAAATGTGATTATATCGACCCCCCGAGTTCTCCCCCCTTGGTTCGCAGTCTACGGTCCGTGTCTGTCGCATTTGTGACAACTTAATTGAAGGTTATGCGTGACCACAGTCCGATGTCGGGAGAATAATAAAGTGCTTTGTCCAGGGAGCACTGATCTCGCATCCAATTGCCTCGAATGCGATTACACAATTGGCCAGAGGTTATTAGAACTAATTTCTGGCATGTCTTTAAAGAATAACCAAACCACACTATGTTAGTATTAGTTTAAAAGGTAGAGAAAAACTTGCCTCAACTTTCGTTCCTTACAAATTCGATTTAAAAGTCTCTGCGCATCCGACAGTAGAAGGCTCCCTTCTCACTATCTGAATTGTCCTCCGCGGAACCGACAGCTTCCCGACCCCTTAAAAGCTTGTCAGTTAATAGAAAACAAGTGACACCGCCTCCAGCCAGCTTCATAATTAAGTCCAAATGAACAGGGCGCCCAATGCAGGCAGCTCAGCCTGACCCCAGCCAAGGAGCCTGGCCCCGGACCCGGACCCGGACCAGAACCAGTTGAGTACATGCAAGTGTTTGCAGTTTAATGGAATTTTTAATTTCGGCCCCGCGTCGGAGCTTCTGCGCTGGGAATAGCTGACATTATTACAAATTTTTTACTATTATTAAAAATGCAGAAAACATTAAAAGCGACACAAATTCGTAGCCGAAAGTCGTGGCAGGGCAGCTGGAGCAAAAACTGGGGTGCAGGGGGGCAGGATGATTACTTAAGTGGATATGGTTCGCAAGTTCCTTCGGAGGTCCGGCAGCCAGTGCACCAGGAGTTCCACTAGAAGGACCACGGCACTGACCATCATGGCGAGCACCAGGGTGAATAGTGCCGGGGCAAAGTGCTCCAGATCCACCTCTGCCCGGGAGGCCTTGAAGAGGGTGCAGTCCGGCCGAGTGACCATCCACTTCCTGTCGTTGTACTGCATGAGTCCGGTGGCGCGAAGGTGGAGCAGCGCGTGGGCCAGGTGCTCCCTCCACGGCGAGCCCTTGGGCATCACTGATCCCGCGGCGTACTTGGGATTGAACATGACCTCCTGGAGGTCACAGAACTGGCCCTCGTCCATTCGGAGGTCCACCAGCAGCCTGTACAGCCGGTCGATGGCCGAGTGGAAGGCGAAGCGTCCTTGGAGGATCCTCTCGGCTCCCTGCTGCAGCGTCAGGATATTGTGCTCGCCGGCTCGGCAGATTTTCTTGGCGTAAACGTCCTTCACCAGCTGATTGCTGGTGTTCGTGAATATGGCAAAGTTGTAGGATATGTTCTCCATGCCGATGGCCAGGTTGCTGTCGTACAGCGCCTGCAGGCTGACTATGCTCCTCGGAGCCTCCGAGAGCAGGGATCCCACTATGAAGGCCCCGTAGAACTGCATCAGCATGAAGCTGAAGAGGCAGCTGAAGCTGATCAGCAATCTGGTGGAAAAGAGCCTAAAAATCTCGTTCGCAGGACCCTGCTGAAGGTATGTCTCCAGCATACTGAACCAGACGAAGGACACCCGGCTCTCCACCTGGGACAGGTGCAACCTCCTCTCCTGCCGCACGTGGATCAACAAGAGGAGAGTGCTTCCCGTGACCAGGACCAGGACGCAGCCCCACACCTGGTTGCTCAAGGGCTCGAAGAATATATTCCGGATGTTGCTGCGCCGCGGATGGCGGAAGAGAAAGTGGACGCTGTGGGGCGAAAATCAGTCAGGGATTCGACTCCCGTCCAGTTCAGTGGGATTAGCTTACTACTGGGTGTGCAGCACCGACGAGAACTGGATGTAGGGCTGCCTGTCCACCACAAAGCGCATGGGGCACACGGCGAAGTCTGCGGCGCCACTCGTCACCTGGCCCATCACTCCGCTCCAGCTGCCGTTCTCCAACAACTCGCCCCACCTGTCCGTGAAGCTGATGGCCAGGCTGCACGGTGAGAAACACATTGAGTTTAATTGAATTAATCAAAGGATTATGTGAAAATGTCCTATCTTGTTTCTCTTCAATCCATACACAGTTTTTAAAATATATAAAATCTTTGGAAGGTGTTTAGTTGGATTTTTCGCTGTGTGCAAACACACTCATTAGAGGCTACCTGCCCACCTGAGATTGAACATGTCCTCGACGAGTCTGAACAACTGATAGGTCTTCCGCTGCATGGGATCCAGTTGCTGGAGCTGCTTATCGTCCGCCAGGTAGGCCATGTCGTCGTACCCCGGTGGCTTGTCAGTCAACTAGAGGAGGAAAGGCGGTGGGCGAGCGAAAGTTGAGAGGTGTTTATGGATGGTCTCTATCCGGACTCACCGCAGTGCTGCCCAGCAAGGTGACTTTGCCAAAGTTGCGCCGACGAATCACCCAGGTGGTCTTGAAATCCTCCACGAGCTGGTAGCCTCCTGAAACAGACCATTGGCCTTTTCTTTCCACGATCAGGGGAGTGGGAACGTGGGAGCTAATGCGGTAAACATCGTACAGCTGCCAAGAAGAGCTGAAGGTAAGGTTTAAAAATATTATATGCACGAATATGTGTGCATAACTGACTCACTTATCCTCACCCCTCAGGGCCACCGTGATGTCCGCGTCAATTCCCATGCTGAGGCCACTGAAGTGCTCCTCAATCAGCCGCTCATCTGGCTGGGACTCGCTGCTGGTGCCGAGCATAAACCACGACAGCGAATTGTTAAAGTATCCCGCCTCGGAGGCTGCCAAAAGGACTCGACGCCTCACAAGGATGTGCTCGAAATTCAGCACCAGGACCGCCGTGCGCGGAGACCCGTAGAACATGAGATCCCTGAAATTCTCCTCGGACATTCCTGGCCGGTAAAATTGCACGCGATAGTTGGCCAACAATTTCTGGTGGCATTCAACTCGCCAGTCGCCGCCATCGGCATCGCCGCCGCGGACAACCAGGACCTGGCTCAAGTGCTGGTAGCGCAAAAAGTCCTCGAAGGCCGCCAGCTCAAGGAAATTGTTATTTATGCTTTCAATTTGCGGCACGCATAAAAATGCTGTTAAAATTATAAAAAGCCAAGAAATAACTTTCACTTGTAACTTAATCATTTTATATGGCCACTTTCGCACCGACTTGCTTCCCTCCGGCTGGTGTTTGCTTTGTGCGGGACTCCCGCCGTTTTTATAGGGCTCCATTCCGTCTGCCCTTCTGCATGTGCATAATTTATTCACATTTATCATATCGGTGTATCCTGGACTCACGCAAATTGTGCGCTTGACAAGAAAATTATCGCCAGGATGCATAAATATGTGGTTACGTGGAACGGAATGTCACTATTGTGCAGCTGTGGCTACAATTAATTTTTAAATTATTAGCAGGAAGTGCATGCGAGAATGGAAAAGCAACACTGAACCATTATTGAGAACTATTAAGTGAATTTTCCACTTATTCATAGTTACTTATGGGGTAAGTAACACAAATTATATAGTAAGATAATAACTTGTCGGAATATAACATGTTCGCGAGACCGTCACCACATCGATCAAAAGGGCATCAACTCCGCTTTGTCCTCCTTCGACTGCTCGGAATACCTAGGAGAAAGTAAGCTATCCCTAGCCGGCATATACCAAAAATCCAATAACTAGACGCAACATTAAGCAGGACAAAGCTGGTGGCATTAGCGTGACATTATCCGACTGCAGCCAAGAAGCTGCGAGAAACGGCAGGAACGCGTGCTGGTATCCACGAAAACGGAGCCAAGGCCCTTGGCGTGTGTCCCCAGAGTGTGAGAGCCCGCCGGAAAATGTTGCGAAACTCGAAAGCAAATCCTGCAGCTTGCAACTTAATTTCATGGCACGCGGCATGCAACTCGCAGGCAACTTCATTCGGGCAATTTGCCCCACGACAGCTAGCCACGTGCCAGAAGGGGGAGAAGGCTGGAGATGGGATGGCCGAATCGGTGGCGAGATAGAGTCCTGCAAGGACTTTAAGACTGCTCCGAAATTAAAAGGAATTACATTCAATTTGTTGACATTTTTGCGGATCCGAATGAGGATGAGGGTGCGGATACGGATGCGGATGCAGCTTCCCCCCTTTGTTTTTCCTCATCTCCGTTGTGCCCTGCTTAGCTGACTTTCGCCCGGTAATGACAAAAAACATTTTGTGCAAGGCCACATGCAAATGAGCAGCAGAAAACTGAAACAGCAGCGACAGGAACAAGGCCATTCAAATGTATTCATTGTGAGCTGGGGAAGTTCCCTGGCATTTTATCGCAAGATTTCCCATCGAAAACGCGAGTTGCTTGCTTAAAGATGCTTGAGAGCTCGCAAATGCTGGCATCACACATGCGGCGAATCACCGAGCAGATACTAAAATAAAAGTACGCATACGCCGTGTGGGCACTTAGGAAAGTTCGCATGCGGCCAGTTTGAAACGTTTAAAAATCATATTCTTACAGTATACATTAACTTGTACCTACTCGTAATTTTGACCTTTTATGACATGCGTTTTCCCTTTTGAAATGTGTCAATATATCATTTAATAGCTTTACACCAAATCTGCGTTAATTGAAGTTTCAAGCTGTTCTTGGTTTGTTTTTTAAGCTAAGGGCTTATTTTAATTTCTGTTTAAAAAAAAACTGTACAAGAAAATGGCTCTTCTTTAAATTCTAAGCATGTACTCTACATTCTTTACTTAATTGTATGCCCCAGTCCCAGGATTGCATTGTGAAGGAGAAACGAAACATTTTAATTAATTTCGCTCCCAAAACAGAGGATATTATTATTATTATTAAATAAGAATCTCGTCAAAAAATTACAATTTTTTCGCTCTCCGCTTTATTTTTCTTGATAATTATTTTTACGTTTCAACTGCGGGGGATTTTAATTGTAGGTAAGTACGCTGGCAACCGACAAAACTTGTCCATGGGCCAAATAAAGGCAGCCAACAAAGAGGAAGCGGAAAATCCCCTGCAGCCATGGAGCGGAGCTCGGAATAAATCCCTCGAAATGACGACAACAATATGCGACTTTTACTTTTCATCCCAGACGCGGCAGCAATATTGAATTTAATTTACTTTAATTATACACATTCTTCAACTTTTCCATTATGAATACGGGAATAAGTAAATCATTTTTGTGAACTTTGATAGCAGAGTTCTTTGAAATAGGTAAATACACATTTAATTTCAATTTCTGTTCTATTTTCGTAGCTCCTACTTAAAATTAGTTGCCTGACTTTCATAAAACTCAGCAGCAGACCATATTATTTCATAAACTGTAACGCTTTTCCACTTATTGCCTGCTGAAAGTTCGGTCCATTGTTAGTTTGCACACTTCATAGCCGTTTAATGCTGGCGCGAACCTTCTATTTGCCAACAGCATTGGGGCGAGAATTTCCCGTACAGCTGGGACTGGGCCGCATAAAGTCAACTCATTATGAAATTACTGCTGAAAACTAAGATCCCCGAGTGGGAAAGAAAAGCGGCAACGGCGGGAGTGACTGGCAGCGGAGAAAGCCGGCGAGGAAAACAAATTAAATTTAATCGATTTGTGAAAGGCTGCCAGACAACAACGGCAACCACTGCAGGCGGCAGCAGGGCCGGCTCCGGATGGGTTGCATGGTAAATTAAGTGGGGGAGGCGGGTCCGCACTGCAGACTCCGGACAAAGCCCAGAGTTGGAGCAGGAGCAGCAGCACTTGGCCACTTGTCGACTCTAAGCGCATTCTAAACAAATTAAAATTCAATTAAAAAGATGAAATGCCATTTCAGGGCTCAAAACGCACGCGGCAGTGAGGCAGCCTGCCCACAGCCATTGCGATGCAAAATTTGCCGCCTGACTGGATTGGCCGAGTTTCTGGACTGGTGCTTCTTGCGAGTATTCTCGGAAAAAAGGAACTCGTCACATTCAATTCATTTAGCGGCAACACGTTATCGCAGTCGACCATCATTACTGTCATTTACAACCCCCCAGCAGAATCCATGGTAACACCGAGAAAAACACTTTCTGAGATTTTTCTAGCGAATTTATACCCTTGAATTGTAGTTATATGCTGCAAACAAGTTTCAAGCTTCGTTAAGTCAGAAAACCAGATTTTTTTTCTTAATTTCTTTGTATCTTTGTAAACCTTCTATATATTATTCCAAGTTCTACTGACTAATAATCATATTTCGGAGTTCTCTGTGTATTATAATACCCGCTGCAGTCGAGGGGAATCATTAACGACTCGCTCGTCACTCGAGTGGGACTTGGGCATCATTTCCAATTACGGGGTCTCAATGCAGACGGCTTAGCGGCTGTCTTCGGCGAAGGCAAAGAATTTCCGCTGATGATTTTTGGTGGTGCCCGCATCTGTCCCGTCTTGTCTCCTCCATGTCCCGTCCACGTCCCTCCGCCGGTCACGGTCATCCATGTGGCAGCTCTCATTATGGCCACCGCCGTGCCCTTTGGCGGTTTTAGCCGCCAACTTCCATTTGGCCGCCTGTCCTCCGCTGGCTGCATTAAAATCGGCGTCCTCTCATTTCGCGCCATTACAGATTCCCCTTGTCGGCTCTCCTTCTCTGTGGATGTCCTTTTTGTGCGTCCTAGGTCTGTTCGATTTGGCTTAATGGCCGGGAGCATGTTGTCACTGCTGGTGCCATAATGAATTGGCTGCGGACCAGTCATGGGCCTTCTGCTCGAATCATTGACTAAAAAATCTTAAACTACCCGCTGATTAACGTATGTTTATTTTCTTTCTACAAAATCTAATATATACAAGGACAGAGACTTCTTTTCCCACTGTATTTATTAATCATTCGGATTCAATTCCCATTCAAATTGATTGGCAATCAAATTGACGTTCAACGTTTCACTTGAGGCATCGATCTGGAAATCATCTCTGCTCCAATTAAAGCCAGGTCGCCGGGTCACTTGACGCAATTAAAGGGCTTGACAATCGCCGCAAGTGAATGAGACCTGGCCGCCCCCATCCGAACCCAGAAATAAAGGAGCTTAATTTAAAATTTAAACCCTTTTTGCTGGAGGCGGCGACCGCAACGTTTCCTGTCCCTGTCCAGAGTCCCCCGGTCCCGCAATGCTGGATTTCTGGGATGCAGTGATGAAAAAAATATATTTTTTTGTGCCCTTCCGGCAGCGGACGTCGAGCGGAGAACGATCAAGGACCAAAGGCAGAAGCAGGAGCCGGAGCAGGGCAAATAATTTTTACAAATTATACGCTCACATGCCAACTGCGAAAGGAAAGACAAACAGAAGTCGGGGAGGCGAAAGGAAAAAATTATATAGAATGTCAGGGAGGGGGAGAAATCGGACGATATCCTCGGAGGAAAGGCAATAACAAGTCGGGCCGATGATTGGGACCGCTGCCGGACTCCGACTCGATTGACTGCACCAATAATAACTTCAAACAATGGCCGGCCAAGTAGTTTTCCCATTCCGCGTCCGATTTTCACGATTTCCCGCTTTTTGCCGGTTCCGCAGTCGGCCATGTTTGTTTAATTTTTGCCACCGCTGCTGCGTCTTGATTCGCTTTATTTTTTGCACTCTTTCCAAGAAGCATTATGTATTTAGCTGGAAGCTTGCAAAACAATGAAAGATATAGCCCTGGTAAATCCAGATATTTAAAGGATTTCAAAATTTATTATGATTAACAATTTAGTTCCATGAAATGTATACTTTTTACTTTGTTAAATTACACAAAATAATTTTAAGACATGTTTTCAATGAAGTACTGGAATATTTCATCGTTATCTACATAAATAATAAAGGCACAACTACAAGTTAAAGTGCAAGAGTATTTAAATCTTCGGATCCTTTGGCTGACAATTTATTTTTTCTTTGATTTTGTTTCTGATGGCCGATGCTTTCGATGCCTCCGATGCCTTCGCTGCAATTGTTCCAATCGGCCGCCAACTGCTCGTTTCCGCTTTTGTTTTTCGCTCGGGCTTTTCTTCTACTTGGGCGGCAAACAGGCTTCAAATTGAACGGAAGCTGGCCACGAGTTATGCCCCGCTAGTTGGCCCCATCGTACCCATCCCCGGCAGGGCCCACTTCCTCTCACCACCCACCAGCCGCCCACTACCCGGCTCTCATCTCCTGTCCAAGGCCGAGTCGGAGGCATTGTTCCATGTCGTGACTCCTTCGGCTATCCCAGCATCTTTTGTTGTTTTCCACGGGGAGTGGCCGAGGGTGGAATGGCGGCAGAGCTCCGGTGCCGCCCTTTTGTCGCTGCGCTTCCGCTAACCTTTTTTTTTGTTTTTTTATTCTGCTCTTTTTTTCCGGCCCAATTTTCCTGCTGCGCTGCTCCTTTGGTTTGATTTGCGCCGATTTCTTTTTATCCGAGTGTCCTTTAAAGCCCGATCCGTGCTCTGCCTTTTCCATCAATTTGATTTTGTTAGTTTCCATTTCATTGAATTCTCACATATCCGCATCCGCACTCGCATCCAGCTAGTTGGCAAAATTGTGCCATTAGTTGTCGTTGTCCTTGCTTTCCCTTTTCTTATTATTATTCTACACGTTAAATAAAAGGAAAAAGTCCTGAAAGTATAGATCTCTTTACCATTAATCACATAAAAAAGTAACAATCTATTCCCACTCAACATAGCTAAATGGGAAATAACACGTTTATTAGACACCAAGTTCAATTATATTTTTGTTTTACCTATTTTATCGTCTTTTTGGTTCAGTGTACTCTATTCTATTCTATTGCTCCGCAGCCCTTTCTTTTTTGTTGCTGCATTGTCTGCCGCGTTGTCGTGTTATCCTGCCGGCAACAACAAAAGGGTTTCGGCCATAAAATAACCAATTTGCATAGTTTAGTTAGTTGGACGCTTCCGCCTGTGACACTTTTCCAGCGGACGCAGCGCCGGAGCCATGGGCGTGGCACGTAACCCGGGGGCGGATCGGCCTATCCCGGGCCATCCTTTGCCGGCCATAATTGATGACTGTTGGTAACGAACAACAACAGGAAGCGGCAAAGCACTGACGAATTTTAAATTGGCTCTTTTTACTCGTGCATAGATTCCGAATGGAAGTTAATGGAAAAGTTGGCGATAAAAATTGATTGCATATTCCTGTGCTCGGGCATTCCGTCAGCATGAGTGTTTGGATTTTAACCCGCTTAAATTAAGCACTTGATTAAGTTTACTAAAGGTTCAAAATCAATTTGGAGTTAATTAGACATTTATGAGTTTATTTATATTTCCTGTAATTATACAGTAAAGCTCTTAAATAATTCATGAGTGCCTTGAATTATGCAAACGGATTTTAAAGCGTGAAATTCAATGTTTAAAATCCAACTATGCTATCCCTTTGTTACTTTCAGTCTAATCTTTAGTCTGAACAGGATCTGAGACAGGAAGTTTCCTCTTTGTAACTCCCGATCCCCTATAGAGAGGTAGCACTGCCCTCCAAACAATCATTTCCAAGTGCTCTCTTATTCAAATCAATTTCATTTTAATGCACTTAATTTTACACAGTCGGGAGTTCGATTTAGTAAATGGCGCAAAAAACCTGACACTTAATCATAATTTTTTCGCCAACTGAATTTTGATGAGTTCCCATCATATCAATAAATAATTTAATCATTTAATTATTTTTTGTCCTGATTAATTGTAATATAGCCAATGTTAAGCTATAATTGAATGATGCTGCAGGAATGCCGATATTTTTCATTGCAGTTTTTCGAAAGGGACCTCCCGGGCAATTCTTGAATTCACTCGCAAACGAAAACACTTGAAAACTGTTTGGGCGTGACCTGCGGCAGCTGCCAAAGCCGCCCTGCAGACCATTCAATTTCCCCGCCCCCTGAGGTCACCGCCTGCCAACAATTTTCATAATCATTTAACGGTTTCGCGGCTGGAAAATGGGGCGTTTGCCGGGGTGTCTTCAGGGCCACTCTCGATGGCCATTAAGTTTATCGAAGACTGCTCGAAGAGGGTGCACTTAAAGGAGACTGCAGGGCCCGCCACCTTCGCACACTTGCCAATGAAATCACAAGAAAATCGGGATTTAAAACTGAAATAATATATACACAAAATCTATTTAGATTTTTGGCTGGCAAAGAAAAGTCTTTAGAAATGGTAATTATACCTATTTAAATTTATTTATCAGTTAAGAGAACATTTCTTCAGATCTTTCTGAGTGTACTACACTCCACCCTTACTGCAGCCACCTTTGCCCTTTTTTTTGGAGCTCACAAACCGCACACTCGACTCAACAAGGTGGCAACTTCCACCTGCTCCTGGCCTAATGCCGCTTGGAGCCGGGGCTACTTGGCCACTTGGGATTCAGTCGACCAGGAAACGCGGAAATGGCACAGAGCTCGGAGAACGAGCCACGGAGCATCATCACGGAGCCGGCATCTTGGCATCTTGGCCCGGCCAGAAGTTTGAAGAAGTTTAAGGCACTCGAGACACTTTGGCAACTTTCTGGCCGGGTGCAAGGCGGGCGGCCCCGAGGGTTTATCAAACTAACGACCTTTGTTGATGAGTGGCCGCCGCCGCCCCTCGAAGCCTTCTATTGATTTTCAAGAAGGCAAGTCACTGACAGGCGTCTGGAAAATGCATCTGCATAATTGGCAATGAGTTATGCGGAATCAATGGATCGCCCTGCGGTCTGACACATTAGACACCGATGCTCCTCGGCGCTAAGCCGGGCAAATAAACGGAATGAAACTGCACTTAGCGTCAACACGTTTGACAGCTCCGAAGGTCGCGGAGCGGGTAAGCTGTTTAAAACGCTTAAAATGCTTTTCCTGCCACGTTACACACCAAAACCAGCACCAAGAATGGCCTCGGCTCACATCTCTCCCGGGTTCCCGGGCTCCCGGTCTCTCGGGCTCTCGAGCTCTCAGCTTTCCCGTTCTCTCTGCTTTTTTATAACAAATTGGATTTGGGAAAAATCGCTCACCTTTCATTTCACCTGGATTAATGGCGTCGAGGCGAGCGATGAGTCTCCGGCGCAAACAATGCCAGAGCTGCGACGGCTGAGTGGTGGGTTCCAGGTTGTTACACCTGCCAAAAATGTAATATTTAAGGTCTCTTTTATAGATTTGTACTTTGAAACCAATATCTTTTACAAGTGTTGATTTTAAAATTGATATTTCAAAGGTTCTTATAAAGAATTCTCGCAGTGCATCAAAGTATACCATCAGGGGGTCGAAAAATACTTTTCGTTACCTTTTTTTTAGCCGAATGGACTCGCTGGGATTTTGCACGCTGATTGGGCGAGCTGCCAGTTTGGACACCTGTAATACGATGAATAAATTAAGTGGTTAAGTTAAAGTAATTGAAAAGCGATTAAGTTGGATACTCTCACTCCGTGTTGATGGCTGCCGCGCGAGATTGGATTTCTCTGTCTGAGCTGCAGGTATTTTTAGAGCCCCAAAGTGCAGACTCCCTTTCGGGGGACAGACACAAATAGCACTAAGCTCCTGTCTAACTTTAGACTGTCGAGAGGAGACAGACAAACTCCCACTCGAGTACACAAAAGATGCTGGGCTGCTGGGGAGTGCTTATAATAAGTAGAACGTTCCCGAATTCAATAACATAATTGCTGCCATTTTCGAGGGGTACATTATGTGCCCATCGCTTCCATCACATATCTGATTACTCGCTCGCAAAGCCGCAGCACAATGGCCAATATTTTCACTGAATATCTTCCGCATTTCGTATATCAGTGCAGTCCATGCTAATGGTCTATATATATAACCCACCCTCTCAGCTCCGTCATTGTTGTCGGCATTATTTGCATATTCTGCGCAAATTCACTCTTCTTCGCTCAGACAATCCCACTGCAAGTGAGTGCCCCGTCTAGAACAAGGATAAGGAAAACGAATACTGCGAGAAATAAGGGATTCACATATAGGGCTGCAAATTATTGCTAAATAACCATTATAGGGGAATATCTAGTAATTTTTGGGAATAATATTAAACAATAATTAATAATAAACAAATCATTTTTTCCCTTTAAGAAAAAAAAGAACAACTTTTCTCTCGGTGAACAAAATCACAGAAGAGAGAAAAATAGGCCAACAAATTTGCGGCCTATTTTGGGGGCGGCACTTGCGATATCACACTTCCTTTCCTTTCCTCTTCCAGATTTTCCTCCGAGTTTTCATTTCAAAAGGGGGCAACAATAAACTTTGGTTAACTCTTTATACCTTTTTCCTTTTTCTTTGCACCCCCAAGTGAAGTGAAATAGAAAAACGCATAAATAAGCAACACAAAAACCGAAATTTGCCAATAAAGCGGGAGAGAAAGTTTTTCTGAGGGCAGACACCGAAATCGCTTGAGTTGCCATTTAATTTTTACATATTTCTGCTCAATTGTTGCATAATCAAGGCATTAAAAGAAACGCTTACACCAATTTGGGCCTCCCCCACTCGTTTTCCTGCCCACATTCCCCACGAATGCCTCCCCGAATTGGCAACATCAAAGTCTGGCATAAATATTACCCTTCGCCTTTGTTTTGTTTGTGTATTCAGTTTTGCGTTACAGGTGATTGCATTTGCCTTCCCGTTTGTTTCCTCCTCTGTTTGTTTAGGTAACAATATATTGGCTTGTAGCGGCCAAGAAGGGCGAACAAGTTAGTGGCTTTCTTGGGAGTTGTGGAACGGGAAGGGAAAGCCACTGCGGTGTTTTCAGCGGGCAGGGTTACGCGGATTTCGATGACAAATATTTGTCGAAAATATGAAAATTTAATGGTTTACGTGATGAGTTTAATAGGAAGTTTGGGACCAAAGCAGTGTCATTTTCAAAAGAAATATTAAAGTTTGAATAGAAATAAAAGAAAGTAAAAATTAAATGTTAAACATTTTAAAAGTATTTTTACAACAATTATTTATAGTATAAATGTATTATTTTATATATAAACTTAATTGTGAGTTTTTCTTTGTAAATTACTCACCCAGTCCTCATAATATTTGTCTTAATAACAATAGGAGCAGCTGTAGTGGAAAAATGTATTTATAATCCATTATTAATGCAGTTTAAATAATCAATCAACCCTTTTACCAGAGTTCTGAAACTAAGCTCCTACACACGGAACAGCAGTGTTAAAGTAAACCATACATCACCCTGGCTTACTCCATTTCCCGTGCAGATTGCTTGGCCCAGAGAAGCAATCGAAATTAAACCCACAACGAAAAGTAAATAAATTTAACAAAATGGAATGCTGAAATTATTTCCTCAGGTCGTTCAGACACTCACACACTCGAACACACACATGTGTAGCTACCACCCGCTCACAAAACGATAAATTGCTAGTGCAATGTTAGCAATTGCTGTTAGCCATTACGTATCCGCCGCGTTGCACCAAAAACAAGTAGCAGCAGCAGCGCAGCATCGGAAAAAGTACACTTGATTGATGAAAAACCTTTGCGAAATGTCAATCCAACATAATTGAGTCATGTGCTGCCTCCCGCTCCTTCCAAAAAAATAAAACAGAATCTGAAGTCCATCGGCAAAGGGAAAACGTGAAAAGTGGCAGCTGCAAATAAAAAGTGGCAGACTGAAATGCGTATGCGGGACGGTGGAAGGATCGAGGGTGCGGCAGAAGCAGCCTGAAGTATCAGTGCACTCGGAGTGCTCACTGTACTGGCCCTGGCCCAAACCATCATTACCAGCGCCATACGTCGCGACCGCCTCAGCTTAAAGTCACTCAGGTGCGGTGGCCAAGGCGAAATGCACATTACCCATTACACATCGCACATTGCAGGGCCAGCAACAAATGTGGCACCAGCGATGCGACTGTGACTCACGGCCTCTATAAAGGGAGTTTGGCATGCAAACTGAACTGAATTTTGATTATCATTTGACGTATCTAAGAGTATGACCTAATACACAGAGAGGGTGATATCTGCGAATGACAACTATGATAAGCCTTGGAAGATACATAAATCCTGAGATATTTAAATGAGAATTTAAAAATTATATATTTAAATGAGAATTTCAAAATCTCAAAGAAATAAAAATATTCTTCTTCTTTACTCTCTTATAATAATATAAATATATTGATATACGGCTTTAATAAATAAATATTTAAATCCAAAATTTTACAAATTTAAACTACATATTTTAAACATTCTTTTGATGCAATTTTGGCTTAACTTAAATAAACAATTTGAAATGATTTTAAGAATTTAAATTAATATATGTTTTCCATTAATAAAACGTCAAAAATATAAGTGATTTATATTGATGCTAAGTATGTACTATATTTTAGACAACAAGTACACAGTTAATCAAAAGGCCTGTGAAATAGTTAATAAACATTTTTCAAGGTTTACATTTCAATAAACTAAATATTTATTTATATTACCTATATCCAAAATATAAATTATATATTTATTTATATTTTTGTTTTGAGAATATTCTCCCTACCCTAAGTCGTGCAGAATCACGCTGCCGTTACCAAGCTGTAATGGCAAGAAAATTAATGCCGAGAAGTAAATGCTGCTGACTACGGTCCCTCGACGGCCAGGACCAGGACGATATAGTTGACGATGATGATGGCAGGGCGATGGAACCAATGAAGGAAATCCAGGTGAGCCCTGCCCCGTCGAAGCACCTGCAATAGACCGCAGAACAAGTGGCAGCCAAAGTCGTTTCAAGTAAGTGTGACAAAATATAAATCTTTCCCTCCCAGGGTGAATGTGAGTGTGTAAGTGGGGATATATGTATGGCAGAGTAACCCGAACACATAAGCTGCAGTTGGCCAGGCGCGCTCGTTAAACTGGACAGCCCCACCGCTGCTGATGTTGCCGTTGTACTTGGTGTTGCTGCTGAAGTTGCTGGTGTTGCTGTTGCTGCCAGCTTTGCCCGTTGCTGCTGCTGCTGGTGCTGCAACCGAAGGACCAAACATCCTGGCCACCGCATCAGCTGCAGCTGTTTACGACCTACACCAAGAGAGTTCAGCTGGAGGGCTCTCATTTGCGGCCGGCGGAGAGGATGTTTTTGGGGCATGGCACTTGTTACGACTCGACCAAATTTACCAGCCTTATGGACCCGAAAAAAGAAAGAAAAAATGGAAATAGATGGGAAATATATTACTCCAGTTTTCGAAAACAATATTTTAAGAGGGCGGACTTCGCTTTTTTAATACATTCCATTAGCATTTTTAACACACTATGGCAATGTTGAGAAGTTGCCATTAACTAAGCCATGTTTGGGCTTAAAATTATTTAAAATTCCGTTTAATTAAGTGAAATAACCCGAAAATATAAATAATAATAAATATAACATTTTGTTTAAAGAGTGTTAATTGAATAACAACGTTTTTTATATTTTTAAATATGTCTATTTACCATTTTATCTATTAGAAACAAACCCAATACGAATTTATCTGAAAAGGTGTGAAATGAGAATTTGAATTGATGCCAAATAAGTGTAATTATATACAGAAATCGAATAACCACTATTTCTCCTTGAAAGCCAAAGAACTCGAAGCCCATCCCGACAGAGAAAATCCCCCTATTAACCGATGCTCTCATTTTTCTCAGACCTCTGCGCATGCTCCACTTCTCTCTCGTGATTGCCAAAAACGAACCACCTCGAATCCGTGGGACAAATGTCGCTTTAGCTGGAGAAATTTGCACATTCTCTCTGGATTTTTCCCGAGAAGTCGTCTCCCGTTTGGCGTGGCATGAAAGTAAAAACAAACCTGGCAAACAAAATCATGCCAAAGGACTTTACTGCCAGCGATGGATGCTGCGTAGAACTCACTCTCACACAAAGACACACATGTGGTGCTGACTTGGCTAAGACTCCAGTGCATATGGTTGGCCCACAAATACAGGGGGTGGCGGGCGGGGTCGAAATAGAAATATGCAGAGCAATCCCCTCGGGATTTGGCCGCACTGTTTGCGCGCACTCTCGAAAACTTGGATGCACCTTAAGAGGGGATCCCCCGAACTTTGACAATCTAAGCAGTTTACTGTGTCAATATGTTACGTTTGCTGCTCGTCCCGCAGCCAAACTCCAGCATAACTTATGCATGCAAATTTGCCGCCCGAAAAGGTGGAGGACAAAGGCAACAGAATCGCAGCAAATGCGGTTATTGCAGCGATTATTTTAATGGCTCTTCTCGGTTGTTTGATGCCACAGAACTTAACGTACTTGCGCGGTGCATGATTTCTCTGCCAATGCAGATGCATTTAACACCTGCAAAGTTTCGCCGCCCGCCCGAACGTCATTCGTACTGCCGTACGACGAGTCTACAAAAGAGTCATTTGTTAGCCTGTTCCGGGAGTGCAAGTCGGCTTCATTGGGCACAAGGCGATTTGAAATTCAAATTTTTAAGTTGCCGCAAAATCGAAAAGTTTGGCAAGTCCCATCTAAGTGCTCGAGGCGAAAGTTTCCGAGCTAAAGTTTCGATGGAAAAATACTTTACGCCAAGCAATTGATATATTTTCATCGCAAAGCCGAAACAAGACAAAGCCAATACAAAATAGATTTTTCAAACAGGATTTAAGGTTTAAATTTTAAAGATATCTAGGGGTCTAGCAAAAGTAAAGCAGCTGATGAGTATCTGAAGAGTACTTAGATTCTGTAATAAAAAAAATATATTATAACAACGAGCGACTTTTATAATTTCTTGCTTATAATAGAGTTCAAGAAGGTGTCCTGAAAGGGGTGAAAAAACTATATATTCCGCAAAATTAAGCATTGCCGAACCTGGAAATTTTCGTGACGTAATTCACACAAAAGTTCATTCGCATTTTTTTTTTTGTATATATTTTTTAATGTACACTAAATATTGCCACGAAGTCTGAGGCGACAGGAGCACACCAGGGCGCAACAGCAGCCCCGCCTTCGCCACCGCTTCCACCTTAACTGCCCACACTGCAAGTCGTCTGAGTTTGCTTATATTTTATTTGTGGCTAAAAATTGCATTCATGAATAATTCAGTGAAGTGAAAAATTTGGGGTTTTCTTCGTCGCTCCGTCTCCCGGTGCTTTTCGAAAAATAAATGCTGCCAGAAAAGAATTCGTTTTTATTTTTTGTGCAGCCACTTCCGGTGGAGCGACTGCCGCTCTGCCCCTCTGCCCGTTCCGTAATGTGTGCGGGTTATCAACATTTTGGGTTAATATTTAATGTAAATGACAGACGGACCCCAATGAAGCCTCGGACACGGGACTCGGGAGCCTGCAACACCCACGCCCTGCAAAGTTACACTTAGTTTGCATAACACCCCGAATGGAGTTCCCAATACTCGCCATGTAAATGAGTCGCCGCGGAACTGAGACATTTTATGCAGATCGAAAGTCCCAGGAAATACTCGGAATATATCTGTGGCGCGATTTATGTTTCTGTTTTTGGCCTGCTCCTCCTCGACTGTGCCAAGTAAACTACCCACTATTCTATAAATTAAAATTGTAAAAATATTCTGGGCGAACTTTGTGACATTTTGCATTGCAATAACAGTCTCGGGCTGCATCTCTTTGTCTGTGATATTTGTTATATATTTTTATTTATTTTGGAGTGCGCATATTAATGCCATAAATATCTGGGGCTTTCAAATAGCACTGTATACTTTGATCCAGGTAAGGGCTGTGCACCTCAACATTTTAATATAGAGAAACTAGTTTCTCTTTATTTAGGGTTCTTTCCAGAAGTTCATTCAGGAAAAGTTATGCGACATAATAAAATCATAGCGGGCCTCCTCCTTCTTTGACAATCTATAGAATTTACGGTTCGTATTGGCTATCTCCAGATTACTGTGATAAGGTGGCCACAGTGTGGTATATGACATCATACTGTAAGAAGATAATTAAGGCTAAATTTGATAACTTTCCTGGGGCTCTCACCGAACAAAGTAGGCTGCCTCGAGCGCGGTATTCTGGTAATCGATCAATTTCGAAATCTCACTTTTCAGCTGGCGATTATACCTGATGGTGTCCTTCTTCAAGCGTTCCCTGCACGTAATTTCCCTGTAGCACTCATATTCAGTAGGGATGCATCATCGAACAATTTAGTAGGGCCTTACATTGGTACCTTGAATGTGGTATAGCTGGGATCCATGTGAAGGATATCGCAGTCATCAAATCTTGGCTTGTAGGTGAAATATTTTGCATCTTCTGCTTCATCAAAGTCTCCCACAAACTTCTGGTCCTCTTGATGACGTCGCAGGTTCGATCGAAATAGTGCCCGATTATCGTGGATCGGAATGTCGAGTTTGGCAGTGAACCGAGTGAATGCACCATGCATGTTCGTCGTATAACGACTGGAGAACTTAGAGGACCGCCCGTGAGGAGCCGCCAGCTCCTCTTCCCTGGCATCGCGGGGACCTGGAGATAGTCGAAATCCAACTTCCATGGCGAAGCTAAGAACAGAACAGGAAAATAAGGATTAAAGGCCGAACTTGAAAATATGTAATGAGTCTATGTTTGAAGTTAAATTAAAAGCATACTGAAGAAACGTCGATGAAACAATTATTATTTCTAAACTTAAATAGGAATTTATTTGTCTATGAAAAACCCACAATATCAATATGGGTTATATGTACTAGTTTTTGGGACAATTTGGTCAAAAGTTCAATTTAATTAATGAAGTTTAAATAATTTAAGAGAGCTTCTGTATATTTATGGCCTAAACAGCCACAGCTTTATATTAGTTTCTAGAAGCGTATAGCTTCAGTTCAGTTTTTAATTAAAATATTAATCAAATGTCTTGACAAAACATACCTCTCTATGACTCCAAAGCTTCAATAAACTATTGAGTTGTGATTTTCAAGCTTCAGCTACCACAAGCGGCTGGCAGAGCTCTATAGTATGAGTATTTGAATATTTAATAGTGTATAAGAGCAAATACTCATCTGAACTTCACAATATAACGAATGTCTGGGAGCTTATGTAAATTTCCTGATACAAAATCAATACTCTAAAGTGAACCATAATGAAATTATCAACTATCAGGCACATAGCCGCGTCGCCATTTACTCGCGGTTCAGCCCACGCCTTCACACCCAGTAACCACCCACTTTGCCACCTACTTCGCCACCTCCCAGCCCAGCAAGGAGCCTCCTTGAAGGAGGACTCCCTCGCTCCAGCCTGCAGGCTCAGCATTGAGCATACTTTGTGCGTTAAAAATATGTAAAATATTTTAACCGAAAACCTTTTCAAAAGATTGCAGAGCGGGCGGCGCTGTTGGTGTGTGCATACTTGGCGTATGCGTAATGTTATTAAGCTTTCCGAACGCGTGTGTGTGTGTGACTGAGAGTCGGTCTGATAGCATTGATTTTACCCCGGGTAAAACCGAAGAAAATCCACAAAGGAAGCCCGGAAAGTTTCCCGCTCGAAGAGGCAAGATGGAATTTAAGGTTAATTTATTTGGCGCCTATATAAAATGCAAGGCCTAGACACCTCATAAACTTGGAAGGGAATATCGCTTACCAACCTGCCTTTAGCCACTTAGTATTACTAAATTTGAAGCGCATCAATCAAAAAAAGATGATTTCTTTAAAATACAGTATCCAAGGGCTTACCTCTACTTACACCTAATTATCTTGATTTACTTAAGTGAATCATTTTAGTGGCGGTGCTAAATTATAATTAAATTTCACTCTTATTCCCACACTATTCAATTTTCTATGCCTATATCTGCTGTTTTTGCTCTTACAGCGTTTGTGACCCTTTCCCGTGCCCCCAATCCGAATTTATGGCTTTAATCTTTGGGCTGGGAATTATATTCGCACTTTTTCTCCCTCTATTTATACGGAGTAGGCTTTATGGCTCAAGGACGTGGCGCTTCAAGGACTGAATTTGGATTTGTGTTTTCATTATGAGCCCGAAGGAGGTCTGCTGCCGAAAGTGGGCGGCAACTAGGCTGCATTCCTTTTAGCCGAAAACGAAAACGAAAACGGAGTGGGTCAATACACAAGCACAAAAACCGAAACAGAATAAAAAAATAAATCTAATTAAATGAAATGAAATGAAATAGTTGAGGATTTGGGGGAGCTGACAATGGAATTCAGTTGCCAAGTTCTCTTAATTTTCCTTCATTCTTTTTTACTTGGGTTTCTTCGTCTCTGAAGAAAACGTGAGTATGAAATATTTCCCAAGGTATTGTCACAATGTTCATTAATTTCTAAGAGGCCTTTTGTCACATGAAGACTGAGATTTTCTATGGAGTATAATTACATAATATTTACCTTACTAATTTTATGTGCGTTGCATGGTTAAGCTCTTATATTGTCTATCTCTGTTTCTGAAGAGATATGGCAAGGGAATTTTTCCGGGTGCAAGTTATCCTTGAATTTGTCATCATAATTTGTAATCCACTCCACCCTGTAACTCATATTGAACACTTTAGTCAGGCAAATCATTGTAGCTGGGGTGGCCTGAGTTGTACAGGCACTGCTCCGAATTTCAGGGTCGAGATACTTTCGTGGGTTCGAGACTCTGTCACTTAGCACCTACTTACTTCATTTCCTTGTTGTTTCCGTTCTTCTTACCTCTATCTCGGCCACGAAAGACACCCTCCCTGGGGTTCGCGGGCAGTGTCTGTACGGTGCTCCAGCATTTTGCTAGGAGCAGGGCTCACATTTGTTGAAAATGATTATTTTTTGTAGTATTCGCATGTGATTTGGTCTGCCAGAGTCACATGTCCAAGAATAAAGGCTCCACTATTTAGCTAACATGATTTGCACAGCGCTTGCATCAATCACGCTCGCCTAATAGACCTTATGAGGTTAAATGTGATTGATATATTCGAGTATTCAGAGCAACACCAGCCATAATGTATGACTAACATGATGGCGTATTTAACGCGATGCCGTGCACCGTCCTTCAACCTGCAGTAAGCCCTAAACTAAACTAAACTGTGTCATGAGAGTGCCGAATGCATCGCCAGACCAAACACGGCCACATGGCCCACTTTAAGTGCAATTCGCCGCCAATCGCCCCGGCAATTCATATCCTGGTCCTGCACAAACACAAAACACAAACCGAATGGCAATCGGGACTACCGCACATATCCTGCCTGCCTGCCTGCCATGACAGTCAGTGTCCCGGCGGGCAGAAAACACAGCGCAAAACACACACCAGAATATTAAACAAAATGTCAATTTGGTGGGTACATTCTTTCGGGCCTCAAGGACTTGTCAAAAAATGGGGGAAAATCAAATCAAATTGCACACTTAAGCTGCAATTGCAGCGGCATCGAGAGAAATCACAGTCCGCTGCCAGCCCCTGTCCAATCGAAATGGAAATAGTTTGGCTCGCCTGTGACCTCTTAGCCGGCTCCTTTCCTTTCCACGGAAGAGACCGAAAAGAAGGAAAAGGTGACTCCGGCGAAGGCCGAAGGCAAGGCGAAACGGAAATGAAATCAAGCAAATTGAATGCGATGAGTTGGACGTGGGAATACGTGCCAACCGTTGTCATAACAGCCGTGACGATAAAAAACACTCGAGATCATCGGTAATTGCTGCCGACAAACTCGCATCCACCCCGAGTTTTCCCATTTCCATTCCAATTCCCATCCAGCGGCGGAACACGCGCCTCCGCCGGCGAATCCTTGTACGAATCCGAAGCCGAATCCAAATCCATAACAAGCCGCCAACAATGCGTGCCAAAGCCATGCGGAGATTTCAAGACATCATCCGACAGACATCCTCTCCCGGGCACACAAGAAGAAAAAGTGTACACCGGAATCGGTAATTAATTGGATATGTTTTCACATTCTCAAACTTTTACTTTACAACTTATTTTCTTGAAAGGTTGAGAAAGAGAAAAGGGACCTGAGTATATCATTGAAATAGTTGTATTAAGTAAAAGTAAAGATAAAGCAGTTTGCTTTTTCAAGTAAGAATAGCAGTAAAACACAGTTTAATTCAGATTTAAACATTTCTAGATTTAGTTTTCGTCTGAATTTTTAGTAAAAGAGCTTCATGGATACCACCGAGTTGCCAGTATAGGAGCGATGCCAAGTTTAGTCTCTTCTTTTTCGCTGTGGACTCTTCAAGGCAAAGTTGCTGCGACATGTCACCGCGAGGCCTCCTGGACAAATGGTCTCCCATTCCCGCTTCGATCCATTCCCGCTCGCAGACCCATTCCCGGCGGACCCAGCTCTGCCCCCGACAATTGACATTTGGCCACCCAGAGCTGTCCTCATCTATTTGTGTGGGAGGATTGGGAGGATTGAAAGGATGGGTACGCTTGGATGGGAGGATGGCTTGTTGTCGCGATTCGGCCGCTTCCGCTGCCACCTGCTCTCTTGTCCATCGCCATTCATCAACATCAGCGCCGAAATTAGAAATGTTTTGCGTTTGGCTTCCGGCGGGTCTCGGCCGCAGTTCCAGGGCCGCCTCCACGCCTCCTCCGGGACGCAGAGCCGGCTTGGAGTCACCAGCCAGCCATACGGCATCATCGACAGGAACAGGAACAGGGAGCCGTCGACATAGTTTCATGCCATTTTGGGCAGCTTTTGGCGATTGGACTGGCGCTAATGTCGCGTTGTTGCCGCTTTCTGATTTGTTTACCTTTTCAATTGAATTCGTGTCGCGAACGTCCCATTTCGTCCCATTTCGTCCCATTTCAATTACACTTGACAGCAAAATTGAAGCTGGCGATGGCCTGAGGTATAAGAAGTAACTTTAGGGAAGTGGGTTCCATACAAAAGTTGTTTTTTATGCTTTAGATTCTTTAAATATATATTTAAAAATTTTTAAATACAAGAAAATATATTTTGGTGTAGCTGAAGTACAATTACCAGCTGCCTGGTGTACACTGTGTACCCTGCGAAAGGCTTTGGCGCGACCTGAGGACGTGCGAAAAATTCAGCAATAGATAACAACAACCCATTAGCTGGAGTGGGCTTGCCCCCTGGCTTCCCCCTTATGGCCGCTGGCAAATGGGAAGGGCGCTCTCGGGCTATTTATGGTTTAAAGAGTTTAATGCCAAAGTCGCACTCGGCGTGGCCGTAAATATGCGTTCTGGCCGAAAACAGAGCGGCGACGTGATTTCTCGCTGGCCACAGCAGAAAATACATCAATGGCAATACAGACGTGCCATCTGCACAATGAGTGGCAACAGAATTTACTGCGATTTCTCTATTAGGCCAAGTGAGTGCCATGTTCGTCGGGGGGAGGGAGAGAGCTACTTGGGCTTAGGTGCCCAATCGACTGACTGGCTCGATGCTGACGATTACGGCTGATTTTTACGACAATTTGTCTGGATGTGGCTGCATCCTAATGGGGACATTCAACTGCCGCCGGGGTCAAGGACTCGGCTCCGCTCCCTTGGGAAAAGAAAGGAAATCCGGGTAATAGGCCCCTCAAGGACACAATTGAAATGGCTCAAAACTTTCCCAGAAGCTGCGCGAAATAAAGCAGCGAACATTTCAATAAGTAAGTCGGTTCTTGTGAGCCATATCGAAGGCGGGCACAAGGACCCGTGCTATCGGCGATCGGGTGCCAGCATATGGAAACTGTTGCTGGAGTCGGCCATAAATAGCGGAAGTAACGTTGTGTGAGCTATGCCCCAATTTATTGCCATGCCCATAAAAGCCTTGAGATTTTTATGTGCAGCCAGCAAGGTGAATGGGTTGGAGCAGAGCCGCGCAGGATCAGACTCCTTCGGATGTCTGCGGGTCTAGTTTCTCCATTCCCCTTCCAACGAATGAATTGAATATTCAGCGTTTTGCCTCGATTGCCGGAAACTCAGAACTGAGAAGAAAATAGAACTTCAAGAGGGTCATATTTATAAAATCAATTGGTAATGCGTTCAAGTGTCAAAAAAATATATAGGCTTGCAGGACTACGAAAATAATACAATTTTTCCATTATCATTAGTTTTTAAAGATTTTTAATGCACTTTTTATGTAAAATTACTCTGATAATCTCGATAATTCATTATAAGTAATGAAAACATGTTTCGCCTTTGAACTGGCTAATCCTCAATAATATTTATGAAATATTTCCAACTGTGTGAAAATTGAAAAATTGAAAGTAGGAGTATTAATTTACACTCTCTAGCCTCCTCATCAATCAATGGGCTTATTTAAGGACCAAGAGCTCCGTTGGCGAAAGTGTGCCAGGCACATACTACATAAATACACTGCACCGAATCGAATCAAAGGCCGGCTAAATTGAGGCCCATTTAAGCCGAACAATTCCGCAGGCGGGCAAACACACACAAAAGCCAAGCGTTGGCTCTGGTTTAAATAAACATGCGAACCGAGCTAAACTGCTCGATTCTGACCAGGTCGGAACTGAAAGGGCCAGGCGGGTGAAAATCAGGTGAATGAGCACTTTAAGTCTTTGTTTCGCCGAATCGAAATGAAACAGCAAACAAAGCCGGCTGACAGGCCTGAAAGCGGCCTGCAAAGCGGCGGCGGTGGCGGCGGCGGTACCAACAATAGCAAAAACAATAACAACATCTAGCTGGCTGGCCTTTTAATAGGATTACAACAACAGCAACAACTAACAGAGCCAGCAATTGGCCAACAAAACAAAAAGCGCAATGCGAAAAGTTAGTGAAACGGAAGCTAACCGCCGCTGCGGTGACTCCATCCCTTACACCCCCTGTCGTTGCTGTTGTTATCCTGTTACCTGTTAGCCAATTGTCCTGCCAACTGCTCCGGCAGTCGCTCCTCTGGCTGTCAGTCCAGCCGCTTGTTTGGGTTTTGTCATTTCCATAGCCAAATGTCGATGGGGGACACAAAACTGTCGCCGAATTGGCCCTTTTTAGCAGGGGAAGGAGATTCGAAACAATTTGGAGTGGATCGAAATCAGATAAGTATTTAATATGTCAAGCCACAGGTTATCTGGTAGTCCGGCTGATGCATTTTATTGGAAATAAATCATAAATTTTGTTTAATCGATTTTACAAAGTAAGAAATCCCCTTCTTTAGCCCCATATTATGTATACCTCAAGCATTATAAATGTTTATGCAAAATAATATACTATTCATATGTCTAAAAAGTGCACAAACTCCTTTATCCGCCCTCGATTAAGTGCAATTTTCAATCTAAAAGGAGGCAATTGGTCAACAACTTGGCCCAGTTGTACTCCATCCAGCTGGCCTTCCTCTTGCTTTGTGCGCCTGTGAATCTGAATGCTCCACGGAAACGGATGTGTTGATTGTTAGCTTTCGGGAGGAGTCCACCAGCAGCAGGACGATGTCCCTGCTTTGTTGACACAAAAGCGCTGCTGTTCACTGGGAGAGCTGGGCAATTGGGAGTTTCACGGGAAAAATCAGTGTGAGTCATATCCAAGCAAATAATATCAGCCACTTTGTTAATCTTTAAACATACACTAGTTAAATAAGCCAAAGGGCACGTAAAGAATGCTCTTAAATAAGGAATAGATTTAATATTCCTAGATAAACTACACTTTTGTTTTCTGTGTGGAAACCACCAGTCACAGGGCACTGAGCCCTGGACACTGGACTCTGGGCAATAGACTGGGCCAGTTGTCATCTACAGCTGATGACGACGATAATGAGCTGAGGCCTGATCATGGTTTACTGACACGTAATGACAGCTAAAGTTTCAACACTCGACAGTTACGATTGCCAGGACATCGATGGGTCCGAAGACGGGAGCGAGGACATCGGGGAGTCTCTAATCGCACGGGATGGCTGCCATTAAAATCGCTGTTAGCCTGAGAAGAGATTGTAGCAGTGATGAGGAATGCCAAGTGCTATAATACATAATATTAGGTATTTAATATAGATGTTACAACTAAAAATAAAGCCACATGAAAACTAATTGCTCAATTGAACCTTTTTTAATAGTCCTTATCTCTACAAGTAGGATCTGATTTTGAAAAATTTGGTTATACTAATATAAGGACTTCTTTTTTCTAATTCTTCTTGAAGAAATCTATATCTGCTGTTTTCAGGGATTTCCCCTAGTTTCCAGCTTAAATTTGCACAACACAATCCTTGTTGGCCTGCAAAAATAGTTTGAAAATGGCCAGAAAATAGCCAAGTCGGCAGGACTCGTTGAATATTGAAGACCTGCCTAGTGGGAGCAGCAAATGACTCGTGCAGGTCGGCTTTTGTCAGTCGTAACTGTAAATGCGTGACTTTTGGACATTTAATGATGTTTCAACGTCATTGTGCACAAATAAACAATCATCATCATCCGCACCGCGACGGGCACAAGGAAGAGTAGCGGTAACGGGAGCGGGGACGAGGAGGAGGCTTCGTCCTGGCTCATTTGACGACATGGCCTTTCAATGGCGCTGGTTATTAATGCGCCTGCTTACTCCCTCGGCCAACAATAACGCATTTAAAACAACAATAACACAATGAGGCAGTAATAGCCATCAACCATCCTCAAATCCCGGCAACATCCAAGGACTAACGAGGCCGATTAGGCTGCGGAATTTTCGACAAATGTACGAGGGTGGGACTGTCAGTTCAGGCTAATCATTTTTATGGCTTATAGGCTGCCGACGATTTCTCGGGAAAGGCAAAGTAGAATTGTCTGGAGGAATATTTAGTTATATACCTAAAAATATACTTTTATATTACCACCATTCCTATTATAAGTATTCCTAAATATCTTAGATAAAATGAGTTTTCTAAGCCTCCCCAAGTCCTTTAGAGTTTAAAACAGATTCTCTGGTTTAAAAATTCAATAAAATAATTCACTTTATTAAAGACTTTTCGCTTATTTTTAATTACAATAAAAGGAGAGCGAAAAAATGCCCGCTGACATGTTCATGGCACAAAGGTTTTCCTTTTCCGTGTGTACGCCGCGTGATTTATGCTTTATTTTTGCTAGTAATTCATATTAATAAATAAAATATGCAGCTTCCTGCATACGGTTTATAAATCCAGCGACACGGATATCCACGGGACAAGTTTATTGCACTGACAGCGCGCGACGCCTGTCAGCCGGATCCGGACTTCTGCAATCGACTTTCTGATCGGCATCTCTCGGCTGCCTATAATGCGGCCCAGATTCCGCACTTAATAAATACCCGTACTTTGGCCCAAACCAAAGGTGCACGCTTCACTAAGCGCTCGAAAATAGACCCGAAAGGGCCGAATGGGAATGGGGGCGTGGATTCGGATTCGGCCAAGTCCATTGACTTGGCCCTGGCAAGACCCGGGACCGGCTTACGGCAGCTGGGTTCTTATTTAAAGTTTTGCTGGCCAGTCATGTGTACGGAGGCGAATTGAAGGACCAGCCAGCAGCCAGCAGCGAACAGCTAGTGCAGTGGTAATGGTAATGGTAATGGAGGTCCTGCAGGAAGAGGAAGTGTAGGTGGAAGTGGAAGTGCCAGTGGCGGTGGCGCTGCCAGAGGAAGCTTCGCTGCAGTTTGTGTCAGGGCCAAGCGAGAGCATTTTATTTCTTAATTTTGTTTTCGTCTAATACTAATTCGATTTCGTTGTAAGCAAAAGCAGAAGCAGCGGCAGCTACACTGCACAGCAAGTAAAACTATGCCAAAGAGAGAGAACAACTCTAGGGAGGTGAATACCCCCTTCCAAGGAATTCCTGAGCTGTTAATTTATAGGAGTTGCTGAGCGCTGATTTCTGTTAGATGTTATGTTATAACAGCTTTTTAGAGAGGCAAGTATATTAATTAAATTTGAGATATGTAGATCTGTTTAATAATAGATAGATTAGCGATTATTTATATTTTCAATATTAAAACTTATCAATTAAGTAGGATAAACTATTTATTAATATTATATACAAGTATATATGAACTTGTTGTTGACACCAATCCATAATCCTAATTTCTTCCCATGTAGCACCAGGCTTATCGACCCACTTCCATTTGGCCTTTTTCTTTTCTGATGCTTCCATTGAGTCTGGTTTTAGTTTCATGCATTGCCAATTTGCATTGGCCTAGCCATTAGGATGGGGTCAGCGGTAGCCATAAGTTGGTGTTCTTTATTGTTGTGTGATAGTCAGTCCTGAAGGACTGTTCAGGGAGTCAGTCAGTCAGTCACTCGCTCTGTCAGTGAGTCAGCTAGTCAACTAGTCAACTAGTCATTTCCCCAACCGACTGCTGTGTGCATCGTGGTCGTTATTAGCCGCCCGTGTCAGCCAGTTTGTCGTACATAATGAAAGACATGGTTTTCGTGTAGCGATAGCTCCTGCCAGTGCCACCGGGCCACACAGTCCACCCATTCGTCCTTGTACTGCGGAGGAGCTCTGTGTATCTGAGTCTGTGTCTGTGTGCCCGGGTCCGTGTCCCCATGTCATTTGAATTTGTGCTCTTTGTTGTGGATGCTGGCATTGCATACAAATACGTAATTGAAAAATGCACATATCTCCGAGATGCTTATTGACTTTTATTGGACAGTCACGGGGGGGTGTGTAAAAATGCTTAGCATAAGTCACTTTACGCATGGGCGAGGGAGTCAATTGCATGGAAATTAAATGCATGACTTTGCCCCGGAAGGCAGCTGGGGGTGAGAGTGCCACAATTTAAGAAATCACTTAAAGAGAACTGTCAAGCTCGAGGAAGTTCGACATTTCGACAAATGCGCTCTCTCCGATTCTCGGATTCGGCATTCTCAGATGGCGAAAGGAAATCCGTAAATTCAATTTCTGCACAAGGACATGTGCGTGTCTCGGGCGAGCAGTTTGAAAATGTGAATTATTATTGCCATTGCGTAAATAACAATCATTCCTGTCCGGCTGACTGAGCGGCCCGGGGGTCAGTCCCTAGGTATTTTTATTAAAAATTCTATACGCCGCACAGGACAAAATGCAGCAGAGCCGGCAGCGAGGCGATTATGACCACGGCAATGATCTCTAAATGCGGAAAGTCTCCCCCCGGGCCGACGTGGACGGCAAAAACTTTTGGCCTCCAACTTTTAATTATAAATAATTTTCAACATTTTAAATATGTCGCTGGCACGCAAATCTGTGCAGCAAATGTTAGAAATGTCCATCCAGCCAGGCAAAAAATATGAAAATGCAGAATAGATGAAAATGTGGAGAGCAGGAATCGAGAATCGGGCCTTGCAGTGGCGTACAAAAAAGTAGGAGCATCTGGTATTGAAAAGATTTAAAAAAATGGACTCAGCTGCAGTTTAAATGGGTCTTTTCCTTAAGTGAACTCTCTTTAAATTAATTTAGTAAGAAAAATTTATTTAATATTATCTGAGAAAGGAATCCGACATTGAAACTATACTAACATATAATATTTACAATAACGTCTTCCTTTTAAAATAAATCACTGTCGCATTTATTACATTAGTAAATAAATATTTTAAGAAATTCAATTTATTTAATATTCCATTTTTGGCTCCCCATTGTTAATATTTTCCTCACAGCTGTACGAACCCATATATATATATTTCTTTTTGGCAACGGCTGCCAAATGCAGTTTTTTATGGCTTCGAAACTGCTTGAAATAATTCTTTTTTCTTTTCCTCTTTTTTATGCCCGGGTCACAGTCATGTGAGAGAGCGACTCGACTCCGACTCCAAGTCCCCGATCCAAACCCAAACCCAAATCCGACTGCGGTTAAAAGTGCGGAAATACATTGAAATGACAATAAAACCAAAAGTTGCCTGTGCGCTCCTACTTCGTTTTTGCGCTGGCTCAATTTTAAAGTTTATGGCCTGACGGCAAGCATGTGCAGCAACAACGCCGGCCAAATGCTGGCCAAATGTTTATTTTATTTTATATTTATTCGCACTATTTTTTCCCCGCTCTGGCATGCATTTGGGTTTAAACGTGATGCTAATAGCAGTTTGTTCTCATTCTGGCTTTGACGAATTTTTTATCCCCAGTTCCATCGAAAGGGTAAAAGTTTAACTGAGCGGAACTCTCTGTTGAAATTTCAGTGATAGGTGAGTTAAACAAACGGCAATGTGCATTTGTCACATGTTGTGTTATTGGAAATTATATGTTTAATTGTTGTAAATTGTAGGTCTGAAATTGTCAGGAAATAATTATTCTTCCAATTAAAATGTATGTAAGACAGCTAAAATAAATGGTTTCTTTTATATTATCCTTGTAATTGAGAATACTTTGTTGAGGGTAACTTTATTTGTGAAGATTAAATTATAGAACTGTATTATTAAGTATTATTAGGTCTTTGCGATTTGCCACTTCTTACATTGAAGCAATTTAAGCAATTTTAAGCATTATTGAACGTCCTGTGGACTGGATATATTGTGATTACGAATAAACAGGCAATGTTATATACATATGTATGCTGTAAAGAGAGTAGTTTTATATTATGCATTCATGTAATATAAATCCTTAAAGAGATTTAACAATAGCATATTCACATCTTTATGGACATTTCTGTCAATTCGCAGCATTACGTTTCTGTAATGAAGCAGGGAGCCGTCCAGCTATTGATCACAGTTAATAATATTGATCAGAGATTTTCATCAACTGTCACACAAGTTCAGCTCAAATCATAAATCTGGAGTACCTCTCGGGACGAGGGAGATGGGAGAAGGGAGAAGGGAGGCGGTCTACTGACCCTTATCCGGCCATGTTCTGTTTACCGGAGTGTCCTGTGTTAACCGCAACGAGTTCCCCTCTCAACAACTGAATCAGGTAGTAGCCGGCATCCTGCCTTGCTGGCCACAATGCAAACATGACTTTGCAATTAAGTTATTGTCGGCCAGGAGGAGCTAGCTGGCCCGGAGTCCTTAGAGAGCTTCCTCGTCTTCGTCTCCTTGAGGCTGGTCGGAAAAGTGTTGCCCAACCAGAAAAAGAAGCTCTCGTTTGATTTATGACCACTTGCATTGCCTGCAGCAGGACCTTAAATCATGGACCAGCTCCTTGGCCAGTTATTTAACCTCAAATTGTTACTTACGCATTTAGTAACTGGCAATGCCCCTGGAGTTTATGGGGCAAGAAAGTGAAATTCAAATTGAATGGAATTGCTATGCAAATTTGTGGCCACCAGCCATGCTGCATTCTGCCCTAATTTAAGCTGGGAATACCTATCTTCTGTATCTGGGTATGACGTTTAATTAAGGCTACGAGCTGGTGATTGACACTCCCCAAAAATATGCGTTGGTTGATACGATTTAATTGCCGAGCGGCTTTTTTCCCCTCTCTCCGCTGCGGATCAATTTGCAAATGTTTCATCTCTGTGGGAGGCAAAAATGGCCAACCTCAAAAAACTGAATTCTAGATTGGCCATAGCAATGACAGCGAAAATTCAAAATGCAAATTGTTGCAGCCTCTAAAAGTACAGCTCGAGTGCAACTGATTTATTTTCGCCATCAGCCAATTTAAATATCCAGTCACTATCAGTAATATTACACAACAAAAGCCAAATAAATCGTTTTATATTTCATTAAAATTTAATACAATTTTATTTTCATTTTAGTTTGTGTCCCCCTTCCTTCCTCTATGTCCCTCGTCGCGTAGTTTTCCATATTGGGGAGCCTAGTTTAATTTATTTGACATTTTTCGTTTTTTGTTGGCGCTTCGGCGGCTCCAATAGCGCACACGGCGAGCGCACAAATAAAGCAAGGAAAAACATTGCAATAAAAATGTGGAAAATAAAAGCGCACAATTCCGTAACTAGCTCTCGTCGTAGCTTCGTCGTTCCGCATTTCATATCGAACGGGAGAGAGGGGGACAAACATTTGCATTACGTATACGCGGCGTTGCAGAGACATCTGCATGCGCCGCCGTGCGCTAGCCCTGCATTTGATATATTAAACTTTGGAACTATAACTCAGCATTTATTGTGAATATTTGATTGTTTTTATTGCCAACGAAATCAAAAATTGAACAAACTTGTTAGCGACAAAAGGGAATAAAAGCAATTTTCGTCTGGAATTACAACGTTTTCGCTCGCTTCGTTACGAAAAATACTGCTGCATGCCGCAATGGAAAAATCTCGCGGACGGGCCCGGATGGGCCCCGATTACACATTTATTTACACCTGCGAAAAGTAAATGAGGGTTAAGCTATACGCACATGTCACCTGACCCCAATGAAGTGTTAGGTTTCCTCCCGAAAAAAATATACACAAAAATGCCGAATGTTGAATACTGAGCGGAAATTATTGTGGCCCAATAAAACATTGGGCCAATAAGAGGCACATAGCAGTTAGGGATGACACCTCGGCTTACTTATATTTTGTCTAATATAAATATTAAATAAAATGATACACCAAATTATATACTTTGACAAAGTAAGTTATTACTAATAACTACGGGTTTGCAGCACTAAAAATTATTAAAAGTTTTTGTTTATCCTAAAAAACTAGTGTTCAAGGTTTATTTTTAAAGAGTTTATTTATATTTTTTACATTAATATGTTTATACTACTTTACCTATATTTTCTATCGTAAGTTTCACCTCGATCAATTCGCAACCCTAGTATCAGGTGGATCAGAGCGAATCTGGGCCTCCAATTGGAAATACATTTATCAATAACCACACACGCCAAATGAAGCTGGAATGGAGGAGGAAGAGAGACCTTGGGGAACGGTGGAAAGGAGCGGATGGTGCCGCCGCCCCTTGGCTTGACCCTCGGCAGATGCGGTGCTGTGCGGTGGGAAGGGGCGTGTTAAGTTATCGGACGCCTGTTCTGCGGGCCCCGACAACTTGTAAGTGCGGTTAGCGCAATGAAGGAGCGGCAGTGGAGAGAGGGCCCATTGTCACACCTGCGGCAGAAATCTATTATATTTCAATAATGCCGCTACTATCGCATAAATAAACAACCGCAGCCGGCCAAACACATGGCAGCAACATAAATCTGTTTGTTCATTTCCATTACCCGGCAACATCATCTCCAACTGTATCACTGTTTTAATTTTTGTTTTTTCTTGTTGCAGCTAAAAATATGGCATTGCCGATAATGGTTATATAAAGCCAATAAACTGCACGGAATCCTCGTGCGAAATTCATAGAAAAATGCCATGGCATGGCAATTGAATTCCATTCATCGCTGTCGGCGAGATTTTTTGGCAACTTTAATTGATTTATTTATTCATATTGATGCATCTTTAAAAATTTACCAAAGCAATTTGAATGGACATATCTGAAATTCTATTGACAATTTTTGCTATTGCCAATTTTTGGCTGTTTTCCCAACTGAAATAAATTCTACGCCTGAGCGGCCATCGGCTGTCGTCACCATCGTCAGCATCATCATTATCATCCTCATCATTGCTGTCCTGGCCCTCGGTGCGTATACAATATTTTGTTTACTTACGTGTTGTCTGCGTCCAGAAGTCATGGTTGACTTCCAATTTGCCAAACTTTTGCCCTATAAGAAAAACTTAAAGGCGTCTCCATTTGTCATTTGGTTCTGGTAGGAAAGGAGTAGCCGAAAATATTCAAAGTCGCGACTCAATGTAAGGCAAAGCGAATAGACCGTAAAGACATTGGTGGCACTGGGGAAAAATTAACAGATTCATAAATATCGTTTTGAAAAACAAATAGTCGTTAAATTTTATTCCATTTTATATTCGGCAACATCATGTTCGGGGAGATAAAGGATTTCCACGCGTGGCAACATGAAAATAGACACAAAAATCATGTTGCAAGCCTGAATGCTCTACAATCCAAATTTTGGTTTACCTTTAGGTGTTTATTATAGTATGTTTATATTTTGGCAAACAGAATATTTTCTATTTTAAAACATGCTGTGGAAAGGTTTTGGAAAAGCTCTAGCCTACTAAGTTTGTAATATCTATTTGAGTAAAATCCAATTAACAAAATTCTCATTTAACTTACCTCTTTACAAATATTTTCTTGACTACTTAAATTGAAAATTCTTAAAATAATGAACAACCTAGTAGAAAAGCTGCTTCTCCAGCCTTTTTAGTCGAGCAAAACTCTTTGTTTTTATAGCTGAGCTCGCCACCATGTCACGTAGCCCGCTCTGGAGCTGTGTGGGCACAAGGCACAGGATCTGTGGCCTTCACATCTGGGCACTCCACTCGCACATCAATTGGCCGAGTCGAGGAGTCCTTGTATGTCCCGCTGGCGGGCCTTGCATGTAGCACGCCCCAGGCTGAGTTATTACTTAGCGTCCTTTTCGGTGCTGTCTGCGTTTAGCGCGAAATACTTGTTATTGTTTATCGCGAAAGTAACAGAACATTATAGCTTTTTATATCATTTACGTTTTACGTCATGCTTGGCCCAATGCAAAGACGAGTGGGAGGGCCTTCCGGTTTCCGGGTAGTTTATGACTGATGGGCCCGACATACGATACTTTCCTCGACTGACCAAGTTTTCTCCACCGCCGCCGTCTTTTTTTTTTCCCCCCCCTCATTACTGACACACGCACCCGAGAATTTGTCGTCGTGTTTCTGGCCTTTGTTTTATGCCTTATGTCATATTTTTTGGCATGGCTTTTTAATATCATGCGACTGGCGTTGATGTCGTGGCACGTAAATGTTTTTAATGTCCAATAAAATTATCGTTTCAGATAAAGCTGTTCAGCAAAAACAAAGCACCCGTCATGCATGTATATGGGCATACTGGATACTTTGGTTCCGGAAATGGGGCAACTTTATGACGAGTGTTGATTGCATGTACTCTTACTCATTCTCCAAAGCTCACACGTCTCAAGAAATAAGTAAGTTAAATTCTAGGATTCATAGATAACATAAAGGTATTTAAGTTTCTAGACTTTATTAAAAGGAATGATCACTTAAAAATGCTTCAGGGCATACAAATTTATAAAATATTTAGATTATTTGAACCTTTAGTTTGTTTAAAGTTGTAGGTAATCCCTGTCAGTGTTGATTAAGTTTACGTATGTATTCCATCCTATTTTAAATAAGAAAAGCCTGTGGGACTCGGCACAGCAATAATTCCTAATTAATTTAGCTTTTACTTTAATAAGAAGTCAATCTCGACTTTTTACCATAATGTAGTATCACAACAACAAAGAAGACAGCATCCAAATCGCTTTTATTATTTAGCTCATTAATTTCCCTTTGAATCCATTAAGCTAAACGCAAAAAATTGAACTGGGGACTCTGGCATTTGGCAAATTGTCTGAGATTTTGACAAAGGACTGGCAAATTTCCGTGGCACGCATTTTTTGTGTGCGGCAAAAGTTTAAACTCGAACGCAAACTTTTTGCTGGCATCCTTATTTTTGCGTATATTTCATTTCTCCGCCCTGCACTGACCGACGCACACAGGGAGACAAACACACACGCATTACGCATACGCCGCGTCAGCCTAATTGACAAGGGTTGAATATGCGGCGGCAGCACAACTTTTTTGCTGAAATATGTCAAATGTCATGCTTAAAAGGGGACAAAGTTTTTCCTAGTTTTCGGTTTAACCCTTTCCGTGTCCGTATCCCTGCCAAATGGCACAAAAATGTTCAAGTGTCCGCTGACTTAAAACTTATTTGGATGCGGTCTCCGAGTCGCATTAAATACTTTGCGAATATCTGTGGCAGAGTGCACAATTCTTGACCTCCGCTCACCTGTCTGCACTTTATTAAGGGTCTCTTCCGGTCTGGCAAGCCATGTTTTTCCACACTAATGACAAATATGGCCCCGTGAGTTACTGTCGTGCAATGAAAATTTATCAAAATCCAATGGCAGCGGCAGGACTGAGAAGCTGAAAAAAGCTGCGAATCGCATACGCAATTGGAGGAACTTGCAGGAAACCAGAGGTAAACAATATTTTTCAGTTCATTGAACGGAATAAGCTTGTTTCCGATAAGGAAGGAGGAAAAAAACATGGCTAACACATAAACACGAGTCCCTGCCAGCGGTGTGCTGTGTGTGTGCGTGAGTGTCCTGGCCCACACAGACATTGTTGTCCTTGTCTGGCTGTCTGTTGGCCTGTCTTACATTGCGTTCTGTGTTTGCCTCGACCATTGTGAACATGCCGCAACAACTGGCAAAGGCACATAGCACAGCCCTGCTCACTATTCGCCGAGTTAAGGATTTCTCCAAGGCAATAAGTAGCCAACAGCCCAAGCCAGGATGCGGCTGGTAGAAATGATAGGAAATGGGGGGAAATTAAAGCTTTTGATATCGAATTCTAGTTTGCAGTTTCGCAGAACAAAGTGGAAAGCATTTGTAGTCAGTACTTTGTATTTTGAAGCGGGTCTCTGTAATTGTATCTGGCTTCTAGTTTTAGTTCAACTGGCACTTGTCAGGATGTGAACCTTGCTTCGATAGAGAATCCTTCTCATCTTACAAGTGCATTGCATTTACCCCTTTTCATTTACTTTGTGATACCAATAAGTGGATTTAATTTAGTTTTTAATTTATTTTTTGTTTGTCTTTTAGATAGGACTCAAGAATTGTTATTAATCTATTCTTAAAGCTAACATTTCAATTTATTGCAGTTTTATTTTCTATCATTTATGTATTAAGGGTTAGTCTTTAGTAATTGTATATATTTAAATGTAATTATAGTAATTGTAATTATAAATGATTCATTTAAATTAATATAAAGTATACATCTATATTTATATCTACATATACTCAATGCTTTTAGTTCATTTTAATTTTTCCGTAACTGAAATAATTTGAATTTCAAATAAAATATTATATTGACCATATTTTTCATAAAAATCAATTAGTTTTTCTATACATTCGCAGTTTAAGTATTATTTTCCAAATACTTCTCAAAACTCCGACGTGCTTAAGCCATAATTTGCAACAGCTGACATTAAATCTGAGCGAGTTATGCAATCTGCGAACTAACGCTCACTAACCGGCGAAACAAATCAGGTTATCGCACACCTGTGTCCTTTTCTCTGTTCCCCTTTTCCCTTTCCCGCTCTCGCCTCGCTTATTTCCAACTTGAGCTCCTCAAATAAGCAAATCACGTGCTTTTTGTCAGCTCAACTAAAGCAAAAACCCCGAAAGCACGCACACTCGACAACTGAAATTAATGTGTGTTTGTAAATTGTGCAAATTATAGGGAAAAATAAAAGCACAGTGCATTATAAACCCTTGACAAATATAATCAAAATGATGTTAAAATAAGCTTTGAAAAATATGATTTAATAATTTAAAGAATATAAGTTAACTTTTAAAATAAAACAAATGTATATTATCTACAAGAGTCTATAATTTACACATTATGCTATAATTTTTAGTACCACTGTATGGCAGAGATAGTTATTTTTGGGAAAGGAACATGTCAAGGGATAAACCAGCAATCCGCTGGCATCAGAATACTCGCATGTAATAACTGAGTGCGGCAACCGCTGCGGATACTTAACGTGAACAGATGATGCTACATGTGTTAGATCCGCGACGTAAACTGCTGACACCCTCTGCCAAAGCTTCCGAAGGGGTGTTGAAAATAACTGATACGACACACGTTGTGGGACTTGCAAATTTATCTGTTTAATAATAGTCAAGCAGGAGCAGCAGTTTGCCATTTTAAGTTACTTTTTTGTGTGATTCTGGGAGGACCCGTGGGGGCCGGCACGTCCAACTTCCGAATGTCCAGCAGAGTAAGCAACATTTGAAATTCGACGAAAAGCGTACAAAAAGAGAGGGTCTCGGGACAGGGAGAGATATGGGATAAAGTTGAGCCGGGGGAGCGGAAATGTTGCGTTGCACATGTGACAAGTTTTTGTGTGTGTGATGTTGTCGTCGAAAGCGGCAAAAACAGCTCACAGCTCGGCTGGTTTGAGTTTAGTTCAGTTGAGTTTCCAGTTAAGGTGAACTGCCATTTTACAGTTTGTATATCAAACTGGCACAGTAGAAGGGATTGCGCGGCGGCGGGGGCCAAGGGACTCGGACTCCTAACAAAAAATTGCATTGCATACTGCGCGGGGTCACGGCTTCAAATCGTCGCCGTCACACAAAACCTGGCAAACTTTTTTCAACCACATACACAGCACAAATCATCGTGAGAAACAAGAAGGATTTATCCTTAAAATCTTGTATGTGAGAGTTGTGAAAGCATGTATTACTTAAAAGCTTACAACAGTCCATTAAATTGTGGCTTACACCTGAGATTGTCTTGAAATGATTTTAGTTTTTTTCACTGTGTAAACGAATGCGCTTTCTTTACTAGAATTTTTTTTTTTTTCGGTCAGCGTCAAGGCAACTTCCAAAATGCATTTCACTGCGGCTTTCATTTTCGTGCTAGTTGGACACGCCCACAATGCCACACAACCCGAAGACCGCCAACGCCTTTTTCTGCCACAGCATCGCGCTCTGGTTATAAATTTAAGCCCTGCGTGGTTTTAATTTTTTCGGGTGGTTTTTGTGCCCGTCTCCATTGGGCTCCCGTCCTCTGTTTGTTCTTACAACGCCCCCAATGGAATCTTGAGCTGCAGCCCCGTCCAATTCCCACATGTCCTCGTTGTCTCGCTCCTGGGTCAAACGTGTGCCATCGGTTCAGTTGGGGTTTAAACGGTTAAGTGCTGGCTAAATTGTTTCATTCTTTCCTTGCTTACCTTTGGCCGATTCCTCTTTCCCCATTCCCATTCCCCTTTTCCGGATCCTTTCCCTTTAGTATCTTTTGTTCAAAGCCATCCGTCCTACGTGCGTGTCTAAGGTTAAATTGCACATGTTGCCATGCGTTTTTCCTGCTGCCTCTGATGGTTTTGTACTTTTGGGCTTAACCTCAAGGTGTTAAGCTGTCGTTTTTTGCAGGCTTCACTCTTCTGTCCAGTCTATTGATTCGGAAAGGGGGCAAGACAGTGGGCGTAATTGGCAAATGATGTAGTTGCACTGGCCAAGAGGAGGCAAAAACAGAATGGTTGAACAGAATGAATAAGGGAGTAGACCAAATGGAATTATCCCGTAAAGGCTTTAAGTTCGGTTACAATATATAGCATTGAATAGCCGCGGAATATATACAAAGAAATTGTTATTTAAACTCAAAAGTTAATTTAGGTTCGCCTTTCCCCTTTCCTTTGTATGCCACAATGGAGTTTTATAGAAACGTATGGAAATCGTAAAGTCAATTAAACAGGGCTAGCACAAAAAGCGCCGTTATGGGAAAAGCACGCAATAACGCAGACCGCATAACGCATACGCAGCGTTGACAATGGATCGCCGCCCTTGCCCGCGGGCTCATTGGAACAATACACGGCGGCAAAGCTCCAACTGCATCGCGATATTGCCGGTGCTACATATAAGGGGAGGGGGGCAGATCCAGCTGGATGTTGATTAAGCAGCCAAGGGCGGTACTAACGCAACTCATAACCGAAGCATTGTGGATTTAAGCTGAGTGCGCTTCTAGTTCTGCAATTGCAATCGCAGCTGCCAGCCGATGTGTCCTGAGATAACACGCATACTGCTGGATACTGCTGGAGGGGATTTCGGCAGCGAACTGGCAGTTTTTCAAAAAGTATTTTCATTTTTCAACGTTCGCATACGTTGCGTATACGCAGCGAGGGACCAAACTGGGGAAGAGCCCGTCACCACGCCTTTCATTGCCCCTTACCAGAGATATTAAACATGGAACAGTTCATCGAAAGGATCTGCAGCCGCTAAATGAAAGTCTGACAAGGCCTCCTCCATTACCCAGGAAAATTATTTTATGTTTCGCTTCTCTTTGAACCTGTCAATAATTTTAATTAGGTTTTCCCTTTTCCAAGGCAGACACACCGCGGCAACATCAACGTCTTGACAAATTAATTTCCGTTTCTTTTCTAATTATTTCTCAGTTGGTTGGCCTGCTTTTTATTTTAATACCTGATTCGGAAAGTGATCCACTTTGGCGTAGTATAAAAAGCTCGCAGGTCACTCGGCAGTAAGGGTCTGATTGGTCTGACTTGAAGCGTAACGAGTAGGAAACGGGAAATTGTTCGTTAAACCATTCCGTCAGAAACATCTTAGGATAAAATATGACGAATCAATACTCAGGAAAATATATTTTAAAGTATGAGAACATCTTCCGACAAGAGAATCGAAATATGTTATGGATAGAGACCGCTTATACCTGCATTATCTTTAAATTTACGAACTAAGCAGAGACCGGGAAAATAAATAAGCAGACTTGTGACAAGGAAAATGACCCCATAATTCCACCTTGCACAAGGCTTCAATGAAAACCTACAATCCTGATGGATAAGTGAGTATAAGTATAGCTCCATCGTCAAGGTCTCATGTACCGTGACTGTCGTCGTCATTGTCACCCTGTTCATCAAGCAGAAAGTAACAAGTAAATCTGTGAAATTAAAACGAGATGTTAACCAAAATGCGCACTGTCAGTCGAGCGGCCAGAAGAGGCTTGTTTTGCGTTTGTTTTTCAGTGGTTGGTTTTTGGGGGTTGCCGCAGCCACCGCAAGCTCTGTCCTCAGCCGTCAGCTCCCTTATTTGTGTGTATGAAATATAAATACGAAACACATCCTGTGGATGCTGACGACTCCTGTGAACTCTCTGAGATTCATCCGCAGAGTGTGGCAGGTGTGTAAATAGTATTGACACCGAAAACCCCAAAGCATATGGCAGCTGATGATGGTGCGAAGGGGTTGATTTCATGTGGATGTGTTAATTTGATTAATGCAATTCTGGGACATTTGTTGATGTATTTTTACATCAACAAAGGCCACAAAGCAGCCACTGTGCATCATCATATGTCATCGTACATTCGCCAGTATACTTTCATTAACAGTGACAGCCTAAATACCTGCCCCTCCTCCATTTGTTTGATTTGATGTCTGACATTTTTCTGAATTTTTCTCCGATTTTCCATGGCGTGTCGCGAAAGCCGACTGCGACAATTCTGAGCTCATTAAAAATTTTCAACTGAAATATTCCACCGGAAGCCATGTGTGTGTGTTCGTTCACCCTCAACGGAGCACGTCTGCCGCTTGTGCTTATTTGTTGGCGTGCACAGTGTCTTTCGGAAGTTGAGCACCATTTGGTTTTGGTTGGAAAAAAGATACCCCAAAAAGCTTGGGATGAAAGTCGCTAAATTAAAAACCTCACTACGCTTGAGATTCATTTACAGATATAAACACTTTATGCCGGCACTGTTAGCCATCACTTGGGCTGGCATGTTTCGCATTTTAGTTTCCACATTTGCTGAAATTAAACTACAGAGTTACACACGGATATATTTAATTAGATGACATACCCCTATTATGTTTTATTTAGAACTGGGAATATCCACCTACCAGGCCCACAGACCCCAGTAGTTTTTGCAACGTGATTTGTGTTCGAGTCACATCCGCGCAGGTGAAAATTAAGCTGCCGCATTTAAATGGGGATGCTAGGTAATATTTGCGACAAGCCAAGGGGTCATTGACTAAGTCCTGCTAAACGAGGGTACGCTTAGGTTAAATACAGCAGTATTATTATTATTTTCAGTATTTATTAAATCAAGTTAAGCGCCCTTTGTTTGGAATCCGACTCAATATTGTAAGAATGGTTGAATATCCTTTATGCCTGCAAAACTGTTTAATATTATTTACATATTTATTGGCAGAACTAATTATACAAAGTTCTAGACAACAAGAAAATGGCTTAGGAAATCTTTTTGCTACAGCTGAAAAATAAGATGGACCATAAAATTCAAATAGTTGAGCTTTTCTGTCACCTTATGCCTTAATTGCTTCGGATGTGTTATAGAAGAATACCAACATTAATTGTTACATATGAACTGAAGTGAAGTCAACACAAATAAAAATTAATTATGTTATGAAAACATCTACCAATTGCAGTAATTTATAATTTACAATTGCAGTAATTGTCTCATCAAACTCAAACCTCTTACTAAAACAAGATTTTATCACGCCTTGAACCCGTCCTATTCTTGGAAATCCTTGGCTACCCTTGACAATGCTTAACCTATTGAAATCCCCAGAAACCAATCAGTTTAGAGGTGCCGCCAGCTCACACTATCGAACGAAATGAACTGTAAGCTGTGTGGCTTCTTTTGCTGGGACTGCAATTTAAATAATGCATCAAATGAATTAAGTTGCCAGCCAAATGAAGACGACAGCACTTTCCGGGGTCTGGCATTGAAGGTAAATGGAGCAAATCCTTCAGCAGCTGTAATAAAAATAGAATCAAGTTAACAATGGAGTGAAATGAAGCGCAGACAAAAGCCAGGCCACTAAGATGGCGACTGATTGTGAGTTTTATGTCACAAAAAGTGAACAAAACCCGGCGATGGCAATAGTTCTCAGAAATATTTTTATAGAAAAGCAAGCGGACCGAACTGTTGAGCGGCACGTTAGCCCCCAAATGAAACCAGAGCGGGCAGGGTTATTGGGGGATGCTCTTGTGTGTGTCATTGATATATGGTTCGATCCGTCGATACAGGAAGCACGCAGACACACAGGATGGCAATAAAAGCGGTAATGATGCGGCACGCGGACGCATAGTCACATGAGCCGCCGGATATGAGTCTGGGCTTAAGAACTGGCAGACAATCGATGGTCCGATGGTAGTAGTTGACCGTTTTAGCGGTATTATCGGTACTCTAGATCGCATAAGCCCAGTCCCATCAAAAAATAAGGCTCAACGAAAAGATTTTAAATAGTAACTTTATTTTACTAACATTTTATATGAGATTTTACTTAAAATACGATATCAGAAATGTGTCAACTATTAAATCCAAACATTATTATATATTTGATTCAGTATTCGCTTCCATATAACATATACTTATTTTTGAAATATTTTTCCATACTTTTGGGAGCCGTTTACATTAATAATTTTCCCTGAGGAATCGAATATCACAGACTTCTGATTGCCAGTCAGTGCTGATGATTTGTCTTTAAACTCAATTGGTTAGGCTTTTTTTTTTAATTTGTAATACCGAATATAAAATATAAAGATTGCTCTGAAAATTCAATTTATTTAATAAATATAAAATATTGTAGAGTAGCACTTTAATTTGGCAGACCTTCTTTGACAATAAATCCTTAAGTTCGATAAAATTTACCTAAGGTTAGACATTTAACTCCTGAACTTATTCGCAAAAAAGTTCCTTAGCAAGAAGCAACAGTTTCATTTGAAGATATTTAAGTTCTCCCAAATTATGAATCATATTTGTACGACTAGGGTTCTCTAATTATTAAATTTGTAATCAGCAGCACTATTTCTAACAAGATTTCTTAAGTGTGAATATTTGGAACACTCAGGGGAATATCTTTATAGAGTATAACAATAGCAAGTAGTATTTAGCCATATATAAATATATGTTATACATATATCTTATAAACTAATATAAATCTATTTACAAATACCAAAACTAACATAAATTTAATAAAAGAAAAGATACAGTTACTCTAATGAGAACATTTCTAGGGCTTGTACAAATAATTATTAATACATACTGAGTAAATGAATCTCATAGTGCTTAACTTAAGTTAACCCTTTTTAATTTTATATATTATACAATTCTTAGTAGTCATTTCTTTATGGTAAGAGTAACGGGAATTTGAATTAAACTTTGTTGGATGAATAAATTGAAGTTTGGGGAACAATTAAGTTTTTAATTGCTTTTCATAACTTAAGCCCCGCGATGGTTTGGCCAGTGTGTGGCAAATTTAATATGCTCAGTCTCAATCTTAAATTCAGTTAGATTGCATCTAAAAAAGATGACCTTTTGGCCTATACTCGGTTTGGCTTTAATTTATTTGAGTTCAAGTGCCGGCGATTTCAAGAAGAGAAAGCTCTTGGAAAACATAGCAGAGAATTATTGTGAAGCATATTGCAAGGGCAGTTGCCATGATGAAATTAACCAAAAAACGTGCGATGACGAGGATACTAATTTTATTGTTACCAACGAATATCGATTGATCTTGACTGACGGCGAGCTGCAAATTAAATGGAACAATCCAGATTCAAAGGGCTGCAACATTACCCCAATTACCAATGAAAAATACGCAAAGCTAAAAGTCTTAGTAGTAACTGAAGCTCGTCGTGACTGTCGAGGAGTGGATTATCTTCGACAACTTGGCGTAGAGGCGGTGAACCGCTTCGAATTACATTTAAATTCATATAGAGTATTCGAAAAACGGGTTCATTATGTAGATGGACCACAATCTCTGGCTTTTTATTTCCAAGACACTGTGAGCTTTAATGAAATACACGATTACGTCAGGGAGTCCATGAATAACCTACAGGAAATTATCATAAGCGCTAAGAGTGCGTTTTTGAGCCAAGCTGTTGAAATTGACGAGAGGATTTTTAAGCGAAAGCCCTATCTGAAAATGATTACGTTTGAGGGAATTAACATTGAAAATGTTACCGCTGAAATATTTGCGCCGCTGATTAATCTAGAAAAGTTGGTGTTCTCCAAGGTTAAAATAAAAAATCTTTTTCGGTTTAGGTTGGTATTATTCATATATTAATTCATTAAAAACAAAAGGTTATCAATACTTTTTTTCCTAGTTTTAACTCTCTTCGAAGTAGTCTTCAGCATTTGGTTTTGGACATTCCCCAAGAGGTGAACCTTCAACATTTTAAGACTTTCTCCGAACTCAAATTGATTAAAGTAAGGAATTATATTCCCTACGATAACTTGAGCGCTGTGATCTGCACGCAAACTGAATGTAAATTTCATCGAGGAATCAACGGCACAGCGTGTCCGGATGTATGTGACTGCCAATATAAATACGATTATATGGAATTGGAAATTAATTGTTCCAACAGAGGGCTTTCGCAGATTCCTCCGTTGCCGATTCCCACTATCGGCGACTCGAACCTAATATTTCACAACAACAGTTTGTCAAAGTTGCCCAATTACACTTCGGTGGGATACTATAATTTGAGAAAACTGGACGTGGCCAGAAACATGTTAGCCAATCTGAGCACAAGCCACCTGCCAAAAAAGTTGGATTATTTGGATATTAGATTTAATAAATTAAGAGAAATGAGCTCAGAGGTAATCGAATATGTCCGAAAGGTTAGCATCTTCAAGCAGACTGGCAATCAATGGCAGGTTTTCTGCGACGATGATCGTTTATTAAACTTCTTTCGAGATTTAAAGAAAATAATACGAATGAAAGCAAACAAGCTGCGACCTATATTTCGACAGTTGTTACCACATTCTCCTGAGGGATTTATCAAGTTCCTAGGTCAACACTTGCTAAGACTAGGGTCAAGAAAACGGGAATATTTTGTGATTCACGAGGATGAATTGGTCCGAAGTATGCTTCAAAAACTTGACGCCCCAAGTAAACAAATGTTTATCCGTGAGTCCATGGAGTGGTTGCATCGGAATTTGTCCTCTTTGAATGAAGAATACGAGACATTTAAGCTTTATAAAATGGAAGCTGTTTGCCCCTACAAATGTGAATGCTGCCAGTACCGCCATGAACCAATTGTAAGAGTAGACTGCACAAACAAATCAATGGTACATTTTCCAGATGTTGTACCTCGAGAAAAAATATTGGCACCTGACTACCTTGAGCTGCATTTATCCGACAATAACATATCAAAAATCACAATTCAAATGCTTCCCGAAAACTTGAGCTACTTGGATCTGAGTAACAATAATCTGGAGACTCTCGATAGTAGCGTCGTCCGATTCCTGCAAAAGGTCAGAGACACTGCTGAGATTAAGCTTTCCGGAAATCCCTGGAAGTGCGACTGTGGATCCAGGTCGCTGCTCTCCTTTCTGAGGGACTTGGATCCGAAGGAATATACAGTCACCCTGAATCGCTGCAATATCTCCCAGGATGATTGTCCCCATTCCTGCGTCTGCTGCTTGGACTCTTCTACCTGGCCTGCCTTCATGGTCAATTGTGTGGGTGAAGGACTTCAGAGAGTGCCCCAGATATCCGGTGCCGTAAGCTATCTGGACTTGCGGAACAACAATATAAGCGAAGTGAGCCCCACGGATAGCCTGTTCCCTACGAATAGATCTGAGGATTCCCCACTGAAACTATTCATGGCTGGGAATCCCTGGTCCTGTACTTGCCCGGACGTAGAATACCTCAATGCGCTTAAGTCCATCTCCTCTAGCATTGAAGACTTCACCGAGATGACCTGCACCAGTGGCGACAAGATCCTTTCGATCGAGGAGGACGACATCTGTCCCTCTGGCCTCCCCTACTATCTGGCCCTGGCCGCAACCCTGGCAGCCCTGCTGGTGGCCATCAACTTTCTGGTCTGCTTCCGGCAGCCTCTCCTGATCTGGCTCTACGAGCACGACGTCTTCCTCAGCCTGGCCGCCCGCATGGAGCTCGACCAGGGCAAGAGGTTCGATGCCTTCCTGGCCTTTACCCACAAGGACGAGGAGCTGGTGGAGGAGTTCGTGGAGCGCCTGGAGAGGGGCAGGCCGCCCTTCCGGCTCTGCTTCTACCTGCGCGACTGGCTGGCGGGCGAGTGCATTCCCGACTGCATTAACCGCTCCGTGCGCGATTCGCGGCGCATCATCATCCTAATGACAGCCAACTTCCTCAAGTCCACCTGGGGCCGCCTCGAGTTTCGGCTCGCGCTGCACGCCACCTCGCAGGACCGCTGCAAGCGCCTGATCGTAGTCCTCTATCCGGACGTGACGAGCTTCGACGACCTGGACAGCGAGCTGCGGGCCTACATGGTGTTCAACACCTATCTGGAGCGGGGCCACCCGAATTTCTGGAACAAGCTGGTCTACTCGATGCCCCACGTCAAGAGGCAGTAGCCCTTGGGAAGGTTTTAAATACCTTTTTACTTTTTTATGAATTTATAAAACAAAAAATAATAAAAGACTATTTTTTTAATTATTATAAATAAATAACCTTCTTTTCGGCAACAGAAATGTTAACTTTTTAGATTTCTTCATAGTAAGTTGGCGAGGCCAGGCCGGACCAACACATTATCTAGTTATCGATACTTACTGACAGCTCTCAGGTCATACCTAATTTTTTCTCAATTATAGGAAACGGGCAAAGTATCTCTGGATTTTTCAAAGCCGAATTTCACAGGGCTTGCAGAAGTTTCGAGCATGGAAGGCACACGCCACGTATCCTCTGGCGGCAACCAGATCTCCCCCGAGATGGACACCTCCAACAAGCGAAAAAGAAGTCCAGAACCGAAGGGCTTTTCCAAAAGTGGCCTTAACGGAGCCGGTCAGGGCCATACGTCCCAAGACATCCGTGTTGACGAGGTGGATCTGTGTGCCAAGCGCATGAAGTTGATGTCCCTTAAAAAGAAGAAGTTCTCGAAGAAGAGCTCGAAGAAGAAGGTAGCCAATCCATTTGACGTAGATGCCGGATATGAAGGCGACTGTGAAGCTTAGCTATGGATTCTTCAAAAATAAACTAAGAAATTACTGCCACAAAAATAGTTTTAAAATTTTTATTTGGGTTTTATCTGAGGGCCTGGGAGTTCTTATACCTCGTTCCCAAAGGGATGACATTTTCGACCGCACTTAGCATATGCGAGGTGTGTTTTTCAAAAATTATTTATTTATTCATGAATATCTATTTTGTCTCCTTCAAAGTAATCCCCATGAGATATTATACACTTGTGAAAACGGCTTTTCCAATCTTCAAAGCACTGCAAAAAATCATTTTGTTTAATCTTGTTCAGCTCCTTCTTCGATGCCGTCTTTATCTCGTCAAGCATAGCGTAACGTCGTCCTTTCATGGGCCTCTTCAGTTTAGGGAACAAGGGAATCACAGGGGGCCAGATCTGGGGAATACGGTGGCTGCGGCATCATTAGTGTGTTGTTTTTGGCCAAAAGTCGCGCACAAGCAACGATGTGTGAGCAGGGGCGTTATCGTGGTACAAGAGCCAATTTTTGTTCTTCTCGGCCTTCTGAGAACATTTTGTACCACCGATAAATGTTGCTTTGGTCCAAGGTAGCTTCTCCGTATGCCACAGTCAACATTCGGAATGCATCCGCGAACTTAATTTCGTTTTTTTACACAAAATTTGTTACAGGTTCTGTGATCCATTTTTTTGAATATGTAAAAATCGAAGACGATCCAAAACACGTGCAGGGAAAGCAGCTGTCAACAATTAAGTGAACATTCAAAATGGCCGAGCTTGTCGGCATAAGTGAGAGACATGAGTACCAACATAACGCCACAAAAAAATCGAAATTCGAATATACGTAACCCGCGAATTGAAAATTCGCGATTCTTTTTGAACACACCTCGTATAAATCAATATCTCCGCTTCGCTCGCACTTGCATTCAACTCAAAGGGTAGAAGAGTCTAGAATCGTGTTTTTAACGCTATTTTAAACCCCTTTATCGTCGTAATCGTTTTGTGGCTTCATTTAAGGCACAAAACGATGGGTACCTAATGGTAATGGACAAGTCGCCCTCTGAATCCCCAAAACTTTTTCTCAGAAAAAAGACCATCTAACGATTTTTTGTACGTAAATTTATTCTCCATCGTAGTAGGCTTCAAGGGATTCATTTGCTTTCCGGCGCTCTAGCTCAGCAGCACCCGCCATAGCATCCGCCGCAGGGTCCACATCCTCCACAGGGGCCACAGGGGCCACAGGGCCCACAGCAGCCTCCGCAAGGGCCACAGCAGCCACCGCATGGGCCGCAGCCGCCACAGCAAGGTCCCTGGTAAAAAAAAAAAGAGGGATTTACTTAATGATAAAACCCAGATATATGCTCCAGATATGTATACTTACTCCCACCAAGACGTAATTAGGGTTCACGTACATATACATGATTCTAGTTGTGGGTGCTTCGTGCCGGCCGGAAACAAAATGAAACTAGAAATTGGAAGCCACCGGAAAATTTAGGTGCTCGTTGTCGGAGGTGTGATGGAGAACTGACGAAAGCCCGTCGAACGGTTCGAGACTACTTTTGACAGCTCTGATTCGGGGTTTCAGGGCTAACTAGATCCCTGAATAGACCAATATTCTTTCTATTCTATATTCTATTTACAGATCATTATAATTTACACGTAATACTCAAAAGGGTTCATACATTTCATATGATGATCTGCAGTGGTGCGTAACTAAAGGCCGGTAGGATCTAGTGGTTCTACATGGTACGTGGAAATTTAACTGACCCAATAGATCGCTGCTTTCCGCGTCACCACGGATCAGGTTATACATAAAGACAATGCCTAGCATCGTTATACGGTTTGCTAAAGAAGGAAGGAATAAATAATGTAAAAAGTAAGGGACCCAGGTAGTTCCCTTGCGACCAGAGGTCACCCGGAGAACATTCGACAAGTTGTTTTCACAGAGGACCTTTTGCGTCCTGCCATTCAGATAACTTGAGATCCATCTAAGAGGATCGGCAGGACAACCCATTAAGTCGAGTTTCCTAACAAGAAGGGAATGATTAACGGAATCAAATGCATTACTGAAATCAGTATTGATCACATCTGTCTGGAAATTTTGTGGAAAGCCCCTTGTAATAAAAGAAGTGAGCTCCAGAAGGTTTGTTGTCGTTGATCTTCGTTTAATAAATCCATGGATTGGAGAAATTCCTGATCTACACAGGTGCTGCAAATGGGGAGTAATTACGTTTTCGAAAAGTTTTGGGATGGCTGACAACTTAGAGACTTCTCTATAGTTGTTAGCATCCATTTTGCCACCTTTTTTTGTGGAGAGGAATTGATTCCTTCCAAATAAGGGGATATTGGGATGTCTCTAAGGAGGAGTAAACAATTTTAGAAGGGGACTGCACAGGGCCTCGGCACAATACCTAAGCACACAGCCTGGTATTCCATCAGGACCAGGCGAATAAACCGGCTTGACACGTTGAAGATCCAAAAGAAGGGAGCTTTTATTTAAGCTAGGACTGGAGATTAGGTTTGATTTGCGCATGCTATAAGAATAGGTCTGGTTTGAATCGGATAATGAAGAATAAGTAGTTTGGAAAAACTGAGCAAAAAGATCAGCGATTGCCTGATCATTGTTTACTGTCGCAGGAAGGTTGTGTAATTGGCTTACGTTTAGTGTTGACAAAATTTTAAAACTGTTTTGGCTCCTGAGCGAACTGAACCGTAGAACGAGTCAGATAGTTTTTATAACACTGCGCGTTAAGCACGGTAAACTTTGACCGAGCCGCTAAATAAGGAGAATGGACAGCTTGAGAACCGTTATGTTTAAATTTATAATAGAGATTGACATTTTTGAGGCGAGTCAACTCTTTACTAAACCAGGGAGGCTTATTTCAGATTGACGAATAGTATAACGGAACACATTCGGTAAAAAAGGAGTTCATGGCATTATAAAAAATATCCAAGGCACCCACCAGTGCACATGTAGAGATCGGACCAATCAAAGTCAGATATGAAATTATTCAGTCGTCGAAAATCCGCTTTGCGAAAGCAGTTGTTCAGAACGAACACTGTTATTTATAGATATGTAAAAAAACAGCTATTTGAGTTCGGTGCATGTGTGCACTTGTAATCTCAAGTACAGGGTCCCACAGTCCCAATATCGATAGTAACATCGAAAGTAGGATGGTATTGATCTTCGGGTTGCGTCAGGAGCGGGACCCTAACCAAACTGACTCTTGCCGGATCAGAGACAAAGCAGAGATCGAGAAAGCGAACAAGCGAGCTTTGAAATTTCGGAATCTAGCAGGCTGTGGATTTCAACCTTCGGTTGTCAAAGGCAGACCCCAAAGCGAGTCTATCGTTTTCCTCATTCTAGTTTCACCTTTCGGCCTGTTAACATCCAAAATTCCTTTGTCGTCTCGATTTATTTCCTTGTTCGGTTCAAAGTATGTACAGTTTTATTAAAGTGTAAAGTTTGTCTGATTTTTGTGTTTTCAGAAGCCTAAAATCATGTGTTGCGGCCCCCTTGGATTCTGTGGACCCTGCAGCCCGTGCGGTGGCCCCTGCGGCCCCTGTGGCCCGTGTGGGCCCTGTGGATCCTGTTGTGGACCCTGTGGATCCTGCTGCAGTCCTTGCTGTGGACCGTGTGGAGGCTGTGGACCCTGTGGCGGCTGTGGGCCTTGCTGTGGACCCTTTGGCTCTTGCTGTGGCGGCTGCTGGTGCTAAAAAGTGCCCAGAACTTGCAACTAAAAGCTGCAAAATTTCATCTAACAATGATTTAGCTAACACCTTTTATGGCCGAACCGTAAATAATATTTTGAGACAATAAAATATTGTAATAGTTATATTGGTTGCCTTGTTTATTTCACCCCCTACAAACATTGGTCCTTGGAGCCGGATATTTTCGCATCTATTTTCGTCAGCTGCGTCGGTGGCGCTTCGAAGATATAACGAAATTTATATTCCTCTTTTCTAATTACATTCTTCTTTTCTCGAATTGCCGGTCTGCATAGAGGTGCTCGGAAATTCCATTTCGTTCAACCTGCTGTTAGATTTCCAATTGTTAAATCCTAGTCCGGTAATTCCGGCACAACGGCAAGAAAAATATATGTATATATGTACATACATATATCCAAGTCCATTTCGTTTATGTACCGCCATATTAATCTGTCCTTCATTTTGTACATTAATGTACAGACCAAAGTCTAGTGGCCGTACATCAAATCCCAAACGAAAAATAGTTGCATATGAATGCACAATTAAATCCAAATACAGTCCACTATTTTCATATGAATGCACAATTTAATCCAAATACAGTCCACTATTTGCAAATCATCACGTCGATCAAAAATACAACACAAACCCGTCGACAGCAAGTTCAAAATTTATCCATTTACATTCCTAGTCTGGGCCGATCTAGTCTTTTTCTTTTTTTTTGGGAAATTGATAACGGAACTCCCCCTTAACCATATGGCGTCCAAAAGTTTACGAAAAATCAAAATTTTTTACGGTTATTTAGACGTTCGTCTGAATTATCTCAGAATTAAGCATAAGCACACAGAAATCAACGTATTTCAGCGAAAAAGTCCTTAACAAGTACAATGAAGGCGACGAGAGATGAGAACGGCAGATACATCGAACCAGAACACATAGGTTCAGCGTTAGGGTACTCCAGGTCATTTGCGCTAGCCCAATTCCTAAAAAACGATCAGCGTTTTAAAAGAGGCGCTCCGCTGAAACTCAAATACGCTTCAGTGATCCAAGAGTATCTCGATCTGAACCACATGAAGGAAGTTTTTCCTACTCATCATTCAGCATGCTACTATCTTCCACATCATGCAGTGCTTAAGCCTGAATGCACAACAACCAAACTTCGCGTTGTTTTCAATGCCTTCAGACCTTCAGCGAACCCATCCCAGTTTAAATGATATCCTTCATGCTGGCCCAGTCTTACAGTCCGACCTAACCATTCAAATCCTGAAGTGGCGATACTTCCGTTACGTGTTCAGCGCTGATATTGAGATGATGTATCGACAGATATGGGCGGATCCGAAACACACCCCTTTCCAATGGATTTAATTTCGCAACCACGAACGCAACGTCCGATAGTTCGAATTAGGAACCGTCACCTTCGGAGTCAAATGCGCCCCGCTCCTGGCCATTCGAGTGCTACAACAGCTAGCCACAGACGTACAATTTAGACATCCTAGAGCAATTGAGGTCATACGCCAGCGGGAGCTGACTCCAAGGAAAATGCTCAGCTCACGATCCAAGAGGCCCTAAGTTCCGCGGGTTTTCCATTAAGAAAATGGACGTCCAATAAAAAGGCTATATTGGCCAACATCCCCAGCGATCATCTGTTGCTCTCCAACTTCCTGGAGATAAGATTTGTATGCAGGATATTTGGCTTCAGGACAAACATCATTTGGAATTGCTAGGGTAGCCTGTTGCCTAAATAACTTTTTGGAGTCATTGAAACTTGAAGAAATTTGTAAACTGGGCCTGTAGATGGAACATTCCAATCAATCCATCAAAGTGTGCAGTGGCACACACACTTAAAAAGGACTCCTGCCAAGGATTATTTCTACACAGACAGAAAAGGCCATGAAGATATCTTGGCTTCTAGGTCACAATAACCATCTTAGCCTAAACAACAAGGTTAGGATATATAAAACCATATAAAACCAAAACACAATTTAAATTAAAAAAAAATGGAACTCTAAATCAAGCTGGCTGTCACTTTCAAACGTCGATTGTCAAAAGCAGATTCCAAAAGAGTCTAGCATTTTCATCATTCTTGTTTCACCTTTCGGCCTGTACACATCCAAATTTCTTTGTCGTCTCAAGTTGTTTCTTTGTTCGGTTCGAAGTAAGTATTCCTATCCCATAAGTGTAAAGTTGGAAAAAATATATGTCCAAGTTTTCAGCTTACAAAAGTAATAGAATCATGTGTTGTGGACCCCTTGGCTTCTGTGGACCATGCAGCCCTTGTGGGCCCTGTGCTTCCTGCTGCAGATCCTGTTGCGGGTCCTGCTGCAGTCCTTGCTGTGGACCGTGTGGAGGCTGCCGACCTTGTGGCGGCTGTAGACCCTGTGGGCCTTGCTGTGGGCCCATCGGATCTTGCTGTAGATGCGGCTGGTGAAAATCGCAGACAACACAAAAATCCAGGCTCTGAACCGCAAAAAGTAACTTGAGACCATGCACCTTTTACTTCGTCGACCATAATAAAATATATAAAAGGATATGGTTTTTGTTATGCTTATATATGGGGGCTTTGCATAAACAAGCTTGAGAATGAAAAAAAAATCGGCTTGCAGTAAAATCAATAAACATGCAGATATTCTAACTAGCGATGTATACAATTCCAGAGTATTCATTACGTTATCGTGCAGGGAGCCTTTCGATGAATACTCTTAAAAGGATGTTAAAAATCATGAAAATCATGATAACGTTATGTGTAGACAGAGGCTATCCCCTCCTTCCCTCCTCGTTCAAACTCTAGTGCTTGAGGTAAGTAGTTGGAAAACCTAACTTCTGGGCCACTTTATCCCTAATTAGGGTCATATATTAGATTAATGAGGGTTACCTGTCAACCTTTAAAAGTTTGTGATCATAAAATGTAATTAATGAGGGTTCAATGTCAACCTACCAATAAAGGATCAATTAAAAATGAAAGTACTCAAACTCCCATACGATACGGTTACAAGTGCGAGTGTGATGGAGACAACCACTCACACTAAGTAATCCTCAACGGGAGAATTCCTATCTCAAAAAGGTTATTTCTCAACAATCCCACTAATTGATCCCTAATGCGCGACCCTTATAATTTAATAAACGTAAATTAAGACCACATGAAAATTAAATATACATCTCAGATAATACAGTAAACATTTTAAAAATAAATTCAATCAAATCAAATCAAATCAAATGATGAAGTTCGCATCACAATACAAAACCAAGAAACCGAGATGTCCTTCCAAATGAAAATTTTCTCCATTTTGAAGGCACACTTAGCTAAACTATTGATGGAAATACAGGAACTACTAGAACGAATGGTGTTAACGGGTTGCTCAAAAATAATTGCATAGCTTATTTTCTCGATGATATAAACGGATGTGAGGTAGATAGGACACGCTTCACTGGGATCACATCAACACTCAATAACTCTCTGTTGGTCAACAGGAGGGACTCCTTAATCGCAATGCTGGATGAAGTGATGGAGAGAATATCAATTCCGGAGGACATTTTAGTTTTTCAGGTCCTTTAAAAATGTTAATGGGATTCGCTGAAGACTATAAGAAAGTTGTTTTAAATTATAAACATGAACCATACTATTACTAACTAAAAATACTGAAATACTGTTAAAACAGTTGAAGGAACACAACATAAAATTGATATACGTAGTATTAGCTGGAAAGTACCACATATTGTTCCAAGTGATTGTGCTAAAATTAAAATGTTTAATTTTGTTAAAAGTGGAGCTACCCACCACTCTCATTCCGCAGCTGGGACTGTAATAAATCCTACACTAGTGCAAGGTACCCATCATGTGTGGAATGTTAAGCTGTCGGTGAATAGAGAACGTCCACGGTTCGCTGTGATTGCGTTTACATTGAGTGGAAAATTAATAACAAATAATTTGAGAAATGCCAAAGTATATTTAAACTCTGATGATTATCTCTATTAGGATTTGAATATTAAATACAATGAAAATCGGTTTGCTGTCATGTATGACATGTATGTGAGATTTCAAGAAAGCTACTACAATCGGAAGGCTCGTCCACTTCTATCTCCGATGGAATTCATGACGAAGGCTCCCATTGTTGTTGTAGATCTCTCATACCAGAATGAGACAGTCAAATCAGGACCGATTGATGTTGAAATTTCCACGAAGCTAACTGCAGCAAGTGAGAAGAATACAAAAGTATATTGCCTTCTCATTCATGATCGTCTAGTTGAATACACACCATTGACTGAATTAGTTCAACGTCTTGTGTAACAACTTTCAAAAAACTTTGGTCATTCAAATTTAGGAAATTATTCCAAGTTGACGTGCACGGATCCGAAAACAATTTAAAATGTTCTCACTCAATAACGAACTCAACAGCACAACGCCTATTAAAATCCAACCACTTGTTGTCAGAATAAATAATTTCCTTAAATTATTTAAGCATCAAATTTTCCTCGAACATATGGAATAGCTGTGGGACTCATTAAAATATTTTAATATGAGAATGGGTGATACACCGCTGGTTTGCAATGTACATGGAGAACATTTCACAACTTGTGGTTGGACGCATATTGATGAAAGCATTGTCACAGATACCCGCGCCTGTCATTTTTTTAGTGTACGCAATCACAAATCTCTAAAAATTATACAAATGTTTCTTAGAACATCATTTCTAGATGAAAAAATAAAATTATAAAATATATAAATATGTGTTCATTTTTAATAGAAATGGGAAATGGAGTTATTTTTCAGACAAGCGATCGAAATGGGGTTGCTTGCGGTACTTGCATACACCTAAGTGTTTGTGTACAAGCAGCCTTCGCAGATAGAATTTGTCCTTTTTGACAAACAGAAAATCGAATGTGAGGGTCGTGCATTAGGAATCAATTAGCGTTCACGTGGCTTTGGTATCTGTATATGGGTAAGTGTTTCTGTAAAACAACCTTTTGTTGTAGGGAAAACCGGCAGTTAGTTAGGGTGCGCATGCGCTTACGCGCCTGTATTTTTGCACACAAGCTACCTTTTTGAGACTGGAAAAATCGTGGTAAGGTCTTTGGATTAAGGATCAACTAGCATGCACTTGTGTGGGACATCTGTATATAGGTAAGTGTTTGTGTAAAATGACCTTTTTGTCACAGGGAAAATCGACAGTCAATATTTTTCTGTATTTTGTCTGTATTTTTCCTTTTTGAGACAGGGAAGCCTGCGGATTAGGGATCAATTAGCGTACACTTGTGTACGGAATCTGTAAATGAGTAAGTGTTTGTGTAAAACTATATTTTTGGTTATAGGGAAAATCGCGGTAAGGCTCGCGGATTAGGGATCAATTAGTGTGTTTGCACACAAACGACCTTTTTAAGGCAGGGACAATTCCGGTGAGGGTCGCAAATTTGGGATCAATTAGTGGGATTGTTGAGAAATTACCTTTTGAGATAGGGAAAATCCCAGTGAGGCTCGCGAATTAGGGATCAATTAGTATGTTTGGGGAGGATCACTTAGTGTGAGTGGTTGTCTCCATCACACTCGCACTCGTAACCTTATTATAAGGGAGTTAGAGTACTTACATGTTTAATAGTTGATTTTTTATTGGAAGGTTGACATTGAACCCTCATTAATTACATTTTACGATAAAGTTGCCCAGAAGTTAGGTTTTCCAACTACTGCCATGTATTTCGTACATTAATTAAACCATGAAATAAGGCCCTGAAAGAAGGGCCAGATGAAAATATCACTTTTAGATGGCCTAAGAACTAATTGAAACCTTTCAACTAAAAAAACCGCACATAGTAACCAATGGGAACTCTTAAAATTCATATATCCGTAGTCCAACTCCCAATCAAGTAGGCTGTGGAAATTTTTCTCCACTTGTCAAACTTGTTCTACTATGAGAGGCTCAGAGCAAGATCATTCCACCTCTAGAGCTTGATAAGTATACATCTAAATTTGTTGTTTTGTCTCGAATTATTTTTGTTCGGTTGAAAGTAAGTAAAATATTAGGTCCGAAATTTTCAGAGAATTGTTAAAAATTATTTTCTAGCTTCGTACGAATCAATCATGTGCTGTGGACCTTGTGGATCGTGTTGTGGACCCTGCGGGCGTTGCTGTGCTCCGTGTGGACCATGCTGCGTGCCTTGCTGTTCACCATGTTGTTCACCATGCTGCTCCCCCTGCTGTGGACCCTGCTGTGGACCGTGTTGCGGCTCTTGCTGTGGGGGCTGCTGGTGCTAAGGACTGAGCAGAATCTACTCTTGAAGCGCGAAATAAACACCTAGCGATGTCCATCCACTGAACAAATGCCGTGATCCAACACCTGTACAAACCTAACCGCAAATAATTCGAGACAGTACAACAGTCAAAAAAATTAACAATTTGTAGTTTTATTTACTTTAGGGGGGATTGCATTTTGTTGGGTTCAGAATTGTTCTATGGCTCGAGGTTTGTCAGCTTATTCAATCCACCTAAATTATGCCATAACGCAGGCTTTGAAAATAGATCGCCAAAAATTTGTATGGGAAACAACGATTTTAAATATTTTAAAGCATGTTGAGCAACGTTCAAAAAAGACAAATTCTGCAGCTGTACGCAGCTGCATTACGAATTAATACTGCGCCCGAAAGCACGATACTGCCTTTGTGGAAGAAGAGAAAGAAGCTATTTATTTTGCCCAATTGAGCCCAATATCTTCAAAAATAGCGAAAACATTTTAGCCCTATCGCTCCAATGGCAGCATAGTTGTCAGATTCCGGCCGTTCCAAAATATATACTAGCTGCAATAGAAAAAAGTCTTTCTGCAAAGTTTCATTACGTTAGCTCAAAAACTATGAGACTAGTTTGCGTAGCAACAGACAGACGGACAAACGGACAGACGGACAAGGCTAGATCGACTCGGCTGGTGATGCTGATCAAGAATATATACTTTATGCGGTCGGAGATGCTTCCTTCACTGACTTTTGATTAAAAATCTAATACCCTGCAAAGGAATAACCTATTTCATTTGAAATAACTGCCCAAATTTGTGAGGCCTTATAGCGCATTTTTCTTTATTGACGCATTTTTAGATTGGGGTGTTATTTCCCTTTTGAAATTGGGGACTTATGCATATGAAATAAATGGCTCCCAAACCTTTGTGGCCGTATTTCGTTGTACATTTTGGGGGCTTATTTCCTGTGGACTTTTTTCCAACACCGCAGAAGACAAACAGTTGCTCATATGATGTGTATCATATACTTTGCAACTTTTTTCAACAACTTTTACAACTTTTCTGACCTTTCCCAAATCGTCTTCAGCACTAATTTAATAATAAACCGGCTTCACTGAAATCCGATTATTGCCGAGATGTTATATATGCCGTATTCTGTGTTATGCAAGGTCGTAATATTTGTATCTAGCAGGCTGGGGGCTCAATTTCATTGTATCCCAGCCCGTATTCCAGTGAGGCGAATCAGTTTTCAGCCTTTCTCCGGTCTAAGCACATCTAAATTTTTACTCTAGTCTAAAGCGGAATTTTTGTGTAAGATTTTGTCTATAATTTTTCTTAGATATAGAATTTCTATAGAAATTTTTGATTATTTATAGAGCGTTTACGGATCAATAATGGGTTGCACACCGGGTGGAGCTTGCTGTGGACCTTGCTGTGGACCCTGTTGCGGACCCGGCTGTGGGCCGTGTGGAGGCTGTGGACCCTGTGGGCCCTGTGGATCCTGCTGCAGTCCTTGCTGTGGACCGTGTGGCGGATGTGGGCCGTGTGGCGGCTGTGCGCCATGTTGCCCCATGGAAAAACGCAACGGCCTCCAGCGATGCTGCCCTTGAGCGATGCGTCCCTTAAATACAAATAAAATATGAACGAGCCGCAGATAAAATAGGACAACTTGGACTAGAGTGAAAGTATTGGAGCATGTATAAATAAATAAATCTGGAAATCAGCAAGAATAAAGGTTTTTTTACCAGGAAATTTTCTCTTTGTTCCAAGGTCGGCATCAGATGGCAGAAAAACAAAATTTTCATGTGGATATCCATTTCAAAGAAGGGAATATCGTTTAAAAACACTATTTTTAAATACCATATCATGCTAGCTGTGCGTTAAACTTAAGTGTCATTAGACCTTGTAAAACATGTTAAGCAACGTTCAAAAAATACAAATTCTGCAGCTGTACGCAGCTGCATTACGAATTAATACTGCGCCCGAAAGGATGCAACACTTTTTTTTCGCTACTGCCTTTGTGGCGCGGCGCTCAAAAAAGAAGAAGCTATTTATTTTGGTCCCCAATTTCATATGAAATAACTGCCCAAATTTGTGATGCCTTATTGCGCATTTTTCTTTATTGACGCATTTTAAGATGAGGGTGTTATTTCCCTTTTTAAATTGGGGACTTATTTCATATGCAATGGCTCTCCAACCCTTGTGGCCTTATTTCGTTTTACATTTTGGGGGCTTATTTCCTGTGGGCTTTTTTCCAACACTGCAGAAGACAAACAGTTGCTCATATGATGTGTATCATATGATACAACTTTTCTGACCTTTCCCCGATCGTCTTCAGTACTAATTTAATAATAAACCGGCTTCACTGAATTCCGACTATTGCCGAGATGTTATATATGCCGTATTCTGTGTTATACAATGTCGTAATATTTATATCTAGCAGGCTGAGCGGTCAATTTCGTTGTATCCCAGATCGTATTCCAGTGAGGCGAATCAGTTCTCAGCCTTTCTCCGGTCTAAGCACATCTAAATTTTTACTCTAGTCTAAAGCGGAATTTTTGGGTAAGTTTTTGTCTATAATTTTTCTTAGATATTTCCATAGAAATTTTTGATTATTTATAGAGCGGTTACCGTTACGAATCAATCATGTGCTGTGGACCTTGTGGACCCTGTTGCGGACCCTGCTGTGGGCCGTGTGGAGGCTGTGGACCCTGTGGGCCCTGTGGATCCTGCTGCAGTCCTTGCTGTGGACCGTGTGGCGGATGTGGGCCGTGTGGCGGCTGTGCGCCATGTTGCCCTATGGAAAAACGGAACGGCCTCCAGCGATGCTGCCCTTGAGCGATGCGTCCCTTAAATGCAAATAAAATATGAACGAGCCGCAGACAGAATAGGACAACTTGGACTAGAGTGAAAGTGTTGGAGCACCTATAAATAAAATCTGGAAATCAGCAGGAATAAAGATTTTCTTTACCTAGGGAGTTCAGTTTTATCAGTTAAAAGTTGTTCCAAGGTCGGCATCAGATATCAGAAATACAAATTTTTCTTGTGGAAGAAATCTTTCTATAAGTAGGTTTTTAAAGGATATCCATTTTAAATAAGGGAATATCGTTTAAAAACACTCTTTTTAAATGCCATCTGTGCTATTTATTGCGGTTGCTACAAATAATGAAATAAATCATCATGCTAGCTGTGCGTTAAACCCAAGTGTCATTAGACCTTGATTTAGGATATTGTGAAACTTTTCATGTCACCTAACGAGGAGTTTATGGAAGCATTATTAGAGCTAAGACTTAAGTATGCTTTCGGCTAATAAATTAAATATAACGTATACAAATCTAAGGCTTTTAATTAGTTTAAATCATTTTTCGGAAACTAATATTATAACCAAAAAGGGTTTGAGAGCCAGAAAACAGAATAGCCGGAACCCGCTAGGCCACCTAAGGAAACAAGATAATTGCAATATAATTTCAATCAGAACCTTAACAAAGGCATTTTTAATTAAAAGTGGAGTAGATAAATGTAATAATGTTGATGATTTAACTAGTTTTACGTCCAACAAAGCACTTCTTCAATTGTATAATTTTTCTAAACATATAACTTCATTTCAGTAAACGATGCTTGACATTCGGATGACAACGCCAGCCCACACATTTTATTCCATACACTGAGAAGTATCTTGTAGTTCAAGATGAGATATACAAGTTGGTAAAAGGGGCATGCTATTTTTAGGTTCCGGCATGTGTTGCCTGTCAGATTGTTAGCACGAGTTTCTCTTGGTTGATCTTGATAGATTTCTCTGTTTTTCCCCGTGCACACTTGTGTTGTTATTCACTTGCCGGGGCTAATGGGAAATGCCAAAGGAATCCAGAAAAACAGGGAGGTCCAACAAGGACAATGGACCAGGTTAAGTCCGCAGCTTGTGGCTCTCACACGCACTCGCTGGGCCAAGAGCCATTGCCATGGGGATACAGGGAGCCGGATCCGAAGCCGGCGCCAGAGAAGCATTTAATTTATGCCAACATGCTCGGGGTAATTGAGGAAAATGGCAATGCAGTTCTGCAGAATAAAAGTAGCCCTGGCTACGCAGCATTTAAATTAGCCAACTAGGGGATTTTAATTAGTGTCAAGTGCTTCGAAATAAATGGTGCCGCAGGGCGGTGGGCATGGACGTGGCCGTGGCCAATCAAAACGAATAACAAGAAACGTTACTCATACGCCCCGTGTGGCAGGGCAAAGTCAATTATTAATGGCAGCAACGGCTCGAGTGCAGACTGCTGACATCTCAATTCAAGCTGGAAATCAGGCAGGCAAATTGTTTATTGTGTGCAAGCAATAGAATGCCGGCGGAATGTCTGGGGAACTGATTTTCATCATTCATTTTGCCAGTCGACTTTTCCGCTTTCCACGCTGAATTATGAGGGCACATACTACCCGTGTGAGTGTGTGAGTGTGTTAGTGTGTGGCAGTGGCTCAGCTCGATGACGCAGTTCGGGGAATTCTAGAATGTTGCAGGAACTGGGGGGCCAGGGTGGCATGCAAATGGATTCATCCTTCCTGCAATTCGAGTAGCGGCAGCAGCTTCAAAATGCGAAAAGGGTCGAATGCATCCTGATGGGGCTGTATTGACTTCTAAGGATCTCAATAAGGGTAAGTAATTCTAGAACCCGCATATGCCGCGCCACAGTTAATCGCGGTATCTTGGGAGCTTGGAGTAATGTAAAAAGGGAAATGAAAAATGATGAAATAAAATAAATTCGTTCGTGGAAACCCCAAATGCTTTGGCGTTCCCGGAATGAGAGCCAGTCCCAGTCGGCTTTTGGTGGAAAGTCGCAACGGGCCTTTTCAAAATTACTTGTTTTTAGGCGTTTCCAGGGCCACCCAACCGACCTCAGCCGCCAGCCATGTCCGCGACCATCGGCGGCAGCCATGTAGTCCGGGCGAGGACTTGGAGCAGGCGTAGTACATCCTCGGTGGCGGAGACCACGCCGATTGGTGATGGACCCCACGTGCGCCGGCCGCGCCCGATTCGCCCGAACCCACCATACCCGGCGATTAACCGGCGGTTGCTGAACGCCGTGGAGCAGCGAATGCGAACATTTCCACTGCGCCACGCCGCCCTGATGCGTAAGCTGCGGCTGCAGCGGAGCCTGGACTTCTACAGCGGGCTGAGAGGCAGCCACGCGGGTCCTACAACCGTGTTCGGTTACCATCCCGCAGCGAGCGTCGGGCAGCCCGTCTTCGGGAACTGGTATGGCATGGGAGCGGTCCATTTCCAAGACGGCGAGGAGGAGCAGGAGCGCCACTGGCAGCCAGCTCAGCTGCACTTCCAGCAGTACCTGGGACAGAGGCACCGTCACCACCAGCCGCCAGCCAGGTTCTTTTCTTTGAACCTGGCCCGAAATCCCGCAGGCGACCTGAAGCTTGTCTGCGGTTGGCTGTGCGGATGGGGTCTGAAGGAGACCCTGAGACTGGCCCTTAACGAGGTGTTCCACTTGTTCCTCTACCATTAGCCCACGGATCGATAATAAAATTATTCGCCGTTACCATTGGTCCATCTTGATGAGGAAAGTCCGCTCCCAAACGACAGCTTCATGCATATGCAGGGCCCTATCATTTGACCCACTGGGAAGACCTCTTCCAAAAAGCTGCCACTGCCACTGCCGCGGGTTACTTCCCTTGTCCAAGATCTTCTGCCGTTGCTATTCGCTACCCGTTGTTGTGCATTTATGGAAATCGCATGCCGCTGTGTATGCACCAGCATACACACAATGTGTGTGTGTTTGGGCGTAAGTGCTTCCGTGGGGAAGCTGCGTGGCCACAACAAAGGGGAACTTTTGGAGGGTTGACCGAATTTTAGATATTCTGCCATTTAAATTGCTAATAATAATAACAAATATCGCGGTCAATTGGATCTATGAAACAGACAAAAGTCAATGCAGGATTGATAGGCACTGAATAAGTATTTGATATTCAAGTCCTATATTCAAAATGAATAAATCTGTGTCCTTCCTGAAAAGTAGGGTGTCCCTGAGGATTAGAGAAAATACAGATTTTTCTTTAATCAAAATAAGAGCATTGGCAATTCGTTGACTGCTGCAACTGATACTCGCATATGCCGCAAGTTTTACACAACGCTGCCGAAATAACAAGCGATGAACAGCGCGCCCAACACGCGTGCATCTGGATTCCGCACACACTCACCACGCAGCCACACACACACACACACACACTCACCACCCTCGCACACACAAACACAGGCACAGAAGACGCGCTACGTTCATTTTGCGCCTTATCTGCGGTCGCAAGTGTTGCGCCATCGCAGCCCGAGTGCCTGAAATTATGCTAATTTCTGGGTTTTTATGCAGCCAACATGGAACAGGAGCAGCAGCAGCAGCAGGAATCTGCATCCTCATGGCCGAATCTCCTCCAGCTCCGCGGGCTCCTCCAGCTGCTGCGTGTTGGATGTCGGTCGTCGCTGGTTGTTGCTTGTTGGCTCTTGCTGCTCCGGCTGTGCATTTTGTGGTGTAAGCACTCGGAGAAAAGTTCAACCAGGAAGTCGGAAAGTGCTCAAAAAATATAATTTCACTAAAATGTACAAAGATATAAAATATCTGCACCCTTTAAAATAATCAAAATAATACATAAATCATTTATTCTTAAATTCAAATCACTCTGGCAATATTTCTTTGCTATTTTTCAGAGTGCGAAGCCTCAGCGATGAATTCTACGCTGGATAAGGGAATGGGGTTGGCCTGCTGATAACACAGCATTAATAACACCCTCATGGCCGAGTCGCTCTTACTTGATGATTGAAAATCCAGCAAACTGCTCCCGCGCCCCAAAGTATGCACCACTCATTTACTTATCAGGCCCGGGAGCTCTGTAGCCCCAGCGAGGCGGAGTCCACACAAGAATTTGTGACACATTTGGGAGCTAAGCAGCAGGCAAAAAGTGCTCCAGAAAAAGAGTCAAGCAGCTGCTGGTGCTCCATTTCCATTTCCATTGCCATTGCCATTGCCGCTGGTCTCCGGTCTTGTTGTGGCCAGTGTTAACATAAAACTTGTGCAGCGATAAACCCTTGGTCCGCCCTGGACATTGTCCAGCCGAACATTTGTTAGCCAGGCCCTCAGCTCTCTCCCGGCCAGCTTCTGGCTGTTCCGGCTGCATATTCAGCTCCTTTTCCTTTACCATTTCGACGGACATTTGAAAATTTCAAATTTTCTGTTTGGCTTTGCTTCTCTCCAGTGACTACTTACTTCTACTTTTGCACAGGGTACTCGCCGGGTGGATTACTGCTAGGTAATTAAGACATCAGAATAAAAAGGGATAACTAAGACCCTGAAGATCCATGAAGTACTACAGGCAATCATCTAAAAATTGTCTCGTTGGTGATAGAGTAATAGGTATCTTATAGTCGGTAATCATTGCAGAGCGTCCTGCCTTCTTTACACAACTTGTGGTAGTTTGAATCGAGAATGTTTTGAGAGAGCAGTTGTTGAAGCAAACACAGGAATCCCAGTGCAGCCACAGGAAGCTTTCTTTTAGAGTTCATCCCAAACAAGTGTTGTCTGTTCAATTCCTCAATTGAAGCCCACGGAAACATGGTGAATGATTTGCCCAAACAGCAGGCAATACATTCCTCATCGTATATTTTCCTGCCTCAGCACAAACTTTGTTTTCCAACGAATGAATACAATGCCGGGAAAAAGAGGACTTTTCAACAGCCTTATCACCGGCCACCAGGGTAATGGGTTAATGAATTCCAGCCGTAATTACCCGGCCAAGGGGAGTGATTACCCCCAAGGGGGACCGGCTCAGACCGAATGTTATGACCGCCGGCCAAGGGATCCTTTTAATTATTGTTTATAACAGCCGGATGCAACTTTATCTTGTTTATTTTATGCATATTTTTCCGCCTTTCTCCCCGCTATTTAAATATTCTGCGAACTGCGGTAAAGTTTCGATTGTGTTTGCAGTTTTTCCGCTGAATATTTATCCAATTGCTATCGCCCGGCAATTGGTCTTTGTTTATCCATTTGTTTTTTTTTCGGCTCCATTTCGATTGCATATTTAATTGAATGATTCCTTTTTGACCCTCGAACGCAATTAAGTCAATTGAGAAGAGACGTTTCTTGGCGACTTAATGGGGTTATTTAAGGTTAGAATAAAAGCACTTGTTAAGAGCAGTTTCTCTGAGGTTATTGAATAAAATTAAAGCTTAAGTAAGAATCATATTAGCAGGAGCTATTTTTTCTCAGGAAAGTTATGCTACAGCTACCTTTAAATATTGAAAAACTGTTCAATTTCAAGTACATTCCTTATTTAAAAGCTAAAGTCTTTACATTTTTCTAAGGACTTGGGAGTAAACTCAATGGTAACTCAGTCACGGGGACACCAGCATATCGAATCGTTAAATTCTAGTTTGGTTTTTTCGCAAAGCGTCGATTCAGTGCCTAAAGTTGATAACCTTTGAGGGGAAGCCCACCTCCTTGGGCCGATTTCAATGCGTCAACGTCTGTGTCTGCTTCGCTTGTCATGCATTTTACGCATGAGAAAGTATTTTCAGTTAACAAGTGCGAGGGTGGCGCGGCCCGAGCTGCGCAAAAAGTATCCCCAATGCAGGAGTGCACGAGGAGATTCCCATAAAAATAAATCGAAATGGGACGGAGGCAGTGGGAGTGTCGGGGCAACAAACGGTGGTGCTCGTGCTCCATGCCAGCGGAGAAGGGCTCAGGGTGGAGCAAGGCGGAGACGGGTTTGTTTATGGCGCGATATGAATGACACGTGACTGGGAGACACCAGACAAGCGGCAGCAGCCGCGCCAGACGCTCGCAAAAATTATGAAATTTAGCGCAAGCCACAGAGCTGGAGCTGCTGCTCCTTGCAAAAAAAAAGGCACACACCCTGGGCTCACGCACACTGCGGCACATCCAGCAATGTGACAGCTCTGCCATATCGCACCTGCTGCACCCACACACTCGTCCGACAGGTGCAGGAGGAGCCGGTAAGCAAAAACCGACGGCCAATGCGCTTAGCACTTTCATTTCGTTTGCTGCAAATTGCTTAACCACAATGCATATGTATGCTAAGCGCTGACTCTCACACAGCCAAGTGCACAGAAAGGAAATGGGGTGGCTCTGACTTGAGTTTAATGCGAACTTTGCATGTATTGGTGATTGGAATTGCATGTATTTTTGATGCAAGAAAATTAATAAGAATTCCCACGAACTTCTTCAAGGTTAAGTTTAAATCTACAAAGCTTAGTGATTATTCTTAATATTAGTTAATCATAACTAATATCTATGATAACGGGTTAAGTTATTAAAACTAAATTTACAAATTAAACTTACAAATTAATTACCGTAAAAACTAAAGGAATCTTTTGGGATATTTCCTGAAAGTACAAATATTGTTAGTAAATCAAAAGCACTCTTGAATTGTTCCTGTGTAGAGGCATATGATGGCATTAGCAACGTGAGCTCGGCGTGGTTTTTTCCTTGGGCCACTGTTGCAAGGTGTCGCTGGCAGCTGCTCTTCGGCTCAATCTAGCTGCTAACGGTTTAACGCTTTGCCGCCTTTTTTCCAAGGCTTTCCCACCTCAAACAGAGGTGTAAGCTTTAGGCACTCATTTGCGGTTGCTAGGCAGCTAGACAGACAGATGGGAATCGCTTCCACAAGCATAACAAAAACGAACAATGTGGTGACAAAAAAGGAAATTAAATAAAACTCTGTGTAATTAGTTAAAGCTTCAGTTGGCTAGGATCTTCAAAGTTTACGATACACTCTCGCATTTCCATCATATAATTGGTTTTGATTTATTTATTTCCCCAACGGCAGCGTTTCTATTTTGAACGGAAAATGTTATTTATTTCCGTTTCGTCCTTGCAGCAAAGTAGGCAACAACTCCTGAGGAAATCCCCGTTATAAGCTCGCATGTGGGCATACATGTGTGGGTGTGCTTAATACGCATTACTGTAGGTGTCTATAGGCTGATTATGACAGTGTTTGCATTTCCCATCCGGATCCTTTATGCTCAAAATGTATAAAGGAAATGAAAACACATTCGATTCTCTTCTGCCACCAGTAGCTTAAAGCCGAACGAATCGAGTCCTAAGTCTATTGAGACATTTGAATAGAAAAAAGTATCACAAAACGAATTCTCTGAGAATAAATTCACAATGAAGTAGAAGTATAAGCTTGAAATTTTCAGTATTTAAGATTTTATTTAACTCACTTTATGTCTCCACTTTCTCTAACAGCCAAATAAGTGAACAGCAAACGCTCTGCAATCAATTACAAAATTTGTTGCTGAGTTTAGTTTCTTAAAAGTTTCTTGTTTGCTGACTTTTGCACCGTTTAATAGCCACGCTTGACAAATCGTTATAATCGTTCTTGATTATAATTTGGTCAGTTTGTGAGTAAGCTAGACATTAGCTCGATGAATTGAGGAGGCAGAAGAGAAGACCATCGAAAATATTATTTTAATATGTACATAAATATAATTTGGCTCTGAATCTAAATACATTTGACTTTGCTGTGTGCTCCTGAATTAATTTTCATTGTTTTATAGCTCAGTTAAGCTAGCTTAGTGTGATTATTTCGCAAGAATGGCTGTCTTTGAGTGGACTTAGTCAAAAGTCAAAATAAATTCTGCGTTAAATTAATTTTTTTGCTAAAATAATTCTGTTTTCAAGAACAACTATTCGCTAGGTACTCAAAAAAGTTGTCTTATTTAGTTTCCAGGGGGTGTTAAACCCCGAAACATAAAGCTAGCATTAACCCTTTGCCAAATTTGAATGTACAATTATTGATACGCGATATAGACAGAGTTTATTTTCAGTTTGAGGTCCAACATTTAGTTACCGATAAAGAGATAGTTATATGAGCTAGTCCCCCGCCAGGTCACGGAAGCGAACCTGTCAAATGCAGGACGAAACCACAGGCACTCGCTGGCCGGGGTGGATCCATCCAGCTTCCCCCCGCCCTCTTATATTCGATTCCGCAACCACAATGCCACACGCACGCCAGCCACTCGCACTTCCTGTTTTTTGTTTCCGTGGGCCACAAAGTCAAACGTCGCATATTAAACAACATTTGGCTGTCGACGGTCCTGCGGCCAGAGTGGCGGTTCGAAGCCGCAGTGCCGCAGTCCTGGCCAATAGATGGATTCGGATGACGCCCCCCGCCAGCCATCCAGCTACATAGCCAGGCACCTCCTGGCGATTTCTCATTCATTGGGAACGTAAGAAAACGTAGGGAAAATATGTCAAGTGCCAAATGCCATTCCATAGCCTGAAATATTAAGATGGTCATGATCTGTCGTCAGTGGAACAAGTGTCAATTTGATTAATAGAGCAACATGCTCCCCGCTGTGCTGCCCAAGATGCTATCCCTGATCCTGGAAAAATACTTCTTTATGTAGCTTATGTATCTACTGAGCGGTGGCCTTGGCTAAGAATTCAATAAAAGCGTTGCATAATTTTGCCCTTACTCTCTGAGTGAACTTTTTCCACCCTTTTCGGTTTGGCTAAAACGGAAATGAATTTTTCCGCTTGACCCAATTCGCTTACATCTATAAATCCGTTGTTTATTTAAGCTTTAAGTTTGCAGGCTCTTGTGGATATATTTTTTCATGTATCTCAATTGAACTTGAGTTGCGAAAGGGACGAGATAAGTTAGGCTGGTGTTAAGTGACAAATTGCGACAGAGGTGAAGTGGCTATTTAAAACCCGCAGTTTGTTCTGAGGATGAGTTCCACAAAATAGTCCTGTACTTGCGTTGTCTTTAAATCATACGTTTTTCAGCGGCAGCCGCTCATCTGGCTTGTTCCACAACTGATATATTGTCATTCATATGTTGTGTCAGCAATTTGTTAGCTTTATGGCTACTGCCACGCCCCCAGCTGTCGGCCCCAAAAACACAGAGAGCGGGCGGGGGTGGGTGATCGGGAAAAAAGTAATAGGAACGGAAAACGGAAAACCCAAAACTTGCGTACATAAATTGTATTTATGCACTCTACCCTCTGCATTCTGTCATTTCCTGATTTCATCGTTTCGTTTTTATGTGGCCCTCCGGAGTCGAAAAAAAAGAGGGAAATGGTGATGTAAATACATGCACAGATTGAGAAAAATAATATTTAAAGTCTAGTTTCAGGAAGTTTCGCTTATCACAATATTAAATAAAGTATGTATAAAAATATAATACTATGATATAATTATTTCATGATCAATTAATATAATTATTATTCAGTCATCAGAATGCTAAGCCTTTTCGACCTTTACTATTGCTATTAGTTTTCTGCTTTATGATTAAAACAGAGTATTTAGTATTTATTTTTGTGCGCTGATCCTACATGTAATCTTAGCTTTTTATATCCTTTAAATCATTTGATTAAAACATGTGGATATTCAAACCAAAGACACCTCCCCATCGGTCCATTAACTTTGAACCTTCAAAGTTTTATCGCTTATGACAACGCATGTTTGTGTCATTTTGCAGTTTATTACCTTGATTACAGTTCAACTATTTTCTTGGGCGAAGAGGTTACTAAAAAGTTAGTTTTGTTGCAGTTTCCTCCGGAATACATTTTACAAGCTGAAGTTTTTTACATTCCAAGCAAACTAGAAAATTGATCAAAAGTTGTCAGATTAGGAACTACTGGCAAACTGTCAGCTGTGTTCCAGCCACCGGAAAAATCATAACGAATTCAATAGGTCTCGGTTACACAATAGATCGAACTGAATAATTATAAATTCAAAATGGACGCTCGAATTCGTGCCCTCAAGGACTTGATAAACTCGTTCCACTTTCTTAAACAGTTCAAGAAGTTCCACATGCAGTGCATTGAGTCCGAGGAGAGGGACTTGCAGCGAAGTCTGGAAAACTGGGAATCGACCCACCGAACCTTCGAACGTCTGGAAAATCTAGAGGACTTACGAGTAAGGCCATGCAAATCAAATGAAAATCAAACACAAGTGAATAATTCTTTTATTTAAAGGAATTGTGGAACGAATATCAGCGCCAGCAGATGAACACTCAGTCGACAATCCAGACATTTCTGGAACTTAACCCGGACCTCAAGGATACCAAGTACTACTTGGAGGCAACTAAACTCCTCGAGGAGCAGAAGGCCTTGGAGTGCGAACATACCGATGAAGTGAAGGATCAACCTTCCCTCGAAGGAGGGAATCTGCCCCTAGCCACCGCTGGAGCAGAAGTGGAGAACGTAGATCCTCAGCAATTGGAGCTAAAGCTTCCCAAAGCTGACTAATGCTAATAATTGTTGATATACAAATTCAAAAATTATTTTATCTTTGATAATTGGACTACAATATTTTATTAAAACTTCTTATTAGTATCAATATAAAATTAATGTTAAAGTTACTCCCTTGCGATAGAGAGATGGTGTGATAGTTCAACTCCATACGAGTATATCCCTCAAAAAGGGGTATGAAACTTGCCTTTTTGGAATTATTGTGCGGGGCTGACCTAAAAAAGGTAGGCGGCCAAACCGCAGGCTAAAGTAATTTCTACTTAGCCGCAACTAACTACGGCCAGCACGGAAAAGTGTTGGAAAAAAACGAAGGAAACTTTGGAACGCCTCAGAAATTAAAATAAAGTGCCAAGAAAGTGAAAAGCGAGTGGCCCATGCCCTGGGAGCAGCATCTTGAAGTTGGCCAAAGCCAAAGCCCGGCCAACTTCCGTTTGGGCCAACACCGTACCGCAGCAACCACTTCTTGTTGCCATTACATTTTCCATTCTTATTCTCGCCCTTACCCTTGCACAGTTAAAAATTCATTTTCCCTAAGTTCGATTGGAAGATTTGTATTTACTAATTAATTGGATATGCGTCTTCTAGTTTATCCCTTTAAGGTTTTGACTCCATTGCTACTTTTACAAAAATGAATATCGATATATATAATTCGACACTATTTATCAATAAGTAGTTAATACTTAAAAAGATTTCTTCCAGGAAAAGAAAAATATCGAGTTTACACTAAATCAAACCTGTAAGAATATACTTTTACACGAAACGAAGATGAAATGTGCTCTAAACCATATGTAAATATACTCTTAACCTTTTAGTAAACTCTAGAGATCCTGCGGACATTATTAAAGTTCGATTTCAATGATGAAATGTGAATTGCCGATCTAAAAATAGCTCCATTATTTTCTCTGTATACTCTCTGATGGCGGCCGGTGGAAAACAGTGCGAGTGCGTAGGCGTTGTGTCCACGTCTCTTTTAATAATTTGTAACTCATTTTCCACTCGGAAAATAAAATAACGACAACAACTGTAGTAGCGGTGGCAGTGGCGAACATTTCACCTTTTGAGCTTTTTCGCTTCGGCCATGGACAGGCAAAGCACAAAGTGAAAAGTAAAAAGTACAAAGTTCTATGCCAAAAAGTCGCTAAAAAAAATAGGAAACTTTTCTTGGTTCTGAGTAAGGACATTACATTTGGGTTAACAGGCAAATTACGCAATTGGAGTGGCCCAAGAAACCGTAGCTCAAGAGTGTGTACCAAGTACCAAGACCTCGGACAGGTTACTTGACATTTTTGGGCTGAGCTACCTTTAAAACTTCAAAACTGATTGAAAAGGTCCTGGGAAATGCTCAGTTTAACTCGGAAACAATTTGTATTGAATCAAATCTTTAGACCACGATTGAAAGCATTGTCTTTTTAGTTTTGGTAAAACATATACATTTAAATACTGGGCAAAACTCAACAAGAAAACAATTTAACAACAAATCAGCGTAACACAATAAGAAAAGTAAACTAACTCCGTAAAAATGCAGGATTGCAAAAATGTCCGATGAAGCAGATACTGCAAATTCCAAAGTGTATGAGTGTAGTCAAAATCGTTCAGAACGAGTAGCTTCCTGCTCCGAATCCAATTTATGCCGGTTTCTTCGGGACGGCACATATCCATGTCCGTTGAGCTTCAGCAGACTCGGCCACATCTTCAGCACGTCAATTTCGTAGCCAAACGGCAGCCGATTCTGCTTCAAGTTCAACTCGACGAGCTTCAGGTTTTTCAGAACGTGCAGCAAATGCAGGCTATTCAGCTCGTTCTTCTCAAGAGAGATGGACTGCAGCCGCGGCAACCGACGCTCCACATTCCAAAAGGGCATAAGGTGCCTCAGGTGATTCCGGTCCAGCCGAAGGCGCTTTAGCTCCGGCAGCTCTCGCTCCAAGATCCCGAGCGTCAAGCTCATACAGGTTGGATTGGCCAGGGCTAAGAACTTCCCCGTCAAAATGCCGTCCTCGTGAAAAAGAGTCAGGTCCAAGCTCCGCTGCCTGTGATCGTATCTGTTCAGCAGAGCCTCCTTCAGGGCCCTCCTGTGCGCCGGATCATAGCGGACAAAAGGCATCCGGTTGTTGACCCTCAGCCACAGGCGACTATCCACTCTGCCGAGCCGAAACAGAGCGCTCGCCACGGTATAGCCGTTAACGTAAAAGGTGAAGAAGGCGCCGGCATCTTCCGCCGCATCGACCTCCCCGCCGGGGTGCAGATAATGGGGCTGGAATTTTAGCGGGTTCACCATTCGCTGGATGCGTCGCATGTCTTGGCTGATGATCCCACGACGCTGCTCTTGGTTGATGATCCCACGACGGTCCTTCCTAAAGACCAGCACGCGATACCATCCAACGGCGCTGACAGGCAGGCTGGCAGCATGCCCGGCTTCCAATAGAGCGAGCGGAGATTCCTCCAAATCCAGGGACCTGGATGTGGAGGGCCACAGAGGACCTGCCCTCTCCTTGCACAGCCTTGGACTAAACATAATTTCTAACTTAAGATAAACAGAGAAAACAATTTTGCAGATACTTGTTTCTGACAATACCAAAACTGAAACTGAAACTGAAGCGTTATCTGAAACTTCGACCTTAAGTCCCTAGGCTACTTGTAGTAAAATACGAATAGAATTCTCACACGTCACCTTACAACTAACTTATGATAAATAGAGTAAACAATTTTGCAGCTACTTGCTCCTGACAATACCAAAACTGAAACTGAAACTGTAACGTTATCTGAAACTTCGACCTTAAATCCCTAGCCTACTTGTAGTAAAATACGACTAGAATCCTCAAACGTCCACCTTACAACCACCTTACAACAACCTATTTAAGGTTAAACTTCGAAATCAAATGGTCATTCAAACATTTAATAAAATCGCGGGTAAAGTGCAGTGTGCTCGCCAAATTTTTCGTTCATAATGCTGAAGTTCGCCAGAAAGAGGTGTGGATTTTCTTCTTCACGGCAACATGTCACACTTAAAAAACACAGCTATAAAATAGCTAAGAAATTGCTAAAAATAGCTAAACTCCTCTCAGGTTTGTGTCCGCACTAGATTCCTAGCTAGGAACCAACCCAGCAGTGCGCCACCTGGTGGCGAAAATCGCAACCTCGTGTTGCGGAAAACGACCAAGTGGCGGCGCCAGATTGGTGATTTGACGGTGTGACCGTTGGTATAAAACTTGAGAAAACCGCAGAATTTTAAATTTTTGTTTTTGGTATTTTCATTGAAAAGGTGTTAGGTCTTCTTAAAAAACCGCTAGATTCCAGCAGGCAGATGGCTCCAAAATAGCAACGATTTGGGGCAAATGTTAGTTTTTAAAATGCATTATAACTTAACAACGAGAGGTCCCCCATTAGATATTCTTGTTTAATATTGAAGTAGAAAGACCAAAGCTCATTTTAAGCCGAGTACCAGCTCTGGGCTACGTAAGGTTTGGGAGTTATTTAGCCATAAAAAGTGCCGATTCACGTTACGTGATGGAAACTCTTCAGTTTCGGACTAGTAATGTACCGGTTCAATGGCTTTTATTCGCCGGCAAGCATCAACTTACATTTTTCCATCCCATTTACTAATTTCATTCACTAATTTTCCTTTCTTACTGAAAATATATTTTTTATTAAAAGGCACAGAAGTGAAGGCTTATAAATGCACGATTAAGACATTTCTTGACTTAAAAAAGAAAAGATTTCACGCTGTAGAAGAGCACGAGCAGGGCCAGCACACCCTGAGGGATATGGAGTGATGGTGCGGATGATCGCCTTTTGGGATACTTCTTGACGGTTTGCGTTGATTGCACAATGACGTGCTGGGGCTGTCCTTGAGCGGGTTGGGGAATGGCATTGGGTTGTACGGCAGGCACAATCGGACCGGGGGCGGATGCAGGAACTGCCGCAGGAGCTGCAGGATGGGTTTGAACAGGAGCAGCGGGAGCCACAGGATGGGTTTGAACAGGACCCGCTGGAACTATGAATCCTGCAGGAGCAGGAACAGGAGCAGAAGCAGGAGCAGGGACAGAAGCTGGAACTATAAATCCCGCAGGAGCAGGAACAGGAGCAGGAGCCGGAGCAGGAACTGGAGCAGCAGCTGGGGCAGGAGCAGGCACTGGAGGACCAACGGGGTGAGCAGCAACAGGAGCTGGCGGACCTGATCCTGGAACTTGGAATACTGGCAAGGGCTGTGGCATTACGGGCACGTGATCAGCTCTGGGAGAGATCTGCGGTGCTGGCTGGTTGGCCTGCTGCAGGGTGGGGCAGATCAGGTGCTCCGTCTCCGTATAGGTCTTTGGATTATTGGGATTCGGTTGCCGGATAATTTGCTTGTAGCAACCGTTGGCGTCGGGAGCCCCTGTTTCGATGACCGTCGTCTTCTGGGGATCTGGCTGCGCTGGCACAGCAACGGCGATGGGAGCGGGTACCGGAGGAGCGGGAGCTGGAGCTGGAGGAGCGGGATTAACTGGAATGCTTCCTGGATAGTAGTGATGCACGTGTGCCACCGGAGCAGCAGGAGCAGCGGCGGGTGCAGCAGCCGGAGCCTGGTTAGACCTGGACATCATATGGTTGATAGCAACGCCAGCTACAGCTCCGCCAAAGAGACCCGCGCCTGGTGAAAATTCAAAGAGAAAAGTCAGACAAATTGGTATTAAAATCTTAGCTTAAACTTGTCAAGAAATAAAATAATATAATTTAATTTATTTTTGTAAGATTTCACATACCGAATGCCCTCTTGCGACCTCGTCCAGGGCGGGCTTGGCTAAAGGGCACCAGACTCAGGCCAAGAAGGGCCACCAGGAGTAAGATTTTAGCCACATTACGATTCGCCATGGTAAGTTAATGACACACAGACCGCACCTGATATATATTTGGCTAAATCGGCGTTCGGAATCGAAGTGATCGCAGTCTGACTCGCGCTCTTGAGTCACTTGTTCGCGCCGAGCAGGTTGTTTCGACTTTTTCAAATATTTACACAGTTGTGCTGTGAAAGTTAACGAAATTTGTAGTGCGGAGTATGGTTATGGTTCGCTTTAATTTAAATTTCTGCGGCACATGAAACGCTCATTAACACTCGGAGGTCTTATACCTTGACGCGGTTGCTATTATGTATTCGTAGAATCCCATCACCTTTATAAGAGAGCTTGTATTATGCAACCAAATATTATTTACCAAATCGATACAGTAGCAGACATACCTAATAGTGTTCTTTATTCTGTATATTGTGTGATATTCTGGTTAAAGTTTGTTAAACTCGTAAGGCACTTAATAAAATTAGAAAGCTCTTAAATATTATTAATTGCTCTAAATACCGAAATTTATATTAGAGGTATTACTGTGCTCTTGATATTACCACATGCGTGTTCTCCTGGTTACTTTGTTGCAACTTTCACCTCAGCAGAATGGGTTTCAAGTTTACTTCTTCGTCCGTCTGTCACAAGGCGCTGGCCTCTTGGAATTATAACAAAGCCGATGTGGAGAAGAAGACATAATGGCAGAGCCGAAAGTGTTCTTATTAGCTCTCGGCTTAAGGTAGTGTGATTTAAGCCCCGAAAAAACAAAATGGGATCAGTAAAAAAGAGCAAACTGTAATTGTTTAATGAGTGGCAGACCCTCTGCCGCCCTTTTGAATTCCATTTCGGCAGACTGATGGCCGAAATATCGAGTTCGGAGTTTCGGGCGACAGGACCGGGAGCAGCTGGCAGAAACATGGTGGTTAAGTCCTGCACATGGCACGTGAGGCTCCATTTAATTTTCATCATTTCTCGGCCAGCCCTGGAGGACACGCAACCCGGTTCGTGTTAACACTGGATCTGCGAAGGCTTCCCTATCCCGCCCGGCAATTGCCGCAGAGCCACAGCAGCTATTGATTAAATCGGCTTAAAGCCTTGACTAATGATGACAGAAGATTTGGCCGGAGAGAGAACATGAAGCGCTAGAGCGCATAATTCGCTGGTGGAAGCCGCCGAGTCATGGGGCATGGCGACTGGCAACTCGGTGTCGAAATGACCTGCATCAAATGTTTCGCCCTGAGAAATATCCAGTCATTTGTATTCGCCGGATTTGCCGGCAATTTGTGAGACGCGACTTTAATTCGCTTAATAAATATTTGCTTAGTTTCTCGAGCTCGCTCAGGTCTCCTTCGGTTCTGTTACTGGAGGTGGGAAAAGAGAAAGACATGGTGGTAGAGATCTTCTCCTTAAGCACAATGGACAATTGTCAATTGCAGGACATTCTCGGCCTTTTTGGGGGTGCGACACTCGAGTTCCACTTCCCAGTCAGCCATAAATCATTCGCTGGACGTCACACTGGAGAAAACGAATTAGATTTAAAAATAAAGATGAAGGCAGAGTCTGAATAGGAATTTTAAAAAACGATTAAAGATAAAAGTTTACAATAAATATTTATATTAACAAAGATACCATACATTTTTAAAGGTTTTTCATAACCTACAAATCCATAATAAAAAATATTTTTTCGATTTCTAAATTAATTTGTATTTAAGAATATAAAATCTATAAACATCATTTCAATTTACATATTCGTAAATAGTATCCTATGTATGTCAAGTTCTCTCTCTGCAGCCTGGAATAGATGACGAGGAAACCGTCAGAGGCAGGAAGTGCCAGGACATGCGGCCAGGAGGCAGTGCAGCTTTTCTTTCTAGCCGTTGATGGACATCTTTGGGGCCAGGGACCTCTGTCGAAAGTTCTCCCACCCTCTCCTCGCTTCGCCAGGGATAATGATGCGCAAATCGCTGGCAGTCATCGCAGCCTCCGTGACGGCCGAGTCCTGCGAATGTGCTCTGCTTTGTTTCATGTTGTGGTGGCTGGCTTTTAGTTGCCTCTATTATCCTTAATGCGAGTCACTTTGTTAGGAACGTCAGTCGTCGGCCTGCAAGCGCCATTATCGTCATTGTGCTGGCTGGCCAAGGGAAAAAATATGAATCGGAAAATGTGCAGACACGCCGCCTGCCGCCTGCCGCCGAAAATGCACGAGGATAAAGATAAAACATGACAGGCGGTTCACATCCAGTCATTTATAATAGGGCCAATATGACCGCGACCGCATGTGGCCGCGCCCCTTTCCGCTGCCGCAGTTTATCATCCTGGAGCTGGAGCTGGAACTGGGACCGAAGGCCCGGGGCTCCCTGGGTCTTGGAAAGACTCACCGGAGAGCAAACGAAAAGAGCTAATGAAATAATTGTTGCCAGCTATTTACAAGCATCTAATTCCAATTCCGATTCCGATTCGATGGGTTGCCAATAAAAATATGCCATAATTATCTAGAACCCGCCAAGATAAACCAGTCCTGGCCGGCACAGGCTGCAATGTTAATGACATAATTTAAAAAGCATTTCATTAATAGCCGATGTCAGCCGATGGGCCCAGGAGTCTAAAGTCCGGGAGGCAATTAAAATGCGAACAAAGAAAGCTTGTTCGAGGCTGGATTGGAAATTCAGATGCTGGCCGGGCCAGCTAGAATGTTAATGGTAATTACAACTGATTCGCATCGAATATGGGTGAATAAGTTGCTGGCTCTTTAAAATAAACTGAACCGGGGTGGAAAGCATACCTTAAAGGGATCCCTCAACTTATTATACCATAAAAAAAATAAAAGAAAACTGAATTTAAAGAAGAGTCTCTTTAGCATTCGCGAATTTTTTCCCGGCCTCTTCGGCTTATCTTGAACTCTGGCATCGTCTCCGCGGCCACCGAAAATATGTTTTGGCCACGCAACCCCCATGTCCTGGCCATGTCAAATCATTTGTATATAATTCACATCCTTTTCGGTATTCGGCATTCGCTATTTGGTCTTTGTGCCCGGCTGGAGTGATTTATGGGATGCTCTTCTTTCTGCCATGTTTGGAAATGTTTCTGTGTAAATATGCCAGCACTGGGACACATTCCAAATTGGTCCGTGCAAATTGTTTGCCTCAGCACTATTATCCTTTTCGCAGGATGTCGCCGCTGCCCGCTTTTTAGGTAATTGCTGACTCCTGAATCCATTCCGACTGGTAAGTTATTCGATTCCGATACGAGAATTTGATATTCCGACCACATGCTGTGATTAAATTGTTGATGCCAGCGCTTCTCCGGCCAGCTTCGGCTCTGGCTCCGGTTTGTGTTTTGTAATTGAAAATAGTTTTTGGCACTGATGAGAGAGCACATCTTGGTGTCCTGGGGAAGGCGTGACTGAGATTGCTGCATTTGATTAGAATTTTGGAAGCAAAATGGCATTGTATCCGGGTTTTGTATACCAATAGGAGCAAGTGCCCTTCAGTGATCAGTTTTCTGTTCATTTCGGAAGCACTTGAGTAGTGTTCAAAGGTAAAACGGGTTTGTAAGTTATATAAAAAATTAAAACTGAGAAAACCTATGCATCACAAAGGTACTGGGTTCCCTGTAATAAAATCTTAATAATTATTATTTAATTATTTTCATAAATCTGTAAAAGAATTAGTTAAATGTTGAAATAATTTTAATATTTAATCCAAGCCTGCCCCGACTATCCACAATTACTTAGACAGTCTGCAATGACTTGTGCGAATTTCACAAAATTTAATTTTCAACTTTTGCCCCCTTTCGGCGGGGGTACCGCCTGCTGTGCAATTTATCAAAACTAATGCTCTGAAATTTCACAAACTACGGCACGGCATGGATGCTTTACGCAACACTTGAGGGCAAAGCATGCAAATTTAGTAAATTGGAAATCGGTTGCCGCATTCCGAGACCGCAGACCAGCGCCTGATAGGTTTGCCGCCGAGCGGCGATACACAACTGGACGGTGGGTGGGTCCCGACCTCGGATGAGTTCCTGGTCAGGCCAAAAACTTCAAGACGGGGCATGTGCATTTGTCATAAATTAGAAACTGTAACTCGGAGTGCTCGCTTTTTGCAGCCGGTCCGGTCCGTCCACCCAGCACTTAGATTTATTGCAAATAACTCTTTCCCCCCATAACTTTTTTAACAGTGCACATTCTATGCTCCGCACTCTCGTGCCTTGATTTTTGGCTTGGCTTGATTTTTGTGGCCCAGCAAACTAATCAACGCCCCCAATTCGCAATCCGGAAGGTCGCCCTGGGATGAGGCAATAGCCAGGGGCTAAATGAAGTGTGTAAAACGGCGACCCCTTTCAATTATATCTCGACTTGTGTGTGTTCAGTCAAAAGTAAACAGAAACTTGGCCACAATGGCACCCGAGTCGGCCAACGCATATAAATCTTGGCCTAAGTGTTGTGGTCATTTAGCAAATGTCCGGCAATGTCCGGCATGCAAATTTGTATATCTTTTTAGCCGGGGTGAGTGGAACAGTTAGCTGGCTTGGCTCCCTTATCGCAGCTGAAGATGGGTGCCCTGGCTGGTGTGATTTATAAAATGTATTAATTAAACTGTCCCGAGTGGAGATACCAAACAATGGCCGGGAGAAATTAGAGGTCCAAGTCGAAGTCGAGTTAAATGAACTATGAGAGCTTGCGGGAAATCTTTATGGATTTTTCTGCAGTCATAATAACAGTAAATCTAAGAATATATGTCTTCTTTTTTCTTAAAAATCACAGCAACAAATTACTTTAAATATTTCCAGCATATTTGTAAGAATTTATTCGTTTAAAGAATCAAGAAAGAAATCTCAATGCCTGGGGAAATTTTGGCAGACTTCTCCAGCGCTCTCCCATTTTCTTTCTCAGCTTCTCCATCCCATTTCCTTTCTCATGTCCTCCTGCTCTCTTTCTTTCTGAGTTACTCCTTCTCAGCGCCAACATAAACACATAAGTGGTAGTCCTGTCAAAGTCAAAAATAAACGCAGCGACAATAATGATTTATGGTCGCCGAGTCGAAAAGGAGAGATCCTGATTCTGTGAAAGGAATCCAAGCATTCTGGGGGTGATAACTGGAGAGTGGGCGGATTCAAGGCATATGAGAATCTGGAGATATGCTAAAGTATGTCGTTGTCGGAAAAGCGCGACAAATGCGTATATAATTTCTAAGACAGCAGGACTAAGAAAACACCAGATTTCTCCAAGGGGCAGAATCATATTTATTTAATTATTTAACAGCGGCAGAGCGATAAATCTTCGTGAAAAATTAATTATTAAATTATTATATGGACAATCAAAGTGAATGGATGACTTCACTGATTCCTTATAAAGATATACACTCAAGTTTTCACAAAGTTTTCGTTAGTTATGCTAGCATAGTGTGAACTTTTCTATAATGAGAGTTTTTTTGGGTGTAGGAAATGAGTGCTTCAGCAGATAGTATCGCTAATACAAAAATAAATTCTTGACATTATTTCATACACCAAATAAATCGAATGACAGACGATTTCGAAAACTTATAAATATATTTAAAAATAATCGGAGATATTTTTTGGTTTTAAATTTGTAGTTACCTGATATGTTAGCCACGGAAATCCTTTCATAAATTTAAATCGTTGCTATAAAATATTTTTAAATCTCGAATCGTTTAAAGCCATTAATTGATTTTACAGACTTGGCGAAAAACTGCTGAGAGCCATTACAAAACTCGAGTTTGCACAGCATAGCCCGTAGCCCGTAGCCAATCGCCCTGCCACTCCGGCGCTCCTTTCTCGGCCAGATGCCGTGCCAGTTCATAGGCCACAGAAATGCAAAACCGCCGTAATAAAGGATAATGTCGGCGCATATTAAATAAATGACTTCCGTTCGTCTAGGTCTTGGGAGCCCAACTACCCCCCACAACGTTTACCCAGTGAAAACAAGCGAAAGGATATTGAAATGGGCTGGTGAGCGCTCGGGGAAAATGCAAATTCATGCCGAGCGGGAAATGACGTGTGCAAAATTTCACAGGATGATGATGATGATGGTGATGGTGATGGTGATGATGATGGGGCGAATAACCCTCTGCTTGAAGTGCTTAATTAAAAACTTTGCCACTTTTAAAAGCGAATTAAAGGAGGACAGGAAGTGCCACTGGCACAGGCACTTCTTCTGCTGTTTGGCCAAATCTCCGCCGCAGTGACCTGTTGCCCCACAAAAGCGACGAGTTCTCACAGAATTTCCCACCACCGATCGCCTTCGATCCCCGCAGCAGGTTAATTACGCGAAGAGAAGATAGTCTGACCAGGCCTAATCGCTGTTTAAGTACACGGTAGTGGTCGCGGCTTAAACGCGAATTACGCCCAATGCCTGGGCTCCGCGCGGAGCACCGGACTCATGACCATTTAATGTAAACAATAATTAAAAGCCCGGTCCAAGACAAGCGAGAGAGACTCTGCAGTCAGAGACACTGGGATTCCCCCTCCTCGTTCAGCTCCCCTCGGATTTTATGGCTTAATAGCTGCAAAATGCAAGGCAAGCGGTCAGTCTGCGGAGCTTGATTACAGTGCTGGCTGGCTGGCTGGCCGGTAGGAGTACGATCTCCGGACATGAGCCATCGCCATCGGTCGGTGCCATATTAGTCACGGCAGCGGAACGGCCACCGGTGTCTAGGGAAGCCCAGGCAGCGGAGGATTAGTTGACCAGAGCTTGTGGAGGCGGAACAAGTGCTTTGAATGCTCTACGCCTATATTTATTCAAGCATTTGTATTAAGGGATTACCATAAGACAGAAGAACTTTCCCCACAGTCAAGTTTCTGAAGAAAAAACAGGCTATTAAAGAGATTAAAACTATAATTTAAAGTTAAAATGGAAAGTAAACATACTGACATTGTAAAGCCTTCAGCATATTAGTTCTTGCCTCTGCAAGGGTATAAAAAGTAACTTGGTAATGAACTCGGTACAAAGTAATTGAAATTGGGATTGACTGGGGATCTTATATAGCTCTAAGCTAAGCTTGATTCTCGCTAAAAATGATCGAGTCAGGTGTACATTCCTTTGACACTTCCTAGAATGCGGCTAAAAAGGGCAAAGCAATGGCAGAGCAGAAAAAGTTAGAGTAAAGGGGTGATTACAAAGTATCTATGCAATCATTAAATTAAACTACTTTCCCATCTCCCACCGCATTTTGCTGGCTTTTTCCACCATCTCTCGGAGATATCAATGTCAACTTTGTTGTCTGCTATTTACATTGCACATTTTCCGAGTCCCTTGGTTTTTCTCCCCCACGAGCTGAGTCCCGAGTCCGTTTATTAAATCACCCCGTTCAACTTGAACTTGCCCCTTTTTGTTGCACTTGTGCCAGGGGGCGTGTCTCTCCTTTGCCGGGACTTGCGCAGCTGTCCTCGGGGTTCAGTTCTCCTCCAGTCGGGAGGGCGTCCTCCCCTCCAAGTCTATGCAGATTTGCAGACGCTGCAAGGACGCTCGTCACCGAAATTCCCGCTCTGGGCAACGCCCACCGGGACACAAATCGCTCGTGTTCCGCCGCTTCGGGGGTTGAATTGGCGATTTATTTAGGAAATTGCACTTCTGACGTTGCACTGGCTCATGGTGGGCTTCTCTCTTGGGGGTTTCTTTCCTTTTTGCAAATTCAAAGAAATTTTTCAATTCTTCTACCTTTTTGAACGTGACTTGATTAGGATAGGATAGGCTTGGGTAAATTCAATTTATTTTAATTAGGTTTAAGAGATATATTGGAGAATACTACCTATATCTAGGGATTCCTTATGTCTCTAAAAGTTTTAAGGATTAATTAAGTCTTAAAAAATATATTTGCTTTATAAAGCTAACAAATAATGTAAACATTACTTAAAGTTTACACTTTATCAATTTATTCATCCCGCTCTCTAAAGAAAAATGTATAAAATGTCCTTAAGAATGTCTTGAAATAAATTAAGAAATATGCATATATTATTTAATTTAATGTGACATTAAATAATTTAAATAGTTTTTATTTAAATTCCATTTCTATATCTATCTGTATAAAACTTAAAATCATTTTAACTCAGCGTAAACCCATTTTGAGTTCCTAAATAAATTTTCAAATAATTTTAAACACACTTTATTTCACAACCACTGGGATCTAAAATAGCTGCTGCCACAAACAGACTTCCAATACCCGAAAAGCCAAGACCTGGATACGTGTATTTTATTATCTGGCAGCACCCGTTCCTCCGCCTTTTGGCCAAGTTAACCATTTGTCAAAAACTACTCCGGGTACGTGCTCCGCTCTCTGCAGATACGGATGTGGATAAGACAACCGCATCTCTGACTTGGGAAGCCCAAGAAGGAGCCAAGGCTGCCGGCCCTGGAGTCCACGGTGAAAATACGAGTTCGAGTACAAGAACGAGAACGAGTACGAGTATTTTTCAGACGAAAATATTTTTGCATAAATTACAATAACAGTGGCAGAGAACAAGAGGAACAACAATGAACAAGATGTCTACCAGAAACGGCGACCAGCGAACACATTCTTGGCATATAATTTAGTGTCGCTTATGAAGTAAAGTTATCTAAGCGGAAATAAAAACGCTAACAGTGTACTCTGCGATGCACTAAGAATAATTTCTTATTTAGAAATAAAATAATTTATTACAAATATATATTTTACATTAATAAGGGCAAGACAAGGCACTTAGAATAAATAAAGAAAAGGGATATTTTCCAAGGCAAGCAGCAAACTGAACTTGGCTCTGTTGGGAATTCTAGCGGTAAATAGGGCGATACTACAAGGCGGCCTTGTTTGTCTTGGACTTTGTTTCGCTGTAAAATTCTAGCCCAAAATATGTTAACAAAAATGTAATTTATGTCATAAACTATCCATAATGTTGTCTTATTCCTATCCTTGTTCAACGCCACCTTGTTTTCTCTCAGTGCCTCCTTTACAGCGAGTGGGTGAGGCGTTCGGAACAGGTTGTTGTGAGCCCAACTCAAACACACACATGCAGCGCATAAATTTTCGCGTTGTGGTTAAAAAAGTATCTCAAGTATTTGAGCACCGAAAAGGGACGCCAAGAATGAGACAGAGACAGCTGCAGAGAGACACTCAGAGTGAGAGAGATAGACGGAGCGGGCAATGGCGTTGAAATTTAAATTCCTAAGAAAGTCGTAAATTATTTTTAGTGGTTTATCAAGTCAAGGTACATTGTGCATGTGAAAGCGGTTATCCGAAAACTTATGTGGGAGTGGCACTCGCAGGGCGAAGGGCAGCAAGACGCCTGAGACCCTGGGGAAGGGTTTTGCCAGTTAATTGCCTCGAATAACTCATTACAGCTTCCGCTGCGACCTCAGGGCGCTCACATTCTATGCAGCTCCTTGACAAATGATCTAGCTACCAATCAAGGGGGCCCAGAGCCCCCTTCCCAGAACACCGACCCCCAAGAACTCTCCTCTAAGTCACGGGCGTCTTTCATTCATCAAGAATCACAGATAAGCTGCAAGCTGCAATTCTTACACTGAACATAGAATAGAATATATAAAAATACAGGACATAAATTATAAACTGAAAATTATTTAAAGCTATTTTAATAATTTATAAAGGAATACATATTTTTAATTTTAAAATAATTTTTGAAGCTTTACTATAAGCGTAAATATCCAATTGATCTTTAAAATATGAATATTATTCCCTGTGCATTTGCTGTACAAATATTGTGAGGTGCTGGCCAGTAATTAAGGCGACAAACAGTCAGAAGGAGGCGTGGCCATGCCATCTGGCATGTGCGATGATGTATGGCCTGCATTTAGGCGCATCGGCGGTGATTGCTACCAACAACCGAAGAAGGCCGAGGTCCGAACTGGCCAACTTCCAGCTGAAAAGCTGCAAACTGCAAGCCGCAAACTGCAGGCGCCGAGATGAAAGACATATTTCTGTGATTTATTTCACTGGAGGCGCTACTGTCGCCGGCAAGTTGGCCAGGGACGGGCGGTCTTAATGTGAATGGATTGCCTTGTCTACGATGCCATCCTTTGGCTGGCGATCTCCGCGGCGGAATATGCGTACCATCTGGCTTGTAAACACATGGGGCGTATGTGTGATCTTGGTTAAACAAGATGTCTTAACCCATTTCGGTTTGAGAGTCTCAGACCTGAGATTAGGAAAAAGGAAGCTGGAAATAATATACAAATAAATGGAAATTTGTAATGACCGTTTGTTTGAAACTTGCACTAAACTTAAATATTTGGAGGAGTGACTCTAAAATTAACTAATTTTATATCTTGTTTAGTCTATATAATCCTGTTACCATAATTCTGTATAATATTACTTCAGTGTTACAACAATTACTTTTATTTTCAATAGAAAAAATTTAAAAAAGCTTCACAAATTGTGGCATAAGTATTTCAGATATTTTATAATTTTCCTTCTTTTTTCCAAAATAGGTTAAGCATCATAAATCGCCCAATTGATTTAAATTCAATGACACATTAAGTGGCGCTCCAGAGACGCTCATTTAAATCACTTGCCCCACTCATCCTCCGCACACAATGAGCCCCCAAAAGAGCCGGGTCGCGGGTGCCGACAGACAGGCTGGCATTCAGACGGGTTCCTGGGGATCTGGCTGACTGTTTAACATAATCCTGGCCCCGTAAGGGCTGACAAAATGCGTCGGCAATTTGTTTATTGGCGCTGGCTCGTCTTTTGTCGGCTGCGAACATGCCACAAACTACGCGCTGCAAATAAATCACCAAAAATATTTCAACTACACTCGCTCCTTAGAAAGTGCACAGAGAGAAATGTATTCCCTGTACTTCTTAGTTTAACTTCAATCCAAAATAAACGGAGGTAGAACCACAGGAAATTTCAGATATTATTAAATAAGTTTTAATATATATAGAAATTAAAATAAATCTAAGAACATAATTTGAATTATAAATCATTTGTAATAAATTCAATTCTTTATTTTAGTATAAGCTGCAATTATCATTGACTTATTTGAGGAAAATAAGAAGGAATATCTACTTAGATACTTATCTAATTTAAATTAAATTAAATCTAACAACTTAACAAAATTACAGATATTATTTAATTTATTTATTTTATTTTCAGTGTGAATCCGGCTCTCGGATTGTGGATTTCTGGATATTTGGTCTCGGTGGCGGAGTGGCTGCCCACACTGCCGGCATATGTTTCCACGTTCCTTGGCCTGTCGGAAGTTTGCAATGTTTCAACAGGAAGCCCTTGATTGTTTGTGTGACTTGTTTGCTTGTCGCCCGACTCCGACTCCGATTCCTCTATACACATATAGAGGGCTCTGTCTACTGTTATTTTGACTTTGGCCTGACACTTTGACTTGGCCATTGAAAGACATGCATTGTATCGCATTCTGAGTGAATTGAGCTAATTCATTTGTCAAGTGCCCCGTGAATCATCGGCCTGGAATGTCAATGAACTCGGCCATGAGAGGGGGCGGGCCTTTAATGGCCATTCCTCTATGTAAAGCTAGGAAACTTTAACCTAAAATATCTTTTTAATGGCAACCGTTCCACATTTGTCTTGACTATGAAAGCGAATAAATCAGCGTGAAATTCTTTGGCTCAAAAAAGGTAGCAAAGGAATTTCAGCATTTACACGGCATTGTTTGGATTTCCCTTCGTTTTTATATGCAGATTATACTCGCACTCACCTCGTGCGTCATAGTAACACATGTCCCATAAATTATGAGAAGCAGAGGGTGGAGATGCTCGTAGGCTGCGCGGAAAAAAATTAAATGAGAACGAGTACGTGGCATTAACTGTAAATAATATTTACTTTTTAATTAGTAGAAATGAGCTTAACGCAGTCTAAAGAGTCTTAGCTTAAAGCAAGCCAATTAGAATACCTCTTTAACTATGACCTACTTACACATGCCTCATGAATGGGATTAATGTTCCTGCCATTTTTCCAGCTCACAAAATCTGATCAAATTAAAGGTAACCATTCCGGGGCCATCCGTCATAAAGGACCTGGAGTACGGTTGTCTATCCGGGGATTGCTGGGGATTAAGATGCGTGTAGCAAGGGGCCTAATGACCATAATGACCAACAAGATGGCCATCATGTGGGCCAGGACATTGCAGGACTCTGCTCCTGCTGCTGATGCTGCTGCTGATGATGATGATGATGATGATGATGCGCAGATTGCCCCAAGTGAGAGGATGGGGCAACACATGATGTGGCTGAAAAATTGTACAAATTACTTTAACCGCAACTACGGAGAAATGCTTTCCCTCACCAAAACTTCTCCGTTTGCTTGGACCCAGCGGATGAGGGGTTGCAACCCCCGTTTAATATTAATGATTCACAATTTTATGTTGCACGTATTTATCACATTTGAGTAGGTTGCAGACACAACCAGCGGCGACAGGTATGTTGTAAGCTGAAAACTTGACAGACTTGTTTCTGATCCTTTTTATTTTTTTCCCTGCCGTTGTTATGACAAGGACAATGGACGAGGGAGCAGCTAGCGGCTCGGGCGACATGCTTTGCAGTTTTCCGGTTGACCGCAACAAAAGACAGCCTGTCACGCCGTCACCCCTGTAACCCTTTCTGTACATATATTCCTACACGGATGTCTTGTAAAAGCAGCAACAATGGCAGCGCCCTGGGGTCCAAATACAACTTTTGTCAACACACGAACACCCTGTGAGTGTGTGGTGTGTGGTATGTTGTGTGCTGTGTGCTGGGTGTCAATTGTAACGTAGTCAAAAGGTCGGACTTAAGTGACTTTATTAAGCGGTTTAAAAAGGGGCAGGTTACGCACGAAAACCCTCACACAATGTTCGGTAGCGGCATCCTTGACATCAGTCTGCCAGGAGGTCCTCTGAGCCAAATAAATATTTGAGCCGTCCTTGTGGGGCGTAACTTTGACGACTGGATTAGAAGGGAATTAAACGGTATATTTCGTGCAGCATTAAGCAAATTTGTTTAAAATTTGGCTTGGTCCCTTGGGGATACAGGATTAGAAGGAAGTTCGGTTGTTTATTTCGAGGAATATTAAGAAGATTTAATTTTAAAACCTCGTGTGAGCTCTTTTTTAAAAGAATAATAAATTGTTTTGTACAAAGTTAAACAAGCCTGAAATGGACGACTAGGATTATATTAATTAAAAAGGATTTCGACTACAGAAAATGTTAGTAAAGGTGCTGCTTAATGTAATTCTTATTCTGTAAGATTTCTTCTCACTGTCCTAGTATATAAATAATTAAATATAAGTAATTAAACAATATACATATGTAATTAATTAATATTTACTTCCATGGAAACCAATCTGAAATGAATATTCTCTTTTAATTTAAAATTATTATTTAAAAAAAAATTAGTTCAGTTTTTGAATTAATGAAAGATCTGTCGTTTTTTTTTCCCCTAATAAATTCATCATTTTTTTCAGTTGTAAATTAAACAAATAATGCTAAAATAACCTTTTTTTTAGTGTTTCTGTTAATTTATTAAAAATATTTGTCCCAAGGTCTTTTGCTAGTACCCTTTGAAAAGAGAAGCCCTAAAATGTGCTTAGTGTTTCAGTTTTAGCTGAAATTATTACTAACTGTTTCGGCATTTTTGGCCAAATGCCTGGGCGCGTTCCCCTTCAAGGCCAACGGCTGGGTCTAAAGACTAAACAATGACATTAAGAGTGTCGTGCGTGGCGGAAGAGATCAAAGCCGAGCTCGGCTTCTGCCCTGAGCCGCAGCCCAGTCTCGGTTCCAGCGTTCCCATTGCGATTGCGGTATCAAGTGTTTGATCATAATCGTGGCCACCATCATCATCGTCGTCATGATCATCGCAACTCGGTCGCAAAACGCTTTCAAAACCGCCGCGGCCGCCAGCAGCTGCTCCCGGGGTCCATCCGAGGTCCACTAATACCAACCCAAGATGGAGGAGCTCTATCCAGATCCAGATCGGTGGTTAGCCCAGTTTGGTCTACGCATAATTAGCGATCCGCGAGAGAGCCCATGATGCTCATGATTAATTCGGCTTAATTAGAAATGCAGACAATGACGAGTTAAATTAATTCAATAAAAATGCCAAAGGAGCCCGGGAACTCAGGGAGCTTCTATTTGCGGCTGCTGGCACATTTTTGTGCCGGGGCCAAAGATCGCAATCTAATAAATTATCATTTGCACTGCAATCGTCAGTGTCCCTTCAGCCTTCAATCAAGTTTTTGGGGGCCTTTGATCAGCTGCCGTTGCCATCGATCCAGAATTCTTGATACCCGAATCTACACGTGCAGAAATGGCTCCACATTATTAGTGGTATTTCAATTTTATTAATTTAAATGATAAAATAATATGTATTTTTGAAGGCAACGAGTAGTTAAAACTTTTTATAATATATATTTCAAATTATTTCAGAAATAAAATACAAATGTATACTGTCTTTGGAAACTAAATACCATTAGTCTTTTATATATCCCAAGGCATACATATATTTCTCTCTCTGCAACTCCTTTGATCCCTCCTCTTTTCGGCTGATCAAAATTCTGGCCAGGTCGACTGAGTGACAGACGTTTACTTAGTTGTTATCATTCTGGTCGTGTTGATGTTTTATTGGGCCTTTTCCATCCATCTTCATCTGCTGCATCTTTCGCTTAGTTGGGCCTTATTTTTCGGGGCCTGGGTCCGCACATTCCACGGGGATCTGGAGTCTGGGCCTCCGCAAACGCAATACGTCACTTCGAATTTGATGATCCCTTGATGGATTTCTGTCCTCGGCTGCCCCCAAAACGCCGTTAGCAACGGCATACCTTGGCTAATCTCAGGGCCAAATATTTGGCCAGAAATATGTGTGGCATCCGAACTCTAATGACAGCCTTGGATCTGCCCTATTTGCTTCTAATTGGCCGTGCGCTTTCGACCCTTTTTAGTTCGGCCTAAACGCATTATGCTTTATTAAAGCCGTCGCCTAATGCCCGCATATTGTTAGCACATTGCTGCTTGGCTAACTCTGCCCCTCGGTGTAATTGCAACACTTTCGACTTCCGTTTCGGAAAACACTTTTTTCCCGACGTGTCAGGTAATTGAAAGTGGTCAGTCTAGCGGATAGACAGCCCGATATTCAAATGAGCAACACTTTCGATTTCATTTTCTGATCCGATTCCGGTGGAGGTACTCACTCGATCATGGGAATTTGCCTGTTAATTGGGTTCGCCAGCGACTGGCCCACGCTATCATCTCAATTAAATTGCTCGAACAATCAATCAGCTTTTTATTGTTCGGAGCTGCGCAAAAACTCAGATCATAACTCAACACTTCGCACAGTCCTTTTATAAGCATTTTCCCATGTCAATCTGCCACAATCGGCGAATGTATAAGTAAAAGTTTTTTGTCAGCCAGCGGCAACCTGTGCGCCAATGTACGTATGTGAGTTTGCCTCATATTAAGCTATGAATTTTCATGTTATTGCAACTAATTTTCATTTAATGCGTTTTGTCGTGCTCTCAGCGTCAGGGGCATAGCCAAGGAGGGGTCTTAATTGATAAAGAGGGGGTAAAGTTGCCCCCAATATAAAAATTGTAAGAAATAAATTGGTGTTTTTATTTTTAATTCATGATGAAACTAGAGTTTCACAGATGAAACTAGAATGTATATTGTTCTTTGATCTCTCGAATTTATGTCTTAAAATATATTTAATTAATACAATAATTTAAAATAGTGTAATAATTTTAAAAATGGTATCGAATGATACCCCTTCTTGGTCACCCCCTTGACTCTGCCGCACTCAAGTCGCACAATTTTAATTGTGGCCCATAAACTACGGTATCGCATATGCGTATCGTATCTAATGCCCCGCTGAAACGGGTTTGCAGAGGAAGCCGCTCAGACGTGGACATTAGATTTGCCCGACTCCAGTTCCAGGCCAGCCGGGCCAGCTATAGTGCCCCCCGTCCTATAACTCCACAGATTCACACAGTCGCTGAGATCGCCGATGTCCGCTGGCCAAGGAAAGTGGTTGCACCCGATTTGAGCAGCACTTGTCCGCCGTCTGTCAGTTAAGGCAGCAGCTGAGGTTTTAACTGTTTCACACTCAGAAAACATTTTACTATAAGTTTTTCCATTACAGGATCTTAAAAATTTGAAAATAAGTTTACAACATAGTTAAAAGGGAATCGCGAATGCACGAAAATTTAGTAGTTTCGTCCAATTTGTTTTGGAGTTTTTAGAGTATTTTAAAATATTTTTGTATAGTAAAAATGATTATTCCGTTTAAACAGTCTCAGTTGTTTTGAAAAGTAATTGTAGTAATTTCTGCAGAAGTACTCTATTTTCAAGTGGTTGTCCCAGGTGTTTGTTGAAAACAAAATAATAATTATGGATAATTTTTCCTAATTTTAATTAGTTCCTTATTACAAGCCCCACAATGAAACAGTAATTATACCAAACACATAGTTAGGTATCCCCCCTTTTGGGATAATATTAATTTCTATTAACTTTATAAATATTTTATAGATGAAATGAAGGCTGAAATGTGTATAGTTAAATTTAAAGAGAGGTAAAACTAAACTAACTAACTAAAGAACTAAAACAGAAACATCTACGGCAGCAACAGCAGCCATTCAGTCAAACGCTCATTCATGCATGTCGAGTCTGAAGTCGGCAGTCCAACGGGGCATAATTCAATTTCCGCTGCCCAACTCGACTGGACTCCCCTCCACTCTGCTCCGGTCTGGGCCGCTCCAGTGTATCAGTTACCGAATTGACACTTTGATTTAGTGCTTACATGCAGCGTTTGCCATTTGCCCGCTTATTGATTTATATTTAAAGCCTCTGATATATCTATTTAGAGCTCGACTTAGTTGCCGCTCGATTGAGCGGTTCCGAGCTGCCTTCTTGGCTGGAAATAAGTTTGTCAACTTATGTCAGCCGGGCTGAAAGCCTTCAATCGAAGGGATATTAATCTGGAGTTTATAGTATCCCTTCAGTTAATTTATCTCAGCCAAAGTTTATGCAATTTTTTATGGCTTTCTATTGAACGCAAATTGAATTCCTGTTCGTAATGGTTTCATCAGTGCAACATTAATTGCCCAGAATTACCTGGTGCGAAAGATCGGTGGCTTCAACAGTTGTGGCACGCTGCCCACTGATTATGCCGCACTTTGCAAAGCAACACCTCCGTGCCACTATGATTGGCCTATGATTATTGCCTGCGTGTGTGTCTAACAGCGCCGCCTCATCTCGCACCATCGCGTGCATGGGTGTCAGCCCGTGCTCGTGCTCGTGCTCGGGGTAATGATGATGATGGCTTTCTGATGCTAATGATAGACAGCCCAGGCACTAGTTCTAGGCACTCCACTCACTCCTCACGAGCGCCCCTGTAATCCCACTCGGAAGTCGCCCAATTGCACGGACTCGAATCGAAAGTGAAATTCGTGAGGGGAAATGGCGATAATCGGGCAATCAATTAAGGTTAATTGCTATTTAATGCAATCGCTCGATTGGCGAATCTGCATGGGAAACACAGAACAGAAGAAATCGCAGCGATTATGCAAAAATCGAACGGAGAACAGTTAGTTTCCCGAACTCGCGACGATCGGCGCGGCGGCAGCAATTTGGGCCTGGCCAAGGCCTGGCCTTCGTGTCCGGGACCAATTTCGATTATCGCTAACCAAATTGCAGTAGCCGCCGCGGCGATCGTCGGAAACAAAAAATTTTGATATTCTAATTTCTGCTCGCCGCCGCATTATGATTTATAATTTGAAATTATTGGAGCTACTGGCTTTTGCCCGCGGCGGCATCACATGCAAATTCTTATCCTTTTCTCTGTTTTTGCTTTCTGGGTTTTTGGCTTTTGTGGCGGCAATTTGGCGCTTCTAACGGTAATGCGTTTTGGGCCAAGTTCACTGAGTTGGTAGCGGGAAATGTGTGTTTATCTGTCTGGCCAATTTGCATATATGGGATACGGCAAATAAAGCACGAAATTGGGCAGCCGGGACACGGAATCGCGGAGACTTTTCAAGGTTAATCGGTAACGGGGGGAAAGTTTCAATAAGGGATACTGTAATTTGATCCAATAACAGTTTTCAACAGTAAATACATCTCAATAAAATATACTTTAATTAAATCTAAAAATGTACCTATTAAATAAGGTAACTTACCCTAAGTAATTCGTGAATGTTAATAATTACACTATTATTTATTTGAAAAATCTAAATAAAAATCTAAATAAATAATACTCAAACTAATTATTAATTTTTAGTCATTAAGGCTACCATCAATTATAGTTCTTTATCGTTCGAATCGAATTTGACTAAGTAAATGTAGCTGCTCATTAAATGAGCATGCCTTATCCATTTTATATAATTCACTCACCCTTAATGCGAACCCCTTCGCCAAACCCAATGACAATGACTTTCGAAAAGTGAAGCGATTTTAAAATGGCCATAATTTGATGAGTAATTAATGTCAGAATTTGCAGAGTGCGACCTTATCGACGGGGACATCTATCGCTCTCGCTGAGTCCTTCCCCTTATCAACTCGCTCCAGATCTCGGATGATGATACTCGTGCCGCCTAAGTGAAAGCAGCTGTCAGGACGGCAATTAAACTGTCATCAGTTGTATCAAAATTTGGAGCATTTGGGAATTTTGAAATTTTGAAATTTGATTTTAATTGGCCAAAGGCCGGGGGACAGCTGTCACAGAAATCCGGATTACAAGCCTCTAGCGCCTCGCACCGCGCACTCCCAAACCGCTAAAACCAATTTCCTCATTGGCGGTTGCGCCACTTTGCCAGTTTGCATTTTGCCACTTAACGCATCATCACTTTGGCTAATTTGTTGCCATTTGCCGTTGGCCCCGCTGCGAACTGATTGCCGCATCGATCTGCAGTGACCTTGGGCGGCTAATGACGTGGCAGCAGCCACAGCAGCAGTCGCAGCCGTCCCGCTGGAGCTGTAAATTTGCAACACAAATGCAGGGCCAGCGGTAAACGCTCGCCGATTGCAATCAGCGGCGCCGCATCTGCATCTGCAACTTGCATCATTACCGATGACTCGCATCGGAGTCCGGAGTTGCAGCATCCTGCACTTGCCGCCTTTTACGCGCTTCAATGGGCCTGGTCTGGGCCTGGTTCTCGTGGACTAAACGTATGCAACTCGCAACCTTCGTTCAAGTCCGCTCTGATTGACAACATCGATCGCCGCAACGATCCAGCAAATCGTTGCAAGATCAATGCTCGCTGCCAGATACAGATACAGGTGGGCATACCAGATACATTCAGGTAAGGTAACAGATGAAGATGCAGATGCAGATGCATCTGCAGCAACGGTTTCTGCGGCTGTCATTGTTGTAACTAAATTTGTTTTGCGGTGAGGCCAGTGTTTATATGTTTGTTTATTTATATCCCCTGATTATTGTGCACATGGAGAAATACTATATTATAATGCCCTTTAAAGAGAGTGAGAGAAGGTTAAGAACTAGTCAGATAAATACAAACACAACTTAGGGAAATGTTCTATGGGTACCTTATCCCTTTTAAGTTCCAGCCACCGAATAAAAGCATACACGGAAATTATACAAAATTATAGTATAAACGGAAATTATTATCCAACCTAGCATTAAATATTTAAAGATTTAGTTACAATTTAGTAAGGATTCTATGTTTCTGAAACTTATTTAATCGATCGAAGCAAAATATAAATAAATAAATAACTTCTCATTTCAATATTTCCCATAATTTCTACGGATATGGATTAGCATTTTCAAACATTAATTGCAAAATTTAATTTACTTTCATTGGAAAGTCAACAACATTTTCCCAAAAATCCATGAGCTCCAATACATATTTATTACTCCCACCGCCTGACTCCTGTTTTAAGCCATAATTCTGAGCGGATTGGAAGCTTTCCATTAGCATTTTGCCATGGCATTCAACATGCAATTTTAGCACGTTAAGCACACTTAATTACCAGAACCACCCAGAAGCGGCTACCGTGGGGATGCCTAACACAAATCAGCGACTTTAATGCGACAGCCCATATTGTGTATTGTGGTATTCTTGTTCCCCAGCTGGGCTGCAGCTCCAAAATTGACATGACAACGGCAATACTTCAATGGGAAGCTGCTGCTCCTCGCCAGGAGCCAGACATACTCGTATTTTTGGTGTTAAAATGGATATAGCTGCATTTTATTATGATTATTATGATTTTCGTCAGGCGGTGGGCACCGCGAAAAAAGTACAAATCATTGACGAGTGAGCGGCACTAAACTCATCAGCAGAGGAAGCGCAATGGAGGGGGCACCTGTGCCGGAGCTTTGGTGTATGGAGTTGGCCAAGACCAACCGGTAGCAACGGTAGCCGATCGCCCCGATGCCGATGTCGATGCCAAGTGCTGGCCAGCCGCGTTAATGGCCAGGCTAACAGCGTCGATGGCAGCGGGGTAAGATGGCCAATGGATGGGGCTCAATGAGAATTCCGTGCATTTGCAATCGCACTTGGCCTGCGACTACGTCCGGTCGCCGATGGGTCAGGAGCTGAAGAAGACTCCAGATGGGGGCTACAGTGGGTGCTGGATATATAATACATTTTAAATTTTCAACTAATTTCATAATATTATATATATATTAATAGCACACCGATGCCTTGCTTTATGCCCAAGATACGAGTTCCACGAAACTTGGCCGCAAAGGGAATAGCCGTATAATAAATAAATTATCATTGATGGATTCCAAAGAAGCTGATAGTGCAAATTAAATTTAAAGAAGAATATTCCAATAATTTTGGGTATTTCCCAAAAATTTTCGAAAATGTTGATTTAAATTAATAGTATACCCTGATCCATATCGCTCTTATTGAGTGCCACCTGTAGCTGGCACCGCTTCTGTTTTCTGCTGATGACGACGTTGAAATCTTTAACGCGTTCTGCGCTTGGCATGATCATTATCGCTGGTTTCGTTTTACGCAACTGCTTCTCAACTCATTTGGCTTTGGTCCCACTGCAACTGCAGCAGCCACTGCAAAAGTGGCGGCCGCAGCAGCCAGTGCAACAATTGCAGCAGTCGCTTTTCGGTGATCCATCAATTGGACTCGTACTCGTCCAGTGTCCAAATGCAACTGTTGGCCGTGATGTATGCTCATTGCACTCGGCTCCAGCTCTGCGGTCCGGGCCGAGACCGTTCCTTCTTGTGTTGGCCAATTTGATTTGCTACCATTTGGAAGACAAGTTGGCGGCTCCTGATTACCTTGCTGTGGTGGCATCAAAAACAAATAAAAGCTTAAATTGTTTTCGGATCATAAAGCAAAAAGGGTTTAACCCATTGATTGTCTGTTGATTGCCATTTATTACCCCCTTTCGTCGGTCGAGGATGTCTCTGCATCTGTATCTGTATCTTTATCTGGGTGGTTTCCGCCGGTTTTCCTTGTTTTGTTTTCTTTTGGCGGTTTTACAACTTCACAGTTATGATTGGGCTAATGAGTGAAGAAAGGTACCTGAAGATCGCCCCGTAATTTGGGGTTATAATTGTGGGAAACGAGAGTTGTTGATTCACACATTTTGTGGAGAGCACAGGAAGAAATCGAATTTTGGAAATGTATAAATAATGTAGGATAATATTGCAATTATTAAAATAATATCATTGAGAAGAAGTCTAATTTAAATTCTTTAAACTTTTTTTCGCTTATATATGATTATTGTTTTTATATAATTAAAATACTAAGATTGTTCACTATTTAGTTTATATATACATTTTTCTTAAAGGCATTTTTTGAGCTTTTTGAACAGCCCCTCTAAATATGAGCCCAGACATTACGTATACGACACGGTCTCGCCCGCAATTAAACGCAGCATGATGAAAACTGGCCGGCCAGCGACGTTTACGAGCCATAAACTCCGCGCTTACATTGTAGCCGGCACACAACTACAACTAATTGGGTCAAAACGCATCGCTGCGAGGGCCCGGAGGCAACACCTGTTGGCAGGTGACCGCTGAAAGTGACCGCAATGACGTTTCACTTAGGGCTCGGTCAGTGCATTCGCAATGCACAAATAAATAAATACATTTTTGACAGAAAGATGACGCGCGATGACGACAATAGAAGTGATGACATGGCCGATACTGCTTTAGGCCAACATTTACCTTACCCACCGCTGAGCGAAGGCCTTCCCTTCTGCCGGGGCGCACCTTTAGCTGCACCTAATTGTGCCCTGTCTCTCCGTTTTCGGGCCACAAACCTGGTCGAGAGCGGCGAGTAGCCGTCTCCGTCTCCGTCTCCACCAGCAAATGGCATAAATTTAAATTTTAATTTACTGCCTCGTCAATTGAAGTCGTGCCCGGGCACTTGGAACCCGTCCCAGGTACGCGGTTAGCCGGGTCTGCTATTTTATTTCATTTCATTTATTTATTTTGAGCTACTTGCAAAATAATTGCATAAATAAATATTTTAAAAAAGGTACCAGGAGTCTCCCGGCCGCTCTCACGCACACTCGCCGCGCTCCTCTCTCCTTAATTTGTTGTATTTTGATTACAATCGTTCGTCCGCTCGTCCGGCTGGATCTGGGTCTGGCTGTGAGCAGATGTGCCACTGCCAGTGGCTCTCGAAGCTCTCCAAGCGGCCCAGAAGCTCGTCACCCGCCCCGCAGATTGAGGCGAAGTGATTGGCTCCGCCAGACGCTGGAAGACGTTGGAACCTGATCCCGATCCCGACCCAGATCTCCTCGGACTGGGACAATTTATCAATGAAACGATGGATTGCAGATGCCAGAGTCCCGGCGCTGGTGGTGACATGAATTAAACGAATGCAAATTTCGGCTTAGATTCGACAGAAGCTCAACGCAAATTGGATCAAATGGAGGCAAGGTATTGGGGCTTAAATTTCAGGCATTACCTTTGAAAAATAAATATGTCATTGATCAGCAGTTAAATAAATAATTTACTTAAATAATATTATTAAAAAGTGTTACTGAATTAAATGCAAAGTTCAATAATAATCCTGATAATATATTAGCTATTAGGTAAGTCAATCAAGGAATCACCAGAAAAAGTCTGAAGTATGAAACTACAATAAAATTCAAGGAATATTCAAGAGGCCTCTCACTCCGCTGACCCATCATAATGTCCCACAACAACTTAATCCCCTCGGACTCGCAAAATAACCAAATGTGACCCCCACGAACATATACAAACAAGGCGACAGCGAATTGACATATGCACACACGATTAACAAGTGTTTAAATCACAATAAAACTTTAAATCCCCGCAGATAAAGCAATAAAGCCATAAAAAAAAACTCCAAGAAAAGAAAATCCAAAATAAACGAACTCGACTCCAGATTGCTTTCTGAGCTGGAGGCATGCAAAAGGCGCTGCTGCCACAAGGAGAATACGGAAAAAATACACCGAACTTACGCACCCAAAAATTGGTCAATAAAATCATCGAGAAAACTTTTGTTTAGCCGAGTACAAAGGACACCCGGCCGTCACCAAAGAAGATAGAGAAGGACACCAAGTCAATCGGAGGGCAGGGGACGGGAAAAAATAAACTTTTTTCTTGCGGGGCGTGTGCGCTGAGCAAGTGGACAAAAAACATTCCCAGGGCAATAAAAATGACAACAGTTACAAAGTGGCAGCGGGAGATACGAATGCCCTCAAAGGCCAACTCAGACGGCGGCTCGCACGCACACCGAGACGTGGATTAAGCCAATTTAACAGATGCTTAAAGTCAGAACACACTCGTAATCACATATTGGATTAACGCATCCTAGTGTGAACTTCCACTTCAGCTTCAGGGGCTCCACAAGTGACTCACTTACACGAAAGGAGCGATTCTGGATATCGAATACCCTAACCAATGATGTTTGAGGGAAGATGTTCCAAATAAAAATGTATTGACTGTTATTATCTTTTCAACTTCATGGAACTATTTTGTTATTAAAATAAAAACTAACTTTAATCAAATTTATAAATGGAACAGGATATGGACTTCGTTTAGAAATTACTAAGAGCATACTTATTAAAGAACGAAGCTTATTTCTTGATTCCTAGAGTTAAGCCTAACAATGCTTGCCTACTGTTTTTTCCCTTAACCTAAATTAATAATATCTTAAAGTTTACCATAAATTTGTAGTTCCTTGAACCTTTAAATATTTATTTATGTATTTATTTTATAATTTTTTTTTTGTTGCTAGAATTGTTTACCAAATAAAGAATACCACTGGAACTTCTGACACCAGCTGCCACGCCCAACGACTGGTAAATATTAACATATTGCTTTTATTTATTATTTATAAATTTCTTAGTAGAATTAAAAACATTTTAGAGCTTGGTTAAATAATTTTAGAACATTTTGTCAGCTTTATTTGCCGTTCACCTTTATTTTTATTATGGTTATAATTGCGCAAATATTTATATTTAAAATGATAAAAACTTCAATAATGTTGGAACTCCGTAGGAGTAAAACATACCAAATATTTAATATTTAATAACTGATTTTAGACTTATCTTCAGTCCCAAGGACTTTTACCCAAAAAGGATATATTTTACTCGGCTGGGCGTTACCCAAAACGAGGTCTTCAAATTTATTTGGTTGACATTTGCGGGCTACCGAATACGCGATTCTGTTCTGACTTCTGCCGCCGCCGCTGCGAGTCCTCGTTGCCTTTATTTCACTTTTATTTTCCCGTTTTTTTGTCCCGTACTTTTTTATTTCAAAATCGCGGCATAAATTCCCAAATATATCCACATAGTGGTCTTGGCTCAGCACATTTTTGGGTCTTTTTTGGTTTTTTTTCGGTCTCAGTTCGGTTTTTTTTTCGGGAACGCAGCTACTTTGTCTTTGCCGTTGCCTGCCATGGGGCAAATCCTTTAGACGACGTCGCATGTTTGCCTTTTTTCGGCACTCCGTGTTCATATGATTTTATTTTTTCTCTGCCCATTTGCGGCGTTTTGATATGTTACCCGGTAGCCGTGGAGCCCTGCTCAGCTTTTTTTTGCAGTCGTGGTGTTGGTTTGTTGCCTGCGGTTATGGCTGCAAAGGACCCGGATCCCGGAACCCAGCCCTCGAAACTTACCGAAATGAGCCACTTAAAGCGATGAGATTTTTGGCGTCTGACGGCGACGTCGGCGGCGTTTATCAAATAAATATCTTTGAAATATATAACAAATAATGAAATGCTGTCGCAGTCTGGATCAATGCCCGCTCCCGGATTGGTGTTATTAATTGCGGCCAATTGATTTGATTTGCTCTGCGGCAGATGGAAATCCCATGCATCATCCCGGGAGATCATCTAAGGCCAATCGATGCTGTAAGGACCACCCAGCCCTGCGCATCATTAGCCGGGGGACTGACCAGACCAGACCAGATGAGGTCCGGGGACCGAATTAATTGAAACATTACCTAAGCAAACGTTGCCCAAACGGTGAAGCCAACCCGAAAGTTCTCAGGCTAATTGAATTTCCTCGTGTCCTCACTCTTGCCAATGTCCTTTGCTTTCGTCCTAGAAAAATGAATGTCTCGCATTTTAAGTGCCGCCTGTGGTCGCTATTTGTTTGGGTTTTTTTATTTATGGGTCCTTGTTGGTCTGTGTTTTCACGCATAAAAATTAAAGCCCCAAATGACTGTTTGCGTGGGTTTGCCCTCGTGCTCAGACCCCTCAGTCCGCCCTGGGTTCCTTCTGCTCAACAATTGGCTTTTGTTGCAAATGTTGCTATCATTAGTCGGCCGGCTACTTAACACGACATTGATGTGGCTTAATTATGCCTGCCATGATCTAGCCTTGTCAGAGAGGGCGTTGCCAGGGGGTCTTCAGAGTCGGATTAAAACTTATTACATACTTATTACTTATTCGTATGTTTAGATTATTAAAATAAAGAAAATTGCACTTCAAGAAATAAAATTAAGCGATAAATATAATTATGCCTATTATAAAGATATTTCTTAGGAAGTTTCGAAATAAATCCTCTACACATATTTATTTAGAAGAAATTTGTGAAATGTTTGGTTATTTGTAACATTTTAAATTATTTTATTCAGATTTTATATGTTCTCAAGAGCAACCCCTCTCGACTAAGACCCTGCCGCCACGGCCGCTTGTGAACCACAAAGACCACTTTAATTACATCCAAACGTAGTCGAAACTTTTGCACTCACACGAGGTGGGAGCGTGGTAATTCATTAAACCCAAGCTGGCAACAGCAGCTTTATAAACATTTTGGCCCTGCCCAGTTGATGAGCAGACTCTTCCAGGGGCCACATCCCCGCCAGAAAGCCGTTAATGATGTGGCCCCACGGCAGACGATTGCGACTGCTAATGTCCCTGAAATGGCTGGCTAGATGGATGAAGGGATTCCGGGATTCCGGGATTCTGGGACTCGGGATGGACAGCTAGGAATGGCTTTGCCCGGTGACACTCTCCTCTGAGTTCAAGTGGCGCTGTGCATCTCAATCTCAATCTCGAGATTGACTAATGGAGGACGAGCAGGACGTGTTGATTGATTGTTTTCCCATGCAAATCGCGGTACGAATTAATCAATGCTAATGACACTTTCCCATCCAGAAACTGCGTCAAACGGAAATGTCTAGCCGAAACGGAGAAAATAAACCAGAAAATAAAAGGACAGGCAAAGGATGTCCCTGCTACAAATCTACAAATTGCATTTTAAGCGAACTCTCATGTCCGCACTGCAATTTTTCACCAAAAGGCTTTGAATCTTTTCTTTTCGAACGGCAGATAACCTTGATTTACGCTAGTCTTGAGTGCGTTAATTACCCATGAGATACTGAGATACTTGTGCCCATTAAAGCACAGATACGGATACGCACTGCCTGGAGAGCGCCGTATCTTAATCATGATTTTATGCTAATGTGTTGCAGCGTCTTGTAGCTGCCAGATTACAAGATACCGAACTGCGACAATTCAACTCTTGCCATTGCCAACTCGAACGGGTGTCCCTTAGATACCATTGCCCAGTGTTGCCAACTTGGCTCCAAGCTGGCGTGAAGAACTAAAATTAAATATTTAGATGTTACAATTCATTATGAAATTACATATACCTTCCTTAAAGTCTTTTTCTATTATTAATGGATTTTAGAAAGGGTCATCATCCTCCGGAGGTTTGTCTTGGAGTATATCTAGAAGACTCCCTGAGCTTTCATACATTTCCTAAAGCCTAGTCTTTAAATAGTTTCCTAAGGGACTTCGAAGACCTGATTTCCTCTGTAAATATCGAATATAGTATAATAATTAATCCTAGTTATTCTTTGATTTGTTTACATATTTCTTGCTATTAATACCTTTGTTAGCTATTTTTGGTGACATCACACCGCAAGGAACCCAAACCACCGGCAATTATGAGGCAACCGCTTGGCGTCTACGTTTACGCCCCCTTTGGCTGCTTCGCTTTTTTGGCCTGTCTACCCTTTAGCCGTTCTGCACTCGTACCTTGACTTTGTTATCCTTTGCGTTGGCCATTTAGCATTTGGAATTCAGAATTCAGAGTTCAGAATGTCGCAGCTACACCAGCTCCCGTGGCGAGTTGCTTTGTCAGCCGTCCGCTGCATGCGAGGGTTGCTTTGGGCCGACGCGTCCATTGCACTTTGGCTGGAAGGCAGGCGGAGTACATCTATAATTACGTCACCTTGCCGAGGCAGTCATGGCCCAAACACTTGGGCGGAAAGCTTAAAGGCCTCGCCTTTAAGACGGCCAAGTCTGGTCGTAGGCAATACTGACCACAACTAAGGACCAACGAGACTTTCCCTCACATGGCCTGTCAATAAGCTGCTTTTGTCCAAGGAAAAGACGGGAAAATCAAAAATTTATAAGCGGCTTGCAGGCCAAGAAGGAACTTTTGGCATCCCGCATGTCCACAGGGTTTTTCTTAGCCTGATTTATATGAGAAGCGTATAGATGGAACCGCAAGTTGACACGTCCTGCGGTCGGGCCAAAAGATAATAACGCAGCACATGTGAGTCCTGGCCAGGGCTTCCACTCTCCTTCGGGGGCAGCAGTCACGGTTTTCCCTGGACCTTGGTTTTTGCTGATTTTTCACACTTGCCCGAGCCCTCTCAACAGCAACAGCTGGCCCACTGCTCCGGCTGCTGCCTCGCTTTTTTATTAACTTTTCCGTTCCGATTTTGGTCACGTTTGATAAGCTTCAACTCATAATTCATGAATGGGCAAGCTGTTGCTGCCGCTGCTGCTGCTTCTGCCTTTGGATGATTTTTAAATATGATTTGAATGAGTTTATAAGTTTGTTTATTTATTTAACGTGAGCAGGCCACAGGCTTCGGGGACCGGGGGATGAGTTCCCTCCCACGGGGGTGGTTTCGCCCTCAGCTCGGATTGATTGATGTCCTTGCTGGCTAACGGTTCACAGACAATCATTAGCTGCGAGTTGTCGAAGTCCTTCGCCCCTTGAAATCACCCAGCTGCCACGCCCCCTTTAACTGTGAGTGGCGTTGACAGCTTGCCAAATTGTCTGCTGGAAATTCGTCTCAATACCCAGACATCGTCCCACTACCATGACGCATCATTAGCATCGAAGAAGTATCTCATCTATGGGAAAGTGTATCTGGCATAAGACTTTATTTGGAAA